>CM044397.1:49517500-50795000 GCA_024322285.1 Musa beccarii | reverse complement strand
TAAAATGTGCTAACTTCATGTAATTTTAAAAGTTTTATTTTCACATATGTATATTTGATATCTGCTCCACAGTAGATCTTATAAACATATTTTAATTATTTTTTAGATAAAAATAAAAATATATTTATATGGGTCCGGAGTTGATCAGCACCACAAGATACACCAGCGCAACCAATACCTGGCATGAGTGACCAATATTTTATTTCTTAATCTTCAGCTTCATGTTGATTCTTTATCTTCTAGACATTCTCATTCTGCAAGGTTCGTATGTTTTGTCGGAAAACTTACTTCCCCCATAATCAACTTTCATTTAAGAAATTGAATATGTTACTGCTGGCACAACTTGAAGGTGACTTTATGTAATTGCATCTACAATTACAAAGTCATCCGAGGACCACACCTTCAATCAACAAATGAACAATGCAGTTATGCCATTAGATCCACAATTTATGCAATTGCATCTACAATTACAAAGTCATCCGAGGACCACACCTTCAATCAACAAATGAACAATGCAGTTATGCCATTAGATCCACAATTTATGGAATTGCATCTACAATTACAAGTCATCCGAGGACCACACCTTCAATCAACATATGAACAATGCAGTTATGCCATTAGATCCACAAATTATCTCAATCACTCATCAAAGCTACCAAATTTTCTTTGTCCATAAGGTCCATTTGAACCATGTTTCCCCTTCTAACTTCCAATGGCTTTCAACTTTCAATCCATCATTGACAATTATCAATAACCATCCTCTCCATATGACTTGGATGCATGTCACGTCATTAGCACAAAAGACCAATGTGTCTCGAGCTATCTTGCATGCTACTGTTTGGATGTATCAACAAGTCCAAGATCGTGTTGTCTTTGCATGCTAAATGCAATGCATCTTTCATTCATAAGCCATTCATTAATACTTCCCCAACTATCAAAAAGAAAGAGCAATAACAGAACAATATAAATCAGCATCAAGGAATCAAGAATTAAGAAACCAATAATGCCAAAGAAACCAACGTTTTCCAAATCAACAGAACCAGCACAATAATCAATATCAATAAGGGAAAAGATTTTGACGTACATTAGAACAAAACCATTAAATGGATTCGGCAGTTACCCTCTGAAGACATCGCCGACGGATACCCTGAGCTCCAGATAGCTGAATCGGGCAGAATCCCACATCTTGGCGGACGATCGACTTCCACGAGTAGGCCCCATTTCTTGTTGCCAAAAACCTAATTCCTCAGCAACCGTAGCTCATCCGCTCCCTATTTTCGCTTCGATTCAAAGCAAGGGTAGGATCCGATAGGGATGGGGGAGGTAGAACGAAGGATCGGAGGGAGGGGGAAAACTGGAAGCTGGAACAGAGCGATCAGGAAGACAAGCCAAGTGCGTCAAAGGAGTAAAAGCCTTTAAGAAAAAAATAATTAAATTAAAATAAAAATGCACTTGACATGTCAATCAACAATCAAAATAAATAAAAATTATAAAATATCAAAATTGAGATAAAAAAACCCAATTAAGAAAAACAATTAAGTTAAATTTAGAATGCACTTTACATATCAATCAACAATCAAAATCAATTAAAAAAATAAAATATCAAAATTAACATCGAAAAATCAATATTTTTTACAATCAGTTTGAACTAATAATTATTATTTCACATATAATTTGAAATTAAATCAACAAAAAACTAAAGTAAATTATGACTACACTTTTTTCTTCTTGCTAACCTCAATAATAAATAATGGAAGGATTTGATTGCTAAAAAAGATATAGTTTGAGAAATAAAGTTTAAGGATCATTCAGATAATTTAATATTTTTATGCAACCAAACAAAAGTATATATTGTATGTCTGTTAACCATGCACAGCATGAAATGATGTAAAACCACTCATGCTGAAAAATTGATTGATGATACTTTAAATGATATTAATTGTAAGTATTCTGAAAAATTCATCATGATTTGGTCCATGTATACTATTAATCATTTTAATTTGCACAATATGCAATCATTGAATTTAAAATTAAATCATAACACGATTGGCTTCTAAGAAATATTAGTTTAAATGGAAGATTATACAACAATAATTATGTTAAACTTAAAATAAATCTAATTGTGAATAACAATCTGATATAAAATTATTTGATGTGGAGGGAGACAATTGAACTGAAAGTAATGATATCAGAGGGACCAACCAATCAATATACTCATACCAAATTGACTCACTTTGCAGTTTGCACTGAACAATCAAACACCACAAAATAGACTTCAAATTAGGAGTTGGCAAACATTATCAATCATTAAGCATGTGTGTCTGGCATATGTTGCTTTCTTTCGAGGCAAATGTGTTTGTCTTCTTTTGCTTTAAAATTATCATAAATTTTTGTGAAGAACAATCTAAAATAAACTACTGTTTTATGTAGAGGGAGAAGATTATTCTGAATAAAAAGGAATGATATGAGAGGGACCAACCATTACTCACTTTGCAGTTTGCACTCAACAATCAAACAATTAAAAATATATTTCATGTTAGGAATGGGGAACACAACCAATCATTAAACGCATGTATTTGGGATATGGTGCCGTTTTATGAGGAAAATGTGTGTCTTGTGTTGCTCTAAATTATGTATTGTGAATACCAATCCAAGAGAAAGTTCTCTTTTATGTAGAGGAGGATGAACAGTAGATCAAGGAACTCCATCAACCAACTTTCTATTTTATGTAAGTCATTCGGAATTACATCGTTCTTGATCTAAGTACTTCTGTAAAGTAAAATAAGAATGTGAATCATGCTTGATACCATTGCATATGTAAAGGAATTTAACTAAGTCATCCAGAATTACATCAAAAGCTCCCTAGCCACAGGGATTTTATTTAATAATAATAGGATTATATCCGATATTTTTGCTCAATTTGCAGTTTGCACTGAACAATCAAATAAATAGTAGATTTCAAGTTAGGAATGTGGAACACCATCGATCGTTAAGCCTATGTTTTTGGCATATTTTGCTCTTTTTATGAGGAAAATGTGATTGTTTTGTGTTGCTTTACATGTAGTGTATATTTATTTAAAATAAGGATCTTAAGGAAACTTCTCTCTTGTTTAGAAGAATAAAGGAATGATGTGAGGGGGACCAGGTAATAATTATGCCAAATTCAGTCACTTTGCAGCTTGCATTGAACAATCAAACACTAAAATCTAAACTTTTCTTTTATTCAGAGGGAGATGGAGGATATGAAATAGGGAAAAGAGACATGGCAGGGACCAAGCAATCATCACACTCATTCAAAAATTTACTCTCCTGCAGGTTGCACTGAACATTCCAACAATGAATAATATATTTCAAGTTTGGAATGGGGAACAACATCAATCATTAAGCCCGTGTATTTGACATATGTATCCTCTTTTTTCTCCGAGAAAAAGGTGTTTGTCTTGTGTTGCTTATTCCAGCTAATGACAAAGTTGGACCAGTAGAATACATCTCCAGAATCCATCCATATTTAATCCATCAGCAGACAATAACGCAGCACCCAACCACCCCTGTAGGATCCATCCATTAAGAGAGAGAGACAGAGAGGGACCATAAAAGATGGAGTCAATGGAGAGGATGAGAAGAAACACTAGAAAGAAAGCATAAAGAGATCAAGAACAGGAGTGCTTGGCATCTGTTTCTTGTCCGTTTCCATGGTTTGCCAAAGCTATTGCTGCAGCAATTAATGCTTGAAATCTCAAGATCCAATCTTGGAGTCAATTGTACAAGGTGAAGAGTCTCTTGCAGGTTAAGTCATTTTCTGGTACATATATAATCAAACATGATTGGCCAAAGAGAGGAAAAAGAATGTAAATTGTCAGCCATCTAATGTGCCACCTTATGATAAGTCTTTCCTCCGCTAATGGCTACAGCATCACAGGGGAACAATTGTTGGTAGCCTTTCACTATTACCACCAGATATCAACCATTAGGGTTCTGATAAAAAAAAAAAAAGTCTTATCATAATAATTTACCATATTTTAATGTCCACATGAAGTCTTATTAATGATTGAATTCATATTATGCTACTATATGATTAAAATATTAAATTCATAATTATTCTATGTTTTTTCTTTATCGATATGTATATCTCCGATCGACTCAAATTGACTTCGAGTTTGTTGTCGTGTTATTTTCATCGCACAACCATATCTAAGGCTGATCTTTGTTGATCATAAATGATGAATTAAAGCGAATTAATCGAGTATGGACATCAAAACAAAGTCCAAACACATTAAGTTGGATGATGAACTAAGTACACAGTCCTTTAGGCTGTTCTAACTCACTTCTTTCTTCAACCACTCTATTGTTTTAGGTAGAGTAGATTATTAGGGGTAGGCTTCAATTAAAGTATATCTCCAACTATGTTAGGACATCACCGTCACTCACAAGATAACAATGTTACACCTACCATGAGTCATCAATATTAGTCCCTATCATACTACAAAATCCAAGGTATACTTATGTGACACTGTACCAATATTTTGGCATTAATACGTACATTTCTTATGATTATTTTGTGATTAGTGTTGACTAGTAACCTTAATCTTTTTCTTTTGCCTATTTATATTTTATTTATTTCATATGGAAAATTGGAAAATTTCAATTTTTATTGCAGTGAAATACTTTGTCTACCCACTTATTACGTCCTACATTGGAGGTCCCATGCGGGACCCAGTTGTGGGGCTCCCGGACGCGGCCAATAACGAGCGTGGTTGTCGAGACCAGTACGCCGCGGCGGGAGCCGGCTCAGTATTGCTTGTTGCGTGCGGGATCATCTGCATCATCGAATCAAGAAACATGATATTGCTCCACAAATCACTCGCCGCCTCGGAACAATTATATGGGGCCTACGGAAAAAAGCGATGGGAAGGCGCCGCTTCGTGCTTAGCGAATCGGCCAAGACACGGGATCCCCGAACCGACAGATCTACGCAGCCGCCGACACTTTCCTCCCTCGCGACCCGCCTCCCGTGTTCTTACTCTTTGCTCTTACTTCGTCCTCCGTTTCCGTTCCACTGAAACCAAAGGCATAATCCAGTGGTGGAGTCAGCTTTCGACGAGCTCTTTTTCTTTATCCCCACCTTTCTCTCCCCTCCTTTATACTCTCTTCTTCTTCTTCTTCTTCTCTCTCTGTCGCCCACAAATCGGTGTGCTTTGTCCCACCAACCTGTAGACGCGCACGCCTATCAAGAGGAAACAGGAAACGAAAGAATAAGAGCAGAAAAGAATAAAACGGAGATAAGAAGAACAACTGAGCTGGTCGCATTGCGAAATTCCATCACCGCTTTCTCTCTCCTTCCTTCCCTTCTACCCTTCCCTGTGCGTGTTTTCTGGTGGTTCTTGTCCTTACTCTTGTCTCCCATGCTGAGAATGATGCTTTGGTGAAGTCAGGTCAGTCTGCAACTCTCTTCGAATTTTAGCTTACACATGTTCGGAGTCTCCTTTTTGTTTCCTCTTATTGGCGATTGTTTTGGAGATTCTGTTGTCTTTCCTTGTTTTCTGGCTTGTCTGGAACTTCCTTAGCAATGGGATGCACTTGAAAGGTCCATTAGCCACTTTGTTTTGCCATGTTGCCTTCTTTGTTCCTTTTTCTTCTTGCAAAAGTTGGAACTGATTGCTTCTAGTTACTTTGCACAGATTAATTTGCTTCTGAACTTTTAGTGCTAGAATTCTTGGATTGCTAGACTGCAATTTCATCACTATTACTTCAGGTACTTCTTAGATTGAAACCTCATGGTGATGGTCGGCTTCTCAGTGATGATTTAGTGTCTCCTTTTGGAACACTAAAAGAATCTTGCACAAATTTGTATTACAATATATCCTCGTTCTCGGGAGCTAGACTTATTGTAATTCATTTGGAGCTAAGCTCGATTTAGTGGTTTGATACCCAGAAGGCCGATTCCTAGGTTGGGCTTTTGTTATTAAAATGGTGGATCTAAAGGTGTAGTAGAATTTGGTAAAAACAGAGGATAATGAGTTTGAGTGTGTGAGGAAGGAAACTGTCAAGGTGTACGGATCTACTTTGATATTAGTGTTTCCTGGTGGATTCTCTTCTGTATATGTACTTACCAATGATCATTTCAGCCGCTAGTGAGAGGAATGCGCAAAATTTTATGTTCCTTATAAGAAAGATGCAATTGTCGTGTTATTTACTTGAAATATTTTAGTCTGTCTTAGACACTACAGACTAGAGAATTGGATTTGGGTGTTTAAAGACAAGCTTGTCAATTCTGTTCCAAACTGTGTGTTCCTCTCGTAACATATATGAAGATTCTCGATTATATGACAGTTAAAAATTTGTCTTTTCAGTTCTTTGGGCTGCAATGCTCATCATTTCATTCTGTGTATATTTACATGTATGTTTGAATGTATTTATGTGCAGAATGCAAAACATATAGTTGTGTATATATTTGATACATAAAAGGAAAAGTTAAATTGTGCCAATTGAAGATATCTTAGGCCACTAAATAGTTCAAAATGGGCATGGAAGTTGACAAACCTTTCTTAAAGGGCATGAATATTTTGCAATTGAAGAATTGCTTCACGATTTGGAATGAACTCTCTTAGTCATAAAAAAACTTACATGATACAACAATAATAATAGGGCTGTAAGTTTCAACTATTTGGGTCAACTACATGGATCTTTTACCGCCATTGAGAACATATGTTTAGTTAAGTTCAGAGTACTTAAATCATTATTTATAGTTTCTATTGAAATTGTTTTAGGCCTTCTTCTATCACTTCTCGTACCACTAATATTAATCATTTCATCTCTTCTGACTACTGTATCCGGAAGTCTCCTAAACACATGCTTGTACCGTCCTAAATAATTTTCTCTCATCTTATCTTCTATCGAAGTGATACCTAGTTGTTTATAAGTATTTCTTTTTCTATCTTTCGTAGTAACTCCATACATCCATCTTAACATTCTCATCTCGGCAATATAAAAGGTTTGTGGTATGTTTTTTTTTCACTGTCCAATACTCAAATCTATAAAGTATTATTAGTCTTATAATTATCTTATAATTTTTTTTATTTAATCTCAAAAATATCCGATCATCACGCAAGACTCTTGACACTTATCACTGTTTTAGCATTATGTTTTTACTCTGTAATAATATCTTGATTCGTCAAACTTTCGTCAGGTACAACTTTATAATTTTAAATAACTTTACAATACCTAGAAAACTTACATGATGAATAATGTATACATGAGATGGTACAAGGTAATTAAGAATGTATATGGGCAATCATCACTGATGTTGTTTAGAATCTGCTCTTTTTTCACTTTCCATCTCCTTTTGCACTTGTGCTAGTACTAATCGTCTATCATACCATCTCAACTCTCATTTGTTAAAGGAAATTAACAGTCCATCCACTTGATAATTCTTTTGTCATATAAATGCTGAATAGTTGAATGGGATAGGATGCCTTAATTTTACTATTAATAAAAAAAACTTTTTAACCTTAATTTTTTGACTGCTATCTTTGCATGCTTTATAGGAGTTTTTCAGAATCATGGATAACAAGACATGGATTTGGAAGAGGAGATCTACAGAGAAGAACATTGAGGCAAGCAATAGTCACATCTTCTGTTTGATTGGTCATTGCTTGTTATCCTTCTTCCCTCTTTTAATATGAGAATGGCTAGTAAAAAGCAATAATTGGGTACCTTTTGTTCAAAATCAATATATAGTTTCAGTGAACTGAACTTATAATTTCCATGTATTTTTATAATGCTTTCTGAATGCTTTATAATATTGGCATTTAGTAAAAGGTGGTGACAAGTGGACTACAAATTTCAGGACTGCTTCACGAAAACATACATGGAGTAGTTCTACACTGTCATTTCATACTATACAACCAGTTTCAGGACCTTACACTTTGACATTCTAAAGATTTCAAAACATATACTCAGCACTTTTTGATCTTTGAATTTCTATGGAATGTTGTTTAGTCTAAACTATTGTTCCATCAGCAGGAAGTTCCTTCTTGTATATATATAATTGTACTTTATTAGTGATATTATAGCCCATATCTCCTTGTTAATGTGATAACATAATTCATGTCTCCTTGGTGTTAGGTTTCTAGCTTCATTTTATCAAGTCCTAATCAGATCACCTTGAAATTGATCATAGATACTCATATGATAAATCAACTCTGTTCAATATGATCTGCAATGTTTAGACACACAATTTTCTATGGTTTATACTTTATAGAACAGTTGTATTGACATGTACCAACCAATATTTATAGGTCAAACCAAGGAATGGTATAGGACCATATTAGCTTGGTGCTGGCCGGTGTTCATTTTTTTTATTTTTTTTCCTTTATTGATTTCAGGCAGTATATGTCAGTAGATCACCAAATATACCAAACCTGTACTGGTCCAACAAAGTGTTGACATTGCTATTGGACCAAGATTTTAAATTTTGGTTTGGATGTATTTTATATGGAAAGTGTAAAAGTATGATGACCTTGATCTAAATATTGTCAGATGTATGCAGAGAAATATGATTTGTTAAATACTTCTATGTTATGATAAATCAAAACATATCCTATTCTATCAAGACTACTTATTTTCCCTTCTTTTGTTGCATATATTATAATACTTAAAAGGGGAAGAAGGATAGAATTGTCAGGATTTGGTTATAGTTACTTTCCACATCAGTAAGGCTTTCAACTAATGTTCCTTTGAATTTTAAACTTACAGTCAGGGAATAAGACAATGGCATTGATACAGATATTAACAAATTAAAAATTCAGTGAAGTCTGACTATATATATATATTATATATACACACACACACTGCCCATACCATACCGTTTCGAGCGGTACAACAAATATATATATATATATAGTGTGTGTGTGTGTGTATGGGTTTAGGCATGGATTGATATGCAGACCACCCCCATTCCAAGTGGTCTGATTAAAATAATAAAAAATTAAAAATTGATGGACCCCA
This sequence comes from Musa beccarii, assembly GCA_024322285.1. Taxonomy (NCBI): domain Eukaryota; kingdom Viridiplantae; phylum Streptophyta; class Magnoliopsida; order Zingiberales; family Musaceae; genus Musa; species Musa beccarii. Next base: position 50,785,994 of record CM044397.1, on the reverse strand, counting down.
ATCCATTTCAACGTTAAAAAAAAAACAAAAAAAAGAGGCAAGTTTGCGAGTCCTCTTCTAACATACGATGTCGCAGCCCTTGTTGTTACCTCTTTGCCACTGCGATATTGTAACAGCGCTGCCTCTTCACTGCTGTGATGCTATTGCTTCCACTTCGATGCTGCCGCTGCTATCCTTGCTTCTTAAGTATGCTGCTGCGGTGCTTCTTCTCATCCTCTTCTTTTTTCTTCTTCCTTCTTCCTCGTCTATTCCTCCACCGCCGCTTCCTTTTTACCCTATTTTTTTTCCTTGTTGAAACACCAGTACGCACTAGCATGCTGTGTTGGTACATCAGTGCAGACTAGTATGTACCATTCCAGTACATTGCCAAAATGGGTCCAGTACCTGAAAAGGCAAACCCTGATTTTATATATATATATATATATATATATATATATATATATATGCTTATTAATAAGAGTTAGAGTCCAAATTACTTAAGTAAAGTGAAGATATTAATTATTAATTACCTCCAATTTAGAACAAAAGCAACTTGATTTAGGAAAGATTGACAAGGAAACTGCAATTAGATGATATGAAATACAATAAAATATTTTAGAAAAATATATTCTAGTTTTGAAATATATTGAAGCCTAATTAGGTTCCAGCAATACGATGAAGTCCTATTAAAGATTAAAAGAGTTAATCCATAACGGTTACAATTTAGTATCAATTGATTGGAATTAATTTACTGAAGATTTCAGGAGATTCAGTAATATGGAACTGAGAGGAAGCAGGAGTTTGGATTGATAGATCAAGCTTAAGTTCATAGCTGTCCTGATGGTTATCTGCTTAAATGCACTTATTCACTAGATTAGTTCTCATTTCTCTTTCCATTCACTATTAGATAGTTGACACTTAAAAATACATATTATTATCTGATCCCAAGAAATATCAAACTGTTTTGTCTCCAATGAAAAAATGTCATTCCTTTGTTATGATTGGAGTCATTCTATATTTGTTGATGATTGTATTCAGAAAGAGAAGGCCCTTGAGTTAGAGAGATCCTTAGAAGACTTAAATGAACAACTATCATCTGTTCGCACTGAGTCCAATGCTAAAGATGATCTTTTGGCGAAGCAAGCAAAAGTAACTGAGGAAGCAATTGCAGGTTTAACATTTTCTTCTTAAGTTTTGTGTAGGACACTAGATTCACATAAAATGAAAGATTTCTACATGGTCCTTTTTGCCTTACAAGTTCACCATGCTCTACTTGTTAGGATGGGAAAAAGCAGAAGCTCAGGCACTTTATTTAAAGCAACAATTGGACGATGCTTTATTTCGGAAAAAAAGTGCTGAAGAAAGAGTAATTGAAACAGATGTGGCATTAAAAGAATGCATGCAACAACTACGTGTTGTTAAGCAAGACCAGCAGCTCTTCATTAACAATGCTGCCTTAAAAATATCAAGAGAACAGGAGAAAATAGTCATGTTAGAACAACGGTTGATTGAGACAAATAAGAGGCTCACTGAATTAGTTATTGAAAATGGCAATCTGAATAGAATTATAGAGGTCAAAGAACAGTTGCTTAAAGAATTGAGCGAGTCTAAATCCAAGTCAGAATCAAAATTAACGGAAGTAATAGCCAGACTTGATTCATCAGAGAAACTCAATGCATCTCTAAAGTATGAGGTCTGCATTCTTCAGAAGGAGATTGAGATTCGAAATGAGGAGAGAGAATTCAATCGGAGATCAGCTGATGCCGCTCATAGGCAACACCTAGAGAGCATTAAAAAGATTGCTAAGCTGGAAACAGAATGTCAAAAATTGCGTGTCATGGTCCGGAAGCGACTACCAGGGCCAGCAGCTTTAGCTAAAATGAGAAATGAAGTTGAAATTCTGGGTGAATATGCCACTGAAACAAGAAAGAAAAGGACAGAAATTGGGTTAGAGAACTTTTATGATACATCAAGCAAAGATATGACATCTCTTGTTACGAGATTACGTGCAATTCAAGACGAAAACAAGATTCTCAAAGAATCATTGACTAAGAAAAACAATGAACTTCAGGCATCACGTATCATGTTTGCCCGTACTGCATCCAAACTGTCACAGGTTGAGACACAACTCGAGGAATTATCAAAAGGACAAGCATGCTTTGAGCTAGCAAAGAGCAGCCCAGTGTCTCATGACCTTCCACTTTCATCAATTTTAGAGAATGGTGGGAATGAAGATAATGTTAGTTGTGCTGAATCATGGGCTTCTGCTTTAATTTCTGAACTGGAGCATTTCAAATGTGGAAAACTCACTGCACCATCATGCAAAAGTGTTGCAATATCAGAGTTAAGTTTGATGGATGATTTTGTTGAGATGGAGAAACTAGCAGTAATTACTGTGGATAAACATTTTGAAAGTCAATTCAGTATGTTGAGAGATAACAGTGAATGTTTGGCCACTAAAGAATCTTGTACAGAACCTGATCCAACAGAAGAAACAGATAAGGAGCTTGTTGCAATCAAGGATCTCTCTCATTTCAGTGAAACAAACAATGAAACTCAAGTTAAGGAGTTGTCACTAGAAAACCATCCTATTTGGCTTCAGGATATATTAAGGGTCATTTTAAAAAAGCATCATATTATGCAAAAAAGTTTAAATGCCATTCTTGATGATGTTAGAGCTGCTCTGGGTGATTGGGATGGTTCTATTGAGCCAAAATATTCAGATACCCTACACTGCAATGACAAATTACCTCAGCAACCTAAAAACACATCATCAGATACATTTGATGGAGCAATCAGTACACACTTAGTGAACGGTAAAAGCAGTATCCAACTTTGTCAGTCAAACTTGGAGAAACCTGTCCTCGAGCTTATTGAGTTGGTTGAGGGAATCATTCAGAGAAATATTAAAAGTAAAAATGGTCGACAAGGATTATCTATAGACAATGAAGGTGCTTCTTTAGCAAATAGATACATTGCTTGTGCATTTCTTTGGGAAGGTTCTGAACTCACTACTATTTTAGAGAATTTTGTTGCTGTATGTAATGATCTGTTGCATGGGAAGGTTGATCTTCAACAGTTCACTGCTGAAGTAACTTCAACTCTGGACTGGATTATAAACCACTGTTTTTCCCTTCAAGATGTTTCAGACATGAAAGAGACTGTCAGGAAGCACATGAATGCAGATGAATCATACACTGACAATGAACTAAAAGCTCTAACATACACTACCAAGGATATAGATAAGTTAGATACACATGAAGAATCCTCTATTTCCGAAGAGAGAAATATACCTTCATCCTCAACAAATGCTCTATACATCTTATCCAGAATGGAAGATATTGAATCCAAACTGAAAGATGAAAATGAACGACTGAAACATGAGATTACGGGTATGGAGTCTATAAAGAATGATTTGGAGGTAATGCTTAAAACATCTAGTGCTAAAAATGAAGAATTGATAGCTCAGATCCACCAATCAGAAGAAAGCATTTCCAATTTACAAAAAGAACTAGCAATACTTAAGGAATCCAAGGTAAAGATTGAAGACCATATTATAAGCCAAAACTTAACTAATGAAGACCTAGAAACACAACTAACAGTTGCAAAGGCTGAGTTGAATGAAGTTAGTCAGAAGTTCTCAGCCCTTGAAGTTGAGCTGGAACAAAAAAGTAATTGCTGTGAAGAATTAGAGGCAACCTGTCTTGAACTACAGCTTCAGTTAGAAAGGTGTGAACAATTTATTTTGTGTGCTCTCTTTTATTTAAAATTCTGCAGATGCCATCTGAGATCTTTAATCTTGTTTGACACAGTCCTTCATTGAAAGAAGCTTCCAAAGATATGCGCCCAGAAGAAAAGAAAATCCAAGCAGTAAGCTCTGTTAAATCACTTTCTGAGTTAAAAGACTATCTTAATCTTACTGCTTCATTTACAGTGTTCCTGAAAGCAGAAGTGAGAATATTTGGAAGGCATTGTCCATAGTTTTATTCATTTAAATGAGTCAATATGTTATTTTATGCTGATTGAGACGCAGCTCAAATTTACAAATTTGCATGTTATCTGCAGTTATATAATTTATTATTGTAAGTTGATCTTATTTTGCAGTTATGGGTACACTGTAAATGAGAAATGGGTAATAATTACTTGGTCTGGGGTTATGGGGTTATGAATGTAGGTCTTCGAAACCAACTGGATTTTTACCAGTTGAAACCAAAACCAGGGTGTAGAACGCAATTTATCAGGTGGTACCTGTTTATACTGGTCGTACTGCTCAGTAAGTTGATTGAACCAGGCATACCATGCGGTTTTGGAATGGTACATCCACCGAACCAGGTGGTAGGCCTATGGTCTAATTTCCAGCCCATCCCACCTATTTTCCCACCTGAGACCTCCTTTCTCCTCTCATTCTTTTTTCACTCTTTCATCCTCTCAGTCTCCTGCTTTGTCAAATCAATCTTGGAGACTTAATTCTCATCCAAATTAGGCTAGGATCTTATGGAAGATTAGCTATTTCTCCAATCTAAGATAAACTCACAATTGAGGCTAAATCTATAATGCTTGTTTGTATCTTACTTTTAAATCACCATTCTTGTTTAATTTATGTCTTTTTATGCTTTTGCTCATGACTTCATGGTTAGGTTCATGCTTAGATAACTACATGTCTGTATAAATTTGTTTTGAAGCCTTACTTTAATTGTTTAAATGGCTCAGATCTTCCCATGTATCTTCGTCGGACCTACCAAGAAATTTTAGTTTAGTTTGTTGTAGTTTCTACTTTAGCACTATCATCAATATGATATAATCAAATATTAAGAGTTCAGCTGCTGCCATTAGTAAGTTAAAAATGCTTTATGATGCTAAGGTTTTCCACATTTTTAAGTCACTTATGGACGTACGAACTTAGCTTTATGTGGTGTCTATTTCCAATGGTTCTAGGAACATTGTTATTTTCAATCCACAGAACATGGACTCTGGTTGCAAAGAAAATACTAAATATAACCTCTTCAGGTTATATTAATTTAGTATTGTTGAAATAAACATATTGTTGATGCATATTCTTGTCACAACTTTATAGTTTAATGGTGGCTACATTATGGAAGATCAGTATCTAATTTAAAGAAAATTATTAGGTGAGTCTTCTTGTAGATCGTATCATCCAGCCATGAAAAATATATGGTCCAGTTCCTTGATTCACATAGAACTTTGTATCATCTGCATGTACAAATGTTAGGAGAATTTGGTCTACATGTATTATAATATGTGTCTGCAGTTACAACAGGAAATTTGGAATAGAAAGAGAGGAGGCTGAGGTTGACTCATTTGATTCCCAATTTGTGAAAGATGATCTAGATCCTTTTGCTAGGGGCAATCCCACATACTAATTGTGAAAATTAGTTAGAAGACTACTGCTATTCCAATCCACTAGTGTGGCACACATATTATCAACATTATATATGTCTTCGGGGCAATTTCAATCCTAGATATTGCAAAATTATCATCTTCACCTCCTGCAACCACATAACACACCTCCTAATGCACCATAACATTCGTTTTGTTATTTGATTAGGCATGTCATATTGGTGTGTACTGTACAGTATAAATTTTATGATAGTTATACGAGTAAAATATTTGATAGCTCTTATTACTGGAAATTTGTATTAAGATTAGTATGATGTTATGTGATATATAAATCATAGTAGTTCTTAAATTATATATAAAGATACAAAATTAAGGCAAAAACAGAAAAAATCAAGAATAGCTGCCTGATTTTGATATTAGGTCGTTTGGTAAGTGCTGACCTATCTTGACCAAGTGTTGGTACGAGGAGGTATCAGTACCGTAACAATCCATCCAATGTCAGTCCTTGACAACTTTGTTTTGTGGTCAATACAGAGGAACTGATGATGTGTTAACTGGATCAGCCCGATGGTTGCCTTGAAAAATGCTTGAAGGGGATTTGTTATAAGGATCACCTCACATCAGTCAAAAACTCAAAATTGCAAAGGATCAGCCAAATCCTCACCTATCACACCCTGAGTCTATCGATCTGTATGTACTGGCTTAGATTAGTGTGATTATAATTGATTATAACTGTCACAGGGTTACTTATGACAGTTATAGCGAAGATTTGTGAGAAGGTAAAACTAATGCTGATTTTACACACTCTTGAATCAAAGTTGTGATTTTAAGTCATGCGAATTTGATTCTCAACTAGTGGCACCTAACTTTTAACTTTATTGCTTTAGTTGCACCTATAACATATCATGATTATGAAATTTTTTTTGCTAGCTAGAACTAAAAATTATGTCTCTATTATCTTGCAGGAATGTGATATAGTTGCAGCTTCAGAAAAACTTGCCGCTTGCCAAGAAACCATCTTAAACCTAGGGAAGCAATTGAAAGCATTGGCATCACCAAAAGATGCATCTCTATTTGACAAGGTGATATGTAGTCCTGCTGCATCGAAATCAAACCAGTGGCCCCAATCACTTGATAATATCAAATCAGAGGGTTATTCAAAAAATGAGGAGGGTAACTCTCGGAACAAGAAGCAAATCGTATGCACCAAAGCACCAAATCCTCCATTTCCGGCTTCTGATAACCCAAATGCTAATTTGTCACTCAACAAGATGAACGAAAGTCCGATAAGAGGTATCACTCAGCCATCGCCTGAAAAGTCACTTGGTGAGCTTTCTGGTTTGACCAATTCTAGCAAGCGAAAAGGTGGGCCTGATGTAGGCATGCTCATGGTTGCACCTAAGAGACAAGGAGGGCTCAGTTTTCTGCGAAAGCTTTTGCTGCGAAGGAAAAGAAACAGCTTCAAGAAGCTTGCACTTCCATTGGGTGCTTAACATAGTAATCATCATTGAAACCTTCACATATAACACAGATTCAAGTGTTTGACATACCTTTGGTGAGTTTTGGATTGTAAGTGCAGATTCTGGTTGAGTAAGAACATGATACTAAGAGATGATGAGCCAGGAGCACAGCACATAGATTCTATGCTTGAAGTATATTTTTGGTGTGGTTTTAGTTTCGATTGTGTAATTTCCACTTGTTTCTTCCTTTGGATGTAATCTAGATTACATTGACAAATGTGATTATGGAAAATGACATCAGGTTGGGTGAAAATATAAACACTTTCAGCTGCTTGTATATAATAAACAGCAGCTGTTACCATTAACACTCTTAATCTGCAAAAAGATGATGTTTATGTCTCTGATATGATACATTATGTAAGAATTTGTCCTCAGTGAAATGAGTTGTATAACAATTGTAGGGAAGTTGTTCTTGAGAGGCTAACATGACAGATGAAATTAGAGCCACATGAGCATCTTCGAAGGTACACGAGTACAAATAATATTGAGTTGTATGGAAGATACTGATTAGTTTAACTAGTAAAGACTTTTATAGATTGTTGTATGATCTTGAGTTTGTATTTTATCTTCGCCTATTAATAGATAACATATTGAAATCATTTTGTACTGAGATATCCACCAATCTAAAATGATAAAAATAGTATATTAACTAAACCGAGTTGTATGACTCGCTACCTATGTTTGATAATTTTGATAAATACTGAAAGATATATATCAAAATTTTGTAGTGTAATACGGTGAATGAAAGATTATATTTTCCAAACCGAAGAAAATTCATCGATGCATACAACTTGGAGACATCATAAAATCGAATCTCATTAGGCCAAATGTTTAGGTAAGCTGAGCTCACATTGTGTATATTAAGAATCGTCGTAAGGTCTTAAGTTTGAATCTCGTCTGTTAGAGCTAGCCCCAGGAAATTACCACAGGGTAATTTGGCAACCCAAAAAGACAATAAACAGAAAAATAAAAGAAGAGACAAGGACACCAGAATTTACGTGGTTCGTAATTGACCTACGCCCACGACAAAAGGAGGAGCAAATCTCTACTAACAATGAGACAATTACAAATGCCTTAGAAATTGTTCCTAGGCCAAAACACTAAACGACTAAACAAGAAAAGCCCAAAGTTTAATATGGACTTAATAGAGATTAAATCCAAAGCGACTTTTCTTGAGCCTTTGTATCTGGTGCCTCTGTCTTAGAAGCTTAGACCCCTTTTATAGCATCAATAGGGGATAAAAACTGATTTTCCGATGTGGGACTAAAGGACTTGTCAAACCTAACAAATCTCCACCTTGGCATGTCCCAACAAAACTTGCTCCACCTTTTTCACAAAAGCCCCAACTGCAATCATCAACAATAATACTCCAAGTCCAAGCACCTTGCCAACTTGTAAACCTAAGAAGGCTTCGTAAGCATATCAACTGGATTGACCTTTCCCTCAACAATGGTATTATAACAACAAACTGCATTTGAGTAGGTAGTAGGCTCACTAACTCCACTAACTCCACGGTTTCTTCTGCAACAAACAAAGCATATGCAACCAAATTTGCATATCTTTGTGTGGTCGAATATTTCTCCGTGGTCTATCCTCAATCTATGGAATAAAATATCTTTATCGAGATAGAATCAAAGTGACTTTTTCTCGCTTCCCAAAAATGCAGTGTTCACAGAAATCCAATGGCCCAAGATCATCAAAGAAGACCCCTTTGCTTAATATGCTCAAACCTTTTTCGATTTGACAATGATGATGACGAGATCAAGAATCGATCCTGTGTGATAGTTCCTGCAAAATATACAAACTACTGCAGACCTACAAGCTTTCATAACAATAAGGGCATTTCTAGAAACTTTCATAACTCCACCTTCAATGGTGATTTGCACCCAAGAGCCTCTAGGGTGCCTAAAGAGATGAGATTCTTTTTCAAATCAGAACATGTCTAACATTAGTGAGCGTCCTCACATACCATCATGCATTTTAATTCGATTATGCCTCTACCAATAACATCACATGCGAATCAAAACAATTCCACCATTACAAGATTCATATGTGGAAAATAAATCCCTATTGGGACACATGTGATAAGAACAACCCGAATCTAAAATCCATTCATTTTAGACCTTGTCCTCATCATCAATAGCAAAGAAAATATTTCAAAATTCTCATCACCGCAACACAACACTAGCTTCAATGACTCGATGAGTTTTCTCAACAATTTTTCCTTTTGCTTTAATTTTTCAATTTAAAGTAATCACCTTAATATGCCCCATTTTATGACAATATCTCACTCCAAATTTTTATATCTAAATTTAGATCTAGATTTAGATCTACTTGTAAATTCTCTTTTATCAACCCAGGTCCTCGGCCGATTTCCTCTATTCTTCCCAAAGGATATCCCTATCAATCTGCTCCTTAGATTTTAATGCAGATTTAATTTCTCGAAATTGTTTCTTTTCCATAAATCATTGTATCACGGAAATACTTATCACAAAAGTAATAGGGCCTTATCCTCATCATCAATCTTTGCATCTATATTCTCCAAATCCATAACTAAGGAATCAAATTTATCAAGATGTGAGATTATAGATGTACCTTCACTCATCCGAAGATATACAAACTCGGCTTCAAGTAGAGACGGTTCTCACTGTCCTCTTCATATAATAAAATTTAAGCTTATCCCATTTTAGCCGTAGTCTCCGTAGCTACCTCCCGTAAAACCTCATCGAAAGATTTAGAATAATACTAGATCGGGCCTTCTTATCCATACCGCAAAATCTTCCTCCGACATACCATCCGAATTTTCTCGCCCTCAGAGTGCCAAATCAACTCCGTTGAACTTTATGGCCTCCATGAATCTTGAGTTGCCAATGCAAGTTGACATTTAGTCGAATTTCGACATTATATTGTCATTGTTGCCAAAAGATCCCAAAACCAGGCTCGATACCATTTGTTAGAGCTAGATAAATTACCACAGGTAATTTGACAACCCAAAAGATAATAAACAGAAAAATAAAAGAGGAGACAAGGACACCGAATTTACGTGGTTCATGAAAATCTCTACTAACAATGAGACAATTACAAATGCCTTAGAAATTGTTCCTAGGCCAAAAACACTGAACGACTAAACAAGAAAAGCCCAAAGTTTAATATGGACTTAATAGAGATTAAATCCAAAGCGGCTTTTCTTGTGGTGCCTGTGGTGTATCTGGTGCCTCTGTCTTAGAAGCTTAGACCCCTTTTTATAGCATCAATAGGGGATAGCAAAATTGATTTTCCCGATGTGGGACTAAAGGACTTGCCAAACCTAACATAGTTTTCATCTATCAATATATAATGCATCGAAATTGTTTTGTATTGAAATATCCACCAATCTAGAATAATAAAAATAAGATATCAACTAAATCGAGTTGTACCTATGTTTGATAATTCTAATAAATATCGAAAGATACATGTTGAAACTTTATGGCGATGAATGGAAATGCATTTTAGGAAGATTATATACTCCAAAGAATTTATAGATACATACAACTTGGAGACATCATAAAATCAAATCTTATTGGGTCAAATGTTTAGAATTTTATATATTATCATAACGTTTTGAATTCGGATTTCGTTTTAATTTATCAATCAATAGGTAACATGTCAAAATTGTTTTGTATTGAGAGAGCCACCAATCTAAAATAATAAAAATAGTATATCAACTAAATTGGGTTGTACGACTTGCTACCTATGTTTGATGATTTGGATAAATACTAAAAGATATATACACCAAAACTTTGTGGCGTGATACGATGAATTAAAGATACATTTTGATAAAATTACATTCTCCGAATAAAATTTTATTGGGTCAAAACGTTTAGGCATTGCGTATATTAAATCCGTCAGGTAATGAATGCGTCATGAGTCGTTATAACGAAATGTTTGTTTAATCATTCCGCGGTTTGAAATCGTGGTCAAAATTAGTGGCGTGAAGGACCTCTCCTCCTTCTGGTGACTAAGGTCGTGTACCGAGGTGTGGCAGCTGACGCGTTCGTTGGATTCCTTTTGTTTCTAAATATTACTCTACCCGTTCCTCGAATCCTGAGACCAATCGTGGCTCACGTCGCTGCGTGTCTCTTTCCACTGCCCTTCTTCGGTAGCCAAAGTCGTTCGGTTTGCATATCGTGACTTAATTCGTAGTACTTGCTGAATTCATTATTATTTTCCTACCCTTCCGTTTGCGTCTCGATCCATCCGCCGCCCAAGTCGCGCCGTGAAGTGCTCCCCACACCGGCTGCCGACCCCCCGCGCCCCCAAGTCAATTCCTCCGTTCGCGACTCAAAGAGTTAGTGCCGACGCGCTTTTTGAATGTAATCATCACTATTTTTCGTCTCCTCGTCCCTTAAGTCGCCGTATGCTGTCGTCCACGGCGGCCCCTCTCTCGCCTCATCTCTGTCATTCGGTCACGTGTCTATTCCGTCTCTTCTCCTCTCCGTGGAAACAGATGTCACACCTTCGTCGAACAAAACGATACGAGAGACGCAGAGCCACCAAAAGAACGCAATCATTCCCGATCACCACGAACGCCCAGCGGCAATCTCTCCTTCATTCAATGCCGCAGCTGCAGCTCAATCGTCACGCTTTACGACTGTTACTACTACCACTACTACTACGGTTACTATCCTCTTCCGTTGATGGCGCCTCGTCTTCGGAGATCGACGGCGACGCCCGGGCTCTCCTCGCGTTGAAGGCCGCGGTCGACCCCGGCGGCCGCCTCCCCTTCTCGCGCGCTTCTGACCACTGCCGCTGGCCCGGCGTCTCCTGCTCCCCAGACGGCCGCGTCGACCGTCTTCTCCTCTCCTCCTACGGCCTCGACGGCGTCATTCCCAACGGCACCCTCGGCCGCCTCGACCAGCTGCGCGTCCTCCGCCTCGAGAATAATTCCCTCGCCGGCCCCCTTCCTGCTGACCTCTCCCTCCTCCTTGGCCTCCGCGATCTCTACCTCGGCCGCAACCTCTTCACTGGCCCCTTCCCTGCCTCCCTCCTCTCCCTCCGCGGCCTACTGGCGCTCGACCTCTCCCGCAACAGCCTCGCCGGCCCCCTTTCCCCGGGGCTCGCCGCGCTCGACGGCCTCGTCACTCTCCGCCTCGAGGCCAACCGGTTCAACGGCTCGCTCCCTGCCTTCAACCAGTCGTCCCTCAAGAACTTCAACGTCTCCGACAACGACCTCTCCGGCGCGGTCCCCGCCACCGCCGTGCTCGCGTCCTTCGATTCCTCGGTCTTCGCCGACAACCCCGGTCTCTGCGGCGCGCTCGTCCGGAGGGAATGCTCCTCGTCGACCTTCTTCCCCCGGGGAGGCAGCTCGCCGACTGGCCCCTGGGCCACCGTCACAGCAGGACCAAACAGGGGAACGCTGCTTCCCGGCTCGCCTTCACGGTCACGGGTCTCCCACAAGAAGGATGTGGAGGCAATTGCAATTGGGTCCTTGATAGGCGCAATTGCACTAATTGGGATCTTTGCTGGTTCACTGGTCCTGATAAGGAAGAAGAGAAAGAAGCAGCAGAGGGAGACGCACGCGCCGGAGAAGAACACGGTGGCGAACAACGCCCACAGCGTCTCGGAGATCAACATCGGGAGCTACAACGAGGACACCGAGAGTACGAGCAACGAACTGGAGGCGGCGGCCGACCTGGCAACGGCGACATCGGAGGAGAGGGTGAAGAGGCTGGGGAAGAACGGATGTTTGGTGTTCTGCGCCGGCGAGGAGCCGACCTACAATTTGGAGCAGCTGATGAGAGCTTCGGCCGAAATGCTGGGGCGAGGGAGCCTCGGGCCGACGTACAAGGCTGTGCTGGGCAGTAGATTGGCTGTCACCGTGAAGAGGCTGGATAGGAGGAAGCTGGGGGCAGTGGCGACGGAGGGGTTCGAGCATCACATGGACACAGTGGGGAGGCTGAGGCACCATAATTTGGTGCCTTTACGGGCTTATTTCCGAGCCAACGAACAGAGGCTGCTTGTGTATGATTACCAGCCGAATGGTAGCCTTCACTCCCTTATACATGGTATGATCCCTTCACCTTCTTATTCTGCTACTTTTAGAGTTCAATTCTTTATCATTCATTTTTCTTGTTGTTGCATTGGAAGAAATCGTAGATGCGTATTTAGATACGGAAAAATTGAATAGATTTCAGGACTCCATAATATTTATGGGAACAAGGTGTGAGAGAAAAAGGCTTTGACACCAAAGGTACAATTGAAATTATCAACAATAGAATACTAACCCAACGTAGCGAATGATTTGAATGTTTAACATCCTTTGCTTGTACTTATGGAGAAAAAAGTTTAAATCCTCCACTAGGTGAAAATAACAAACTATAAGGAATAGGACAGGCCAAAAATGTGAGATGCCTAGCGTATTTATGGAGCAAACAATTCTTGAATACCCATTATCATTAGCATTACCATCATGGGTTGTCGCATCACCCAAAAAGGCACGAAGCATACGGTATGTCATGGTATGTACTTGCCAGCTAGTTTCGACCAATATGTAGAAAAGGTGAGGCATAGTGGTCAGTACATCACATGTACCCAATATAGTCAAAATTCAATTGTTACCGATTAATACCAATACTGGTGTAAATTTGATTCACACTTGTTGTTTTGGGCTTATACAAGCCCCTCCCCCTGCCCCCTCTTTTACTCGCTCTCATCCTTATTCTCACTTTCTCACTCATTCTTGCTCTCATTAAACTTGTTTAATCTCTAATCGGTGATTAGTGAAATCAACCTTTTGATTTGGATAAAACAGGAATTTGAACTCGAAATCTGTTGGAATTTGTCTTCAATGAAAGTTATTTATAATTGATTTATAAAGTGATTTAGCTGCCCTTTACTTTTCTTTATCATGCCATGTAATTAGCACAAAAATGTTGGTCAATCTTAATTTATAAGTGATTAATGATAAATTAGGACCTAACTAGAGGTATCAAGCATGTATTGTCTTCTTGCATGATTTACTATCACTCTCAGTACCAATATCGATACCATTATTATTACCATTACAATTATGATCATTACCAATAGTATTACTATTACCATTATAATTTCCATTACCAATAACATTAATTAGAATTACAACTCTCATTAGAGAGATCTTATGTTTTTTCTATGTGATGTAGATATACAGATAGTAAATCCTTTCTTCTTAGTGAACTTGTAATTCTACTAGAAAAAGGATTTTGTAGGGAGCAATCACAAGCTGTGGTTGTTGAATCATGGTAGGGAAAAGATCATAAATGGTAAACTTTGACACTACAATGAACCTAAGAGTAGGGACAGTTTTCTAAGGTGTTCTTGACATTTGTCAAATGAGAAAGAGTTGTAATTTGAGAGATTGTCATCCATCTCGGTGGTAAAATGATAATTCAAGAGAATATCATCCTCTCCTCGGGTGACATGTTCTCCTAAATCTCAGCAGTAAACTTGGTCGCATGTGAGTGGATGTGAACATCTTGTTCATCCACATATGGAAATTATGAAGCCTGGTAGCTAGTGATGGAGGCAACACCAACCTATATGTTGTCCTAGCTGCTCAAGGATCTTGAATGGGTCAACAAGCATGGTGTCTGTGAGTAGGTGAGCCTCACAGGAGCAAACTGTCACCAACCTGGAACCTGAGAGGCCACCTTCATGTATTAGTCTAGGACTTCTATCTGAGTCTGAGCTTCTCAAAGACATTCTCTAATTAGTGCAACCTCCAATGTTTGCTGGAGAAGTTCAGGACCAGATTGTCTCGCCATCATTATCCTGGCAGATGGGAGAACCTATAGTGCCTCAAATATTACAGTCTCAATGTAACTCAAGTGAGATTGTTAGATTTCATAATCCCTGAGCAAATTTATTTCAGTTCCAACAGCTCAGATTTTAACTGTGAAACAATCAGTAACCTCTATTTATCAATATGCGCATTTGCAAACACAAGCTAACTTGTTTGACTTCATTTGCATATGCAAGCTACCAAACACAAGCTGCATTACATCAACTGTGGCTGAGATGCAGGCTACTGAACACCTTAAAGAACATAAAGTGACTTAAAGAGCATTAGGTGTTAGGTGCCTTATGCTTCATTATGAAGAGAGGATACCTTGTATTAGGTGCCATGTGATTTAACAGAAATTTCAACAATGTTATGTTATGAAGAAAGGTTGCAAATTACATCCCTTAAACCCTTTCTCATCTACTATGGGAAGGGGGACCCTTCTACCCAAGTAAGACACCACATTGCTAGGTCATAGAAGTTTTTCCTCTTCACTTGCATCATTTGGTCCCCGTGTGTTATTGGAAGATAAGTGATTAAGCTTTGTGTGGTAAGTATAACTTTACTTGAGTGCAGTAAGTTTGTTTATCCCAGTTATTGAGCCAGTATATCTATTGGATTTAATTGTGACAAAGCATAGAGTTTTGTTCAACACAAATGAAGAACCATTGAAGAGTTAAGTAACAACACAAGGCCTCGTTGCCAACTATTCGTGTTGGCTACATGTATCTTTTCCCACAGTTTGGCCAAGGTCAAACTCCTCAATGTTAAACAGTCATTTCGAAAATATATTAGTTTGTATCGGACATTCATTTCAGTAATCTGTAAACTGTGGCCCTCATTACAGGTTCAAGATCCATGCGGCCTAAGCCACTTCACCGGACCTCATGTTTAAAGATAGCAGATGATGTGGTGCAGGGCCTTGCATACATCCATCAAGCTTCTCAGTTAGCCCATGGCAACATAAAGTCTTCCAATGTTCTTCTTGGGTCTGATTTTGAGGCTTGCCTGACCGACAACTGTCTCGCATTTCTTCTGGAACCATTGGAGAATCAGGATGATATAGGATACAGATCACCCGAGACACAGAATCCTTACCAACAGCTGACCCCAAGTTCTGACATCTATGCTTTTGGCATGTTGCTATTGGAGCTCCTCACAGGGAAGCCTCCATCACAGCATCCAGTTCTTATGGCATCTGACCTCCCAGTTTGGGTTCGATCATTAAGGGAAGATGGAGCCAACAACGAACACCTTACAATGATCATTGATATTGCAGTAGCCTGCATCCATCCTTCACCAGAAAGTAGGCCAACCGCATGGCAGATTCTGAAGATGATTCAGGAAGTGAAGGAAGCTGACACAATAGACAATGCCGACAATTCATTGTTCATAACTTAGGTCTGGTTTAGCTCCCTGTCACCTGGGGACCTTAATTCAGGATCTTCATTACCACCAAAAGTTGGAAATTTCCAGCTATTGGTGCCACTGAAAGGAACTTTAGCCCTCATTTTACGAAGATATGCTAGAGGTTGATCAGTATTTGCTTGGGGCTGCTTCCATGTTGGAGGTAAACAGTTTTGAATCTGGTTGTTGGTGTCTGTAGGGAGACAGCCTGAGTGAAGTGACCCATAAATCATGGGATTTGTAATATGAATACAAACTACAATTTCAGCCTAATAAAGATTGAATTGAGGTTCCAAAATATGTTAGAGATGAGTTGGTCAGAGCCTTGTACCAGTAATTGGTTTGTCATTTGCAATTTGCAATCTTTAAAAGTTTTCGGGGAATGGATTATCACATGATTTTCAATATAAGATGGATTAGTTGTGTAATTGCAAATCTAACCTTTTTTTGTTATAATTCTCTATATAGCTTGAAGTTTCAGCTGAAAGTGGAATTAGATCTTGGATCAAGATTTTGACCGAATGGATTTTTCCGGGTAAAGAGGTACAAGAACATGATTCAATATGCTCAGAAAGGACATAATTATTGAGGTAAGAAGTGTGCTATCAGTATTTTCTTTTTCTGTTACTCTCAGCATTCTTGATTGTGTTGTCCCAACAGGCAGTGACTGAACTAAGCTTGACAAGTGCATGCTGTTTTGCCAGATAATTCAACACAGGAGTAGACTAACCTGGTGTTTGTTTCCATTGCAGTCCCCACATCATGATCATGATATCCTTGTATCATTGGGACCACTGGCTGATCTGATTATGACCTGATTCCACTGTTCTCTTGAAAAGAATCACAGGTATACTTCACATTTGACTTTGCTGCAGATTTTTAAGTGCTTTTGCTTGGAATATGTCCTCATATGAACTATCTAATTGCTTGGAATATGTTCTCATATGAACTATCTAACTAACTATCTTCATGTTAATTGTCTTCCTGGATGATTGGATGATATGAAGACTTTTATCCATGGCCGTGCATAGCACATTTGAGTTGTTATCAATCAGGGTCATGATGGAGACATCCTGGATGACTGAGAGACAACTCCAAATTGTCTTCATGCAACTGTTAAACTCACCTGTCTCATTCCATGGAGGTATCTTTTCGAACACTGAATGGTTATGTTGCTAAACTCTGTTCTCAGTTCTCAGTTTTCAGTATTTGGTATGTGACAAGATTGATTGCTGCAGGCCTATTCATCCCCACAACTAGTGGTCCTACTGTGTTTGCACAAGAATAAAGTTACAGGTCTCCTTTAACACAAAGAAGCGAGTTATATTGTCCTCCTCCATTTGCCATTCATGACACTGACTGCCTTTTGTCTATGTGAAGACATTCTTTGCCCTGCATGAGTCACTAACCTCACAAGATGATGAACAGTTAGCTTGTGTCATGATCCAACTCTATCAAACCACTAGATGAAACATTCTTTAAGGGTCTGTCTGATGATTCAGTGCGGCAAGTGCTGCAACCTTGATGTCCTAACCTGAAATCTGGATCCATAGAAGTATTGAAGAACAAATTCAGTCTGAGAAATTTTGTATGCTGCAAAGGAAGACTGTGGCTGTGGCTAACTAGAAGAGTCTGGGGGAAGTTGTCGGAGGCAATCAGAGTGCCAGATACTTGGATAAAAATTTGCATCTTTGATTTCTGTAGCATAAATTAGAAAAGTAAACCAAGTTAGGACCCTCTTCAATTGATGTAATGGTTCAGTTTCAGTTTGGACAACCCTGACACGTTAATAACAAAAGTAGCAAAATCTCCCATTAGAATTGGACCATGAAATATGCAAAGAAGATTTCACTTATGAGAAAATAATAGTTGAATTAAGTCAACACGATGTCACAGACAAATTGTAAACGACTTGTTCGGTGAAATGCTTATGCGTGTCCGTGTCTCTTTTGGTTTGTTATAGCTTGTAAAGCATGTAAAGGGCTTGTCAAAGGCTAAATGCCCCATTTGAGTGAGTTTGGCGACCATTGTGGGCTTGTACATAAAGTTTGCGTCAAGTGAATACTTGTACTAGAATTCGGTCTGTAGTGGACTAATTTTATATCTTTGTTGTGCAACCATTCTGAGCTTGTAATATCCATGATTGGAATTTGCATTGGTTATAAAATGTTTGCTAAAAGAGTGACTTGCGGATCTCGTGTGAAGCGCTTTCTCTGTCCCGTCTTCTCTTTTGCAGGTCCTAAGGGATTGTAGGAGATTTCGGAGAGGCTGACCTTTGCGGTGATACGCATTGGTGCCGCACGGCTTAGGCAAAGCTTAGGCAAAACTAGTTAAGTCCGTGACAAATGGTATCAGAGCGGGATAAGCCCACTTAGAAACACTTAGCATGCAAACGTGGGGGACTTAGCGTGACTGCATTGAGGGCAGCCAACACGTGCGATCGTTTGGGAAACAGACTTGGAGTTGTAGGGGAATGAGTCGCTCAAAGGAGCGGGCATCCGAAAATGGCATTCAGAAGAATGGCCAACCCTTCGCGCAAGAGGCACCACGAGGACAAACAAGCTAAGAAGAATTACGCAGCGCACAAAGGTCGGGATGGCTGAGTTCGAGCAGTGGCTCGACGTTGGCACCCAAACTTGACGGTGCTCGAAGCAAGCGGAGTGCTTGGCAAAGGATGAGACCATGCAAGGCGGAGTGGGTTGTTCAACGATCAAAAGAGTTGTGCAAAGCTCACAGAGGTGAGGGGAGTTACAAACTTAAAGAATTCGATACTCATGCAAGGCCTTGCATGCGGACGATAGAATGTCTGGGGCCATCCCAAGGCGGCCGAAGGTCGGCGCCATGGAGCATTCAAACTTTCTCTTTGGCATGTGCAGGATACTTTCGTGAGAGGCTGAAGTGTGTAGCAGGTTCAGCATGTTGCTAGACCCGGGGGTGCAAAGTCGAGTGTATTGGCGAAGTATCGCAGTCTAGCAAGTGCATTTGCAGAGGCAAAATTCGGCACAGTTTGTTCAGCAAAGGTGGAGTAGTCCAAGGGGACGGTGGTCTCCAAAACTTCCAGAGGGAAGGATGCGAAGAGAGAAGTTGCTCCAACGGGGTAGATATCCAGGAGGGATATGTCCTAGTTCTCTAGAGGGAGAATCATGTGCAATGCACCGTACCGGTTGAGGAGTACCTCAAGACAAAGCTTGATGGATCGAGCGAGCGACGAGGAGTTGTCGCATGATCTCGCAAGAGGCAATGCGTTGGTGGACGCATAGCAAGATCAAGTGGGGGAGCGACCCAAGGCAACACAGAGTGAAGGCACACTTGGAGCCGATAGGGAGATCAGACTCAACAGAGGGCTGACCCGTGGAATGGTGGGCGCGAGGGCCACCATTAACGCAATGCAAATCGAGAAGCGGAGCAACTTGGGGTAACTTGGTGATGTACCCAAGCTGCATGAAGGGAGTTGGCATAGAAGAAAGAACATGGAGCGGAGGCTTGGAGCTTTCCTTAAACAGAGGTCAAGGACATGGACTCTTGCAGAGACAGGAGTAGGATCATGTCGTTCCAGGGGTTCTTTGTTCGGATGGAGCAGACTCATCTTGCATGGTGCCAAAGACGAAGGGAGCTTCGAGGCACATGCACCTGATCTCGGTGAAGCATTTGACGAAGGAACTAAGGTGACAGTTTGCAGAGGCAAAGTAAATGTCAGAAGGCCTTAGCACGGGGCAAGAGGACGCAGAAGTAGTTACTCTTGAAGAAAATGCCATAGTGTTGCTATTCGAGTTGCCATGAGGAAAGCGGTGCGCAGCGGAGATTGTGCTGGTAGAGGCAGAGTCCCAGATCCCACCAATTTCAGCGAAGTCTGGGGACTTTAGAGGAGCTGTTAGGCGATGGACTGTCCTAGAGCTAGGCTTCGTCCGAGTATGACCCGAGAGTGGGTGGACGAAGGTCGATTGCCAAAGGAGCGAACAGAATTGAAGGTGGCGAAGGCCCTGCGATGTGTTAGCGGAGTCCACACATGGAGATATCGCAGTTCGAGTTCATACCACAAGGATCAGAATGCAAGGAGATGTCACTAGGCGGCGACATGATGCAGCGGATCATGGTGGAATGGTTCGTGGCAAGTTGACACACACAGTGAGTCCCATGGGGGGACTAGATCATGCAGAGGTATGATCGGGAGCGCGACTGGGAGCTCCATTTCGATGAACAACACGACGGCAAGAATGGCTATGGATTCAAGCAGTGAATGCCATGGTACCGCAGAGGCGGGTCTTCCGTGCGTGCATCGAATGCTGCATTGAATGAAAACCTTAGGCATCAGCTTATAGGGGGCTGTGCACTATCGAGGAAGAAGTTCATATGCAAGTACCAGTGAGTCCCATGGGGACTAGATCATGCAGAGGTATGATCGGAGCGGCTGAAGAGTTGGACTGCTTCAGAGCTCTTATTCGCTTAAGGGAGCCCGGCAAGTCAGAGGACAAGGCCGAGTAAGCGAACGTTGCGACCAATGAAGCTAAGGAGAACAGAAGCGGTGCAAACCCTGCAACATGAATGGCGGTGGCCATACATGGGAGTTGCAGTCTGTCTTTCCAACGACCAAGTGGAACTGCTCAGAGAACACAGAGGTGTCGAAGCAGGTGGTCGAAATAGGGCGAGGAAGCAATGACGAGTCCAGAGGGACTCAGCTACCCAAGATCAATCATCGGTTAGATTGAAGGTGGACTCAGAGGAGTGCCGCAGTGCCGCAGAGGCGGATCTACCGATCGTGAAGAAGGGACACAGATGCGAGACAACGGATAGTAGTGCCATGGGCAATGCAGTGCCAGGGTATCGCAGAGGCGGGACTTCCGGGGAGTCATCGGTCCCTTGCTCTCATAGAGGGAGAGCGCTTGGTCGTGATATGGGCCGTGGAGGAGGAGAATGCTTTGGCAAACTCCATGTACCAAGACAAGGCTGAAGGGCAGAAGCTAGAGAACTTCGTAAGACCGGTGTCAACAGACTTTCCATCAAGATAGCCGTGAGTGAAGGACTTCGGGTCGATGCAAGAGTGCATGACCAAGGATCAGAGCAGGCAGTACGCGGTGTTGTACCTTTGCTACTCAGAGGAGTCGGCGACAGAAATGATGGAGAAGGCGGTACAATCTCAAAGGCGACCAAATCTATCGGAGACTTACTCCAAGTTATAGTGATAACTTCTTGCATTCCAGAAGTTCAATGGCAATGAGAAGGCAAATCATAGTAGTTGACTCAACACAATGATTGCAAACACTTGAAGTGCTTCGGAAGTGTGAGCTAAGAGCAAGCGAAGTCTAGTAACCAGCTTAACGCACGAAGTACAACCTCGATGAGGCGGGCGAAGTCAAGTAACCTTTGCATTCTTAACTCTCAAGAGAATGGGCAAAATCGAGTACCCCAGCTCTCTTAGTTATCTAGCAGAGGAGCTCTGCATAAATTTGAAGACCCTTCGAAGAGACTAATGGAAGACAACAGTTGTCAAGTCCTCACCAACGGTGATCAGTACTACTGAGAGTAGATTGTCCGCTTCATTTCCCAATTGAATGTCAATCGAAAGCGGAAGTGATGCGAGCCTACTTGGGCAAGACAACTAAGTGGAAGGAGATTCGATGGACAAATTTTGTGCAGGAAGGACCTGAAAACTTTAAAGGTTGCGAGGTGATGCTCGTTAAAGCTCCAACAAGCATCTATTCAGTTCAAGAGACAAGAAAATTTTGAAGACTGGCGCATATCAAAGATGGTCTTTTTCCTTCATCAGATGAATCCGCAAGAACCAGCAAGGATCAGCACAACTCTGCCAACCCCACACCAGAGTCAGAGTCATTGGCGAGTTGAAGCAACATGGCGGATTAAAGTTCGATGACTCAATAATAACAAGCTGAGAACAATTGGGAGCCAAGGGGCGCATCGCAGCAGGAGCAGAAGATAGAAGATCCAACAAAGAAAAGAAGTTATAGCGTTAGCAAAGGCTTCGACAAGGACATCGAAGGAATAAGTGAGGGAGAATGTCACAAACAAATTGTAAACGGCTTGTTCGGTGAAATGCTTATGCGTGTCTGTGTCTCTTTTGGTTTGTTATAGCTTGTAAAGCATGTAAAGGGCTTGCCAAAGGCTAAATGCCCCATTTGAGTAAGTTTGACGGCCATTGTGGGCTTATACATAAAGTTTACGTCAAGTGAATACTTGTACTAGAATTCGATCTGTAATGGACCAATTTTATACCTTTGTTGTGCAACCGTTCTGAGCTTGTAATATTCATGATTGGAATTTGCATTGGCTATAAAGTGTTTGCTAAAAGAGTGGCTGGCGGATCCCGTGTGAAGCGCTTTTTCTGTCCCGTCTTCTCTTTTGCAAGTCCTAAGGGATTGTAGGAGATTTCGGAGAGGCTGACCTTTGCGGTGATACGCATTGGTGCCGCACGACATAGGCAAAACCAGCTAAATCCGTGACAGCAATCCGGATTTATATGCACGAGGTTGTTCAAGGTACTCTTAAGTAAAAATTTGAGATCTTGAGATGTTACCTACATGAAGATTGAGGTTAGATAAGGTTTTTTCATTTGGTCCCTCTAATATCCAAGTTAGTAACTCGAGGTATATGAGTATGAGTACGAGTAGTCCAAAAACATAACCCCCTCTTTTCTTGTATTGAAGATGTGTTCCTATATTTGGTCGTAAAGGAGCAGAATATTCTGAGGAGGCAACATTTAATTATCTCCAGCAACCTCCCTTTAGACTCTTGTGCATGTGGATGATGAGAGACAACCCATAATCACCTACCTTGGACCCTTACCTAGTGACAGACTAGTAGAGGGTGACTTTCGTCTTCTCTTTTTACCCTGGATACTATGTGATAGTTATGCACCAAATGCTAATTAGCTAATAATGTGCTTCTTATCATTTGTCCCTGGCCCTACTAAGTTGTGCTTTGGGGCTCTCACGAGAAGGGTACGAAATACAACATTTAGTTCATCTAATACATTAAGCTTATACCTCTTCGATCCATTGGTGACCTGGTGGTATGTCTTTCGTCTAACACTAGTTCATCTGGCACTTTAAGTTCATCATGCTTGAGCATTATTGGTAGTGATCCATCATCAACTTGTCCTGCGTATTGTCAAGTGATGCACCTTAGTCGAATAGGGTCAGGTTTCCTAACCTCCCCTTATCTTCCTGACCTTCATACCTCAATGAACGCAAGGATTAAGCTTCTTGACCTTCATGCCTTTGACGGAGGTAAGGTTGAGCTTTCTGACCTCTATGCCTCGAGCGAAGGCAAGGGTAGGTTTTCCAAGTGGAAGCGGGGGTCGTGCTTCTTAAAATTAGTGAGCCGGGCGGGTCGGGCTTCCTGGCCTCCACGGCTCAAGGAAGATAGAGGTTAGGCTTCCCAACGTTCACGCCTCGATAGAGGCAGGGGTCAGGCTTCCCAACCTCCACACCTTAGTGGAGGTGACGATCGAGTTTTCTCAACACGTGCTTTGGGCACTTTTTGTTAGTTATAGGTGCCCTACAAGTCAATCATGTGAGTGATGACACTTATGACATGCTACGTCCATCTCTTTGCATATTATTACTGGTATTTTCTCATATTATCTAAATGAATATTGTGATGTCTATGAATCTGTGCAATGAAAATCGGATCGTGATGAGATCACGATAATGAGACCAATGTACATTTAAACACGAATCCTAAATCATCCTAGTCATATGTTACTCGATGAGGATGTCGAGATAACCGAATAGATTGGTGTGCTATATACTTGTCTATATAATGAAGGCGAATGGTCTCATAGTCGCTTGTGTGGGGACATAAAAAATACAGTGCAGGTGCTCATTGGAGAATGAGTTTACTGATTGATCCGTCTATGAAATGCTGGATGGTTAATAATACCTAACGTCATACAGGGATTCTATAGTTACAGTAGTGTGTCTGGTCCTTAGACTTGAGACACCAAAGATGTCTTATATGAGTACTTCATTCTTTGACGCCGAACTTACAGGTTTGGAAAGGTCCAGATCTGGTACAATTAGTTCTCGAGAATGCCAACCTTACGAAGACAATTGTGTGTCAATAGAGGATCATCCACTCTTAGTATCGTGAGAGGAATATCCCGTATATGCTCGCTCAAGTAAAATCCTTGGCCAGGGTCGTTTCGGATTGAGAGAGAAGGAGTTTTCCGAGAGAATCCCATTAGAGCGAGACTCGGACAGGATTCCGTATGGGCCTAACTTTATCATGCCCAATATACGATCTCTGGGATATTAGATGGATGAGGAACTATAGATACATGGTAACTGAGGACATACAAGTCTGATGGATTAGATTCCCTTGTACCGTCTAGGGACTATGGCGTAGTGGCCTAGTACGTCTATAGTTGATGAGTCGAGTGAATTATTATAGAGATAATAATTCACTATATCAAAAGGAGTTTTTGAGTCAAAAGGAGTTCTGACGAAAACGACTCACGACCAACTCGGTATCGGGCCTAGAGGGTCACACACATTATGTGGATGTTATGATGAGTAGAGGTGCGGATATGGAGCCCCCTATTTATAGAGTTCCGCCAAGAGTTTCTCCAAGGACTTGGACTCTTATTAACCAACTCCGTAACTGACTTCTAACCGATTAACAAATCTCTATCATTAACTAACTCCGCAACTGACTTCTAACCGAATTAGTAATCGACTCCCTAATAGACAACTCCATAACATTATCCAAAATATTATCCAAAGCTTAAAAAATAAAAGGTTCTTAACAGTCCACCGTCTCCATTCAAGGTGGCGGAACCATCCACAAATAGTATCCATATAGATGGAGTGTGCTTGTTGACATCGGGCGAAGGAGTTAGTTTTGAGATAAAGTTTGTCAATACTTGGGCCTTTATGTCAAACTTACCTAGCTCTATTAACCACCTTAATAACCGACCCAAGACATCAAATTGAAAGAAAATATATTTGAGTGGTTGGTTGATGATCACCTATACAACATACACTTAAAAGGGGTAAAACTTCCTTCCCGCTAATACTTATACAAATATGAGCCCCTCAATAGGGGGTATCATTTCTCAAGTCTACTTAAAATATGACTGACATAGTAGATTGACTTCTGAACTCTTGAGACATCCAATACTAACACTGAGTTGATAGCTAGGTTAGTGGCAATGAGGTAGAGGCTCAAAGTTTCGCCCAAGATAGAGGAGGTGAGTAGTGGCAATTGGCCATGGTGGTCCATCATTTTGAAAGTCTCTTGATACTCCTCGATCCATAAGAAACCCTTTAGGTTTCTTAATACTCGAAAAAAAGATAGGCACCTATCACATAATTGGGATAAGAATTGAATGACCATTGTTATCGACCCTGTTTATTGTTAGACTTCCCTTATTGACCAAAGTGGGCGCATCTCTAATATGGCTTATATCTTCTTAGGGTTTGTATCTATTTCCCTCTAGTAGAATGAATTTGAGGATCTTTCTTGAGTTGACTTTGAAGGTGTACTTAGTTGGATTGAGGTACATGTTGAACTTATTTAGAACATGAAATATCTTGACTAAATTTGTCAAATGTGAGTTGATTGTCCTGCTCTTCACTATCATATCATCTACCTATGCTTCAATTTTCTCCCAATCTAATGCTTGAATATTTTGTTCATCATCCTTCAGTACATCACCATTATATTTTTTTAACCCAAATGGCATGACTCGGTTACAATATGTGTCTCGATCAGTAATAAGGAAAATATATTTTTTATCCTTTGACATTATTCTGATTTAGTTATATCCTAAGAATGTATCTATAAAGGTAAGGAGTTTGTAACTCGATATAGCATCAACTAATTGATCAATATAAGAAAAAGAATAGCTATCCTCCAGGCACACCTTGTTGATATTGGTATAGGTAATACACATACTCTAATTTTTATTAAACTTTTTAACAAATATAATATTAACGAACCATTAGAGATATTGCATATCAATAATAAATCTTGCTCTAACAGCTTGTTTATCTCATTACTAATTACCTACTAGTGGTCAAGAGAAAGCTTATGAAGTCTTTGCTTCACTAGTTATGCCTCGAGAGAAATGTTCATGTAATGCTAAGCTATGTTGGGGTTGATTCTCAGCATATCTCTCGACAACCATCATCATAGTAGTATACTAAAGGAAGTTGATAAGTTACACCTATCTCTCTTTGGAAAGTATTGTCCCGACCTTGATGATTTAATCGGGTTAGGCTTTGTCTAGGGGTGCTTTAATCAACGACTCCATAGACTTTGGATGAGATAAACCCAATGAAGACTCGGGGGTCCATAGGTGGCGTTTTAGATTAGGCCTTCTTTGGTGGAAAGATTGCCATTAGGTAGCACTTGTGTAACTCTCTTGGGTTGCTTCTTAGCTCTCTAATATTGGTTCTCATAAAAAACTTTATCACCATATAGTAAGTCAACACCATCGCCCTCCGTTTGTTCAATGTGAGTTAGCCTATGATTGCATTATATGTCGAGGAGATATCCACCATTCTGAATTTAGCTAGTATTATTTTCAAGAAAGGCTTGTCTCTGAATATGACATACAAGTTCATAGTCCCGAGAGTGGAGATGAGTCACTAGTGAACCCTGTTGACAAAGAAGTCATAAGGGTAAGGTCACTAGTCGAGAGTCCAAATTTTTAAAAAGTATCAAAGTAGAGATTATCAACAGAGCTACCTATGTCAATCATAGTCATCTTTATTCAAATGTTCATCATCCTTACAGAAACTATTAAGACATCATTGTAGTTCAGGTCAAGGTATTACATATCTTCCTCCTTAAAAGTTATCTCTAAGTCACCCTTTGTTCTCAGGCCTTTTTCAATGGTAGCTCATGCATAAGCTTTATGACTCAAGGAGCTATCCCCCCCTCAAGATGAGTCCACAAATTATTACATTAATATATCTCTCCACCAACCACTTAGATCGGGGTGGGGGCTCTCGGTGCCTTCAGATGAATCACTCGAGGTATCATTGACATATTAGTTCTTTAATTTTCTCTTTTAAGTTGCAATAATCTTCCATGTCATGATCGTAATCTTAGTGGAATTGATAATATTTGAACTTGTCTCTTTTCACTAACGGAGTCTTTATCAAGTGAGGATCTTTTAAGAGCCCCTTTTCCCCAACTCAAACCTTAGGTGAGGTAACTCAGTCTATTTAGTTCTCCTTCACTATGGTGACCTCAGTGCTAGGGTAGATTATGGCTACTTTTGCTTCAGTCTCTTGTGTTACTCTTCATGCTTACCCGAGGCTATTACCTTAGCAGTAATGTATTGATTAACCTTTTAAAGTATATTTGATATTATTACCAGTGGTCTCTCTTGCTAGTTATAGGTGCCCTACAAGACAATCATGTGAGTGATGACACCTGTAACATACTGCGTCAATCTTTTTGCTTATGATTATTGGCATTTTCTCACATTATCTGGAAATATATTGTGATGTCCTTAGATCTATGCAATGTGAATCAGATCGTGATGAGATCACGATAGTGAGACCGGAATACCTTGAAACACAGACCCTAAATAATCCCAATCATAGGTTACTTGAGAGGGACATCGAGATGACCGAACAAACTGGTGTGCTGTATACCCGTCCATATGATGGAGGTGGTTGGTCTCATAGTTACTTGTGTGGGGACATTAAGGATGCAGTACAGATACTTATTAGAGAATGAGTTCATTGATTGATCTGCTTATAAAATGCTTGATGGTTATTAACACATGATGTTAGACAGTGATTCCGTAGTCCTAGTAGTGTATCTGGTCCTTAGACTTGAGACACCAAAGATGTCTTGTATGAGTACTCTATTCTTTGACGTCGGATTTATAGGTTTGGAAAGTATTAGATCTGGTACAATCGGTTCTCGGGAATGGTAGTCAATCTTACGAAGGCAATTGAGTGTCAATAGAGGATCATCCACTCTCGGTATCATGAGAGGAATATCTCATGTGTTCTTGCTTAGGCAAATCCCTAGCCACGGTCATTCAGATTGAGAGAGAAAGAGTTCTCCAAGAGAATTTGATTAGAGCTATACTCAAATGGAAATCGTATGGGCCTGACAGCACTATACCCGATATACGATCTCTGAGATATTAAATAGATGAGGGACTATAGGTATATAGTAATTGAGGATAGATAAGTCCAAAGAATTGGATTCTTTTGTATCGTTTGGGGACTACGGCATAGCGGCCTAGTACGTCCATAATCGGTAAGTCGAGTGAATTATTATGAAGATAATAATTCACTGAGTCAAAAGGAGTTCTGACATGTATGACTCATGGCCAGCTCGATATTAAGCCTAGAGAGTCACACACATATGGTAGGTATTGCGAAGAGTAGAGGTTCAAATATGAGATATCTACCGAAGCTCCTATATTATTAGATATCCAATAAGCCATTGTATTATTGAATCTTATGGATAAGATCCCATAAAAGCTAGAGTATTGGATAGAGACCTATTAATCTAATAGGCTTGGGTAATTGGATAGAGATCTAATACCCAATAGGGCAGGATCCATTAGGGTTTACATTGGGTCTCTATAAATAGAAGGGAACCAAAAGTCCATAGACCAGGGTTTTTTTAGTGGCCACCTCCTATTCTCCTCTCCCTAGAGAGGAGCATCTTCGCAGCCCTACCGTGTGGATCACCGCTAGAGAAGAGGACACTTACCTCCTTTATCCACCCCATGGATCTGTAGGAATTCAGGGATATATGATCTCC
The DNA here is from genome assembly GCA_024322285.1 of Musa beccarii. NCBI lineage: Eukaryota > Viridiplantae > Streptophyta > Magnoliopsida > Zingiberales > Musaceae > Musa > Musa beccarii. The sequence continues at coordinate 50,757,176 of CM044397.1, read as the reverse complement.
CTAGGTACTTTCTTTTCTAACATACACAATTTTTGGATTCGTAGATTTATTTTTTTCGCATCGATCTTCACACAACGATAGAACTTTTTGTAGAAATCTAGGATTTTATGTTTTTCGTTCTTTTGTTGCGCATGTGATGTCGCCCCTAGATTTTCCAACATCTCTATCAACAACCAGAAGAGGTGAGAGGGCTTAAGCCCCATCATGAATGTTTATATTATAAATGATAGATAAGCATCTATTATGCCTGGGATTTCAGTGGTGAATCAAATGATAAAGTCTATAAACATTTTCTTTTCTCTTTGCCCGAGTCCAAGAAGTGTTACCACTAATGGCCTCGGGCGTATGTTCCCGAGGAAGTGAATTTCAAACTCCCTCGCAAGCTAAGTAAAATAATTGAATGGAAAGTAGCTTCAGGCATGCGTATTATTCTTGTGCTAGGCCTCCTAACATGGCCGGGAAGGTATGACATATCAAGACGTCTGAAGTATCATCCAACGATATTTGGGCACGAAAAGCTATAATATGCTCCATCAGGTTGCTACTACTATCAAATGCCGCTAACGACAAGAGACAAAAGTACATTGAAATTAGATTCTCCTAGATTTTCTGGGTGAATGGTGATCGATCCAAGGTGTGGTTGACCAATGCTTTTTCTTTAGATTATTATAACTTTTATCACATCTCCTCTAAACGTCTATCCATTTATCATAGTTGGATCTATAAAGACTCCTCTATCAAATCCATCAACTAGGTCTCAAATTCATGATTGAGAACTAAAGTACTCCCTTGGTCGACGGTTTGACGGATCTCAGGTGCTCTTAGAATATCGACACTATATCAGGTGGAGGAATGTCGATGGGTGCTAGTGCTTATGGCAATTGAGTCGGTGACCACGATTAAGCTAGTGGCATCACTTGTAGGGCTAATTAGGTTAAAATAGAATGACATACTATATGATGTCCATTAGTGTATGCACTTGTTTAGTGAAATTCAAGAATACCTCGGTAGAGATGAGCAAGAGGCTCGAGGTTATCCCTCAAGATAAGAGACCTGGGTGATTTAATAGACATTAGCATTGCATTAGTGTTTGAATTGAAGTGGATGCATCCATGTATAAAAAGGGTGGTTGTTGACCCCCTTTGGGCGAAAGTATGAGTTGGGGGGCAAAACCTCCTCACTCGAATATTCATTGAGAGGGTTAGTGAATAAGTATTCCTGTGATATCGAATCCTCCTTCTAGCATTAAAAATATTGAGAGAAGAAGTCGTTGGTGTCCTAGTAAATCTGACGTAGTCTGAACTTATATGTATATGATTGTCCGAGATGCCTATGAAATGAAAACGTCAAACTTCCGATGTGTCATATGCACAAAGACTAAGGTCAGGAGAGGCTTCCCAACTCGATCTCTTTGATGCTTAAGCTAGCAAATACTTGGTTATAAAAGGATAAAAATAGAATATTCTATGGGGAGCATCCTCTAACAACCTCCTTTTGGTCTTATATCCATGTGGATGACAAGGGGAGTGACCTATAATCGTTTGTCTTGAACCCTTACCCATGTTGGTAGATGAATGGAGGGTAATCTTTATTTTTTTTTTCTTTTTACCTTGGATATTACATGACAGTTTTATATCAGATAATAATTAGTTTACGATATACTCTAATCACTTACATAACATCTCAATTTATATCGGACACAAGAGACTTTGATACCTGACCGTATGAAATCAAACTGTGTTTTTTTCTAACACATGTAGTTGAAATGAAGAACTTCGTGATCCCATATGTTCTTACATGTTCTACTAGTTGTGCTGGACATGTTGAATAAGTGATTCTTACAAGACCATGATTGCGCCAAAATGTTAGAGAATATACATAATATATTAATATCACAACCAATTGATTTGTAGGGATTATTGGGCATAAATTTTAGCAAGGAAATCAAAGGCAAGATAGGAAGGAAGATTTGAGGAGATAGTTGTCTGCCTATTCAGACAAAAAAGAAACAATGAAATGAACCAACCACTGTTGCCTCTGTGCCTGCTTGTAAAAGTAGAACACATCATCTAGTAATAAAGTATCCATATTCAGCTTTTCACATGATTGATGACTCTCCCAATTAGACTGCTAAGGAATTGTTCAAGCAAAACCATCTGTGCCACATCCAATGAGTGGTGTTACATTTAAATGACATCATTAGGTTACTTGTAAGCAAGTCTGCTAGTTGTGAAGATTCTTTAGGCCCCCAGAAATCTCTTCCTTTTTTTTTTTTATTAGTCGATCGATTATTTATTTTTGACAGCTCCAGAAGGGTGTTGTTCTGTGGAACTATATGCATGTATAATCTGGATGGAGACTGCTTGAAACACACAAATCTTATCAACCAAGAACAACTGAGCTCGGAAAGATCCAGGATTTGATCTTATAATTTTACTATCAATAATCAATGATTTTACTAAAATCCTCGAATCATCAAACCAATATTTTGGACATAAAGAATGAGATTAATATCTCAAGCCAACACAATCAATAGCTGGTGGCACTCCACGTTCCAACAACAACAGCTGCAACTCCTCATCTCTCTCCATTTATGATATTAATAACTGGGGAATGAACAGAACAAAGTTGGGATGAATATATTAGACGCAACTAGGCAACATCAACAACAACGAAGTCATTCTCCTCTCTCCTCTTCCTCTTCTTCTTCCTCCGCCTGCTATCCCTCTTCTCCCAATTCTCTCAATCAGAGAGAAGGACTTACGGCAGTATTAAGTTGAGCAAGCATCTCTTCTTTCACTGCACTTCAAGATGAAGGGAGTCAACAGCACCAGATTAATACTTCTGCAACCATCATCCAACCACAAGCAAGGTGGCAACGGGGTCAACACATCCATCTCCATCTCGGTCTCCCACCATCATCGCATTTGGCTCATCGTTCTCCTCTCCTTCTTCACCTTCGCCTCGCTCCTCACCCTTCTCAGCACCACCACCGCGAGAGATCCAAGTGACCTCCCCTCGGCTTCCTCCTCCACCGCTGCTGTTGCGTCCGCTCGGTCGGCCTCTTACGGGAAGCCATCGCCGCTGCCGGCTCCTGTGTTCGATGCCCTCGTCAACTACGCCGCGTCCTCCAACTCCACGGGAAAGATGAGGGAGGAGGACCTCCGGGCGGTCGCGGGCGTGCTGCGGCGGCGGGCGCCGTGCAACCTGCTCGTGTTCGGGATCGGGCACGAGACGCCGCTGTGGCGTGCGCTCAACCACGGCGGGCGTACCGTCTTCCTGGACGAGAACGAGTACTACGTCGCCCGCGTGGAGGGGCGCAACCCGGGGCTGGAAGCCTACGACGTGGCTTACACCACCAAGGTTCGGGAGATGCCAGACCTCCTGGCCGCCGCGCGTCGGCAGCGCCGCGGGGAGTGCCGGCCGGTGCAGAACCTGCTCTTCTCCGATTGCCGCCTCGCCATCAACGACCTCCCCAACCAGCTCTACGACGTGGCCTGGGACGTCATCCTGGTGGACGGGCCCAAGGGGCACGCGCCGGCGGCGCCGGGCCGGATGTCGGCCATCTTCACGGCCGCCGTCATGGCCAGGTCTCGCGGTCGGGGCCACACCGACGTGCTCGTCCACGACCACGACCGGGAGGCGGAGAGGGTGTGCAGCGCGGAGTTCCTCTGCCCGGAGAACCTCGTCGCCGCCACCCCCCACCTCGCCCACTTCCTCATCCGCGCCGGCCCCGCCGACGAGTTCTGCTCCAACCGGACGTCCACGGCCGGCAACGCAATAGCCACCTCGTAGTTTGACTTCGCCCCTTCACCGCCACGATCAGGTCAACTGTCACGATAACAACAAGAAACATAACACATATCACAACATACTACAGTCGTCGTTTCCTTAGTTGCGTAGCTGGTAATGGTTTTTAGGTTAATCATCGCATGATATGATAATATGAGAGCATGAATTCTCTGATCGACATCGACTTTGACTTGGTCGTCTCTGATAGAATCTTTATTTTGACCAGTTGCTGCTTGAGAGAAGCATATAGATCTCATTTGATCACGTGCGGACGTGGGGCCCGCCACATGGCAATTTGCTGATGGCGATCTCTCCGTGGACTTCTCTTCGCTTTTCCTTTTGTTTACAGCTGTAAACAAGACCAAACACAACTTTGAGACAACATAAATTGTCTGCGGATGCAAACCAAAATACTTTGATTTGGTATTGACATTGTTTCAATGTTATATAAAAAAGAATGCTTACATTGTTGTAATGATAGACATTATGATGGGTGATGACAGTTTCAGATGATGTCTCCAGTTCCCTCTCTGAAGAACTTGCTCAGAATTCTGGGTCCCTGTGGCTCTTAACAGTTCATTAATGTGCCACCTGATCTGTTCCTTCAAGCAGTTAACAGTGTCAGTAGATATGGTATGCTTTCCATGATCTGCACAAATTTTATACTCACATCAAACTCAGAATCAGAACTTTTGCCCATTGCTTGTTTGATTTAAAGAAGAGAGGGAAGAGGCTGAATCCAAGTAGGTAAGTTGTCAATGTCTCTTACCAGAATCTGACAGCACCTTAAACCTTTGATGCAGAAATCATACCTGCCACATGCCTTGCAAAACACCAAAAAATGTGATGTATACAAATATGTGATGCTGCTCAAGATTTTTGAAGTGAATGATTGTGTCAGAATCATAACCTGACAATATTTATTAAAAACATAGTGGTGTGTGCCTTCTTTGTGCCCTCAGAAGTCATATGGTAATATTGTTTTTTATTTCACCTCAATGTTCTTTTTTTTCCTTGGTGTAGAAGTTTAGTTCAGCAATCTGGCAAAACATTGCTTTTTGGTTAAGGATAGTTCTTATTTCATTTTAAACCTGAATACGCATTTGAAGCTTATTAGTCTTATAAACCTATTCGTGCAGGAATCCCCATTCATTAGTTCACTAAAGAACCTCACATTTGTTGGGGAGGAAATAATTTCTTACTCCAAATACAGAAGAGAACAAAGACCAAAGAAGATAATATATAATGAAGTATCAATTTGATTTAAAATTTTAACAAGAAACACAGTAGGGAATCTACACTTCTAAAACTAAATATGGTTTTTCTTTCATTATCTGCCCCCAAAATATTTTAAGTTTGTGTTGCAACCCTAATTTAAAGTTCAACTCATATTATTACTCGAAACTAACAACCCTAGCTACTGTGCAGGGGGTAAACTTGCAAAATAAAAAAAGGGATGGTTATAGTCTAAGAACAAGACATTTACACATAGCAAGTAAGAACAAGCATAAACATAAAAAAGCATGAGCAAATGTAAAAGATATTATGGCTAAATAACAATGAAATATTTAAGGATTCAAGTTATGAATATGGGCCAGATATTTCCTTTCTTACTGGAATCTTCATGTCAATGTGCACTCCCCTAAATTTGGGCAGAAGCAATTGCATAAGAAATTTATAAAGTGTTTCCAATTGTTGATCTAAGCTTCCACCAATAACTTGAGCAAGCTGGCCTACCTTCCACTATAATGAATAATAAAATATAAAGTGCAACCACAGATTGACTTTAATTATTTCTTCGTTTCGCGTTCTTCTTTATTCTTCGTACAATCACCTCAAGTGGCTGTCCTTTCCTGAAGATGGAAAAGACCTTTGAACCCAAGTCATTTGATGGAGTTGGTCCAACTTATACGACTAAGTGCCCCAATCCCCAAGCCATCTCCTATATTCTGACCTGTAGGCTCTGAAGCTGACTTTTATTTGCATCCTCAACAGTTTGATCCTCATTTCTAGGGATGACAATGGGAAATAGTGTTCCAAAAACCAAACCAATTTTTCAGCATCTTTTCACATCAGAAACATTAATATTTATTTGATTTGTTGTGGATCTAGATTTACAAAAGGCATGAGTCTGATAACCAACTATGATTTGATCCAAATATTGGGCATATATCGTCAGTTTGAATCCAAAAGATTATTGGATTCAGATCCTAGGTGGACCACTAGAATTTTACCAAATCTTGTTCCTACTCATTTCGACATGACAAATCTAAAGTCTTATGGCATGATGCATGTGCTAATGCATATATGTCCTATAAAAAACAAAAAAGCCAATATACATACCAACATAGAGATTAAAGCCTAAGCTGAATCTTGATTCCAGTATACACTATATAACAGTTTAGCTCATGTATTTCCCATGTTTCATGTATGATATCCTCCTGAACCCAAAAAGTTTTTACATGGTGATGGTATTTTTTTCTCTTATTAATTAGTTCCTACTTTGAAATAGATATATATTAAAAAAGAAAGAAACAGAAAAGAAATGAGAATGATCCATACAGTACATTTAAATATACTGTGTCGATAGTAAAAAATTAATGGATTTTAAAATGCTATGCCATTTTCCTTCTGCCCAGTATATTTAAATATTCACAGATAATCAAAAGTTAGGCAGTTATCATGTATTTATATTACATAACATCTTTGATGTGCTCTATTCTTTTGTAAACACACAAGTCATTCACTTTTACATGCATGGCATTTGCAGATTACAAAGTGTAATAAATGCCTTTGTAGATCCATATTACATCAGCAAAGATAGTGAAACAAATTGCTTTGAAAGAAAAAAAAAAAGGAAGTAAATATTGTCTATACGCCCCTTTGCTACTGCTGGGCAAATTGATGAGCTGAGATACAACAACACCATAGAAGATATTAATGGATCTTAAAGAACAAAGGTTTAGGGTCATTGATGACAAACCTGCTAAGGTTAAGATTAAGTTCACAAACCTGCTGAAATCACTCCATGCAAGGTGATGATCTCAACACAATGTTGTGGTCATTGATGACAGGTAAGAATGCACTGCTGACAGGGGGTAATTCCATCTGCATCACATCCAGTGCCATAACCTGTTTGACAAAAGCTCAAATCAAAATAGTTGGCACTTTCCAGTACAGAGCAAAAAAATAAGGAGACTTCAAATTGTAGTTTCTGTATAGGCATCTAAAGATAATAACTAACTTCTGTCCAATTTCTTAGAGATTATATGGCCTTAAGTTGATCTAATTTTGAGGGAAGTACTGCTAATATATGGACAAAACCACTTGACACTGGTTTATAATGCATAACTAGACAATGAGCAGGACCGGGCTTATAAATCCTGACCTGGACCTATCAGCCCAAGCCAAATGAACAGTGTAAATTAAACCATCAGTTATATGGATCAGGTCAGATCAAGAATTATTCGCCTGCAGGCGAGGGGAAGGGTGGATTTTAGTTGGAAGGCCTTGGCCTGATGAGTCAAGATAGACTTAATCTCATGGGCCCAATCCATATAGTAATCTAGGATACAGAGGCTTGAACCTGTTGTAGTCATGGACCTAAAGAACCAATTAATTCTTGGCTCCCAGAATCCATAAAACTAGAACTAAAACACCATAAACCAGTTTATATAAATCATTCACCTCTATACAAATATATCTAGAATCCAGTTTTCTCTTACATATTGAAATTAAAAAAAACAATATGTCATATAAACAACAGCATTGTAATATTTTTCCTAAGAGTCTGCAACTAAAAGAAGCAACAATTCTGAAAAGAAAAAAAGAAAGAGAATCTGAAGACCACATTATGTGTTATAAGTAGCTTATTGGAATGGACTGAAGAAAAGGCAGCGATCAACCAATTCTACAAACAGAAAGTGAAAGAAATCCTAAAAGTATTTTAAGTATGCAAACAAGGCATTTGAGAATATAGGCCCCTCTAGGAGTAAATCGCATTGAGAACTTATTCCGACAAATTCTACTCAGAAAGAACCATTGGATACCTGCTGCACATCTCACAAACTGTGAGGGCGAAGATAGCTGCACTCACTGGCAATGATTATGCGCCAGAGATAGTGTATCTGTAGAGTTCCCAAGTAAATGGGAACTCTCATCAACAACAAGCAGACATATTTATTCTTTGCTAGCCAACTCTGTCAGCTAATGTATGATCATGTCTCCCTCCTTGCACAAAGAAAGCTCCTCCTTCATTACATCCTTCACCTGCACAAAAACGGCCGAATTAGAAAATGCCACTTCTCAAGATCTATATAAAGGATAAACCATCCACAGGCCACCACCAGATTATTACATGATATATTTGCATTGTTACATCAGTCATATATTTTTTAGCATAAATACACTGCAACTATTTATTTCACCATGATTCTAAGAAGTATATGTTAGATAAACGAATTTTTTACGTGTATAAGAAACGTTTAGAATTGTGAGGAAGATTGACAAAAGATATCCCTGGAACAGTTCAGCTTGTCGATAACTTAACAGCTATCAACTAGTGAACAATGAAGCTCAGCTATTTCTTAACTCCTGAAGTTATGCTCCTTGCTAGGATCAACTCTCAACTTGTTTCTGTACTAAGATCTCAATGTGGAAAGCTGACAGATTTGTACCATTCTTTGAGACAACTGTATAAAATGGGGCAATAAATTAGAAAATGATGATGAGACTGTACAGCACAAAGCTAACTGGCATTCACAGTTTTTACAATGAAGTAGAAAGATTAACACATGATATTATAGTAGCCTTGATATTTAAAAAAAAAAAAGAGATGGGGGGTAGTGTGTGGGGATACATAGCCAGCTTGAAAAAGTTAAGGAATACCACAATTATGTTTGACATAGTAAAACCTACAATCCAGCAGACAATGATGCAAAATATCTGCATTTTAGAAACTTAGTTCCTAGTCACTTCATACCACAAACATTAGATACTGATTTCATTCTTGACATGGAAGTCAGAACCAGGAATTAAGACAAATATGTAAAATGCAAAACAGGCTAGACTTCCAGAAGTTTGCTATAGAAATTTATCATGTTCATCGAAGGTGCTAAATATTATCTGGTTGATTCTCCATCAAAGAGTAATGAACCGTGTGTCTCAATGGATCGAGCACCATAAGAAGATAAAAGCATTCAATTTATTCCACCAAAAATATGGTCAAAGAATATCAAGAAATTTAATCAAAGGCAAAGATAACGGCGAAGATGAGGCTTTTCTCGATGTTTCCGACGGACGTATTGGTACCACTTGAGCCGACGGGCCCTTGGACAGGATGACGGGGTGGATAAGTGTGGCGCAGGCGAAGAATAGGGAGGCTCGGCTCTGGACGAGATTGTGGTACGATGCCGAACTTTTCGATGCCGGAAAGAAGACGGAGTCGGGGGCCCGGGCAAGGTCGAGGTGCTCGACGAAATGCTCCACAAGGGCCTCGCCTGCACCTGGAACGGGTCGGGTGGAGTCTGCCAATGACGGTGGGCCATTTCGAGCCGGGCTTCCATCTCGGACATTTAGCCCGGCCCATGAACAGGTATTGCATCCAGAAAAATCTCAAGATTAATTCAGGCAAACAATATGATTTTGGTATATAAAAATATTTTTTCCGGAAAGAAGTTTGTATTACATAAAAATAAATATTCTCTATCACAAAAATTTATTCAAATTACTCAGCTTATACTCTTTCCATAAAATATTAACTATAGAACTCTTAGCTAATTAGCAATCATATTAACTTCTTCAGACACATAACTAATCTTAATGGCAATAACACAATTTAAGTTGATATCACGTCCTCAATTTTGAGAATGCTTTTCATGCATCAATTGTATATCCACATGCTAAATTAGCTTGCCTCCATAATATACAATATATTAACAAGCATGCATTGGTTGCATGATGTGTTTGAACTATATTTCTCTTTGAGACTAACAAAGGCCACTTGGACTTGACGACCTGCCTTTGTGTCCACCATTAGTTTGGCTATCAGTTGCCAGGAAGGAAGGAATGCATGATTGGTGCTGATGCAAAGTTTAAGTAGCAGATAGAGTTTGACTAAGTCTTGCCTCATCTGCCACCTCCGATTCAAAGAAGTATTTTGTTTCGGCAGCAATTTTTGTCTCCCAGAAGATGTAGATTTTGACATGGATGATGGATCATCCAACTGGTCAACGCTGTGATCACAAGCCAGCTCACCAAACAAATATTTCGTGGCAAGGAACACAAATATTTCGTGTGGAATAATACTTGAAGAATAATGGTATATAAAATGGTTTTAATACGTGTTCGTGCACGACTCAAATTAGTATCATAGACGATGAAAAGAGTAACATGATATAGTCCAAAAACTCGATTCATTATCATTATTATTGTTTAATATATGTAAATTTGGTTCAATTGCATACACGAGTAAATATTTTTTTACCAAAATTTCAAATAAAAAGAAAATAATGAGGATTTTTGCCGCGACAATGTTGGATTGCGATGGAAAGACGCGCGAAGACGTGACTCGGATTGCCTTCCCGTGAAGTGTCGTGGGACCCGCACTCACGTTATCTTTTCCCCACGGATCGGGGGTTTGACTCGGACTCCACCGCCCTCTCTGAACTCCACCTCTGGAATCCTCTCACGTCCGCGCACTCTATTTAGAGCCCTGGGAGGCGTGGCACGCAGAATAGAACTCACGTACGTCGAACCAGATACGAAGAGGACGTGGAAGAGGCGAGAAGGAGAGGCAGAGATGGGGGGCTGGGCGATTGCCGTGCATGGGGGAGCCGGTGTGGACCCCAAATTGCCGGAGGAACGGCAGGAGGAGGCGCGGCGGGTGCTGAGACGCTGCCTTGGGGTGGGCGCCGCCGGCCTCCGCGCCGGCCGCCCCGCCGTGGACGTGGTGGAGATGGTGGTCCGGGAGCTGGAGACCGACCCGGTGTTCAACTCCGGCCGCGGGTCCGCTCTGACGCAGGAGGGCACCGTGGAGATGGAGGCCAGCATCATGGACGGCCGGGGACGCCGCTGCGGTGCCGTCTCCGGCGTCACCACCGTCAAGAACCCCGTCTCCCTCGCCCGCCTCGTCATGGACAGGTCTCCCCACTCCTACCTCGCTTTCCATGGCGCCGAGGATTTCGCCCGCGAGCAGGTCCTCTCTCTCTCTCTCTCTCTCTCTCTCTCTCTCTCTCTCTCTCTACCTCTTCTGATGCAATGCTATTCCGTTGCAGGGGGTTGAAGTGGTGGACAATAGCTACTTCATCACTGATGAGAATGTGCGTATGCTGAAGCTGGCAAAGGAAGCAAACCGTATCGTGGTATGTGAAGAAGATGCTATTTGATTGCAATCCCCGTTCATATATCATGTGCACTCATGTAGATGCTTTGGAGCAGTACGATTACAGAGTTCCAGTCCCGAGCGCGGACACCTGCAGCGCCAGCGCTGGACTGGTGGGCGCAACGACGGATGGCGGCATGCAGATGAACGGCCTCCCGATCAGCATCTACGCGCCGGAGACCGTCGGATGCGTGGCGGTGGACAGCGGTGGGTGGTGCGCCGCCGCGACGTCCACCGGAGGGCTCATGAACAAGATGAGTGGCCGCATCGGGGACTCGCCCTTGATCGGCTCCGGCACCTACGCCTGCGGAGCCTGCGCCGTGTCGTGCACCGGCGAGGGCGAAGCCATCATCCGAAGCACCCTAGCGAGAGATGTGGCAGCGCTGATGGAGTACAAGGGGCTCGGCCTCCAGGATGCGGTGGACTACGCTCTCAAAGAGAGGCTGGACGAGGGCAAGGCCGGGCTCATCGCCGTGTCGAGGAATGGTGAGGTGGCCTATGGATTCAATACCGTGGGCATGTTTAGAGGCTGTGCGACGGAGGATGGGTTAATGGACGTGGCCGTATGGTAGGCGTCGTACTCTTTCTATTAATGGCCTATGAATTTATAGCAAATGTATTGTATATATACTGTGGCTTTCTCTGAGCTTCAAATAGTTGTAGCTTTATTGATAATGAGATATATGAGACCTCTTTTATATAGAAATTTTAATATGTCCTTACAAACTTAAAATGATTTAATAAAAATCAGTTGAAGACTGAATTCATTGTGAGGATATGGAAAGATGAGAACCAGATTAATCAGGTTGGGTTACCGATCACAGAATTGGAGCCGTTCGTGAGTCGATTGGGCAGGATCTCAACTGTGCTCAGCGACACGATTGTGCTTAAAATGGCGAAGATTCGGATCTCGATTGTGCTCAATGACGGAGGATCCATACCTTCGCTATGCTTAGCAACGGCGGGTTGTACTCAGCGATGGAAGACTGTGCTCAATGACGAAGGATTCGGATCTAAACTGTGCTCAGCGACGGAAGGTTGCGCTTATCCACAGAGATGAAGGGCATTTGGGGTTCCATGAAGAGGAGCTGCGCCACGGCCACCACAACAATCTTGTTGGAGATGCGGCCATTGTCGTACGCTAGGCACTCCTCAAAGAGGTCGAACAAGACATCATACGAGCGCCCACCTTTATCGCTACCGTCATTGTGTCCTCGCCTCCATCCCTCGTTTGTTGCTGACGGACGATCTCTTGAGAAGGCCTTCGTCGTTTGCCCCGCTCCTGCCTCGACCGTCGAGAGACGAAGGCAACGAAAAGGCGGCGATGGTTTTCGACGAAGATGAAGACGACCAGGGCTAATAAGCTATGCGAGAATAAACAAACAGTAAAGGACGCTACGAACGAAAAATAAAGTAAAAAAACATGAATTTTTTTTAGGTAATTTATCCATTTTTTATAACACTTCAGCATCAGCAGATAATGCTCATGAGAAATAAAACAAGCCAACATTTTGAGGAGACGTGGAAGCGAAAGTGCCCTGGAGACAAGATGCATGCTTTAGATTACTAGAAACACTTCAGATTCATCCTCAGATGTTACAGATTTCACTACAGAACACTCCAAACGAAGCAGCGATATCTAAAGATTCAAGCTTTGAGAGGGTAAACTCTAACTTGATCCAACACAGGCCCGCAAAGGGATCCCGGATTACTAACACTAGTGTGGTAGTATGAACTGTAAAACGTGATCCGTGTCCTGCTCCCGGTTGCCATAAAGTTCAAGCTTGCAGCTTTGAATCCACCCTTTCCCTGCGACTGGAATGGCACCTTGGCTGTGCCATTGCCGGCAAAAGCTTCCACCAGCATCGATCCATGGCAGCCGTTCTTGGCATCGCCCACCACGAAGCTCAGGTTGTAGGTGGTGTTACTGGCGGTCCTGATAACTTGGGCGATCGCGCTTTCTCTTCCGGCCACAAGCTCGATGGCGAACTGGCCCGACGGGATGGCGTAATGTGCGGCGTCGATAAACCTGACGGCCTTAAGGGATTCGATGATCCAACCAGGGAGGGGAGATGTGCTGTCTTCCTGCTTGGGGGGGAGGAGGACGCCGGTCGTGGAATTCTTGAACACATGAGGGCCCTCTTCAAAGCCACCATTCTTGACTAAGTTGTCTGCAGTTGAAGAACAGTGCAGCAAGAGGTGATTGGAATTGTTGGACACATATCACAATCGCAGGTGAACGACAGTGAAGAATTGAAGAGTCTGTTGAACAAAAACAGCAGTATGAAGGGTTCTCCTCCTTCATTAGATCCGCCATTTTTGCATGCAAATCCACTGATCTCACATACATTAATGGCTAGGCTTACCATGTGTCGGCATGGGAGGAAAGAGCTCCTTGATGGCCACAGCGTCCATGAGCGGCCCGCACGCCGGATCTTCCTGAACCCCCGTGTTGTGGAAGATCACCTGCACCATCTTGTTACCGGCCCTGAATCCCCAGGCGTAGGTGTCACCACCGGTGCTACTGTAAAGAGTCTGAATGGGGAGGTCGCCTGAGAGCGGCGGCACCGAGACCCTCAGCACCTCGTCCTGCGCGCACGTTCTGGTGGCGCTGAAGGTGAGCGCGTAGAGGGAGCCCGGCTTAACGGTGATGTTCTGGGAAATGGAGGCGTCGTTGCCGAGCCGCACGGCGTGGACGCCGTTAGGCACCGCGAAGAACATGCCACCGGGCTGCGGCCCGCCGGAAACGTACTCCACCTGGCCGTGGATGGTCCAGTGTGGGAGGGAGTGCTTTCCCTGGATGACCGTCTTGTTGAGCTTGTCCTGCCTTGGGCTGATCTCGAAGTTGCCGTTGGCAAGGAACCCTGCAACAGATCAACGGAGACAAGCTTGAAAAGCTACAAACTTAAAAAAGGAGATGTTGCTAAGGTCATTACCATCAAGTTCCTGAGACCCGAGAACACCGATGCAGAAGGAGAAAAGCAGGAGAAGCAGCAGGGAACCCATCTCCCTCTTCAGTAAAGCTGAGACGGTGCTACAGGTACTGTGAGAGCTATATTTATCTCAGAACCGTGCGTTCAGATATCCCTCAAGCACAAAGCTAAAGCACACCTACAGGGCTTCTCCCTCTTGCCTTAAGATCCGAGCTCATCTCTTTCCTTGCGTTGGATGCTTGATCCGGAGGTACATGTCAACTGGGCATTGATTCACCCTACTCTGCTGCAGTAAAAAGGAAGAAAAGGGTTGCAGAAATCACGTTGGAGATGGCAGAACCCTGTCGGATTGCTGCAGAGTTCATCGAGACCTGCCTTCTTAAAAGGATGGCAGAAATATTATATATATATATATATATATACAATTCGTGTGGTTGCAAGTGGCTCATACACATCGGAAACAACAAAAGCTCACAAGAAAAAAAAGGCTCTGTCAGAGTAAGACCACAGAGACCCGTACAACTGATATGGACGTAGGGATGTACAAGACTTGGCTTATTTAACTCCAAGATTAGCAGCAAAGAACATGAACAAACAAATGGTGGAAACATGTTCTGTGCGACAATTCCGCTCTCCTGTCTCACCTCACAATCTTGGAAACGAAGACAAGATTATGGATACTTGATCAGGTATTAAAGTTGGTACTTTTGGCACTATCTTGGAAGTATCAGGGCTTTTAGGAAGCTGCAGGTTGATACAAGTCATCTGAAACAAGCTGATTCCGTGCAATGCACATGGAACATCAAATCATCTGAATCTCTACGCTAACAATTTCTTCTACAGATTACTCTCTCTCAGAGAAAGAGAAATCAAGCTGTCATCTTCTACGTACTCTGTGACTCTATTCATTACAGTGTACTGATCCCAGCGGATAAGGTTGTGAAGGGTACCGAGGGATTCCTCGTTCACCACGTCAGATTGGATCGGATGGGACTGAGAAAACCCAAGGAAAAAGAAATCAGCTTCCTGGGGAAGACGAGAAGAGCGAAGACGGAATAGTTCCAAGTCCGCCTCCCTCGCCGCTGACAATGGCGGTGCAGAGCAGCTGGGCGTGGAGTCGCCGCCCGTGCCTCGGCAAGCAGGAACAGGCGTGCCACCGACTTGACCACCGTTTTGTCTGCGGTCAACGCAGTCCTTGAGATTCATGTAGGCATCGTATTGGCGTCATCAAGCTTCGTGCACGGTCGTTGATCAAATAAGCTTTTGTCGCTTTAGTCATGGCTATTAAAGTGGCATTTACAATGGTATACCGGTAATAAAATCAATATTGATCTGCATTACTTTTGATGCAATATTTTGAACATGATCTTTGCCGTCCATGGCGATCAAAAGATCGATCGTGGCAATGAGAATGTCTCCTGACGATCCATTTAACAATCTTACGATTTTAGATATTGTCAAAATTATTATATTTGCTTAAAGGAATAAAAGAGAGAGAGCAGATCCGATCCGATCCATTTCGTGCCGGCGAATCTGGTTAATCTAGGCCTTCGTACCCGTATGATCCCATTTCGACCCGACCCATATTTTTACTCTTACGTGGACTCGGTGACGTGACTTCGACGTCCATACTGTTCATGTCACGCGTACCTCCCAAGTAAAAGAATCCAATTGGGCCACGTTTCGTCTTCAAAACGCATTCTACGCTACACCTAAGGCAATAACTTCTCACACCTGATCATAGCGTGCTCGCTCGATTACCCTCAGTTCACTTGGTGATATTGACAAATTATATGGTCCCACCGCGGGGTCAGAAATGCACACCAATTACATGGCTGGTCAGTTGTGCAAAGTTGAAATCCGAACAAATAAGAAGATTAAGAGCGGAGGCGGAGCAACCGCACTTGCTTCACCCCGACATGGAGAAGACGGGAGATCCCGCGGCTCCGCTCCTTCCGCCGCATTATCCGCCGCCGCCGCCGCCGCCGACGGAACCGTGCTACGGCGTCCCGGCCGCAGCAGCTGCCCTCCAGGAACCCTACTTCCCGGAGCCCCCGGCCTACGTGCTTCTCCCCTTCTACCCTCGCCGCCACCGCCGCCGCGGATGCTGCCACTGTTGCGGCCCCCTCCTCTCATCGGCTTTCCTCCTCGTCATCCTATGTTCCGCCGCCTTCTTCCTCTGGCCCTCCGACCCCCAGCTAACCGTCGCCCGCCTCCGCTTCGACGACCTCCGCGTCACCCCGCCCCCATTCGCCACCATTGACGTGGTCTTTAGCGTCGACCTCATGGTCCGTAACCCGGACTTTTTCGCTCTCGACTACCGCTCCATCGTGGTCTCGATCGGGTACCGCGGGAGGCCGCTCGGCTCCGTCACGGCTGGCGGCGGCCACATTAAGGCGCGGGGAGTCTCGTACGTCCACGCCAAGCTCGATCTCGACGGGATCCGCGTGTTGAATGATGCCATCTATCTGATCGAGGATCTCTCTAGGGGATCACTGCCTTTGGACACCGTCACCGAGGTGCAGGGTCGGATGCGGCTGTTCTTCTTCGACGTCCCCGTTCAGGTACAATTTACGAACTCTTCTCATTGTTCATTAATGTCCCAGCTGCTCCTTGACTTGGTTGCATCTTTTGTTTTATCTTCTTCCCATCGATGAATTTGATGTGCCAAAATGATCCTTTGACATCTGATTTTTGTTGTAGGTTTGTAGGATAGGAATTTGACCTAACGGGGATTTTTATTATCTTAATGTATAGATATAGTAATCTGACAAAAAGTTGTAGCTTTCTTAATCCCAAGAAAAAGAATTGTGTCTAATTAAATGCTTCAAGAAGCATTTCCATGACTGTTGTGTGATATATACTGGTAATCTGTACATACTTCTCAAAAAACATTGCATACTTCATGTCACTATTGCCTTGTGTTAGACTTCTAAGATATAGATTTGGAACGTTTCTTTTAATAGAGTGTGTGAACCTATTATTACTGATTAAAATGGATGATTGACTTAACATTGTTTTCTCATACAAATCATGTCGAGAAGCCTCTCCAGTTTTGAGATATGACTGAATATGTTCTTTTGCTCCTTCCCAACCATAAGGGTCATGTGAGGACTGAAAGATAGTCTAGGATTAGAATTATTAAAACATGAACTCAAAGCAGTCAAGGATAACTTGTGCTGCTATAATATTTAGGCAGCAGGGATGATCTGTCACTTAGAGGTGATCATGGAAAAGATGAAAGGAATTGTTGCCTTGTGCAGAGCTTGGAAACAGCAGGTTTCTCTGTTGTCTGAGATGCAGGAATTGGGGACCAGATTAGTGGCTCAATGAGAACTGCATGTTATTTCATAGCATCAGGACTAAGAACACCAGTTAGGGTGTAGTTGGAAGGGATTATTGCTGGATACTAAGTACAAAGTATGATTTTGATCAAATTAGATGTTTAGGTTTAGAGTTTTTGCTACTTTAAAGTTAAACTATCAAGTACAGAACACAAGAAGAAGAAACTAAATCTGGATTACAAATACAAAAGATGGATACCTAGAGACGCAACTTGATTACTGCAAACTACTCCGGTTTATGGTAGTTGTTCTTCCAGCAGACCTCATACCAATAGTTCCACTGATGGCCTTGGTACAGTATAATGGAAAATTTTCAGGCTTCTTATTACAAAAACCTTGAAAACATTGTGTATATGTGATTTTTTTTTATAGTTATTTTACCTCTAGTTCTGGGAAATTTTTAGCCTCAGCGTTTACACAAAAATTTAGTGGTTGATGGCTAAGATTTTGTACATGATAGCTCATAAAAGGATGAAATATAATGTTCATCCTTTACTAGTATTTCTAGGCTTATTAATTCTCATATATGAAGCATCCTCAGAAACTGCATGAATGCAGTAGTGGCTTGCCAAGCAACTTGCTTATGATTTCTTGATATATGTAATAACTGTAGCATCTGACTTTAGTATTCATTGCAATCAAGAAGTCTTGAAAATTCTTGCATGTTGGTGCTTTCTTTTTAAGTAAATAAAGGAAAGATTCCTTCATGTGATGTCAGAAGTTTAAAATCCAGCAGTTCAAGCTAATAGGCATAAAATATCCAAGCTAGTAGTTTCAGGTTGTTATGTCCAATCTATTATTGTATAAAATATCCAAAGATAACTGTCGTCATGGACAACAATATAAAAAGGTGGCCTTCCCATGCAGATGGTTGGGTTACTACGTAAGAGTGATGTTTTCTGCAGCTACTTATGAGCTTCGAATTTAATTATTAAAATGATATATAATTGAGTGTGAATACAGAAATATACAAATGCAACCAAGTGATATGAGAATTAATGCTAGGCACATGGACTAGTGATGTAAGAGAGGGAAAGGAAAAAACACAAGGGTAAAGGAGGGAAATGGCATGCCGAAACATGACACTTAACTTGACCAACAAGCATATCGTGTTCCAAAATGACCCCTTTCTTTCAGAATAATGCAAGTTTCCAGCTATTCTAAAAGGACGAAAATTAAAAAAGGGCATCACACATATCCCTGCATGCATGTAGTCATTAGGTTGAGAGAGGTGGAGGTTGAGGGATTAAGTTTGATAGCAATTGGGCGTGAGAGAAAAAAGTCAGTTTAGATCAAGTTTTGGAGAGATTGGTCTGGCCTGAGTTTGATAAGTTGTGGATACATTGGGGGCATTTTGCAAATTGGGTTACCTAACCCATATCGTTTACCTGTTATTGGCTGAGCTCCAGCAATGTATTTAGAGTTGTTTCATCCCTACAGGGATATACATGATATTTTGAAGTTAAAAGGGATAAATATGATATTTTGCTGTTTTGCAGTGATATTTAGTAAGATATTCCCAGAGTTGTCAAGCTTTAGGTTGTTTTTTTTTTGTGAATATTCATTTAGGTATATTCTGGCCTTCATCTTCCTTGCTAACAAATATTCTCAGCCAGTCAAATTATGTACGGATACATAAAAAATTAGCTAGTCATGCCAAATAGTAATGAACAACAATCTTCACATAGTTTCTTTTCTTCGTTAAAGTAAGATTTAATTGTTTTCTTGTCTATTCATTCTTTAGTACATTTTGTCTAATCTGAGCGTCAATTACCCACTTATCTCTACATTTTCTCAGGGAAATATTTCGTGTGCATTGAATGTCAATCCAGAAAACCAGGAAGTCATTCATCAAGACTGCTACTCTGAGGTAAGTTCTTGTCAAGTATGATTAAGTTATCTTATTGCTTTCATGTCTTCACCTACCAGAGGCTTCTGATGCTACATCCTTTCAATTATTCATTTGTTCAGTGATTTCTGATACTCGAAGTGGAGGATTCAGGTGGATGGTTCAGAAGAATTTGTTTCCTCATCATGTAAAGATTTTCCGCGTGCATCATAATGTATATGAAGTAAAACAAAACATGTATGTGAGATATGAATATTTGTCCAGAAAACATATAAAGAAAAGTGTTGTAAATAAATGGTGCATTTGGCTCTTGTGACTGGTGATTATCTAATGTTGAACCCAGAATTCCTAGCTGAGTGTGTCTTTGTGTTGTGCCGATTGTGACTCTGATACTATTTTCTGGAGGTTGCCCTCTTTGGTAGTTGATTCCAAGGCAAGGATGGACTCAGTTCACTAAAACAGAGCATCACCTACCTCAGTGTATGCTGGCCAAAACAAGGACTGTGAAAGTTGATCCTATTTCTCCTCTTCATTCTTGGCTGTGGAATCACTTTTTTTGAATGGCAGTGCACCGAGGCCATGATTTCAGTCATCATGTTGGACTGAGGCACGAGGCGGATGTTGCTGCTCAAGGCCTGCGTTCAGATGCTGCTCTCACAGGTAAGCTGAACTCACATGTTCATCAATGATCACTACATGAAGCTTATATGTTTTGACAATTGCAGTATCGTGACCAAATTCTTGTACGAGTTGCATAATTTTCTTCGAGAATTCATCCTCATCGTCGTGTTAGTTTTTATTGGTCAATAAATGATAAGAAATTATGTAATAGATCAATCAGTAACCTTGTGTTCTTGATTACTTGTTGATGGATGCAAAAAAAGTAACAACTTAGCAATCAACTTGTCATAGCAATTTGCACATCGTGATTGATAAAGATTTAGGAATCAGTAGCATATATCACAGTATCAACAAGCATGCCCGAGATGAACTGCAGAGAAGAAAACATGAAATCTTAGTGCACAAAGATAGGCACGGATACATCTCCACTTGCCCAACTAGGCAAGAACCGAGACCAGATAATAAATAGAAGACACATATTGAATAAAATTCTGACCAACCACCACCTATTTGAGATACCATGCAAATAAGAAATAAAAAGTCCAAGTACCAAGACTTTTCTTTATTGACCATCACCAACAATTGAAATCTTGGGTTGATATGCAAAAAAACAGAGCGACTCTCGATAAGTTCTCATTCCTACAAATCAGATGCCATGCATATCGTTTATTGTCGATATCATTTATCATCGAAACAATCGTATCTTATTTCTTCTGATAGCTTCACAACTAATAATGCCAAACAAGGCCACCATATATAGCCGCGAATGAAAACACAGCAAGAAGAAGAGCAATGCCCTTGGGAACAGCTCTTGTACCAGTACTAGCTCCAGGGGCAGCTCCCGGGGTGGAGGCACCTCCACCAGCACCGGCACCACCACCAGCACCACCGGAAGAGGGGGGAGTAGCAGGGGAGGTGGAAGGAGGTGAGGGAGCGGGGGAGGTGGATGGGGCAGCACAGGAGGAGACTTTGATGTCCACCTTCTGGCCAGCAGTGCAGTGCCCAGGGATGCCACAGAGGAAGTAGTGGTGACCCTTGGTCTTGAGGGTGACGGAGTCATTGCCGGTGGCGTAGGTGGCAATAGGAGATTTTTCACTGCAGCAATCGTAGTCATGTTTTCTCACCTCGACCACGTTATGATACTCCTTATTGTACTCGAACACTGCCAACGCACACATGAGAAGATTGGGTTACTGAGAGGCAATGGAAGATCTAAAACCAGTTAAGCATGAAGTGGAAACACTGTAATCCTTGTCCAACAATCAACACATCATTTTAGTCTGCATTGAATCATCTATTGTGATCAGGAAGAATTCTTTCGATATGTAGAAGAAGATACCAAGTTCGATTCAAGATATCCATGTAAAGAACAAAGGAAAACAGAAAGAATATGTTATAGTTTAATTTTTCTGATTAATTTTAGAAATATAGTATATGACGATAAGGAGTGTCGATTGGTTGGGACTTCTAAGAGCGATGTGTTGCTATTGCCATCTGAACAATTTCTATTATTGATGTGTTGATACTTCTAAGACTAAGAAAACAACAAACACACATTGTCGAACTCAAGCTTGAGTTATATGCTGCACCAAAACTGAACAGCAAGAAAACAAAAGGCATGACACTCTGAGATTAAAAAAATATATATAGAAGAAGGAGACAAGGAAAAGAGAAAAGTTTGTCCCACGAAGAAAGTCTTCCATAGTTGTGAAAGTTCCAAGCTTTTCCAAGAAAACGCCAAATCAAAACTACACCAAGTCACAAAAAAGAACAACAAAAAAAAAGGAAATCTTGGTTTGGAAAACAGAGGAATAAAGTAAGAAAAGGCGAAGTCTTGCAACCTGTCACACGATCTTCTTTAGGGGGAAGGAAGACGAAGAAGACTCACCAATGGTGTCGCCCACTTGGAAGTTCTTGGACAAGGCCCAGGCGGTGTAGTTTGGGTTCCCCAAGAGGGTCCATCCTGCAGAATCTCCCACCTTGTACACCGCACCCTCCGACAGCCCCACGCTGGCAGCGAGCAGGAACGCCGCCACCAACGCCATTGCCGTTGCCATCCCCTTCTCTCCTTGGTGAGGGAAGAGAACAAGACGCAGAGACGGCTTCTCTCCTCCGTTACTCCTTTGGTAACAAGTGGTGGCTCGTTATACAATGCTTCGTATGCAAAGCGCCTTTTCGGCTTTCCATGTGGTCTTACTATTTATAAATATAATAATGTAAAATATCATAAATATAATTATGTAAAGCAATAAAGGCAGAGATGGCCAAATCTTTTGCCATTAATGGCCACCAATTCTTTTCATATTTATTCCTCTAAATTTTAGTTTACCATACATGTCTCCATTTGAATCTTGAAAATATATCAACACACATATATATAAAGAAAGTTAATGATTTTATAGATATTTTAATATTTATTTTTAAACTTAAAAAAAGCTTGATTATCCACAATTATTAGTAGTTGAGCTAAATTCTCTTGAACAACTTTTATATTTAGAGTGGATGTGCCATTTTCAAACATTGCAAATATGGATGAAAATTCTTATATACATGATGGCATGTATTTAGTGTTACAATTTATTATTTAAAGAATGTAGTTCTCTTCTCCTGCTAGACTTGGAAATTTTGATCTGAATGGAAGGATTTCAAATCAAAATATAGTTTGAGAAACAATCTACCCTTTTTGACTTCTTGTTGTTGTGGAAAACAGAAGGGTTCAGTTTTGTTTGGCTACTATTGAGGTATTCTTCTTCTCATTGGCCTTCCTGTCACAAAAAAAGCAGCGAGTCAACTTAGTTTAAGGATGTAGATTTGAGTAGGAGAGGAGTGAGGAAGACCACAGAAGTCAGAACTGGTCATCTTCCAGTTTCTTCCTGAATTCAGTTCAAAACCTATCAATCAAAGATGGAAAGTGGTCTGAATAAACAACAATCCTTTGACTAATGACAGCAGTGGCATGGATTTATCCTTCCAAGAAAGATTTTTTCCTAATTTAATATGTGCTTCTGTTTCTAGTAAGAGTCCAGTGGTGCAGACTGTTTAAAGTCACACCCAGCAAATGTTTCTGACAGCATATTGGAGACCCCAACCACATGTTAATGCTTTAATTCTTTTGGGTGTGTCATTTTGGCACTTGGATTCAGTCTGGACCTGCTTTCATCATTTATTTGATGCTGATTCCTGGCCATTTGGTCTGGCTTTCACTGTTGGGTTCATCTGATTAAAGACAAATCCCAATTCCTGGATTTTTAGCATAATAGTCACATTTTCATTATATGATACACAAACACTGCCATTACTAAGGATAAGATTAAAAGTACATTTTAATTTAAAGATTATTTCCATCACAATGAAAATTTCAATAATATGTGTTTTCTCATTCATAAATGCTTGATGGAGAACCTTCCTAGAACTGTTTATAAATATATGGAGATCCCTACTTTATCTATATATGAACCTGGTCTGAGGGTTATGAGGTTGAAGAACATAGATGGATCCAGCTAAAGTACGGACTACATTTAGTTCTCCGATCTCTTTTGATGTGATCTCTGTTGGAATATAATCTGTATTAGATGTCCCTTTATGGTTTTTTGGATTATTTCATGCTTATTATATCTTCTATAAGCATTGATTTCTCATCAACTCAGTGCCTTATTTTCTTAAAAAAACATAATAATTTCGATTCAGTGTATAATGGTAAGATTAAAACATAGAAATTTTTCATGCATTGTCAAATAATGAGGAAAATTTGACAAGAAGCATAAAATCTGTTGTAATCTAATATTTGATTCTTCAAGTTGTCCCAGTAGTCTCCTGCAACATCTGAAGTGAACTCACAAACTATGCATGTCAAGAAGCACTTCCAGCATAGAGTACAGAAGATTAATTATAAATTTCATCAGCTTGTTAGGTGATAGTTCAAGCAAATCTTTAGGAAAAATATTTTAAAAATCTCATATAATATGAATATCCTTTGGCTTTTTAGATTCATTCTAGAAATAAAGATCAATTATCCTTGATATCCTTTTAGTAATAGGTGAGTTACAGTCAAGGTTGAAATAATAGGGTAAAGCTTTTTTGGAATCCCAATGAACTAAAAGGATAGTTGATCTAAGGGTGAGAAAATAATAATCTTTCAGAAATGATCGACACTTGCATGGTATGCTGAAAGTTAGTTCTTACCCAAGATAGCATTGGAGTCTTAGAGCTCTAGTAGAATAAGATTTATTTACAAATCATAACATTTAATAGTAACAATATATAAATATCTAATTAGTAATTAGAGAGTTTTTAATTGGTGTTGCTACTATTAATATATTACTCATTCTCTTAGGATTATTATGTAGTCTCATAGTAAAATAATATAAAATGAAAGAATATGTAGAACCATACTATATAGATATAGTAGTATGTATACTATAGAGTATGATTATACTTTGAATGATCAATCTTAAGGTTTCAGTATCCTAATGAGAGAGTATATAAACCCTTACCTAACATTTCCCTCTAGGTTTTAGTTGTTGTTATTAAGATATTTGCTATGGAGCTCGATGTTGATGTTGTATTCATGGGCAGTCCTTTGACATGTGCCCCAGTTGCTGAAAAAAAAATAAATATAGATATTGTCCTATAGAGCATGAGGTGGAAACATTATCAGTTTTTCTATAAAAATAGTATCTTATAATATCTTGATTACTTAAAGCTATTGGTTATTAATATACGAACTGTTTACTCTTTGGAAATGTAGAATGTGATATCTTATATAAAGACAATGCAACACTAAAAGATTGCTTTTGGTCCTATGCTTATGGTAATTCACCATCTAATTTTTCTAGAGCTAGATTGAGTACTTCAACATATATTGATAAAATCAATATAGCAATAGATTTTTTAATAATGGACAAAATCTTCTCTCAAAGTGACAAGCTCTTTAATGTTCATTAAAGATAATATGTGGAGAGATTTGGGCCATATCAGTGAAATAATGATGATACTCCATCATTGTTTGTTTCCTTGGTGGATGCTAAAGAACTCATGCTGTGTCTCGAAACCAATTGAATCAAGGAAGAACTGTTTATATAATGTATTTTTAAATTACTTTTAGTCACCATATTGCTTCCTTCCTCCTAACATCCTCATTGTTGTAAGTCCACCAAGTGTATACCTTCCATTCTTAAGTGACAGAATTAAAGGCACCTTCTGATTTTCTATACATTTAATAGTTTTATTTTTTTCATTTAATATATCTAACGTTTAGCAAAGATTAAATCTGGTTTGCCTTCAAAAATAGATTGTCTCAAATTCCTAAAGTGATCTAAAGAGTTATTTCTACCCCACTAAGCTCAATCCCACTCCTATCAATGCTGAAAGTAGCATCTAACATCATCAAGGAGTTCGTGTACATTATCTAGGATATTAACAGGTAGTGGAGCATAATGTGCATTCTACAGTGTCGAAGAAGTTGACATATAATTAGTGACAGGTGTCTGTAAGAACTTAAGGTGCATTTTACAGTGTCAAAGAAGTTGACATATAATTAGTGACAGGTGTATGTAAGAACTGAGTCTGCTTTAATAAAATATGTGAAACTTCTAAATTAGGGTTTATATAAATATCTCTTTAAGTGTGTAGGCCAATAGCATTGGAACCATGAGCACATCAAGTAGTAGGACCACTGCTCTCTTGAATTAGCTCGATCACTCATATAATATGTTAAAAACAATTATCAATCAAAATCAATCCTAAGACCCAAACATCTATAAGCCTTAAAGCATGCACTAAAATTATAAAAAGATATTATATCTTGAATATTTTTTATAGGATTACAACATCTTTTCATGGATACATCAACAACCAAAAAATATTACTTTATTAATAAACATAAATTATAAATATTTATTATAATTTATTTATTCATCACTAAAAGTTAGTAATAAACTATATTAAGAAACATAATGATGTCAACTCTAATATAAAATCTAATTGGCTCTATGTAGTGGTAGAGAAAGGTTTACTCTTCACTAAAATCTGGCCTAGTGCTATTGTGAAGCAGCTTTGAAAATAAAAAATAAAATGAAGAAATTTCAACAACGTTGAGTAGGAACACCTACAAGTCAATTATAAAACATATATATATCTAAAAGTCAATCATCTTACTAGCATATATTAAATACCCGAAAGAGCACTCAATCAACAATAGACGAAGAGATCTTATCTTACAATATGAGTTCATGTTCTCTAATCGTACTCCCAACAGTGAATATAGTTGTATTCCTCTCCCACTAAAGTGAAGACACATTCCTCTCAATAATAAATGAAGGAATCGTCCAACCATCACGTTTGACGTCTTACTAATTCTTAAAAGAAAATCATCCTATCTGCCTTGAGTAGTGAAATAAAATCATCTCATACTGGTCATATCTATATTGGGATTAAATAATATATTGAAACATCTCAATTTATCTTTTAAACATCGTCAATATTAAATAATATTAATAAACCATCCTATCTGCCTTGAGTAGTGAAATAAAATTATCTCATACTGATCATATCTTTATTGAGATTAAATAATATATTGAAACATCTCAATTTATCTTTTAAACATCGTCAATATTATAATATTAATAAACCCTCAACTGACTTGAATTCTATCTCAATTTATATAATTGAGCTCGATTGGTCCAATTGAGCGCGATTTAATAAGAACCTAATTGAACTAATCTCTAATCATCATTTAATCGATCTAGAAATACCTTGAAGTAGTCTAATTTGAATTATATTAGGTTCAATTTAGGTTAAAAAGACTTGAATAAGTTAAACGAGTTTAAAATTATCCTAAATCGATCTAAACTTATCAAATCTGATTTGGTTCAATCAATGCTTGAGTCCAAATTAAACAAAGAAAGTGAAAAGGGCTAGGCTATATAGCACTGGGCTAAGTTAGGCTAGCCCATGTGCTGGTTATATATACACAATATCAAGCTGAGCTACATCATAGCTTATAGGCTGATCATGTGTACTACACATGACTACCCTTGTTAGGTTGGACCAAGCTAGCCTGTAGGCTATGACCTGGCCTATGGGTTGGGCCTAGTCTATCTGTTAGGCTTAGTCTATAGGTAGATTTTAGCCCAAATTCTAAATAATTCACACAATTCTAAATTATAACAATGAAATTATAATTAAAATATCTAATAATTAATATTGAGTCATTACAATAAAATAAATAATAGTAGATTAAAAAGATAAAATTGTATCAGAAGAAAATAATATTTTTAATCAATAATTATATAAGTCTAACAAAAATTAAGTATTATAACTAGTATCATGTATACAAGAAAAAAAATTTAGAAAACTGTACATGAATAATTACAATATGTTTTAATCCAAATATAAATATATAAAATTTTAAACACTTGAAAAAAATAGAAGAAAATATTTAGTTTTCTAAAAAGGCATGAGAACTTACCTCTCCGATGCAACTCCTTATTCCTCCTATTGTTAGATTTAGCATGGCGAGGAATGAAATTAATGAATATCTCTTCTTAAATAGGAGGAGGTGAACCCTTCATGTAAGGTTTTTTTTTTTTAAATTTATTTATTTTTATTTTTAAATTTATTGATAAAAATAACATCACCCAACTTAAAATATTGAATTTTTTTCTAAATCTTGTGAGCAAAAAAGAAAATCAAATAATCATGACTTAAACTGAGAGATTTAATTATATTTCTTCCCTCCTAAAAAAAATTTGGTCTCTAAATTTAGCTTACCTCAATAAACAGATAAATATATTGCTCTCTCACATCTTCTACTCTTTCCCGAATTATCTTTTTGTCTGAATGGTATTGCCAACGGATTTTTATAAATGGTATAGCTTTATTCCTCAAAACATGTTCTTGTCTTTTTAAGATCTGAATTAATTATTCTATGAAGGTAGCATTATCTTTTAGCTGTAGAGACTAGTAACATATGATATGAGATGGATCCCTGATATATCTCTGGAATATAAATATGTGGAATACACCATGGATGCTCGCTAAAACTGCGGCAATGTTAATCCATATGTCATAAATCCAACCTTATGTAAGATCTCAAATGGGCTTATAAATCTACAGGCTAACTTTCTCTTTTGACTAAACCTCATGGCTCTCTTGGTTGATGACATTTTAAAGAAAATATGATCACCAATTTTGAACTCCAAATCTCTTCGTCTTCGATATGTATAGCTTTTCTAACGACTTTAGGTTGTTAATAACTTTAGATTAAATATCTTAGTTAGTGGTTTAGGCCAAAAAAAATTGACAAACCAATTATCTTATTAAGATAATGATACTTAAATTGTTCAAGTGACAGCTAAAACAATATAAATAAGTTCCAGCAATCAAGATTGGCAGTCGAGTTTCTGTACATCCAGTTTGGTTTTGACTTTTGTAGAGCTGATGTCTAATATAATTTTATGACTCGAAATTTAGCTATATAATATACCAATTAAGATCAGCATTAAATTTAAATACTAAATGCCAATTCTCAGCAGTCATTTCGATTATATGACTTCCATTGTAGCACATAACAAGTTACAATTAACATTATCTTGAGGTTCATTCTTCATATGCTGCATGATAGTATCCCTTGGCATATTTGTACGAGTTCTCAACCTTGCTCAACATTAACCTTGATGATCTTGTGACAAGACACTGTTGTTGAGACTGATCATCTTGGAGATGTCAGTATCTCCAAGTTTCTGTTTAATGAAAGAAGACATTGTATCTTGAAGTAGAATCCTCTATCAGCTCAAGTTTAGCCCAATTATTTTATAGCACCATGAGGTCATTGCATTTGATTCCTACTGAGTATTTTCACTATCTTCTCGTGCTTGCAAGTGCATTGCCTTTTTTTGTTTTCCTTGCAGCAAAATCATGTCAAAAGTAAGCTCAGTAAATCTCTTCATTTAGTCCCTTCACTGTCAATTCACTCATTGTTTTTAGCAATTATTTTTTCTTTGAATTTTTTATTGTCATTTTCCATGTGTGAACTATATATTTTTTTATTTCCAAAGAAGTGATACAAACAGGATTTGAATCTCCAAAGAAGATTGCTGCAATCACATGTTGGTGTATATAATTTAGAGAATATGAGTCCTCTGCCTTGCGTCCCTTCAGACATGATCTGATAGAAATGAAGCAAAGTCTCAGTGCAGATGTCCATAAGAAAAGATTCCTCTCACTATCTTGGT
Organism: Musa beccarii; assembly: GCA_024322285.1. Lineage (NCBI taxonomy): Eukaryota > Viridiplantae > Streptophyta > Magnoliopsida > Zingiberales > Musaceae > Musa > Musa beccarii. The sequence goes on along the minus strand of CM044397.1, from coordinate 50,728,023 downwards.
TGGTACTGCATTCATATCAGGAGTGGATTTTGAGGATTCTGAAAATTACTTCTCCATAAAAGATAAAAAAAAAGAAGAATCCAAGTTTTGAAAATGATGCTAATGTGACAAAGTCAGACAAAAATTATCATCACGTTTAGATAGATAGATAGATAGATAGATAATTCAGTTACAAAAACAAGGTGTTTGTGCCAAATCCTTGTACCATGTTCTACTATTTAATTTCAATTTAGCTAAATGTTCTAGGTGTAATCTATTGGTAATCACATCTTCTTATGACATCTTTTGACAGCATTTTTTTCTCTCTTTTTTTTCCTCTGATTTATTCGACAACGCTGTCGCATATCATCAGAATTTTAGGTTTAAAAGGGTTCTCCTGCAAGAGACCCTTGGCTTGTCATGACAATTTAAGAGTGATGGATCAGCTGCACCAATGTAATCTTAAAGAAGACAATAATGGGTTGCCTAAAAGGCCTAATTAGCTGATACTCTCTTCTCTGGTGTTGGAAGAAAAGACTATTCATCTGTCTTGATCTTGAAGACTAATTGCAGAGGCATGTACATGGTCTCGGCTGATTCATGGTCTAGCAAGCAAGAGATAGCTTTCCTGGTGAAGTGAGACAGGGAGAGCTTGAGAGAGAAGAGTGGGAGGTGGACAGTGACATGGTACCAAGACAATATGTGATTCATGATTGCATTGTGGTCATGAGTTCTTTTGGTGCAGTAGACACTGTGAAAGAGACTTCACCCCTGCCTAAAGCAAACCAGGCTATTACATGATTCTCCATCCTCCTTCAACTCATCTCCCACCTCACACACCAATTCACCCTCCCAAAAATGGAACAGTAGTGCAGCCACCACCTCCTTCCTATGGGGTGGCTTCATTCCCTCTTCTCCCCTCTCAAGAAGCTCTGGTTTCGCCGGCATTCTGCTAACAAAAAGAGTATGTTATGATCCTTCTACTCCATGTAATCTCTTCCATACACTAAGTTTGTGTTCTTTGTGGAGAAAATCCAGGAAGAATGAGCAAGAATTGGACCATTTCATGTGTTCTTCTCAGAATCCTTTTGTGTTCATTGTGTGCTTTCTTTTCATGGCAGAGAGAGGGATATACATCCTGTATGAGGATGTGAAGTCATGCCAATGCGAGGATGTTCATATCCTTTGGTCGATCCTTGTGGAGTCACACTCACCCTCATTGAGGCTGAAGCAGTGAGGTGCTCCCCATTGATCCGTGAAAGAACACCAGAGAAGATTAAGGTTTTGATGTGTATGCGTGTGTATATATATGACGACACTGTCATATACCTCCATGAGAGACTCTGATTCTTGTTTTTTTCTTGATTCATGAGAAACAAAAGAGAGAGAGAGAGAGAGAGAGAGAGAGAGAGAGAGAGAGAGAGAGAGAGAGAGAGAGAGAGAGAGAGAGAAAACATAGATGATATGTTCTGTACATATACAGAAGAAAAGAAACAACAACAACAAGGTGTAGAAGATGGCTTGTTTCTCCTTTTATCAGAGGAGTGCGGTGTCTACTGTGGTTAGTTTGGTGTAGCAGGGAATTCACTTTCATGTTGTTTCTGTCAATGCTTCTAATATGGATTGTGTATGAAGTCAAGTTGGGCACTTTCACGGTGTTTCTTGCTGCATGAGCTCTAGAATGAGTGAATGATTCCTGTGCCAACAGGGAAGTGACATGTACAGAGGAAGAAGAGAAAAGGACAGCATTCCTCTTGCTTGCAAATGGAGAGGCAAAAGCTTTTTGCTTTCTTCTTCCTTTTGAATGGTGGAGCCAGTTTATTACCCTTCTCCAATTGCTTTGTTTCTGCTTTGAAACCTGCCTTCATGAAATTAGTTTTCTCTTTTCATTTTTCTTTTCTGTTATATCAAGTCACTCACTCCATCAAATTCCTTCACGATGTGTTCCAAGCAAGAATCTTGTGATTTCTTCTAGCTTATTCATACTTCACAAAAATCATTGTCTGCCACCACCAAATCATGATTTACAACATAGCTTAATGATCTCTCATTTTATTTGACTATTGTTTTCATTTTTGGTTGTCTTGATCACACAAGCATTTTTCTTCAGATTATTGAAATCCTTGAATAAATTATGACTAAGATTCTCTAAATAGAAACTGCTTATCATTCTTGTATTTACTAATTCTATATTATTCTGATTTCTGAGAAACAATCATAAATCTTAGATGCATAATGTTACTATTTTGCACATTTTTATCTGTTTTCTCCATGTATAATTTCATGGAAAAAAATTGTAGCAAAAATGTGAAATAGAAAATCTTTATCTTTGTTATGATTTACAAGGAAGGAGTAAGCATCATTAGCATCAGTTGGGCTAAATTATTACAGAAAAAATTAATAACAGTTGTGTCGAAAACCATTACCAGTTGCTTCGAAGATATTAAAGCACAAAAGAATTCCTATCCCTTCGAAAATAAAACTAGATCATGTAAAAATGTGTCCTTTTTCCTCCCAAAACTAATTAACCAGTCAATTCTAATCATGCTGTACTGCTTAATGATCTGCTCAAATGCGCTCTTTACAACATTTGGCACAAAGCTGTATCACCACCATATCCTCCATGGATCAAAATTGGTTGGCTTGTCCAACTTTAGCTTCCTTCAAAAATCAAAAACATGTAGAGGAAAAATTTAGGAAAACAAAACCAGAAAATTGTAAAGACACTCTATTAGATGATCAACCAGCAGAATCAAAGGCAATTTCTGCACTTTGCAGTACACTTCACTGTTCTATTGTTCATCTGTATCATCTTCATCTTCACAATAAGATTTCATCCAATCTTCCATGACTAGTCTGTGTGATCAAGAGTTTCAGCAATCAGATATCAACCAGAAGACTTGAGGATGGTGAGAAGAAGTTGATCAGTCCAATTTGTTGGGCCTAATTAATGCCAATAATGCATTGTGGAAAGGCAAATAATGCAGTCGGATCAACTTTAGATCAATTGCCACCATGACAGATAGAGAAAGGGTACCAGTATTAAGGATAGGAGGATCAAATGTCATGTTTTGATTGATTTCTATGGAGGTGGTATGACCTACCACTTCATCTATTCTTTTTTAGGGGTCTCCATGCATCTATCAGTGCCAGTTGCATGCAAATCCATCCAAATATTAAATTGTCCTGTTTATAAAATCTCAAGTTGACCAATACAAACAATATCTTACAATTCTTATCATCATAATTACTATATTTTAAACCTATTGGATTTGCTAGTGATCTGTATATATATAATATTTAATTTTGATATAAAATAGAAAAATACTGAATTTGGAAATATATATATATATATATATATGTATTTACTAATTTTTATAACTTTTTATTTATTTGCATAGAGACTTTAGGTCAAAGTATACAAGCATATGTTTCCAACAATATAATTTTTTTTTCTTACCACATTTTGTACCATGGGAATCCTATTAGATTTTCCAAAGATATGATGGAAAAAAAACACAAATTCAAAGTGAAGGATTTCTAACAAAAAAATTGTCCTCTCATATCATATTTTCCACTGTGGACATCCTATTAGTTTTCCAGGAGAAACAAGGAAAAGTAAATTCAACTCACTCTTCACACAATCCCTTTCCAGGAGATATGAATAAGAAAGGATATTCTAGATGTAGATATTCACACAAGTCAGTTGATAATTATTGACATAATAGTAATCAAACTACTAGAGGCTGCTCCAGATTAGGATTTAATGCTAACCTTAAGCGGGAGAGAAATTAAGTTGATTTGTAAGAACAAATTTGTAACTACTATTAACTTCAATCTAAGAATTTTGATTGTTGATTCAAGCCTATCAATTACATGAATCAATTGTCCTATAGATAACATCATGAGAAATGACATCAAACCCATATTGTATTGATCCAAGACTATAGTATGTATGAATAAAACCATTCCCAGTTCTTGCAAACTCAACAGTAAACATTTTGAATTACACAGAATTCAATCTGTAACTCTCTCTATTTCATATCCACTAAATTTCTTCCCATGATCCAGTAATCCAACAGTTCAAGGAAGGTCTAAAGTTCACCTCAATCCCTTCTCTCCTCTCCTACATCTCATCTCAGTTTTCTGTATTCTCCATGCAATCATATATGACCTTCCATGTGAAACACTACAATCTAATAAATCCAAGCACTTCCCTGACTTCCAGACCAAAATCTTAGCAGTGTCAAATTGAACATGGAAACCTTCATCAGTGGCATGAATAATCCAATGCACACACATTTATCTCAACAATTACATCTAAACATTTGCATTCATAGATTGGATGTCAACTTACATGTGGAAAAGAATTCAATGATCCTTGTTGATTTCCATATAATACCAATAAATAATGAGTCATAAGCCCTTCAGTGGACTTGACTTCTTTTTATTCATTGTTTCCTTCCACAGTGGTCAGAGTAAGTTTGTATTTCCATCTATATCTCCTTCAACTCAATATTTTTATTGCTTTGTGAGCTTGATATGCACCTAAATTTCCAGAACAATTAAAACATATTCATGGCACTATCTTCAGAAAAAAAGAACATATCTCAAGAATTCAACATTGTTGATACTTGAATCAGAATTCAACAAGTTAAGCTTCAGGTCACCAAACAAGTTTCTTTGTTGAGGGATTCAAACATATTTATTCATAGTCCCATTCCCTCAGGAAAAAAAAAAATCTCAAGAATAGAACACAGTTGAATCATCATAATGACAGAAGTAAATCTCATGGTCAAAACAAGTTAATTTGATTCAGAAGGAACCCCTTGAGTCATTAATATATTATGAGCCTGATATGCACCTAAACTTTCATAACAACTCAAAAATTATCTGCTATAAAAGTGAATATTCTTGTAATTACAGAAGTGAAGATGTAAAGCTAATAATGCAATGAACCATTAGAAAACTTTGGTATTTTTCTCCTTAATTTGAATAAAAAAAAATTGGCATGCGGAGAGAATACAACTTTTTGATAGAAAAATAATATCTTGCAATTCCATAAACCTTAACTTCAATGTCATATATAAACTTTAATTTGTGTTAATCAGTTCCCTAAAGTTTAGTTGATCATTAATTTTCATCCATAAATTTTTAAGAATAAAATTTACCAATTTGGCATATACGCCAGCAATAAAAGTGATCCAATATGTTCAATGCAATTAGAAAATAAATTTTAATTAAATTGATAAATTAAAGAATCATTATATGACTTAATAATTCTGTACTTAATATTCTGGGACTTAGAATGACCGCGGAGCTAAAGTTATCAAACCTTGTAATTTGGGTGGATGCAATCTGTGTGTCTAATTTTATCTAATGAAACTATTGTTATTCCTTAGTATCTTTATTATAATCGACATTTTGAGCCTATTTAAGACATTAGACATGATATAGATAGAGCATGTCAATAGGCGAAGCAACTAATTAGCTGACAAAGCTGATAGGTTTGGAAGATCTTTTTGACTTTTTTTTTTTAGTTTGGAAGATCTGCTCGATATATTTGAATGACTAATTAATACAATTTTTCTTTGGGCTTCAAAAATAAAATATATACTTAATAATTAATATTCAATTGTCAGAAATTAAAATTAGAAATAAAATAAAAATAAAATTTCATACATATATATATATATATATATATATATATATATATATATATATATATATATATATGGTGATCATATGAGAAAATATTATCTTTTTGAGTTTTTCTTGAATGATACCTCTTCTCAAAATTCTAAGACAGTGATATTCGATTTCAAAAAATCTTAAAAATATACTAAAAAAATATCTTATATTTTTTCACCGAAATTATATAGTATTTTATTTTAAAAATATTGTATAATATTTTTACTTCAAAAACACTGTATAGTATTCCTTAAAACAATATACTGTGTTTTGTGGATAAAAATCAACCCACAAAACATCGTAGACGATTGGAGAAAAAAAAGATAGTTTTTAAAGGAACATTTTTGTAAGATTAAAAAATAGAGGATCACTATTTAAAATTTTTGAAAAGGAATACCTTAAAAAAAACTCAAAAATAATTATTGGAAAATTTCCCATAATAAATAAATATATATATATAATGAATTTTTTGATATAAATTTGCCCTGATCCATTGGTTTGGCATCTCTCCCGACAAACAATTATGAAACAGCCTTGTTCAGTTACCAAAAAAAATCTATGTTCTTGGTGGGTGAAACTTCCCAATCCTATTTGCCAAAAAAAACCCCTACCACTACTTGCAGCCCATACCTTATTTAACTAGGAGTTGGATTTCCTTGTTCCATTCTTTGTCTTGTCTTCTCTTCTTTCAACCACTTGGCCTGCCTTCTCCACTTCTCCCCTCCAATCTCCTTGTAGGTGGCAGACACCAAATTGCTGCCATCTGTGTCTGGCCACGCTTCTTTCTTCCCTTCAAGGTCCTTCTGCAGGAGGGCAAACAGAATGATGGGTGTTCAAGTCCAGGACCCAGATTGCTCAGAATTTGTGGAGGTTGATCCTACGGGGAGATATGGCAGGGTACCTGCACTCACAAACCATTCAATTTTATTCATTCCTTTGACATTTCAGGTCAATGCTTTTGGAGTTTCCATGTTGGCCAATGTGTTCCATCTTTTTGTTTGTGTTTCTGTAGTACAATGATATCCTTGGCGAGGGTGCTTCAAAGACTGTGTATGATCACTCTCACCTGTTGCACCACCCAAGCTCTGATTCCTTCTAATCCATGGAGTTCTGCTCCTCTTGGCTTTGTGTGTGTGTTTTTTTCCTTGTTTTGATGTATTTTTGTGCCAGTTATAGGGCTTTTGATGAGTATGAAGGGATTGAGGTTGCCTGGAACCAGGTGAAGCTCCGTGATTTCCTGCAGAGCCCTGAGAACCTGGCCAGGCTTTATCGTGAAATCCATCTTCTCAAGACTGTGAAGCACAAGAACATTATGAAGTTTTATACCTATTGGGTTGACACCTCTGAGAGGAACATCAATTTTGTCACTGAGCTGTTCACCTCTGGCACTCTTAGGCAGTAAGTGGATTTGTTAGTAAGATGTTGGATCCAAGAAATCATGCAATTTTGTCGACCATAGGTTTTCTTTTGATCATGGAATAATGTGTGGATAGGTATAGGCAACAGCATAGAAGGGTCAATATTAGGGCAGTGAAGCATTGGTGTAGGCAGGTTCTTAAAGGCCTTCTCTACCTCCACAGCCATGAACCCCCTATCATCCACAGGGACCTCAAGTGTGACAACATCTTCATTAATGGGAACCAAGGGGAGGTCAAGATCGGTGACCTTGGCCATGCTGCCATGCTCTGGAAATCACATGCTGTCCGTTGTGTTGGTATGAGCCATAGACATTAGGAATCAACTAAAAGGATTTCTATGGATTCCACAGACAAAATTCTTCCTTTATGTCGTCAGTAGTATCAATTTCATAATGTCTTTGAAATATTTTGCAGGCACACCAGAATTCATGGCTCCAGAGGTGTATGAAGAGGAATACAATGAATTAGTGGACATCTACTCATTTGGGATGTGTGTCTTGGAAATGGTCACCTTTGAATACCCATACAGTGAATGCACCCACCCGGTGCAGATATACAAGAAAGTTATCTCTGTAAGAAATGCAAACTTTCAATTCTATTGCAATTTAGCATCTTGTTTTGATTATTGTGTCAGTAAGGATAGCTTTCATTTTATCGCTAGGGGATCAAACCCGAAGCTTTGTACAGAGTTAAGGATCCTGAGGTCAGGCAATTTGTTGAAAAATGCCTTGCCACAGCATCTGAAAGGCTTTCTGCTAGGGAGCTGCTTAAGGATCCTTTTCTACAAGTTGATGATCTTGGTTCGAGCTATGACAAAGGAAACATCTGCAGTATCGACTGTATTTTGGGGCAACCCTCCCTTGATCTCATCCAAAGTAATGTTTCATTTGTCACCAATGAGTTTTCAAAGAGTTTGCACCCTGAAACAGAGTTGCAGAATGGCTGGGACTACGATGTGACCAAAATGGAAGCGCTTGGAATGGACCTACTCAATAGTCACAAAGATGAGCATCCTGCTATTATGAACATTACTATCAAGGGAAGCAGAAGGGAAGATGGGAACATCTTCCTGAGGCTAAGGATTTCAGACAAAGATGGTACAAGTGATTTTAGTTCAAAATGTAATTTTCTTGTATTAATTCTTTGATCCAAAAAAGAGGTAACCAACGACTAAGTATTATTTTTGCAGGCCATGTACAAAACATATATTTCCTCTTTGACATTGAAGCTGATACTTCATTGAACGTTGCCATGGAGATGGTAGCAGAGTTGGCCATACTAGATTATGATGTGATTAGAATAGCAGATATGATTGATAGAGAGGTAGCTTCACTGGTACTGGAGAGGAAGCCAGGTCCAAGATTAGAAGGAACCCCAGGGTTTCCTGCAGCTACTTCCTGCCAGAATTATGCCTCCAATGTTTTATCATGTGGTTCACTTCTAGACTCTCTCACCGAGAAATCCATACTGCAGTAACACGAAATCAGTTCACTGTTGCCAACTTGAGGGTGCTGAAATGCCTGGTCGATGTGAAGAGCTAATGTACCCAGTTGAGGGATCTGAGCTTCATATGACTAGGGGACGGCCAAGGCTTAATCACTCCGACAAAGAATGTAAATGATTAGAACCTATTGTAGAGGGATGAAGAGGTTCTACAAATTGATGACTGCCAAAGAAGTGTGTGAGAAATCTCTAGACAAGTCGATCTCGGAATCTCATCAGCAACAGTCTCTTGATTTACCAGAGGGTAGTTACTAGTTCACTACACCCAAAAAATTAATCGATGGCTATGAAAACGAGATCAGTCATGACAAGGCAAGGTGCCGGATGGAGCTACAAGAACAGATCAACCAACAGATGATAGTATCCAAAAGAAAGCTGCATCCAACCCCAGACTCTACCAATATAGAAAGAAGGGTGGAGCGCTCCCTTTCAGGCAATAATAACTCCTTCCATATACCTCAAAGTGATTCAAACTGTGCCTCTATGCTTAAGATGGCTCCTGCTGATGTAAATTCTGGATAGCAGTGGAGAAACTGAACTCTGCAGGCGGCCCCTGAGATAATGTTCACAAGAAAGAACTTCTATCATGGAGCCATTGTGCCATGTGCTTTTACTAGAACCAAGTCCTTCCTGTTGATAATTAACATCTGAGAAGCTTTTTTACAAATACACTGGCAGTCTGAATATCATCTCTCCACCTGCTTTCTTGTACAGAAATAGTGAGATGCACTGAAATGTATCGTTGTTCGCATATCCTTTTGCAGTTTCATGTAAGTTGATTTTCCTACTCGGATGGATGAGGGCTGTTGTACTAAAATAAGCACTAACTTGTTTTACGTTATAAGATTTGCTCAAGAGCATGAGAAACATTTCACTTGCTTAATGAGCTTAATCATGTCACTATGTTAATTTCCATTTTTGGGTTTAGCAAGCCTTCACTAAGTTCCTTTAACAGCTTCAGCCGTGTTCACTGTGAGTCTGCTGCTGTAAGATAACTGTAATTAGCCTAGTAGGTCATTGGAACTTCAAAATTGTTGCTGAAAGCTTGTAATTAACTATCTAAATCATTAAATGAATGAATCAAATATCAAACCCTGTATGTTAACTGTTTGCTAGTTCCTTCAGTAGCTGTCTGTGTTCTTTAAGCCTCCATCTTTGAAATATTGAGGCTGGTGTTGATCTTCATTGAATGGCACAAGTCAGACAATGAATGTCCACTGAAGAGGTCGAAAAGTCAGAGCCAGCCTTGCAGTTGCTGCTAGTAGGCCCACAGTGGCTTCCATCACATGCTCTCAAGAATCAAAGGTGATAAAGATAGCCATAAACAAAGTAATACTGTAGAGAGATCAGGAAATGGATAGAAACTGATAGTTAAAAAGGTCCGCAGTTGAATGACAGAAAATGACAAAAAAAACTTTTAGAAGTCAGCTTTATGATATGGTCAAAAGCATCAACTTAGATTGGGGTGGATGGCAAGGGAGAAAGAATCTTTGTTATGGAGGGGGAATCAAGAGCACTTCCTTTGCTTGGTCAAAAGCAAGTCCATCTTGTTTATAAATCACATATCATGACATATACAGGCACATACACCTCTCTGGGATCTACTTCCATGAAAGTGCCAGCACTGACTCCAGTGGAGTTGGCCAAAGGTGTCTGTTTGAAAGTAGAGCTGGGTTTTGTTCATATGATGAAGCTCATATATTCACAATCTGGTTAATGAGTTTCAAGGAGTCGAGTTATCAAATTAATATTATTTAAATACATCGCCTTTTAATCAGGATCTAAATTAGTATGTTCTGCTTCTTTTTTAAATAACTTTTACTGACAAAAAGATGAGTAAAAATTAGTTCATGCACAAATTTGATTGAAGCTTTAAACCTCAAGCTTCATACTGTCTTTGTCTTCTCTGTACAGACAGAGATAAGATCATGAGTTGGAGTGAAGATTTCAGAAAGGAAAAATCTATTGGGTTGAAGTTTGAGTTGCCTACATGGTTTACTTGCTCTTTTCTTCCTTCCAATTTATGACTTGGTCAGGTATCAGTTAATCTAGAAGAAGATTGTTTTTCTTTCTGGTAGTATTCTCTTTTCTAATAGCATCAATCCTACCAGCTTTCCCCACAAGTCAAACTCTTTCAAAAGATTTGATTGCAGGCTATCTTTTTATTCCATGAGGTACTTCACATAAAAGTCTGAGATCAGATGAGCAAAAGCAACATGAATGAAATGATATAATATGTGAGCTATCAGATTTCATGGGACAAAAAAGATTTATATGCTGAAGATCCAAAACAAAAGCTTCTTACAGCAGAAAATGCAGTCTATGAAACTGAGTAAAACATACACCTAACTGTTACTGGCTTTAGCAAGAAATGATCAAACTGTCTGCATATGGTATAGAAACCAAGAATCAAATATTAGTATATAGCAAGTCCTCAACATCATGGTAGCTCAGAAACCAGATCAAATCTTTTCCAGAATGGCTGGTAGACAGCATACTGGAGTGAGACAGACAGACATACATACATACATACATACATACATACATACATACATACATACATATATATATATATATATATATATATATATATATTTCAGTCAAAATATTTGATGTTTGAATCTTGTTTGGCACTTGCTAAAGCATGTGGACTGAAATTTATATTAGTCAGATCTTTGGTCCAAGACATATTTTGGATACCTAGACTTGTCTTCATTAATAGGATCATGACAACTCTTAATTGAGTAGAGTTCTTGGTTTGAAAGAAATTATAGGGCTAATAAGGACTTGATAAATATATAGTAGTAAGGCGAGCTTAAACATTTTGAATTAGTGTATCAACTTCAACAAAAATTAATATGTCAGTTATCTCATTCGATTATTTTCTAATAGGAAAGGACAAGTACATATAACATCATAAAGGAGGTTGACGATGGAAAATATTGTTGATATCTATGTCAGCCCGATGTGGTCCAAACTTGTATATAAAGGATTGTTCGAGGTAGAAACTTTAAGCTCTCAAGGTGCCTTCTGGATGAAAACTAAGATTGGGAGAGATTTCCTAGCCCGATCTCTCCAACACCCAAGTTAATAATCTAAGATGTATAAGTACGGATGGGAGTAATTAAAAGAAGTAAGCCTTTGCTCATCATGTTGAAGACGAGCTTTTATATTAAGTTACAAAAAGGGTAGAATACTTTATGAAATATTTTATAGGGAGGTAGTCTCTAACTGCCTCTAACGATCCCCTTTTGACCTCTTGTCCACGTGGGCGGGGGGACAACCCCAAACTGTCTACTTTTGATCTATTTTGGACTCTTATCTACGTAGACAGATAGGTGAAATATGATTTGGATCTTTTCCCTCCACTAAGGACTCCACATGACGATTACGTATCGAGTGATAATTAACTGATAATATACTTATCATTTGTCTCTTACTCCTAAGGTATGCTTCGAGACTCCTGCAAAAGGAGTTCGAAGTATGATGTTTAGTCCATCAGGCACGAGCGCATTGGTATCGCCTCCCCAACGCTACTGATAGCAATCATTGCCGACCTATCTCTCGTAGCATCGAAGGGCACACATTGGCCGGGCAGGATCAAAATTTCCTACCTCTCCATCTCTTCATGACCTCTACACCTCGAACGGAGGCAAGGGTTGACCTTCCAACCTTCACACTTCCTCCCGATCTCCGTATCTTACATATGTTAGAAGTATCTCGGACAAATCTGTGCAATGTCAATAGTATTTTTGCCTCGTAAGAGGTATTCTAAAGACCACCATTCCCATGACAGGACAAAGAGCGATGATGTGCAGAGAACCAGCTCCGTGTATCTCATGTGCTCTGTTCTTGGGTCTTTTCTAATAGCTAAGGATTCAGCAGAATATTACAGTCAGTCTGTCAAATCTCTGGATTCTTGAGGAGCTCCTGCGGGGAGTACGTCCATGGGATTGAGGCTAGTTTGGCAGCTATGCTTCTACGGTACTTCAAAGAACATGTAGTAGCTGCAAACAAGAAGGAAATCAATCGATCAATCTAACAATGGTGGTTGCTCCTTCCAGATGAGAGACAGCTCAAAATATGGGCCATGCAACTGTCATGCCAGCTAAAAGTCTTGCACCAACTTGTGGACAGCCCTTTCTCCTCAAGCAAAGAAAAGAAAGCCCTACAGCTTATGAATCCATGGCAGAAGAAGGAAGCCAGCCTGTGCATTCCAAAACTATACACAGCCTTCCCTTATAAAAAGCTCTCCTTCTTCCACAACCATAACTGCATTCCCACCATCTCCTTCTCTACTTATCCCTCCGTCCGCTAATAGCAGCAATGGAGGCAGCTCTCAGGCTCAGGCTCTTTGCCGTCGCCATGATCGCAGTCGTGATGGCTTCTTCCTTGGTGGAGAAGGCCGCTGCCGCCGAGGCTCCCGCCCCCAGCCCCACCTCCGGCACAGCAACATCGTCGATCTCTGCCACCACTGCTGCTGCTGCTTTGTTCACCCTCGCCTTCGGCTATCTTTTCTGATGAGCGACATGTTCTTCTGCTCCTCTCTATTGTACCTTCATTCTTCATTCCTCTGTTGCCATTGGTGGATCTCACTGGTGCGAGTGTGTAATGGATGGAGGGGGAGAGTAAATGCATGAGTGTGTAATGGATGGATGGGGGAGAGTATAATGCATGTATGACGATACTTAATGGTGGATTTGTATCATTTCCATGGTGTTTATGATATGATATTTTTTTGACAAATTTCTCAAAAAAAATCAAGTTTTTATTTTGTTTATAACATACCACCCTTTCTTGTTTTATTTCGATAGAGTTTTTTTATTTTTTCAAAAGATAAGATTATGCTTGTGGCTCTTGTTGTTGCCACCATCATCGTCCATCGTGACGATGATAGAGCATCGTAAAGGCAACAAGAGTTTCTTTTTATTTTCTTAGCTTTTTCTATCGAATAATATTATTATTGGATAGTTTCACTTTCGTAGCTCATGAAAGAGGCGAGGGACAAGGGTGATAATGAAAAGATAGGAATTATATTGGAAGAGGAGCGATGGAATCGAGGATGGGGCCATAAGAGTAATGTCATCTTTTAAAGAAATGAAAGCATGATTTTTTTTTGAAAATTTTATTCATTTATTTTTATTGAAGGAATATATATATATATATAGTTTTAATATGGATATCATCAATATTTTAGGTATGTCATGTCAGCATAGATCCAAGCAAGAAAATACTCTTTGAAATATTTTTAATTAAATAAGTATTCTTATTTCACTTATTTATAAATAGAAGCTCTGAAGTACGAAAAAAAATATTTTTAACTTTTTGCCTCAAATGATTTCGATATCGGAGAAGTCTTATCATTGATAGGTCAGTCCGTAATAATGATGTTTAAGTAATAAAAGATCGAGCTAATTTAATAAAACATTCGTGTTAAAATTCAAGTGACAAATTTCATGAAAATTGACTAAATTGTATCAACCCTAAAAGGGTGCATTGAATATGTATATGACCCTTAATATGTTCCTTAAACTATGTCATCTAATTTCTATAAATAAAGAATGGTTTATGGTATTGAATATATGGAAAAATTATAGATGTAAATAAGAAGACATAATTATATGAGGATTTTTTTTTTCACTAAATCACTCTTGTCTATTTCTCTTCCTTCTCTATCATCTTTAATGTCATATTCAAATATGACACATATTCCCGTTCGTTCTCCTGCTCAATCTTAGGTTAAAACTCTGAATTAAAGGTTCTAAGATTAAGGTTGGCATTTCTATTCATCCAAATCATTTTAATAGAATTGGCAGTGATAAGTTTGAGTGTTTAGGAATCAATGCTCTGCCCTCAAGTAACCAAGTTTCTTCATTCATCAAAGTGACTGAAGCAACTCAAACAGCACTAGAATTTAGTCAACACTGATTTCCTGATTGAATGAACTTTCTTGCAAATCTAAACAAAGTTTTGTGAGATTTATGGAGATGGTAGAAATAGGACTTCTGATCGAACCACTTCCATCTGCAAAGAACTTTTAAAGGTTTCTGCATTAAGATTAAAATCAGAGTGGATCTCATTAATTATGTAGCTCATGAGTGGTCCTCCTTGGTGCACTCATTGCATCCATTTCCATTGCAAATATAATAAAATGAACATTCCTCAGTGTTGCTAAAAATAAAATAAAACGAATTATGTTTAATTACACATTTTCCAAGTTATTGAAAATGAATTATGAATTATTCCCTATGTTTAAGAATGAGTGGGAAGAATTGGTGGGTTAATAGATCAGGAGCGGGTCGGATCCAATCGGATCTGGGAGGTGGATCCGATTCTGGACCCGAGTCAATAACGCCAACCCGCAGGGGGGGGCATTGGTATTACCGTAAATTCTCCGAATCCAAGGATACCAATGTGTCGTATCACCCTATACAAGGACGGCCCGGAATTAGGGTTCTGCCGACTCCGCCGCTATCGCCTCCGAGCTGCATCGAGGTACGTGCGTGCCCGCTCACCCTGATCCTTATCGATCCTCGTTTGTCATCTCCAAACTCGATCTTTTCGTTATTTGACTACGATTAAGTCTTGCTTCGGTCTCTATAGTTCGCGCTCTCAGTTGACGGTTTAGGCTTCTTCCGGAGGCGGTCCTTGAAAGGTTAGGAAGAAGAATTTCCTCAATCGTTTGTAAGATCACGCTTGTTTCTTCGATGTGTCCTCTTGTTATTTCTCTCAACTCGTTCCCTAGGCTAGTCTGTTTACGATAAATTCTTCAAGAGACTTGTGGATTGATATGTATCATTGTAAAAGTACACTTTACAAAGTCCAATCTTTCTTTTATCTAATTTCACTAAATAACTATTAGCAAAAATTAGCAACACATCTGCTTGGAAATCACCTGAAACAATTCACGTTTGGGTTAAGCTATTATTTGTTAGATTGAACAATACAATACCACCAAGGCTCAAAATCAATGAACAAGAATGAAAAGAAATCTTAGGAAGGTATGGTACGTCATCTTTTAGCATCGAATCATTCATGAAAATTAAAGCAAGAATAATAATTTATTCTATTTCATCGATGCCAAAGAACATGTTCTTTTTTCAGCAGTGAATGAGAGACATGCATATAAGCCCCTGTCAAAGGCATATATTACTTATATGCTTCTTTATAATATACAGAAACATCAATCCATCAACACCTCTCCAAGACTATATTCTTTGTAATAATATAACATATACACTTGGGAAGGATATATCTGTTGTTTTTGTAAAAATCAAGTTTGAAAGGATATATGTACGTATACACATGAAGAAATATTAAGGTAAAGCTATATATTATTTTTTTTATTTTATGCATATAAACCCTCTAAAGATATAGTTACATCGGAAATGCCCTTATATTTAGCATAGTTAACATCACTATCACTCCAATTCCTTGTAATTACATACTTTAGCGGGTAATTTTGTTATTCCGACACTTTTTGCTGAAAACAATATTGATGTAAATTATACACCATATAATTTCTCACTTTATATATTTTGAGAAACGAACCGATTATAAATCTATGTATTGTCTAATTCTTATTTATTTAATGCATATAAATCCACTAAAATTATAGAATTTCAAAAATTCTCCTTTATATATTATATATATTCCTTATTGTCTTTTTGTAAACAAACCCACCAATAATATAAAAATAAGATGTTATTCTTGTGTATATAATCACAACAGTACCCTTCCAAATAAACTATAGTACATACTATAGGGGTGTTTTTATGATTTCAACTTTTTAATAGACCTAAATTATAAATGTAGGAATGCAATTATACGTTTTATGTAATTAGCTACTTACATGTGGATGGTTATGTAAAAATACCTATCTAAATATCATGTTCATCGTTCCTCGTGCCATCACATCACGTCTCTATTAAATCTGTCATTCGATCATCATCGCTTCCCAAATCCATTTGGAGGAAGCCCAAGGGGATAGGAGAGCTAAACTTTCGCTCCCGAGACGGCCATCCCTGCTTCCCCCAAGGTAAAAGTCGAATCTTTGGTGCTATTACTCCAATTTCTTTTGTGGAGATGACAATCATCTTTTGTTTATCGTTGGTTTGACTTCACTTCCTTCACAGCTCCGGAATTGCTGGGAAAGGGTTGGCGGCTTGTCACGGACTTAGCTGGTTTTGCCTAAGTCGTGCGGCACTATTGCGCATCTATCCGCAAAGGTCAGCCTTCTCGAAACCTCCAACGATCCCTTAGGACCTACAAAATAAAAGACGAGATAGAGAAAGTGCTTCACATGACATCCATAAGCAACACTTTCAACAAACACTTTATAGCCAATGCAAATTTCAACCATGGACATCACAAGCTCAGAATGGTTGCACAACAAAGGTATAAAATTGGACCGCTACAGATCAAAATCTAGTACAAGTGCCCACCTGACGCAAACTTTATGTACAAGCCTACAATGGCTGTCAAACTCACTCAAATGGGGCTGTTAAGCCTTTGGCTAGCCCTTTATAAGCTTTACAAAGCTATAACAAAATTGAAAAGACACAGACATGCATAAACATTACATCGAACAAATCGTTTGCAATTTGTCCGTGACATTCTCCCCCACTTATTCCTTCGACGTCCTCGTCGAAGCCTTCATTGATGCTGCAACTCTTTGCCTTTGCTAAATCTTCAAATTTTTGCTTCTACTACGATGCGCCCCTTGGCTCTCAGTTGTTCTCTGCTTGTTGTTGAGTCGTTGAACTTTAATCTGCTATAATGCTTCAACTCGCCAATGACTCTGACTCTGGTGTGGGGTCGGTAGAGTTGTGCTGATCCTTGCTGGTTCTTGCGGATTCATCTGATGAAGGTAGAGACCATATTTGATATGCGCCAATCTTCAAATTCTTCTTTTCTCTTGAACTGGATAGATGCTTGTTAGAGCTTTAACGAGCATCGCCTCGCAAACTTTGAAGTTTTCAGGTTCTTCCTCCGTAAAATTTTTCCATCAAATCTTCTTTCACTTAGTTGTCTCGTCCAAGTAGGTTCGCATCACTTTCGTTTTCGATTAGCATTCAGCTGGGAAATGAAGCGGATAATATACTCTCAGTAGCACTGATCACTATTGGTGAAGACTTGACAACTGTTGTCTTCCATTAGTCTCTTCGAAGGGTCTTCAAATCTGTGTAGAGCTCCTCTGCTGGATAACTAAGAGAGCTGGGGTACTCGGTTTTGTCCATTCTCTTGAGAGTTGAGAAAACAAAGGTTACTTGACTTCGCTCGCCTCCTCGAGGTTATACTTCGTGCGTCGAGTTGGTTACTAGAATTCGCCTGCTCTTAGCTAACATTTTCGAAGCACCTGAAGTGTTTGCAATCCTTGTGATGAGTCAGCTACTGTGATTCACCTTCTCAATGCCATTGAACTTCTGGAATGCAAGAAGTTATCACTCCAACTTGGAGCAAGTCTCCGATAAATTTGGTCTCCTTTGGGATTGTACCGCCTTCTCCATCATTTCTGTCGCCTACTCCTCTGAGTAGCAAAGGTACAGTACCGCGTACTGTTTGCTTTGTTCCTTGGTCATGCACTCTTGCATCGACCTGAAGTGATATGAACCAGATCAAGCTAGTCAAGACTCAATCAACATTCTATGATTGCAAGAAGATTCTAAAATGGCCAACGTGATCATAAAGAGAGAAGGACAAATTTGAAGACCTCAACTTGAAGAATAAAAGTCCATTCAGATATGTTTACCAAAATTCATAAATTAGGAATATAAATGTTATTTAATGCATTCATTCTCTTTGTACTATCCTCATACTATATAAATGAGGTTGACTCTCAGTGTAAGACAGACAATTGGGAAGTATAACAATTCTTCAACACTGGTGAGTGTTTTGTTTTTAAGTTCTTGCATGAACTTTAGAACTTATCAGCTTTTCTCGCTTTGTGGCGTTGACCCAAATCTTTGCTTTTCCTTTGACTTATCAGACTTGTTAGTTTGTGGCGTCTTAAGGGAATTCAAAGTGCTATTCTAGTTATTTTATCAATTTTCTATTGATAGGTAATTAGAATAGTTTCTCTTACTTCATTCTTGAACGATCCGCCTTGTTTTCAATTCGTTGGAGGGTGTCAATTTGCATTCCATATGTATCATAGCTCTTTAGCTATCGGGGTGTATGGTTGCTAAATTGATGATTTCCATCATTTGGTATCAGAGCACGGCTCAAGTTTGAGGTTTGCTTATCCATTTATTTGTTATCTTTTAATTTTTCCATGTTCTCTTATCACGATATCCGTAATTGCTATTCTTTCTTTCTTCTTATTGCTGTGTTTCTTGTGCTATCATTTGTTTGTTTTTCATTTTTTCCCCTCACTTTATCGTCAAAAAGAAAGAGAAACAGAAAGTTAAAAAAAAAACGAGAGAGAAAATCAAAACTAAAAAAAAAGAGAGGAAAGCAAGATCAAAGAAAAAAAAAGAGAGGAGAAGATCAAAGGTAAAAAAAAAAGGAAAGAAAGAAAGAGATCGAAATTTTTTAAAAAAATTGTGAATTCAGGGACTTCGTGCAAATTGCAGAATTCTTTCTTCATTATTTTGAATTCTTGTTTCAGTTTGGAATTTTTTTCATTCCAAAATACTTGAATTCAAATCTTTGCTTATGATTGAAGTGCATCATACACTCCTATAAATTTGGCTTACATTTTTTTGCTTTTATGTCCAATTTCAATACCCTTGAATTGCCACATCTGAATTGTTTGTTTAAGTTTTTTAGTTAATCTAAGAACTCAAATAACAAAACAAAAGGTAAAAGGCAAGAGTGGTGAGATCAATATCGAGAAAAGCCAAACATTGTGTGAAAACACGAGTGGAGTGAATCAAATCTTGAGTGAAACACGTGAGAGAGTGTTGGTGAGGCTATTCTAACTTTGTTTTTCGTTCGCAAACATGTCTAAAGAAAAAGAAGCGAGTTCTTCATCTAATGATCTTTTGCTTGCAAGCAATGCAACAACAATTTGAACGTATGTTCAAAGTGATAGGAGATGTAAGAGATCATCTAGAAAGGCATGATGATGCAATTAATAGATTGGAAGGTGAACCACGTCGTAGAGACAACCAACATTCGTCCACGATGAATATAATGGCGGAGATGACCTCGGCGATGACCAAGTCACTCTAATTGATCAAGATGTTAATCCTACGAGACAAACTAGGAGAGGACGTTTTGATGGTGTGGACGAAACATAGGCGACATCAAAATGAAAATTCCTTCTTTTCAAGGAAAGAATAATCCGATACTTATTTGGTGTGGAACGAAAAGTGGAGCCGATCTTTGAATGTCACAACTACTCAGAAGAGAAAAAGGTAAAATTAGTCTATTTTGTTGAATTTTATGATTATGCTATAATTTGGTGGGATCAATTATGTAAAGACAGCGTAGAAATGGTGAAAGGCCCGTAGAGACTTGGTTGGAGATGAAATAAATCATGAGGAGAAGATTCGTCCCAAGTCATTACTATCGGGATTTGCATCAACGATCGCAAACTTTGACACAAGGTTCCATGAGTGTTGATGAATATCACAAAGAGATGGAGATAGCCATGATAAGAGCTAATGTGGAGGAAGATCGTGAGGCTACAATGGCTCGATTCTGAGTGGATTAAACAAGAACATTCTTGATCTTGTGGAATTGCAGCATTATGTGGAGATTGAGGATATGGTGAATATGGCCATGAAGATTGAGAGACAACTCAAAAGAAAAGGCACAAGGTATGATTCAAAACCTTATTCAAATTCGTCTTCATCTCTTGGAAACAGAATTGGAGTAAAAGGATGATAAACCCATTGTTAAGCCTAAAATTGATGGAATTAAAGGCAAAAATGAATTTGGCAACAATGGTAAAGGTGAGAATCAACCTAATCAAAGTAGAGGTATTAAGTGTTTTAAGTGCCTTGGACATGGACATATAGCACGTGAATGTCCAAATAAGAGAGTTATGATTATAAAAGATGGGAATTTAGAATCTGAAAGTGAAAGAGAGGATGATGATGACATTCCGGAGGATACTAGTGACGTAGAGTATGCTAAAGGTGAAATTTTGGTTATTCAACGCACACTTAGTTTCGCAAAGTAAAAATGATGAACATGGTGAACAACGTGAAAATCTGTTTCATACTCATTGTTTGATTGCTAATAAGTTGTGCAATGTGATTGTTGATAGCGGAAGTTGTACCAATGATGGCAAGTACCTTGCTTGTGGAGAAATCGAAATTGCCTACTATCAAACATCCAAACCTTACAAGTTGCAATGGTTGAATGATAGTGGTGTAGTAAAGGTAAATCGCAAGTGTTAGTTCATTTTTCAATTGGTAGATATAAGGATGAAGTTTGGTGTGATGTGGTACCTATGTATCTTTGGTCACGTTGTTGGGGAGACCATGGCAATATGATCGTAGGGTAACACATGATGGGTTCAAGAACCGTTATTCATTGATCATGGATGGACGAAATATCGGCTTGGACCGTTGCCTCAAGACAATTCTTGAAGACCGGATCTTGCATAAGACAAGACAATATGAGGAGCTTGAGTCTTCATTAACCAAAACTTTGGGAGGGAGCAAGAAAGAGAGAAAAAGAAAAAGATGAGATGAGTGATAAAAATAAGAGTATTGGGAAACACAAGGGGAGAAAAACAAGGAAGGCTTGAGTGAAAGAAAAATGAGTGTTTATGCCAAAATGAGTGATGTAAAAGAGGCCTTAACCATGAGGCAACCCTTACTTGTACTTATGTACAAGGTCATTTTGATTTCTTCTAACAAAATTGACAAAAGTTTGCCTAGTGTTATTGTTGATATTTTGCAGAAAATGGGACATCTTTCCCAAGAAGTTCCCGATGGTTTGCCACCAACTAGAGGAATTGAGCATCAAATTGATTTCATTCCAAGTGCAAGCATACCAAATAGGCGAATATAGATGTAACCCAAGAGACTAAGGAAATCTTAAAGCTAAGTCGTAGGCATGCAAAATGGGTGGAGTTTATTGAATCTTTTCCATACATCATCAAGTACAAACAAGGTGATGGAGGCTATGATTCGAGGACGAATCCTTTTCAGGAAAGGGGGAATGATATGAACCAGATCAAGCTAGTCAAGACTCAATCAACATTCTATGATTGCAAGAAGATTCTAAAATGGCCAACGTGATCATAAAGAGAGAAGGACAAATTTGAAGACCTCAACTTGAAGAATAAAAGTCCATTCAGATATGTTTACCAAAATTCATAAATTAGGAATATAAATGTTATTTAATGCATTCATTCTCTTTGTACTATCCTCATACTATATAAATGAGGTTGACTCTCAGTGTAAGACAGACAATTGGGAAGTATAACAATTCTTCAACACTGGTGAGTGTTTTGTTTTTAAGTTCTTGCATGAACTTTAGAACTTATCAGCTTTTACGCTTGTGGCGTTCAACCCAAATCTTTGCTTTTCCTTTGACTTATCAGACTTGTTAGTTTGTGGCGTCTTAAGAGAATTCAAAGTGCTATTCTAGTTATTTTATCAATTTTCTATTGATAGGTAATTAGAATAGTTTCCCTTACTTCATTCTTGAACGATCCGCCTTGTTTTCAATTCGTTGGAGGGTGTCAATTTGCATTCCATATGTATCATAGCTCTTTAGCTATCGGGGTGTATGGTTGCTAAATTGATGATTTCCATCATGAAGTCCTTCACTTACAGCTATCTTGATGAGAAGTCCATTGACACCAATCTTACGAAGTTCCCTGGCCGTTGCCCTTCAGCCTTGTCATGGTACATGGAGTTTGCCACTGCATTCTCCTCCTCTACGGCCCATATTACGACCAAGCGCTCTCCCTCTATAAGAGCAAGGGATCGATGATTCCACGGAAGTCTCGCCTCTGCGGTACCATGGCATTGCCATGCCTATGACACTACTATTCGTTGTCTCGCATCTGCGTCCCTTCGCAATTGGTAGATCCGCCTCTGCGGCATTGTGGCACTCCTTTGAGTCCACCTCCATTCTAACCGATGCTCGATTTTGGGTAGCTGAGTCTCTCTGGACTCATCATTGCTTCCTCGTCCTTTTTCAACCACCTGCTTTGACACCTCTGTGTTCTCTGAGCAATTCCTCTTAGTCGATGGAAAGACAGACTGCAACTCCCATGTATGGCCTCTGCCATCATGTTGCAGGGCTTATATCGCTTCTATTCTCCTTAGCTTCATTGCTCGCAATGTTCGCTTACTCGGCCTTGTCCTTTGACTTATCGGACTCCCTTAAGCGAATGTGAGCTCTGAAGCAGTCTAACTCTTCAGTCGCTCCGATCATACCTCTGCATGATCCAGTCCTCCCCCATGGGATTCATTAGTACTTGCATCTAAAGCTCTCATTCGGTGGTGCACAGTCCCCATAAGCTGATACCCAAGGCTTTCATTCAATACAACCTTCGATGCACGCACGAAAGACCCGCCTCTGCGGTACCATGACATTCCCTCATTGAATCCATAGCCCTTCTTGTTGTCGTGTTGTTCACTGAAGTGGAGCTCCCAGTAGCGCTCCTGATCGTACCTCTGTATGATCTTGTCCCTCTTGGGACAAGACTTGTGTGTGTCGCATTGTCTCAAACTATTCCACCATGATCTGTTGCACCATGTCGCCTCCTGATGACATCTCCTTGCATTCTGATCCTTGTGGTATGAACTCGAACTGCAATCTTTCCATGTGTGGCCTCCACCAACACATCACAGGGCCTTTGCCACCTTCGACTCTGTTCGCTCTTTTGGTAATCGACCTTCGTCCACTCGTTCTCGGGTCACACCCGGACGAAGCATAGCTCTAGGACAGTCCGTCGCCTAACAGCTCCTCTGAAGTCCCTTGACATCACTGAAATTGGTGCACCATTGTCTAGATCCTGGGCCTTTGCCTCTGTCTCTACCAGCACAATCTCCACTGCACATCGCTTTCCTCATGGCAACTCAAATAGCAACACTGTGGCATATTCTTCAAGAGTACCTGCTTCTGTGTCCTCTTGTCCCGTGCCAAGGTCTTTTGACACCAACTTCGTCTTTGTAAGTTGTGTCGCCTTAGTTCCTCTGTCAAATGTTTCATTGAGATAAGGTGCATATGCCTCGAAGCTCCATTTGTCTTTGGCACTATGCAAGATGAGTTTGCTCCATCAGAATAAGAAACCCATGGAACGACATGATCCTACTGCGTCTGCAAGAGTCTATGTTTTTGACCTTTGTCTAAGGAAAGCTCCAAGCCTCCGCTCTATGTTCTATCTTCTATGTCAACTCTCTTCATACGGTTTGGGTACATCACCAAGTTAACCCCAAGTTGCTTCGCTTCTCGATTTGCATTGAGTTAATGGTGGCCCTCGTGCCCACCATTCCACGGGCAACCCTCTGTTTAGTCTGATCTCCCTATCGGCTCCAAGTGTGCCTTCACTTTGTGTTGCCTTGGGTCGCTCCCTCACTTGATCTCGCTATGTGTCCACTAACACATTACCTCTTGCGAGATCATACGATGACTCCTCGCCGCTTGCTCGGTCCGTTGAGCTTTGTCTTGAGGTACTCCTCAATATGTGCGGTCCGTTGCACATGATTCTCCCTCTAGAGAACCGGGACTTATCCTTTCTAGATATTTGTCCCGTTGGAGCAACTTCTCTCTTCGCATCCTTCCCTCTGGAAGTTTTAGAGACTACCATTCCCTTGGACTACTCCGTCTTGCTGAACGAACTGTGTACTGTTCTGCCTCCGCAAACGCACCTGCTAGATTACGACTCTTCGTCAATACAGCTTTCACTTCACCCCTCTGGGTCTAACAACATGTTGAAGCTGCTGTACACTTCAGCCTCTTACGAACATATCTTGCACATGCCGAAGAGAAAGTTTCAATGCTCCATGGCGTCAACCTTCGATCGCGTTGGGATGACCATGGATAGTCTGTCGTCCGCATACAAGCCCTTGCATGAGTATTGAATTTCTTGAGTTTGCAACTCCCCCTCACCTCTATGAGCTTTGCATAGCTCTTTCGATCGTTGAACAACCCACTCCACCTTGCACGGTCTCATCCTTTGCTAAGCGCCCTGCTTGCCTCGAGCACCGTCAAGTTTGGGTGCCAACGCCGAGCCACTGCTCGAACTCAGCCATCTCAACCTTTGTGCGCTACACAACTCTTCTTAGCTTGTTTGTCCTCGTGGTGCCTCTTGCGCGAAGAGTTGGCCATTCCTCTGAATGCCATTCTTGGATGCTCGCTCCTCTGAGCGACTCCTTCCCCTACAACTCCATGTTCGTTTCCAAACGATCGCGCATGTTGGTTGCCCTCAACACAGCACCACTAGGTTCCCTACGTTTGCATGCTAAGTGTTTCTATGTGTGTTTGTCCTGCTTTGATACTATTTGTTATGGACTTAGCTGGTTTTGCCTAAGCCGTGCGTCACCATTGCGTATCCATCCGCAAAGGTCAACCTCCCCGAAACCTCTTAACAATCCCTTAGGACCTACAAAAGAGAAGACGAGACAGAGAAAGTGCTTCACACGGGATCCACAAGCAACACTTTTAGCAAACACTTTATAGTCAATACAAATTCCAACCATAAACATCACAAACTCAGAACGGTTGCACAACAAAGGTATAAAATTGGTCCACTACAGACCGAAATCTAATACAAGTGTCCACCTGACGTAAACTTTATGTACAAGCCTACAATGGCCACTAAACTCACTCAAATGGGGCTGTTAAGCCTTTGGCTAGCCCTTTATAAGCTTTACAAAGCTAGAACAAAACCGAAAAGACACGAACATGCATAAGCATTACACCGAACAAGACGTTTATAATTTGTCCTTTGTGATCGTGGTGATTTCTTTTTTTCGCTACCTGGGTTGTTCTTATTGAGTAGCGACGGAGAGAGAGTTCTTCTGGGGAAGGTAAAATTGCAACCGCTTTTTTCTCCCTCTTTCGAGCTGCCTTTGCCCTTCCTTGCTGTAAACAAAAGGCATCCGCCTTTTGTTTCGGTGCTTTGTATCGTGGCTCGTTTTTTGATCTGTAGTTACTTACAGGGTGTATCCGTGAGTTGTTTTGAATGGTCATAGATGCTTAAGATGGAAAATAAGGAGAACAACGATGGTTTGTTCTTCGAAATCGACACTAGTAGAATTTGCTGCGAAAGTAGAACTCTAGGGTTGTTGATGATGTTTGTTGGTCGAAACATCAAGCTGTTCTAAGAAAGAACTAAAGATCGAGCCTCTGTAACTTAAAAAGGGCGTTGGGAGGGCCGGGTGCTCACCTGGTTAAACGCAGGCTAGCTCAAGCGTGAGTTGAAGCAAAACACTCATCTGGTTTAATTGAACCAGGTATCTGTCGTAGAAACCACTACTCGTGTGTGCCCTAACGTGGAAGTCCTTTCCTCGCTGTGTTCCTCACAGCGACGGGGTTCCTCCCACCGGCGAACGACGGCGGCAGCGGCAACAGCGGGTCTTCCTCCGACGGTAGTGGCGGCGGCTTCTTCCCCTCCCTCCAGGTATATCTCTCTCTTTCTCCTCCTCCTTACTACCTCTGCCCCGTTCCCTGCAGCCCCCCTTCTCCCCTACTCTTCCCCAATCGCTCTTCCGTCTTCCCCTCTTCTTCGTTCACCGTTGCCCTCCTACTGTCCTACGTATCTCGTTTTTCCTTAATTTTGATGTGTCGAATTTGGAGTATTTGGAATTGTTTCTTTGTATTTTTTTTATGCTTGAGGTTTGGATTTTTTTCTATGAAATATCTAGAGGTTATGTTTTCTACCTGATCAATTATAATCGGTTTGAAATTTGGTTTTACAAGAATCTAGTATGCATGCGATGAGTGTTTGTTATTTTTTGTTGATTGGGTGGAAAGCTTTTAGTGGAAATAGCATTTGAGCATTTCCATATAAAGTGGGTCTGTGCCTTAGTTTGTATGATTTCATTAGACACCTGATGTTGTTCGAACAACATTAGGAGGTACTGTGCATGCATAAGATACAATTTTGTGCATGGAAAATTGCACATCATTGTGCATTGGATCATCTGAGAACAACAACTGTTTGCTGTGGTGAACGATGTAGTTTGATACTTTAAATGAATACAAGTTTGATATATTATTTTAGTTTTAGTTTGTTTTATTATTTTACTTTTAAATGAATGCAAGTTTGATATATTATTTTCGTAAAGAGATACACATCAAATTGTTGTCGGGTGTAATCTGTTATTTTTGTTTTTTGTTTACTGGATGCATAGTATGATGTTATATCATTATAGTGTTTTACGAAACATTTAGAGAATATAAATCTTTCTTTTCAGGTTTTTGCAGATGCAAATAAAGCAAACTGTTGGAATAATAAAAACAAACTAAAACTAAAATAATATATCAAACTTGCATTCATTTAAAGTACCAAACTACATTGTTCACTATAGCAGGCAGCTGTTGTTCTCAGTTGATCTAGTGTACAATGATGTGCAACTTTCCATGCACAATTGTATCTTATGCATGTACAGTACCTCCTAATGCTGTTCGAAGAACATCAGGTGTCCAATGAATTCATACAAACTAAGGCACAGACCCACTTTATGTGGGAATGCTCAAATGCTATTTCCACTAAAAGCTTTTCACTCAATCAACAAAAAGTAACAAACACTCATCGCATGCATACTAGATTCTTGTAAAACCAAATTCCAAACCGATTACAATTGATCAGGTAGAAAACATAACCTTTAAATATTTCATAGAAAAAAATTCCAAAACTCAAGCATAAAAAAATACAAAGAAACAGTTTCAAATACTCTAAATTTGACACATCTAAATTAAGGAAAAACGAGGTACGTAGGACGGTAGAAGGACAGCGGTGAACGAAGAAGAGGGGAAGACGGAAGAGCGATTGGGGAAGAGTGGGGGGGACGGGGCGCTGTAGGGAACGGGGCAGAGGTAGGCGTTGGGAGGAGAAAGAGAGAGGTATATATGGAGGGAGGGGAAGAAGCCGCTACCGTCGGAGGAAGACCCGCCGCTGTCGTCGTCGTTCGCCGGTTGGAGGAACTCTGCCGTCGTGGTGGTTTCTGCGACAGATACCTGGTTCAATCGAACCAGATGAGTGTTTTGCTTCAACTCACACTCGAGCCCGCCTGGGTTTAACCAGGCGAGCGCTCGGCCCTCCCAGTGCCCTTTTTAAGTTACAGAGGTTCTTTCTTATAATAGCTTGATGTTTCGACCAACAAACATCATCAACAACCATAGAGTTATGCTTCCGTAGCAAATTTTATTTGTGTCGATTTCGAAGAACAAACCATTGTTGTTCTCCTTTTTTTCCATCTTAAGCATCTATGACCCTTCAAAACAACTCACGGGTACACCTTATAATTAACTACAGATCAAAAAGGCGAGCCACGACACAAAGCATTGAAACAAAAGGCATCCAGATATCCACCACAGACGGCTATGTAATAGAAAGTTTCTAGCAAGGAAGTGCAAAGATAGTCCGAAAGAGGGAGGAAAAAGCGCCGGCAATCTTACCTTCCCCAGAAGAACTCTCTCTCCGCCATTGCTCAACAAGAACAACCCTGATAGTGGAAAAGAGAAATCACAACTATCATAATGAACAAACAAGATTAGTCTCTGGGTGAATCAATTACCAGCTAAATCAAATTCGTCGCCAACCCTTTCCCAGCAATTCGGGAGCTGTAAAGGAAGGGAAGTCAAACCAACGATAAACAAAAGATGATTGCCATCTTCGTAAAAGAAATTGGAGTAATAGCACCAACGATTCGACTTTTATCTCGGTGGAAGCAGGGATGGCCGTCTCGGGAGCGGAAGTCGAGCTCTCCTATCCCCTTGGGCTTCCTCCAAATGGATTTGGGGAGCGACGACGATTGAATGACAGATTTAATAGAGGCGTGATGTGATGGCACGAGGAACGGTGAACATAATATTTAGATGGGTTTTTTTGCATAACCACCTGCATATAAATAGTTAATTACGTAAAGCATATAATTGTATTCCTATTTTTATAACTTAGGTCTATTAAAAAGTTGGAATTATAAAATCATCCCTCTAGTATGTGCTATAGTTTATTTGGAAGGGTGCTGATGTGATTGTATACACAAGAATAACATCTTATTTTTATATTGTTAGAGGGTTTGTTTACAGAAAGACAATAAGAAATATATATAATATATAAAGGGGAATTTTGAAATTTTATAATTGTAGTGGGTTTATATGCATTAAAGGAATAAGGGTTAGACAATATATAGATTTATAATCGGTTCGTTTCTCGGAATATATAAAGTGGGAAATTATATGGTGTATAATTTACATCAATATTGTTTTCAGCAAAAAGTGTCAGAATGACAAGATTACCCCCTAAAGTGTGACTAGAATTGAAGTGGTTGTGGTGTTAACTATACTAATATAAGGGCATTTCCGATATAACTATATCTTTAGAGGGTTTATATGCATAAAATGAAAAAAAAATGATATATAGTTTTACCTTGATATTTTTTCATGTGTATACACACATATATCCTTTCAGACTTGATTTCTACAAAACACAGATATACCTCTCCCAAGTATATATGTTACATTATTACAAGGAATATAGTCTTAAAGAGGTGTTGATGGATTGATGTTTCTGCATATTATAAAGAAGCATATAAGTAATATATGTCTTTGACAGGGGTTTATATTTAATTATTTACTATCTATTAACATTGATAGTAAATAATTAAAGGGTTCATTAAAAAAGTTAAATCTTTGTTGTATTAAAATTTACTGAATAACTAAATATAGAAATCAATAATATCTCTGATCAGGAATGACTTGAAATAATTTACATTTTGGGTTAACTATGTTTTGTTAAATTAAAAATACTATATCAATCATCAATGTTAATAAACAAGATTGTAAAAAAATCTTTTCATATAAAAAAGTCAAATCTTTCTTTTATCTAATTTCACTAAATAACTATTAGCAAAAATTAGCAATACATCTGCTTGGAAATCTCCTGAAACAATTCACGTTTGGGTTAAGCTATATTTGTTAGATTGAACAATACAATACCACCAAGGCTCAAAATCAATGAACAAGAATGAAAAGAAATCTTAGGAAGGTATGGTACGACATCTTTTAGCATCGAATTATTCATGAAAATTAAAGTAGGATATATGTGCGTATACACACGAAGAAATAGCAAGGTAAAGCTATATATTATTTTTTTTCGTTTTATGCATGTAAACCCTCTAAAGATATAGTTACATCGGAAATGCCCTTATATTTAGCATAGTTAACATCACTATCACTCCAATTCCTTGTAACTACATACTTTAGGGGGTAATTTTATTATTCCGACACTTTTTGCTGAAAACAATATTGATGTAAATTATACACTATATAATTTCCCACTTTATATATTCCGAGAAACGAACCGATTATAAATCTATGTATTGTCTAACCCTTATTCCTTTAATGCATATAAACCCACTACAATTATAGAATTTTAAAATTTTTCTTTATATATTATATATATTCCTTATTGCATTTTTGTAAACAAACCTTCCAGCAATATAAAAATAAGATGTTATTCTTGTGTATACAATCACATCAGTACCCTTCCAAATAAACTATAGTACATACTATAGGGGTATTTTTATGATTTCAACTTTTTAATAGACCTAAGTTATAAAAGTAGGAATGCAATTATATGCTTTACGTAATTATACATGCGGGTGGTTATGCAAAAATACCCATCTAAATATCATGTTCATCGTTCCTCGTGCCATCACATCACGCCTCTATTAAATCTGTCATTCAATCGTCGTCGCTCCCCAAATCCATTTGGAGGAAGCCCAAGGGGATAGGAGAGCTTGACTTCCGCTCCCGAGACGGCCATCCCTACTTCCCTCGAGGTAAAAGTCGAATCTTTGATGTTATTACTTTAATTTCTTTTGTGGAGATGGCAATCATCTTTTGTTTATCGTTGGTTTGACTTCCCTTCCCTCACAGCTTCGGAATTGTTAGGAAAGGGTTGGCGACGGGTTTGATTTAGCTGGTAATTGATTCTCCCAGAGACCAATCTTGTTTGTCCTTTGTGATAGTTGTGATTTCTCTTTTCGACTACCAGGGTTCTTGTTGAGCAGCGACGGAGAGAGAGTTCTTCTGGGGAAGGTAAGATTGCAGTCGCTTTTTCCTCCCTCTTTCGGGCTATCTTTGCCCTTCCTTGCTAGAAACTTTCTATTGCATGGTCGTTTGTGGTGGGCATCTGGATGTCTTTTGTTTCGGTGCTTTGTGTCGTGGCTCGCCTTTTTGATATGTAGTTACTGATAGGGTGTATCCGTGAGTTGTTTTGAAGGGTCATAGATGCTTAAGATGGAAAAAAAAGGAGAACAACGATGATTTGTTCTTCGAAATCAACACTAATAGAATTTGCTGCAGATGCAGAACTCTAGGGTTGTTGATGATGTTTATTGGTCGAAACATCAAGCTGTTTTGAGAAAGAATTAAAGATTGAGCCTTTGTAACTTAAATAGGGAGCTGGGAGGGCCAAGCGCCCGCCTGGTTAAACCCAGGCCAGCTCGAGCGTGAGTCGAAGCAAAACACTTATCTGGTTCGATTGAATAGGTATATGTCGTAGAAACCACCACCCTTGTGTGCCCTAACACGGAAGTCCTTTCCCTGTTGTGTTCCTCACGGCGGTGGAGTTCCTCCCACCGGAGAACGACGGCAACAGCGGCGGCTCTTCCTCCGACGGTAGCGGTGGCGGTGGCTTCTTCCCCTCCCTCCAGGTATATATCTCTCTTTCTCCTCCTCCCGCCTACCTCTGCCTCGTTCCCTACAACCCCCCGCCCCCCCCACTCTTCCCCAATCGCTTTTCCATCTTCCCCTCTTCTCTCTCTTCCCCTCTTCTTTGTTCACCGTTGCCCTCCTACCGTCCTATGTACCTCGTTTTTCCTTAATTTTGATATGTCGAATTTGGAGTATTTGGAATTGTTTCTTTGTATTTTTTTTATGCTTGAGTTTTAGGTTTTTTTCTATGAAATATCTAGAGGTTATGTTTTCTACCTAATCAATTGTAATCGGTTTGAAATTTGGGTTTACAAGAATATAGTATGCATACAATGAATGTTTGTTACTTTTTGTTGATTTGGTGGAAAGCTTTTAGTGGAAATAGCATTTGAGCATTTTCACATAAAGTGGGTCTGTGCCTTAGTTTGTATAAATTCATTGGACACCTGATGTTGTTTGAACAACATTATGAGGTACTGTGTATGCATAAGATACAACTTTGTGCATGGAAAGTTGCACATCATTGTGCACTAGATCAGCTGAGAACAACAACTGCTTGCTGTAGTAAACAATGTAGTTTGGTACTTTAAATGAATATAAGTTTGATATATTATTTTAGTTTTAGTTTGTTTTTATTAATCATGATATATAATTTTTAAATTATAATCTTCATGAGTGTTTTGCTTCGCTTGAGCGAGTGACTAGCATTTTGAGCATTTTAAGACCGTCGTGCCTAGCACTTTTGACTATACTTAAGTTTCTTGTACACATTCTACAACGTATATCAGCACTTTTGGGCAGTGTCAATCTCAAGAAATTTTGCCTTTCTTTTTAATCTACTGCATGGTTGGTTTCTCACTAGTCGTTGTGACTTAAGGGGAGTCATAGTTGTTAACAGACATTTACACCAATGATTTTTGAGCTGATGGGAGATGATGAAGATTCTGAAGAATCTACCTATCAAGATCCATTCTCTCTGGATTATTTGCATTCGGTAGTTACTTGAATTAGATGTTGCAAAACTACATTGCTACCTATCATCTAGTACGGGATTAGTATGATGTCCTTAGAAACAATATTGTAATGCTGAATTTACCTGAACCCCAGGTGACACTATTTAACTATTGTAGTTTTGGAGTGACACTTAGTTAAGGATAGTTAACAGAATAATTAAAAGGCATCAATCATAATCTAGGAGATTTCTGATAGAATTGCATCTTCAGTGATATGAACCATTAACATGAGTGTCTTTCTTTTTTATTTTAACACTTGTCTTGGGGGAGATTTCTTTAGAAATTGGGAGTTTTTTTATGACCATTCATCGAGGGGGATGACAAGATAGTGATGGTGTAAAAAGTAGTGATAAGTCATGGGGTACATGTGCTAAATGTCTTTGCCATTGATTATATATGGTTTAAATTTAAATAGTGTTTTATGTGGCTGCTTTTGTAGATGTGCCAGAGTGATCAAATTTTATAGGTCATGTATAAACTTAGTGCACATGCAACAAGCATATAAAATACATTTGCCTTCAAATATATTTTTTGGATAGATGTCATGCAATGTTTACGATGAATGGTTCAGTAGGTAGTCTATGCAATGTTGAGATGCTTAATGTGTCGCATATTCCCAATAGAGGGTTTTGATGTTGGTAAGCTATCAACACTAGACATGTGCCTTTGCATGTGTAAGAATTCATTCCATTTTTTCTGGTATCAAGGATTGTGTATTGTGTGTGTAAAGAAACAACAGCTCACTACACAAGGTTCCTGTGCTGGATCAAGGAGGGTCAATGTGTAAGCAGAGAAAGGCTGTCCAGGATCCAATTTGGCATGGTATCCCATGCTTGTTTTGTTCGCAAGCCTATGATTGTGTAAGGACTTGTCATATGGTTTAATATCTTCTTAAGAAGTGTAGGTATCAGCTGGCATGGTTCAGTTATCATTGGCTGTTACTTCTTCATTACATGTTGGAATAGAACTATGTATAAAATAAGTGCTTCAGACTGTCCTTTTGCAATCAGTTTATATGATGCATCCTCTCTTTGTTTTCACTAAAGAGTGATTCTTTTAATTCTTAAGCCTGTTATAATGAAAGTAATTTATGAGGATTATCTAAAAGTATGCATTGGAGTATACTGTTTTATTTCTTTATATTCCTGTTGTTTCTTTTATGTGTCTTTTGCATTAAAGTGTGCTTAAAAACAAACTTCATTATGATCTATCTCAGGTATATTCTCTTTAAATTATTGCTTTAGGATATATACCTTTTAGATACATACCTTTTAATTTTTTAGTAACTTCTATATTGTCATTTTTGGTTAGCCTGGTGGATTACGAAGAATCAAGTTGCCATGCATAAAGATAGTGGCTCCAGTGACACTTCAAATTATTTGGGACGAATTCGACATCGTAAACGCCCTAGTGAGGTTGGTTGCTGCATTGCTGATGTTCTGTTTAACAAATGTGTATTCACTAGTATTCTTTGGTTTTCAGATGTACACAAGTTAAGAAGCTTAGGTTTTAATTTTTTGAAATGTCTGGTAGTGTACATCACAATCATTGTTTTGATGGATTGATATGATGGATGCATTTAGTTTAATTTGTTTTATGTCTTCCTATATTTCATTTGTGGGGTTGCTGTGAACTTAATGCAAATCAGGTGTCGGATGGAATGATATGCATATTGCTATGAGACTACCATTTTCCGTAAAGAGATACACAACAAATTGTTGTTGGGTGCAATCTGTTGTTTTTGTCTTTGTCAATTAATCTAAATTTTCTTTGTTTACTGGATGCATAGTATGATGCTATATCATTATAGTTTTTTATGAAACATTTAGAGAATGTAAATCTTTCTTTTCAGGTTTCTGCAGATGCAAATAAAGCAAATGGATCAAAATTGCTTGTTAATGACAGCAATAAATACAAATCAATGCTTATTCGTACTTATTCATCAGTGTGGATGATAGGGGGCTTCACTTTTATAATCTATATGGGCCATCTCTATATATGGGCATTGATCGTCGTGATCCAAATTTTTATGGCCAAGGAGCTTTTTAATCTACTCAGAAGAGCCAATGAAGAAAGACAGCTTCCAGGGTTTAGGCTGTTAAATTGGTATATCTTTGGTCTCTTTTTGCTATTTTTGCAGTTCCTTTGGTTTGAATAGCTTCTGTTAACTTTTTGTAATTTTTCTTCATTGGTAAATGGAGACTTTGAGGTTGGCACTAATGTGGTTTGATTTCTTATTTTTCACTATGCAGGCATTTTTTCTTCACTGCAGTGTTGTTTACTTATGGACGCTTTCTTAGCCGGCAGCTTGTCAACACTGTTACTTCAGATAAATTGTTGTATCAGCTTGTTAGCTGCCTTATTAAATATCAGATGTTTATTTGCTACTTCCTGTATATTGCAGGTTATATTTTCTTTTAGTTTTCACAATGTTTGTCATATTAACAAGGCATTTTCATGTAATAACATTATTATGACATCTGCTTATTATGTGCTATCTTTCTATCTTTTTCCTTTTGATTTAGTACATACCTAAACATACTAATGGTGACCTAAGATTTTTCCTATTCCTCAGTAGAATTTGACATCATATTTTATGGACAAGTGGACAATGATTACAAAAGTAGTAAACAAATTCATAAGCAATAGAGTGATAAGGAATACAATCCATTCCATTCGTAGTGAAAATAAAAACAAGATGATGTGTAAGAAGAGAGGGATGTAGAATTTTTATCTTTTCTTTCCAATGCATATATTTTAAAGATGATTCCAGATCTTTCAAGAATAAGTTCAATATGAGACTTTGACTTTGAAGCCAATTCTAGATCTTAAAAAAGGCTGAAAAGGTAAAATTTTGTTTGTTAAATTTTATTACCCTTTCAAGGTTACTCCAGTGAATTGTTCCTTTTTTTTTAATTTGTGAGTGGACGATAGAAGACAAAGCATCTCTGTTGCCAATGAGTTGATAGTTGGTCTTTTGCTGAAATTATGTAAATAATTTTATATCTTACAATAACTAGTTTGATATGGTTAATTTTGCTTTGTAATTGGAAACCATATGAGCTAGTGTAACTTGTTATCATTTTGTTTCTGGTCTCAGTTAGAGAAACTGTTTTAACTCCCATATATAGGATTCCTCTTCTATTCTTGAACCAGTGATTTTGCATCAAATTCTTCTTTTTTCCAATTTTGCATGGAATTCTTGCCTATGTTGTTTGAATGTTTGAAACTTAAATCATGTAGTGCACCAAGTACCTCATTGGTCTACAACTGGCTTCTCTTAATTAGAAGCATCACCTATTAATGCTATCATGCAATTTATTTCTTATAATGGGAGTGCTTTGTGACTCAATTACTATTAGAGGAATGATCAATATCATTTCATGTGGCATAGGTTTTGTGTGGTTTATTCTTACACTTAAGAAGAAGATGTATAAGTATCAGTTCAGCCAATATGCGTGGACACACATGATTCTTCTAATGGTATTTGTGCAATCCGCTTTCACCGTCGCAAACATATTCGAGGGTATATTTTGGTAAACTTCTATTGATCTTATACTGATTTTCCATTTATGAGAAGTTGACTATTGTCGATGTCTTCTAGAGTAATTTACTTTCAAAGGCATGGCATCTCTCTCTCTCTCTCTCTCTCTCTCTCTCTCTCTCTTTCTTTTTGAAATAGTATGACATCGTTATCAAAGTTTTTGGCTCTATTGTTAAAAAAGCTTAGATGATTGTACTTATTGTTTATTTTGTTACTCCATGGCTGAATAGAATACTAATATGACTCAATACCCTTAATCATTTGGTACATCAAATCTTCACAGAAAAAAGAGTCTTTTTTCAGATTTATTAGCATCTACACCCCAATAGTGTTTGTACTGGATGAGCATCAGCACCCTGAAACAAGGGGCCTTGTTCAATGCCCCTTCAAACGCTCTCTATATATTTTTAAAAAAAAGTTAAAAATCTCCCTGCATCTCAATAAGCCAAATTTCTGAATGGTTTAACATTTCGTCTTAAAGGATCACATTTTGTCTAAAAGGATTTGACTCCATAATGAAATTTCTTTCTTTTTTCTTAGTGACAAAAGTCTTTTTTTTTTTTTAACTTCCCCCTCCCCTCTTTTCTTCTCTTTGTCCATTGTTGGAGATGCTGTGGTTTCCTTTTAAGATTGTTTTATATATTCTCTTCCTTTTTCCTTTCACTTCCATCAGTGTTCTTTTATAACTATGTAGATGTGCCTATATATGCCAATGGCATCTATTATGCCAGCCATTAATCAGCATGGGAGTGCTTTATAAAGACATTCTTTTCTAAAATATAGGATAAAATGCACCATAGAAACAGCAATAAAAATATTTAGTTATATCATGGGAACTATGCTGCTGTAACATTGTTCTCCTTGCATGCAACTAGGGCTATTATGCAACCCACGCATCAATGATAAATTTTTTCTTCTTCTTTCAGAATATTCAAACGCTTGATTATCTTCTCATCCTGGGTAATGACAGTGTCTCATGTGCTCTGCATGTGCAGGCTACTAATGAAGTTAATCTTTGAAACATAGTGCTCTGGAGATAGCAGATAATAAAAGATGTATCAATTTGATGCTTAATAATAATGACATAAAAAACATCAATAGAACCATCAGGTATCTCCAAGATACAATATCCTGATAATATCTGCTTTCTTATTCAAACATATTTCTTCATTGTTACTTATTTGAAGTATTGAGAAGTGCTGCTATCTGACACACCTGTTATGTGTACAGAAAAGAATAACTATAACAACAATCATGTCCTAAGATTATAGAATGAGTGCATTAATATCACTTATATGAATATAGAATCACTTATCTGAAAAGAGAATTCTAGTGCAAGATGGAAAGTATCAAAATGTTTTCAGTTGCAACTTCTTTGGACTTTTTTCATCTCCATGATACATTCATATGAAAGAACAATGTGGACTATATGATTATATATATTTGAATGGTATCTTTTTAACTGCTCCAGGAACAGAGTAATCATAATGTTCTCGATTGTATGTTTTGAATTTTAGCTTAGATTACCTCGCTTATTATTTCTAGCATGCTTTTCAGTTTTCTTGTGATTCAAAGTTTATGTTTGTAGTAAAACTATGAAGGATGAATATTGCCCCTTTACAGGTTTCTCTTGCCAGCATCACTTATTATTATCAATGACATCGCTGCATATTTTTTTGGGTTCTTTTTTGGGAGAACACCGTTGATCAAACTATCTCCAAAGAAAACTTGGGAGGGTTTTATTGGGGCATCAGTCACGACACTGATTTCTGCCTTCATGGTGAGCATCATCGACTTGTTTGTTGACTATGCAATATACTTTTTAGTCTGTTTATTTTCTTTTTATTACAGAGGCAGTTTTTTTAGTTCATATAAGGCACATAATGCATCTAGGCTACTGTTGGAAATGCAAGACCCATATATGTATATATGCAGACAATGGGCTTTCGTGCCATGAACTTTGTCAGTAACATTCTTAAATGTATTTCTTTTTCTCTCTCTCTTATGTTCATTTGGTGATATATATTTATAATGTACTGATGTCTGAATTATAAATGAACAAATAAAAACATATTAGAAGAGATAAGAGCAAGAGGGACCTGCAAGAAGAAATTTGAAGAATAAGGGAGGATATTCTAATGGAAAGAAAGGAAAAGATAAGAGAAGAGGGAAGATGCTCATGTTGATAGATAGGCTTTGAGCAAAATGAGATGGATTTCATTGTTGCAAAGCATCTTCACTAAGGACTCATCCACTCTTCGTAAGTCTCTTATTATACTAAAAAATAATTACTTCAAACCATTAAAATTTTGCCTACTAACATGGCATAACAAATGACTAAGCATAGAACATATTTTCAACCAGCGATTTAAAAGGCGCTAGGCGCCTTTTGGCGCCAAGGTCTAAAATCGGCAGTAATCACTGTTTTCAACCCAAGTTAAACTTTTCTGGTGTTGGAGTTGAAACTATATTTTCTGGCACGTAGCATATACATGAAAGGCCTCTAATCCTTTCTCACTTTAGAAGGAATATTCTGATAGAAAAAAATAGAATTTTTAGATGTTTGAACCTATTAAGTAGCTCAGTAATGTAAGAGATCAAGCTATTGAATCTCTTGCTATGTATATTTAATGGCTGGCATATAGGATCTTGTTCCAACAAGTGGTTTGTTGCCATAGAAGATATGTTAGTAATAATGCACACGTAAAAAAACCAGCTATCTTTGTTTGTATTTATCATGAACAGTATTTACATAGAATGATGCAAATTTGGGCATTTGATTCATCCATTGAGCTGATGGGAACTTCACACTTTCAACATGTCATGTGTTGCAGCTAAAACAATTATACAGTTTTTTTCTTTTTTAGAAAGACCAAGATTTGGTGAGATTCAATCAGGATGATATCATGGGGCCATTCTTTCTTGATTGAAGCCTTGTTTTTTTATTGTAATAATCAGTTGTTTAAAGTCGAATAAATAAATTTTTGCAGTCTCGTTTTCTGTGAATGTGTTAGCTACAAAGGATGATCATAACTAACCTTATCTATACTACATTCTATCAAGTGTTTGCCATGAAAAAAAAAAAAAAAAATTCTGGTTGGTTACATTTTCAGTGCATATTCAGAAATTCCTTTATGTTTGGCAATGATTTATTCAGCATGGTAGAAGACATGTTTTCTGATCATTTTTTTTTTGTGTAGAAAAGGGCCTCCCCCATTATAGAGGCTGGGACTTAGTATGACAATAAAGTTGCTTCCTTGCAACTTGGGAGATGAGGGTCCAAGTCATGGAAACCTCTTTATATTCAGAGAGATAAGACTATATACATTGACCCTCTTAGAGCTTGCATTGGTAGAAGTCTTGTGCATTGGCCGTGCCTTTTCAAAAGCTTTTTATAGAACATGAACAGTAATATGCTACCACACTGCATTATGATTTTATGATACCAACATATATGTTTCTGAGGAATTATTAGTGGTCCTATTGAAAGATCTCTTTTTTTTTGTCCTATCTCCAACATTAGATTGTCCATGATGAAACGAATCTTACTATTTATGGTTAAGTAAATTTCATCAATTGATCAAGAAAAATATGAAGCTACTGGTAATAATTTTTCACTGTTGTTATTCAAAGCTCATTTACAACTTTCACTCAAGGATTCAAGTAAAACATAGAATGTTTTTAGTTTATATGTATTATTTAGGACAACTAATTACTTTTTTAGGAACCTTAAGCCTAGTGAGGCAATGTAATTTGGTTTAAAACCCAAGTCTGATACCAGTTTTGGCACCTCGACAGATTGTGTACTAGCCATTGTAGAATTTTATGGTCTGTTTGTCAGCCCTTTATTCAGGTCGATAAATACCGATTGATATGTATGATCCGTATTGAAACCATGCTTGTAAATACACCTTTTTGTCAAAGAAAAATTAATATTTAGGACTTGGAATATCAAAATAGTAACATTTTAAGAATATTTCAGATGACACTAATCAGTTATATGTTTTTCCGGTCTGATCAACACAATTTGCATGAGCTTTTGACAAGGGTCTAATTGTGACCATTGATTGAAGTCTTCTCTTCTTGGTATTTGTCCGTACAATTTTTTGTTGTTTGTTATTTAAATTTGTGATATTTGAATGTGAATTGTCAAGATATGTGTATATGGAGGCTGAACCAACAGGGATAGCTTTTGCAGCAAGCTACTGTTGATTTTTGGTCATTTAATTTTCTTTAATGTTATTTTGCAGTTAGCAAATATAATGGGCCAGTTCCAATGGCTTACATGTCCTAGAAAGGTAACTAACTCAATACAATTATCCAAGCAATTATCAGCTTGATTATGAGCTATATGATGCTTTTGCACTTTACTGACCAAATGGACTATTTGTAGGACTTGTCAACTGGATGGCTGCATTGTGATCCTGGCACATTGTTTAAACCAGAATATTTTTCAGTACCTAGATGCATGCATCAGTGGGTAAAAACACTCAAAACTACTGGGATATGCTTTTATCTCTGAACTAGTGCATTTAATTTCACTCATTTTTTTGCAGAAAAATAATTATTTTATGTCTCCTTATTTATCTTTTCTGCTCCCTTTTGTTGTTGGCACATGCAAATTCTTGGCTTTCTTAGCAAAAGAAAAAAAAAAAAATCAAATCTTGGCCTTAAAAAATCAATCTTCTTTGGTTTTCTTTGTAAATTGCTATAGTTTATTCAACAATCAAGAGATTTAGACATAAATAGTTATTTAATTTCCGAATATAACAGAGAATAAGGTCATTTATTATTGTATACCAATCATACCCAGTTGCATCTCTTATAATAACCCTTTCCAGTGCATGATTGATTTATTTGTTTATTTGTTCAATCCAAACTAATTTACGTGGTCGATTGTGTGGCGAAGAGTAATTGACCAAACCAGTTGGCATGATGACCTTTAGAAATTACATGTGTCTTTAATCATCTTTGAGATTCCTGATTGGTATCTTGGAGCACTATCAACACTATGGTCATATCTAATTGAAACATGAAATAGTTTCTAAATTTTGATCTTCTTGATTTACTTGTTTTGTCAGTCTTTCTTCATTTGATTTGTTCATGGAAGTAATATTTTTCTTGTTATTGAGTTGTTTCAATTTACATCTGACTTTTCCTTTTCTGCAGTTTCCTTGGAAAGAAGTAGCAATTTTGCCTGTGCAGTGGCATGCTTTAGCTCTTGGTCTATTTGCATCAATCATAGCACCATTTGGAGGATTCTTTGCAAGTGGTTTTAAACGGGCCTTCAAACTTAAGGTGATACATTAGACATTTACGTTTTGAGGACGCGGAAGACTTCTTGGTAATATTTATTTTTTTCAATTTCTAGGACTTCGGTGACAGCATTCCTGGACATGGTGGAATTACTGACAGAATGGATTGCCAAGTAAGTTGCTGGTCCTTGACAGTAAACTTCAACTATTTACCCCAGCTAGTATAATCTCCTGCCTGGAATGCCTAGAGAAATTACATTCCTATTAAACACTAACATCACATGTTGCATTTCTCAAATCCAGCCTAAGTAAATGCTATATTAACCGATCAAATTAGATGGTCATATTCCATGCAACTGTGGTTTGTGTTGCATCAGTTTTGAAATATATGTTTATTTAAGCTTGAGCTAAGTTTACCAGTCATACGATGCAAGCTTCTAGTTTTATATGATAAAGCATAATCCAGCCCCATACGTAACCCATCAATCAATGACCCAAACACGAAGTGGTTCGGATGTGCAAAGCTGGTTTTTGCACATTTAAGCTGTTTGATTTACAATGAAGTTAAATATTAAGTATGGTGTTAACCTCCTTGTCTTGCAATACTCTCATGTGTAAGTATTAAGTTTTTGTGCTTAAAAAATGTGCATGATACGGTTCATTTGAATTTTATTTTGTTTGGTTTTCTATTGTTTATTCAAGATAGTATTAGTGGCTTTTATTCATCGCAGAATTCCTATATGCTCTTGACTTAAGATATATTTGACTGCTTTAAGAATTTGACATCAAAAATTAAGTTATTTGGCAAATTCAGGAACATGCTATACTTAATATGTTCAAGTAGGCAAAAGTGCCAACGTGTGACTTGAATCATCATTTCTTCTTGAATTGTGACATTGAGTTGGTGCCCTTAATTGTAACTACTCCAGGTTGCCACAATATGAGTAAGTTCTTATGTTTCCTGAATGCTTTTTGTTGCAGATGGTCATGGCCGTTTTCGCATACATATACCATCAATCATTTGTCATGCCTCAAAGTTTGTCAGTTGAGATGATTTTGGAGCAGGTATGGTGTTTCCATGTATTCCTTCCTTTGCTCAAACCTTGGTGTGCTATACCAAATGTTTTGAACATCATGCAGATATTAAGGAACCTTACCTTTGAGGAGCAACAGTTTCTATATGAGCAACTTGGGAATATCTTTCAGGCCAGGCAACTGTTGCAAGCCTAGTTTCTTCGTGTAATTATCGCGTATGTTTTATGTACATTATGTTGCCAATTGCTGCTTCTTAACATTGTCTTAGAATCGTGCATAGCCCTTTTTAAATTACATCTTAACAATCCTCTGCTCAAAAGCTTGATGCAGTCTTGAACTTCTTGTGCATCCGTTGCAAGTTCTTCACTCACTTTCCATGTTACTAACACTACTCTATTTGAAATTGATAACCTAGGATGGCCAGACTCCAGGATCAGTATATATTTGGCACCATCTTATGAAACCATTGAATGGATGGAACTCGTGAAACTGTTGATCTTTGAAACTGCTTGTAAATAGTTTTTGCACCATGTTAGCTTGCAGCATGGCTGCAACTGGATCAGGTCCAGCACCACGGAAACATACTATATCGTGCATGTGTTCTTCCAGGTTGGAGGAAGCTGGTGTCGTGTGTCTATATAAAGTTGAGGAATAGATGTACTGAGAATCATTGATCTAGAATCTCATACATTGAAGTATATTTTGGTAATGCACTGAAATGATTAGAAAAGAATGAGGATTAGCACTTTTTTCTGATACTGTTGTACCTATTTTATTCTTTTATGCAAACCCTTTCTGGATGTATGTTTATTTTGCTTTTTCCTCCCCTGGGAATGATATAAACACATAGGTCTGAGGTATTGTGTGTGACAGCTATTGTGGCTTTAATCTGTTGCAAAATTTCATGGATTCAAATCAGATGATTTTGACTTCTCTAAGTGTACAAAAATAAATCATGGAAACATCGTGTTTATGGATTATCTTCTTTCACCTTAGATGATGAGTTATAGTTTTGCCGTTTGTTTTGCTTCAAAATATGCAATTTTCTCTTCGTGCATGTCCGCCTTGTGCATTAAAAATAGTTGGTTGTCTTTATATTATTATTTGTTATCTTGAGATCATTTTTTTATTTTTACATGGACTTAAACTTGAAACCTATCAACCGTACAATATTGTATTAGTTACCTGTGTCGTTATTGGCCTTGTTAGATCGCGTCAAGTACATTCAAAATTTTATGAGCAATTTAAGGAATTTGATCGTAATTCATAAGCTTCAAAATCCTTATGGGACATAGCGAGGTAAATTTTGATTAGCGCTATTTTTTTGTTTGCATTTATTTGCTAATCTTGTGATGGTGCTTCCTATTTATTTGCTAATTTTGATGGTGCTTCTTATGTTTTGTTGTGGTGAACCCTCTCTCGAGCGCGACATCCGAGTCATCCCCACACGTCTAAGGACACGCCATAATGTAACAAATCGTTGGGTCCTCCATCTTCGGCTGCAGCGCCTAAAACAGCATCCGCCAAGATTCTCTCCTTTCGCTCAAGCGGGACCCTCCAACTGCCACGTCAGCAATCGAACCCAAATGCTGGGCCGAATCCGGCAGCTAACCAGCCCAGATCGACAGTTTGTGTGCTTCTTTTTGACGTGGGTCCCCCTCCTCCAACGTCATCGTTTTGACACGGCACCAATCGAGCCCGATCGCTGAATGGAGTCGGACAGCTAAACCCACGGAGCAGTTGGCTTGATTAATAAACCTTCAGTTTTGCCATCATCGTACCGACACCGTAAAGGGACTAATTATATATACTTATATATTATGCTTTATAGTTAGTTATTTTTAACATCTTAATTTTTATATTTAATAAAAATTATATTAACATCTCTATAATTACGAAAATGAAACATCTAATTCCACTTATCCTAATAACAAAAACATAAAAACAAATGATAAAAAATATAATTTTAACATTCCAGTTAGTAACGACAAACGACGTCGGTGGTGAAAGACAATGGTGCTACTAAGGTTATGAGTGGCTATTATGAATGAGGAGAACAATAGCGAAAAGTGAGAATTACTCGTAAAGGAGCTG
This sequence comes from Musa beccarii, assembly GCA_024322285.1. Lineage (NCBI taxonomy): Eukaryota > Viridiplantae > Streptophyta > Magnoliopsida > Zingiberales > Musaceae > Musa > Musa beccarii. The sequence continues at coordinate 50,683,688 of CM044397.1, read as the reverse complement.
AACATTTTAAAATACAAAGATCGAATTGCTAAAGATAACTAACTACAAGGGAAAATATATAATTAGCCCTCATAAAGGAGGTGAATCCTGTTGTCCTCCACTATAGTTTCTCTCTTCACTTTGTTTTCCTCCCGTTGTCTCCATTTCTCGTGTCGTCGAAATAGAAGAATTTTCGGAAAAAATGAGCAATGAGATCTATTTCAGCTCCAAAGGTAGCAAAATCTTGGGTTATGGTTTTGATTCAAAATAACCGTGAATCTCATGTCAGCACCCCTTGAGTTTCACATTGCTCACCAGTTCTTTGATTTTTAGTCTCACCACTATGCAATGACCTTTATCGACCGACATTGGTTCTATAATTCACCAATAGTGTCTCATAATTGAAGATCTTCAAGAAAAGATCGAGGGGCTAAAAAAGAAGGGAGGAGCCCCTTCTATTATTGTTAAGGCAGAGGCTCAAGAGGTCGAGCTAGCGTGATAACTGGAGGAAGCGGAGTAGTGTCTCACTAACTTCACCAAGCATCTAAAGGAGGTCTAGAGGAATAATAAGGAAATGGAAGACAAATTGTTATAGCTCACCCAAGAGTTGGAGTTGATGAGGACACACAACTTGAAGTTCGGCAAGCAATTGTGACGGCCAATGAGCAGGCTTTGGATATGAGGGAAACATTAGAAGTCGAGCAAAACATGATACTAAAGTTTTAGGAGGAGACAATTATCAATTACAAGGCATCCATCAGGTTTAGGAGTGATCTAGAGAGGTCAAGGGTCTTCTCGTATTAGTTTGAGTATTAAATTACCTTAGCCCATTTTAAGGTAAGGTACCCTAAGCTGGAGCTTAAGGAGAACCCGTTCACTTGTTACCCCTAGGATCAAAATGTCCTAATGGTAGTTGAGGTGCCCTTTGATGACAGCCTTGACCCGTCGGCTTGCCCCGATGCCTGGGCTATCGTCTCCCATTGTGTTAGTCTTTTTTTTTTTTAAGTCGTCTGGTCAATCTATTTGACTCGCTCCTTGTGTCGGGCATGTCCGCCCCCATTAACACTTTATTTTGATAGGTTGAGGTCTCATTTTGGATGTAGAGGCTCGACCAAATTGATGCAATCTTTGTTAAAGCAATGAAGTTTTCTTTTCTTAATTTGCAATATTGGCATCTTAAAGTTACACTTAACAATTGATGCCTTAGGCTTGGTAGACCAACGTTTGATTCTTAAGGTGTAGTTTTCCCCTACCTGATCTCAAGGGAGGCCTTAGGGGTAAAACTTCTTTAAGTTTGCAATGTGCTATGTTCTCAATAACATCACACATTTTGTTATCCCGAGGCGATATGTTCCATCTTGGATGATCTCAATGACTCAATACAACCCTTCCTAGTTCGACGTTAGCTTCCCCCAAGGCCTAGTCAAGTCCTTGACTTCATCTTTGTGAAGCACTGGTCTCCTAATCCAACTCCTCGAGGATAAAGAATTCGATTATATAGCTTGGCCATTATTTTTTTTGTATCTTAGTGCTTGTAGGCATGCCTTTGCTTCAACCTCACTAATTAGGTTGAGTCTAACTCGAAGTCTTTTAGAGGTTTCCCTATCAAAGTTCTCAACTTGAGGTGTCGAAAAGACTATCTTGAGTGGTAGGACAACCTTGATGCCAAAGGCTAAACTAAATGATGATTCTCTCGACCTGATCTCAAGTGTCATCCGAGAGACCCATAGGATGCTTGATAGTTCATCCACTCAAGTACCCTTAGCTTTAATGGCCCGCTTCTTTAACTCTTCGAGAATAGCTCATATGGAGGCAGTAGCCTCAGGGTTGTGGGCTACACAGACTCGAGCTTCTAGTCCGATGTCGATAATAGCAAGTCTAATTCAAGATATGTGTTCACCCTGAATGGAGGAGCAGTATGCTGGAAGAGTTCTAAGTAAGATATTACTACTGACTCGATCATAGAGGCAGAATATATTGTTGCGATAGAGGCAACAAAGGAAGGAGTCTGGATGAAGCAGTTCATCACAGATTTAGGAGTCGTACTGAGCAGGGAGGAGATGATTCCCTTATATTACAACAACAATGGGGAAATTCCTTAAGCGAAGGAACTTAGGTCTCATTAGAAGTCAAAGTACGTTTTGAGGAGGTTCCACTTGATAAGAGAGATTGTCACTCAAAGAGATGTGGTAGTGAAAAGAGTTCCATCTGAAGATAACATTGCAAATCCACTGACCAGGCCATTGTCTCAAATTGTCTTTGAGCATCACAGGGGCCTGATGGGGATTAGACACTTAGGTGATTGGCTTTAGGTCAAGTGGAAGATTGCTAGTCATATGTGTCTTGCAAGTCAATCACATGAGTAATAACACTTGTGACTTGATATGCACTCTTTCTTTTGCTTATTATTATTAGGTATTTTATCACTTTATCTTGCGCGTTGCATATATTGTGATATTCTTGGATCTGTGCAATAGGAATCAGATCATGATGAGATCACGATAATGAGACCAATTCACCTTTAAACACAGACCCTAAATAATCCTGGTCATAGGTTACTCGAGAGGGGCATCGAGATAACCGGACAGACTGGTGTGCTGTATACTTGTCCATATGATGGTGGTGACTGATCTCATAGTTACTCGTTTGGGGACACTAAGGATACAGTACAAGTGCTCATTAAAGATTGACTTTATTGATTGATCCACTTACGGAATGCTTGATGGTTATTGATACCTTACGTTAAACAACGATTCCGTAGTCCCAATAGTGTATCTGGTCTTTAGACTTGAGACATCAAGGATGTCCTGTATGAGTACTCTACTCTTTGATACCAGACTTATAGGTTTGAAAGTTTTAAATCTAGTATAGCCGATTATTTGGAGTGGTAGTCAATCTTACGAGGGCTATTGAGTGTCAATGAAGGATCATTCACTCTCGGTATTATGAGAGGAATATCCTATGTATTCTTGCTCAAACAAATCCTTGGCTAAGGTTATTCGGATTGAGAGAGAAAGAGTCATCTAGGAGAATCTGATTAGAGTGAGACTCGAGGAGAGACCGTATAAGCCTGACAGTACCATGCCCGGTATAGGGTCTTTGGGATATTAGATGGATGAGGGACTATAGATATATAGTAACTGAGGACATATAGGTTCAAAGGATTGGATTCCCCTGTATCGTCTAGTCTAGGGATTGCGGCGTAGTGGCATAGTACGTCCGTAATCGATGAGTCGAGTGAATTATTATGGAGATAATAATTTACTGAGTCAGAAGAAGTTCGGATAAGTATGACTCATGACTAGCTCGATATGGGCCTAAAGGGTCACACACATATGGTAGGTGTTGCGACGAGTAGAGGTTCGGATATGAGATATCCGTCGGAGCCCTTAACTTATTGGATATCTGTTAAGTCCCTGAATTATGGGATCCTAAGATGATATCCAATACGTGCTAATAAGAGATTATTGGGTAGAGACCCACTAATCCAAGGGGCTTCGGTAATTGGATAGAAATCCAATACCCAATAGGGTTGGATCCATTAGGGTTGACAAGGGACCTCTATAAATAGGAGGGAATCATAAACCCATAGGCTGGGATTCTATTGATAGCCACCTTCTATTTTCCTCTCCCCAAAGAGAGGCGCATCGTTGCAGTCCCTATCATGTGGATTATCGTCAAAGAGGAGGACATTTGAACTCCTTCATCTAGTCCTACAGATCTGCAATGATTCAGAGATATACGATCTCCTTAGGTACTTTCTTTTTACATATGCAGTTTTCGGATTTACGAATTTATTGACGCAACAATCTTCGCACGATGATGGAACCTTTTGTGAAAATCTAGGGTGTTTTGTTTTTATGTTCTTCCGTTGCACATGTGATGTCGTCCCCTGGATTTCCCAATACCTTCAAGTCATGATAATCTTCCATGTCAGAGCCAAAATCCTTGTGGAAGCAGTAGTACTTGGATCTGTCTCTCTTTGTTGATGGAGACTTTATTAGTTGTGAGTCTTTTAAGAGTATCTTCTCTTTTACCTATAAAATTACTTTAATTTTAGTCATATTTAGAGGGATCAACTCGGGCCTCGAGAGAGATAACTTAGGTTGTTCATTTATTCTTCACCATGGTGAAATATAACTACTCTTGTCTTAGTCCTTTGCATGTCTCCTTATGCTTGTCCGAGACTATTATCTTAATGATAATAGATTGATTGGCCCCCTAGAGTACCTCAAGTATCATCGTCAATGGCTTCTCTACTAACGACTAGAACAGGCAAGAGGGTTTGAGTCCCATCATGAAAGCCTGTATGATAAGTGATGAATGAGTTCCTTACACACCTCGAATTTCGTTGGTGAATCGAACGACAAATTTCGAGTGGATTTTCTCCTCCCCTTACCAAAGTTCGAGAAGTATTATCGCCAATGGCCTCGGGCACACATTCCCGAGCAAGTGAAGCTCAAACTCCCTTGCAAGTTAAGCAAAAGAACTAATAAAGAGCAGATTTAGATGGGTATACCATTCTTGTGTCGAGCCTCATAATGTGGTCAGGAAGGCATGATACATCAGGATGTCCAAAGTACCATGCAATGACATTTGGGTACGGAAAGCAATGATGTGATCCAACAGGTTGATGCTACCGTCAAAGGCCTCCAATAATGAGAAGTGAGAGTTGGTCGGAGTTGGCTCCTCCTAGATGTCCTAGGTGAATGATGATTGACCTGATATGGGGTTATTCGGCCCTTCCCTTTTAGATTGTTGAAATTCTTATTACATCTCCTCTAAATATTGGTCCATTTGCTATGGTTGAATCCTTAGGGAATCATTCATCGAATCTGCCGATTAGGTCTGGGATTCAGATAAAGCAAAGTGCTGGTATAGTGGTCCATTGAATCCCATAGTTAGGGAGTGGGGTGCTCCCTCGGTCGTAGTTCAATGGGCCTTAGGTGCTCTTGAGGACCCCAACGAGTGTTAGTGTCAGTGGTAGTTTAGCTACTAACCACAGCTAAGATGGTGGCATCGCTTGCTGGGCTAGCTGGGGCAAGATTGGAGCAACGACTTGTATCATACTCATTAATGTCTGGACTTGTTGGGTGAGGTTAAAGAGCACCTCAACGGGGATGAGCATGTGACTCGGGGCCACCCTTAAGGGCGAGAGGCTTGAGTCATTGGACAGATGCCAGTATCACATCAATGTTCCACATGCGAAAAAGATGATTGTTGCTCCTTGAGTAAAAAGTACTATGGGTGGGGGGCAAAGCCTCCTCGCTTAGACATTCATTAAGAGGGTTGATAAGCAGATGTTCATATGACATCGAGCCCTCCTTCTAGCACCAAAATCATGAAAAAAAATATCGTTAGCACTTGTGTCGACCCGACATAGTATGAGGGGAGAATATTTTATAAAATATTCTTTGAACTCTTATCTTTGCGAGTAGATAGATGAAAGATAATGCAGACTTTACATATCGGATGATGATTAACTAAACAGAATACTCTGTATCAAATGCATATTTAAGTCTTAGATCCGATATTGGAAGTTAACTGGTATGGAAAATTGACAGTAAAACGTAAATAACACAGACATTATTGACCTGTTTCTTATGTCTCCTTGACACCGCTAATCCCTTGAAATTTTTATTCCGCCCTGACAAATCGCCCGCTGCTTCGAACGTTTTTATCACTTGACAAAAAGTTACGCAGAGCCTTCAGCCTCTCCCGCTGCAAAGAACAATACACTAACTACTACATGTCAAGGAGACAGCATCACGTTCTTCAGCCTTCCCTCTTCCTCTTTTCCCTTTGGACATTTTATTATTTGTTCAGAAATTTACCACAATAACTCTAAAAAGGACCAATCACAAAGAACCAAAAAGCCCTACCACCTCTCGTTCACTTCTCACCGCTTCTTAAATCACTGGATAAGATCATGTTCTGAAATGAAAGAAACAGCCCCAGCTTACACCAATTAAGGGGGGGGGAAAAAAACACTCAGAAAGAAACCCAAAATGGGCCGACAAAAATTTTTTCACGTTCACCACCAACTCGATATCAGAACGAAGCAGACGTCCCCCCCTCCTGCAGTGGGGAACCAATTAGAAGATGGAACGTTGGACCAACAGAACACAAAGAGGGATCATCCCCTGACTACATTAATCCTACACGTTGCAGAGACCTATTAAATCATATTCCTAAATAAGGGGAGGAACAATGTCAAGTTGTTTGGGAACCGTCAATGATCCTAATCCCAAGCACTTGTCACCCCAGCACTGCCGTAGCCACCACTCCCATAACCTGAAGACGCACCGTATGATCCTCCTCCGTATCCACCGCCCCCGCTGTAGTAATCTCCTCCCCCGCCCCTGCTGAAGGCAGAATCTCTCCTGAAATCACGACCACCAAAGCGAGGCCCACCAGATCTCCGGTTTCTGCCACCGCCACCGCCCCCGTGAGAACGAGCTGCGGCGTAACGGGAGAGCCACTGTGGCACCTCCTGGTTTGCTTCCTGCATAAGCTCAGACAACGACCTCGCCAGGGATGCATTACTCTCGTTGAAAAATGCAGTCGCCAGACCTGAATTCCCAGCTCTGCCTGTCCTTCCGATGCGGTGTACATAGTCATCGATATCATTGGGTAGGTCAAAATTGATGACATGTGCCACATGCGGAATGTCTAACCCACGGGCTGCAACATCTGTTGCAACAAGAATAGGAGTTGCACCACTCTTGAAAGTTCTCAGAGCATGCTCTCTTTCCTGCAAATAAATAAATGACATGATATGTCAACAGAATGCTTTCTGAAACAAAAACCTAAGCATATATTCTCAAGGGAACAACATGCCGTACATTTGCAGAAAAGCAATCAAATAAAACTCCATATGGAGAGCACTGTCAGCCATCCCATATGAGAGAAGGGGTTCAGGCCAATTGTCAGGTCTCATTTTTCACATGTTTTAAGTTGGGCATCTTACGGACATGTCATAACAACCATCAACCCACCACCATCGTTAAACCAAATTAATGGCAGTATGAGAACTGCAAGAGTAACAACAATGCATAATGACCTCTTTTTTTTTTCAAGAAAGTAGTCAGCTTTAATCACTGAGGATAAGGTCTACATAATGGCCTTACTTTTGTTCAACAATACATAATGTCCTTTGTTTTGTTCAACAACAATACATAATGTCCTTGCCCTTATAGTTTTGTTCACCATAAGTTTCAGATGTTAGGATACTCAATATGGATTTTTGCTGCATCATTGACCACTGTTAGAGATTTAGCTGGAGTTGCAAAATCAAAACTAAACAGAACTCAAAAGTGGGAATCTTCGATTTGGATTTCTTTTCTTCATTGAACCATTGTCAGATATTTATCTAGAATCTCAAAGTCCAAATATACACACATGATCACATGAGAACTAAGACAATGGTTGTCATAAACATTAGTTCACAATAATTGTATGGGGATTGATTGACGAAGATAAAATCAGGATGGGCAGGAACAATCAGACTGCTTCGGTGGGAAAGTAATTAGACAAATATAGTTTATGAAAAAAATTTATAATGTTAATGTAGCATAACATAAATTTTGATATAAATAAAAAATCAAATGCATAATTTTTTACCTAAAATCCCTAGCTGTTAATAAAACAAAGACAAAAGATAAAAGATTAAAATTTACATAAGAGATAAAGAATGAAAAATAGTATAATATATCATTAAGAATAACTACAATACTTTAATTACAAATCACAGAATAATTATTATACAAGTGATGCGAAAGACCCAAAACCTATCAACATGCAGCTTCAAAGATAATGAGGAACCTTATATATCCTAATCACGATGATGAACTTTCTTTGAAGAGTGTGCCTATGAGATTTGAGATTAATCATTAGTTCCATGGCATCTAATTAAAAGAGAATGACTTATAAGGCTAAAGACTTCTTGATCTTCCCCTTTCATCTTCCAGTGTTATTTCCTGTCTATCTTTCATGGCAGACAATGATGGCAAACAACAAATGCAACAAATGCAATGGTCTCAAGAGGGTGGAGAGGTTAATCATAAACTAAAATATTGGAGTTTTAAGTAATCATCATGTGCCTTTATATTATAAAAAATTATAAGACAATTGTTTAGGTTAGTCATGCACCATGAGTCCAAGCATTGCATGGTTAAGAAACAACAAACGGAAATTTTTGTGCATCTGAGATACAAATGTTGATATGAACGCATGAAATTAGAAAAGATACAAAAGTGTCTTTATTCGTGAACAAGTGTAGCCACATAGGAAATAATGAGAGGATTACTTTAAGATGATAGTTCATGTTCAAATGAAAACTACAGATGTTGTGATTGAATGAGGTGAGTTGCTTGGTATTTGTGGTGTGACATAAAGCAAACCTCAAAAGACTAGAAATAATTAAAAACAGATTCAATGCTCTTGATTTATACAAATATTGTCATGTGCAGAGACCAATGGAAGGAAAAAATTATGTAGCCTACCCCATATACTTAAGACATTAGAGCATGTTGTTCGTATCAAATCTGTCTATATAGACCAAGAGGTCAATCCTTCCAGCTGATACTAGCAACAAATATGCTTATGCATGAACATGCACTAGCTAACCATTCTCACCTTCATATTGAACAAGAAAGTTATGCCTGGTTTCTACAAAAGACTAGAAATAATTAAAAACAGATTCAATGCTCTTGATTTCTACAAATATTGTCATGTGCAGTGACCAACGGAAGGAAAAAATTATGTAGCCTATCCCAAAAACTTATACTTAAGACATTAGAGCATGCTGTTCGAATCAAATCCGTCTATATAGACCAAGAGGTCAATCCTTCCAGCTGATACTAGCAACAAATATGCTTATGCGTGAACATGCACTAGGTAACCATTCTAACCTTCATATTGAACAAGAAAGTTATGCCTGATAAATATAGTGTTGCAAAGAAGAAGTTAGCCATCCTTTCTTTTTTGCGCATCCTATTTTTCTAATACTAGAAGATAAAATTACAGGACAAAAAGAACAGATCTTGTTCTTTAGTATTCAGCACAATACTACACATTGTGGAAAAACAGAAGGTCCAAGCAAGATGGGAAAAAGAAGATGCTTATGAAATCCTAGACATACAAGAAAACAAGTTGCCAGAGTGCTTTGAAACTAACAAGACAAAAAAAAAAAACCATGATTATTCAAGTACTACCAAATTTACCTACCTGCTGACTCCTATCCCCATGAATAGTGGTTGCAGGAAACCCATTCATACACAGCCAGTGTTCCAATGAATCAGCTCCTCTTTTTGTCTCCACAAAGACCAATGTTAAAGCTTGCTGCATGGTTAAAACAAAAATCAGTCACTTACAGAACCAACAGAACATCATCAATACAATGAGACACACAAGAAAATAAAAGTATATACACACTTAAAATTGACAGGACACAATGTTCAAGAACACAAAAACACAGTAAATAGGTTGAGCCTTACTTTTCCATGAGCACCACTATCTCTTTGGGCATGAAGAAGGTCCATAAGGTGGCTTCTTTTGTCTGAATCAAGTACAAACTCCACTCTCTGAACAATCAAATCAGTACTAGAACCAACTCTTCCAACAGCAAGAAAGATGTAATTATAGAGGAAGTCAGAAGCCAATCTCTGCATGATTTAACTTTAAATATCAACAATTGCTTAAAGTAAAATGAATGAAAACCATATGAAAATATAGGCCGATAAGAAACAGATAAGCATGCCAATATAAAAATATTCTATATCTCAATAATTGATAAAAGGAGAAGCAAAAAACTATATATATATATATATATAAACAAAAAAGACATGAGAAGAGTGAAAATAGCTTAGGTAAACAAACCAACGACCGATAAACAAAGATGATCAAAAAACAAACCAATCAAGTTAGCACCGAATCTTCAACAATTTCCAATCCCATTCATCAAGGACATGTTTACATATATATTATTCTATTCAAATAATTATATCCTAGTATACCATCATTAATAATATCAACAGTTCTTGTGGAAAACAATAACTTATTCCTTTCTCCCTCAGCATTGTCCACAAGGCTACTTACCAAACCATTATTCTGTTCTTTGAACTTATATACAACTCATCTAACAATGAGGACCACCATCAATACTTATATACCATATTCAACACAGTATTTGAACCAGTGTAACACTTAATACACCACATATATAGCACCAAAACCATAATAACTATAATCAATAAATTTCTCTGTGAATAAGAGTTTGCAATTATGAAGGATCATGTAAGCCATACACAACTCAAGTAACAGATATCTGGAAAGGAAAATATAAAATCAAATCAAGAAAAAAAATACTTGGAAATATTAAAAAAAACTCGCCAAAGTTCAAAATAATCACCCAGTATAACAAGAAAGCAGTCATAATGACATGTAGAAGATTGCCACAAAGTTTATAAAAGCATACTATGCACCACAATCAGTTAACGAACAAAAGGTTTTTCAACAATGAGATTAACTAGCCTGTATCTCCTTTGGAAATGTCGCACTGAACAGCATAGTCTGCCTTTGGCCTCGTGAAGGCATGTCCATTTGTTCAACGATTCTTCGAATTTGTGGCTCAAAGCCCATGTCAAGCATTCTGTCAGCCTCATCTAAGGCCAAGTATCTAATGTGTTGCAACGAAACTCTAGCTCTCTCAAGCATATCTACTAGACGACCGGGAGTTGCCACAAGAATGTCAACACCCCTTTCCAATTCTCGCAACTGCAAATATGGATAATCAATAAAATAAGCATAACACTAGAAACAAGAGAGAGAATGACACAAAATAACAAATTCCAATGTTTAATTCCCTTTGTTACTCTGCAATAATTGAATGAACTGGGAAACTGACTTCATAGATACTAGATAGCTGGATAAATAAGGTTTTAAGAATTGTCATCCAATAACATACATGATTGCACAATCATGGATGAGTTGAAGCTACATTTTGGCATGAGACCATAAAGAAAAAAAAATATTATCTAATCCACAATTAACAACTTTTGGGAAGTTCCTTTCAACTTGTTCAATCAGATAATTATTCAAAAAATAAAGAATTAACAATCATAACAACAAACAAGATAATATGAATAATAAAAAAATCAGCCATCTGATTCTTCCTTCTCTACTTATTTCTCATTCTTCTCTCTGTCTTCTTCTTAATCTCTCCTACTCATTTCTCTTCTCAGTATGTTCACTTTTCTTCCTAATGTGAGTACTCAGGGCTCTACTTAAGCTTTCGTTTGTGTTGTTCAAAGCTTTCACATATAATTCTTCTGAACTTCTCTTTACCTAATTTTATCCCTAAAACTTTCTTCCAATTTGTCCCAAACAAAAAAACCACTAATTAAAGTTCATTCAGCCCTCTTACTTCTTTCTAGGTGGCTTTTCTAGTTCATATTCGATGACTTATATCTGGAGATTTGTTATTCTCCATTCAACTTCTTCATTTTACCCATAGGTCGACATGAAGATTGCCAGGGGGGTTATAGGTCCTACTAAGGAACCTGTCTGGCAAACAAAAAGTCGAGCAATTACAAGGGGACTCACGGATACAAATAAGTTCTGCCATGCTCAGATGGCTTCATTCAAATGATCACTACGATATACTTCTCAATGAACAATTTGTAAAAACATACAGCCTACAACACTTTGTTAGAGACAATACCATAATGGTCCATTCCAGAAATAACATGTCAACCACCAAACAGAGTTCTTGTTGATAGCACAAGCATACTGCTTCTGCACTAAGAATCTCATTCTGTCATGTTTAGACATAATATATGCAGTATATTTATATGTTTCTTAATAACATATCTATAAGCCATAGTTCTACATTTTGCCTGGACCATTACAATGACCTGTCGGGTTGGCAGCATTAACCACAGCACATGCCTCACAACACTATATATACTTAGATTTTAAAAGAAGTTCCAGGACACGTGCCAGCATGCCATGTGTCGATATGCCAACACTTATGAGATCCATACCAGTCTAGCCAAAAACCAGCATGGTTCGCGTAGCTGAAAACCTAAAACGTTGAACCATGCTATAAACAGATATACGAATATATACATACAACAAACAAGTCAAGATTCAGAAGAAAACGTTCAGCATCAACAGCTTGTCTCAAGCAAGCATCCAGTCTCATCTTTCCAAAACAACTACCCAACGTATGTAGAAATGGAATTTAACAGAGGAAAAAAACAAAAAAAAAACAGCAAGCAAATATGTATGTCTATTGTTAAATGATTGTTATAACCATGACTCACCCATGTTATCCGGTCGATAAGAGAGCTATATTACAATAGTTTCACCAAATATAAGAAATTTATTTCATAATTAATATCATTTTGTTATGTGAAATTATTATACTTCTCAATGTTCAGACCAAAACTTCAGCTGTTTCTAGTGCCTTCAGAAATATTTCAACAAACAGATAAGCTTCTCCACTAAAGATCAGAATTTATAATTGTTTGACATATTAGAGTCAAAGTTGTACTAACATGGGTTTATAAGATTGGCATTACAAGTATTTTTGTTCCTTGATACCAAAGAATGAAGGAATTTTATTTGTTCATACTCCAACTCTGACTACATCTACAGAAATGAAAGGATCATAACAAATTTCACAACTGAATACATTTTCCTCTTTTTTCCCTGCCAACTATCCCAGAACAAGAAAGCTTTTCGAGATTATAATTAGTGGTGATCCTCAAGTGCAGAATTTCGTCAATTTGATGAATTACCCCAAAAGAATCAGTAAGTTATCCAAATTTATTCTGATATATCATATCCTAGTTTCTTTCACTCCCTCCAACAATGGCCTCAAGTATATGCATCTCGATTACAAAAATTTACATATAGACAAAACAGGATGAACCACTTGTTAATATACAATTAATAAAACCTGGGGATGATAATGATTAGATGCTGCAACAGAATGCCACAAGTTACATCCTGCTAAAATCAACTCAAAGGAAATCTTCACGGGCAGTATGAAATGCAAACCTGTTGATTAATTGGAGCACCACCATAGGCAACGACAACCCTGACACCAGTCTGGTAAGCAAACTTCCTAGCCTCTTCATGTATCTAGGTTACCAAAACAGAATCCAACAAAATATAAGGTGAGGCAGATGAAAAAGGAAAATAATACTCACAGAAAACAGTATTCCCTATAAAATTATTGAAGAAAAACTAAATAATATAGCATACCTGAACAGAAAGCTCACGGGTAGGTGATAAAATCAGTGCGAGTGGGTAAGAAGTCCTTGAGCCTCTTTGCCTCGGTCCAGGTGGTCCACTCATGATACCACTTATAATCGGAAAGCAGAAAGCTGCTGTCTTTCCCGACCCTGTCTGAGCACAGGCCATCAGGTCCCGCCCAGCAAGTGAAATTGGGATCGCATATCGCTGGACCGGGGTTGGCTTCACATACTTGCACCGTCTAATGTTCTCATTCAGTGCATTGCCCAAATCAATCTCTGCAAACGTGTTTACCGGCGGGGGCACATTCTCGCCACTCGTCTCAACAGGTATATCGTCGTAGGCATCAAAGTTGATCCCAGAATTTTCTTGGCTACTGAACACGGCTTCCGTGGCTTCCGTGGTCTCATCTTCGTTCGCAAAAGGATTCAACTCACGGTCCCTCCGGGAGTGCCAACCACTCAGTCCACCTCTCCCACCACCAGAGATGGGGCGACCAACGTCACGGATGGGGCCACCGCCGCAGCGGCTTGCACCAGCTGGCGCGGCACCATAAGAAGGCGGCTGTCTAGCACCCGATGGACCATCGGCGACGGTCGGCGCCAGAGCCTCAGAAGACGGCTGGCGGCTCCGAAGATGAGGAGGCACGTAGGCGGGGCGACCACCGCGGGTGGGGGCCGCCGCGACGGACGCAACGTTACTAGGAGAGGCACTGGTCGCGGCCGCCGAGATCTCGGCGTTCGCGACTGCATCAGCCCATGAAGATCGCATAACTCGGGAAGCAAATCCGAACCCTTTCCAACCCAAACCTTCAAGAACGGAACAGATGGACGCAGCAATCGGCCCACGCGCTCAAGATTACACCCTTGCGCCACAAAACAAGCAGCAAGATCAAATCACTTACTCGGGAAAGAACACCAAATCGAAACCAGAAAACGAATCAGGAAAAAGAATCAAGAAAAGAAGGAAGGGCAAGCATTGATCGGAGAGAGGGAAGGAATCAGAAGAGAGAGCTTAACAGCGAAGGGTACCTGATGAGAACCAGTTGAAACCCTAGGACGGATGGAGGAGTCGTCCTGAAAGAGAGGAAGAATCGAAATAGATGGAGGAAGGAACCGGAAACCCTAGGAAGAGAGAAATATCTCCGATTGCCCCCTTTTGTTTCCTTTAAATATATTAATTAAGCATTTATAGATAACTAAACATGTATTTAGAATGATTTCTTGGGAAATTATTTTAATATAGCTATACAAAGTTTATTTTTGACAGGGACAAAAATCATGACCACAAATACGCATGGGACCCGCCCCTAACGGGACAATAAATGGGAGTGAAATATAGAATACTCCTCACTCATTTAATATTCATTTCTATGTCAATTTAACGTCTAGACTGGGTTGAATCTTGATTAAATTAATTATAAATTATTTGATTTAATTAAATTAAATTAAATAATATCAACATTTAACAACAACATCTCCTACCAACAATCCATATCTCAAAGAAATAGATTCAACATTCAATTATTATTATTATTTATTAATTAGTTTTGATAATAATTTTATTTTAAAAAAAATTCGATCAAATCGCAATAGCTATATTTGTGTCGGAACCAAGAGCATTGGAGTAATTCATCCAGAAAAGCTCCCACCTGCGTCCCTCAATTGAGAATTTACTGAGGGACTTTTTTTCCATAAATGAAGAAATATTTTGGACGAAGAAGAAAAAAAAAAGAGGAGGAAGAATCTGAGGTTGGCTTAAACCAATTCAAATGAATCGGTTCAGAAATTTTTTATTAGAATACAACAGTACGACTCCAATCTCCTGCAAACAAATGTCCTATGGCATGTATCAGAAAGTGGCGTGGGATGAAAAGGACGCAGCTTTCACCAGGGCGCAACAAGTCATGGCAGAAGAAGCAGGGAAAGCATGCAGAATCAACGCCCAAAAGCTCAGAGATCACAAGGAAATAGGAGCCCTTTTCTAATCTGCAATCTTCTGTTAATTACGCAGTCTTATATTAACCATGATTAGGACACACTTTGCCAGTATAAATATGTTAAGGTAGCCCTCAAGAATGCGCCCAATAAAGATCACCAATATCATTGATTGGCATGGACTTCAAAGGCATGACTTGTTGCTGCAAGTCAACCAATTTGATTGAACGGCTGTGATAAGATAATTGCAGTACACATTTTGTTTGGAACACTGCTTTAAAAGCAATGCTGTAGACACACAAAAACATGAGACCCTAATCAACATTAAATGTGGGAATGATCAAGAGGAAATGATGCCAAAATAAAGCAACAAGGTAGACAAGGTTAAGAGAGATGATGAAGATGTTTGACATGACAACTAATATTGACAATGTCAACTTTCAGAATGGCTCTACGAAGGACCTCAATCTACAGCAAGGAGACAAATTGGGACACTGTTGCTCTGCCATGTGGGCTGTATGAGTTAATAGCACCAAAAAGGTTTCCTATAACTGTTAGTAAGACAGATTCCTGCAGACATACTGATCAAGTCAAATGGGTAGAGAGAGAGAGAGAGAGAGAGAGAGAGTGATTTTACTTGAAACATTGGCTGAATCATAGAGCCTAAGAGTTAAACAAAAAGGAACATATTTTGCATGATTGGCTATGAGACAGTACAATGATACACATAACTGATGACCCGTGAGGGCTACATGATGAAAAGGGCAGCGGAAACAATATCTACCTTCTTTGAGAAAATGATCAGGTGAACCCTTCTCGAATAACCGACTCTTTTGTTTAATACAACACAAACAATTCAGGCTAAAGGACCTGCAAAGCAATAGAAGAGAGCAGTCAAGTAAAAGGAAGGGGTACTGCATGATCCCAAGTAATTTAACTTCTTAAAAAAAAAACAGCATCAACCGCATTCTCCAAAAAAAAAGAGTTTGAATAAGTCGGCAAATTAAGCATCAACATCGCCAAAGAAGGTACATCATTAAGTCGATGGACAATGATAACCAAATGCAAGGTTCCAAAACCTCTGAAGCCATGACAAGAATGAACATTCACTCAGGATAAACAAGAGTCAGGGAACAACTCCATGCCATGCCTTGGGGCAAGTCATTGATGGAAGGATAGTGGAGTTAATAGCAAAAATTCATATCAGGAAACTGACAGGGTAACCACAGAGAAGGAAAAAAAGATATAGACAAAAGATAACCATATACAGGTACATTGAAAACAACCTATGGTGAGAAACAATCACGCTGAATTGGCAGAAACAAAGGTATAAATTTCATCTATGAATACACATACGCAGAAGTTCTATGCTCTGAGATTGTGATGGAATTCTATATTTCACAATCTTGATCACAACATGATGTCATGATTAACAGCATCCTTTTATGACAATTTTTACCATAGTTCCAAAACCTACCATCATGTTATATCATATACCATACATTTGCCACATGCTAAATGACTAGTCATCTGTTAACAAAGCGTGGTAAGATCATGCCATCCTTTGATGAGTCATGACAACCTTGTTTCCCCACACATTTAATACCTCAAATTGTAATTGCAAATGCAACTTACAGATGCAATGAAAACCGGGAGAATCTAATTAGGTTGAGATCAATCCATATCTGATCTAACCCTCAAGCAAGATATGATCAGATCAAAAATTTTAATGGATTGGTTTACAGTTGTTTTGAATCCAATTCATATTTGGATCTCCAACTGAATCTAGAGAGGAAGAAAACCGGAGACAGTACGTTGTCAAATTCAATGGCAGTATTGGCTACAAGCAGCAGAGAGAAAGGGAGGGGAGTAGAGCAGCCAAAGTGATGGGAACAGAACTTGTATATGGCGCTGATGGCAGCAAAAAGAGGGCAAGAATGATAAAGAGGGAGAGGGACATACAGTTATTGGTAGAACAATTAGTTATTGGAACATCCCAGGATATGCTCATTCCATCTAAGTATCTGGTACACACAGGATTTGCTACAGTACATAAGCTAAACATTTTAATGGGTTATAATTGGAAATAACAAAAAGGCTACCAAAAAATATAATATTTTCTACTTACTACTTGTTTCAGCGTCTAATTCTAGGCTTGCACCGAAATTCTGCTAGAAGTGCTATATGATCAGATGACCATTCAGGAGAAGGGATTGCAGTGTTCTTGCGCAGGTTCTCCTCATCTAAGAGCTCCAAGAGAGATTCTACCGAAAGTGAGTCCGCTAAAGAAAAAAGCAAGATGTCTTTAAGACAATTTGCATAAGATATTCTGAAAAACCTTTAACACCAAAAAAGAAATCAAGAAAAGCATTTACAGCATACATTTAATTTACTAGAAAAGCATGTACACCTGTGTAAAATATGTAATCAACAGTGCCAATAAAATCCCTGGTGCAATTTGTAAACAAAGGTTCGTGTGTCGAGGCATCCATTCTCCTCCTCTGCTGCTCTAGTCCAGGACTGACCCCAACCATTCTTGCAAATGATGAGTATGCACTGACCTGTGCGCATGTGCATACATGTTAACACCAAGAAAAGCTTAATTGTAAACAAATAGAGAAGTAAATAAAAAATTACCAATGGAAGTTGGTGAGTTATCTTGCTTGTAGGACGCAGAATCCCCAAGGGATCTACAGCCAAATCTGGATGCAGTGGTTCAACTTTGCCATTCGCAAGAAGCGCATGAGGGGCACTACAATCATAACACTCATTTAGATACGATGATTTCCTCTGTTTATGTGAATAGTGAAACTGACTAGAAAAATGTGCAGACCTTCCTGGTACAGTGTTAAAATCTCCACAAACCAGCATTGGAATATCTGCACTAACAGCAATTTTCTCCAATCCTTTTAAAAGAGTATGAACCTGAGAGTATCAAATCGGCAAGAACATAATAATGATTTGAAAGAAAAACAAATGTAGCAATACTTACACAAAATATAGAGCAAGATAGAACAAATACCTGCCAAAGCTTAACATCCTTATGTTCATGATGGACACTCACATGGGTGTTTGCCTGAATGGATGGTCAAAAACAAATGATTAGAAAAGCTACGAAACCTTACATAAGTAGCAATAATAACAAATTATATATGTATTTATGCAGAAAATTTTAGCCAATGACGTCAACAGAGCACACACTTTCCTAGCATGTTAGAAACCAAAAGCAAGTAAAAGAAGAACAAAATATTCTACTGTTGCACAAAAGATAAGAGCCTAAAGGAAAGCTCCGATGGCTACCAATTAAAATGATTCATTCACTAAATCAAAATGTAACACCATGCTTCATGCTGATATCTATTTTCCCAACAAACTAAATATGATCTATAACAAAATCTCATATTTGTTGAGAATTCTCTATCGTGCTTTCAACTGTCAATGATCTAACTCTCCCCAATTTATTTGTAAAGATTACTTGTAACAATAAAGAGAAGCATTCGCCTTGATCAGAAAAAACCATCCAACCATTGAAAGGAAAATATTTTCGATGCCTCTGAGATGATATTATCATGATCATTGTAGTTGAAACATAATTCACATTGCACCAAATTCTTCCAAACAAAAAGTTTAAGGCACATCTCGAAAATATTCTGTACAGAAATTCAAAAATTCCATAAAAAATGCCTTTCCTTGAGAAAATCTCTTTCATGAATTTTTTAGAGGTAAAACATATACGTAGAGACACAAACATATATGAACCATTCCTCTTCAGGCTTTTAAAAAAAGGGTAATATTCAAGTTTTTAGGAACTTTATCTGGACAATGAAAGGAGTTTAATAAATCCTTTACCTAGCTTTGTCTTTTTCCATAAAAAAGCCTTAGAACCAAGCATAACCATAAAGAACTTCAATTAAAAAGATGTAAAATATGATATAAAAGAGTTCGTCCTAACAGCTTGACCAATTTATGGTTCATATGTACCTTAAAAGCTTAACATTTTAAGCATATGACAAAACATATTCATAAGCCAAATAGATAGAAACTGTTATACATTATGTAACTTTAGAAAAAAAAGCAATATATTGAAAGATCACCACACAAATTAGCTGCCTCTTTCCAGAATTGTCAGTGCCATGGTTACTAAATTTTGCTTCCAGAACCACAATGAGGGCAATATTATCCTACAGATAAAGAAACATCAATAAGAATGAGGGACAAGTAGCAACTATTAAAAATGTTGAGAAAACCATATTTGAAGGGCCAACTACCTTTATTAAACGACTCAAAGCAACTTTCTTCTGACCAGCTGTCATTGCAACATCTGTTACAGACTGTGCAGCCTTGTTGAATTCAACCTGCAAACAGACACTAAGTCAATCCTACATTGCATTAGATAACATCAATCAGCACACAGGAAATTAATTGCAAGGTACAGCTACCTCGTATTTTTTGACATGTGAAAATCTGTCCCTGCGGAAAAATGTAGCACAACCATCAACAGCATTTGAGTTGCCACCATAAACCTGAACCCCAACAATTACATTACCATGTGTAGGAGCCAACGTGATAGAACATAAAAATAATTGTGACAATTCAAAATGAAAGTAAACCTCTGAAGTTTTTTTCTTGTAAAGTGCTTGATATCCATGTTTATCAAGTTCCGGGGCAAAGAATTCTTCAAAATGGTCATTCTGGACCTGTAAAATATGTTACTTGCTAATAGTTAGTTTTCCTTACAGTAAAATCTGGTGATATTACAATACTAAGAAACAAAATATTTCTTGTAGAATTATATATAAGGCGTATCAGAATATAGAGATTTACTCCATTGCCAACATCAACATGTTCATATACATTGCTGCAAAATGCAGGCAAGGAACAGGTACTCATATAGCTTATAGCAAAATCAATTAACAAGAAGCTCCATGAAGAAAAAGGAAATAGGTACAGGAAAACAATTTCTTTAATTACCTAGGTTCGTATCCGATGTGTAAAATTTCCCATAAACAAAAAAAAAATCTTTGTTTTTTCTTTAATTGATTTCATATATACCTTGTTCTTTAACAAAGAAGATATGTAAAATAATTTAACTAACCAGGCAATAAGATTACAAATAGAGCAGAAAGATTAAAGAAAAGCTAAATTTTTGGCTTAAGAAGATATTTATTATTTTTCTATATACAAAAAAAATCAAATTGGAATATGTACCTCTTGAAGACAAAGTATATCAGCATGGTAGCCAATAATTTCCCGCAACAAGTTTTGCCTGCGGTAGGGCCATGAAAGGGCCCAAGTTGGGCAGTAGCTATACGCCTCGCTTGTGGCATAGGCATCAGAGAGAATGTTGTATGAAAGAACTGAAAAAGTCCCAGAAGATGTTCGCCCATCTAGATCCAATTGCCCCAAGAGGTCCCCATTGACTGGAACCATGCGACGTGGAGTCGGGGAGGGTGCTGGAATTACACGGGATGTCAAAACAGTATTTACATTTCCAGCAGGTATTCTTGTCTCCACATCCACAGCTACACATTCAAACTTAAGGACATGGTTAATATCATCAGCTGTTGGTGTGTATGTCCTAGAACGAGCAACTTCAGACCAAGCTTCCCCACTTTTATCAGCAACAGTTGTAGGATATACAGAAATTGGATCATTATTAAGGCCTGGACTCTGAAGTAAATTAGGTGCAATACTGGAGAGCCCAGAGTTAAAACTTCCAGATCCACTACTACTATTAAAACGTCCAAAGATCTCTTCCTCATCAGTTCCATTTTCATTTGCTGCTTTCTTTGCTCGTTCATGCAATGAGCGATGATGCTGCCAAGCATCAGAGAAGCACCTTGGTGTACAATGGTAACTCTTGGCGATGGGCACTTTCTCCTTGAGGCAGACCAAACACTGCAGAGTCGCTTGCTCAGTCGGATGCACACTGCATACAGCAACTTTTTGGTCACCCAGATTTCGGTACCTGCAGGAACCCAAAAAGGCATAAGGAAGACTGAAAAATATTTCATACAAAAGCAGAGAAAGCAGAGCACTAAACAATTAACTTCTCTTAACAAAAATGTTTCACATTCTCATAGGATCAATCGACGGTAATGTTAAGGATCCAATATGAGCTTCCTGACAATGAGCCACACGAATTTATTTGAAACAGCATGCAACATCACAACCAACAATCCTGGAATGAGAAGACCACACAAAGAAAAATTATGACAAAAAGCTTATCAATTTTAGTGCCTCATAAAGCCCCTTGCCCTCTATAAGTACCTTCCGGTAATCATCAAGTCCCTCTAATATAATTGAGCTGGATAACTTAGCAAATGAGGTGAACAACTTTCAGTTCAGGTATCTATATGGAACTATTAGGTATCCAACTAGAGAACACTTCATCTGGTAGGAAACCTGCCACTGAGAAAATTATGCAGCACCAACGAAGGTGCAGTGATTTTATATCTAAAAATCCATGCAAACTATCATCCTAATACATATAATTGGAAGAAAAAAAAACAAAATGAGGAAGAAAATATGGAAATGAAATGCCACTAATGACAAACGAGAAGACAGAAACCCGATATTGAAGTAAAATCTATCCTTGGAGAAGTAAGACGATCCGGAGACAAATCAAAGGAAGTACACGGCGCGACAACTCACCACTTATATCTCATGCAGTAGCCATTGAGCGGGGCAGACTCGGGGACGTCGTCGTTTGAGATGGACCCATCGGGCCAGCGCAAGAGAACATAGGGCGTGATCTCGCAGCCGACGACGGGTATCTCCGACGGCAGATGAACCCGCAGCACGGTCAGCATGCTTCCCCGCCCTCCAATTCCACCCTCCCAAGTCCAAGCCCTAGCCCCAAACCCTCCTTTACCACCAACCCCGATTCCGCAAGAGCGGCGCTGATTCCAGACAGGCGGCGGCGGCGGCGAAGGCGCGGACCCGCCATCACCCGGTCCTGGGTTTCGCCAGCGTTGACCACCTGAAATCCACCACCCACCAATCAGGAAGTGGCTCCAAGGCGCCCAATCGAACAAAGAGACGGAACAAAAACACGAAAAAGGAGTTCATTTCGACGAATCTTAGAAGAAGCAGGCGCCAGGGGAATCGTTGTCTAAAAAAATCGCACCTTTAGGTCGGTCCTCGGCTAGAAATCATTGGCAAAGGGGGCCGAGGAGAAGCTGGACGGGAGGAGACTGGGGCGACTGGGGAGCGAGGAGTAACAGAGAAGAGGGGGTTGGAGATTAGGGTTTTAAGGGCGAGGACGAGGCGAGGACGAAGAGGGGAGTGGTGGAGTCGAGACAGTGCGCCTCTATGTGAGAGATGGATTGCTGTGTGGGCGAGAGAGAGAGAGAGAGAGAGAGAGAGAGAGAGACGGCAACGTTGAGTATTTAAAGATCGATGATTGCGATTTATTGTGGATATTTTGTGTCAAAATGACTTCTGTCTGTGAAGGGAAACGAAAGGGAAAAAATAAAAAAAAAAATCCTCGGTATATATATTCCTCCCAAATTAATGATTTTATACCTGTCTAAACTTAAAAAAATACATAAATGCCAATAGTTATTCTTCATCAAATTGGTCATTATCAAACATCATATTTGGACAAATTTTATGAAAACACCTTAGGTTGTTTTTCATAATTTTTTTTATTTTATTCTCACATAGTATTTTTATGTTTTAAAAAATATATATTAATCATAATCTTCACTCTTTGGCTCAGTTGTCTTTGTCCTACCACACCATTGCCTCTCACTCCTTTCTATCTTCTACATTTTTTGTAAGTGATTTGATCTTTTTCTTCTTGTCTTATTCCCTGTACATCTAACTCGATCTCTCATATGAGTGATTTTTTTTTTTTCGTCCCTATCTCCTCCATCGCCTTCTTCCATAGACTTACTCAAGTCAATGAAAACTCCTCTGGATGAATATTAGCGATTACTGTCTATGCTCAAAATATCAATAGAGAAACTCCTCAAAGGAATAGAAGGGACAAAATTCCTTTCCTCATACTTAAATCGCATAAAGGATGGTATAGAGGTATAAGGGTCGAGAGATTAGGGAAAAAAAGATGAGTGTAAAGTAGGTGGCGTGGCAAAGATGATAAGATCTCGCGACGGGATAAAAGTGGTGGCAACAATAAGAAGGAAAGATAATCACAACAAAAAGAGGTTAAAGTTAATCTTATCATTTAGAAAATAAAAAACATTGTCACATAATAGAGCAAAAAGGAATGTTGCATGAGAAAAAAAATAAAAAATTAAGTATTTCTTAAAAAATTTACCCATGATATTTTGTATTTATCCTTTAAATTTAATTTTTAATAATAAATTATGGATAGTTTGGGTATCTTAAAATTAAACTTTAATTATAATTAAAGATGATTAATTTGAGTTTATTAAACGGATGCTAATATGAATTCATTTGGAGGAATATATGCTATACTAAATTTTAGAGGGGCAAATATGCCCCTTTGAAATAATAAAATAGAAGGAGGGGGCAGCATTATAAGAAGAAAAAAATATATAGTAATATAGAATATAATAGTAATATAATAAAAAAATAGAAAATTTATTATATATAATGCAATATATAGCATATATCTCTATTAGTCCTTTCCACCTATGTCTAGTATTAACTGGTTTAAATTATCAGACACCACTATTAGTCCTATCATTATAAGAGATTTTCTAAAAAAATAAAATTAGTTGAAGTTTTAGTTAACAATTAAATCAAATTATTAATTACCAAAAGGCATGAATGACTGCTCCACTTAGATTTACAAGAATAGCCATACGAAGCATTGGCTTTTGAGGGATATATATATACACATCAAAATAAGATTAGATGTTTATCTGTTTCTTACAAATTTGGAAAATAGAATTTATGACTCAAAAAAACATTTGGATGTATATGAAGACAGAAATTAACACTCTTCGTTTTATTTAAAAGATAAACATGTCGAATATTTAATTTTCTTGGCCGCTGACCCGACCACATTAGGACTCCGGACCAATCATTCGAGTGGGTCCCACATGGGCCCCTTTATAGCTTCAGTGAAAATGCAGGTAGGTGTTTGGGTGACTGCCAACGGGTTTGAAAAGCATTGTTGTTGATTTTTTTTTTTTAAATGTTAGGCAAAATGATATGTGACAAATTGGAGCTCAAGTTGATGGCATGGTCATGTAATCATGTTGAGGAATGTTTCTTGTAGTCTATCAAAGCAAAAGACAAAATTGACGAGAGAATGTGCCTACAACAAAACATGGGATTTTTCATCTGCTACAATAACAAATGATGTTTTCTTAGTCAAAGCTGCATTTCTTAGTTTTAGGCTTCCATTATTCAGCAGTGAATGCACAGCAGGATAATCACAAGGCATAATGAGAATTATAAGGAGATTATTGATGACAAGTTGCATTGAATGGATAAATTTATGGAATAAGCTATTAGGATTGCCCAAGTAAAACTTTGATTGCATGTGTTATTTCATTGGAACAATTGTTTTGGCAGGTCCTTTAAACAACTCATTCACAAATCATATTCCTTTTAATAAGATTTGCCAATTGTCATAACTGTTCTTCTTTGCTTATGGTAAGTGATCTATGGGAGCCAGAGGAGCTTTTGGGATAGAAATCAGATTCAAGGTGGGTGTGGGGAAATTAACAAAGCTGTGGAGAAACAAATGGCTGGGAGAAGGAAATCTACGTGATAAATGTCAATAAATTTGCAAGATACAGTGAGGATCACTGATTAATGGCCTCTGATGCTTGTGGTGTTTCAGTTCATGTCTCATGGAATTCACCAACCCAAACATGTCACCAAGATTTTCTTCAGGCCTCATTTCTATTTTTATAGTGAGTTTATCAGTTATGTAGATTGATATATAGTTTATAAGAGCTTATCTTTAAAACATTTTTACCATTTCCTAAGATGGGGATACTCCTGAAACAAAGACTGTGTGTTTTTTTTTTTAAGAATCAAATGGGAATAATAAGCCATGATTTGAATTATAGATATTATTTATGTAACATTAGTCCCATATGAAGTACATGTAGGTAATAATCTGTGTTGATATATATAGAATTTGATTCTGTCTATATTTTCTTTATAAAAACATAGTGGGAGCTGTAGTACCTGATTAGCCTCATATTTAAGATGAATAATCATTTAAGTTAGTTTATAAAGACTTAATAAGTTTATTATCATCAACTTGCAGTGGAGTATTTTAGGTAATATAGTTTTAGATTTAATAAATCAAATATTTTATTGAATCATATTATAAAAATATGCTCATGGATTTTATTTTGAAATGCATCAAAAAATGCGTATAGGTACTGACATTGCTTCAGCCTTCTAGGAGGAATGTTTTGAAGATTGAGAGGCAATTTTATGTTGGTGGTGAATGCAATGTAAGTGAAGGAACTGCAGATTCTGAGGTATGTGTCAGAAATGTCAGAATGGCTGATTGCTTTGAAGTTTGCAATGTCAAAGGAATTGCTGCAATTCACTTTTCGCTTTACAGAATTTTCTACTCTTTTGTTTTGATGTGTTTTTATCTTCTTACTTCTTCCTGTATAATCTGAGTTCTTTTGTGCCTGAGCTCTTGTTTTGTTGCTGACCCTGCCAAGTTTAGTTCAATGATTCAGGTCTATTTAGTTGCATAAGCCCATCTCAAAACAAATTCTTTAAGATCAAGCCTGCTTAAGCCCCAGAAAATATAAACTTATTATAAATATAAAAATATAATAAATTAATTCAAATCAATGATCGTTCAATAAAAAATAAAACTTAAAAGGCAACAATCAATACACGAGCGATCAGGTCAATATCGAAACAATAACGCTTTTATAATATTTATCATCGCATAAAGACTTTGCAAACAAGCTTGAAAGGTGAAAATAATATTTTATTACTAAGTAAGAAAATTCATTGTTGCAATTTGTTATGTTTACGATATTACAGGAAAAAAAATTTATTTTTAGCATATTTATCATGATATAATAATTTGGAGCCCTAAGTCAATAGGGAGGTTGGATTGATATGATTTAACGTGAAAAATAGTTTAATGAAAATTCACATTTATATCTATCATCATCTTAATCCCTTGTAAAGAACTTTTTATTATTATTATTTCTTTGTGTTATTGCCTTGATGCCAGATGGTATCATGAGTATCATATGTCGAGTCATGATGACGTTGGACAACCCAAGAAGAAGTTAAACATATTGGCTTGGAAGACCTTGATTGCCAAGAAGGGGAAGGTCGTCGAAGGTTCAGCTTGAGGATTGACCCAGTCTCCATCAACTCCTACTAGAGGTGAAGGTTCTATGCTAGAGGGTTTTGCTAGGGGAACAAAGTACTCTCCGTTGGCTCCTAAGGGGGGTCAAGATCCTGTGGTGTGTTTGGGAAAGAAGATGGTGAGGTCGTGGTTGATGCAGGACTTATGCAGGGGTAAAACCATGCCCTTCATGGCCTCGTAGATGGTCAAGGCCATTAGAGCCCCATTGGGAGGGCCTCAAGTAGGTCCAAAGGTTGTGGAGCAAGGGTGCGACCATAGAGAAGTATTGTATAGGATCGTTGTGTCTCGGTCTGGCGAAGCAAATATACTGTTCCCCCTTAAAGGTGCTGATTAACAGTTGCTTCTTAAACAAAGTGATAGTGAGCCACAACGAACTTCTCCATACAATTCTCCTGATGCTAACTTGCACTTGTCATGCAGCACCATCATTATATGATGACCCTAATCGACTAAGTCCAAGACATCAGTGCAGTGATCGACCAACTATCCTTGGTGATCGATGAGATTTGAGTTGAGATTAAGACATTAAAGACAAGGTCGACCTTGGCTGCAATTGTTGATGTTGAGGCTCAGGTGATAGAGTTGGTTAGTCAACTAGAAAATGCATAGCAAAAACTCAAGAATGTTAAGCAGAGATTCAAGGAGGCTAAGTAAAGGCATGAGGAGGCAAAGAAAATACTAGAGAATTTAGAGCAATAGCTAGGGGACATTGAGCAGTGTTTGGCTAGCCTCAACAAATAACTAAAGGAGGTTCGAGGGGCCAACCACATCATGGAGGACTCCTGAGAGTTGGGGGTAGTGAAAACTTGAGGCCTTGGAGGCAAAAGAGATATTGGAAGATAAGCAACATCGCATTCTCAAATGGTAAAGGGAAACAATTATCGCCTACAAAGAGTCGACTGAGTTCCAAAAGGGCTTAGTGAGATCAGACTAGACTGTTGGGAAACCTGGATAGAGCATCACATGCGTAGCAAAAAAAATTTAAAGATTTCTCAAAAAAAAGTTTCATCATTCTGCAAAGATTGATACTCAAAAACGATAACTACACATGCCAAGGCAGATTTATTATCTAGAGAAATCATATATTCTTATAAAATCCCAAATCTGCTAGAGTGGATGAAGGGGCTCAACTGTCCTCCTCTCTAGCGGTGATTCACACGGTAGATGCTGTAAAGATGTTCCCTAAATCACTGCATGACCTTCCTCTCCACGCACACCACATGATTAAGAAGGGGCTGGTTTTTCTTGTTGTCCACATGCCCCAAACTACGGTTGTTAGTTAAGAAGAAGAGGAAGAGAGGAGTATAGGAGGTGGCAGCCAAAAAGGATTTAGCCTATGCCCCTTTAGTTCCCTCCTATTTATAGAGGTTCTTGTCAACTTAACTATAATGGATCCTACCCTATTGGGTACTGGATCTCTATTCAACTATCCAAGCTTCTTGGATTAATAGATCTCTACCCAATAATCTCTTATTGGCTCTTATTAGACCTTATCCATAAGATTCAATAATTTATGAGCTTATTGGATAATCAATAAGATATGGGCTCAAGTAGATATCTCATATCCAAATCTCTACTATATATAATACCTACTATATGTGTATGACACTCTAGGTCCAATATCAAGCTGGCTATAAGTCGTACCTTTCATAATTCTTTATGGATTAATGAATTATTATCTTTATAATAATTTACTCGACTCACGGATGTACTAGGCCACTACGTCGCAATCCTCGGATGATATAGGATAATCTAATTCATTGAACATGTCTATCCTCAGTTATCGTATATCTATAGTTCCTTATCTATTTAATATCTAAGAGACTGTATACTGGGCATGGAATTGTTAGGTCCATATGGAATCTACTCAAGTCTCGCTTTAATGGAACTTTTCCAGAGAACTCTCTCTCAATCCGAATAACCCTTTCTAGGGATTTGCCTCAGCAAGAATATATAGGATATTCTTCGTATGACACTAAGAGTGGATGATCATATATCGATACTCAATTACCCTTGTAAGACTGGTTACCACTCATGATGGCTGACTGTATTATATTTGGAACTTTCAAACATATAAATCTAGTATCAAAGAGTCGAGTATTCTTGCAAGACATTTTTGATATCTCAAGTCTAATGATTAGACACACAACTGAGACTATAGAATTGCTATCTGATAATGAGGTATCATTAATCATCAAATATTCTGTGAACAGATTGATTAGTGAACTTATTCTCCAATGACTACCTGCATTGTATCCCTAGTGTCTCCACATAAACAGCTATGAGACTAGTCGCCTCCATCATATGGATGGATATACAAAACACTAGCTTGTCTAGTTATCTCAATATCCCTCTTGAGTAACATATGATTAAGATTATTTAGAGTTTATGTTTAAGGATGAATCGATCTCATTATCATGATCTCATCACGGTCTAATTCTCATTGCATAGATCCATGGATATCATAATATATATAATAGATAACATAAAATTAGAAAAATATTAATAAATAATAATAAGTAAAAATATTGTGTAATGTATTATATATATCATCACTTAAGTGATTGACTTGCAGAACACCTATGACTAGTGGAGGTCTCATACCATTACAAGTATATGATTGCCTTGGCTCACTTTATTGTGAAGTACAGACAATTGGAGATTGAGAATCCCTTAACGGATCAACCTGACGATGACAATGTGTCAATGGTGGTAGATGCTGTTGCTTGCTGAGTTAGTTGGAGCAAAAGTGGGGCGATAGCTTACATCATCCTCATGAGGGTCTACACTTGGTGTGTAAGGCTCAGAAAGGCCTCAAAAGGAACGACTAGATGTCTTGTGCTCCCCCGAAAGTGAGAGCCCGGGGTCATTGAATAAGCACTGGTAGCACTCCAGGGTCTAAGTCAAAGTAGATGCATCCACATAAGGGAATGAGGGCAATTGTCCTCCTTGCACAAAAGTGCTATGTGTGGGAGGTGGCACCTCTTCATTCGAGCGCTCATTAAGAGGATTTACTGGTGGATGCTCTTGCGATATTTGAACCCTTCTTCTAGCATAAAAATATTATTGTCTTGATGCCTTCGATTGGGAGTCAGTACGATTCAGTCTTGACCTGAAGGCGCGAAGTCATCCAAGCAACCCTCATGGTGGTCCGATAGGGCAATTGACGTGATGTCGAGGTGTTCGAGGTGGCTTTAGAAGAGTCTTCGACTACTGAGGTGGTTCTAAGACTAGGTCGAGTTGGGTTTTGGTCTCCTCGGGAGTCTTACACAAAAGTTGATGCTGAGAGAGATTTTCTGACCCGACCCCTTCGACACTCAAGTTAATAGAGTGAAGTTGTGTGGGTATAGTATTTTTTGTGTGAGAGGTTCGACTCCTAGATAGGCACTAAGAGCTTTATACCTGTGCAGTTGAGGGTACCATCCATAACCATCACAATGCCCTCCTTTGGTGTTTTGCTTACATAGGTGATAGGGTCGAACGACCTCTTGCGAGCTACTATCCATGGAGGCCAAATAAGGGGGAGTAGATCTGAGTGATTGGCAAATGACCACTTCCCATGACAACCAACTAGATCAACCTGAATGATCTCCCATAGACAATAAAGCTGACAAATCATTATTTCTCTCACGTCACTATCAAGTGGAGGAATGACTTGGTCTTTGTCCTCCATGTCAGCTCCTTGGTGATAACTAGCTCATGGGTTATGATTAATACTATAATATTCTCTATCACTATATTAAATGATAAATGATGATATATCTTATGAGATACTCTAATAAATATTAATTTGGCAAAGAATATAAAAAATTGGTTATTCTAATGATTAAATCTTCATTTTATTTAAGGAAATGAGAATTTTGTTGATGAAACTTAGAAGATCAATTAAATAGATTTTTTGCAACCAGCTTATGCTCTTTACACCTAAAGTTGGTGTACGAGATTGCGAAAGCTGAAAATGTTTTTTTTAACTGCGACTGCCATCTAACAAAGTTCTTAGAATAATGTTGTAATATCCTTCATATATTAATATTAATATTTATTTTAATATAAAAAATTATTTAATAATATTTATATTAATTGTTTTATATTCGAATCTTAGTGCTAGGGACTTAATTGTAAGTTCTAGAATTTAAATATGATTTATAAAAAAAATTTATATTAAGTTATAAAAAAAATGAGAAAACGGAGGACCTATGTCACTAGCTAACACAAGGAGTGTGCCACCCATACTTAGCTATATTTTTAACACCTCTGATCCCTTTTGTTACATGCTTATTTATCATATTTTTATATTAACTAGACCTAGGTAATTAGAAAAAAATTAGTAAATTAAAATCTAACATATCTTAGATTGAAAAAGAGTAGAGGACTTGAATAAGGAGAAGTGTTACTTTAGCATACGATCTTGGATCAATTCTTCATCTTGGGATTAACTTTTTCTAAGATAAGTATTCTAGCCCATCTTATAGTAATTTTTTTCCAATGATTTCTTCTTGTTTATGAATAATTTGTAGAGTTTCTTCTTGTATAACTTGCTAATCTAAAATTTATAAGAATTTTAACCTATCTGGATTGTTTTAATTATGACATTTTATATAAAATTCTGATTTGGGCAAAGCCTATTTACTTGAAAACTAGATTCTTGGATTTTTCTTTTAATATCTTATTTGATGATTTAAAATATGAATGCTAACCCAAATATTTATTTTAATTAATATTTTCATTTCTATCAAATAGAGATAAAATGACTTGGCTTATCTTCATTATTTCAATTATAGTGTTCTATATAAAATTTAAATTTGAGTAAAACTATCTTTATCATAAATTAAACTTTAAAATCTTTCCTTCAATATGTTATTCAATTGATTTGAAGTATAAATGATTGTCTAAATATTTATTTCTTTTAATCTTTTGAATCCTACTAAATAGTGATAATATGTTTTGACCTTTTCGTACTAAATTACATGTAACTTTCTATATGTAACTTTAATTTATATAATTCTTATTTTATCTAAAAGGATACTCATATATATTTTAAAAAAATATCTTACTTAAAAAATTAGAGCACAGTTTCTTATCCAAATGTCTAGAATAATGTACCTTACAGATTATGCTAGAACACATTTATTCTTAAATTCACCAATTCTTGTTTTTATCTTTTTGAACTTGATGTCAACAAAAAAAATTTCTTTAAATGAGTCATGTTGCTTTAAACTCTTATATTTCTTATTTTTGAATCTTATCACTTTGAATGAATTGTGCATATATTTATGTCGCTTGATATCACTTTATGTATGCGTATATATATTTTTATTGTTTCACTTGTTTTTCATATATATTTTATTTTTTAATCAAAATATTCTTTTTATGCGATGATATTTGTGAGATAATATAATTTTTTTCTCAAAAATTTTTAAAAAAAAGTGTAAAGCTTGTGATGCTCTTGCCAATCCCAATAACTTCATCCAGATGTATGTGGATAGAGCTTCCAGGAGACTAATGTTAATATTCATAATTAGATGAATCATGTTATATTATGATCTCACTTTATTCTCTATGCTCCTTTGACATGTTTTCTAAAGCGCATGTTTTTGTATTTCTATATGTTCTTTGGATATGAATGAAATATCAAATATAACACTAAAGCTTATATTTTGTATTTATTTCTTGACATGCTCTTATAATGCTCTTTACTCCATTGCTATAAATGAATCAAGGAAGATATTGAGTAACTTATATATTACTTCTTGCTTCTTCGTTAGGTATACATTTAATGAAATAATATATATGACTCTTCTATCCATTCATTGAATCTTAATTCTTAGGTCTATGAGCTATTATATCTCCATCATAGATATATTAGTTACTTGCTAAGCTTTATAGCTTATTTTGTTGCTATATAAATTTTTTTGATTCGTTTGCTATTCATCCTAATGTTAGGTTTGGGTTGAGGTAATGGAACATTAGAAGATTGTGACAAGTTTTTGATGATTTGACATGATGTTATTGTAAAAAAATAAATTTTGCTCATAACATTAGTTTTTAAAAGAATCTGAATTTATGTCCCTTATAAAGATTAAATGAGTTATTTTGAAAGTTTAGAATATTAAGTATGAAGTTTTATGTTGATGTGAACTTGTGATAAATTATTGATTTTATAATTATAGTAATTTTTGTCTTTTGTGCATTTATAAGTGATGGTTAATGAATTTTGAGTTGACCTTGGGTTGTATAGATTTATTGATTATAAATTAAACATATTTTGTAGATGTGAATGAAAATTTAATGCTTTTGGGTGTTCTCAAATTTTATGTCTTGGATTAGAGGTTTAGATCATAGATGACTGATTATTTTTTTTGATTTAAAATAGATTAACACCTTTAAATATTATTTTGGGAGTATGACAAATATAATATATCATATACATAATGCAAAAAATTCTTCCTTTGTTCAACTTTGGAGTGGAATATACATAAACAAATTCCAATCACAGGAGACTCAGCTGTTGGTATATTAGCTTATCATTTGGTAGCCTCTGAATTGTCAATTAAAAATAATTAATCCATGGGGGCACAGAACAAAGCCTAGATTTAAGACTTGGCATAACTTATCACCTTTGTATGTCTCGCCTGCTTATCATCTAATCCAAGTCTATCACCAGCTGAGAAATCAATAATGCAAAGTGAGCTTTTGCATATGAATGTGTCAGTGAATGTCAATGTTTAAAGCTTTTTAAAACATAGTTCTGATGCCAACTTCTTTGTGTGTGTGTGTGTGATTCATGTGGTCACCATCATCAACCAAAAGGAGAGGGAGGGGAAGAAGACTATAGATTTGAGACCTTCCCCTTCTCTTTTGAGAGAGAAACCAGACTAGGTTTAGCATCAGTGTCAGCACTTTTGTCCATGATTCTGAGGTCAAGACATGGATGTGGGTGGCACTGAATGGGCCAAACAAATAAAATTCTCCTCGTTTGTTTGTTTGTGTTTGTCCGATTTAATTTGTTGGTTTCCACAGTAATAACCATCTTCTTTTCCTAAAATCTTCAATGTAAGAATAGTTAGAAGTCAAACTTGTAAGTACAACACAGTTCATCTGCTCTTGACATGTATAAATATGAAATTACTGTGTCATTTGATTTTGGGTTATTGATCTCCTTCAAACAAAAATATTATTCTCATATCCGAAGTGAGTAAGATGAGTTTGATATTATTAATTTAAATTTGAACATTTTATGAGTTCAAATTTAAGTAGAATTAGTTCAAATTTATTAAATTAATACTTTAATTATCTCGTTGAGTCGAGTCGTTAGAAACGGTATTAGAATTGACATAATATTAAATACGATAAGAGACATAAATAAAAAAAATAACACTTCCCGTGATTAAATTAAAGTCATGGAATTAACCTTTCCTTGTATACATCATACTAAAATATGATTATGGGCTATGTTAGCTTTTAGATAATTATCTCTCTCTCTATATCTATCTATATATATATAAGGTTTTAAATTTAACATGAGAAGAAGATTTAACATATGCTTTGAAGATCATTAATCTGCAGAAGATACTTTTTGATGTATAAACTTAGGTTGTAGCATGGATGCAAACTATTTCAACATTCTATTAATATCCATCATAACCATATAGCTTTTTTTTTTATTTTGCACAAATACCAATTTATTCTTTTTTTGAGCTTGAAAGGTGCTTCTGCGATGGAAAAGCCTCAACATGAGTTGAAGAGTCTCTGAAGTTGACATCAATCTCTGCAAAGAAGAGTCAGTAATCACCATTTTATGTTTCCTGCAACTTTGAAATTTGAACTGAGAAGCCAAGCCAAGCTCCACAGCTTTTGAAGAAGGCAAGTTTCAGTGGCTGAAGAGTAAACCCCCCAACACCTACAAGGCTACAACATATTTATATTGCTAAGTATATATGTACAGTATCAGAAAAGATCATCTGACAGCCAATTAAACAATACAGTATGAATACCTTCAACAGTATGATATCAAGACCTGAAAGACTGTCTCCTGACAGCCTTCCAACAACACTAAAACAAATAGCCCCCCCCATAAGCTCACCACATCATTTGTATCATATGCAGCCTTTCAGATGCAAGATAGAGAGAGCTGAAGAGAGGAGGAAACAGGATAAAAGCTGAGACAGAGACAGTGGAGTGCATGTGGGCAATGCTTTGACAGCATCACTATACTTTAGGAGTTCAGATACTTGAGGGTGTGACATGGAATGTAAGAACTTTTCACATATTCTTCTGTGTCTTAATTGCCTTATCAATCAATGAAGTAAACAAATGATTAAGG
Source organism: Musa beccarii (assembly GCA_024322285.1). NCBI lineage: Eukaryota > Viridiplantae > Streptophyta > Magnoliopsida > Zingiberales > Musaceae > Musa > Musa beccarii. Next base: position 50,648,884 of record CM044397.1, on the reverse strand, counting down.
ATCATAAACAATCATAAGAGCTCCATAATCAATCACTGATTGGGGGGCTAAGGAGGAACTAAACAATGACAAGCTTGGTTTCATCTACAAATTAATTCTTAATCCAAGAATATGTAATACACTTGATCCATACTTTATCTCACTTCCTAGCTAGTGAATAAACATAACATGTGAAGTGACATGAACATTATCATGTTATTGTCAGCCTCTGATTAGTGAGAGAATAGTGATGTTTTGTAATCTAGCATGTTCCAAGGAAATTAAAGGATTGGAATGGAAGAGGTCTTGCAGAACAAAGTCCATCACCACCACCACAAAAGACGGCTTCTAACATTGGGAGTCAATGTATGTGTGTAGAGGGTGCCCTCTTGCAACAAATATGTCAACCTGGAGAAGAATTTGGGATCATATCAAATGTTATTAGTGTGCTCCAAATTGAAAATTAGAAGATTCAATCAAGACATTGAATATTAGAAGTTGCAAAACCAATAAATTCTTTTTTCTTTTCATAACATAATGACTTTTCCTGTAATTATTTGCCTTTATACATTTGTGTGCATCTAATATTAGAAGTTGTGACATTATGATTCGTTAAGACATGAAAATAAATTATCAATTAATTATATAAATAAAATAAATTATCAATTAATGCGTTAAACATGCCGTCACCTTACAAAATAAAATTGGATTATATTAAAATTTTAGAGCAATATATTTATTTTTAAAAAATATATATATAATATTAAAACAATAATAAGGACAGCAACAAAATAACAATAAACAACAGAAGGAAGTCAGGGAAGGTGGAATAATTAAAGGCGAGAAATAAAAACTCCCATCGACCGACCGAGCGACCTCCCAAACGGCCTACTTTACGCCTTTCCCTTTCCACCGCCCCCCACCTCACGATCTCCTCCTCCTCCTCCTCCTCCTACTCCTCCGTCGTCGGCTTCTGTCGCCCCACCAATCGTTGCACGCATCAATCGAGGAGCAAGTCCGAGACTTGAGGGTTTCTCCGTGCCCTCCATTCCTGACCCAGGTTTGGGCGGGGGGTGGTGAGGGGCGCGACGATGAGGCGACCGGCGAAGCTGGAGGCGGCGCTGTCTCTTGGACGGAAGCGAACCATGCAGGGCCTCCTGGTCGCTGCCATTCTCTATGTGGCGCTCGTCTTCCTCTTCGAGTTTCCCGTTCTCTGCCGCCGGATCCCCTCCCCATCCTCCTCCTCCATCTACGCCGCCGCCGGGCTCCTTGGTGGCGATGGCCTCGGCCTCTCCCTCCACCTTGGCGCCGAGGATCGGCATGCCCCCCTCCGCCCCTCCCGGCGCACCCACCTCCTCCACGGCTCCGCCCGCGGCCCCACCGGCTTCCGCCTCCCGTCCGACCGCCGGCGCTCGATGACCGTCTCGGGGCTCGATTTCCGGATCGTCAATGCCACCGCCGCCGGCCGCGGGCCGTTCTCCGGTCTCGACAAGGTCGCGAGGGACGCGTGGGAGGTGGGGCGGAATCTTTTGGAGGAGCTAAAGGCGGCGCCTTTTGCGGCCCTCGCGGCGGCCACGAAGGACGAGAACAGGACGGAGGACGGCTGTCCGCACTCGATCATACTTTCCGGGGAGAAGTTCCTTGAGCGGGGGAGGGTGATGGTGATACCCTGTGGGCTGACGTTGGGATCACACATCACCCTGGTTGCGAAGCCGTACCCGGCCCACCCAGAGTACGACCCCAAGATCGCGACCTTGAGCGAAGGGGAGAAGGAGATCATGGTGTCTCAGTTTATGATGGAGCTGCAGGGGCTCAAGACGGTGGATGGGGAAGACCCGCCCAGGATCCTCCATTTCAACCCCAGGTTAAAGGGGGATTGGAGCGGGAGGCCTGTGATCGAGCAGAACACGTGCTACCGCATGCAGTGGGGATCGGCCCAACGGTGTGAAGGTTGGAAGTCCATGGCCAATGAGGAAACCGGTGGGTTACTAAAGCTTCCACCTTAAGCTACTCCCCGTGATGAGTCATGAGTATATTTGAAAGAAATACTTACCCTGAAAAAGTCATCATATTGTTGTCAAATGCTAATTTCTGATGGATTCTGCTTTCCTCAAGAGCGTGCTAAACATCTGAAATTCCACTTTTTTTATATGGAAAAGTTATTATTCTGATTTCTTTTTCTTTTTCTGTTGCTGTAAGTTTTGAATTTAGTGGAATATTGGAAGCTCACTAGATGCACATGTCTGACTTTGAAATTTCTGAGGAATTATTCTTCTAGAATTTCATACCGATAATGGTTTTTCGGAGAAAAAGTCCTTTTACCATTAGAGTGGTGATTTCCATTCTGAGTAGCTCGTGTACGTTTTACCAAAGTGTTTTGCTTTGAGAAGTGATCGTTGATTAATGAGCTTGCTTTCTGACTGCTATTTCAGTTGATGGGCTTGCAAAGTGTGAAAAGTGGATCCGTGATGATGACAACCAGATGGAGGAGTCAAAGATGGCATGGTGGTTAAACCGCTTGATTGGTCGGACGAAGAAGATTTCTGTTAATTGGCCATATCCATTTGCAGAAGACAAGTTGTTTGTCCTCACTCTAAGTGCTGGATTGGAAGGTTATCATGTCAATGTTGATGGGAGACATGTGACCTCTTTTCCTTACCGCACTGTAAGTTTCGGTTGCAAAAGCCCCACAGCTGATGTGATCCGGATTCAACATTGTGCTGGAGATGTAACTCTATGGTTTATCTCCCATGTAGGGTTTTGTTCTCGAGGATGCAACAGGCCTGTGGGTGAATGGGGATCTTCATGTCCAATCCATTTTTGCTGGTTCCTTGCCTACATCTCATCCTAGCTTTGCTCCACAGAAGAATCTAGAAATGTCAGCAGAATGGCAGGCGCTGCCACTTCCTGATGGACCAGTTGAACTTTTCATTGGCATCCTTTCTGCAGGCAACCATTTTGCAGAGCGTATGGCCGTCAGGAAGTCATGGATGCGTACAGTAAGAAAATCATCCAATATGGTTGCTCGGTTTTTTGTTGCTCTGGTAAAATTTCAAGCTTTGTGCCCTACATTTTTCTTTTTTTTTTTTAATCTAAAGATATGCTAACTAATGGAATTTTTGTTCAAACAGCATGGAAGAAAGGAAGTGAATGTTGAGTTGAAGAAAGAGGCAGAGTTCTTTGGTGATATTGTCATAGTGCCTTTTCTGGACAGCTATGATCTTGTTGTTCTCAAGACTGTTGCCATATGCGAATATGGGGTTTGTATTGACTGCAATATGTTTTTCCCCGAATCTTAGTTGCTTGTTCTGCTTTTTCTGGTCCTGGTGATTGATTATTTCTAATCCCGAAGGTTTCTTTGGTTCTCTTTTTTCTTTCTTGCTCTGACAGGTTCATACTGTTTCTGCTCGCTATATAATGAAATGCGATGATGATACCTTTGTTAGAGTTGATTCTGTATTGAACGAAGTGAAGAAAGTCTCCAGCGATAAAAGTCTATATGTGGGTAACATGAATTACAACCACAAGCCATTGCGAGAAGGGAAATGGGCAGTTACATATGAGGTAATAAATATAAGTTTTCCTTGTAGCTAAAAACAACTATGGTGTGTGCAATCTCCTTATCATATGCAAGGTGCTGCATTACTGACGAAACTTGAGTACATTGGAATCCCCTTTTAATTCTGTATGCAACATATTAATGTCATACTTTTACACACTCTGCAAGAGTAGAAAGATTGGCAATTGAATCTTGCTTCCTGAAGGTGGAATAAGTCCACTTGTCTTATCTGCAATGCTTGATTGATGACGGAACCAGAATCTTTCGTGGTTGCTGCCACCCTACTATGCTTAGAAGATGTGTTTGTAGATTAGATTTTTGTGTCAAATGCCTCTGTGAACAAAAAACCTGCTTTTTTGAACTGTAAATTATTATGCTTTCTTTTTTATGCAAAACTAGATGCATTTTGTCATCAATTAGAAAGAGAAAAGAAGTCAAAATTTTGATTGACTTTCTCATGATAAAAGACATGAGTATTTTGAAATCAGAAACATATGATTTCATGCACCAAGAAATGCGTAATGGAAATCATATCCCTAGGTGAATATATTCTTTATTATCACAAACAAAATGAAGCAATGCAAAAGCTGCGTTTAGATCTACTAGAAGCATGCGAAGGTGTATACAGAAATCAGCACTGCCAATTTAAGGTTAATTGATTGGCAGGGAAAACTTTCTGTTCATGCTTCTTGTGTTATGACTTGAACCAAAAGATTGTGCTGTAGTTGATTGATATATTTAATTCAAATAAAAGATGTTAAGCGATATTTAATGGTGGTGAGAGACTTTCAGTGGATGACATGTATTAATGTGCAGTTTTCATAGTTTGAGCTCTGACCTGATATATGCATTTGAGGTTAGATACTGTCAGGCCAATTTATACACTATGACGTGATAATGTAGCCTTTCACAAGTTACTCCCTTATTCTTTCCATTGACTATATCATTTTGATATTTTTTTTTTCAGCTTTTTGACTGATCCTAATATTTATGTGCTCATAATCAGTGTTTCAAGAAGTTACTTTTAGAAGTTTTTTCCTTATGAACAGTTATTACAAAGTGCACCAGGTGCTACTCTATATGCACTAGTCTCAAATCGGGATTTAAAACCATTGCCTACAGAAGCTTCCTGGATGAACAACCATCCGGCTGGCTGGATGTTGGCTTCTACGTAGGTTTTGTTGCTGTATATGCATATGCAGTCATGCCCTTCATTGTGTAAGGATGGCCTTAATGTGTGTTGTTGCTGCTTATGCTAATTGTGGAGTCACATGCACCAATATGGCCTCTTATGCATGAGAAAGCAGACGTGTATTCCTATGCAACCTCATCTAGCTGCATTAGCGAGAAAATGAGGTTGCATATATGCTGTATGTTTCCTCATCCTTACTAACATTCTACAGTTGTATCGTCTTAAAATTATAGGATACATCTTTACCTATTTCTCCTGTCTCGTCATCAAGTTTTGCTCTAGTTTGCATCTTTCTCTTGCAATCATGTACCAATTCGTGGTCTCATCATCTGACACAGATGTATACATAATTAGTCTTCTTGGGTATGCGGCACACTTTGCATCACAATAAAGTTATGCTTTATTACTAAGAACTAAAATGTTCATGGTTACTTAGTGTAATATCATCTGATGAGATAAGGTAATGCATTTATTGTGCTGAGTAATTCTGACTCGTGTTGCAGGAATGGCCTGAAGAGGATTATCCAGCATATGCAAATGGCCCTGGTTATGTTGTATCATCTGACATAGCACACTTCATCATTTCTGAATTTGAGAAACATAAATTACGGGTAAGTGTGTTCATTTTCATTTTCACAAGGATAACAATTATAGTTTAGATTAGTATTACGAGTAGTAACATTATTGGGTCAAGATGACCTGGGAATTAGTTGCAACCATATTTTCTTCAGTGAAGCATGACTTTTCACACACCATTTTTTATAAAAATACTCAAATAAAATCATGATTTTGGGTAAGTGTGTTCATTTTCTTTTTCACAAGGATAACAATTATAGTTTAGATTAGTATTACGAGTAGTAACATTATTGGGTCAAGATGACCTGGGAATTAGTTGCAACCATATTTCTGTATCTGTTTCTTCCGTGAAGCATGACTTTTCACACACCATTTTTTTATGAAAGTACTCAAATAAAATCATGATTTTGGCTACATGCTTTCTAGTTAGTTTACCAGAATGGATCTCTGTCTTGCTGCTTCGTTTTGTTGATAAGGTTTATTCTTTTTGTTCATGTATGAAGAGAAACCATCGCAATTGGCATGTCCTTCTCAATTGCATGCGTTTGTCATCGTATCATGATGAAAAACTTTTCTGCCCCCTGTACAGCATATGAAGATTCCTTTTGTCAAATGATTGTACATTAAGTTGTGAGGTTTTTCAAATTGATGCAGTTGTTTAAAATGGAAGACGTGAGCATGGGTATGTGGGTTGAGCAGTTCAATAACTCCAGAGCAGTTGAATACATACATAGTGTCAAGTTCTGTCAGTTTGGATGCATAGACGATTACTACACCGCACATTACCAGTCCCCAAGGCAAATGACATGCATGTGGGACAAATTGCAGGCAGGGAAGCCTCGGTGCTGTAACATGAGATGACATCAACATGATTGAACGAGGCAAAATTTTAGCAGCTATACGGCTGCATTCATCGCGCAGGCTGGGTTGATAGTGCTTACAAATTCGTTTCCTGCCTTTCTTTTCACATCGGCTGAGAAAGACTAGTGGCCATGGAAGAGCTACCCTGCTGCCTCTAAGGATCAAAACGATGCAGATCCTGTTACTCCACGATCCCTCTGATGGAGGTTGCCGCGGTTTTAAATACTCATAAGGTTCAGATCTTATGGCTGCTTCTTGTCTCAGATTTTGTAATTTAATCTCAGTTAAATCGGATGAAATGGCACGACAAAGAATCACCCCTTGTTTCTGTGCTTATTGTCTATACTTGAGAAGAGCATATATAGCCACTAAGTTCATGGTTGAACTTGCAACTTTTTTGTTGTGATTTGCTCTTGTGAATTTACCATCACCTTCTTGATATTTGGGAGTATCAGAGAAATGGAAATATCAAGTTATATTTGCTTTTGCTACGGGCAGTTAATTCACTACCTACAAATTTAAGACGAATCATTAGATAAGAAACCTCGATTGTTCCCCAAAGCTTCATTCTTTTTATGTTCTTTAGCAGTGTGTCAGCTGTCCATGATCTTATAGCTTTCCAGTCATTGGTGTAATAGAAATTTAAGATGTTTGCCAGCTGAGACGTGGTTCTCATTATTGGATTTTGTGGTTGGCAGAAACTGGTCAATTTTCTAAAGAGCAGTATGTTGCTTTTGGGTTGTGCATTCTGTACCCACACTCTTACCATTTTGCATGTCATGACCGGATTCGTCTATCTTAAAACTTCAAACTCAATCATGCAGCTTTGCAGATCCTAAGTTGATGAAAGAAACTTTCCTGTTGGGACTTGAAAGTCTGATCCTGTTTCCAACATGTGGTGGATGCAGGTGATGCTGTTCGTAACTGCATAAGTTGTTCGTAGGTCCTTTGTCAAATAGGACTTTTTTTTCTTTAAATTCTGGTATGTTTCTTTTAAACTTCATGCTCTTTTGCAGGTCGATTGTTGTTATCAAAACAGAGGAGGAATCCTTTATTGGATGGGATTCTCCCTCTCACATATTCCTTCAAATTTCTTTTCCCTTCAACACTGCATAAGACAGTTCCTGCCATACAATGAATACATTTGATAAATCCCATGTGAAATGGCATAATTATATTGATTGTGGAGAAGAGAATTGCTAAGCTGATAGAAATATTTGGGACCAATTCTCAAACAACAAAAAAAAAAAAAAACCTTTTTTTTTTTTGGGAAGTGCCTCTGATGATTTTTAAAATTTCTCAAGAGTATCTCTTTTAGTCTAATTCCTTTAATATTCTCAGCTTCTTATCTTTTTTTTTTCCTTCCTTTTTGTATGGATCAATCTATAGAATAAACATGATCCTTCTTTTTTCTATGGATGTAAATATAAAAATATTATAAAAACTATAAACATAGTATTTTTATAAAATTTGTATATGTATTGCATTACACTGTCTTTCTGATGTTGTTGAAAACGCTACAATGCAATGTAAAAAAAAACGTAAACATAATGTTTTTATAAAATCTATATATGTACTGCATTACATTTTTTTTATATTGTTAAAAACATTGTGACACAATATTTATATATGCATTGCATTATAGTTTTCCTAATATTATTGAAACCAAAACATCATAGCAAAATGTGAACATAATATTTGTATACTACGTTACAATATTTTCTTACTATAATTTTTTGATATTATTAAAAAAATATAATATAGCCTAAAAATATTGTAATTTAAAAATAAAGGAAAAATAGATAGATAACTAGCCACGAAATAAAGACATTCTTAATAAATATCTGAAAATGAGGACACTTCCTAAAAAAAATAATAATCCAAAAATAGAAGCTTAAAAGAATTCATCCAAATATTTGTTTTATGATTTATACACTTCATGCAATAAATTCCAACAATGCTAAAAAAGAAATTGCACAGACTTTACCAGTTTCTTCTACTCTTTCAAGTTCTAAGCTTCTGCTAACGTGAATCCAAAGCAGCAAGACTCACAACGCATTTAAGTTCTTGCAACAATGACAACAACACAACTGCCAATTCATTATTTAGCAACAAAGAACTGCGTTCAGGCTATACATGCATTACACAAAACCTGCTAAGCCAAACCCAAATACTGATTTGCAACTTGGAATGCCAAACCACAAATAACCAATGTTTATGGAAGTAGCAAACTATATACCACTACATATAGCACTAGTGCTGCTGGGGAAGGGGCAATTGTGACAGCCCCTCATCCATCGATATTAGCATTTGAAGCCATGGCACACAGACAAAACGATGATAAGTATTAGTGCAATAATGATTGCCAAGACAATCAGCTTGATCTTCATATTCTGAAACCACATCTTCCTCCTCATCTGTGTTCCATGCTGTCGGAAATCTTGTGCCTGTGATACCACACATCGGAGAAATCCATGAGAACTGAATCCCCAGCAGAGGAAGTTAACAGATGATAGTACATGAGAACACACAAAAAGCATAGCACTCCACTGTGATAATATAATACAGCAAGTTTACTATGACTTTGAGAAGGCAGTACGCATAGATATGACTTGTCTACCTGTGAGCGAAGGTTTTCTGTCTTGTCGACAAGCAGCTCAATTTTCTCCCCACGATCAAGAACCTAGCGAATCAAGAAAGACCGATCAAGGAAACAGCATCAAGAACATCCATCAGCTGTGAAAAAAACAAGATCTCTATCGTGAAATTTATTTATATATAGATGGCAATGGCTAAGCACCTTCTCGATGTTCTCCATCATAACTCCTTTGACTTCAGAAACCTGAGCTTTCACCTTGGCAAGCTTGCTTATCTCTTCGGGGTGGTCAACACAGTACTGCATGTGCTCTTTAAGCTTGGACCTGACATGTTAGTCAAAGCTTCCCTGTTATGTTTGCTTACAGAAGATTATAAGGATTGATTGAACAATCGAGTCATCATAAAAAGAGTACCCGAACTCGCGAGTGAGGCTGTTGGCTGCAGCAGTTGCAGCTTTTCCTCCTCCATATCTTTTGTTAAAATCCTCCTTCACCCTCTCTAGAAAGGCAATGGGAATTTGCCTGCCAACTGACTCGACAGCAACAACACAATATGCTGGAAAAATTGGACTTTCGTTAAGCTCCAGAATAGAACTTATAAGATTCTAAAGTATTAGGTGTGGAAAAAGATAAAAGTGCCCATGAACAGAAACCTACATGCCCTAGACCCAACTATTTTTATAATCTAACATTATATTTACCACGAAAATAATCATAATGCCTGTAACAGAATGTGCATGGGGCAAACAAACAGAAGTTTACCCTAATTTTGAACCTCAAACATCAATTCCCACAAAGTTGTCCAGTGTCCATGCCTCTGTAATAATAAATCCAATAATACTAACAATAAACCATACCTGGATATGCTATTATTTCTCACAACATATTGGTCCTTGTTTCCAGAACCTCCAAGAACAGGAAGTATACACCAACCCTCCACAATCCCAGTAGTATAGAACATAACATCTAACAAATAATATGCAACTGTTTCTAACGGCCAAAACAGCATCATTCTTGAATGCCTAACCTATATCTGATGAATCTGATAAGGATGGAATAATAAGATATGAGAGTCCACCAAAGAAACTATTGTAATTTATCTAAAGAATCTAACAGGTGATAGAGGATAAATTTGTGAATAAAAAAAAGCTTAAGTTGGCAAGAATATCTCAGCCTGATGTTAACATTACCCCGGGGAGGGGGGGGGGTGGGCTCACTATTACTAGCAAGAGCAACACAGAAGCGCAAAGGCCATTTTGACTTGCAACTAGGAAAAGGAGAAAATTTCCACCTTCGATGGCAGATGAGAATATTTATGCATGGTTCAAACATGGGCAAATGCAAACATCAATACAACCTTTATATCATGCTCACTAAATAAACATACAGGCTGTCTATTTAATATTATTATTAAGAAACATGCAAATTATAAATAACTAGAGGTCAAGAATAAGTTTTTGAAGCAGAATGATACAAAATTAGATGCTTCAACGTGGTAAAAAGAGCTATAAGAAACACATTTCTACTTTCCGATAAGCATGAGGAATGCAATCGAGTCCATCTTCTCTTAATCGTCCAAATTTCTACTGAATTTTCTAAGTCTCCACTGATTTCCTCTTCACTGATGCTTCGGTGTACTTAGGAATCTCAACAAAAGGAACAAAAAGAAAGACAAATGACTATCACATGTTGAATTGAACTTATTGATGCCGATAGAACATGTAGCACAAGAACATCCTAACTCAAGCCAACATATCAGATCTGTGGAGGAAGAATCATCTCCCACTCTATTCGTTCTTTCCACTCAAAGCTATCTCCCCATGTCGATCGCAACCAGAACTTACAAGAAACCCATCCTTCAAACGAGAACAATCCACCTAACTGCTCCAGGAGCATCACGATCCATCAATAAAATCAACCAAGAATCAAACCCTAGCCTAACGAAAGACCCAAGATTCGCCCTCAAATCAATCAGAACAACAACCGTCCAGCTCGAACCCATCAATCGAACGCGAAAAATGAACACGACGTCAACAAATCTAATCCAGCACGAAACCCCTCAATACTCCTGATCTGGACGCAGAGCACTCACTGTAACCGTCCTCGACGAGGTAATTGAAGGTGTGGCCGTCGCAGTTGTAGGTGAACTTGTTGTTGCTAGCGGGGAGCTTCTGCAGGCACTGGGCAGCGATGCTGTTGAAGTTACCCGAGAACTCCGTGAACTCCGCCAGCACCACCGTCCCCCGAGCGACGAAGCTGTAGATCAACGACTGCTGTCCCATCTCCACGCCCCCTGAAGAAACCCTAACCCCAGACCGATCGAATCACGACGAGGAGGAAGTAGAAGAGACCGCGATCTCCACCAAGGTAGAAGAGGCGAAAAGTGCCTCCCCTTCCTTGTCGTTTCTTGGAAGGGGGGAAATGGCGTGCATGACCACTTTATCTACCTAATCGTGGAGTAGTCCAATATTTTTGGTCTTTTGAGGGTAAAAATAAAAACTTGCCTAATATTCTCGTTCCTTATAAAGTCCTTATTATTTTTGCATATTTCATAAAAACCATCTTAGATAGATTAGTTTCCCCTAAGTGTATAACCTAAAGCCATTTTTTTTATTTTAAAGAGTGTAATTGAAAAGATAACAGCTCGTTAATTACCTACTAAATTTTTTTAATATTTCTAAACTATTCCTATTATTTGTCTTCTGTTTTTATTTTCTTACGATGATGTTGATAGAAAATGAGATGAAATAAGAGATAAAGCGAAAGAAAAAAAAATCAATAATATTAGAATTATAAATAATAAAATAAATATTTTATTTTGTAAAAAATATCAATAATAAATACTATAAACATTAAGCTTTGTCCCTTTTATTCTTATTTTTTATGTAATTCCATAAACGTTACTCCAAGTTACTTATTTATTTGTTTAATTATCTTCGTTCATTATACTTACAAAAATAAAATACTTTTTTATTTTAATCTTATAAAATTATATTTTTAATTTTTTTTTGTAGGAATGTCGATGTTTTAATTTTATAAATATAACGATATTAATATAGCTTTTGAAACTACAGAGATCGAGATATAAATATAACTAATTACAGAGATAATCTATAATTAACTCGTATTTTGATAATTTTAAATTATAGATTGAAAACCTATTCTACATAGTTTTATCTACCCGATGATGGAGTAATCGAATAAATCTTTATGATGTTGAAGTGTACATAAGAACTTGATCGAAAATTACTATTAAATTTGCTTCTTATAAATAAGCACATGCGAATGCTACGTAAAACATAACCAAAATGAAGCAGAGAAATTAAAAAAAAAAGAGAGAGAGAGAGAAAATTATTGTCTTTCAGTGACTAACAACATCAAATTCTACATGAAAAAGAAAAAAAATGAACAATAAACTCATTAAATATGGACAGAAATAAAATGAACGTTAAATCACCCTCAAAAGGGGAACAATGGGAAAAGAAAAAGAAACAACAGTAAATTTTGGAAGAAAAAAAAAAAAGTTAATAGAAAACAACATTGATGATTCCGCTGCGACTTCGTCCACCTTCAAATCTCTCACACGCTCCGACCCTGTACACGTGCGTCCATCACCGGCGCCATATCCGCAACCACCGCATCTCTCTCTTCGTGCATGCGTCTTCCAACGTTCTCCTCCTCCTACGACTCTCCCCATTCAAACACTACCACCCGCGGCGGCAGCGGCAGCGGCAGCGGCAGCAGCAGGAGGAGGAGATGACGGTGAAGGGCGGCACGAACAATGCGTGCGCCGCTTGCAAGTACCAGCGCCGCAGATGCCCCGCCGACTGCCCCCTGGCCGCCTACTTCCCCGCCGACCAGCCCAAACAGTTCCAGAACTGCCACCGCCTCTTCGGCGTCAGCAACATCCTCAAGATCATCAACAGGCTCGACCCGCCGCAGAAGGCCGAGGCCATGAAGTCCATCATCTACGAGGCCAACATCCGCGACCGCGACCCCGTCCACGGCTGCCTCGGCGTCATCTGCACCCTCCACCTGCAGATCCAGCACCTGCAGCTGGAGCTCGACACCGCCACCGCTCAGCTCGCGCTCTACCGCCATCACCATCACCAGTCCCTCCAGCTCGCGTCGCCCTCGTCGTCGGGCTCTTCCCCCATCACCGGCACCGCTGCCAACTGCCTACTCTTCGACAACGGCATCTCCATCGTCGAGAGCTGCAGCAACGCTGACAACAGCGATATCAATACCGTCGGGCCCTTCTGGGCTCATAATTCACATGCTAACAATGACAGCACCGGCAACTCGATCGTCGCAGTCACAGCTGCAGGATTAAATGTTCCGTTTGCAGGTGTAATTGAGCACGACTACGATGAGATTGCGCCTTACTTCGACACCATTGACGAGGACGGAGCTTACGAATCAAGGTCGATCGAACACAACTGATTCATTGCCTCGATCGACATCATATGATTGGTTTTCTTACTGATGATTCCATTGATCAGCTCGGAGTCTTCGCTGAAGGACACGATGCAGTCGACGATGGAGCATGTCTCGCAAAGCGAGCTGAAGAGCGCAGCTGCTTTCTTCACTCTCACCAATGCTGTCGATTAGGTGATCTCGTCTCATCAGGTCAAATCTTCTTTGCTAATAATATGCAGCGAAATTTGATGCTTACAAAGGTAGATTACATGAAGCACAGTTCAAATTTCTGATGAATAATAGGAGCTAGCTACAATGCGTAGCTCGACTGATGAGGCTACCATTTCTTTTGTTAGGACATTGTATAGTTCGTGATAATAAATAAGCAGTTTGGCTACAGTTAATTCACATCTGTTATGCACTATACATCAACTCGAGGAAATATTTGACCATCCATTAATACATCTCATGGGATAATCCACTGTTAATGCCATTCAATCTTCGTTTTGTAGACTACTTATTACTGAAGATAATAAACAAGATTTCCTTTGCGAAATACATGTGATATCTAGACATCAAATGTAAGATATTCATAATAATATTCAAAATCCTTTATGGAAAGAAGACTGTATACTTATGATATCAATCGTCATCGTAGAATTCGTCTCAATATGGACTCAACAAAACCCTTCTCAAAAGCCAAACATAACCCCTTACAAGATAGGTTTTGTCTTGCAATAATTGTTATCTCCCTTGTTAAAGATTATCTAATTTTAACTTTGTAAGAGGTCAAGTGCTTCACCTAGCAATTAATCTTTCACTATTTTAACTTTGGATAAGATTATCTAATTTTTTGTTTGTAAAATTTTTATTCAGCCTACAGTCCATTCATTTAGTTCATTAGTTCAATCAATGATCCAGTGATCCGAGATTTGATCAGGTTAATGTTTGGTCCGGTCCTAATAACTATGTTAACAGCGGTTAGATTTCAGATTCCTTACGCCCAGCTGCCCGAGCAGCTGCTAGCTGTAGAAGATGAAGAAGCATTTGAAATAGAAACATCATGATGTGATGATAATTGTCTTCATTAAAGGTTTATATCTTGATCAAAGTTGGAATTATTACCAAACTGTTCAACAGCTGTGTGTAGTGTCCCTGACATGTTTTTTGTTCTAAAAAAAAAAGGAAAATTTTTGTTTTGTTTATGTAAATTTGAGATGAGGTAAATATGAGATGAATGATTGACACAGTCCTATGAATTGTTTCATCAAATAGAGGTTACATCCAATACAGGAGATCGAAAAGGGTGGGCACTCCACACGCCTATGGAGCTCAGTTGAGATTAGATCTGTAGTTCCATGTTTAATGAAAGAGAGCCTTTAGCTAGCTACCACGAAAGCTTCCCCGTGAGAAAGCCTCTGCAGAGCCTCTTCCAAGCCTCTCGGTCTGGTTCTTGTGCTTCTAAGCTTGCCTTTGCTGTCTCAGCTTGACAAGCCTGCAAAGACTACAAATCCATCAGCTTTCAACACGATAAACATGGAATCAGAAGTGCTGTTCTTTTGGAGAGCTTGGTTTCAGATCTCAGTGCGATGGCTGTGAGACTCTGACCTGAATGAGATTACGCTGGAGGAGGCGATCGAGGAGGTGGCGGAGGATGTCCTTGTTGTACTCGGGGTGGCCTTGGATGCCCATCATGTGGTCTCCGTACCTGAACATCTCGACGCCGGTCTTCGCCGAGCAGGCGATCACCTCTGCGTGAGGCGGCGGCTGCAACACCTGCGCGGCAAGCAGATCATCGTCAGCATGGAAGGAGGACACTGCTTGCAGGATGGACCTTGCTTCTTCTTCACGGACCTCGTCGCGATGGCACTCGATGATAGGGAGATGCGAGGGGATGTGGAGAGAAGAGAGCAGCTTGATGGCGGAGGGAGAGAGGCGGATGCAGGTCACTCCGATATCCCATCCTTTCATGGCTCTGCCGGTCTTCCCGCCCAAAGCCCTGCTCAAAATCTGCCGAAGTAGAAATCACTATCAAAGGATTAATGAAGAACACATTGATCTAAGTAAATTTGCATTATATATGGCAATGCTAATAACATATATTATTTTATTATATTAATTATCTTATTTTTTTGATAATAAATATATTAATTTTATACAATAAATCAATATCACTGTTTGTAAATAAAATATTATCTACATATAAGATCAATATAATAAATTTATTCATATTGATCTTCAAATATATATATTGATCAATAATTTTTTTAAAAATCCAAAAAAATAATGATATCATGAAACTTAAATATCATTGTTTACCAACTGAGACCAAGTAATTTGCCGGACACAACATGTGCTGTTGATGCATTGTAATCCCTTCTTCTTCATTCACTTAATCAAATACATATCAGTTTTAAGATCCTCTGATCTATAAAACATTGGTCTTTAACAGAAGAAGTAGAAAAAGATTTGGAATGTAGAAACCCAAACCTACAAATCTCTGTTGTTTAGGTGCAAACTAGGATGACTATACCAAATTTGATTCCCTTTGAAGAAGAAGAAAGCAGAACGAAGAAGAAGAGTGTACCTGGTGACCGAAGCAGACGCCGAGGACCTTCTTCTTCATGGAGTCGAGTGACCTGAGGAAGGAGACGAGGTCGTTGATCCACCGGTCGTCGCCGTGGGCGTCGCTGCAGCTGCCGGTGATGACGAACCCATCGTACGTGTGCACGTCCGCCATGCACGGTAGCTCGCCATGCATGGCGCGGTAGACGCGCCACGTCTCGTCTTCCTCCCCCAGCAGCCCCATGAACACCTTCAGGTACCCTCCGTAGGCCTGCTTCACGTGCTCCGACTCGTCGGCGCAGAGCAGCACCGCGAACTTGCGCGTCCCCGCCTTCTCCATCCCTCCTCCTTTTTCCCCCGTCGTCTCCCTTGTATAAATAGGAGAGAGGAACAGAGTCATGAGAGGAGATAAATAAAGCTCTCAGTAACTTTCTTAGAAAAAACTCTTTCGCAAAAACAAATTCTCACTCAATTCAAATATTCTCCCTTCAATTATCATTTCTTCTACATATGATCCGATCTCATTCACTATCAAATTCCATGATAAGATTGGATCTTCAAGATTTTTCTTCCACACATGATTAAATTTGGTTTACTTCTTCAAGCTCTAAAACTAAGCTCCTGATTCCATAATGCTTCAGTCGTGTGCTTCATTAGATGTGGAAGAAATGTATTTTATTATTTACCATTGACAACATTATTTGCACCAAAACATCTACTTTCTTTTCATTAAGCGAATTGGGACTAGCTGTAATTCATCTGATATATCTTATATACACATCAAAAAATGTAAATATTCAACTTATGCATCCACAGCTGATCCATATAAATCATTCACATAATATCCAATCCCCCTAACTTAATCAAATGAACTTTCCTTGTTTACCACTATCATCCAATGAGATCCACAGGCAGAAAATGAGTAAGGCATTGAAGCTAAAAGAGTATCCTAATTATCTGTGGAGGCAGTGCCCAAGTGCTTGAACCCTTTACTGTTCTTCCAAGGATGAGCATGCAGAGAATATATTCCCAATATTTTTGTTTTGTTTCACCCTTATTGCTTTAGAAAGTTCACCTATAAAAAAATCAGCACTCATGTCATGTCATCTGGTAGAACAGACCTCTTGCCAAGCATCACTTCCCTATTCAAACATCAATGACAGTACTCTTTATCAGAACATCATGTGTTTAGAATCCTTACCCTGCACAGTCCTTTGCTTGCGACAGCCAACTTCATCTTTGCAAGTTCTTCATTTGTTTAGATTACTCTTATGGATGATTGGATGCTCAAAAGATGCAGTAATCCAGCCATGGATGTTAAGCATGATAGGGTGCAGGTGTAGTGGCTGTTGTGGTCTTTTAAGTGGCCCACTCAAGTACTATAATAGGATTTGCTATTGAGTGAAGGAATTGGATTTTACATAAATGCATCAACTTCTTATCTACAGCTGCATTGTGCCTCAAAATGATACAATCTGAGACTCTTTTTGAGTCCAAGATTGAGCTTTGCAGTTGAGAGGACAAAAAGATTACAGATAGCTTTGATCACAACATCTGCAGAATTCAGGATATGTTGGCATTTCAGTCATTGCCTAAACAAAAGAAATTTTATCATGAAGTGTGTCTGGGGAGATCACTAAATGCCATAGAAGGATCTCATTGCCCCAACCTGAAATTATCATGAAACAGCTTTATATCATAACAAATGTTTAGTAGGAAAAAGTATCCTAATGGCCACACCACTAGAAAATTTCTGTTTTCTAGGCCTCCATGCATAATTTTGCCATGTACCAACTAGCTCAAGCCAGAGACATAACATGGTGGAGTAAGAGGAGAATTCCACAATCTCTGAAGACAAGCATATGTAGTGGAAATCACTTATATAAATGTCCTAATCATAGAAGAAAAGATCCAAAACTCATTACACAGAGATGAGGCATTAGGACAGCTTCATCATGGTTGTGTTGTTGGCATAATAGCTTATAGTAGAAAGATCTTACAAGATCTCATGAAGTTGCTACAAACCTTACTCTTTTAAATTAATGATAGTAATGAGTAGAGATCTCTCATGTTGCAGCCACTGGCACAATAATCACTTGCAAGTTGCAGTTAATAGCTACATTGTGTTTGTCATTTGCCACCACCATTCCAATATTGAAGCAAACAAAACATTCGTATCAAAAGAAAATTAAAACAAACAAAAAAGTATTTTTCATGTCAGCTGCCAGTAATCCAAGTTGTTCTGTAAGCAAGTTTCACAAAGCTTCATTGCCTTTCAGGTCTTTCTTACATGTGCATGCATCGATTGGAAGATCCAGTGCCCTTCTTGCAACCAAACTAGTTTCTGTTATTATGAAAGATTTGATTTGCTCCACAACCAGATCTCTATCTGATAAATTTTTGAGATGGTAAAGAAGGTAAGATATAGTTGCGAAAACAATGGAGATTGGATTCAAAATTCTTCCTTGCTTGTTGAGGTGTCAGAAATGAAGAACATCTTTAAAACTAAATCAGTCCTTTTATGATTGAATACTCTATGATGCTTATGTGCAATAATTTGCTTTATCGATGTGCTATCATAGTCACTGAGCCTTGTTTAGGTATTCCTAACTAGTCGAGGTGTCGTAAACTAAGAACTTTAAATTTCAAAGATATTTGCTTTAAAAGTCTTCCTAATTGATTGAGACTTCTTAAAGTAGGAACTACTTTAAGACTAAAACTTGGCTGACTTATTCATGTATGAAGACTCAAAGATGGTTATGTACAACAATTGTCATCAACCATTGTTGAATTCTAAACCAGGAACTTCCTTAAGACTAAAACTCAATTAGTTTCTTCATGTATGAAGACTCAAAGATGGTCATGTGCAACAATTTGCTATAGCAATCATGAAGTCTTCCTGATTGGTTTAGGAGACTTAAAACTCAAGAAGCTCATTTATGTATGAAGACTCAAAGATGGTTATGTTCAACAATTTGCTTTGTCAGAATGTGCTATCATAGTCACCAAGGCTTGTTAAAAGATCCAATCAGACAGCACACAGATCACAACCATCCAAAACTCTTCAAATTGGCATTGCCTCTTCTGAATCTGCTATTAGAGTCACCACAAGTTGCCAAAGATTTCCATTCACTTGCATAACACAACCTGACAAGACTCTTTTGCCTTGAGGATGTGCTGCCACTTCCAATGATGTACATGCCCACCAAGAAATTTGATTTAATATCATGACAAAAAGGAGATGTATTAATGCTCAGATCATACCAAGAAAAGTAGGAAAGTACAGATAGTTCATATTGATATATTGATTGATCATCAATATGGTATATATGTATCGATAAATCAGTATATACTGTCAATATCGATCTCCTATCATATCAATACATACCATCTGTACTAGATGATATGTTATAGTACAATGAACCTATTATATTATGGCCTTAAGATCACCTAAGTTTCACACAAAAAAATTAATATATCTTATTTTACAATATACAATCTATAATTGGTTCAAAAGAGTCTATTGATGCCCTCCTAAACCTCCTATCTCATTGACTATTTCTCCATTCTGACATTTTTTTTTTTTTGAAGTCTGATGATCTCAGGCAATCTGAAGTAATAAAGAAAACTAAGCAGAAAAATAGCATTTCCAGCCTTAATATTAGTCTTTAAAAAAAAAGAAGATTTACCAGCCTTTAGCATTACTTCTTTCAAGAAAGAAGACACCCTAGCAAAGCTTTCAAACATGAATTCCTCAAAATTCTCAACCTTTTGTAATATCTTTGGGTAATCACGTCAACCAAAATAATCACCTCTAGCTCTTAAAACTCTGTTCTCTCAAATTACTGACCATGGTAACGAGTCTTTGAATTTTACCATACCAAAACTTTGAAC
Organism: Musa beccarii; assembly: GCA_024322285.1. Lineage (NCBI taxonomy): Eukaryota > Viridiplantae > Streptophyta > Magnoliopsida > Zingiberales > Musaceae > Musa > Musa beccarii. Next base: position 50,629,242 of record CM044397.1, on the reverse strand, counting down.
TCATTTCTAAAGCCAACTTAGGTAACTAAGTATAGATGTTAAAAAAATTATAATTATTTTTATTCGGACATCCAAATGATTGATAGATTATTGCATAGTTAATAGGTACTATATTCGACTTCACGTAAACACGACTCATACTCCAATTAGTGTAATATTATGAAAAAAATAAAATTGGGCACATATGAATTTGATTCCATCTGTATCCAATTTCGACTAATAATACATTGAGGTCAAACTTGATCGCTAATATGAGGTGGAGGATTCAACATGATCAACTTCATTATAAGCATACACCAGTGAAAAATTCTAGATTATTTAGGGGTATCATGTGACGATTTGGACACCACGTACCGCTAAGAAATCGATCACAAATATTTTCCATATCACTATCCAAATCATGATCATTATTAACGGGTCAAATAGATACGACTGTACAAAAAATATCCGACCCGCTAATCAGCCCTATGATCAGTAATTTTGGATCGAAATGGGCCTTAAGCTGTCAACATATGGCCCACTATAGACATTTTGGACCAAGTACTTCTTAATTTACGGGTCCGAACACGATCGACCCAATCCTTTCCGAGCTTGATCCAATCCCCCAACATAGGGTTCGTTTGATCGAGCGACACGTCTAATTTGATCTCTTTCAGGATTCAATTAACACGAGAAGAATCCATCATATTCTATTCGGTGGCGCATTCTTGTCGATCTGATGCCAACACAATATGATTGGAGGACTTGCTGTCTTGAACTGTGGAATGTGACACACCCTGTCACCAACCCCACAATAATTTTAAGGACTTTTCTATAGGAATACAATATTTCTTATTTTGGTCTAAATATAGCATGTATATTTGCTCAAATATTAAGATCCTTGTTGGATTAACCATTCTGAAGCAATGAAGTTTAAAAATTATTAAAATTTTAAAATCGGTAATACATTATTAACATTTTTACTACCCTAGTTATTGAAAAGATATTTTTAAAAGGGATGTTAATACAGAAAAGAAAATATATAAATCTTCTTTATAAAGTTATAAAGAAAAGAAAAAGGATGAAATTATAGTGTATGTCTATGCAAATGTATATTCTAAACTTAAAATTAAAAGGATGAATACAAAATCACTTTGGAAATATATATTTTCATAAATATATTTCTTATAAATAATGAAGCAGTAAAATGTCAACCAAAAAAAACAAGAAGGCCGAGAGATCACTACTACCATTCATTGATTTGAGTGGCTTTTGGAGCCACCGAACGGCTCTCTCTTTCTTCTCTGCTCCTCTCTCATCACGCCGCTGCCCTCTCTGCCATCTCAAGAGCCCTTCACATTCCAAGCCCCCTCCTTTATACTCCCTGCCTTCATCTCCCTCCTCCTCCTCCCTCTCCAACGACTGCGCAAGGAGAAGGAAGGAGAGAGACATGGCAGTCCAATGGAAGCCGAGTTGTTCTTTGAGGAGCCCACGCGCTCCATTACTGTCACCCTCTTCATCCTTTCCATCTTCACCCGCTTCCATGCCGCTCCTCCTGCACATGGCAAAAGGAAGAAGCGGGCTTAGCTATCGCGGCCGCCGCTTCGTCGTCCGGTCGAGCAGCGGAGCCGGCAGCGGGAGTCTGGAGAGCGGGTGGCAGCGCTGGTGGCGGCCCCCGGAGAAGGGATTGGGGACGGCCAACGTCAGCCTCAGCGATGTCCTCTGGCCCTCGGCAGGTGCTGCTGCTCCACCTCCTCCTCGTGTGATCTTGTGATGTTGGGAATGGCGCGTGGTGGTGAACGAATTGGATACCGCAGGTGCGTTCGCAGCGATGGCGTTGCTGGGGAGGTTGGATCAGGTGGTGGCTTCCCGGGGCCTGTCCTTCACCATTGCTCCTCTGGGGGCCGTGTGTGCCGTGCTGTTCACCAACCCTGATGCTCCTGCTGCCCAGGTTCGAACACCTCTTGCTCTTTCTCATTCACTTATGTTGCAGATTATTGGCATACAAGAGAGTTCTATGTTGGTGGAGGAGGTGGAACCTACTTGGTTTAGCACTAATTTCTTTGGTTCTCATGATCACAAGTGGAATTTGCTTCTCAATTTCCAATTCGTTCTATGGAGGAACACCATGAACTGGGGCACAAATGAATAATTGGAAACCCTAACTAGCAAGATTCTTGGATAGGGAATCGGCAAAGAAATGACAATGGATGTTTGTGTTGTCTGCAAAATGTAGAGTAAATAAACAGAAGCACATTCTGATGCTAATAGAGAACTTGATAATCTGATCTTTTGCAGATAAGGATTGAACACCATTTGAAAGAAGGATTTCTAGGTTTTCTTCTTGTTGTTAACAGAAACTGTGCCCAATTCCTAACCTATTTTAATGTAAGATATCCACTAGTGTATCAGCCTATTGAGAATGTGCTAAATCTCATGAAAACATTTGGCCAATAGAGAAGATTTCTAAAATAGGATGTAAACCACTGGCTTGAATGGAGTGATTTCCACCCAAAAATAATCAAGAGGACTTGTAGAAACATAGGAAGGAGCTTCATTTTACATATTTTGTTAAAGATTATAACATGATTACTGGCAGATTGCATTTCAGAGGAAAGTCAAATGTTTTATGGGCTTTTTAGGAGATATATGTAGGAGTTATTATCAACTGCAGTAATTCGCATATGAGATGAGGTTATGTAGAATTTGTAGCTCCAGCTCTTGGCTATAGATTTCTGGGATTTTGACTTCCCTATTTGTCTTGCAGAAACAACAACTTTGATAGATTTAGTACCTAAAAGTGATGCAGGGCAAATTTAGTCCTTGGAGAATCACTGAATTTTGCTAAATTTTTATATTGCAATGAGGTCTATCACAAAAGCCATAAATATGTAGTCAATTATTGCATTAGATGAAAAAAAAATTGTGAAAGAAATGAATAGAAATCCTGAAGGAGGGATGTAAGCTTTTAAGAGTAATCTTAAGGTGTCACCTTAACTTGAAAGATTAAAATACTAGCTTATAGGCTGAGTAATTCTCATCGATGTAGAATTAATTACTCTCATTGTTGTCAATAGTGAATAAGATTATTTCTAGATTTATTTTAGCAACATCAGTTAAATTAAGGAGCAAAATTATACATTCCAGCAAAATAAAGTTTAACTTGTTACTGTTCAATGGGTTGAGTAAAAACATATCTGAAACCATGGTTTTAAATCTTGATAATGGACTTATGCCAATCCCTAGCTGGATCAGTATCAACTGGTATGAATCAGGTTTATGTGGGCATACCGACACATATTTTATCAGCAATACCATTCAACACCGAGAAGAGGGCAGGAGGATGAGAAGGATAATAGGAGGTAAAAGTTGGGTTGAACTATTCAAATTCAAATATCAAAGTTCAAGGTTTCATATAGTGATTAAAGAACAAAAAGAATATTCCAGGTCCCATAAAAGACAATTCTGTACCATCAGCTGTATCTCTTGGCGTAACGAGTTAACATTTGCTTCATTCAATTTGATTTGCCTATTTGTTGTACACTGTATGCATGGTAGAATTAATTGAAGTTAAAATGAATAGAAGACCCAAGACACTAAAATGGTCATCTTTGTTTCTGAATTCCTCATTTATTAGAATAGAAGTCGATAACTTTTTTCCTTTAAATTGTCTAGCTTTAACATGATTATTCTACTTATCAATTATCATGTGAGAAATACCTGTAAATTTCACAGGAAGTAGATATTCTATTTGTTCTTTAATCACTATATGATGGTAACTCTAATATGAATTATGGTACAGAAGTACAACGTGTTCGTTGCTCAGATTGGTTGTGCAGCATTTGGGGTACTAGCTCTAGCAATATTTGGGCCAGGATGGTTGGCAAGAGGAGCTGCTCTTGCTGCATCTATGGCATTCATGATTGCGACTGGAACCACCCATCCTCCAGGTAAAACTTTATAGTGGCCATGTGTTCCATGTTCCATTTCTGTCGTTACAGAAGTAAGATTGTACTGTGTCAGCTTTCACAAACTAGACTTAAGCCTGGTAATCTTGATGCCTCATTCGGCTACAAACAAATTAGGTCAAGTTGTCAACCTATTTCAAATTATTTCCAGCACCCTTTTTATAAAACTAGATATAAAATGTCTCCTTACTTATCAATAGGAATGATCAGGTTTCGAAACAGTAGTTACTGATATGGTTTCTATGGCTCAAACATTGGCCATTCAAATTACAAAGGAGCAACTTTATTATGGTACAAAAGTTTGTCCTTTAGGAAAGAGAAAAAAAAAAAAGAATGCCTGGGGTAACTCAAAATTCTTCATAAAGTTCAAGAATGAATGCCTGGGGTAGAGTGCTTGCCATTTGGTTGTCTTAGTTTTCATGCTAATTTTAACTCAGATTTGTAACTCATTATTCATGGTAATACATTTATCCAGTATAACTTATTGCATTTAATTATGTTAGTGGCTTAGTGCTATGTATCTTGTCATGATATGAAGCTCATTTCATTTGAAGTATGCTGTATCTTTTACCTGCTACTGCACTGGAATGCTAAGGATCGTCCCTGTTTGTGAAATATGCTTACTTATCTATGATTTGTCATTTATTATATCGTGGTAACTGATATTTTCTTTTTCTTCATCTGCTTGGAAATGCAGCCGCCAGCTTGCCTATCTTGTTCATTGATTGTCCCTGTTTGTGAAATATGCTTACTTATCTATGATTTGTCATTTATTATATCTTGGTAACTGATATTTTCTTTTTCTACATCTGCATGGAAATGCAGCCGCCAGCTTGCCTATCTTGTTCATTGATGGTGCCAAGTTCCATCATTTGAACTTTTGGTATGCCTTGTTCCCTGGTGCTGTGGGCTGTGTTTTTCTATGTTTAATTGTGAGTCTATTTCCCCCTCAAGTACTGTATGTTCACAAACAACCTTATCCAGCCACAAGTGATTCATTTAACATGTTGTGTTACCTCTGTTGCAGCAAGAGATGGTGACTTTTCTGAAAAGGAACTACAAATTTTGACAAGGAGTATGCTTTCACAACTCTCTTGTGTTCAGCCCACAGCCCTCTTTGTCATCTGCTTCATTTAGCATCACATAATTCAAAGTTAGATTATAGTATCTTATCTTTCCCATTGACTTACTCTGTCATATATCCCATTGAAGTCAATGTTTCTGACATTTTGTACTCTTTCTTTATCCTCTTTGCAAATGTAAAATGTCAAATTGAAAAATATAATATATCAGGAACAAACTGTCAATCATCCGAGTGTAAAAAGTTTACAAAGATTTTCATCATCCGGGGTGTGAAAAGTTTTTTTTATAACGTCAATGTTGGTCCCAAATGCAGATAAAAAAAAAGATGAAATGTTATGTTATGTTACTGATAAGCAGTATAAAGTAACATAGATTTGAATTAATTTAATATAGTTAGATTGTCATTCAAAAGTGATCCCGGATATTTTTACCACAAATAATTATTTAAAAAGCATTAGGTGTCAAAAGATATTATGATCAAAAAATGCTCTAGGTGCTGGGCGAGCGAAATGAGATATTTTAAAATATAAAAATATATAATATAATTAATAAATATGATTATATAAATAAAAATATAATATTAAATTAAGAACATTTGAAGTATCAAATCATATTATCTTTTTTTTCTAATAATAAAAATATTAAAAAATTTAAAATATTGAAGTTTGGTTTTAAATTCAATCATCATCATAATCAATGTCATTATTATTAAATATATCGTCATCTTTCTCTTTTCCTTGTACATCTTTATGAAAATATGTTTTCTCCTCTTCGACAATATTTATTTTTGTATTTATTTTTCTCTTCGTTATTTTGTCTTGTAAATATCTATAATTCACCAATACTATAGACTCTTGCCCCATCTCGTTGTATCAAGTTGTTATCTTCAAATATAAGTTCGTCTTTGATTTTTTATAAGTATACACTTATTTTCCTCATCTGTCACCCACTCATTTGAAATATCAATGTCTTGTAATGATATTGGATCAATGTTATTTCACAAATCATACCGAGTCTTCAATACTTAATTATATTTTATACAAACAAGATCATGTAATCATTAGTGCTCTAATCGATTTCTTCTCTTTATGTGAATTTTTCATGCCATATAATTTAAAATTTTATTAATACATTAATCTTAAAAAATAGATTAATTGAAACAAAAATATTATCATAACTCATAGCACTATATGTTAAATTAAGAATTTTGATAGTTAATTGTTGTAAGTTCGAGGTGAAATTTTTAAATAGACTCTATTCTTTTTACATTTTTAAATTTACATATATAAATTCATCGGTCCTTTTTTACCTTTCTTAATAATCATAATTTTTTTTCTTTTCTATCATATACTTTTTTTACACTTGGACTGATACTTTTAGAATAGTATTCTTCTTTCATCTTTAATATGTTCATCATTATTTTTAGATAAAATCTTATAAGATTTATTCATTTGTAATTTTTTTTCAATCATATAAGCTAGCAACTCTTCTTTTACATGAAATGGACACTTCTTACAAGCTGATGTATTCTTGAAATTCTCTACTTGATATTACTTTGTATGAAAATATCACATCTAGTAGCCATATCACAAAAGATGCAAGTAATTATATTAGGATATTTAATTATGTTTCCAAGCATGATCCTTTCTTGAATTTTTTTAAAAATCTTTTAAATTGCTTTGTACATTTGTTAGTAATCATAAATCCCTAATAACAAGTCTAAATAAATAGATATTAATAGTATTAAAATCTAAATAATATATTATCAATCTAAATAGAGATTACTTTGTACAGTAATTAACAATATACTCTTAATAATAAATTATTTACTATTAACAGCAGTTAGAGGGAGTGAAAAGTGAGGGAAAGAGAGGGTAACAGTGATAGAGAAACTTTTAGATAACGACGATAACGATGAAGGAAGCTACAAATGACAACAATAACAACAGAGGAAGCTTCAGATGATAGCAAGGGCAACGAAGGAAGATGTGAATGGTAGCAATGATAATGGTGGAAGCTGCAAACAAATGTCACGGGCAAAGGAAGCTTTAGAAGTGTTTGTTGGTTACGGAGAAAGCTACAATCATCTCCCTTGAAGGTGAAAGTTAGAAGAAACTACACACAAAGGCTAAGTCATCAAACTCGTTCGTTGGTGACAGAGGAAGCCTCGATCCTGTGTGTCGACGACGAAAGTGCCTAACACTAGGGTTCAGGCAAGCGTTCAGGTGGCACTTCATCAAAGCACATCACTTTGTCAAAACTTGAGGTGCTCAGGCCTCGCCTCACCTCCCCTGAGCATCTATTTAAATTACTTATCTCAAAAAGCTAAGACTTTCAACTTTTATTTTTTTTTGTTATTATATAATTTGTTCATTAAACAAAATTTACAATTAATGACACTTGTTCCTAGCTCCACGGTTATGTACACCAACATATTATTTGTCTAATCTTATAGTTATTGATGCACAAGTGAAGGGCAGTCAAAGGTGAAAAGGGTACTCTTTTTGAGCACCGGATCATTCTGTCAGTTCTTGCTGATGCTCAACTCAGGCAAATTCTACTGACCTGTAAAGCTTCAGCCATTTCTGCTTTGTGGCAGAAATCATCATTATTTTTTATCCTTTCTTTCCAGTAAACTAAACTGAGATAATGTAGTGAATTCTTCACTGTATACAAAATGTAACTTTTTGACCCCAAAACAATAGATAAAACTTCAGTTCAGTTATGTTCAATCTCTAGTGCATTCATCTTACCATCTAGCAGAAGTTTGTGGGTTGATGGCTAACCAGCTGAATGGCATTTATATCGACAGACAGGAAGAATGTTTACATTAGAAAGTTGATAGAGGACTCATTTCTAGCTTGGACCAAATAGACAACATAAACAATAAGCTCCTGTTTCTGTTTCCTAATAAGCTTCTCACATGTAAACAAAACTACTTAGGCCAATAACATAAAGTGACTGAGAAATTAATCAAATAAAGTACATTCAAGGTTTGAACGGAAAGATTTAGGTGACAATGGCAACATCAAGTGTCCTAAAGATACAAAAGAAGCCAGCCTTCCTGTAGATTTAGAAAGACCAGAAGATATGAAGCTACAAGATCCAAATCAAGAACTAATGATAACTGCAACAGCAAACCATACAAGGAACAATTTTGAGACCAGTAGATTTGAAACTACAAGACCTAAAGATAACAGCAACAGCAAAGCATATAAAGAATAATTTCGACAAGCCAGAGTTCCCCCCTAGCATTTGATAAGCTTTTCACAAGGAAACTTCTAATAGAAGCCGCTATACATGATTCATGGTGTAGAAATGGCACAGGTGTCTAATTTATTAATTATCACTGCATCAACAGCCGATACGCCTCGTTGTTCATCTCATATGTAAACTCATATCCAAGATTCTGAGCTCGAATATTGAACTCTTTCATATCGGCCTTAGGAACTTGGATGCCGACCAACACATTTGCACCAGTCTCACCCTACGAAGCATAGAAATCAGAAGACAGGAAATAAATATAGTACTCCTTTGTTCTTAATTTGAAAAAAGGAAAGAAGGAGAAAAATAAAATATATGCTCTGATCTTTATATACAAAGTTAAACCCATGTTAAGTCTCTCTTGGTATGCATATCAGTGTGATGTCACTGATATGGCAACTCTATGAGATGAATAAATTAAAAAAGAACCAGATGATGCAAAATAACATACCTGTGCTCGATAATGGAACAAGCTGATATTCCAACGTGGGCTAAAGGAGTCCAAGAATTTCATTAGAGCTCCTGGCCTCTCAGGGAAGATAAATCGGCAAAGTAGTTCATCTTGAACATTTGATCGCCCTCCCATCTGAAACGAAGTCAGTAAAAACAGTTTTCATGTTGATTACCACAAAGACACCGGCGTACACAGAATCTTCTACTGTAATAATTTGATAGAGATGGACAGACAAGCAATTAGATTGGTGCTGTTTCAATGTTTGTGATGCATGTAGACATGTTTTGGCTCAGTGTGTTGATGCCAGATGTTGAATAAATTGGGACAAAATAAATCTACTGAAATCTAATTATCAAGGTTGGTTCCTTTTCTGTTCATGGAACTTGTAGAAGCTCATATCAGTTCTCAACTGCCCTACACGAATGCTAGACAAAACTAACTGCTTTTTCAAAAAATTGAAAATTGAGAGGGAAGAGTATAGATTTTTCTAGATGAGGACCGAGGCATTGGAAGTAGGAGCTTTTTAAATTAGAGAAGCGAGAAGAGCAACGAGAAAATGAACATTGAGAATGAGAAAGAGAACACTAGAGAGGGTGATAAGAGGAAGAGTCACTGTTGATCACTAACATGATAAATCAAACTTGCACAATCATATGAACTATGCTTTTGGCAAGGCCATACTTTCTAGCTACTGCATGTACGGATGGAGATGGCCCCCAATTCCCTCAAAATGAAGCTATTTCTTTGGCAATGCAAAAGCATGAAGACATAATCACTTTGATATTGGATATTCGTATAGTTGTATATGCACAGAGTAAACACACTTCTGTACATAGCAAACATATTGTACATTATCAGTGTCTTCATTTCTAAAGTAAATATCATATAGAAACTTGTTAATTTACATGATAAAGTGTCATGTCAAAATTAGTGTCAGATAAGTCTGTCAGTTGCAAGCCCAATCCTAGTATCCAATACCCATCTAAGCCAAAATCACACAAAAAAACATTAAACTAAAAATCTGGATGCAGACAGGCATAAGAGAGGCGAGCTACCACAATCTGACAACAACCATTATGAACAATAAAAACATGTATTTGTAAATTTTAATAAGACAGTAGATGTCAAAATATTCCATAAGGCAAGATACATACAAAGTATCGCAGATGATCTTTTGCTAAGTCATCATTGGTGAGGTTAAAAGTTTTAAGTTGTGCATGTTCCATTCGATGTATCATTGCTGCAAGTTCCGAGTCAGTATGAATGCCAACACTGCAATAATATATTTAAAAGCTTTAATAATACAATTATTAAGATATAAAAGGAAGTCTAACATGATAAAGAAAACTTAAGAAAGGTTAAAACAGCAAAAAGTGAAAAGAAAAAGAGTTCCAATCGTTTAAGAGGTTTGTTCATACAAGCATCAATGCAAAACTTGCCTATAAAGAACAAGAGCATGTTCTTTACGTGAATCATATCTGTACTTGAACTCTGTAATATTCATAGGGCCAACCTACAAAAGTTCATATGATCAAAATCCAAATTTCATTCTTGAAAAGAAAATATTCATGAAGCAAATCTATCGAACATACCAGTTTACAGAATTTTTTAAAACTCCCTTGCTCCTCTGGTAGATGAGTTGCCAGAACAGCCTCGCGTTTCCTACCAACATCAGCTAGTTCGGTTACCAGCCTTAGCCTATCAAAATTCATGTTTGCTCCACTAGTTATTGCAACAATATTCTCATCTTTCAAACCATAGTATCTGCAGTAGGCTTCTGCACCAGCTAGAGCAAGAGCACCAGCTGGCTCTAGTATGCTCCTTTTCTCCTCAAACATATCCTGTATTGCAACAAAGACTTCTGTTAATATCCACCACTTTACAAAATTGCAGGAGGGTGCAAAATTCAATATCTACAAGAATCTAACAATTCAAGAATTAAGAAAGCCCAAAGCCTTAAGACCAGGGTTTTTAATACCGTTCCGTACCGCCCATATCGGGTGGTACGTATCAATCCACCAGCTAACCGACACATGGACCACCCGCTACTAGGCGGTATTAAGTATTTGGTTGCCGTGAGACGAGGTGAGGAAGAAGAGAGCATTCAAAGAAGAAGGAGAAGCATCGAGAAAGAGGACCGCAGAGTCACCGATGTGCCATCACCAACATCTCGATGAACCTCAGCCTATCGAACCTCGACGCGAACTTGTCTTCCATGCCCTTTCTCAATCCCAATTTGGCATTGTCCTCCCTTGACGATCCCGATCCAAGAGATAACGACAAGGAGAGTCATACCTCTTTGAGGGAGGAGCTAGAGGCGTGGGGATCGAGGGAGGCGACAGTAAGAGTAGCGAAAGAGGCAACCACAAGGAAGGCGGGGAAGACCTCAGCCTTCTTCATCATCGAACAATCTCCTTCGTCCACTACTGCAGCACGAAGAACCTTCCGATGTCATCTTTCTTCTCCCCACCTCCTTGGCGTCGAAGGCTGCAGTCAAGGCGACAAGGAGAAGGACAAGGAAAAGAAGGATGAGGTGACGACGACGAGGCTAAAATTGATTTTTACTTTTTTTTAGTGTACCGCTCAAGACAACCTAGTGTACCGCTCGATACCCTGTATTGTATCGTACCGAGCAAAGCTCGATATACCAGTACGGTACGAAATTAAAATCCTTGCTTAAGACAACAGTTTCTTAAAATGTTCACTCAAAACATTATCTTGAAATATTATCACTGTTGGAAAGCATTACGAAGCTGTGTTATGTATCACCAAGAAGAATCATTGATCAGCCATGGATATTGAGGAACAACCACACTAACAACCTTATTAGAGTCCCTTGCTTTTTTGTTAATCAAACACCACAACTGACATAGCATAACTATTACAGAATGTTATGCATAGAGCATTATGTAATTAACTATGAAGAGCTTCTCATAAAAAAATAATAAAAGCCTCAGCAACATAGTCCCTTCTCAGAAGTATGGTTAAGTAAACCAAAATAATCATTCTAAATTATCTTATGCCATTAAGCTTCAGGATACAACATTCTATTTCGCTGACAGAGAAATTATAACCTTCTACCCACCAAGAAGCCAATGAAATTTTGCAGCCTCTTGTAATACAAGATTGCACATACTATCTTGCTCATCCAACGGAAGGTTCAAATTGATATGACAATGTATTAACTTAGTCATTTGGTTTCCTTTTTTCTCAAATCCCTTCCCTCAGAAATTTTGCATAACAACCATTGAGCTTCTACTGATATAGTGACAATTTCACTTCCATATCAACATAAGAGGTTTAAACCAAAAAAGGCATGACCATTTAAACTTAAAACTCATAGAGTTGTTGAACAGTTTATCTTCTCTCCTAATAGAAAAAGAAATATGCAAGTTTCTATTTTTCGAGCTATTTTTCTTTCACATTAATAGTCCCTAAGAAATGAATATAAACTCTGAATAAGATTAATAAAGAAATCATAGAAAATAGATATTTTCTGCAAAATGACTGAAACATTTACATCAACATGTCACAGTGATTTAAAAAGTGTTAGGCGCCAAGGTCTAAAATCGCTTGAGGTGCTAGGCGCTCGCCCAGGCGCTAGCCCGAGCGAAGCGAGACGCTAAAATATAAAAATATATAAAAATAATTTTTAAAAAATAATTATTTAAATAAAAATATACTATTAAATTTTAAAATCTAAGATAAAAATATTTATTATTTAATAAATAAATATACTGTTAATAATAATTTCAAATAAATAAAAATTAATAGTACTAAAATCAAAAAATATATTATTGATAGCAAAGCAGCCCGGTGACAATGGGAGGGGGGCGGCGATGGCGGCATACCGGAGCGGTGCGCGGCGACTGTGGCGGTGGCGGTTGGGCGAGTGCGGCGACGGCAGCGGGAGCGGGAGCAACGAGCGGCAGCGGCAATAGCAGCTGAGGCCAATCGCGGGATTAGGGTTGGGGAAGAGGTTGTTATCGGTGATTTAGTTGGTTCAATCGAACCAACTAAATCACCGGAGAACTAAAATTCTAGTTCGGTCGCCCGGTTTAACCCGAGCGCTTGCCCGAAGCGCCCGACGCCTGGGCTCGGGCGAGCGCCCTGGCGGCGCCTCTTTGAAGCGTGCCGCCTGGAAGTCAAGCGAGGCGCTCGGGCCTCGCCTTGCCTCGGGCGAGTGCCTTTTCAAATCACTGACATGTCATGGTGTTGAATCCTCACTATTTGGGTTGTTTTAGGTCCACCATTCATCCTTTGCCATTCCTATCTTCTTATGTTGTTTCTGACACATTTTATATCAATCTTCCTCTGCATAGCATGAAGCTTTTAATTTGAATTGACTCATTTCTCCTTAATGGTCTATTTAGTGGTCTTTTTGGAGGCATGCAAATTACCATATTATGATGATGGTAATTAAAACACACAATCACATAGATATACAAGAGAAGAATTATTAGTAGCAATCAAAATTACAACCAAATAAAATATGCTAGGAACATGTTCTTTAGTGCAGAACTTATGGTCCCTTCTATGGGCTAAGACTCAAGGATCAGTGGCACAAAATCCTAAATGTCAGGGGACTGACCTATTAAATCAATAAACAAGAGAAATGGAATAGAAGCTCACCTTTATAGATGCACAAATAGCATCACGACTAACAAGAACCACTCCATCGACAAGTTCCCTGCACAGGCGAAAAGTTTCTTCTCCAACCACTTTTACAGCTACACCATCTGCAAATCCTCCCACTTGCTCTAGCATGATCCTCTCCCCATGATATAGCGACAATGCCATTGTATTTGCATCAGAAGGCTCTACTCCAATGATCTTTACCTATTGAGAAAGCTCAATTAGATGAACATCTCTCAAGGAGGAATATTCACTTTATTCTAATTTAATTTAATGATATAGCAGTTGTTTCATCCCTTCTAATCATGCATTTCATGTTTAACACTTAATATGAGATTAATAAGGACAACTATGTGAACAAGACTCGATACTTCTACCAATATGAGATCTGAGGGTCAATATATACAACATTCTCCTGCAAGTAGACAGAATATTTCTTAACTAGAACCCAGTCACTCAGCTCACAAAATGAGTGACCTTACTGTGGCACTAAGGCTTACCAGAGGAAAAATGCACTACAAAGGTAGTTCAAGCAAACACATTCTAAAGCTGCTAACTTATATAATAAAATAATTATATTACAAAGTAAGAAATTTAAAGACCTGACCATGACTTGATAACTCATGAGAATGCATGTTGTGGATCACAGTCAAACTGAGATTGATGGCCATGACTCAAGAACTTAAGTTCTATGCACATATACAGAGACATTTTACACCTCTATAAAGGTATTTTTCAGAAAAAGAAAACGAATTGTTTGTGTTGGAAGGGTTTACTGGAACGTAGAAAGAAAACAAATAAAATATTTTTATACTATGTCATTTAGTTACCAAATGTTAAATTTTTAATGAGTAATTTTCTTTTGATAATCACCAAGTACTTAATTTACAGTAAGTTCAACAAAAACAGAAATACACAAAATATATTCAGTCACTATCACTTCTCATCAGTTACAAACACATTTTCTACAAATTAATCGGGGATCACAAATATAGAACCTTGCCAGATGGTTGCTAATAAAACCAAAAATAATTTATCGTGCAAAACACATACAAGATACTCATTATCATTTATCATTATTCATTAGTTACATTTACATATTCTCTATCACTTTGTACAAAAGAATTACGGATCACATATACAGAACCATGCTTCATGTTGCTAAACAGACCAAACATAAATTATTACAAATCTCTTCCTCAATAAGTGCAACAAAATTATGGACTATGCCAAAAATAATAATTCACCCTTTTCACAAAAATGAATGTAAAATAACATGAAAAATATGACCATGCAAAATCTTTAGTTTTCATTGATTTACTTCTGGTGGTTCACTGATCCAATTTGGAGATGGACAGCTTATGGATATACATATGCCAGTTCCGTCAATATATTCATTACTCCATTACTAAAACACAACAAAACAAAAATACATATATTTTGCTAAAAAGATCAATACCCATCTTGAATGCTTCTTCGCCAATACGTTTTTCAAAATTTTGTACCAAGATGAAATGGAGGATAAATGCAGTTTAAGTAACAGAGAGATTTATCACCATGCACAAACCTCAGGGCGAACCCGTTTTACATAAGTAGCGATTCCTGCTATCAATCCACCACCTCCAACTGGTACAAATATTGCATGTAATGGACTACTTATTTGGCGAATAATTTCCATTCCAATTGTTCCCTGGCCTGCAATAACATCATGATGATCAAATGGAGGTATGAATGTCCGACCCTCCTGCTCTCCACGTTGCTTTGCATGTGACTGTGCTTCGTCATAAGAGTCCCCCTTAAGAACAACTGTTGCACCTAATCTCTCAACGGATCGCCACTGAAATACATTGCAAAGAAAGGTAGAAAAAATGTACATCCAATTATACAAAAACCAAGAAACAAGCATATGAAGTATGACACTTTTTTCTAAGTGCTCATTGTAGAAAGAAGTGATTAACATTCAGGCATGTAGAAACCTTGATTTCTGGCGTTGTCACTGGCATTACAATCACTGCATCACAACCTAGTCTCTGAGCAGCTAAAGCAACACCCTGGGCATGGTTTCCAGCTGATGAGCAGATAACACCCCTATCCAATTGCTCCCTCGGAAGTTTAGCCATCATATTGTAGGCTCCTCGCAACTTGAAGGAGAATACCTGCACATTTAATATAAATGCCACTAACAATAAATTAAAATATTGATTGAAGAACATATCATCGTATCCATATTGAACCAACCACAAAACATATTTCAAAGTAAGTTCATAACTTCCCGTGGCTGATCTACTACAGCGAGATAACTGAAGAAAGATGGGTCCTTACCATATGTCAGTCGTCAAGAACAGAAAGCTAATTGGGAAAAAAGAATAAAAGGGCAATTCGGTTAGATTCTATGAAACTAAAGGAATAATACTGATCCAATGAACCAACAAAAGAAAAAAATCTCTAAAACCCTATCTTTTTCATAATCATGACTAAGTTAAGGGCAAAATAGATGCAAAAGGCACTTGGTGGCTTGAGATGAGACATAAGCCGAAGCATCTGCCACATCGCGTCCAAAAATAAAAGTAGGAAACATCGATCGAATAACCACAATAAGGTCTATAAGCAAAACACAAAAAAGGAAGAAGGCACCTTTTTAGGCTTTCAATCGAATAAAAAAAGGATTCCACAACAATTACCGGCTGCAAGTCCTCTCTCTTGAGCCAAAGATCGACCCCAAGCCTCGCCGACAGCTTCGGCGCCAGCTGCAGCGGCGACTCGATCGCCACATCATAAACCCTCGACGTCAGTATACTCGTCAGGTACTCCATCGGATTCAACGCCCCGTTTTGACCTACATCACCCGGTGGCGGCAGCGACAGCTTGGTCTTCTCGGAGATGCCCCCGAGGTAGCCGCTTTCGTACTGCAAAGAGTCCACCGAGACACTCTTGAGAGGTGTGGCGAGAGAGATCGCCTCTGGCTGCAACGTGTGGGCCGCCGACGAAGACGAAGGCAGGGCGTCAGCCGCGACGAGTGGCCCTCTTCTGGCACCAGCGTGGAATCCCGGAGAATGGTGGTGGAGGCGAAAGGAGGCGGCGGGCGGCGCAAGCCTCGCCGTTGCCAGCAGCCGAGGCGGCGGTGGGCGGGAGAGGGCGAGGGACTCCATGGCCTGGCTTTCGTTGGGTCGCGGGCGGGGGTTTCATTAGCTAGCGTTTACCGGGCCTTTATTGCATGAATGAAGTCATCTAATTCGGACGTTCTAACCTACCCGGCACAATACCTTATTTTAATTAGAGAAACCAGTGGGTCCGGGTGACTTTTGCGGAGGTTCCACGTATACCTTAGCTGGATGCAGCCAACGGGTTCAAAAAAGTATGACAATTCGGGTGGGCCCGTTGACAACTCTTCCCAATGGTTGACTGAAACTCCGACTACATGCATCAGATCATAATGCACGTGCAACCTCACGTGTTAGTAAAAATATAATGCAACGCTATTTTACTCCTAGTTTTCTTCTCATGTTTATTATATAAGCAAATTTGAAACAAACCTCAGATTTAATCTTCAAATATTAAAAAAATGAATTAGCTTTTGGAAGTAGATTTTATGTTTTTCTAAATTTAAGAAAAAAATTTAATCTAAATTATAAATTTTTTTAGTGAAATATGATATTTCATTTCTTTACTAACATCCTAAAATTAATATGTTGTCACGGATAAAACTAAAAATAGGATATTCAATATAATATTTATGTATATCTTTGTCTTTTAGTTTTATTCATGTTTAACATAAAATATAGAGAACTTATAATAAGTTATAACGGTCTCTTTTTTTTTTAACTTTCATAATCATTTCGCTTTGGTGATCATTTCGGGTTTATAAATATAAGTTATGTATAGTTATTGCATAAAGATAAAATTATCTAAGAATAAATTATTTAGATAATTATTTAAAAAGTTTTTTAATTTCGTAAAGCAGTATAGAGTGTTAGCTAGCAGATAAGACAAGACCGGATAACCTTTTGAGGTAATTACTAGAATTGATTCGTTATTTTATTATATAGTAGTGTTATGTGAACATTTATGTTGTATATCAAATGTTTGTTGAAATAATTACTTATAGATCCCGAGTTAAATATATTATCTAACTA
Organism: Musa beccarii; assembly: GCA_024322285.1. Taxonomy (NCBI): domain Eukaryota; kingdom Viridiplantae; phylum Streptophyta; class Magnoliopsida; order Zingiberales; family Musaceae; genus Musa; species Musa beccarii. Next base: position 50,611,726 of record CM044397.1, on the reverse strand, counting down.
ATATTCTCATTGTAGGTTCTTAAGAAATTATAAAATATTTTAAAAGATTAATCATTTATGGACAAACACATGATATCGCATGATTAAAATAAAATCAATTAAGTTTGTGATAATATAAATAACTAATCAAGACTTAGACATATTCCTAATGAGCATAAGATTGGATCAAAGCCATGTAAGTTGATATGATATTAAAAAAAAAATCTCTATTGATATCCTAACTAGATTATAAAAGGAGAATCCCTACTCACCTCTAATCTTTTCAAATTGGTCTCACTCTCTTATTAGAATTCTTTTATGATCATAGCATTAAAGGGTCTTCTCGATCATGCCTATAACATAAATTAACATTATCCCTCCACTCAGAATGAGTCCCATTGGTTATCTATTTTTGCAATAGCGAATTACGATAAATATTATTTATGTTGAGTAATACACATAACGAGTCGACTAAAGTCATAAATACCAAAAATATTATTAATAAAATAAATCCTCATGCATAATGCTTATACAGTAAAAATGATCATAGAAGCATGTGAATCGTCTCCCAAACACCTAACGTGTACTGTTCATGCATTAGTTGAAATTGCCCTCGAGCTTATCACCTTTACTTCAATCATGAATGTCCACACTAAAAACCAAACCCCTTAACATGATTTATGATGTTTAAAATAATTACAAATCATAATTCGTGATATTTAAAATAATTTTAATTGAATCATAAAAAATTGATCGTGATGAGTTACTAATCATCTTATTCTAAAAGTTGGGAGGATCCTTAAACCGTGAATAATTAATTTGTTATAAATGGTTGATGTATTTCTTATTCGGAATAAACATAATTATATGTATTCCAATGCACGCATGCATGTGTACATGATTCGTATTTTAATCGAGTATATTCGCGTGATACATCTCGCATGAGATCGATGCGATTTTGGTATGTGTACGCAATATATCACGTACGAGATCGATACGTGTTGACGTGGCCGATCGTTATTGGGTCTGTCGATTGTCGAGTCGAGGTGGCCATTTCTTCCCGGTCAAAACGGGGCAACTCGTCAAAGAAAGAGCAACGTGTAAAACTCCTTCGGTGGAAGCTGCTCGCTCACCTGTTTCATCTATTTCAGGGAACAGGAATTCACAGTCATAGAGTTATGTGGGACCCATCCTAATCCATTGACCCATGTGCTCGCTTCCTTGTGTTTTCTAGTGGGGGAATTGGGTGTTTCCTGCGCCGGTCAAGACAAGGAGGAGCCTTTCGCCCTCGCCGTGGGGACACACGTGTCGCGCGCCACAAGCTAATGGCCGCGTCTTCTTCCTCGTTCCGGAACAAGAGAAGCGATGACTTCCCCACCCAACGATCGAACATGTGGTGGGCGGCCCACGCCCCTAATCCTCCCCAGGTGTTCGTTCCGTGCCTTCCTCTCTCATTTGCCCCACCCCCTCCCCCCTCCAAAGATTCCTCCGCATCTTCCTCTCTTTGATTCCTTCTCTGTACTTCCTTCTTCGTCTACATCTTCCGCGCTCCACCCGTTCGACAAAAAATCTCAGTGAAACTATAAAAACAACGACTGATACGAAGAAAAGGAGCAAACGAAGTCGGGAGATGTTGAAGGCTTTGGCTTCCGCCTCTTCTTCCCACGTGAACGCCTTCTCGCAGCTCCAGACGCAGAGCCCGAGCCTCATCGTTTGCTCCTCCTCGTCGTTCCGCCACTCCCCCGGCCCCCGCAAGGCCGTCGCGCCGTCCATCCGCCGGCCCGACGCCGACCGTTGCTCCCTGTGGAGCCACCATGGTTCGGTCCCCACGCGGTCGAGATCGGACGGCGGTGGTGCTTCCGCTGCCGCCGCTGCGGTCCATGACGAGCTGGAGCTGTTCCTGGAGCTGGTCCCGCCGAGGATGCGGAGGGAGCTCGCGCGGCACGAGGAGGTCCGGGAGCTCATCGAGGTGGTGATGGATTTGGGGAGGATGCCCGTGGCGCGATTCCCGTCCGGGGATTGGATGATGTCGGAAGAGCCTGTCGGGCTTGAGGACCTTCGCCATGCCATTTCTAAGGTGATTCCGATCAAAAAATGAGTTTTTTATCCTGTTGTTATAATCTGCTTAGTCCTCTTTTTTATAGCTTTAGGTAATTCCTATCCAAAAAGGAGCTTTTGATTTGGTTTTTCTACCGAGAAGTCTTATTTGACTATGATTTACATCTTACAGAATCGACAGATCAACATATATTAGTAACCAACACTCATTTTGACATATCAATTGGATGTTTTCTTAGTTCAGATGAATATAGTCTTTCAGTCACGATGGTGACTTGTGATTTTGTAGTTTGCAATTATATAACTTAACTTTTAGTTCACAGGTTGGTGACTTTTCCGATGACAATCGATCTGGCATCAACCGTTCCTTGCACAGAATTAGTGCCATTCGGAATCGGAAGATGCAAATAATTGGCCTCACTTGTCGAGTCGGTCGGGCTATATCTGGGAGTGCAGAGATGATTCGTGATTTGGTTGAGGGTGGAGGCTCTATCTTGGTAATTGGGCCTCCTGGTGTTGGGAAGACTACTCTGATCAGGTAGTGCATGTGTTTCTTGTGAGTTATATATTATCTCTTAAGCTGGACATATCAGTCAACTGAATGAGACATTGTTTGATCATATAGAAGAACCAAATAGACTTTAAGATTCATAACTTGTATTGACTTTTCTTTTGCACTGTGTGGCACACACATATCATGTAGTCACCGACTCTTCATTGATATTACAAAAAGGGCTCCCTCATGGATATGCATATTACCAATAACTGGTTTTAGGTTTTCTGTAATGGTACCCATTTTTATGTCAAGTAGTTGTTTCTCTCCTATGACTCATAGCCACAATACAAAGCTTGAAGGAACTTTTTTCTTACTAGAAATGTGATAAGCAGCTAGACCTGCTTTCTGTATAATAATTGACTCAAGAGATGAAATGATGCTGCGACAACTAAACAAAGTGTCTGTCATAGAGTTATCGTATGTTGTCTCATGGAGTAACAATTTTATGCAGTCATTGTCTTAATGTCATCATCACCTAAGTTATTTACCTTGCAGGGAAATAGCTAGAGTTTTAGCAGACAAACACATGAAACGTGTTATCATAGTAGATACATCTAATGAGATTGGAGGTGATGGGGATGTACCTCATTCAGGAATCGGTCGTGCTAGGAGAATGCAAGTTCCAAATGTTAGCATGCAGCACAACGTAAGAACTACTATGTTACTTTTTCTTCAGTTAAGAAATTGACATTCTGAAGATCTCATGCACCGGAAGGACTACTATTTGTTTGTCAATGTACATATCCTGATCTCATGTGTGTGATGCCTCTCCAGGTCATGATTGAAGCAGTTGAAAATCACATGCCAGAAGTCATTATAATTGATGAAATTGGGACAGAACCTGAAGCAATGGCAGCAAGTACCATTGCTCAAAGAGGTGTGCAGCTTGTTGGAACAGCTCACGGAGTAACAATTGAGAGCATAATAAAAAATCCTTGCTTACAGGCACTTGTTGGTGGGATAGAGGTATAAATTATTTCTCTCCCTTCACCATTTTGCATTGCTGTTAAGCTGATGATATTCTTCTATATGCTCGAGCTATCTATTTGCTTCAATACTTTGTGCACTGGTTTGATCGGCTTTCACCTTATTTTTCCATTGAACTTGAAAAACTGAATATTTTGTGATGACTCCTTCCAGTTAATGATTGGCCATTGGAGAAGTTCCTTGATAGATAAATTGTGTAATTTGATTAGGCCAGATTGTCAACTACCTAGTTTAGAATTTGTAATCAATACACCTGCCTTATTACTTGCATGTACCATGTGCGAAAATCTTGTTGGACATCTGAATAGAGAGAAATTTAGTATCTTGGAAGGGAAAAGCTGAGATTTGTTGGACTCTTTTCTGTGTATGTACTTGCAGTAGGCCAGATCACGATTAATAGTGCCTACACAATGGTGTAACCCAGTAGCCTATCCAGATCACAAAAGGCCCAATTTGCCTGCTACACCAGCCCATCCCCATTAAGAATGGCCTATTTTGCCATTATTACCTGAAACTGACTCAAAGCTCGGTGTTCTTTCATGCTGTGATTGATATCAACACATACTTGGACATACATTAAAATAATTTGCGTGTATTTTGGACTCTAGTATTCCTCTATGCATCTGTTATAAATTACCACATGCATAATTATCTTTCAATTGCTATATTTTTAGATGCTGGCCAGTCTAGATTTTTTGCCTATGACATCAGGCACCATAGTTGCTTGATTTTACTAATATTGTAATGATTCAACTATGAAATCATGAATTTATTCTTTGAAGAGCACAATTTGAAGAAATACCATATCACTTAAATTGTATAAGCATTAATTTTTTCGAAGTTATCTATTTGCAGAGTGTTACACTTGGTGATGAGGAGGCTAGAAAAAGGAAAGTGCAGAAAACGATACTTGAAAGGAAAGGACCTCCCTCATTTACTTGTGCTGTTGAGATGATATCCAAAACTGAGTGCCGAGTTCATCACAAACTGGAAGCAACTGTAGATGCTATTCTTGCAGGTATAGTTATTTGCTTATACAAAATTGTGAACCATTATCCATACAGTGGTGCCTGTTTGAAAATATAATCTGTTTTTACCATTTGAGAAGATGAAATTAATTCAAGTGCTTGTATGAAAACAGGGAAATCTCCTCTCCTTGAAGTACGGAAGATGGATTCAAAAGATAGTGATTTAAGGAGCTCTTTTCCAGTGCCTGGAAAGTATCATGAAGAGGAACCTTTTATTGGTTTTAAAAGTGACTCTTCCTTGGAGATGAGGCCTCCTAAAGATGATGCTAATAATAATGCTGGATATAACAAGAAAGTAAGAAGTAATTCATCTACGCCAAGGAGATTACCAGTTCGTGTATATACTTATAAGGTACATATCAAACTCAGTTCTATATTGTGAAATATTTCAGAATTTGTGGGAAAGCTTATGCATTTCAAGTGTGCTTTTGCATTCACATGCTATGGTTCATTCCAAAAGAAGGTTATGTCCTTGTCCTGACTTTGGCTTGAGCCAGTAGGTCCTCCAATAAAAAGAGTGATGTAGAAAATGCGTAATTACTTCTTATCACATAATTGTTTATTGTGGTGTGAGTCCCGGTATGCCCCTACTCAGTGACAAGCTTCAAGTGCCTCCTGTACCACTTCCTTCCAATTCCATTTCATATTCTTCAATTTGAGACTTCCTTCTTGTCAGCTATGACTCTTAGTTCGCATGACCAAAGATCTCCTTTTAATCAAGCATAATAAGAAATCTCTCTGACATTAAGTAGTGACCACCTTTATATCCCAAGCACTGTCCTCATTTGTTTTAGGCATCTCCCTTGGTGGTAACATTGCCATTTAAAGTGAATCTCCCATTCTCATAGCTTATTGGAAGCAATTTAATTTATCTAATTCACCACATTGTTCCTTTATCGTTTGCTGAATGGCTACATGAAATAAATTATAGTTAGAGATGTTGATTCGATCAGATTAATTGATGCAAAATTTAACTTCATTTAGTGGCTCTTATGTTTGTATTGGTCCTTTATTAGATCTTGGAAGCTGATCTACTGCAAGTAGCAACTGTGATGGGGTACGAGGATGACATTGACGTGACTGATGACATTGGAACAGCAACTGCGATTCTAGCATCAACTTCTGAAATGAAGCAAAATCCTTGGATTCGCAGTGTTGCGAAATTCCATCAGCTGCCTATATTTGTGATTAAGGTAATTGATCTCATTGTTTGACTCTCCTGTTTTGCCTGTATTCTTAGGGTCCTTTGTGTTTACTTGCAGGAGAATACTATGGCCCAAATGGTAAAGGCAGTTAAAATGATTCTTGGGATGAATAATTTTGGATCTACACAAAATGAATCAACCAAACATATGGATAGGGACATTGAGGTCAAAGATGATGCACCTATGAGAAAACCTACCTTGGAGGAAATTGATGCATTGGAGGTATGTGCATCATATCATGAAAACCTACTTTTTCCATCATCACAAATTAACGTCTTAGATCATTTTTCATGAGACGTAATACAACTTTAGTTTGAAATTTTTATGTCTTGCTCCTCTGTGTACTTGGTCGTATAAAATAATCTGTATATGTAGATCAGTCTGAACCTGATGTTATGATGGTTAATAACTTGGCTTAGATTTAGATGAGGTGCCTAATATATCATGATCAACAAGCAGCAAATTTATCTAGGATAGCTATCGGCAAATTATCATGGCAATGTTCATTAGGTGTATTATTCTATATTAGATTAATATCAAATCTCAATGGCTGCGAGGGATAGGCATGTGTGCAGATTTGATAACCAGATGTAAACTTTCTGGAACAGCATAAGGTTTTCTTTCGTTTCCAGGCAGTTGCACTTCAATCTTCATGCTTGATTCATAGTTGCTTACCAAATATATACACTGCTGAATGTAGGAGGTCCGAATGGCCATCGAGTATATCGTAATTCCCGGTGGAGAGCCCGTCGAACTCCTTCCGAGATGCTCAGAGATAATTGCTCGTCAGCTGGAGCTTGTGGAGAGCTATCAATTAGCCGCAAAGAGATCAGGCACCGAGCTGAACTCCAGGTTGCAGATTCTTCCGGTGAAGCTAAGGAAGAATAGCTTGCCCGCTAAGCACGACGGATCAGAATCGGTCGAGCAAGTCGACCTAAATGCTCTAACCAGTTTGAATGTGGGTTCTAGTGTTGCTCGCCTGCCCCTTTTGCCTGATCATTAGGAGCTCTCATCAAAATGTACATGTCAGTTTGTGTCATGCCTTGTACAGCAATGTAAATTATCATACGCATCCTCAACAGCAAATGTGATTCATGTCATTCTTTCAATGGAAAATAATTATTAAAACAAGTTTGTTTCATGTCATTATTTCACACATGATACCTTCTTGTTCATACACAAGTCAGCTGAGTCGAGAAAAAAAATAAAAGTGAAAGTTTTGGTGATCTTTCTTATGTTCCTCAAATACTATACAGCCTGGTCTGTATTTTTTGAAATACGGTCCAAGAAGATGATGACTTTTTGAAATAATAATCATACTGAGACCAAAAAGGAAAAAAAAAATGGTAAGAGAAAGATGAAGCATCCTGAAATCATGTGTTCTTTTAACTCTATATGCATACAGGAAAAAGTTTCAACATCAGCATAAACAGAAGCACCCTTCAATCACCGAGATGAAACTCGCTTATGAAACTCGCTTCCAGCTAAACACAGGCAAAAATCTGAGAACAGCAAAAAGTGATAGCGCGACAACTAAGGAACTATTATTATTGCTCAAAATGGGGAATTTACTGCAGATTCTACAACACATATTCTATGATGCAAACCTGAATAATCACTCAGATCAGATGACACTTAATGGTTCCCCACTAGGCATTTGACTGTAAGAAACATATACCACAATATATGTACATGAACCCGACCATGCGAAGTACTATACAACGCAAGCACTAGTAAAAGCTTCAGTCGCCAACCTTAAACATGCATACTACTCTATACAATCTTTTGAAGGAACTTGAGTCTGACACATCATCTGCGCCGTCGTTTGGGATCCACCTGCTCATAAATGAAATTCTTTTAACTTGACGCAGGTTGAACAAATATTACTCGACAAGCTCAATGGATAAACACAATGGATGTAAAATAAATTAAAGAAATAAATAATGTACTAAATCATGAAAGCTGAAAATGCAAGTCTAAGGTGCTTGGCACCCACAACACAACACCACAGAAGAAAGTCATAAAACTGAAAATTATTTCGTACCATATAGCACCATTTTTTAGGCAAGGTAATGGTGCATGATTGCCCATACTATGATGATGGACATACAAGAAGCTTGAGTTTCAGAAGAAATTCAAATAAGTCTTCCACATCTTCTGGAAGGCTTGGGACTCACAAGTTAAACCAGTAATGTTGGTAGAAATGCATCAAAGATGAGACCATCGCTTTCTATAAAGAAATTGAAGAAACTTACTACTTCCGTAAATGTCGGTAGAAATGCATCAAAGATGAGACCATCGCTTTCTATAAAGAAATTGAAGAAACTTACTACTTCCGTAGATACTTGGAATATCTTATGTAGGCATCTCTAAACAAGGTCCGCCATTTCGTACCATACCGAAGTTTCGATACTTCTCTGGTACGATACGGTATACCGAATAGTACATTTCGATATACCGTTTGGTATACCGAAATTTTAAAAAAAACCGATGTGGCGACGTCGCGTCGCTTCTCGGGCGACATCGTCGAGGCCTCGGCGACGTCATAAATTAAAAAAAAAGAAAAAAAGCGACGTTGTCCGTGCGACGTCGCCTCCCTTCTCTTGATGACGTCGCCCAAGCCTCGACAACGTCGCTCGCATATTAAAAAAACAGAAAAAATCGGCGACGTCGCCTGCATATTAAAAAAAAATATTTAAAAAATAAAAAAATACCGCCTGGTAGCAAGCGGTCCACATATCGGTATCCTATGAAACCGATACGTACCGCCCATACCGGGCAGTACCATTCGAAATTGCATACCATGTCTCTAAATGTTGTGACCTTATCTCATTAGGTAGCGGTGTTGCTTAATCATGCATGATCTAAAATATGGGCATCAAACTTTTATGGATGTCCTTGCTAAGTTAATCTTACCATGTGTTATATCACAATACTATATACTTGTAAATATTAACTTCCTGTGAAGTGCAGATGAGAAAATAGGTCAACACATGCACTGTACTGAAATCAGTTACCTTCATATCTGATTGCTTTGAACCATTATGGGATTTTTCCGTCTCCTTCCCATTTTCAGTTGTGCAACTCTGACAAAAGAAGTGCTCAATTTTCTTAGCGTCTTCAACAGTCATATCTATGCAGGTAGGATGGTACCTGGAACAGAGAGAATACAGGAATACAATTGATGTTTTAAGATCTACAAACACAAAATGATAGTTCTTGCAGCATGTGTAAGTCACATGAAAAGAAATGGATCAATCAAGAATATGAAAATCTCTACTACACAAAATAGCATGAAAGGTAACAAAAATATTTTGGGTGGCAACCCGTATTTAGCAGTGTAACAGAACTAAACTCAAGCTTCATTCAAGTAAAAGTTCACATATCAATTGACTCCTAGCTAAACTCGAGCTCTTTAATATAGGTTTATTTTAGCATCTGTTGTTAGATTTCAAAGTCAAAGTAACAAGGAAATTGTTACATATAATGATTGATGAAATTATCTTGATAACAACATCAAGAATTTATTATAACCAAACATATATAATGATTGATTCTTGTTATAAGCACAAACATGTGTATTCAATCTTGCTCTCATTTTGTAATTGTCATTTACAGCTGTTGGTAGTACATCAAGATGAGGCCAAACAATTTCTATCAATCAGATTATGATCCCTCCAAAAAGTAAATACATTGTAGGAATTTTCACCTCATAGTAACTCCAGAAGCATTGTCTTAAAATAAGGCATTAGCAAAAGGCAGATTAAATTAAAAATAAAGAAAGGCCACTTATAATTCCTCTAGAACTCTGGATGTTGAGTATTACTTCAAAAGCATTACTTCAATAGATTTATCTCACTTCCCCTATGAGTAGGACAAATGGATTTGGAAACCTAACTCAAAAGGACAACCATCAACTAGATCTACATACTCTTTCTTGATTCACCAACATGCCAATTATAGAGAGGAGAACAATGATTGCAAGTCCTCACAGAAGATTCATGGTATACCCAGTGTGTTGTGTTTTTGTTGGAAACTTTTGAATGGTCAGTTGCCTCAGTTGTCTACTTCAAGATTTCTTGCTTGAGCAAATACCGTTGAATCTAGGGTGTGCTTTCTATGTAACCTTGAAAGTGATGATCTAATTTATATTTCCTTACATTCGAAGATTTGTTTGCTAAATTTATTTGGTCCTTTCTAGAATGTAATTTGTTTTAATCAAGTAATATAATTTTTCCCTTTCCTTGGAAAGGAAAAGTAACACTATAAAGATGATCAATATTAACAAAGCAACTTACCAATCATAGCAGCTCTCACACTGAATCATAAGGTCATCAGGGTTGTAAGGCATCTCACACTTGCAGAACCTGAGACAGCAATTGATGATTAAATAATCAACTGATGATGATAACAGCAGCAACAACAACAAACCATAATGTCCCAACTTTTCCATGTTATAACATTATCAGAATCATTTAACAGGGCCAGATATGCTAGACCAACTATGTTTTAGTTATTAGTTGTTATGATAATAAATGAGAGGATATCCCTTTCTAAATTTTTTAAAGACAAACTGCCATACATATGAAAACATAACCAAGAACATCAAATTATAATGAACTGTGGACAACTTTTCCTGGCATATATTATAATTACCTTCAAGCAAAAAAGAAACTATGCATCTTAACTTTAATAATAACAACATGTGAGGAGCAGTAAAGTCTTATAATTTAAGAACAACAAAGGTTAGTAGAAAATGATAATACTTGTGATGTTAAACCTACAATAATTGTGACAACAAAGCAGTTCAACAGATCATTTCCCAAGATAAAGGCCAAACAGGCCCCAGTACATACCAAGTTGAGGCCCAGAGTTTCAAAGCACTTCAAGCAAACTTTATTCAATCTACATGCACCGACATGCATGTGATAATGTCAAGTTAATCGAGATTCTACATAGTTATACAATTGTTTTTTCATCACAAATGCTCCGAAAAAAAGTACACCTGTGGAAGTTTTAGGAAATATCTGACTAACAACTTTTACCCAATACAACACAATGGCACCTGGCACAGTATGTACCTTACACAGTAAAAGCAGTTAGAAAAGAATTTTCTAGATATTCTAACAATAAGCAAGATAGGTACCGAGATATTTTGTTGCCAAGTCTCAGTTAAAACTTATAAGGAGGTAAACAACTAATAAGGCTCATTATCTGCCCACCTTGATCACATAATTACGTTGGATAAGAGCCAATAAGATCATGAACTAAGTTTCCGATATAATGTTAAATTAATAACTAGAGATTTTTTTCTTGCAAATAATATAAAAAATAAAAGTTATGCAAGGGCCATAAATATGAGAAATTTGGTTAGGTATAGACTTCAAAAAATTAAGGATAATATCTAAATAACAGAACCATCGATCCAATACTGAAGGATGATCATATGTTCAAAATATTTGGTTTTACCTCACTTTCATTAATGTAAGTGAAGAGATATTTTGCCTCATCTTCACTTGTCTTTTACCAATAAGTAAAAGGGGAAATCCAATGCACAAACCTCCTGTGATTACAAGATCTAGGGAGAGTCAATATACCCAAACTTGGTCCTATAAGTAAAGAGACCATTTTTATGTTTTTTTTTTTTTTAACCAAGAAATCAATTCTATCATATATCCAAAAGATCATATGTTGGAAGAGGATCCAATACTAACTCTAGTAGGTATATATTTTATGAAGAAGTGTATTCTATGAAATAATTAACACAACCATTGATCTAATGCTGTAAAAGGATCATATGTTTCAACTATAATGAACCTTCTTGGCCATCAGTAGCTAAAAGCTTTCAGTTTTTTAAGAATGGGTAATGAGTCTTAAGAGCTTTTGGAAAAGAGTTCTATGATTCCACTGATTTGTTTTTATTTTACATTGATTATAAACAGGAGAACAGAACTACTCAAAGTGAAAATGGAAAGGAGGGACATGTCCAACATACAAAATGCTGGGAAAAATGATAATAAGACATGGATGCAGAGAATGCATTGTCGACCCTCTTTCAGAAATGGCATTTGATCTTTATATCAAAATTTCAAAGTATATCCAGATATTTCCTTCTTTTTCCTTTCTTTTTCTGGCGTTCATGATCGAAACCAATCATTTAAACAATTTTAAGATGTAAACACATTTAATTCCATTATTGATAAATTGGTGCTGAACTCCAGTTCTATTTCAACTAAAAGTATACCAAGGCTGATAATATTTTCAGTTCCAAATTGATCATAATTTACAACATCTTAATAATCAAGTCAAAGCTTATTAACCAAATAATTACCAAATAAGCACAGCCACACCCAAAATGCTGGACTACTTTGTAGGTAATTGTGTAAAGCAGCCAGATCAAATAAATTAGCTTGTTCTTTTGAGCCAAAATTAGAAGCCCAACATTAGTAAAGTCTTTCTAGAAAAAAAGATTAGTGCTTAAATAATCTTAAATAGAATGGTGTTTAGTTTATGGAACTAAGTGTTAACCAGCATAACAAATACATAAGTTGCTTGTATGTACAGATATATTTGACAGATAACTAAAGGTGTGGATCCACATACAAATAGGAGAATAAAGCAACAATGCTATATCGTATACAAATAGTTCAAAATCCTTGAAACACCAAATGGCCACCTTTATGAACTGCAAATCCAGTAATGATAATAATATATAGCAACAGAGATTGGAAAATAGAAAAGTTTGACTGCCGCTCAAACATCTTGTTTTTGGTTTGACTAACTTAAATGCACTAATTCAGATGTACAAAACTTGATGTATGAATATACATCATGTTGCTTATATCCACTGGATCATGCAACAGAAAAACAGACCACAAACAGCTGGTACAGAAGAGCAGCTAGGCTAATACCATACAGAATAGGCATAAGATTATTCAAACACAAAATTAGGCACATCAATGAACTACAACCTATTAGAGATAATATTTGTAAGAAAAATAATTAGAGTTACAAAAAGCAAGAAAATGTTGAACCACAGCTCAAACTTCTTACTCTGCCTTTATTAACATCTATTTCTTTTGGTGAAAATACTTGGATGAAGTGGAGAGAAAGTAACTTTCTCGCATTTAGTTGAAAATTCTGGAGAGAATTGACTTGAGATAGACAGAACCAACTTTTTAAACCCCTTACTTGATTCTGTTAATAAGCTGAAGTGATAGTTTTGCTTCTCTTATCTTCATCCAAACAATGAGAGAGAAAGTGAGCTTCTATTCCCATGTATTATTTTCTCTCTTTTCATTCTCTTCTTTTCCCAGCTTTTTTCTTCTTTTAATTTTCTCTTCTGCACATTCAAGCTTATAAGCCAAAACCAAAATTTTAAAAGAGAAATCTCCTAAAAATTTCTTTTCCAAAAACTCGACAAATTTCATATGGAAACTGAATCAAAATCCACAAGCACCACTTAGAGGGCTTCTCTAGGTACCCAAAAATAATAATGAAGTTTTCAAGGCATGAGATCAAAAATCATGCATGACGTTGCGTACCATCAAGAAGAAAAATCTTTTAAAGAATGAGATAAAAAATTCTCTCCGTTGCATATCATCCAACTGTAAGAATTCAGGCATGCATTCATTGACCAAATGCATATAGACCAATAACATATAAATCAAATACCAAAGAACGGAAGAAGGTGTGAATTCTGAAAGAGATATCACATTCTTACACTGCGATTCTATCTGGGACAAAGCTCCCAGTGGCGGACCTATACTCGAACCGACAGAAGAAGTCATCGTTCCCAACAGCATCGAGCCTGGTATAGTTCTTAAAGCTGTGCACGAAGCACTTGCCCTCGATGGTGTCGGCGCTCTGCACGTCGTAGTGGTCCGACAAAAACACCTCCTTGGCGCCGTGGAACTGACGCCGCCCACCGATGGACTCCTCCGGCCGATAATACCACCTCACCCTCACCTTCACCCCGCCCCGCAAGCCCGCCTCGAGGCCCTCTACCCTCGCCACGTACGGCGGATTCGATGAGTCCGGCGCCCGCAACAGCACACAGTCACCGGCTGCCAAAAACCCGTCGGAATCGCAAGAGTTTAAGCCGAATTAGCACCAGAAAACGAGCAAGAAAAGATCATAAACCGCGTCGTTCTACAGGGGATCGAAGGGGGAGAGAGGAATTACGCTTGATCGATTTGTTGGTTCCTTTGATCGTGTAGGAATCGAGGGTTCGCTTCCCCTGCCGCGTCTTCGCCATCGGGAGGGGACGAAAGGCGAGGCAACAAGTAGAAAAAATTAGTATTAAAAAGAGCAAATAAATAAAAGATTAAAAAAAAGATTCGAGAGTTTTCCAAAAAAAAAAAAAAAAAAAAAAGTTGGCGAGAAACGTACTCATAAAATGTCTATGCGAGATAACCAACTAACGGACGAGATGTATTTAAATGATAAAATGAACGGTGGATCTATAGGTAACGATAGATTAATGCATTCTCAAGGTCTATCTTGTACTCGAAACAGTGTGCACCGTATAAATCACAGAGATGATGCATTTTTGACCGTCGGATTGATGATGGGCTTTGTTCGACCGGGTCGGTTTGCGTTAAATTGTGGGTGGGTTAACATGGACCAAATCCTCTAATTTTTGAACCAAGGATTAAAGTACGATTTTATATTTAACTTTGTTGATTTTGTGCATTGACTTTGCCTCTTAATTAATATAGAAAAATATTTTTCTAATCTTGATTCATTTTATTACTATTATTCTTTTGATAGACAATCATTTTTGCAACGTGATTGAGCTTTAATTCACTTGTATACCTGTCTATTTTTATTTCTTGATAAAATCCTACAATAATAAAAAACACATCCATTGAATTTTGAGTTTAATGATTTGACTTAGTCGACGAATGCGAGACCCAACGACTGGACGAGATAAAAAAAGGTCAAAGATACGTGATCGATGATTTGACATGCGGCACTCTTCTCCCGCACAATTTAGTCTGCATAAGTTTGACTTAGGCACAGGTAATAGAATTCATGATTATTATGATGTTCCCTATATACATGCATGCATTTCATTTGAAGAAGATATGATCCTTTACTGACTGAACCTTCCACCGGAAGAGAGAGACTCTTACCATCCAAGAACAATGGTGACAGCTTCATGATGATTAACTTGGTTTGCTACTATCAACATGTGTTTATGATATACCAAAACCAGTTCTGAATGAAGATTCCTCTCCTTGATCGAACTATTACTCATTATTTCATGCCCACTTCAACTGTAATAAGCTTTTCTATTTTTCTAAGATTTACATTAGATTGATAATGTCCAAAGACTCTTTTTTTTTTCTCTCTCTCTCCTGTTTATGAGAAAGTGAGGATGAAACAAGTTTTTTTTTTTTTCCTTTGTCAGCTCTGCAGCCAAATAATCCACCCTAGAAGGAAATTTCCATGGTATTGGTGAATAATCTGAGTCCTAGACATTTATTCCTGGCTTTGTATGACTCTCCCAGGCTCATTATAAGACTTTATGCTGCAAACAGAGAGTTGGACCAGCAACAATGTCTAGTAGTTGTCAGTCTTTGATCAGTGCTGTTCACCCTCTATATCAGACTACTCATGTTGCAGACAAGGACACTTGAAGCTTCTGCCAAAAAGTCAGACCCTCTTTCTCAAGAAAACTCATTGTCATGCTACAGTGGAGCAGATAAGAGAAAGGAGTGAGCCAACCACTTCTCACATCCCCCTCTTTGGTGTCCTATTGCAATAGAGGGGACATGAATGCTGAACAGATCTATTCCAAAATTATCAATCTATAGAAAGATAATTATTGAAAAAGGAATTTATAAAAGTTTTACACTTTTCTCCTCCAAAGTCCAAGTTAGATCCTTCCTCTAAGTTCTCTTGTTTTCTATACAATTTATAACATCCTAAACTTAATCCCATGTCAAATGTGAGAGATTTAAGTTGTTCTATAAGGATCACTAAGTGATCGAGTATAATTTACTTAGACTTAAAAGATTTTAAGTATAGATTTACTAAGTTAATTAAATAATTATCATGTCGACTGTATTATGATAAATGATATAAGAAACAACGTGATATCAAGTAAAAGTAGATGCATGATACTGATTGCATTTAGAGGTTGATTAGTACATCAAATATTAAGAGAGGAAGATTGTAATAATGATTACTTTTTATAGTTATTAAAATATAATAATTTTAATAATTTAAGGCTAATTATATATTACTTTTTATAGTTAGATCTCTTTGTCGTCTTAGTCCTTAGATTTAAAAAATTTATATTAAAATTTTTATAGTTATTAAAATAAAATATTTAAGTTCATTTACTATAACATTGTCGATCGTACCCGATAGAAACATGAAAATAATAGATAAAAAAATAATTTCAACGTTATAATTGATGATAATAAATGACATCGGTGATGACGGATGATGATACCATTGAGTGGTGCAGGTGACTATTATAAATGAGGAAAGTGATAATAAGAGATGAGAGCTATTTTGCATCTCTATCGACATCGATGCAATTGTCGAGTGACGAAAGAGGTACTTGATGTTGATACATATGTAAAACAATCCTTTTATCGCTTAACAAATATGTCGATATAGATGTAGAGTAGTTCTTATCTCTTATCGTCATTCTCTTTATCTACCGTAACCACTCGTGGTCTCCAAAAGGATTATCGTTCGCTATCACTTATGTCATTTGTTATCACGTTGAAATTATTTTTTTTACACATTATTTTATGAGGATCATCAAATGATTGAGTATCATTAACTTAGACTTAAAAGATTTTAAGTATAGATTTACTAAGTTAAATAAATAATTATCATGCCAATTGCATTTTAATAAATAATATAAGAAATATGATATTAAGTAGAAGTATATGCATGATACCGAGTGTTTTGACATTGATTAGTACATGAAATATTAAGAGAGGAAGATTACAATAATAATTAGTTCCTCGCGTTTATAATAATTAAGGGTTAATTATATATTACTCATTATAGTTAGACTTCCTTAACATCTTGATTCTTATATTTAAATCTTTATAGTTATTAAAATGAAACATCTAGATCTATTTAGTATAATGTCATCAATCTTATCGATGAAAACATGAAAACAATAGATAAAAAATAATAATTTTAATATTCTAGTTGATTATAACAAATGATGTCGGTGGCGATAAATGATAATGTTGTTGAGGGGTGTAGATAACTATTATAAATGAAGAGAACAATGATAAAAGATAATAGCTATTATATATCTTTGTCAAAATCAATGCAATTATTGAGTGACAAAAGAGGGACTCGACATTTGCATTGATGCGGACACATATGTAAAACAATCCTTTTGTTGCTTGACAATTACGTCAATATATATATGGAGTAGCTCTTATCTTTTGTTATTATTTTCTTTATCCACGATAACATGTGACCTCCAACAATATCATTATTCGCTATCACAAAAATTTTTTTTACATATTAATTTTATATATTCGTTGATAAAACTAATAATATTATGATAAATGGATATAGATATTATACTTTTATAATTATAAAAAATGTAATATAAATATTTTAAATTTACAAATCAAGTTAGTTAGGAGACTTGATTACATAGGATAATTTATAATTAGCTCAATAATTATTTATACTCATCAAATTAATAAATTAATTATTCTATCAAATTGAATCGTGATGAATTATATATTTTATCCAGAAATATGTAACATCAGAACAGTGATGAAATAAAACATCGGTCCAAATTAGATTGAGAATTCTTAGTATAAAATTTTATTTTGCAATATACACAATTTTAGAAGAATTGTATAATATCTCACAATGAAGGAACAGCCTCACTCTTGCCGAGGTGCAGAAACGAATGCCGTCTTCTTCCTCCTTTTCTGTGTCCGCCACTGCCGCCGAATCATGATCAGTTCTTCCGGTCCTTCTCGCAAGGTTCTTTCTCTCCTTCCTCCTCCTCCCAATCTCTATGTATGATCCTGTTCGATCCGCGATCACTAAAATTCCCCCTTCCTCCTCTTTTCCCTATTCTCATGGCACCGGAACTAACCTAATTTGGTCGATCGTTTCGCAGTTTCTGAGCAAGATTGCGTGCAACAGGCTCCAGAAGGAGCTGGCGGAGTGGCAGGTGAGCCCTCCGACCGGCTTCAAGACCAAGGTCACCGATAACCTCCAAAGGTTGCGTCTCGGGCCTTGTTCTTCGTTTTCTAATCCCGTTCCTGGTTCCCTGGATATTAGTTCACTCGAATTGCTTGTTTGTTTTGCTTAAAGATGGGTCATTGAAGTGGTTGGGGCACCGGGAACTCTGTATGCGAATGAGATGTACCAGCTTCAGGTCGATTTTCCGGAGCATTACCCCATGGAAGCCCCGCAAGTGATGAATTGTTAAGATTTTTTCATAAAGGCTGCTTTTTATTTGTTTGTTGTGATTTATTTTGTGGCTATTTGGTTTCATCAGGTCATATTTCTTCATCCTGCGCCTCTTCATACGCACATCTATAGCAACGGCCATATCTGTTTAGGTAATTATCATAGCACTTGGTGGTAACAAAAATTTTCACCTGATAGTAAATTGTATCAATTGTTATTGCGAATATAGCTTCCTGTTGTCAGAAGGGTTATTTTCTTAAATGGACACCACTTCCTTTTATTCTACCAGAAACTACCAATTAATTTGTTGGAATTATTGGATTTTTGTATTGGACTGGTGATGCTTGTTGAGAATATTTCTTTGTTATTTTCTTTCTTCATTTAGTTACTGGTTTCTGATTAAAACGACCTTTGGTTATTCTGTATGTGTTACATCCTCTATCTCTTGCCCAGTACAGGGAGCTTATTGAGGAATATCATGTTTAAGGATGTATATTGTCATCTTTAATCCCCTTGTGGGTTTAGGTTGCACTGTAATGCTTACTCATTTTTTTGTTTGTTTTCCCAACATTGCATTAGCAAATTCTTAGTGTTATTGGGGAAAGCAAGTTGGTCATCTGAGGATAAAGCAGATGGAGCCAACCTTGTTAATTCACTGATGGTTGATCAACCCATGGATGCCAGAGGTAGACATCCAGCCAGCCCCTTCAATACCCCAAGTGATGCGAGAAAATAGGGTTAAGGGGAAGAAGAGGGTTCTCGAGAGTGTACCTGGGGCTGAGGAACCTTCCTATTTTTTATATGCAAAGAAAACACAATTAGGGTGCTGATTGGCGGACGCATGTCTGAGTGATCTACTTCATTTTTCTTATCGGTCGGATAGGTCATCCTAGGAGGCTGGTTAATGAAGTTCATG
The DNA here is from genome assembly GCA_024322285.1 of Musa beccarii. Taxonomy (NCBI): domain Eukaryota; kingdom Viridiplantae; phylum Streptophyta; class Magnoliopsida; order Zingiberales; family Musaceae; genus Musa; species Musa beccarii. Next base: position 50,592,574 of record CM044397.1, on the reverse strand, counting down.
AATTTAATTTGATCCTTTGGAGGGTGGCCAATGACAAAATGTCATGCATCAGGTGCCACAAGCGACAAACCTGCTCCACTTCTCCAACATGTTGTCCACAAGTGCAAGTGCCTCCACAGCTACAACTCGACTGACAGAAACATCCTGTGCACCACTATTGTGATATGATGCCTCTAATGGCTACTACCATCATGGCCAGTTCGACATCTCCAACATCCTTACGATCATGTGTCTAGCCTATGACAAAAACATGGCCATCAAACGGTTTTAATATAAGAAATGCAAAAGGATTCTTTTTCTGATTCCCATTCTGCCTATAATGAAACTTCTGTACTTTCCCCTTACTCCATTTTAGATCATAACTAGTGCATCAAAGGAGGACCAGATATACTTAAAATGACTAAAGATTTCATAAATTAGCTGCTAAAACTAGCAAAGAAAATGAATATAAAAACACTAGAAAAATTAAAAGATATATCTACTGAGTATAAGTTGGTCTAGGTCAACCTCTTGTAGCAACTTGGCTTGGCTTGAGTTGGTAAAAGCCATTTCCCATCCTTATTTGCATTTGACTTGGAATTGTCTGCTCTTGTACAAAGTTGAAGCCTTTTTGCCTACTCCAAAACCATGTAGTTCTTCTGTGACTTGAATGTTGTACCAAGCTAAATAACCATGCTGGATTTGGCTCTTATGCACTGATTATTACTAGGTTATTTGTTGGACTGCACCAATTTGCCTTGGGTCTAGCTCTGCTGAATTTACCCATATCTGTGCTGGGTAAATAAGCCTTGGCTATGTCTCATGCTAATGTAGAGACACGATCAGGTCACATCGTAACATTTATTCCTTATTAATATCCCATTTCTGTAGTGCTTTTGACGTCTGATCAGACCCTTCTTTACAAATTGTTTCATGCTTAAGTCATTGTTGGCCTTATCAAAGAGACTCTTTAGTGAAATACTTGCTATACTCTAGAGCACCTTGCTTATTATCTACCTCACATATTGTGTTAGAATATTTTTCACCTCTTTTTCTGCCCATTGACATGATAAATACAGAATCATGAACATATAGTCGTTGGACATCACTTAGAGAGCAAGCATATGATGGCCAACATGTATTATCTTTTTGCATTCATATTTTTAGTGCATACCCTTAAATATGGGTCGTTGATGCACTTTGGATGTTTATGAAGATAAATAATCATGCTACAGACATTGAATTATGTATATATCAAGGCTATAGTGGGCAAATCTGTACTTGAAATATTTATAGCTTGGATTAAGCAAGTGATTAATGTTATATGGTCATTTATATGATAAAACAATTAATTAATTTTGTATATACTTTCATGATCCCTGGGCTTATCTTCATATCATTTCTTCAAAGAATAACACTGCTCAAAAACCAGTTTTAGTTAAGAGATTATTACAATATAATTGACATCAACTTTCAAAACTTTGATAGTTTATCGTAAGTTCCTAAGCTCGAATCCCGCCTTCGCCACTTACCCTTTGAAAAAAAGAAAAATCAAAACTTATACATTTAACAATGATCTTCTGCTTATAATACACATTAGAAGGTACTTTGTTGAAATTGCATGTCAACCGGATAACTGAATTGTTTGCATTGAACATGAACAATTTGATATGGAGTAGTGAATATGAACATGCGTTATCTGTAACATGAATCAGACTGGTTTCTGCTATGAGAGACATTTTTGTTTCCAACGATGGTACAGAACAGATAGAACTTTGAACATAGACGAAAAATAATTTTGAAAAGTCAATTCATTTCTAGGAAGATTGCATCAGCAAAAGTTAAAGTTTAAACAGTCACATGAATTGTGAATAAGTACATTAGTGTAATTATGTTATGGAATAACTAGCTCACTATATATGTTTCTATCAAATAAATAACTAGCAAAGTAAATAGCACTATGGGACTGTCAGCCTTTTGGACAAAAGTTTACCATGTTCCATTTACTGTTTAGTTGAGAATTTCCCTCCTTGATGGTTCTTCTGTTGGCGGTGCCAGATATACTATACGATTCTTGGTCGCTGGCAATGACTGTCAGCTCGGTTTGCATCAGCATTCTGTCCATGTTATCAAGCTCAGCTGTTAAGGTACCCATACATTCCTGTGCTGCCAGTCACCTCCATATATTTTTTGGCATTAAGATCATAATCCTTTTTTCTGGCTGCAGCAACGTCCTGCTGATAACGACCACTACGTGAAGAACTGCAGGAATGGTAGGTCTCCAAAAGAGACTAGATGGTGGTTCCATGATGACAAAGTATGATAACTGGGACTAATGCTTCTCCTGTACCATGGTTGACCACCCTTCTGAACTACCTGTCATACTCCATTTCCTATAACATAGGAGTATCAGGTGATCTAAAATCAGGGGTTTATAAGCTTACCAGTGACATGGTATAGTATATTTGTAAAGGAAACAGTAATACTGATCTTGACATATTATGAGGACCAGAAGTACGTGGCCAACTTTTTTGGTCAAACAATTGTGAAGTTAATTTGAACTCCATTCCTAATGGAATTACCTTTTGCACCAAGGCTGTCTCCTAAAGTTCCTACTTTTGATAAAGATGCTTGAGCTGTTGCTTGTCAGTTTGTGAGCAAAAACTGATAGAATGATACTTCTTTGTTGATCTTGTTGGTTTATGGCTTGGGAATTCAAGTCCAAGGAGCACATATTGCTTTGGATAATTTTCCTTGCGTCAATATGGAAACCGGTTTTCTTTGTGATCGGGCTTCAAAACAGTTTCTTCGCTGCTAAAGGTTAAACTATATATTTGTTGAGTTATATTTTAGTTAGCGAACATTGTTTTGAATTATTTGCCTTGCATCAATATGGAAACCGATGTTCTTTGTGATCTGGGTTCGAAAATAGTTTCTCTGGGTTACACTATATATTTGTTAAATTATATTTTGATTATCAAACATGAATAATAATTTGAAGTCGATTAATGTTCTTAATAATGTATGGTCTTAGTGTTTAAAGAAGGAAGAGCCTTGGTTGAGATCCTATAAAATTATATTAGGCATATCAAATTGTATTGGGCATGAAAATTATATCGGGTGCATGCCTAATGAAATTTCTCTAATATTTAAATTAATTTTTATTCAAATGATTTGGATAAAAATGCAATAGTATTCCGACGTTGATGGCAGGTAAACGGGTACGTGAAAAGACGTCACTACATGGCGACGACGGTCCGATGCAAGGCTACATTTAATCCATCACACCGACTCCGACGTTGATGATTGCGGTCGGCCACAGCGACACCGCCTTCGGAAGCTTTCTCGTTGCGTCTCTAATTTCCCGAGGGTTTCCCTTCCCGTTTTGGAGGCGGATTCGAGAGGGAGGCTGGTTCTAGGGTTTTCAGAGCATGGAGGGGGCGAGGAACGGCGGTGGCATGAGGAGGTGGCGGTGGGGTTGGGTCGTTGGAGCGCTGATTGCCGTCCTCCTCGCCACGGCCGCGACCTCTAGGAACTCCCCCAGGAACCCGCTCTCCGGGATCACCAGCAAGCTCTGCCAATGCACCGTAATCTTCTATCCGCTTCCTTCCCTTGCAAAGATCCGATCTTGATGTCCTTTTCCCTGAAAATCGATTCGAAATGGTGTCTTGGTGATTGTTATGTCAATTAATTAGTCGAAATTTGGGCTTATTTTATCAGGAGTCGAGGAAGTACACCGGCATTGTGGAGGATTGTTGTTGTGACTACGAAACCGTAGATTCCCTTAATAAGGAAGTGTTACATCCCATACTACAGGATCTTGTCACTACCCCGTTCTTTCGGTACTTTAAGGTAACTGATTGGTGGCTTTGATTCTTTTATCAATTCTTATAGTATGTTTTTTCATTTATCTTGCGATTCGTTTTATTGCCGTTGGTGAGAATGTGCTTTAGGGATGCATAAGTTTAGTCGTTTCATATATTTATGCAAGTGAAAATTTTCATAATGATGTGGATTGAATTGTCATCATTAATATGATTAAGTCTCAAAATTTGTTTTCCTTTTTTTCTTGATCTGATCAGAAAGGAAAGAACTAGGGAATTTAGTCATCACAGAAGAAAGAAATGTGGAATATTTATTGAGCTTAGTTGTCTTCAGTTTAGTGAAATGTTCTTGATTTTTTTTTTAATCTTACTTGAAACCACCACCAACACATACAGACAAGGTAACAAAAGGTTGCATCTGCCTCTATCTCTCTAATTCTTAAGAAAGTTCTAGTTATAACTAAGAGAAGAAACCAACAGAAATTGATCCCTTGAAGTGGAACGGGAATGTACAGAAAGTTCATTGCAAAAGCTTTCCTGAGACATTATTGCTTTGTATTTCTCCCTGTGTTTATCTGTTTGTTTCTGTCTCCTGTAGTTCTAGGTAAATCTAGGGCCGAATCAGTGGTTCACCATTCTTATAATCCCAGCATTAGCCCAACTAGAAGGCATGTTCTCCTTAGTCAATGTTCATTGAGTAGGCATTTCCAGACTTATTGATACCATCGAAAAAGTACTGGTGTTTTCAGGTCAACAACATCTTGATACTTGTTAGCTGTTACAAATTACATCATCTATATATTCAGTGAGGTTGTTTGGTTGATAATTTAAATGGTTTTCTAATTCGATGAATTGCAAGGCTTATGAGGTTAAGTGCCAATTTTTCTGAAGACAGATAAGTTTTGTGAAATGTCTATCTATGATATTTCTGACTGATGCTTTAAATGGTACACTTGTATAAACTGTTCTTATTTGCTTGGGTAAGCGCATCCAGACCAACATACAGTCTTCATTTGATCTTCTTGTAATTGAGCTCCCATATTTGCTTCATATAGCTTTGGTTCCCTTTCTTGTTCTGGCTCCTGTGTTGTTTTCCATTCCTCATTGTGGTATATTGCCATCCTAGATTTATTATCAAACATAGGATACCTAAGAGTGAATAATAGATTATAAAATCAGTTAAGATATTAATGAAAGTGGCCACAAGCAGTCAAGCATATACATATCTTTTTGATGCGAGGGTTCATATGGGATATTTTTGTCAAAACAAAGTATATTTTAATAATAGAGGAGATAAGTCATGATGTCAGCTTATTTGAGATGCAATATTTTCTTTCTTTTGGCTTTTGTAGTTCGAGTTTCCCTTCTCAGGTTGCTAGATCAGCTGAGAGGATAAAGAGTTGATCTTTACTTTCTTATATATCCTTGATTTTTCTGAGTTATGAAACATAAATACAATCTCAAATTTGATTGATATCATGGTACCTTTACTTTTGTAGTCGATCTTCTATTTCACTTGGCAAGATTAATTGAAATGATCATGATTTTCTTACAAGAAAAAAAGAAATGATCATGATTGAACATTTTGGTGTCTGAGAAGCTGCATGCTTTGGTTGTAATTGTATTTAGTAGTTCTTTGGGTTGCTTAAGATCTCTGCATGAATGTTCAACTGCTATATTGTTTATCTTATCACATATCTTTCTGTGCTATTTTGTCACTTATCCTTCTGTGCTATTTGGAGAAGATAGATTATCATTAACTTGTCCTTCAAGCAGTCATGGATGCCTTGGAGACCATAAATATTTGTTTAATATCTGAATATGTTATAATATATTCTGCATTGTATTGATCAGAATGGGCATTTTCATAATGCTTATTTCATTTTAATAATTTAGTAAATGGATGCTTTGGTTTTCTTATTGACTGTTTGCGCAATGCTTATCAAGTAGTGCTGGATAAAATTTCTCTGATATCTGATTTTATTCTAATTAAAAATGCATGTTATTGGTCTAAATTGGTATTTTTATAATACTTATTTCATTATCTAATTTTAGCTATGTTGTAAAACGAACTCTCTGCTTTTTTTTTAAATTGTCATTTTGCTTTGTTGTGGCATGGGAAGGTCAAATTATGGTGTGACTGCCCATTCTGGCCTGACGATGGCATGTGCCGTCTTCGGGATTGCAGCGTCTGTGAGTGTCCAGAAAGCGAGTTTCCAGAGCCTTTTAAGAAACCTTTTCATGGGCTTTCTGCTGATGATCTAATATGTCAAGAGGGAAAACCACAGGCTACTGTTGATCGCACTCTGGATAGTAAGATTTTCAGAGGGTGGATTGAAGTTGACAATCCATGGACTTTTGATGATGAGACTGATAATGGTAGTGCATCTAGTATGCTTGGTACCTTATTAGTTTTAGATAATTGTTATACCTTTGTGGTAGTTTCATCATATTGACTGATTATTGATGTTCAACTTTTTCCTATCTTGGTGCAGCTGAGATGACATATGTGAACCTTCAGCTTAATCCTGAGCGCTACACTGGTTACACTGGCCCTTCAGCTAGGCGGATATGGGAAGCTATTTATACAGAAAATTGCCCAAAATGTTAGCTCAATGCTGATTTTTGAGTTTTTAAAAGTCACACTCTTATTCTAGTGACCAACTTTTCTTATACGACTTTTTCTTATGTATGTTATATGCTCTTATGCTTTATTTGTAGTAGGTTCATTCATCTTGGTTACGATGAGACCACTTCGCTATCTAATTAACGTTTCTGACTATTTGTTATCATTAATTTTTCTTAAGCCTTTCCTACTGTTTTTAGTCATTAATGTTTCTCAAACCCTCCTGACTATTTCAGTCCAGCAGTTTCCTGGAAGTCAATCTCTGTTGATATTATCTCATCCCCTGATTATCATTAATTATGCCACCAAAGTTACTGTTGTACTGATTGGGCCTGATGTTGCAAAAGTCATGTATCAGCATGTCTTTTTTAATGGGCTACTAAGTTTATAGGTTTTAATGTTCTTATTGGTGCTCATATTTTCAGATCCATCAGGAGAATTTTGTCAGGAGAAAAAGGTCTTGTACAAGCTGATTTCAGGATTGCATTCTTCCATCTCGGTTCACATAGCTTCTGATTATCTCCTTGATGAAACTGACAACTTGGTTATTTCTAACTCATGCTTATGCTCTGCATTGTTATTAGTCATGTTTAGCGTGCATTTAGCTGTATGTTCTTATTTTTGGGATAGGTTTTATGACATTTCAATTCTTTTCTTGATCACAGTGGGGTGAAAATCTTGAGTTGTTGTATGATCGAGTACTGAAGCACCCAGAGCGTGTGAGAAACTTGTACTTCACCTATTTGTTTGTTCTCCGGGCAGCTACAAAGGTGATTTTCTTGCATGTTGCATTTTCTTCCTTTTGAAAAAACACTTGATACCACTATGCAGTGATCCCTAAATCTGATCATGATTTATCATGGTTGTTGTGACTTCCTTCAAGAATTCAACATATCTCCAAGATGTATCCAATTAATATCAGCATTATGTCATATGTAACATGCACAATGAGGTTTCTGTCTTTCATCAGAACATGTCTATTCTTGTTGCTGCTCTTATAGTTTTCTGTTTTTGACATTTCCACTGCACATTTTGAATGTATAGTTCCTTTTACTGTGTCCTTGGTGTAACTTTGCACGCTCATTGATGCATGAGAATAAACGATTGGAATGAATCATTCGTGTTAGTTGATATGATGCTAAATATTTTATGAATGTCTCCTGGATACACATGGAGAGAGGGGCATTAGTTACCAAAACAAATGTATTTAAGTTAGTTTTTATTGCTAACTGTGTGAAGATGGCAGCCCTGTTTTTCACAACGGTTATGATCAATCATTATGGTATTATGCTATAGATGCCATTTTCTGTCTCATAATTTTGGTGGAATTAATATAATTACAGTTTATTACAAAGTGAAAGTTATTCTTTAGACCAATAGATTGTACTGGGGTAATAATGGGGAATCCATCCCTAAGCACATCCAGTCCTAAGCACATCCAGGATGAGAATCTGAATGTCTTTATCAGAGTTCTAACTGAAGTCACCTGTACACCCATGGGATGGGGTTATTTACCACCGCCTTGTGCAATTAATTACAACAGACTACTATTGATGGACATACTCTACTCCATAGTATTGATAGGTTTTATTTACTAGTCAATTAATTTTTTTTACTGTCATGACAAAAATTTTCTCCATGGTAAATGTAAACATTTCACTTACCGCATCGGCGCATCACATTGTTCCAGTGATGACAAGATTTATTCTCAACTTGTTTGCAGTTAGTTATGTGGATACTTTCCAACCATTTGTCTCTGTCAAGTACAACATCTTCAAATAGCCCAACAGTCATATCTTGCCTTTGTATCTGTTTTTCTCTCGACTTCTATGATTTTCCACTTCTTCTCTCAAAACCTTGAACTTTTTTATATTTCTTTTTTAATGGTGTATGTAAAGGACACCACATACTCTTACAATGTTAGGATTTTTTCCTAATATAAATTTACAAAACTGTGATTTTATTTCCAATTTATTTTTTTCACAAAAGAAAAGGTTCTTTAGCCGCTAACTTATTATATGTTTATTTTTATATAAGAACGCCTGCTTCTTTGCATGTGTACCAGTCTGTATAACCAATATTGTCATACCTCTCAATTTTTCTCCTAGCATAATTTTTCCTTTATATCTTTTCTTCATTTGGGTTACTTTTTTGCATGATGCTAATCTAGGTTTATTACCCAAAATGAATCCAGAAGAATACTAGTTAATCATTTTAAATTCATTTCACTTGGTGCATTATCAATGTTAAAATTTTATTGTACAATCATAATAATTTTTCTTATGCATGTTCAAGGATGAGAAAGAATTACTTTCTAACTTTGAACTCCTTGTATTGCTTGGTCTTTTCATAATTATGCAACCAAATTCTATTATTCCATATATAGTCGTTCTGTATTTTGCATCTTTCAAGTTATCACTAGTTTTAGCTGCTTAATGGATCTGGGTTGCCATCCGTGTTTTTGACAGTTCTCTGTTACTCTCATCTTTTGGTTTCAATGCGGATGCATGCTGAGGCTGTTTCAAAGTGTATATTCTACATCTTTTCATTTGTCTCTAGTCTTACATGCTATATGGATCTCGGTTATTATACTGGTGCTTCTCTGGATCCATGTGTGTCTATCACAGCATTCTTCTTCTTTATGTGTCACAGGCTCCAGATTATTTAAAACAGGCTGAGTATAACACAGGAAACTTAGAAGAAGATCTTAAAACACAATCATTAGTGAGGCAACTAGTCTACAATACCAAATTACAAACTGCTTGCCCACTGCCATTTGATGAGGCCAAACTCTGGCAAGGTGAGAGTGGGCCTGAACTGAAGCAGCAAATTCAGAAGCAATTCAGAAATATCAGGTTTAAATTTTAAACTTGGCATATTATGATTGTAAAAGCTAGAACCATCAAACTGATGGGATCCATAATCAATTGCAGTGCGTTGATGGATTGTGTTGGATGTGAGAAATGTCGCCTTTGGGGAAAGCTTCAGATTCTTGGTCTGGGCACAGCTTTGAAGATTCTGTTTTCTGTTGATCACCAAAACTATATTAATCAGCAGGTACATATCTTTTCTTCATTACAATGGGTATGCGCTAGGATGATGCTTATGTTTGCACTAGCAAAAATGGGCTTAGTTTGATCATTAATCATCAGTTACAACATACAAAATCTGTGTGCTTGTGTGTGTGTGTGTGTGTGGCTTTTTTTTTTTTTTTTTTTTTTTTGAGTGGAGAACATGGTTGTGAAAATATAATAAACAACCCAAAAAAGTTGTGGTCAATCAACCAAAATTTTTTGGCATCATCTAAGTACTAAAATCATGAAGTTCTGATGTAAACTGGCGAGTAAAAATGAATTCTGGTAATATAACATATAATTTCATCAACGTCAAACAACTTAAGAGCCTTTTTACCTTGCAAAAGTTTATTTCTGTTTTTGTAGTTACTCTCCAAGGTTCTTCTGGTCTTGTATTTTTATATATTTGGTTGGTCTTGGGAAATCATTTAAATCACATAGCTCACATTAATGGTGGCTCTTTGCTGGTCTTTCAGCTGCAGCTCCAACGAAATGAAGTAATTGCTCTGATGAACCTTCTAAATAGGCTGTCGGAATCTGTTAAATTTGTCCATGACAAGGGGCCATTTGCTGAGAGAATCGTGGGAGGGAAGATTTCTTCTCCTACCAGCAAAAACAGCTTATAGACAGCAATAGTTCTAGCTCTTTTAGTAAGATTTCTTTTTCCTCTGCTATCTCTGTTTGAATGACTGCATTTAATTTATAATCTCAATCTTATCTTCCTTTTTGAACTTTCAGAATGCTGGTTATATGACAGTTTTAGAAATGTCAATTTTTTGGACCACGTTATAGTGGTGATGAGAGCTGCCTACTTATAGTCTTTGAGGTGATCCTGGGGAGATCTACTGCCTTTCTTTTCGGTAGCTGACTCTGACACTGAAAGAAACAAAGATGTAGAGATGCTTCACAGAAGATCGATACTAGCATTAGTCTCAATCGAGAGCTATGATGTGTGACTTGCTAAATCGAAGTACTGTAACTTGCATGAGACCTTCAAGCTTATTGTACCTGTGTACAAACCGATTACCCCAAACAAACTACTAAATTGTACTAGTTTTTTTGGAACTTCAAAGCAATTGTTCTTGCTCTGGATATTCCTTATGGCAAGATTCTTTTGGAACTTCCTGTCATGCCTTTTTGACATGGGAACAAGTTTTGATTACCCTATATTCATGAAGGATGAGTAGTGCTGTAATATTTTGGCTTTTCAAAATATATCCGGTATTCAAACTCATTCATGGTGGTATTACTACTAGACTACCCATCACTGCCGCTATTATTATTGCTGTAATTTTTTTTGGGAATTTTAAGACCAATTTTTATTTGTGCATCTCCATTTGTCAATGTCATTGTCTCGTACCTGAATGTTTAATTGTAGTTGAAAGGTAAAATCTCAAAAATACTATCCTTTATGCAACTGATCTCTGTCATAGTTCCAGTTGAGTTTGATCAGTCTGCATGCAGTTCTACTTATGTCTACTTCTGCTTCAGCATCAGAGTTAGTCAAACACATCAGAATCTTATGACCAAGACTGGGATTATTTTTGTTGGAAGATCCAAACAAATATCTTTCTCATTATTCTATAAGGATGTGGATGGATATTGCCAAATGAGTCCATGCTACAATCTCAAGCTCAGAATTATTACAGCATCTCCATGCAAAACATACTTCTTCTTACCCAAATCAGTGGTGGTGACAAAAGAATCAAACAAAGTATGAGTGAAAACAATGAAGATGAAGCTCAATGACCGGGCGGGCACAGTCCGCTGCCGCCGCTGGATCCATTGGTGCAGTCTGAAGGAACAGAAGATCCATTGTCGCCTTTTGGCAGTGATTGGAACATTATATCCAGATTCACCGTCTTCCCAAATCGCGTTGCTTCCGCAGGGGAATGGAAGCTGAAGAGCAGCAAGATGAAGACTATGGCTGCCACTTTGGGCAGGTTTCTCCCCTCAGAACTCATTGCTGTTGCGAATGCCTTCAAACAAGAACAAAGATGAGGTAGGTGGATGGGGAAACTTGATGCATAGATGAATGGAGAAGGGGATGTATATATAGAATCTGCCATTCTCTTGAAGTGTTTGACCCGGAGAGAGAACTCTTTGCAGACGCTAAGGAAGCAGCAAGGCAATGTTATCTTTGACTTGCATCAGCTGAAATGGTCTTCTTCTTTATGTGTGGTTGGAAGTCCTGCCCTAACAATGGAAGAGAGTTCAGATTTTTCCTATGACCCAGAAGTTGGATCACAGAAAACTTTGATGAAACATGAAACAATAGTTGTCGGTATTGGATCATGGAAATTTCCTTAAATGGCCACTCTTTACATAAAGTGTTTTTGATTCAGCTGCATGTGAATGGCAACGACATTAGGTCACCCAAAGGTACGTACATTCATGGAACAGAAAGCTAATAGAATAACTTTTGTTAATGATCCAAAAGAATTTTTGTGTCTGCATTAGTGGAATTGTTAATATTTCTTATGCAGAGAAAAGTTGATTGTCCTTGTTTTTTTGGGACATAGGTTTGTATATTTTGGGAAACAGCTACAAATATTATATATATGTTGATGGAAATCAATCACATAATTTCATGGAGCTCATATGAACAACTTAGTTCATCGGATTATTTTTGTAACCTGTGGTTATTAATGTTGTTTGCTTTCAAATGCTACTTGCTAGTTTCAAGAATCACTAGTGATCAGCTATTAATATCTTTTCATTAGAATATTTGGAGTGCCTCTGAAACATTTATCACAAGGACATTTGTGGAATTGAATGGATTCACCACTATTCCAATATATGGTATGAATTCATGCAACCAGGAACAGAGTCATCAGTTTACATGAAGAGGACCAGGAGTGATGTCAAGATGTATGAATGAATCCTCCTTTAGAATGAACTACTTTGACCAGATGACAAAACCTTACGATGCTGATAGTTTGACACAACGTTTTCTTGGCAAAAGTCAGGCAAAATAGTTGCTTGGAAACTCCCAAAGAAAGACGATGTCCTTTTGGAGTTCCAGTGAGATGTCTGAAGCTGCACAAATCCAGATCTTTTCGTCAACATCCACATAGCTGATTGGAAAAAGTACGTGGACTTAGCTGTGGTTGATCTCTGGTCCAAGTCATATGTTGACCATGAGCAGAATCCTGGTCAAATCATCAAGTCATGCTAAAGAACAAACAAATATGAAGACTCAGCGGTTGTTGGTAATGTCCAAATTTTTTCAGGTATTGGTGCTTCTTTTGCAACAAATTTCTTTCATCTGGAATATTATGAGTAGAATTGCTATTTTCCTATATTATATATACTGTATAATTATACTAGGACAATATAATTCAGGCTTCAATGGTATGTACTCTCCTAAGCTATACTATCAATGATATTGCTATTTTTACTGTAGATATTTGTTGAATGGAATATATTAGTGGTTAATCATCATATGATATATAAGCATTATGTGAAAGTTATCATAGAAGGAAAAAGTCCAAGTCACTCTTTATCCGTTTGTTTGTATGGATAAAAAGTCCAAGTCTCCCCTCTGCTGTCCACATGGACAAAATGCGAGGATATTAAGGTGGTTAGATATTGTCCCCTCTAATATCAGGTATAAAAGCTAATCTTCGATATAATATCAGAGAGTTTTTTTTTCGAGAAAAAACCCACACTCACTAGAAGATATCGTCACTAACTTGAGTGCCGAAGAGATTAGATCAGAAAGTTTCCCTCGACCTTGGTCTTAGTGTAGGTGGCACCTTGAGAGCTCAATACTTTAACGTCGAAGTCACCTTAGTCACTACCTTGGACACTTATGTGTTCTCGAGTTTAGACCATATTGGGTTAACTCAAACGTTGATGATTTTTCCTAATATTTTTGGCCATATATTGAGAGTCTGATGTCACAGGAATGTCCACCCGTCAATCCTCCCAATGAACACTCTAGTGAGGAGATTTTATCTCCAACCTATAATACTTTTACGTAAGGGGGTAACTGTCATCCTTCCCTCACATGGATGCATCCACTTTGGTGTAAACACCAGTGTGATATTGACGTTTGTTCAATGACCTCAGCCTTTCACCCCTAGGAACAATCTCGAGTCACCTACTTGTCCCTACTAAGGTATTCTTGAACCTTATCCAGTAAGTGTATATGCTAATGGGCATGATATAAGCAATCATCTTGCTCCTGCCTCATTTGGCCCAACAAGCAACACACTATCTCAACCACAATCAATATCTCAATCGCTACTAGCTCCAACGCCCATCGGGATCTCACTGCCTTATGTGACACTAGCATCTCCGGATCGCTCAAGGCCCGTAGAACTATTAGCTGAGGGAGAACCCTACTCCCTAACTGTGAAATTTAGTATACCATTGTGCCACCACTTTACTCGACTGAATCCAAGACTTAGACAACAGATTTGATGGATGACTCCCTTAGGATCTAACTACGACAAATGGATTAATAATACTTAGAAGAGATATAGCAATAGTTCAAACAATTCAAAGGGAAAAGGTTAGACGATCTCGTCTTGGGTCGAGCCTCATTTACTTAGAACATTCAAAAAGAACCAATCTTAATAAACCTTTACCTCCTATCTGCTAGTTATAGGTGCCCTACAAGCCAATCACATGAGTGATTGCACCTGTAACACGCTGCATCAATCTTTTTGCTTATGATTATTAGCATTCTCTCACATTATCTAGATGTATATTGTGATGTCCTTGGATCTGCGCAATGGGAATCGGATCATGATGAGATCACGATAATGAGACCGATTCACCTTTAAACACAGACCCTAAATTATCCTGGTCATAGGTTACTCGAGAAGGACATCGAGATAACTGGATAGACTGGTGTGCTATATACCCGTTCATATGATGGAGGTAGCTGGTCTCATAGCTACTCGTGTGGGGACACTAAGGGTACAGTGCAGGTGCTCATTGGAGAATGAGTTCACTGATTGATCCGCCTATGGAATGCTGGATGGTTATTGATACCTCATGTCAGACAGCAATTCCGTAGTCCCAATAGTGTATCTAGTCCTTAGACTTGAGACACCAATGATGTCCTGTATGAGTACTCCACTCTTTGATACCGGACTTATAGGTTTGGAAAGTTCCATATATAGTACAGTTGGTCATTGGGAGTAGTAGCCAATCTTATGAGGGCTATTGAGTGTCAATAGAGGAGCATCCGCTCTCGGTATCATGAGAGGAATATCCCATGTGTTCTTGCTCGAACAAATCCTTGGCCAAGGTAATTCGGATTGAGAGAGAAAGAGTTCTCTGGGAGAATCCGACAAGAGCAAGACTCGAGGAGAGACCGTATGAGCCTAACAACACCATACCCGGTATAGGGTCTCGGAGATATTAGATGGATGAGAGATTATAGATACATGGTAACTGAGGATAAATAGGTCAAAAGGATTGAATTTTCTTGTATCGTTTGGGGGCCGCGGCGTAGTGGCCTGGTACGTCCGCAGTCGATGAGTTGGATGAATTATTATAGAGATAATAATTCACTAAGTCAGAAGGAGTTCCGATAAGTATGACTCACGACCAGCTCGATATTGGGCCTAGAGGGTCACACACATATGGTAGGTGTTGCGATGAGTAGATGTTCGGATATGAGTATCCGTTGAACCCCCTATCTTATTGGATATCCATTAAGCCCCTGAATTATTGGATCATGAGATGAGATCCAATAATTGCTAATAAGAGATTACTGGGTAAAAATCCACTAATCCAAGAGACTTGGGTAATTGGATGGGGATCCAATACCCAATAGAGCAAAAAGATCCATTAGGGTTTTCAGGGGGTCTCTATAAATAGGAGGGAACCAGAGTTCTATAGGCTGAGGGTTTTTTGGTAGCCACCTCCTATTCGCCTCTCCCCATAGAGAGAGAGGTGCATCGTCGCAATCCCTGCTGTGTGGATACCGCTAGAGAGGAGGACACTTGACCTCCTTCATCCTCTCCCACAGATCTGCAGGAATTCAGGGATATATGATCTCCCTAGGTATCTTCTTTTACACGTGCAGTTTTGCAGATTTGTTTTTGACGCACCAATCTTCGCACGACGACGGAAACTTTATACGGGAAATCTGGGGTTTTGTTTTTCTGTTCTTCCGCTGTGCATGTGATGTCGCCCCCCTTGTATAGATTTCCCAACAGTGGTATCAGAGCTAGGTTGTTCGTATGAAGATCGGATCTTAAACTATATATGTTGTGATCTAGAACAAGTTATGTCGCCAAAATCGTTGGCGCAAAGGGCGAGGAAGGGCAAAGAATCGTTGCTTCTTTGCCCTTCTTGTGAGTTGTCAGTAAATGCGCAAGCAAGGCTCAAGCAAGCAGCCTTTGCCTCACGCCGACGCTACACACTGCCATTGGGCGCGCCGGCAAGCGCTGCACCATGCAGCAGGGGCACGCCACACAGAGGCGCCAGCCATTGGAGCCTGGACCAATCACAAGCAGCGCGGCGGCGCCGCCCCCCACAGTAGGGGCGTCGGCGACAGGGGAGTGATCAGGGTTTTAGGGCAAAAGATGATTTTGCCCCTCATAATTTTAGAAATTCCAGATTCTGTCCCTTTTGGCAGAATTACCAAAATACCCTTTTGGCCGAATTATCGAAATACCCCTGGGAATTAAAAAAATTCCCTTTATGTCTCTGATTTTAAAAAATTAAATATGTTAATTAAATAGTTTAATTAACTATTATTTTTATCTAGTAGTCCTATAAAATAATATATACATGTGATGTATGATGTGGACAGATGATCATGAGATGTGTGTACATGTGATTATTATTATTGGGGTCTGCGAGCCTCTATTTTTCTCGTTTATTATCAGGTCTACGTGCTTGTAATTATGTTATAATTACACGAGGAGGCGCAACGGTAGCGTGACTCACGAGGCTGAGACGGACGATCCGACGCATGGAGATGTGTTGAGATGCCAACGGATCCGACGAAGCGAAATGGACGATCACAAGGCATAGAGATGTGCCGAAGTACACATAGATTTTGATGTGAGTGATTAGGCCCACTAACTCGGGCCTAATCATATTAGGATATGGTCCATGATTATCTGGTGTGATTACTCATGTGATGTGTGATTAATTATATACCTACTAGATATGTATATATATATTTGCATGCGATGTAGATATATATATTAAATACGTATGTGTGTGACACATTAATAATATTAAGTCCATCGTTATAATATTAATAATATTAAATATGTTAGCAGACTAAATAAAAAATCCTCTCCATTAATAATATTAAGTCGGTAAACGTAAGGCAATTAGATTGACCCACATGGCCTTCCATCGTTATAGCTAGGAGTCGATTCTCGGTGTAGGTTGAGTTGGTCGAGTCCCTCGAGACTCACCTATATCGCGTCTCGCCATCTTATCTACGACATAGAGATGTCAGAGGTGACCTGAGGATATGATATGCTTGGTCGAGTCCCTCGAAAGTATATCACATAATCAGACTCATCTGGTAACGATGTTAATAACTTAACCGAACATCATGGTTGGTCGAGTCCCTCGAGGCCATGGTGGTTCGGAGGCCGAACAGGACGGGAATCACAAGGAGTTGTGATTGGCAAGAGTTGTCTACCTTTACGGGCTTAACGTGATTGGTCGAGTCCCTCAAGGTTACGTTAAGACGTCGATTGGATCCTGATCCCCACTGGAGATCCGTCGGGGGTCTCCGATTCACATACCGGAGGGTGTTGTATGTCTCATGAAAAATTAGTGAGAATACATTAAGATAGAAGTCCTTATCTTAATTATTTAAATTTCTGCAAAGTCTATATGTTATTTATATCTGCTGTATCTTTTATTTCAGAAAAATATCGCTTTCAAATCCTTTACGTGGCATACTTGATGCCAACCGCTCACTGGTCCAAATTATACGGATTGGATTAATAATCTGAGAATCGTTCTCACAGCGGAGAAAATCACGCATGTTCTTGATACAGTGATCCCTACGCTTGACGAAGGGGCAAGCGAGGATGAGATCGCTTGTTATATGAAGTACTTAGATGATTCCACTTTTGCTCGGTGTTATATGTTGGCCTCTAGGACTACTGAGTTACAGAGACAACATGAAAATATGGATGCTAATTCCATACTCCTGCATCTCCGCAAATTGTTTGAGGAACAGGGAAGAACTCAACGATATGAGATATCAAAGAGTTTTTTCCATGCTAGGATAACTGAGGGGACATCGGTTCAGAACCATATCCTTAAGATGATTGAGTGGATCGAGAAACTCACAGGTCTAGGATTGGTCCTAGAGGATAACCTGTGTGTGGATCTTGTACTTCAGTCCCTACCAGATTTTTTTTTCTCAATTCATAATGAATTTTAATATGAATAAACTTGAGGTGACCCTCACAGAGCTCCTCAATATGTTGAGAGAAGCAGAGAGCACCATTAAGAAAGAGAAACTGGTTCTCTACACTAGTGAGACCAGAAAGAAAAGGAAGGTTGAGAAGACTCTTAAGAAGGGCAAGGGCAAGGACAAAATGGGTAAGGCAAAGGTTGCCAAGAAAGACCCAACAAAGGACAAAGGCCAGTGCTTCCACTACGGTAAAGATGGGCATTGAAAGAAGAACTGCAAAGAGCACCTTACAGAGAGGGTGAAACAAAAGCTTGCAGAAGCTTCAGATACATTCATGATCAGTCTCTTTGTCAGAATCTTATGATAACACATGAGTATTAGATACCAAGAGTGCTTATCATATTTGTAATTCGTTGCAGGTTCTAGCAGGACCTAGGAGATTGAACAAAGGCGAGATGGACCTTAAGATGGGCAATGGAGCAAAGGTTGTTGCACTGGCTGTTGGCAAGGTTACCTTACATCTGCCTGGTGGAGCTATTATTGCATTAGATGCATGCTATTATGTTCCTTCTATTATCAAAAATATTATTTCCATTTCATGTTTGACAGTTAATGGATATAAATTAGTTTTTGAGAACAATGGTTGTTCAATAATATTAGATGATGAGATCATCACGAGAGGAATAGTGTATAATGGTTTATTTATACTAGATATAGCTCCACATATCATGAGTGTAAGTGAGTCTAAGAGGAAATGAGAAGTGGAGAACCAAACAGGAAAGAGTATTAAAGCTCTTCGATCAGATGGAGGAGGTGAGTACTTGAGTACAGAGTTCACCCAGTTCCTCAAAGACTATGAGATCTTATTCCAATGGACACCTCCTCATACACCATAGCTTAATGGTGTATCAGAAAGGAGGAATCGCACACTGTTAGTTATGGTGCATTCCATGATATGTTTCGCCGACCTACCCATCTCATTCTGGGGATATGTCATAGAGACCGCAGCTTACCTTCTGAACAGAATTCCAACTAAATCAGTGATGTCTACTCCACATGAGATATGGAATGAGAAGAAGCCCGATCTTAAAGTTGTTAAGATTTAGGGCTGCCCTGCCCACGTTAAGAAACACAACCCTGACAAGTTGGAATCTAGGACGGAAGAGTGCAAGTTCGTGGGATACCCTAAAGAAACTTATGGGTATTATTTCTATCACCCTGATGACCGAAAGGCCTTTGTAGCCAAGGGAGCTGTGTTCCTTGAGAAAGAACACATTCTTGGTGGAGACAGTGGGAGCATGATAGAGTTAAGCGAGGTTGGAGAACCTAGCTCAAGCACCATTCCACAGCCAGAGTCTGTTCAGATACCTAACACACAAGTTCCAACTTTACATAGGTCAGATAGAGTATCTCATCCTCCTAAGAGATATGTGGGACATATCAGAAGAGAGGATGTTGAGGATATTGATCCTCAGACCTACGAGGAGGCTTTTATGAGCATAGACTCCGGGAAATGGCAAGAAGTCATGAATTCAGAAATGGAAAGGTAGAGACCTATAAAGCAAGGCTAGTGGCTAAGGGGTATTGTCAAAGGCAAAGTGTTGACTATGACGAAACTTTCTCACCTATAGCCATGCTAAAATCCATTCGAATTCTATTGGCTATTGCAGCACACTATGATTATGAGATCTGACAGATGGACGTCAAAACCGTATTTCTCAATGGTAATCTCGATGAGGAGGTGTATATGATACAGCCTGAGGGATTCGTGTCCAAGGATAACCCAGATAAGGTATGTAAGTTGCTTAGGTCCATTTATGGATTGAAGCAAGCTTCCTGAAGTTGGAACATAAGATTTGATGAGGCGATCAGATCTTATGACTTCGTTAAGAACGAAGATGAATCTTGTGTGTACAGGAAATTAAGTGGGAGCACTATCACCTTTTTAGTTTTATATGTGGATGACATCCTGATCATTGGGAATGATGTAGGAATGCTCTCCACAGTAAAGACTTGGTTATCTAGGCACTTCTCCATAAAAAACTTAGGGGAAGCATCGTACATATTGGGGATACAGATCTATAGAGATAGATCCAAGAGGATGCTTGGCTTGTCCCAGTCCAGGTACATAGACACCATTATCAAAAGGTTTGACATAAAAAATTCTAAGAGAGGTCTCATACCAATGAGACATGGAATATCACTTTCTAGGAGTATGTCCCCAAAGGCTCCTGAAGAAAGGGCACACATGGATATGATGCCATATGCATCAGCGATAGGACCTATCATGTATGCTATGCTATGTACCAGGTCTGATATAGCGCATGCTTTGAGTGTCACAAGCAGATATCAGGCAAATCCAGGCTTGGAGCATTGGAAAATAGTAAAATATATCCTTAAGTACTTGAGAAGGACTAAGGATCTTTTACTGGTATATGGAGGTAGTAGCCTCAAGGTTGAGGGCTACACAGACTCGAGCTTCTAGTCTGATGTCGATGATAGCAAGTCTAATTTAGGGTATGTGTTCACCTTGAATAGAGGAGCAGTATGCTGGAAGAGTTCCAAGCAAGACACTACTGCTGACTCGACCACAGAGGCGGAGTACATTGCTGCGACAGAGGCAGCAAAGGAGGGAGTCTGGATGAAGAGGTTCATCATAGACTTAGAGTCTTGTCGAGCAGCGAGGATATAATTCCCTTAAATTACGACAAATATGGGATGATTACTCAAATAAGGGAACCCGAGTCTCATCAGAAGTATTCTGAGGAGGTTCCAATTTATTAGAGAAATCGTGGCCTGAAAAGATGTAGCAATGGAAAGAGTTCCATCCGAAGATAACATTGCAGATCCACTGACAAAGCCACTGACTCAGATTATTTTTTAGCGTCACAGAGGTCTGATAGAGATCAGATATGTTGGTGATTAGCTTTAGGTCAAGTGGGAGATTGCTAGTTATAGGTGCCCTACAAGCCAATTTAACACGCTGCATCAATCTTTTTGCTTATGATTATTGGCATTATCTCACCTTATCTAGATGTATATTGTGATGTCCCTGGATCTGTGCAATGGGAATTGGATTGTGATGAGATCACGATAATGAGACCGATTCACCTTTAAACACAGACCCTAAATTATCCTGGTCATAGGTTACTCGAGAAGGACATCGAGATAACCGGATAGACTGATGTGTTGTATACTCGTTCATATGATGGAGGTAGCTGGTCTCATAGTTACTCGTGTGGGGACACTAAAGGTACAGTGTAGGTGCACATTGGAGAATAAGTTCACTGATTGATCCGCCTATGGAATGCTGGATGGTTATTGATACCTCATGTCAGACAGCGATTCCGTAGTCCTAGTAGTATATCTGGTCCTTAGACTTAAGACACCAAGGATGTCCTGTATGAGTACTCCACTCTTTGATATTGGACTTATAGGTTTGGAAAGTTCCATATCTAGTACAGCTGGTCATTGGCAGTGGTAGCCAACCTTACGAGGGCTATTGAGTGTCAATAGAGGATCATCCGCTCTCGGTATCATGAGAGGAATATCCCATGTGTTCTTGCTCGAACAAATCCTTGGCCAAGGTAATTCGGATTGAGAGAGAGAGTTCTCCGGGAGAATCCGACAAGAGCAAGACTCGAGGAGAGATCGTATGGGCCTGACAGCACCATGCCCAGTATATGGTCTCTGGGATATTAGATGGATGAGAGATTATAGATACATGATAACTGAGGATAAATAGGTCCGAAGGATTGGATTCCCCTATATCGTCTGGGGGTCGTGGCGTAGTGGCCTAGTACGTCCGCAGTCGATGAGTTGGGTGAATTATTATAGAGATAATAATTCACTAAGTCAGAAGGAGTTCTGACAAGTATGACTCACGGCCAGCTCAATATTGGACCTAGAGGGTCACACACATATGGTAGGTGTTGCGACGAGTAGAGGTTCGGATATGAGATATCCGTTGAACCCCCTATCTTATTGGATATCCATTAAGCCCCTGAATTATTGGATCCTGAGATGAGATCCAATAATTGCTAATAAGAGATTATTAGATAGAAACCCACTAATCCAAGAGGCTTGGGTAATTGGATGGAGATCCAATACCCAATAGGGCAAAAAGATCCATTAGGATTTTCAGGGGGCCTCTATAAATAGGAGAGAACCAGAGTTCTATAGGCTGAGAGTTTTTTGGTAGCCATCTCCTATTCGCCTCTCCCTAGAAAGAGAGGTGCATCGTCGCAATCCCTGCTGTGTGGATACCGCTAGAGAGGAGGACGCTTGACCTCCTTCATCCTCTCCCACAGATCTGCAGGAATTTAGGGATATACGATCTCCCTAGGTATCTTCTTTTACACGTGCAGTTTTGCAGATTTGTTTTTGACGCATCAATCTTCGCATGATGACGGAAACTTTCTAAGGAAAATCTAAGGTTTTGTTTTTCTGTTCTTCCGCTGCGCATGTGATGTCGCCCCCCTTGCATGGATTTCCCAACACTATCACTAGAGGCCTTTGAAGGTAGTATCGACCTGATATATCATACTACCACCTTCCATTCCAAGATGTCACTATATGACATTTTGGATGTCCTGATGTGCTACAACTTCCTGACAATGTTAAAAGGTCCGACATGAGAATGATACACTCACTTGAAGCCATTTTCGGTTGATTCCTTTGCTTAGCTCAGAAAGGATTTTGAGCTCTACTTTCTCAGAAATGTGTGTTCGAGGCCATCGATGGTAATGCTTCTCAAACTTAGGTAAGGGGAGGAAGAAACACTTGTTAACTTTTTTGCTCGATTCACCAATAAGATTCAAGGCATGCAAGAAGCTCGTTCGTCACTTATAATATAAGCCTTCATGATGGGGTTCAAGCTCTCTTATTTTTTTAGTTATTGGTAGAGAGGCCACTGGCAATGATACCTAAGGTACTCCAAAAGGCTAACTAATACATTATTACGAAAGCAAATGTTTCAAGTAAGCATAAGGAGACACACAAAAGGCCAAGACAAAAGTGATTACTATCAACCCTGACCCTAAGGTTATCATGGCAAAGAAGAAACGACCAACCCGAGCTGCCTCGCCTAAGGTCTGAGTTGACTCCCTTGAACATGACTAAACCGAAGTCTTTTTACAAGTAAAAACAATAACTCTTGAAAGACTCTCAACTGATGAAGATATTATTGAAGAGAAGAGACAGATACAAGTACATAGAGGACTGTTGCAATTTGAAGGAGTAAATCAAAGAACTTATTCGTTGGGGAGACCTAAGGAGTTTTGTTTGGAGGCATTGGAACCTTTGCCCCAACCTCAGGAGTTGATGGAGAAGCAACTTGATATTATCATCAGTGGACCTACCTCAGGAGGAGATAGCTTCTCGGGTCACAAAGCCCACACCTGAGCTTCTATCAAAAAGCGCTCGAGGTCCGAAGATGATTTGAAAATAACATTCAAAGAAGAAGAGATGTAGTATCCTACCTAAACCATAATGATGCCTTAGTGGTCTCCATGAGGATGATTAATGGTTAAGTAAAGAGGGTCATGATTGACATATAGCTTTGCCTACAACCTCTATTTTGATGCTTTTTAGAAACTTGGGCTTTAAGTTAACGTTCTTACCCCTATGACTTCTTTGCTAATGGGGTTCAGTAGCAATCTATCTCCCCTCTCGGGATTTTGACCAAACACGTCAAATTTGAGGATGACCCTACTCCAAAATGGTGATAACCAAATTCATGGTGGTCGACATCCTCTCGGCATACAACGCGATCATAGGTCAACCCAGGCTTAACAAGCTGAGGGCAGTGTGTGACCTATCACAAAGTAATGAAATTTTCAACAAAGACCAATATCAAAGAGTCAAGAAGTAACCAAAGAGAATCATGCTAATGTTATCTAACGATAGTCTCCCTACTGAAGAAAACTCGGCCCAAGGCATCATCGATGGACTTCCGAAATTTCACCAAGTCCCTCCCACATCTGGAGCTAATAGAGTCATTTATCAAGGTATCCTAAGACAAGGCCCATCCCAATTAAGTTTTAAGGTCGGAGCAACATTTCCTAAGGACAAGCAAGTGCAACTTATTAATTTTATCATGGAGAATGTCGAGGTGTTTGTATGGTCAACAAGATATATCGAGAACCGACCTAAATATAGCCTAGTACTGCCTAAAAATCTCTCCCAAGGCTCGGTCGGTGTAGCAAAAGTCTTACAAGTTTGCTCCTGATTGTTGGTAGGTGATTAGCAATAAAATAGACAAGTTGTTAGGACCAGGGTTTATTGTTCAGGTGCAGTACCCCTAGTAGTGGCTTACTAATGTTGTACTAGTTAAAAAGTCTAACTAATTACTAATGTTAATTTTTATTACACAGTGAAGGGAGGACTTGAAGTGTTCTCTCGTCTCTTACAATCAAGACAAGTGTCCCTTTGCATAATTCCCAAGAGATATTGATAGCAAGAGGATTCAAAATTTACATAGTGAAGAGAGGACTTGAAGCCTGCTATGGTAGAAAGAGGATTCGAAATTTACAACGATGGATGGAGGACTTAAAGCCCACCTGATAGGAAGAGGATCTAAAATCCATCACAACAAAGGGTGACCTTAGGAGAAGGATTCAAAATTCGCCACGATAGAGGGGGGACTTGAAGCCCACCATGATCCAAAATATGCTATAGTGGATGCATAGGATAAAATGTACTTAAGGTGTATGAGTTGGAAAAATTGACCTACGCTAGGAGAAAGCCACTACAATGGAGGCATATGGTAAAATTTGCCTAAGGCATTTGAATTAGGAAAACTCGACTCATGCTAAGAGAAATCCACAATAGCGGAGGCATAAGGTAAAATGTTCCCGAGTTATGTGAGTTAGAAAAATTCGACCTGCATTAAGAGAAATATACTATGACGAAAGTGTAGGGAGAAATGTGCTTGAGATGTGTGAGTCGAAAAAACCTAACCTACACCCAGAGAAATTTACCATTGCGAAAGCACAAAGCAAAAGATAAAATATGCCCGAGGTATGTGAGTTAGGAAAACCTGACCCATGACAATAGAAATCCGCTACGATTGAGGTACAGGGTGAAATGTGAATGAGGTATATGAGTCAAGAAAACCTAACCCACGTTAAGATAAATCAATCACGATGGAGGTGCAAGGCAAAATGTGCCTAAGATGTGTGAGTCGAGAAAACTTAATTCGCTCCAAGAGAAATCTGCCATTATGGAAGCACAAGGCAAAACATGCCTAAGGCGTGAGTCAGGAAAACCCAACCTGAGCTAAGGGAAATCCATCGTGGCGACATAGGGAAAAATATGTCTAAAACGTGTGAGTCAGGAAAACCAAGCTTATGTTAAGAGAAATTCATCACGGTGAAGGTGTAAAGTAAAATGTGCTCGAGGTGTGTGTTAGAAAAACCTAACTCGCACTAAGAGAAATATGTCATGATGGAAGCACATGACAAAACATTCCAAGGCATGTGAGTCGGGAAAATCCGACTCAAGCCAAGGGAAATCTGCCATAGCAACGTAGGGCAAAATGCACCTAAAGCACGTGAGTTAGGAAAGCTTGACTCTTGCCCGACCAGCATGTGTCCTTTTGACGTCACAAAGGAGTAGGTTGACAATGAGCCTATCGAATGAATTAAATGTCACACTCCGAGCCCCTCTAACAAGAGCTTCGAAGCACGCTATAGAGGGACAAATGATAGAGAATATATTAGCCGTCAACCATCGTTCCACACATAAGTGCAATATAGAAGTTATCATGGAAGAAAAAGTTTTAGGTTGATCTCCACCCATCTATCCACGTGGATAAAAGTCTAAGGTAGGACATTCAAGGTTTTCTCTCAACAATCGTCCATATGGACAAAACGTCAATAAGGAGACATTGGGACGGTTACAAATTATCTCCTCTAAGGTCAACTATAAAAGCTAATTCTTGACATAATGCTAGGAGGCTCTCTTCCTAAGAAAAAACTCACCCACTAAGAAATCTAGATCACTAATTTAAGCATTAGAAGGATCGGATTGAGAATATGCTCTCAACTTCAATCTTAGTATAAGTAGCGCCTTAACAGTTTGATACTTTAATCATAGAGTAATCATAGAGTTATCTCGAAGCCATCTCGCACTGTATGCTCTTGGATTTGGACTACATTGGGTTGATTTATATGTGGATGATGATGATTTCCCCTAACTGCTATAAAATAATAAATGTTGAAAGTGAAAATTGACAGATACTGTTATTTCTGAGAACAGATACATGATCTTATTTTGCAGCTGTTAAATAAAGAGACAACAAACCAACATAACACTCATTGATGAATAGCACTCATCACAAAACTCCATTTACAGCTCTGTAACACCTCTCCAAGTGAATGCGTAGTTTCAAATGCAAAGAGACCTTAAATATATGGCATTTAAGCAAACCCTGGATACTATTATCCTATCATGATCTCCTACTCAACACAAGTCAGAAATCAACAGACACAAGGAAGATGAATGATAGAGAATCAAAGGACAGACATACAGAAGAGGTAGGGAAAGATGCTGCTGTTCGGGGCTTCACATATAGATATTGAGATAAGGAAGATTTCAATCGGTTTACAATGATCATGGAGTTCAACATGTGCTCCGGAGATCAGCAAACAAAAAGTTGGAGAATGCCAAACGCCATTCTCCTCTCCAAACGAAAAGAGACCCGCTTGATCTGATTAGCAAGCCAATTGGCAGATTCGCCTCTCTCTATACATGAGACTATTAGAATGAGTTGAGATGAAAAATGTGGCCAGCAATCTCGGCAAGTATCAGTTCTAAGTATAAAGGCACGGTGGATCTTTCACAAATGGTCCTCAAATCCATCACAAATTTCTACGTTGGCTCCGTATCTTCATCCAACAAGACCATAATACACTGCTACATATGTATAAAATAATTCGTTAAAAGAAGAAAGGTATTATAAGGATTCAATTCATGATGCTCAAGCGAACAGTTGGGGAACAGACCAAGCAACACAACCGGACACAGGGTGGCTTCCATGTCTTCAAGTGCATCTGGATGCGATACCAACATAAGCTCATCATCTAACCTTGAGTTGATTCTCGCCAAAGAAACCCAATGATGTTGATCATGATCTACCTGCTACCTGTGACACTTTATATTGCACTTCTGTGATAACTTTACCTGGAAAACTAGACACGGACATCATTTAACCTGCAGGAAACTCGCTCATCTACTCAACGTCCTGCAACAGAAGTGATGAGGTTTACTATACATGAAAACATTACATTAAAAAAGAAAATGAAAAACTGAAGCTGTAAATTCTGACCATAGTTGTTTGAAATAAATAAGGATACGAATCAGATATAAAATGGGCACGGATGCGAATGGCATTTTAGGTTTTTATAGGTAGTTGTCACATTAATCGTGTCCCGGACCCATAGTGATTGATGGCCGAACCAATATGTAACAGTCGGTACCAATCTATTGACAAAAACAAACAGTACACTGGCACGTACTAGTGTTTCGGTGTTTCGAAGATGAAAAAAGAAAAAAAAGAAGAGGAAGGTATAGTGGAAGACGAAGAAGGAAGAAAAATGAAGAGGAAGGAAGATGAGAAGGCGATGGAGGAAGAGAAGCAGAAGATAGAGGAAGTTATGAAGGAGGAAGAAAGAAGAAGAAGAAGCGGTGTAGGAAGCAAGAAGAAGGAAGAAGAGGAAGTGGTCGAGGAGGAAGAAGAAGAAGAAGAAGAAGAAGAAGAAGAAGAAGAAGAAGAGACGACAATGGAGGAGGAAGATGAAGGAAGAAGAGAAAAGGGCCTACCAAGGAGGTAGGTGGCAACGATGTCAAACGACAATGGCAAGGCAAACAACAGCAACGAAGACATCAAATGACAACAATGGCAACGTTGATTACATGTGGCCCGCGAGAAAAGGGCTCACATTCACGAGCCTTAATTGATGTTTAGGTTTTATTTTTATTTTTATTTTTATATTGAGTTGGACCAGACCACCAGCAATAAGGCAATCTGCATATAGGTTCACAATTGGACAAGTACGTACCACCTATTTTGTACCGATCTAGAAGAAACTGACTTCCATGGATCTAATAACATGGCTATTGTACTTTATAAGAGTATAATTTCTAAAAGTTATTTTGTGGAAATAAGACATGAAAGCTTAAAGTTAGGGCAAACACAGTGCACTAAACTCCTGTAAATGTGAGGTTCAAAAATTTCACTGCACGTGGTATTACTTCTATACATACATATAGTGACCCATCATATCGGTGTCCGATGACAGCAAAAGATCCATGTAGCCAACCCCAAATAGTTGGGGTTTACAGTTTTAATGTTGTTGTTATATATATATATATATATATATATATATAGAGAGAGAGAGAGAGAGAGAGAGAGAGAGAGAGAGAAGCTGATTCCATTACTTGAACCTCAATCACTTAGACTACAAAAGAATAACGCTCTTTGAAAGCTCAAGAATCCACATCAAGAATCAGTTGGACTGATTGGAGCCATATCACTAGTTCAACCTTTTCAGCAAAGAATAAGTTCAAAATCACAAAATTGAAGAAAGAGAAAAAGAACACAAAAAAAATCAACTAGAAGGTTTCCATCAGCAGATTACTTATATTCCATATTTAGAAGTGATTTTTCTAAATGTTACACAAATAAAACAAGGATATTAGCACAAGGATTTCCTTTTCTGGCTTTCATCAGAGCACACTGGTGACTGCATAGAACACATCCTCCTTTCCAGGTGACATTTAAGTAAGATAGATATGCATACTTAACAAGACAAGAAGAGCTTCCAAACAATTGCATAACAAACAAGTATATTTAATTGATAAATCCATGTTCACCTCACCTCTCTACAAGCAAACAATATTCCTCTTATTTTACCAACAATGTTAAGCAATCTTCACCAATCCAAATTCAAGCATGGCAGCTATTGGACACATATAATCCAACACATCAAAGATATGTTCAATGAAAGAGATGAATGAACATACTTTTTCCCTGTCGCCTCCTCAATACGTTCCCCGGCTGTTGTTCAAGATCGATCCAAGAGTCCCCAAGACGGCGAAAGCCAGAAGGGGGCTGACATCGAGGGTATCAAAGACCGGCGGGATGATGTTCCTGAAGAGGTTGAGGTACGGGTCGCACAGGTCCCGGATCGCCGACAGAGGCTGGCGATCCCAAGGGATGTTGGGGAACCAGCTCAGCAGTACCCTCACCATCAACACTCCGCTGTAGATGTCCAACCATTTCGCCATCCCCGCCGCGACTACGGTGAGAGGGGTGTTGAGGTATCCCGACGGCCGCTTCGTCCGGCGCGCGGCGAAGAAGAGGGGCCCGGCCGCCCAGGCCAGGCTGCCTTGGATGGAGCGGAGCTCGGCGAGCTCGCCCGGGGAGGGGGCGGCCGCCGCCGCGGCGCGCTCGGCGAGGCGACGGACACAGGAGAGGACGGCCTTGGAGGCGGAGAGGGCGAGGGCGAGGAGGGAGGCGAGGGTCCGGGTGGAGTCGGATAGGAGGGAGGAGGGCGAACGGGGGGTGACGGTGGCGCGAGCGCGGAGACGGAGGTCTCCGAGGCGCGGAGAGCGGTGGGGGAGGCGGAGCAGAGAAGGCGGTGGAGACGGCCGGTGGCGGAGGAAGAGGGTAGGGTTAGGGCATGCGAAGGCGGCGGTGGAGACGGCGGCGGCCATTGCTACGAGGGCCTCTTCACAGTGCCACACCGTTTGTAAGCCGCGATATAAAACAGCTACCGTGGAAGCATGAGCGGCCACGATTACATTAAGATAATAACTTAACGGCTGAGATCAACATGATACGAAGCATCGAGAGGCAGCACGAATTTTAATGGGCTTGGGTTGGGCCTAATTATTCCATATTGGGCTTTTTGTGTTCGGCTATTTGACGTCCCGTAATAAATACTCACATGAATGTTTTGTGTCATCCATCAGAGTAATGTTATCACGGGACTTGTCCTTATATCTTTATATATTTGATCCACGTGGCGCTTACACATGGTTGAACCAAACATTTAAAGATGGCTTGGTGCAATCTTGGAATGGCATGTATAATCAATCTGATAGATGATCATGATAATGCTTATCTGAGAATGAAGAGCTAATTACATGTTAATTATTTTTAGTATTTTAATCTTCATATTTTAAAAGATTATATTAATATTCTTATGATTCCAGATTTATTTATCTTAATACCATCGATTTTATTAACGAAAATATAAAAATAAAAAATAAAAAAAATAATTTTAATATTCTAATTTGTAGTTGTAGAGGATGACAATGTTCATGAGAGTCGTTGGTGACAGTTATGGATAAGAAGAGCGAAAAGTGAGAGATAAAAGTCACTCTATATCTATGTTGATGTTGATGTAATTATCGGATGATATCGTTTCGCATTACAAAAGGTTTATTATGAAATTAAATAATCTAGTCGAATTTGATTTATCATATTTATGTTTGTGATAGTGTTATCAGGATTTCAATTGAGTGTTTATGATATTATTTTATTAAGATATGACTATGTAATGTTAGATGATATAAGTTAGTGAATCATAAGAATTTTCCTCTTGTTTATAATAGGGTGACTTAGAAGTTGGGATGATGACTTAGACTTATTATTATGGGATGGCCCTACCATGTATTCAAAAGTCAAAAATATTATCAATGAGAAAGATCATATTATTATTGGTAGTGGCACATGCACGAAGATTGACTTTACTCAAACAGACACCAAACTCAAACATAGATGCCAATAACAGATGGTGGCATCCTTATTCATCACGACATACATAGAGATAGATAGTACAAGTCCTCCACAGGGGTTGGCTAAGCTAGCATCACGTAGACTCCAAAAGCAGTGAGATACTCTGTCGTTGCATGACCAAAGAAGCCCTTAATCTCGTCATATTCTACGTTGACTTCGAAAAAGGTTCCACCCCCACCTCCATATGGACCGTATGTGTTTCCAAGACTGGTGGTAAACGTGAGTTGAGAGACACATGGAATTTCAGAACAGTCGTGTTTGACATACCCAGAAACGGAGGTGAGGTATTCATCTTGCTTGAGAGTAAACTGCGAGGCAATGACAGTTATATATTTGATAGCAGGTATCAGTACGAGGGAGGGGAAGGCACAAGAATAGATGCATGGATGGATGGAGGTTGCAGAGGCATGCCTGGAATAGTTCACCGCCGGGGCCTCCATATCTGGGAGTTACGCGACTTGTTCCGTCGATGTCGAAGGTTATCTTGATGGAGTTTACGCATGAAGCAGCGCCAACGCTGATGCCTGTGATTTTGTCGGCAGGTTCCATGGCCCAACGGGACTCGGTGTCACATGGACATTTGCGGACGCCCCCTCGAGCATGCGCGGCCGTCTTGATCTGGTTGGAAGCCTGCACCACCATGCATCATCCATCACAAACCACATAAGAGTAGAATAGAAACTGCAGTACTACATAGATAGGCCTCCCTCTAAGGGAAGCAAAGCTATATTCTTTCGGTGGAGGTAGACTATCTATGTAGCGTCTCTCTCACCATCAGCGAGCTTACGAAGCAACTCCTCTCACACCAGATGATGCGCAAACACACTCGACTCGATGGGGAGAGAATGGATGGATGGGGGGGTTTTTATAGAACCAAAAGGTGCATGAAGTTGCCAAGAATACGGAAAGAACCTGTGCTGGCACTGCTTCCTGGTCAATGTTTTACTTAACCCACGAGGATTGAGTTCTTTGCTGTTTAATTCTTTTTAGAAAGGTTTGTGTGTGGATAACATCATCAATAACCTAAAAATTTAATCATCGGATTCATAATGACCATTTATATGTTTGGAAAATGTGAATACTAGTTAAGTCTGTTGGATTACTTAAAATATGACTTCCGAGTCAATAGAAATATTATCACTCCACGCTGATCCTCGATTAATCCAAATCTCTCTTTCTCTTATCACTGTGGTTTTCCATGGTTTTGAAGAGAGAGAGAGAACCCGAAAGAGTTTTCCATGGTATTAAAAATTTAAGAACCAATGTGGATTTCATTATTAATTCAAGCTGCTCAGAAGACTCCCGGGAGTCTTTTACTATTTTATTTTGCTCAAAGAACTTTTAAGAATAATACTCTTCTAGTCTTTTATTATGAATTTATGTTTGTATCCTAGACCAATGGGCTCCGGTCATATTTAATTAAAATACCAGAAAAGCAATACTGTGGGCTTAATCTTCCAAGCTAAACTAGTGAAATTTGACATTGTAAATGATCCATTCCCCTTCACCACATTAGTATACCTATCTTGTATCTTGCTATATTTATTTTTACAGACTTACCATTGAAAAGTTCAAGTTTCTAGTTTGAATTTAAACCAGTTGTTACCTATCCTATACACGTCGATCAAGATACATGATTATGCCAATTGTTTTACTGTCTTTGAATCAAGATTTTAGTTTATATTTTTTTTATCTTCTTAAATATAGCAACAATGACATAGACTAACAAAGAAAGATTTTTTTATTTTATCTTTTTACTTATTGTTTTCATATTTTCGTCGGTAAAATTGATGATGTTAAGATAAATAGACCTATATGTTTTACTTGTATAACTATAGGAATTCTAATATAAATTTTTTAGTTCTAGAGATCATGATAATAAGAAGGTTTAACTACAAAGAATAATCTATAATTAGTTCAAAAAAAATTAATAGATAATATTTAATTTAAATCAGTTGGATATTCAATGGATGCATCCATACGTGGATGACATCTTAATCTAAAAAATATTCAAACTTTCATAATGACCATTTATCTATTTGAAATAATTCAATATTAATCTTGTTGGGATCATTAAAATTAATATGATATCAAAGTCATTATTTAAGACTTCATAGAAAAATAATACTCTTCTAGTCTTTCATTATGCACTTATGTTTGTCTGCCCGATATTGGGCTTGGGTGATATTTAATTAAAAGACCAGTAAAGCAGTAAAGCAATACTATGAGTTTAATCTTCCAAGCTAAACTAGTGAAATTGGACATTGTTGATGATCCATTCCCATCCCCCACACTAGTACATGTATCTTGCATCCAAAATAATGTATCCTTCAAATTTGACTGTTGGAAAATTCAAGTTTGAGTAGTAATAGAAGTTGAATTTAAACCAATTGTTACCAATTCTATACATGCACATGCAGATACATGATTATACCAATAGTCTTGCTATATTTCAATCAAGATTTTAATTAGTTTATTTTTTTTATCTTCTTCAATATATGATAATAATAAATATTTTTTAAATTTTTTTATATTTTTTACCTATTATTTTTATATTTTTGTTGATAAATTCAATGACATTAGGGTAAATGAACTTAGATGTTTCAGTCTACGTATCAAAATAATAAGAAGATTTAACTATAGAAGATAATCTATAATTAGTTTTTTTTTTAAAAAATAATCAATATTTAATTATGTATTAATCTTAAATTAATAATCAATATTTAATTCGATGGATACATTCGATGACATCTTAATCTTAAAAAAAAACATTCAAACTTTCGTAATTAATTACGTGTTGAAGAATTCAATGCTTATCCTGCTGGAGGTCAATAAAATTAATGACATCAAAGTTATTATTTAAAACTTCATAGTCATTCTTCATGCATGCATGCTGTAATCGATCCTTCCATGCATGTACACCAACTCAAGTATCCTTCCATGCATGTATATGGGACATATTGAATGCACTAAGATTTGAATCCATAATACGCGGATTGGCATATATGCGTCCTATATCACATTACATATCAGAAATCATATTCTAGCTTTTCAATTATGTCGAAGTATGCAAGGCTATTGGCTTCGTTCGGTCCTATTTTAATTAAAACATCGGCAAAAATTATGACTGCTACTTTGACTTTATAGATCATCCATTCCAATGTCATTAACAAATCTAGCTTGTATCCGAAAATTAAACTCCACATTCTCATCGATCCACTTTGTTATTCTTAGTTTAGAACTTGGAATTAATGAAAACCTTGCTCATCTCATCTCACCCCTTTGTTTTTATATGAATGCGAATTAATAAAATAAAAAAAATAAAAAAAATTATATTTTGGTTGGATAGAGCTAACAGAACAAAATAAAATTTGAAGTGCATTAATAATAAAAATTTATTATTGTTATTATAATTTTTTGTGCTCCTTCTTTCAAAGATGACTTGAGAGTATGTCTAAAGTCATTATTTGAAATTTCATCAAGACTGACTATTGGATTTTTATTTCGAATGACAATACATTCATATATAAGTAGTTTCATCTTAAACCTAAAACGATGTATACAATACAATAAAATGAGAAATATAAGACCATCAAATCGATCTATTATGAGTTATGACATCATGACATTTGGCTTGATACAAATCCGACATTTTCTCAAGTCAGTGACACACCCACATGACATACTAAAATCATTTTCAAATAATTTTTATTTTATTATGATATAATTTATTACGAGATGGCATTGATTGGATAGACTCTTCTTATTATAAATTTAAATAATCATATCAAACTTGATTTACCAAATTTACTTTTGTGATAATATCATCAGGACTTCAATTGAGTGTTTTACTATATTGCTCTATTAAGGTACGATTACGAAGATGTTATATCATATAAATTAGTGAAGCAGAAGAAATTCCTTCTTGTTTACAATAGGATGACATAGAAGTGGGCATGGTAAGTTCGACTTATTATTACCGAATGGGCCAACGATGTGTTCAAAAGTCACAAATGTCACCAATGAGACACATCATAGTATTAGTAAGATGGACTTTATTTCATGCTGCTTAAGCTGACATTAGATTCAAACATGGATGCCAATAACAGACAGTGGCATCCTTATTCATCACGACACACATGGAGATAGATGGTAAAAGCCCTCCACAAGGGTTGGCTAAGCCAGCATCACGTAGACTCCAAAAGCAGTGAGATACTCTGTCGTTGCATGACCAAAGAAGCCCTTAATCTCGTCATATTCTACGTTGACTTCAAAAAAGTCTCCACCCCCACCTCCGTATGGACCATAGGTCTTTCCAAGATTGGTGGTAAACGTGAGTTGAGACACGCAAGGAAATTTGGAACAGTCGTATTTGACATACCCAGAAACGGAGCTGAGGTATTCATCTTGCATGAGGGTAAACTGCGAGGCAATCAGAGCAATGACACATACATTTAGCGATTTATATATTTGATAGCAGGTGTTAGTACGAGGGAGGGGAAGGCAAAAGAATAGATGGATGGAGGTCGGAGAGGCATGCCTGGAATAGTTCACCGCCGGGGCCTCCATATCTGGGAGTTACGCGACTGGTTCCGTCGATGTCGAAGGTTATCTTGATGGAGTTTACGCATGAAGCAGCGCCAACGCTTATGCCCGTGATTTTGTCGGCAGGTTCCATGGCCCAACGAGACTCGCCGTCGCATGGACATTTGCGGGCGCCCCCTCGAGCATGCGCGGCCGTCCTGATCTGGTTGGAAGCCTGCACCGCCATGCATCATCCATCACAAACCACATAGAATAGAATAGAAAGTACTACATAGATAGGCCTCCCTCTAAGAGAGGCAAAGCTATATTCTTTCTGCGGAGACAGAGTATCTATAGAGCGTCTCTCTCACCATTAGCGAGCTTATGCAGCAATTCCTCTCACACCAGATGATGCGCAAACACACTCGACTCGATGGGGAGAGAATGGATGGATGGGGGGGTTTTTATAGAATCAAAAGGTGCATGAAGTTGTCAAGAATACGGAAAGAACCTGTGCTGGCACTGCTTCCTGGTCAATGTTTTACTTAACCCACGAGGATTGAGTTCTTTGCTGTTTAATTCTTTTTAGAAAGGTTTGTGTGTGGATAACATCATCAATAACCTAAAAATTTAAGCATCGGATTCATAATGACCATTTATATGTTTGGAAAATGTGAATACTATTTAAGTCTGTTGGATTACTTAAAATATGACTTCCGAGTCAATAGAAATATTGTCACTCCACGCTGATCTTCGATTAATCCAAATCTCTCTTTCTCTTATCACTGTGGTTTTCCATGGTTTTGAAGAGAGAGAGAGAGAGAGAGAGAGAGAGAGAGAGAGAGAGAGAGAGAGAGAGAGAACTGGAAAGAGTTTTCCATGGTTTTAAAAATTTAAGAACCAATGTGGATTTCATTATTAATTCAAGCTGATCAGAAGACTCCCGGGAGTCTTTTACTATTTTATTTTGCTCAAAGAACTTTTAAGAATAATACTCTTCTAGTCTTTTATTATGAATTTATGTTTGTCTCCTAGACCAATGGGCTCCGATCATATTTAATTAAAATACCAGAAAAGCAATACTGTGGGCTTAATCTTCCAAGCTAAACTAGTGAAATTTGACATTGTAGGTGATCCATTCCCCTTCACCACATTAGTATACCTATCTTGTATATGAAAATATGAAAAAACCAAAAAGTGCATGAAGTTGTCCCATATTTATGGAACCATGCTGTATGAATGGGACTTGTAACAGTACAGAAAGAACCAGTACTGGCACTGCTTCCAAGTCAATGTTGGGTTCATAATGACCATTTATAGGTTTGGAAAATGTGAATACTAGTTAAGTCTGTTGGATTACTTAAAATATGACTTCCGAGTCCAGCTCAATCCAAAGTCAGCAGAAATTTTATCACTCCATGCTCATCTTCGTTTATAATACGAATGGCTTGCATTAAATCTTTATACGAATAATCCTTTCTTCTACGTGTTTTACATCAACCAGTCTCTCTCTTTTTTCTTTTTCTTTCCTTCCTTTTCCCTTTTCAGTGTTCAAACATGATTGTGCGATATCTTAGCACCGCCTTGTTACCTTAGAATTCAAACTGGACAAAACAAATAGGGCTGATCATTTTCCACTGCATGCTGATCAGAAGACTCCGGGAGTATTTTACTATTTTATTTTGATTAAAGAACTTTTAAGAATAATACTCTCCTAGTCTTTTATTATGAATTTATGTTTGCCTCCTAAACCGATGGGCTTCGGTCATATTTAATTAAAATACCAGAAAAGCAATACTATGGGCTTTAATCTTCCAAGTGAAATTTGACATAGTAGATGATCGATTCCCATTCACCACATTAGTATATCTATCTTGTGTATGAAAATAATAAATCTTTCAAACAATCATACTATTGTTTCATACTCTTTTAACAGGCTTATCGTTGGAAAGTTCTAAGTTTCTATTAGTAATGGAAGTTGAATTTAAACCAATTGTTACCAATCCTATACATGTCGATCGAGATACATGATTATGCCAATAGTTTTACTATATTTGAATCAAGATTTTAGTTTATATATATATATATATATTTTTGTATCTTCTTAAATATCACAAAAACGACATGAGAATAACAATTTTTTTTTAAAAAAATTTACCTTTGTACTTATTGTTTTCATATTTTCGTTAGTAAAATCAATAATGTTAGGGTAAATAGATCTAGATGTTTTACTTTTATAACCATAAGGATTCCAATATAAATTTTTTATGTCTAAAGACTAAGATAATAAGATGGTGTAACTACAAATGATAATCTATAATTAGTTTTAAAAAAAATTAATAATCAATATTTAATTTAAATCAAGTGGATATTCAATGGATACATCCATGTGTTGTTGACATTTTAATCTATAAAACATTCAAACTTTGATAATGATCATTTATGTGTTTGGAAGAATTCAATACTAATCTTGTTGGGGGTCATTAATCTAAGTCATTATTTAAGACTTCATAGAAGAAAAATACTCTTCTAGTCTTTCATTATGCATTTATGTTTGTCTTTCAGATATTAGGCTTCGGTCATATTTAATTAAAAGACCAGCAAAACAATACTATCGATTTGATCTTCCAAGCTAAACTAGTGAAATTAGATGTTGTAGATGATCCATTCCTATCCACCACACTATTACATGTATCTTGCATCTGAAAATAATGTATCATTCAAATTTGACCGTTGGAAAGTTCGAGTTTGAGTAATAATAGAAGTTGAATGTAAGCCAGTTATCACCAATTCTACACATGTACGTGCAGATACATGATTACACTAATAGTTTTGCTATATTTGAATCAAGATTTTAGTTTATATTTTTTTATCTTCTTAAATATATAAGAATAACAAAGAAAGATTTTATTTTAAAATTTTTATTTTTTTATCTATTGTTTTTGTATTTTCGTTGTAAAATCGATGATGTTAGAGTAATTAGACCCTGATGTTTCACTTTCATAACTATAAAGATTTTAATATAAATTTTTTTAGTTTAAATATCAAGATAATAAGAAGGTCAGAGTATTAACATAAATTCTATAATCATGCTATCTTTAATATGAAAAAACTTTCATGCCAGAATTTGAAATCAAATAACAATGGATCTAAACAATATTACAATACGTAACTTTTGTTACTGTTCAGAGAAATAAACTTTATCTGATCTATATGGACACTATTATCAGATCTGAGATATCAATCTACAAAGAGAACTAAACTCCCATTCTCTTTTCTTTCTATCCTTTCACAGGATCACTTAAATTGATGCCTTAGGGAGATTGAGAGAGAAATTAAAATATTTCGATTGAGTTCTCTATGACATAAGTCTTTTTTATATTTTGCATTCCTATAGGTCTCGTCTATTTATAGACAAAAGCATAGAGTCTAGAATAAATTAGTAAATACATTTCATAGATATGGAATCTAGATGTTGGTTCAAAATTTTTCGAACTGTCCCAGTTTCAGCCGGCACAAAATAATTTCATGAAAAAGAATATGATCCTTTCGACTACCACTTCAATCTATCCTTAGGGATACTTATAAATTTGATAGTTCAACTACTTCATTGTTCTGAAAAGACATGTGAACCTTCAACTCAATTAGAAATATTTTATTCTTGCCATTTCATTTAAACCTTGCGCTTTCCGTAAGGCTTTTCCTCATCCTTCTTACCAAAAGGATACAGACGAAGAAGATGATGCATTCACCCAAACTCACACTTGGGATCTGATAGACTTCCCTTGAAGAGAATCTACAGTGGGTTGTAAATAAGCTTGTAAGATCAAGATCCAATCTACTTATTGCAAAGGGGTTTCCTCAGGAATTTGGCACTTACTATTAGAAATACAATATATGCTCTAACCAACCGGTTGACTATGGTTTTAACTTTCATTTCTCTTTCAGCTGCGTGGCACTTGAAATACAATATATGCTCTAATTAAAAGCCACAAATGATACCAATGAGACACATCATTTTACTAGTAGAGACACGTATGAAAGTGACACAGGCATGAAGGTAGACTTTTTATTTGACATTACTCCAACGGAAACACAACTTAAACATCAGATATGACGTAGATGTCAGTAATAGACGATGGCATCCTCATTCATCATCACATACAGAGAGAGAGATTGTAAACACTCTCCACGAGGTGGGTTTGCTAAGCCACCATCGCGTAGACTCCAAATACAGTGAGATGCTCCGTAGTTGCATATCCAAAGAAGCCTTTGATGTCGTCATGTTCCACGTTTACTTCGAAAAAGGTTCCACCCCCACCTCCGTATGGACCATATGTCCTTCCAAGATTGGTGCCAAACATGAGTTGAGAAATGCAAGGAAGGTCCGAACAGATGTGTCTGACGTACCCAGAAACGGAGGTGAGGTATTCATCTTGCATGAGAGTAATCTGCAAGGCAATTAGAACAATGATACACTTAGCTATAGTGTATCTGTTAGCAGGTGGCAGCCTAATTAGAAAGCACATCGATTGATGTTGGAGAGGCATGCCTGGAATAGTTCGCCGTCGGAGCCTCCATATCTGGGAGTTACGCGAGTGGTGCCGTCTATCTCGAAGGTTATCTTAATGGAGTTTACGCATGAAGCGGCGCCAACGCTAATGCCTGAGATTTTGTCGGCAGGTTCCATGCTCCAACGAGACTCGGTATTGCATGGACATTTGCGGACGCCCCATCCTCGAGCATGCGCCGCCGTGTTGATCACGTTTGAAGCCTGCACCACCATGCATCCTTCACAGACCAAATAGACTAGAATAGAAACTGCAATGTACTACTTAGGCTTCCCTCCGAAGGAAGCAAACCAAATATCCGTAGCTCTCTCGCTCTCACCATTCTGAAGCGAGCTCCTCCCACACCAGATGATATGCACACATTGGGTCGAGAGTGAGCGGGAGTGTTTATAGAATCAAGGTGAGGTTGTTCAATGTCGATCGAAGGTGAAATGATCGAGACTTTTACGTCAGAAGAAAGCTGGTAGTCAATATTTAATTTAAACTGAGTGGACATTGGGTGGACACATTACTCTTATTCATGTGCGGATGGCATCTTAATCTTAAAAAAAATTCAAAGTCATTAACATTAATATGACTTCAAAATCCAGCTACGTCCGACGTAATTATTTAAAACTTCATGGTCATTATTCATGCCTGAACGCTGCAATCCATCCCATCCTTCCATGCATGTACACCTACTCAATTATCCTCACTATGCAATCAACATGGGACATATTGAATGCATTCGCTACGCGGATGGGCATATATGTATCCTGTATCACATTACATATTAGAAATCATATTCTAGTCTTACTTTTATGCCAAGCAATTAAATACAGTAACTTTCTATGATCAGTTAATGGAGAATTAAGTTTGGTGTGAACTCCAAATGTGTTCGTTAATAAAAGTAATTGGGCAACCTCAGAGAATGAAGACCGGTAGCATTTAAAATAGAATTAAACAGTACACCTTTTTTTAGCTTGAAAATGAGAAAACCATGCCATAGGAAAGTTTGTTCATAACCTCTCTGGATAGTCGTCATGCAAACGTAAGAGAATACAGTGATTAAATGCTTCATCGAATTTGCTCTCTTGACATATAAGAGTATGTAGCAAATATCCCATCTTAGATCATTAGGCACATGTGGGGAAAAATATTCCGGTTTTTAATATTAATTTTAAGATTAGTTAAGGACTCAATATATTTAAAATCCTTCCTGAAATTAGAGTCCAAAAATTAAAATTAAATAACGATATATCAAATATATGATATATATACACTTATAGGTGCACTATTATCGAATTCAAAGTATATAAAGATGCCAATTTATTAAAAAACTAGATTAAAATTTTTTTTTTC
This sequence comes from Musa beccarii, assembly GCA_024322285.1. Taxonomy (NCBI): domain Eukaryota; kingdom Viridiplantae; phylum Streptophyta; class Magnoliopsida; order Zingiberales; family Musaceae; genus Musa; species Musa beccarii. The sequence continues at coordinate 50,551,471 of CM044397.1, read as the reverse complement.
ATCTTTTATAAGATCACTATAAATGATAAATTATGGATAAACGAGAGATGAGAGATGATCGATGAGAGAAAACCAACTCAGGTTGACATTTACCGAATGGCATTTGCACGCACGAATTGAAGTTGAGATGACTCCCGGGAGTCTTTTACTTTTTCTTATTTTTATTAAAGGACCAGTAAGAATAATATTCTAAGATTCCATAACAAAAAGTTCATTATGCATTTCACTAAGAGACAATCGGGCTCGGGTCATATTCAATTGTAAGACCAGCAAAACTATGAGTTTAATCTTCCGAGCCAAGCTAGTGAAATTTGACTTGTGCAGATGATCCATTCCCATCCACCACGTTAATATCTCACATCAGTCCACTTTGTTTCTCCTTGTTTGTTTTGCAACTTAGAATTGCTGATAACTAAATATATCACCCTTATTTTTATATGAACATGACAATAAAAAAAAAAATAAAATTTGGCTGGATAACGCCATGCAAACAAAAAATTCAAACGTCTCATTTAGTCTTTGAAGATGCGAATAATAACAATAATAATTATGCTATGCGGTCCATTAAATCTGATTTGAGAGCCTGTCCAAAATCATTATTTAAATCTGACATGAACTTTCCTCGTGAATAATAACAATCAAGTGATTAAACAATCAAGTGGACTCAGAGGAAGTGGCACAAAATCATAATTCTAGATCTACAAATTGGCATGTCAAAAGGATTGGTTGAGTTGTTAGAGCTGTAGTTGAGTTATTGAAGGTTCCGTTGTCATGTTAAGGGATCGTTGATGCACGTCCATGACCCTCTTAGATTATTGGTTATCTACGTTTTTTTTGATGATTTATTAATATGCAAATTGTACAAGTTTCTTGTTTGGTTGGTCGGAAGCAACAGTGTTCAAAACGCTCTATTATGGCACAAATATGCAGATATTATATGTTATAAGTTAGTGAAGCACAAGCATTTCCTTCTTGTGTATAATAGGGTGACTTAGAAGTGGAGTGGGCACGATAAGTAAGACATATTGAGCCTACGATGTGTTCAAATATTACCGATGAGTCACAGCAGAGTATTAATAGAGACGCATGCATGAAGATAAGACTTTATTTGAGACACCAAACCCAAACATGGATGCCAATAACAGACACTGGCATCCTTATTCATCACGACACACATAGAGATAGATAGTACAAGCCCTCCACAAGGGTTGGCTAAGCCAGCATCACGTAGACTCCAAAAGCAGTGAGATACTCTGTCGTTGCATGACCAAAGAAGCCCTTAATCTCGTCATATTCTACGTTGACTTCAAAAAAGTCTCCACCCCCACCTCCGTATGGACCATAGGTCTTTCCACGATTGGTGGTAAACGTGAGTTGAGATACACAAGGAAATTTGGAACAGTCGTATTTGACATACCCGGAAACGGAGGTGAGGTATTCATCTTGCATGAGGGTAAACTGCGAGGCAATCAGAGCAATGACACATACATTTAGCGATTTATATATTTGATAGCAGGTGTTAGTACGAGGGAGGGGAAGGCAAAAGAATAGATGCGTGGAGGTTGGAGAGGCATGCCTGGAATAGTTCACCGCCGGGGCCTCCATATCTGGGAGTTACGCGACTGGTTCCGTCGATGTCGAAGGTTATCTTAATGGAGTTCACGCATGAAGCAGCGCCAACGCTGATGCCTGTGATTTTGTCGGCAGGTTCCATGGCCCAACGAGACTCGCCGTCGCATGGGCATTTGCGGACGCCCCCTCGAGCATGCGCGGCCGTCTTGATCTGGTTGGAAGCCTGCACCACCATGCATCATCCATCACAAACCACATAGAGGAGAATAGAAAGTACTACATAGATAGGCCTCCCTCTAAGAGAGGCAAAGCTATATTCTTTCGGCGGAGGCAGAGCGTCTCCCTCACCATTAGCGAGCTTATGCAGCAATTCCTCTCACACCAGATGATGTGCAAACACAGTCGACTCGATGGGGAGAGAGTGGATGGATGGGGGGTATTTATAGAACCAAAAGGTGCATGAAGTCGTCAAGAATGGGACTTGTAACAATAGAGAAAGAACCCGTGCTGGCACTGCTTCCCGGTCAATGCTTTACTTAAACCAAGAGGATCGAGTTCTTTGCTGTTTACCTTTTTTTAGTCAGGTTTATGTGTGGATAAAATCATCAATAACCTAAACATTGAAGCATCGGATTCATAATGACCATTTATATGTTTGGAAAAGTGTGAATACGAGTTAGGCCTGTTCGATTCCTTAATATATGACTTCCAAGTCCAACTCGATCCAAAGTCATTAAAAATTTTGATCACTCCACGTTGATCTTCGTTTATAATTCGAAAACTTACTGAATGGCTTGCATTAACTCTTTACATCAATCAAGTCTGTTTTTTGTATTTTTCTTCTTTTTCCTTCCTTTTCAGCGTAGAAATCTGGTCTGTTCAAACATGATGTTGCGATATATTAACACCGCCTTCTTACCTTTGAATTCAATCCGCACAAAACAGATAGGGCTGATCATTTTCCACCGCCTGCGTAAATTAAGAATGTGTTGGTATGGAAGCATGTTTTTGAAGTGACAGTGGCCAAATAGGTTACATTAATTCTTGTTGGATTTCATCAAGCAGCTTTTGGCATATGTATGTGGCCATCTGAATCATTTCTCGCTGTTTTTGTGGTCGACCACTTGCTTGGAAGCTGGGCTAGAGTTTGACTTCAGATCTGATCCGAAGTCAAAATATTACCGACGGCACACATTATTGTCTAACAGTGATACAAATGCTATTGCGACAAAATCCAAGCTATTGTCTCTTTGAACAGCAAGAATGCAAACCTCTCTTTCTCGGATCACAGTGGTTTTCCATGGTTTCGAAGCAACTACTCTCATACCACACACTGGAAAGAGAGAGAAGGGGATGAGAGGCATTAATATATAAAAACCGATGTGGATTGCATTATGAATTCAAGCTGATCAGAAGACTCCCGGGAGTCTTTTTCTATTCTATTTTTATCAGAGAACTTAAGAATAATACTCTAATGCATTTATGTTTGTCTCCCAACCATTGGGCTTGGGTCATATTTAACTAAAAAACCAGCAAACCAATACTATGGGCTTAATCTTCCAAGCCAAGCTAGTGAATTTGACATGTAGATGATCCATTCCCATCCACCACGTCAGTATATCTATCTTGTATTTGAAAATAATAAATCCTTGATCATACTATTATTTCATACCTTTTTAACAGACTTTACTGTTGGAAAGTTCAAGTTTCAAGTAGTAATGGAAGTTGAATTTAAACCAAATTGTTACCAATCCTATACATGTGGATGGAGATACATGATTATGCCAATAGTTTTACTATTTTTGAATCAAGATTTTAGTTTTTTCTTGTGTACCTTCTTAAATATCACAATAATAACAAAGAAAGATTTTTTTAAAAAAAATTTACCTTTTTACCTATCGTTTTCATGTTTCCGTCAGTAAACATATTTTACATATTTTGTAATTGTTAGAATTCCAATATAAATTTTTTTAGCTCTAGAGACTATGATAATAAGAAGGTCTAACTATAAAGAGTAATTTATAATTAATTTGAAAAAAATTGATAGTCAATATTTAATTTAAAGCAAGTGGATATTAAATGAATACATCTATGTGTGTGGATGATTTCATAATCTAAAAATATATTCAAACTTTGGTAATGACCATTTATGTGTTTTGAAGAATTCAATACTAATCCTACTGGGGTCATTAAAATTAATATGACATTAAAGTCATCATTTAAAATTTCATAGAAGAATAATATTCTTCTAGTCTTTCATTATGCATTTATGTTTGTCTTCCATATGTTGGGCTTTGGTCATATTTAATCAAAAGTCCAGCAATGCAATACTATGAGCTTAATCTTCCAAGCGATCGTTGTAGATGATGCATTCTCATCCGCCACACTATTACGTCTATCTTGTATACAAAAATAATGTATCCTTCAAATTTGACTGTTGGAAAGTTCAAGTTTCGAGTAATGAAAGTCAAACTTAAACCAATTATTTCCAATTCTATACATGTACAAGGAGACACATGATTATACCAATAGTTTTGCTATATCTGAATCAAGATTTTAGTTTATATATATAAATATATATTATCTTCTTAAACATATTAACAATGACATAACAATAACAAAGAAATTTTTTATTTTTTAAAATTTTTATCTTTTTATCTATTGTTTTCATTTTTTTATTGATAGAATGATGATGATGTTATAATAAATGGACCTAAATATTTTGCTTTTATAATTATAGGGATTCCAATCTAAATTTTTTAGATCTAAAAATTTGGATAATAAGAAGGTCTAACTACAAATGGTAATCTTAATCTAAAAAATTCAAACTTTAATAATGATCATTTATTTGTTCGGAAGAATTCCATACTAATCTTGTTGGGGGTCGTTAAAATTAATATAATAATAAAATCATTATTTAAAATTTCATAGTAGAATAATACTCTTCTAGTCTTCCATTATGCATTTATGTTTGTCCTCGGCTCGGGTCATATTTAATTAAAAGACCATCAAAGCAATACTATGAGTTTAATCTTCGAAGCTAAACTAGTGAAATTGGATGTTATAGATGATCAATTCCCATCCACCACTCTAGTACATCTATCTGAAAATAATGTATCCTTCAAATTTGACTGTTGAACTTTGAGTAGTAATAGAAGTTGAATTTAAACCAATTGTTACCAATTCTCTATACATGTACATGCAGATACATGATTATATCAATAGTTTTGCTATATTTCAATCAAGATTCTAGTTTATAATTTTTTTTATCTTCTTAACTATATGTGAATAACAAATAAAGATTTTATTAATTTTGATGGATACATTCATGTTTGAATGATATCTTAATCTTAAAAAATATTCAAACTTTGATAATGATCATTTAAGTGTTGAAGAATTCAATGCTTATCCTGCTGGTGGTCATTAAAATTAATATGACATCAAAGTTATTATTTAATCTTCACTTTGTCATTCTTCATGCATGCACGCACGCTATAATCGATCCTTCCATGCATATACACCAACTCAATTATCCTTCCATTCGTGTTCATGGGACATATTGTACATCTACTACATGGTACAATCATATCAATATCATAATCTTAGGAAAAGTAGAAAACCAATAATCATTTTCAATACCATCTTCAAATAAACCTTTAAATTCATCAAATTGTAAAGGCTTAAAACAACAATCTCTCAATAGTCTTCAATCAACTAAAACCCTAATTGGAATAGCTCAATTGGCTTAAATCCAATTATGGCCTAATAAAATCAACCTCAAATCCTTATAGAACCGGTTTGGAATCACCCTAGACTGGTCTAATTTAGATTTGATTGATCTTGATTAGGTCAAGTAGATTTAAACTAGTCAAGTTAGTTTGGAATCACCCTAAACTGATTATAACCGATCAAACATGTCTGATTTAGTCAAAAGGGCTCAAACCAATAAAGGAAGAGGAAATCAGAGTATATCATATAGTGCTAGCCCAAAATTGAACCAACCCACCTAAGTCTTGGACGGGTCATATGTGCTATACATGCCTGCCCTAAGTAATATGTTAAGTTGAGGTACAACGGGCTAGATAGAGGAGCGATAATGTATCTAATGCCAATCGCGTCGTTGGGCAAGCTTAACTTCATAGACTAGGCTAAGCCTTACTCATAAGTTGGGCTAAGTCTAACTACTGAACTGGGCCATGCTTGGCTCGCGAGTTGGGTCATGCTTAGATACATGATTTGGGGTTGTATCTGACCATATAGAATAAGTTATACCTAGCCGTATGAGTTGGCCTATGCCTAGCCATATGATTAGGTCGTACACTTGTCACATGGGCTTGGGACGTCAAAGCCACATGGATGGATCATACCTAGCCACATGACTGAATCAAGCCTGACCGCATGGGTTAGATCATATCTTACCATATGGGTTAGCTCTTACCTGGCCACATGAGCTGGGTCATCCTTAGTCACATGGGTTAATTGTACCTAGCCACATGGGTTGGGTCGTACATAACCATATGGGCTGAGTCGATCTAATCTAGTAGATCAATTTAACTCAAGTCAAACCCCAACTAGAATCCTCTTATCAAATTATATTTCAAAAATATAAATTATCAAGAATAACTCAAATTCATGAATTAAAGAATTTAAATCCATAATCTTAAAATTAAAACTAATTAAATCATATGAATTCACACATAATTCTTAATATACAAAAATATCTAATTAAATAAATTAGATCTGTTAATCTAAAAATAAGAATTGTAATAGTTAAATCAATATTAAAACTCACTTAAGCTTAAGAGATTAATATAAATCAAATAATCATTCTAATATCATGAATTAATTATCATTATTTAATAATCAAAATTTTTGAAAAATTCAAATATTGTTATGCATCATAAAATTTGTAACAATTCTAATATTAATATTTCAAAACATAAATCAAACCAAATAAAAAGGGGAAAGGATCCTATCTCTCATCGGTTATCCTTTCCTCGAGATCATCTCATTGGGAAGTCCTCTCTTCGATCCTCTCATTGTCAGGCTTGGTGAGGAACGGGGGAAGAGGAGCCCCATTATATAGGATAAGATGAGATCTTCCTAAACGGTAAGTAAATATTTAATTTTATATTAAATTTATTTTTATTTTATTTTCACACACAAAGATAGAAATATAATATTCATTTATAATGATTCACACTTAAAAATAGAATGTATACTATTTACTTTCAAAAAATCATATCACTTGTTAAGAAATTAATCGATCAATAATCTAATTAATTCGTAAGATTCTTAACTTATCCACATGATTAAGAAAATCAAATTTAATTATTTTCTTAACTATAATACACCAATATGCAGGTTAATAATAAAGTAATATATTATTTATAATAATTAATTTATGTTAAGAGAGAAATCATCGACGATTACAATACAATAAAATGAGAAAAATAAGATCATCGAATAGATCTATTACGAGTTATGACATCATGACATTTGGCTTGATACAAATCCGAAATTTTCTTAAGTGAGTGACACCCCACATGTATCTCAAATTTAGCATAAAATATTTTTGTTCAAGGCAATAGTCCATAACAAATAAAATGTAGTTTAGATTTTTACTTCAAAAGTGGACGAGCTAAAATATAGAGTAAAATTATAATTTTTATCATCATATATTTACGTACTATTATTTATACCATATTAGCACTTGAAATTTTTGATGCTATCATTCTTTTCACAATTTTGATCTTTTCTAAAGAGAGAGAGAGAGAGAGAGAGAGAGAGAGAGAGAGAGAGTGTGTGTGTATATATATTTGATTATAAAAGGCTTATTATGAACTTAAATAATCCAATATTATTGATCGAATTTACTTTCCAGATGATGTCAATAGGACTTCAATTGTGTATTTACGAGATTGCTCCATTAAGGTATCACTATGCCAATGTTATATCATATAAGTTAGTGAAGTACAAGAATTTCCTTCTTGTTTTTAATTGATAGGTTGACTTAGAATTATTATTACCGGATAGGCCCACAATGTGTTTGACAGTCACAAATGTTATCAAGACACATCATATTATTAGTGGCAGTACATACGTGAAAAGAAACTTTATTTCATACAACCCAAACAAACACCAACTTATACATAGATGCCAATAACAAATAATTGCATCCTTATTCATCATGACACACATATAGATAGATATTAAACACCCTCTACAAAGGTTGGCTAAGCCAAAGATTAAACTCCAAAAGCAATGAGATGTTCAGTAGTTGTATGATGAAGTCTTTAATCTCATCATATTCTATAGTAAAAATAAAAATTTTAAAATTTAATTTTGATATTCAAAGATGTACATTGATATTTTTAAAATCATTTTTTAGAGATAATTAGTCCTCAAATTATTAAAAAAAATTGGTGAGGGTGATAAAATAGCATTAATGAATTTCCACATGATGTGTCTTGATAATATTTTTACTTACGTACTTAAAGTTATTTGTTTATGCTATCCTGTTTACAGTTATGTATGTACATATTATGGTTGAATGTGATGATAGGATTATCTAGATAAGACAAATTATATGGGTCATTTTGGACCGTATGAAGAAAGGCTAACTGTGTTGTGGTGTATAGAAGGAAGTGTGATATTAATAACATACAACCGCTATGACTCGTATTGTTATTCAAACTTAATGTAGTATTATTATGTTCATTGGACTTATTTGCCTATTTTTAAAATTCGCACACTTGTAAATAGTTTAAAAAATTTCAAAATCTAATTATGCAAAATTATTTTCAAATAAATTTTATTTATTTATTTTTATTTTAAATATCTTTTGTATCTTACTAATTAATGGGACAAGTGGAAGAATATTAGATAATGTGGTCCTATTTAATTAGATAAGATATATTAAGGATATGATTAGATTCTGATTATGATTATTGGCTAATAGAAAGAAAGTCTAATTAAAGTAAGATTCCTCAGGGGATGTCCTTGATGGAAGAAAATCTCATAATATATCTTATCATAGACCCTCTGCTCTCACCTATACATAGATAGGATCTTTAGGGCTGCAGTAGATGAATAAAAGGAACACATAAGAATATGAGGAAAAGAAATAAAAGAGTTGAGAGATTACAAATTCTTTTTCAATCTCTCTATTATAGTTTCTCTCTCAATCTTCCTAGCCATCAATTTAAGTGGTCCTGTGAGAGGATAAGAAAAAAAGGAGAAGGTGAGTCTAGTTCTACATTTCAGATTTGATAATAATATGCTTGTGGATCAGATAAAGTTTATTTTTCTGAATAGGTAGACATCGTAACATCATTTAGATCCATTGTTATTTGATTTCAGATTTTGATATTAAATTTTTTTTATTACAGATAGCATAATTATAAATTTTATGGTATCAGTCGTTTCTCCTTCGGTTGCGTGGCACTTGAAATACAACATATGCTCTAATTAAAAGTCAAATGCTACCAATGAGACACATCATTTGACTAGTAGAGGACACGTCACACATGCATGAAGGTAGACTTTTTATTCGACATTACGCCATCGATATGACGTAGATGTCAGTAATAGACGATGACATCCTCATTCATCATGGCATACATGATTATGAAGTCAAGAATGGGACTTGTGACAATGCAGAAAGAACCTGTAGTGGCACTGCTTCCTGGTCAATGTTTTACTTAAACCAAGAGGATCCAGTTCTTTGCTGTTTACTTCTTTTTAGTCAGGTTTATGTGGGGATAACATCATCAATAACCTAAAAATTTACGCATTGGATTCGTATTGACCATTTATAGGTCTGGAAAATGTGAATACTAGTTAAGTCCGTTGGATTACTTAAAATATGACTTCCAAGTCAATAGAAATATTATCACTCCATGCTGATCGAGAGAACCGGAAAGAGAAAGATGGGGCTGAGAGGCATTAATATAGAAGACCCAATGCGGATTTCATTGTGAATTCAAGCTGGCCAGAAGATTTCCGGGAATCTTTTACTATTTTACTTTTATTAAAAAATAATACTCTTCTAGTCTTTCTTTATGAATTTATGTTTGTCCCCCCAAATCATTAGGCTCGGGTCATATTTGATTTAAGAACCTACAAAGCAATCCTATAGGCTTAATCTTCTATTTGTTGGTGCATTTAACACAATAAATCTGAATCAAACATACTTTATAGATCCAAAACTGAATTATTAATTTCACAATGAAATCCTACAATAATTATAAAACATAGTAAACACGAAAGCATACCTAATGAATCAATAAGAGTATTTTCTGTATTGATCGGTGATTTGGCTTTCCAATTGTAGAGTATCCTTAAGAACTGATGAATAGAAATTTCTTTCTTATGATTGATACTATAACCGGGGACCATAACCTTATTTATAGTCATAACTGATGAATCTACAATTATGATTATATTTATAACTAATGAATATACAATTATACCTCAAGAGTTTCATATTCCTGACTTATCCAGTCATTAAGTTAGAAATATGACTGATAGTATCTACACAATTAATTTTCATAATAATTATATTCCTTAGCCAAATAAATTTATTTTAATTAGATCACTTTAATTTTGGCTAATCAGAATAATGGCTTAACACATTTAATTATACATGTGTAACCCTTAAAATTCTAACAATCTACCACTATATCACATATGTATCCTTATAAACGTGTTATACTTTATGAGCTCAAAATTGTTGTCATTATTAAAAAGAACATACAATACAATCTCATCTATTGACCATATTAATATAGGACTAAAGTGGTTTTCGCTGTATCAATCATAGCTAAACCCATCAATGATCACTAATATTAACATAACTAAATGACATAGATCAATCATGAAATATGTAACATGAATGTGATCCATACATGTCAATTTTCAACTAGTCCATCTTTATCTTTATGAGATCATTAATCATAATGTACAAAGTATAACAAACTGAAACTTTATTTTTTATCAGAAAATATCTAACATAGAACATTTAACAAACATATGACAAACTCCCACTAAACTGAAGTTTCCTCAATACACCCATATGAGCAGTATGCTCATGAAAAACTTTGGGTGGCACACCTTTGTGAGAGGATCTCACAATATAAAGTTTGTTCCTAAGTGTTATATGGAAACTTATTTACTTTGTACCTTTACTTGGTTAACAAAATTTCTCAACCAAATTCCATGATTGGACGCCTCAAAACATACTACAAATTCCACTTCCATGGTGGAAGATGTAATAAGGGATTGCTTGGCACTACACGAAGAAATCGTCCCACCAGCCAACATATAAATGTAGCTCGAAGTTGATTTCCTATTGTCTTGACATCTAGTAAAATCGGAGTCAGAATACCCAATGATCTCCAAATAATCTGATCTTGTATATGAGAGCATATGATATTTTTTTCTTTTTAAATATCTCTACATCTATGTTGATATCGATGTAGTTGTCGGATGATATCGTTTCGCATTACAAAAGACTTATTATGAAATTAAATAATCTAGTCGAATTTGATTTATCATATTTATGTTTGTGATAGTGTTATCAGGATTTCAATTGAGTGTTTATGATATTATTTTATTAAGATATGACTTTGTAATGTTAGATGATATAAGTTAGTGAATCACAAGAATTTCCCTCTGTTTATAATAGGGCGACTTAGAAGTTGGCATGATGACTTAGACTTATTATTATGGGATGGCCCTACCATGTATTCAAAAGTCAAAAATATTATCAATGAGAAAGATCATATTTTTATTGGTAGTGGCACATGCACGAAGATTGAGTTTACTCAAACAGACAACAAACTCAAACATAGATGCCAATAACAGATGGTGGCATCCTTATTCATCACGACACACATAGAGATAGATAGTACAAGCCCTCCACAGGGGTTGGCTAAGCCAGCATCACGTAGACTCCAAAAGCAGTGAGATACTCTGTCGTTGCATGACCAAAGAAGCCCTTAATCTCGTCATATTCTACGTTGACTTCGAAAAAGGTTCCACCCCCACCTCCATATGGACCGTATGTGTTTCCAACACTGGTGGTAAACGTGAGTTGAGAGACACATGGAATTTCAGAACAGTCGTGTTTGACATACCCAGAAACGGAGGTGAGGTATTCATCTTGCTTGAGAGTAAACTGCGAGGCAATGACAGTTATATATTTGATAGCAGGTATTAGTACGAGGGAGGGGAAGGCACAAGATTAGATGCATGGATGGATGGAGGTTGCAGAGGCATGCCTGGAATAGTTCACCGCCGGGGCCTCCATATCTGGGAGTTACGCGACTGGTTCCGTCGATGTCGAAGGTTATCTTAATGGAGTTTACGCATGAAGCAGCGCCAACGCTGATGCCTGTGATTTTGTCTGCAGGTTCCATGGCCCAACGGGACTCGTTGTCGCAAGGACATTTGCGGACGCCCCCCCGAGCATGCGCGGCCGTCTTGATCTGGTTGGAAGCCTGCACCACCATGCATCATCCATCACAAACCACATAAGAGTAGAATAGAAACTGCAGTACTACATAGATAGGCCTCCCTCTAAGGGAAGCAAAGCTATATTCTTTCGGTGGAGGTAGACTATCTATGTAGCGTCTCTCTCACCATCAGCGAGCTTATGAAGCAACTCCTCTCACACCAGATGATACGCAAACAAACTCGACTCGATGGGGAGAGAATGGATGGATGGGGGGGTTTTTATAGAACCAAAAGGTGCATGAAGTTGTCAAGAACCTGTGCTGGCACTGCTTCCTGGTCAATGTTTTACTTAACCCACGAGGATTGAGTTCTTTGCTGTTTAATTCTTTTTAGAAAGGTTTGTGTGTGGATAACATCATCAATAACCTAAAAATTTAATCATCGGATTCATAATGACCATTTATATGTTTGGAAAATGTGAATACTATTTAAGTCTGTTGGATTACTTAAAATATGACTTCCGAGTCAATAGAAATATTATCACTCCACGCTGATCTTCGATTAATCCAAATCTCTCTCTCTCTCTTATCACTGTGGTTTTCCATGGTTTTGAAGAGAGAGAGAACTGGAAAGAGTTTTCCATGGTTTTAAAAATTTAAGAACCAATGTGGATTTCATTATTAATTCAAGCTGCTCAGAAGACTCCCGGGAGTCTTTTACTATTTTATTTTGCTCAAAGAACTTTTAAGAATAATACTCTTCTAGTCTTTTATTATGAATTTATGTTTGTCTCCTAGACCAATGGGCTCCGATCATATTTAATTAAAATACCAGAAAAGCAATACTGTGGGCTTAATCTTCCAAGCTAAACTAGTGAAATTTGACATTGTAGGTGATCCATTCCCCTTCACCACATTAGTATACCTATCTTGTATATGAAAATATGAAAAAACCAAAAAGTGCATGAAGTTGTCCCATATTTATGGAACCATGCTGTATGAATGGGACTTGTAACAGTACAGAAAGAACCAGTACTGGCACTGCTTCCAAGTCAATGTTGGGTTCATAATGACCATTTATAGGTTTGGAAAATGTGAATACTAGTTAAGTCTGTTGGATTACTTAAAATATGACTTCCGAGTCCAGCTCAATCCAAAGTCAGCAGAAATTTTATCACTCCATGCTCATCTTCGTTTATAATACGAATGGCTTGCATTAAATCTTTATACGAATAATCCTTTCTTCTACGTGTTTTACATCAACCAGTCTCTCTCTTTTTTCTTTTTCTTTCCTTCCTTTTCCCTTTTCAGTGTTCAAACATGATTGTGCGATATCTTAGCACCGCCTTGTTACCTTAGAATTCAAACTGGACAAAACAAATAGGGCTGATCATTTTCCACTGCATGCTGATCAGAAGACTCCCGGGAGTATTTTACTATTTTATTTTGATTAAAGAACTTTTAAGAATAATACTCTCCTAGTCTTTTATTATGAATTTATGTTTGCCTCCTAAACCGATGGGCTTCGGTCATATTTAATTAAAATACCAGAAAAGCAATACTATGGGCTTTAATCTTCCAAGTGAAATTTGACATAGTAGATGATCGATTCCCATTCACCACATTAGTATATCTATCTTGTGTATGAAAATAATAAATCTTTCAAACAATCATACTATTGTTTCATACTCTTTTAACAGGCTTATCGTTGGAAAGTTCTAAGTTTCTAGTAGTAATGGAAGTTGAATTTAAACCAATTGTTACCAATCCTATACATGTCGATCGAGATACATGATTATGCCAATAGTTTTACTATATTTGAATCAAGATTTTAGTTTATATATATATATATATATATATATATTTGTATCTTCTTAAATATCACAAAAACGACATGAGAATAACAATTTTTTTTAAAAAAAAAATTACCTTTGTACTTATTGTTTTCATATTTTCGTTAGTAAAATCGATAATGTTAGGGTAAATAGATCTAGATGTTTTACTTTTATAACCATAAGGATTCCAATATAAATTTTTTATGTCTAAAGACTAAGATAATAAGATGGTGTAACTACAAATGATAATCTATAATTAGTTTTAAAAAAAATTAATAATCAATATTTAATTTAAATCAAGTGGATATTCAATGGATACATCCATGTGTTGTTGACATTTTAATCTATAAAACATTCAAACTTTGATAATGATCATTTATGTGTTTGGAAGAATTCAATACTAATCTTGTTGGGGGTCATTAATCTAAGTCATTATTTAAGACTTCATAGAAGAAAAATACTCTTCTAGTCTTTCATTATGCATTTATGTTTGTCTTTCAGATATTAGGCTTCGGTCATATTTAATTAAAAGACCAGCAAAACAATACTATCGGTTTGATCTTCCAAGCTAAACTAGTGAAATTAGATGTTGTAGATGATCCATTCCTATCCACCACACTATTACATGTATCTTGCATCTGAAAATAATGTATCATTCAAATTTGACCGTTGGAAAGTTCGAGTTTGAGTAATAATAGAAGTTGAATGTAAGCCAGTTATCACCAATTCTACACATGTACGTGCAGATACATGATTACACTAATAGTTTTGCTATATTTGAATCAAGATTTTAGTTTATATTTTTTTATCTTCTTAAATATATAAGAATAACAAAGAAAGATTTTATTTTAAAATTTTTATTTTTTTATCTATTGTTTTTGTATTTTCGTTGTAAAATCGATGATGTTAGAGTAATTAGACTTTGATGTTTCACTTTCATAACTATAAAGATTTTAATATAAATTTTTTTAGTTTAAATATCAAGATAATAAGAAGGTCAGAGTATTAACATAAATTCTATAATCATGCTATCTTTAATATGAAAAAACTTTCATGCCAGAATTTGAAATCAAATAACAATGGATCTAAACAATATTACAATACGTAACTTTTGTTACTGTTCAGAGAAATAAACTTTATCTGATCTATATGGACACTATTATCAGATCTAATCAATCTACAAAGAGAACTAAACTCCCATTCTCTTTTCTTTCTATCCTTTCACAGGATCACTTAAATTGATGACTTAGGGAGATTGAGAGAGAAATTAAAATATTTCGATTGAGTTCTCTATGACATAAGTCTTTTTTATATTTTGCATTCCTATAGGTCTTGTCTATTTATAGACAAAAGCATAGAGTCTAGAATAAATTAGTAAATACATTTCATAGATATGGAATCTAGATGTTGGTTCAAAATTTTTCGAACTGTCCCAGTTTCAGCCGGCACAAAATAATTTCATGAAAAAGAATATGATCCTTTCGACTACCACTTCAATCTATCCTTAGGGATACTTATAAATTTGATAGTTCAACTACTTCATTGTTCTGAAAAGACATGTGAACCTTCAACTCAATTAGAAATATTTTATTCTTGCCATTTCATTTAAACCTTGCGCTTTCCGTAACGCTTTTCCTCATCCTTCTTACCAAAAGGATACAGACGAAGAAGATGATGCATTCACCCAAACTCACACTTGGGATCTGATAGACTTCCCTTGAAGAGAATCTACAGTGGGTTGTAAATAAGCTTGTAAGATCAAGATCCAATCTACTTATTGCAAAGGGGTTTCCTCAGGAATTTGGCACTTACTATTAGAAATACAATATATGCTCTAACCAACCGGTTGACTATGGTTTTAACTTTCATTTCTCTTTCAGCTGCGTGGCACTTGAAATACAATATATGCTCTAATTAAAAGCCACAAATGATACCAATGAGACACATCATTTTACTAGTAGAGACACGTATGAAAGTGACACAGGCATGAAGGTAGACTTTTTATTTGACATTACTCCAACGGAAACACAACTTAAACATCAGATATGACGTAGATGTCAGTAATAGACGATGGCATCCTCATTCATCATCACATACAGAGAGATAGATTGTAAACACTCTCCACGAGGTGGGTTTGCTAAGCCACCATCGCGTAGACTCCAAATACAGTGAGATGCTCCGTAGTTGCATATCCAAAGAAGCCTTTGATGTCGTCATGTTCCACGTTTACTTCGAAAAAGGTTCCACCCCACCTCCGTATGGACCATATGTCCTTCCAAGATTGGTGCCAAACATGAGTTGAGAAATGCAAGGAAGGTCCGAACAGATGTGTCTGACGTACCCAGAAACGGAGGTGAGGTATTCATCTTGCATGAGAGTAATCTGCAAGGCAATTAGAACAATGATACACTTAGCTATAGTGTATCTGTTAGCAGGTGGCAGCCTAATTAGAAAGCACATCGATTGATGTTGGAGAGGCATGCCTGGAATAGTTCGCCGTCGGAGCCTCCATATCTGGGAGTTACGCGAGTGGTGCCGTCTATCTCGAAGGTTATCTTAATGGAGTTTACGCATGAAGCGGCGCCAACGCTAATGCCTGAGATTTTGTCGGCAGGTTCCATGCTCCAACGAGACTCGGTATTGCATGGACATTTGCGGACGCCCCATCCTCGAGCATGCGCCGCCGTGTTGATCACGTTTGAAGCCTGCACCACCATGCATCCTTCACAGACCAAATAGACTAGAATAGAAACTGCAATGTACTACTTAGGCTTCCCTCCGAAGGAAGCAAACCAAATATCCGTAGCTCTCTCGCTCTCACCATTCTGAAGCGAGCTCCTCCCACACCAGATGATATGCACACATTGGGTCGAGAGTGAGCGGGAGTGTTTATAGAATCAAGGTGAGGTTGTTCAATGTCGATCGAAGGTGAAATGATCGAGACTTTTACGTCAGAAGAAAGCTGGTAGTCAATATTTAATTTAAACT
Organism: Musa beccarii; assembly: GCA_024322285.1. Taxonomy (NCBI): domain Eukaryota; kingdom Viridiplantae; phylum Streptophyta; class Magnoliopsida; order Zingiberales; family Musaceae; genus Musa; species Musa beccarii. The sequence continues at coordinate 50,534,619 of CM044397.1, read as the reverse complement.
GAGTGGACATTGGGTGGACACATTACTCTTATTCATGTGCGGATGGCATCTTAATCTTAAAAAAAATTCAAAGTCATTAACATTAATATGACTTCAAAATCCAGCTACGTCCGACGTAATTATTTAAAACTTCATGGTCATTATTCATGCCTGAACGCTGCAATCCATCCCATCCTTCCATGCATGTACACCTACTCAATTATCCTCACTATGCAATCAACATGGGACATATTGAATGCATTCCATGATCGATACGCGGATGGGCATATATGTATCCTGTATCACATTACATATTAGAAATCATATTCTAGTCTTACTTTTATGCCAAGCAATTAAATACAGTAACTTTCTATGATCAGTTAATGGAGAATTAAGTTTGGTGTGAACTCCAAATGTGTTCGTTAATAAAAGTAATTGGGCAACCTCAGAGAATGAAGACCGGTAGCATTTAAAATAGAATTAAACAGTACACCTTTTTTTAGCTTGAAAATGAGAAAACCATGCCATAGGAAAGTTTGTTCATAACCTCTCTGGATAGTCGTCATGCAAACGTAAGAGAATACAGTGATTAAATGCTTCATCAATTTGCTCTCTTGACATATAAGAGTATGTAGCAAATATCCCATCTTAGATCATTAGGCACATGTGGGGAAAAATATTCCGGTTTTTAATATTAATTTTAAGATTAGTTAAGGACTCAATATATTTAAAATCCTTCCTGAAATTAGAGTCCAAAAATTAAAATTAAATAACGATATATCAAATATATGATATATATACACTTATAGGTGCACTATTATCGAATTCAAAGTATATAAAGATGCCAATTTATTAAAAAACTAGATTAAAATTTTTTTTTTCATCTTTTATAAGATCACTATAAATGATAAATTATGGATAAACGAGAGATGAGAGATGATCGATGAGAGAAAACCAACTCAGGTTGACATTTACCGAATGGCATTTGCACGCACGAATTGAAGTTGAGATGACTCCCGGGAGTCTTTTACTTTTTCTTATTTTTATTAAAGGACCAGTAAGAATAATATTCTAAGATTCCATAACAAAAAGTTCATTATGCATTTCACTAAGAGACAATCGGGCTCGGGTCATATTCAATTGTAAGACCAGCAAAACTATGAGTTTAATCTTCCGAGCCAAGCTAGTGAAATTTGACTTGTGCAGATGATCCATTCCCATCCACCACGTTAATATCTCACATCAGTCCACTTTGTTTCTCCTTGTTTGTTTTGCAACTTAGAATTGCTGATAACTAAATATATCACCCTTATTTTTATATGAACATGACAATAAAAAAAAAATAAAATTTGGCTGGATAACGCCATGCAAACAAAAAATTCAAACGTCTCATTTAGTCTTTGAAGATGCGAATAATAACAATAATAATTATGCTATGCGGTCCATTAAATCTGATTTGAGAGCCTGTCCAAAATCATTATTTAAATCTGACATGAACTTTCCTCGTGAATAATAACAATCAAGTGATTAAACAATCAAGTGGACTCAGAGGAAGTGGCACAAAATCATAATTCTAGATCTACAAATTGGCATGTCAAAAGGATTGGTTGAGTTGTTAGAGCTGTAGTTGAGTTATTGAAGGTTCCGTTGTCATGTTAAGGGATCGTTGATGCACGTCCATGACCCTCTTAGATTATTGGTTATCTACGTTTTTTTTTGATGATTTATTAATATGCAAATTGTACAAGTTTCTTGTTTGGTTGGTCGGAAGCAACAGTGTTCAAAACGCTCTATTATGGCACAAATATGCAGATATTATATGTTATAAGTTAGTGAAGCACAAGCATTTCCTTCTTGTGTATAATAGGGTGACTTAGAAGTGGAGTGGGCACGATAAGTAAGACATATTGAGCCTACGATGTGTTCAAATATTACCGATGAGTCACAGCAGAGTATTAATAGAGACGCATGCATGAAGATAAGACTTTATTTGAGACACCAAACCCAAACATGGATGCCAATAACAGACACTGGCATCCTTATTCATCACGACACACATAGAGATAGATAGTACAAGCCCTCCACAAGGGTTGGCTAAGCCAGCATCACGTAGACTCCAAAAGCAGTGAGATACTCTGTCGTTGCATGACCAAAGAAGCCCTTAATCTCGTCATATTCTACGTTGACTTCAAAAAGTCTCCACCCCCACCTCCGTATGGACCATAGGTCTTTCCACGATTGGTGGTAAACGTGAGTTGAGATACACAAGGAAATTTGGAACAGTCGTATTTGACATACCCGGAAACGGAGGTGAGGTATTCATCTTGCATGAGGGTAAACTGCGAGGCAATCAGAGCAATGACACATACATTTAGCGATTTATATATTTGATAGCAGGTGTTAGTACGAGGGAGGGGAAGGCAAAAGAATAGATGCGTGGAGGTTGGAGAGGCATGCCTGGAATAGTTCACCGCCGGGGCCTCCATATCTGGGAGTTACGCGACTGGTTCCGTCGATGTCGAAGGTTATCTTAATGGAGTTCACGCATGAAGCAGCGCCAACGCTGATGCCTGTGATTTTGTCGGCAGGTTCCATGGCCCAACGAGACTCGCCGTCGCATGGGCATTTGCGGACGCCCCTCGAGCATGCGCGGCCGTCTTGATCTGGTTGGAAGCCTGCACCACCATGCATCATCCATCACAAACCACATAGAGTAGAATAGAAAGTACTACATAGATAGGCCTCCCTCTAAGAGAGGCAAAGCTATATTCTTTCGGCGGAGGCAGAGCGTCTCCCTCACCATTAGCGAGCTTATGCAGCAATTCCTCTCACACCAGATGATGTGCAAACACAGTCGACTCGATGGGGAGAGAGTGGATGGATGGGGGGTATTTATAGAACCAAAAGGTGCATGAAGTCGTCAAGAATGGGACTTGTAACAATAGAGAAAGAACCCGTGCTGGCACTGCTTCCCGGTCAATGCTTTACTTAAACCAAGAGGATCGAGTTCTTTGCTGTTTACCTTTTTTTAGTCAGGTTTATGTGTGGATAAAATCATCAATAACCTAAACATTGAAGCATCGGATTCATAATGACCATTTATATGTTTGGAAAAGTGTGAATACGAGTTAGGCCTGTTCGATTCCTTAATATATGACTTCCAAGTCCAACTCGATCCAAAGTCATTAAAAATTTTGATCACTCCACGTTGATCTTCGTTTATAATTCGAAAACTTACTGAATGGCTTGCATTAACTCTTTACATCAATCAAGTCTGTTTTTTGTATTTTTCTTCTTTTTCCTTCCTTTTCAGCGTAGAAATCTGGTCTGTTCAAACATGATGTTGCGATATATTAACACCGCCTTCTTACCTTTGAATTCAATCCGCACAAAACAGATAGGGCTGATCATTTTCCACCGCCTGCGTAAATTAAGAATGTGTTGGTATGGAAGCATGTTTTTGAAGTGACAGTGGCCAAATAGGTTACATTAATTCTTGTTGGATTTCATCAAGCAGCTTTTGGCATATGTATGTGGCCATCTGAATCATTTCTCGCTGTTTTTGTGGTCGACCACTTGCTTGGAAGCTGGGCTAGGAGTTTGACTTCAGATCTGATCCGAAGTCAAAATATTACCGACGGCACACATTATTGTCTAACAGTGATACAAATGCTATTGCGACAAAATCCAAGCTATTGTCTCTTTGAACAGCAAGAATGCAAACCTCTCTTTCTCGGATCACAGTGGTTTTCCATGGTTTCGAAGCAACTACTCTCATACCACACACTGGAAAGAGAGAGAAGGGATGAGAGGCATTAATATATAAAACCGATGTGGATTGCATTATGAATTCAAGCTGATCAGAAGACTCCCGGGAGTCTTTTTCTATTCTATTTTTATCAGAGAACTTAAGAATAATACTCTAATGCATTTATGTTTGTCTCCCAACCATTGGGCTTGGGTCATATTTAACTAAAAAACCAGCAAACCAATACTATGGGCTTAATCTTCCAAGCCAAGCTAGTGAATTTGACATGTAGATGATCCATTCCCATCCACCACGTCAGTATATCTATCTTGTATTTGAAAATAATAAATCCTTGATCATACTATTATTTCATACCTTTTAACAGACTTTACTGTTGGAAAGTTCAAGTTTCAAGTAGTAATGGAAGTTGAATTTAAACCAAATTGTTACCAATCCTATACATGTGGATGGAGATACATGATTATGCCAATAGTTTTACTATTTTTGAATCAAGATTTTAGTTTTTCTTGTGTACCTTCTTAAATATCACAATAATAACAAAGAAAGATTTTTAAAAAAATTTACCTTTTTACCTATCGTTTTCATGTTTCCGTCAGTAAACATATTTTACATATTTTGTAATTGTTAGAATTCCAATATAAATTTTTTTAGCTCTAGAGACTATGATAATAAGAAGGTCTAACTATAAAGAGTAATTTATAATTAATTTGAAAAAAATTGATAGTCAATATTTAATTTAAAGCAAGTGGATATTAAATGAATACATCTATGTGTGTGGATGACATCATAATCTAAAAATATATTCAAACTTTGGTAATGACCATTTATGTGTTGGAAGAATTCAATACTAATCCTATTGGGGTCATTAAAATTAATATGACATTAAAGTCATCATTTAAAACTTCATTGAAGAATAATACTCTTCTAGTCTTTCATTATGCATTTATGTTTGTCTTCCATATGTTGGGCTTTGGTCATATTTAATCAAAAGACCAACAATGCAATACTATGAGCTTAATCTTCCAAGCGACGTTGTAGATGATGCATTCTCATCCACCATACTATTACATCTATCTTGTATACGAAAATATTGTATTCTTCAAATTTGACTGTTGGAAAGTTCAAGTTTCGAGTAATGGAAGTCAAACTTAAACCAATTATTTCCAATTCTATACATGTACAAGGAGACATGTGATTATACCAATAGATTTGCTATATCTGAATCAAGATTTTAGTTTATATATATAAATATATATTATCTTCTTAAACATATTAACAATGACATAACAATAACAAAGAAATTTTTTATTTTTTAAATTTTTTATCTTTTTATCTATTGTTTTCATTTTTTTATTGATAGAATGATGATGTTATAATAAATGGACCTAAATATTTTGCTTTTATAATTATAGGGATTCCAATCTAAATTTTTTAGATCTAAAAATTTGGATAATAAGAAGGTCTAACTACAAATGGTAATCTTAATCTAAAAAATTCAAACTTTAATAATGATCATTTATTTGTTCGGAAGAATTCCATACTAATCTTGTTGGGGGTCGTTAAAATTAATATAATAATAAAATCATTATTTAAAATTTCATAGTAGAATAATACTCTTCTAGTCTTCCATTATGCATTTATGTTTGTCCTCGGCTCGGGTCATATTTAATTAAAAGACCATCAAAGCAATACTATGAGTTTAATCTTCCAAGCTAAACTAGTGAAATTGGATGTTATAGATGATCAATTCCCATCCACCACACTAGTACATCTATCTGAAAATAATGTATCCTTCAAATTTGACTGTTGAACTTTGAGTAGTAATAGAAGTTAAATTTAAACCAATTGTTACCAATTCTCTATACATGTACATGCAGATACATGATTATATCAATAGTTTTGCTATATTTCAATCAAGATTCTAGTTTATAATTTTTTTTATCTTCTTAACTATATGTGAATAACAAATAAAGATTTTATTAATTTTGATGGATACATTCATGTTTGAATGATATCTTAATCTTAAAAAATATTCAAACTTTGATAATGATCATTTAAGTGTTGAAGAATTCAATGCTTATCCTGCTGGTGGTCATTAAAATTAATATGACATCAAAGTTATTATTTAATCTTCACTGTCATTCTTCATGCATGCACGCTATAATCGATCCTTCCATGCATATACACCAACTCAATTATCCTTCCATTCGTGTTCATGGGACATATTGTACATCTACTACATGGTACAATCATATCAATATCATAATCTTAGGAAAAGTAGGAAACCAATAATCATTTTCAATACCATCTTCAAATAAACCTTTAAATTCATCAAATTATAAAGGCTTAAAACAGCAATCTCTCAATAGTCTTCAATCAACTAAAACCCTAATTGGAATAGCTCAATTGGCTTAAATCCAATTATGGCCTAATAAAATCAACCTCAAATCCTTATAGAACCGGTTTGGAATCACCCTAGACTGGTCTAATTTAGATTTGATTGATCTTGATTAGGTCAAGTAGATTTAAACTAGTCAAGTTAGTTTGGAATCACCCTAAACTGATTATAACCGATCAAACATGTCTGATTTAGTCAAAAGGGCTCAAACCAATAAAGGAAGAGGAAATCAGAGTATATCATATAGTGCTAGCCCAAAATTGAACCAACCCACCTAAGTCTTGGACGGGTCATATGTGCTATACATGCCTGCCCTAAGTAATATGTTAAGTTGAGGTACAACGGGCTAGATAGAGGAGCGATAATGTATCTAATGCCAATCGCGTCGTTGGGCAAGCTTAACTTCATAGACTAGGCTAAGCCTTACTCATAAGTTGGGCTAAGTCTAACTACTGAACTGGGCCATGCTTGGCTCGCGAGTTGGGTCATGCTTAGATACATGATTTGGGGTTGTATCTGACCATATAGAATAAGTTATACCTAGCCGTATGAGTTGGCCTATGCCTAGCCATATGATTAGGTCGTACCTTGTCACATGGGCTGGGACGTACAAAGCCACATGGATGGATCATCATACCTAGCCACATGACTAAATCAAGCCTGACCGCATGGGTTAGATCATATCTTACCATATGGGTTAGCTCTTACCTGGCCACATGAGCTGGGTCATCCTTAGTCACATGGGTTAATTGTACCTAGCCACATGGGTTGGGTCGTACATAACCATATAAATTTGGGTCGAGTCGATCTAATCTAGTAGATCAATTTAACTCAAGTCAAACCCCAACTAGAATCCTTATCAAATTATATTTCAAAAATATAAATTATCAAGAATAACTCAAATTCATGAATTAAAGAATTTAAATCCATAATCTTAAAATTAAAACTAATTAAATCATATGAATTCACACATAATTCTTAATATACAAAAATATCTAATTAAATAAATTAGATCTGTTAATCTAAAAATAAGAATTGTAATAGTTAAATCAATATTAAAACTCACTTAAGCTTAAGAGATTAATATAAATCAAATAATCATTCTAATATCATGAATTAATTATCATTATTTAATAATCAAAATTTTTGAAAAATTCAAATATTGTTATGCATCATAAAATTTGTAACAATTCTAATATTAATATTTCAAAACATAAATCAAACCAAATAAAAAGGGGAAAGGATCCTATCTCTCATCGGTTATCCTTTCCTCGAGATCATCTCATTGGGAAGTCCTCTCTTCGATCCTCTCATTGTCAGGCTTGGTGAGGAACGGGGGAAGAGGAGCCCCATTATATAGGATAAGATGAGATCTTCCGAAAAGATAAGTAAATATTTAATTTTATATTAAATTTATTTTTAGTTTATTTTCACACACAAAGATAGAAATATAATATTCATTTATAATGATTCACACTTAAAAATAGAATGTATACTATTTACTTTCAAAAAATCATATCACTTGTTAAGAAATTAATCGATCAATAATCTAATTAATTCGTAAGATTCTTAACTTATCCACATGATTAAGAAAATCAAATTTAATTATTTTCTTAACTATAATACACCAATATGCAAGTTAATAATAAAGTAATATATTATTTATAATAATTAATTTATGTTAAGAGAGAAATCATCGACGATTACAATACAATAAAATGAGAAAAATAAGATCATCGAATAGATCTATTACGAGTTATGACATCATGACATTTGGCTTGATACAAATCCGAAATTTTCTTAAGTGAGTGACACCCCCACATGTATCTCAAATTTAGCATAAAATATTTTTGTTCAAGGCAATAGTCCATAACAAATAAAATGTAGTTTAGATTTTTACTTCAAAAGTGGACGAGCTAAAATATAGAGTAAAATTATAATTTTTATCATCATATATTTACGTACTATTATTTATACCATATTAGCACTTGAAATTTTTGATGCTATCATTCTTTTCACAATTTTGATCTTTTCTAAAGAGAGAGAGAGAGAGAGAGAGAGAGAGAGAGTGAGAGTGTGTGTATATATATTTGATTATAAAAGGCTTATTATGAACTTAAATAATCCAATATTATTGATCGAATTTACTTTCCAGATGATGTCAATAGGACTTCAATTGTGTATTTACGAGATTGCTCCATTAAGGTATCACTATGCCAATGTTATATCATATAAGTTAGTGAAGTACAAGAATTTCCTTCTTGTTTTTAATTGATAGGTTGACTTAGAATTATTATTACCGGATAGGCCCACAATGTGTTTGACAGTCACAAATGTTATCAAGACACATCATATTATTAGTGGCAGCACATACGTGAAAAGAAACTTTATTTCATACAACCCAAACAAACACCAACTTATACATAGATGCCAATAACAAATAATTGCATCCTTATTCATCATGACACACATATAGATAGATATTAAACACCCTCTACAAAGGTTGGCTAAGCCAGCATTAAACTCCAAAAGCAATGAGATGTTCAGTAGTTGTATGATGAAGTCTTTAATCTCATCATATTCTATAGTAAAAATAAAAATTTTAAAATTTAATTTTGATATTCCGAAGATGTACATTGATATTTTTAAAATCATTTTTTAGAGATAATTATTCCTCAAATTATTAAAAAAAATTGGTGAGGGTGATAAAATAGCATTAATGAATTTCCACATGATGTGTCTTGATAATATTTTTACTTACGTACTTAAAGTTATTTGTTTATGCTATCCTGTTTACAGTTATGTATGTACATATTATGGTTGAATGTGATGATAGGATTATCTAGATAAGACAAATTATATGGGTCATTTTGGACCGTATGAAGAAAGGCTAACTGTGTTGTGGTGTATAGAAGGAAGTGTGATATTAATAACATACAACCGCTATGACTCGTATTGTTATTCAAACTTAATGTAGTATTATTATGTTCATTGGACTTATTTGCCTATTTTTAAAATTCGCACACTTGTAAATAGTTTAAAAAAATTTCAAAATCTAATTATGCAAAATTATTTTCAAATAAATTTTATTTATTTATTTTTATTTTAAATATCTTTTGTATCTTACTAATTAATGGGACAAGTGGAAGAATATTAGATAATGTGGTCCTATTTAATTAGATAAGATATATTAAGGATATGATTAGATTCTGATTATGATTATTGGCTAATAGAAAGAAAGTCTAATTAAAGTAAGATTCCTCGAGGGATGTCCTTGATGGAAGAAAATCTCATAATATATCTTATCATAGACCCTCTGCTCTCACCTATACATAGATAGGATCTTTAGGGCTGCAGTAGATGAATAAAAGGAACACATAAGAATATGAGGAAAAGAAATAAAAGAGTTGAGAGATTACAAATTCTTTTTCAATCTCTCTATTATAGTTTCTCTCTCAATCTTCCTAGCCATCAATTTAAGTGGTCCTGTGAGAGGATAAGAAAAAAAGGAGAAGGTGAGTCTAGTTCTACATTTCAGATTTGATAATAATATGCTTGTGGATCAGATAAAGTTTATTTTTCTGAACAGGTAGACATCGTAACATCATTTAGATCCATTGTTATTTGATTTCAGATTTTGATATTAATTTTTTTTATTACAGATAGCATAATTATAAATTTTATGGTATCAGTCGTTTCTCCTTCGGTTGCGTGGCACTTGAAATACAACATATGCTCTAATTAAAAGTCAAATGCTACCAACGAGACACATCATTTGACTAGTAGAGGACACGTCACACATGCATGAAGGTAGACTTTTTATTCGACATTACGCCATCGATATGACGTAGATGTCAGTAATAGACGATGACATCCTCATTCATCATGGCATACATGATTATGAAGTTGTCAAGAATGGGACTTGTGACAATGCAGAAAGAACCTGTAGTGGCACTGCTTCCTGGTCAATGTTTTACTTAAACCAAGAGGATCCAGTTCTTTGCTGTTTACTTCTTTTTAGTCAGGTTTATGTGGGGATAACATCATCAATAACCTAAAAATTTACGCATTGGATTCGTATTGACCATTTATAGGTCTGGAAAATGTGAATACTAGTTAAGTCCGTTGGATTACTTAAAATATGACTTCCAAGTCAATAGAAATATTATCACTCCATGCTGATCGAGAGAACCGGAAAGAGAAAGATGGGGCTGAGAGGCATTAATATAGAAGACCAAATGCGGATTTCATTGTGAATTCAAGCTGGCCAGAAGATTTTCGGGAATCTTTTACTATTTTACTTTTATTAAAAAATAATACTCTTCTAGTCTTTCTTTATGAATTTATGTTTGTCCCCCCAAATCATTAGGCTCGGGTCATATTTGATTTAAGAACCTACAAAGCAATCCTATAGGCTTAATCTTCTATTTGTTGGTGCATTTAACACAATAAATCTGAATCAAACATACTTTATAGATCCAAAACTAAATTATTAATTTCACAATGAAATCCTACAATAATTATAAAACATAGTAAACACGAAAGCATACCTAATGAATCAATAAGAGTATTTTCTGTATTGATCGGTGATTTGGCTTTCCAATTGCAGAGTATCCTTAAGAACTGATGAATAGAAATTTCTTTCTTATGATTGATACTATAACCGGGGACCATAACCTTATTTATAGTCATAACTGATGAATCTACAATTATGATTATATTTATAACTAATGAATATACAATTATACCTCAAGAGTTTCATATTCTGACTTATCCAAATCATTAAGTTAGAAATATGATGATAGTATCTACACAATTAATTTTCATAATAATTATATTCCTTAGCCAAATAAATTTATTTTAATTAGATCACTTTAATTTTGGCTAATCAGAATAATGGCTTAACACATTTAATTATACATGTGTAACCCTTAAAATTCTAACAATCTACCACTATATCACATATGTATCCTTATAAACGTGTTATACTTTATGAGCTCAAAATTGTTGTCATTATTAAAAAGAACATACAATACAATCTCATCTATTGACCATATTAATATAGGACTAAAGTGGTTTTCGCTGTATCAATCATAGCTAAACCCATCAATGATCACTAATATTAACATAACTAAATGACATAGATCAATCATGAAATATGTAACATGAATGTGATCCATACATGTCAATTTTCAACTAGTCCATCTTTATCTTTATGAGATCATTAATCATAATGTACAAAGTATAACAAACTGAAACTTTATTTTTTATCAGAAAATATCTAACATAGAACATTTAACAAACATATGACAAACTCCCACTAAACTGAAGTTTCCTCAATACACCCATATGAGCAGTATGCTCATGAAAAACTTTGGGTGGCACACCTTTGTGAGAGGATCTGTCAATATAAAGTTTGTTCCTAAGTGTTATATGGAAACTTGTTTACTTTGTACCTTTACTTGGTTGACAAAATTTCTCAACCAAATTCCATGATTGGACGCCTCAAAACATACTACAAATTCCACTTCCATGGTGGAAGATGTAATAAGGGATTGCTTGGCACTACACGAAGAAATCGTCCCACCAGCCAACATATAAATGTAGCTCGAAGTTGATTTCCTATTGTCTTGACATCTAAAAAATCGAGTCAGAATACCCAATGATCTCCAAATAATCTGATCTTGTATATGAGAGCATATGATATTTTTTTCTTTTTAAATATCTCTACATCTATGTTGATATCGATGTAGTTGTCGGATGATATCGTTTCGCATTACAAAAGACTTATTATGAAATTAAATAATCTAGTCGAATTTGATTTATCATATTTATGTTTGTGATAGTGTTATCAGGATTTCAATTGAGTGTTTATGATATTATTTTATTAAGATATGACTTTGTAATGTTAGATGATATAAGTTAGTGAATCACAAGAATTTCCCTCTTGTTTATAATAGGGCGACTTAGAAGTTGGCATGATGACTTAGACTTATTATTATGGGATGGCCCTACCATGTATTCAAAAGTCAAAAATATTATCAATGAGAAAGATCATATTTTTATTGGTAGTGGCACATGCACGAAGATTGACTTACTCAAACAGACAACAAACTCAAACATAGATGCCAATAACAGATGGTGGCATCCTTATTCATCACGACACACATAGAGATAGATAGTACAAGCCCTCCACAGGGGTTGGCTAAGCCAGCATCACGTAGACTCCAAAAGCAGTGAGATACTCTGTCGTTGCATGACCAAAGAAGCCCTTAATCTCGTCATATTCTACGTTGACTTCGAAAAAGGTTCCACCCCCACCTCCATATGGACCGTATGTGTTTCCAACACTGGTGGTAAACGTGAGTTGAGAGACACATGGAATTTCAGAACAGTCGTGTTTGACATACCCAGAAACGGAGGTGAGGTATTCATCTTGCTTGAGAGTAAACTGCGAGGCAATGACAGTTATATATTTGATAGCAGGTATTAGTACGAGGGAGGGGAAGGCACAAGATTAGATGCATGGATGGATGGAGGTTGCAGAGGCATGCCTGGAATAGTTCACCGCCGGGGCCTCCATATCTGGGAGTTACGCGACTGGTTCCGTCGATGTCGAAGGTTATCTTAATGGAGTTTACGCATGAAGCAGCGCCAACGCTGATGCCTGTGATTTTGTCTGCAGGTTCCATGGCCCAACGGGACTCGTTGTCGCAAGGACATTTGCGGACGCCCCCCCGAGCATGCGCGGCCGTCTTGATCTGGTTGGAAGCCTGCACCACCATGCATCATCCATCACAAACCACATAAGAGTAGAATAGAAACTGCAGTACTACATAGATAGGCCTCCCTCTAAGGGAAGCAAAGCTATATTCTTTCGGTGGAGGTAGACTATCTATGTAGCGTCTCTCTCACCATCAGCGAGCTTATGAAGCAACTCCTCTCACACCAGATGATACGCAAACAAACTCGACTCGATGGGGAGAGAATGGATGGATGGGGGGGTTTTTATAGAACCAAAAGGTGCATGAAGTTGTCAAGAACCTGTGCTGGCACTGCTTCCTGGTCAATGTTTTACTTAACCCACGAGGATTGAGTTCTTTGCTGTTTAATTCTTTTTAGAAAGGTTTGTGTGTGGATAACATCATCAATAACCTAAAAATTTAATCATCGGATTCATAATGACCATTTATATGTTTGGAAAATGTGAATACTATTTAAGTCTGTTGGATTACTTAAAATATGACTTCCGAGTCAATAGAAATATTATCACTCCACGCTGATCTTCGATTAATCCAAATCTCTCTCTCTCTCTTATCACTGTGGTTTTCCATGGTTTTGAAGAGAGAGAGAACTGGAAAGAGTTTTCCATGGTTTTAAAAATTTAAGAACCAATGTGGATTTCATTATTAATTCAAGCTGCTCAGAAGACTCCCGGGAGTCTTTTACTATTTTATTTTGCTCAAAGAACTTTTAAGAATAATACTCTTCTAGTCTTTTATTATGAATTTATGTTTGTCTCCTAGACCAATGGGCTCCGATCATATTTAATTAAAATACCAGAAAAGCAATACTGTGGGCTTAATCTTCCAAGCTAAACTAGTGAAATTTGACATTGTAGGTGATCCATTCCCCTTCACCACATTAGTATACCTATCTTGTATATGAAAATATGAAAAAACCAAAAAGTGCATGAAGTTGTCCCATATTTATGGAACCATGCTGTATGAATGGGACTTGTAACAGTACAGAAAGAACCAGTACTGGCACTGCTTCCAAGTCAATGTTGGGTTCATAATGACCATTTATAGGTTTGGAAAATGTGAATACTAGTTAAGTCTGTTGGATTACTTAAAATATGACTTCCGAGTCCAGCTCAATCCAAAGTCAGCAGAAATTTTATCACTCCATGCTCATCTTCGTTTATAATACGAATGGCTTGCATTAAATCTTTATACGAATAATCCTTTCTTCTACGTGTTTTACATCAACCAGTCTCTCTCTTTTTTCTTTTTCTTTCCTTCCTTTTCCCTTTTCAGTGTTCAAACATGATTGTGCGATATCTTAGCACCGCCTTGTTACCTTAGAATTCAAACTGGACAAAACAAATAGGGCTGATCATTTTCCACTGCATGCTGATCAGAAGACTCCCGGGAGTATTTTACTATTTTATTTTGATTAAAGAACTTTTAAGAATAATACTCTCCTAGTCTTTTATTATGAATTTATGTTTGCCTCCTAAACCGATGGGCTTCGGTCATATTTAATTAAAATACCAGAAAAGCAATACTATGGGCTTTAATCTTCCAAGTGAAATTTGACATAGTAGATGATCGATTCCCATTCACCACATTAGTATATCTTTCTTGTGTATGAAAATAATAAATCTTTCAAACAATCATACTATTGTTTCATACTCTTTTAACAGGCTTATCGTTGGAAAGTTCTAAGTTTCTAGTAGTAATGGAAGTTGAATTTAAACCAATTGTTACCAATCCTATACATGTCGATCGAGATACATGATTATGCCAATAGTTTTACTATATTTGAATCAAGATTTTAGTTTATATATATATATATATATATATATATATATATATATATATATATTAAATATCACAAAAAATATCACAAAAATACATGAGAATAACAATTTTTTTAAAAAAATTTACCTTTGTACTTATTGTTTTCATATTTTCGTTAGTAAAATCGATAATGTTAGGGTAAATAGATCTAGATGTTTTACTTTTATAACCATAAGGATTCCAATATAAATTTTTTATGTCTAAAGACTAAGATAATAAGATGGTGTAACTACAAATGATAATCTATAATTAGTTTTAAAAAAAATTAATAATCAATATTTAATTTAAATCAAGTGGATATTCAATGGATACATCCATGTGTTGTTGACATTTTTTTAATCTATAAAACATTCAAACTTTGATAATGATCATTTATGTGTTTGGAAGAATTCAATACTAATCTTGTTGGGGGTCATTAATCAAAGTCATTATTTAAGACTTCATAGAAGAAAAATACTCTTCTAGTCTTTCATTATGCATTTATGTTTGTCTTTCAGATATTAGGCTTCGGTCATATTTAATTAAAAGACCAGCAAAAAAGCAATACTATCGGTTTGATCTTCCAAGCTAAACTAGTGAAATTAGATGTTGTAGATGATCCATTCCCATCCACCACACTATTACATGTATCTTGCATCTGAAAATAATGTATCCTTCAAATTTGACCGTTGGAAAGTTCAAGTTTGAGTAATAATAGAAGTTGAATGTAAGCCAGTTATCACCAATTCTACACATGTACGTGCAGATACATGATTACACTAATAGTTTTGCTATATTTGAATCAAGATTTTAGTTTATATTTTTTTATCTTCTTAAATATATAAGAATAACAAAGAGAAAGATTTATTTTAAAATTTTTATTTTTTATCTATTGTTTTTGTATTTTCATCGTTGTAAAATCGATGATGTTAGAGTAATTAGACCTTGATGTTTCACTTTCATAACTATAAAGATTTTAATATAAATTTTTTTAGTTTAAATATCAAGATAATAAGAAGGTCAGAGTATTAACATAAATTCTATAATCATGCTATCTTTAATATGAAAAAACTTTCATGCCAGAATTTGAAATTAAATAACAATGGATCTAAACAATATTACAATACGTAACTTTTGTTCTTGTTCGAGAGAAATAAATTTATCTGATCTATATGACATATTATCATCTAAGATATCAATCTACAAAGAACTAACTCCATTCTCTTTTCTTTCTATCCTTTCACAGGATCACTTAAATTGATGACTTAGGGAGATTGAGAGAGAAATTAAATATTTCGATTGAGTTTTCTATGACATAAGTCTTTTTATATTTTGCATTCCTATAGTCTGTCTATTTATAGACAAAGCATAGAGTCTATGATAAATTAGTAAATACATTTCATAGATATGAATTAGATGTTAGTTCAAAATTTTTCGAACTGTCCCAAATTCAGTTGGCACAAAATAATTCATGAAAAAGAATATGATCCTTTCGACTACCACTTCAATCTATCCTTAGGGATACTTATAAATTTGATAGTTTAACTACTTCATTTTCAAGAAAATTCTCATATTAGTGTTTTTCAACTCAATTAGAAATATTTTAACTCAACTAAAATATTTTGATCTTGTCCTTTCTTTCCGTAAGGCTTTCCTCATCCTTCTTACAAAAGGATACAGATGAAGAACATGATGCATTCACCAAAACTCACACTAAGGGATCTGATAGACTTCAAGAGAATCTAATCATCAATCTGATGATCAAGATCTCTCTTATTGCAAAGGGGTTTCCTCAGGAATTTGGCACTTACTATTAGAAATACAATATATTGGTCTAACCAACCGGTTGACTATGGTTTTAACTTTCATTTCTCTTTCAGCTGCGTGGCACTTGAAATACAATATATGCTCTAATTAAAAGCCACAAATGATACCAATGAGACACATCATTTTACTAGTAGAGACACGTATGAAAGTGACACAGGCATGAAGGTAGACTTTTTATTTGACATTACTCCAACGGAAACACAACTTAAACATCAGATATGACGTAGATGCCAGTAATAGACGATGGCATCCTCATTCATCATCACAGACAGAGAGAGAGATTGTAAACACTCTCCACGAGGTGGGTTTGCTAAGCCACCATCGCGTAGACTCCAAATACAGTGAGATGCTCCGTAGTTGCATATCCAAAGAAGCCTTTGATGTCGTCATGTTCCACGTTTACTTCGAAAAAGGTTCCACCCCCACCTCCATATGGACCCTATGTCCTTCCAAGATTGGTGCCAAACATGAGTTGAGAAATGCAAGGAAGGTCCGAACAGATGTGTCTGACGTACCCAGAAACGGAGGTGAGGTATTCATCTTGCATGAGAGTAATCTGCAAGGCAATTAGAACAATGATACACTTAGCTATAGTGTATCTGTTAGCAGGTGGCAGCCTAATTAGAAAGCACATCGATTGATGTTGGAGAGGCATGCCTGGAATAGTTCACTGTCGGAGCCTCCATATCTGGGAGTTACGCGAGTGGTGCCGTCTATCTCGAAGGTTATCTTAATGGAGTTTACGCATGAAGCGGCGCCAACGCTAATGCCTGTGATTTTGTCGGCGGGTTCCATGCTCCAACGAGACTCGGTATTGCATGGACATTTGCGGACGCCCCATCCTCGAGCATGCGCCGCCGTCTTGATTACGTTTGAAGCCTGCACCACCATGCATCCTTCACAAACCAAATAGAGGAAATAGAAACTGCAATGTACTACTTAGGCTTCCCTCCGAAGGAAGCAAACCAAATATCCGTAGCTCTCTCTCGCTCTCACCATTCTGAAGCGAGCTCCTCCACACCAGATGATATGCACACATTGGGACGAGAGTGAGCGGGAGTGTTTATGAATCAAGGTGAGGTTGTTCAATGTCGATCGAAGGTGAAATGATCGAGACTTTGACGTCAGAAGAAAGCTGGTGGTCAATATTTAATTTAAACTGAGTGGACATTGGGTGGACACATTACTCTTATTCATGTGTGGATGGCATCTTAATCTAAAAAAATTCAAAGTCATTAACATTAATATGACTTCAAAATCCAGCTACATCCGACGTAATTATTTAAAACTTCATGGTCATTATTCATGCCTGAACGCTGCAATCCATCCCATCCTTCCATGCATGTACACCTACTCAATTATCCTCACTATGCAATCAACATGGGACATATTGAATGCATCAAGACTTGAATCCATGATCGATAAATCGTTACGCGGATGGGCATATATGTATCCTGTATCACATTACATATTAGAAATCATATTATAATCTTACTTTTATGCCAAGCAATTAAATGCAGTAACTTTCTATGATCAGTTAATGGAGAATTAAGTTTGTGTGAACTCCAAATGTGTTCGTTAATAAAAGTAATTGGGCAACCTCAGAGAATGAAGACCGGTAGCATTTAAAATAGAATTAAACAGTACACCTTTTTTAGCTTGAAAATGAGAAAACCATGCCATAGGAAAGTTTGTTCATAACCTCTCTGGATAGTCGTCATGCAAACGTAAGAGAATACAGTGATTAAATGCTTCATCAATTTGCTCTCTTGACATATAAGAGTATGTAGCAAATATCCCATCTTAGATCATTAGGCACATGTGGGGAAAAATATTCCGGTTTTTAATATTAATTTTAAGATTAGTTAAGGACTCAATATATTTAAAATCCTTCCTGAAATTAGAGTCCAAAAATTAAAATTAAATAACGATATATCAAATATATGATATATATACACTTATAGGTGCACTATTATCGAATTCAAAGTATATAAAGATGCCAATTTATTAAAAACTAGATTAAAATTTTTTTTTTTCATCTTTTATAAGATCACTATAAATGATAAATTATGGATAAACGAGAGATGAGAGATGATCGATGAGAGAAAACCAACTCAGGTTGACATTTACCGAATGGCATTTGCACGCACGAATTGAAGTTGAGATGACTCCCGGGAGTCTTTTACTTTTCTTATTTTTATTAAAGGACCAGTAAGAATAATATTCTAAGATTCCATAACAAAAGTTCATTATGCATTTCACTAAGAGACAATCGGGCTCGGGTCATATTCAATTGTAAGACCAGCAAAACTATGAGTTTAATCTTCCGAGCCAAGCTAGTGAAATTTGACTTGTGCAGATGATCCATTCCCATCCACCACGTTAATATCTCACATCAGTCCACTTTGTTTCTCCTTGTTTGTTTTGCAACTTAGAATTGCTGATAACTAAATATATCACCCTTATTTTTATATGAACATGACAATAAAAAAAAAAATAAAATTTGGCTGGATAACGCCATGCAAACAAAAAATTCAAACGTCTCATTTAGTCTTTGAAGATGCGAATAATAACAATAATAATTATGCTATGCGGTCCATTAAATCTGATTTGAGAGCCTGTCCAAAATCATTATTTAAATCTGACATGAACTTTCCTCGTGAATAATAACAATCAAGTGATTAAACAATCAAGTGGACTCAGAGGAAGTGGCACAAAATCATAATTCTAGATCTACAAATTGGCATGTCAAAAGGATTGGTTGAGTTGTTAGAGCTGTAGTTGAGTTATTGAAGGTTCCGTTGTCATGTTAAGGGATCGTTGATGCACGTCCATGACCCTCTTAGATTATTGGTTATCTACGTTTTTTTTGATGATTTATTAATATGCAAATTGTACAAGTTTCTTGTTTGGTTGGTCGGAAGCAACAGTGTTCAAAACGCTCTATTATGGCACAAATATGCAGATATTATATGTTATAAGTTAGTGAAGCACAAGCATTTCCTTCTTGTGTATAATAGGGTGACTTAGAAGTGGAGTGGGCACGATAAGTAAGACATATTGAGCCTACGATGTGTTCAAATATTACCGATGAGTCACAGCAGAGTATTAATAGAGACGCATGCATGAAGATAAGACTTTATTTGAGACACCAAACCCAAACATGGATGCCAATAACAGACACTGGCATCCTTATTCATCACGACACACATAGAGATAGATAGTACAAGCCCTCCACAAGGGTTGGCTAAGCCAGCATCACGTAGACTCCAAAAGCAGTGAGATACTCTGTCGTTGCATGACCAAAGAAGCCCTTAATCTCGTCATATTCTACGTTGACTTCAAAAAGTCTCCACCCCCACCTCCGTATGGACCATAGGTCTTTCCACGATTGGTGGTAAACGTGAGTTGAGATACACAAGGAAATTTGGAACAGTCGTATTTGACATACCCGGAAACGGAGGTGAGGTATTCATCTTGCATGAGGGTAAACTGCGAGGCAATCAGAGCAATGACACATACATTTAGCGATTTATATATTTGATAGCAGGTGTTAGTACGAGGGAGGGGAAGGCAAAAGAATAGATGCGTGGAGGTTGGAGAGGCATGCCTGGAATAGTTCACCGCCGGGGCCTCCATATCTGGGAGTTACGCGACTGGTTCCGTCGATGTCGAAGGTTATCTTAATGGAGTTCACGCATGAAGCAGCGCCAACGCTGATGCCTGTGATTTTGTCGGCAGGTTCCATGGCCCAACGAGACTCGCCGTCGCATGGGCATTTGCGGACGCCCCTCGAGCATGCGCGGCCGTCTTGATCTGGTTGGAAGCCTGCACCACCATGCATCATCCATCACAAACCACATAGAGTAGAATAGAAAGTACTACATAGATAGGCCTCCCTCTAAGAGAGGCAAAGCTATATTCTTTCGGCGGAGGCAGAGCGTCTCCCTCACCATTAGCGAGCTTATGCAGCAATTCCTCTCACACCAGATGATGTGCAAACACAGTCGACTCGATGGGGAGAGAGTGGATGGATGGGGGGTATTTATAGAACCAAAAGGTGCATGAAGTCGTCAAGAATGGGACTTGTAACAATAGAGAAAGAACCCGTGCTGGCACTGCTTCCCGGTCAATGCTTTACTTAAACCAAGAGGATCGAGTTCTTTGCTGTTTACCTTTTTTTAGTCAGGTTTATGTGTGGATAAAATCATCAATAACCTAAACATTGAAGCATCGGATTCATAATGACCATTTATATGTTTGGAAAAGTGTGAATACGAGTTAGGCCTGTTCGATTCCTTAATATATGACTTCCAAGTCCAACTCGATCCAAAGTCATTAAAAATTTTGATCACTCCACGTTGATCTTCGTTTATAATTCGAAAACTTACTGAATGGCTTGCATTAACTCTTTACATCAATCAAGTCTGTTTTTTGTATTTTTCTTCTTTTTCCTTCCTTTTCAGCGTAGAAATCTGGTCTGTTCAAACATGATGTTGCGATATATTAACACCGCCTTTCTTACCTTTGAATTCAATCCGCACAAAACAGATAGGGCTGATCATTTTCCACCGCCTGCGTAAATTAAGAATGTGTTGGTATGGAAGCATGTTTTTGAAGTGACAGTGGCCAAATAGGTTACATTAATTCTTGTTGGATTTCATCAAGCAGCTTTTGGCATATGTATGTGGCCATCTGAATCATTTCTCGCTGTTTTTGTGGTCGACCACTTGCTTGGAAGCTGGGCTAGGAGTTTGACTTCAGATCTGATCCGAAGTCAAAATATTACCGACGGCACACATTATTGTCTAACAGTGATACAAATGCTATTGCGACAAAATCCAAGCTATTGTCTCTTTGAACAGCAAGAATGCAAACCTCTCTTTCTCGGATCACAGTGGTTTTCCATGGTTTCGAAGCAACTACTCTCATACCACACACTGGAAAGAGAGAGAAGGGGATGAGAGGCATTAATATATAAAAACCGATGTGGATTGCATTATGAATTCAAGCTGATCAGAAGACTCCCGGGAGTCTTTTTCTATTCTATTTTTATCAGAGAACTTAAGAATAATACTCTAATGCATTTATGTTTGTCTCCCAACCATTGGGCTTGGGTCATATTTAACTAAAAAACCAGCAAACCAATACTATGGGCTTAATCTTCCAAGCCAAGCTAGTGAATTTGACATGTAGATGATCCATTCCCATCCACCACGTCAGTATATCTATCTTGTATTTGAAAATAATAAATCCTTGATCATACTATTATTTCATACCTTTTTAACAGACTTTACTGTTGGAAAGTTCAAGTTTCAAGTAGTAATGGAAGTTGAATTTAAACCAAATTGTTACCAATCCTATACATGTGGATGGAGATACATGATTATGCCAATAGTTTTACTATTTTTGAATCAAGATTTTAGTTTTTTCTTGTGTACCTTCTTAAATATCACAATAATAACAAAGAAAGATTTTTTTAAAAAAAATTTACCTTTTTACCTATCGTTTTCATGTTTCCGTCAGTAAACATATTTTACATATTTTGTAATTGTTAGAATTCCAATATAAATTTTTTTAGCTCTAGAGACTATGATAATAAGAAGGTCTAACTATAAAGAGTAATTTATAATTAATTTGAAAAAAATTGATAGTCAATATTTAATTTAAAGCAAGTGGATATTAAATGAATACATCTATGTGTGTGGATGACATCATAATCTAAAAATATATTCAAACTTTGGTAATGACCATTTATGTGGTTGGAAGAATTCAATACTAATCCTATTGGGTTCATTAAAATTAATATGACATTAAAGTCATCATTTAAAACTTCATTGAAGAATAATACTCTTCTAGTCTTTCATTATGCATTTATGTTTGTCTTCCATATGTTGGGCTTTGGTCATATTTAATCAAAAGACCAACAATGCAATACTATGAGCTTAATCTTCCAAGCGACGTTGTAGATGATGCATTCTCATCCACCATACTATTACATCTATCTTGTATACGAAAATATTGTATTCTTCAAATTTGACTGTTGGAAAGTTCAAGTTTCGAGTAATGGAAGTCAAACTTAAACCAATTATTTCCAATTCTATACATGTACAAGGAGACATGTGATTATACCAATAGATTTGCTATATCTGAATCAAGATTTTAGTTTATATATATAAATATATATTATCTTCTTAAACATATTAACAATGACATAACAATAACAAAGAAATTTTTATTTTTAAATTTTTATCTTTTATCTATTGTTTTCATTTTTTATTGATAGAATGATGATGTTATAATAAATGGACCTAAATATTTTGCTTTTATAATTATAGGGATTCCAATCTAAATTTTTTAGATCTAAAAATTTGGATAATAAGAAGGTCTAACTACAAATGGTAATCTTAATCTAAAAAATTCAAACTTTAATAATGATCATTTATTTGTTCGGAAGAATTCCATACTAATCTTGTTGGGGGTCGTTAAAATTAATATAATAATAAAATCATTATTTAAAATTTCATAGTAGAATAATACTCTTCTAGTCTTCCATTATGCATTTATGTTTGTCCTCGGCTCGGGTCATATTTAATTAAAAGACCATCAAAGCAATACTATGAGTTTAATCTTCCAAGCTAAACTAGTGAAATTGGATGTTATAGATGATCAATTCCCATCCACCACACTAGTACATCTATCTGAAAATAATGTATCCTTCAAATTTGACTGTGAACTTTGAGTAGTAATAGAAGTTAAATTTAAACCAATTGTTACCAATTCTCTATACATGTACATGCAGATACATGATTATATCAATAGTTTTGCTATATTTCAATCAAGATTCTAGTTTATAATTTTTTTTATCTTCTTAACTATATGTGAATAACAAATAAAGATTTTATTAATTTTGATGGATACATTCATGTTTGAATGATATCTTAATCTTAAAAAATATTCAAACTTTGATAATGATCATTTAAGTGTTGAAGAATTCAATGCTTATCCTGCTGGTGGTCATTAAAATTATATGACATCAAAGTTATTATTTAATCTTCACTGTCATTCTTCATGCATGCACGCTATAATCGATCCTTCCATGCATATACACCAACTCAATTATCCTTCCATTCGTGTTCATGGGACATATTGTACATCTACTACATGGTACAATCATATCAATATCATAATCTTAGGAAAAGTAGGAAACCAATAATCATTTTCAATACCATCTTCAAATAAACCTTTAAATTCATCAAATTATAAAGGCTTAAAACAGCAATCTCTCAATAGTCTTCAATCAACTAAAACCCTAATTGGAATAGCTCAATTGGCTTAAATCCAATTATGGCCTAATAAAATCAACCTCAAATCCTTATAGAACCGGTTTGGAATCACCCTAGACTGGTCTAATTTAGATTTGATTGATCTTGATTAGGTCAAGTAGATTTAAACTAGTCAGGTTAGTTTGGAATCACCCTAAACTGATTATAACCGATCAAACATGTCTGATTTAGTCAAAAGGGCTCAAACCAATAAAGGAAGAGGAAATCAGAGTATATCATATAGTGCTAGCCCAAAATTGAACCAACCCACCTAAGTCTTGGACGGGTCATATGTGCTATACATGCCTGCCCTAAGTAATATGTTAAGTTGAGGTACAACGGGCTAGATAGAGGAGCGATAATGTATCTAATGCCAATCGCGTCGTTGGGCAAGCTTAACTTCATAGACTAGGCTAAGCCTTACTCATAAGTTGGGCTAAGTCTAACTACTGAACTGGGCCATGCTTGGCTCGCGAGTTGGGTCATGCTTAGATACATGATTTGGGGTTGTATCTGACCATATAGAATAAGTTATACCTAGCCGTATGAGTTGGCCTATGCCTAGCCATATGATTAGGTCGTACCTTGTCACATGGGCTGGGA
Source organism: Musa beccarii (assembly GCA_024322285.1). Classification (NCBI taxonomy): domain Eukaryota; kingdom Viridiplantae; phylum Streptophyta; class Magnoliopsida; order Zingiberales; family Musaceae; genus Musa; species Musa beccarii. Next base: position 50,510,154 of record CM044397.1, on the reverse strand, counting down.
CGTACAAAGCCACATGGACTGGATCATACCTAGCCACATGACTAAATCAAGCCTGACCGCATGGGTTAGATCATATCTTACCATATGGGTTAGCTCTTACCTGGCCACATGAGCTGGGTCATCCTTAGTCACATGGGTTAATTGTACCTAGCCACATGGGTTGGGTCGTACATAACCATATGGGCTGAGTCGATCTAATCTAGTAGATCAATTTAACTCAAGTCAAACCCCAACTAGAATCCTCTTATCAAATTATATTTCAAAAATATAAATTATCAAGAATAACTCAAATTCATGAATTAAAGAATTTAAATCCATAATCTTAAAATTAAAACTAATTAAATCATATGAATTCACACATAATTCTTAATATACAAAAATATCTAATTAAATAAATTAGATCTGTTAATCTAAAAATAAGAATTGTAATAGTTAAATCAATATTAAAACTCACTTAAGCTTAAGAGATTAATATAAATCAAATAATCATTCTAATATCATGAATTAATTATCATTATTTAATAATCAAAATTTTTGAAAAATTCAAATATTGTTATGCATCATAAAATTTGTAACAATTCTAATATTAATATTTCAAAACATAAATCAAACCAAATAAAAAGGGGAAAGGATCCTATCTCTCATCGATTATCCTTTCCTCGAGATCATCTCATTGGGAAGTCCTCTCTTCGATCCTCTCATTGTCAGGCTTGGTGAGGAACAGGGGAAGAGGAGCCCCATTATATAGGATAAGATGAGATCTTCCTAAAAGGTAAGTAAATATTTAATTTTATATTAAATTTATTTTTATTTTATTTTCACACACAAAGATAGAAATATAATATTCATTTATAATGATTCACACTTAAAAATAGAATGTATACTATTTACTTTCAAAAAATCATATCACTTGTTAAGAAATTAATCGATCAATAATCTAATTAATTCGTAAGATTCTTAACTTATCCACATGATTAAGAAAATCAAATTTAATTATTTTCTTAACTATAATACACCAATATGCAAGTTAATAATAAAGTAATATATTATTTATAATAATTAATTTATGTTAAGAGAGAAATCATCGACGATTACAATACAATAAAATGAGAAAAATAAGATCATCGAATAGATCTATTACGAGTTATGACATCATGACATTTGGCTTGATACAAATCCGAAATTTTCTTAAGTGAGTGACACCCCCACATGTATCTCAAATTTAGCATAAAATATTTTTGTTCAAGGCAATAGTCCATAACAAATAAAATGTAGTTTAGATTTTTACTTCAAAAGTGGACGAGCTAAAATATAGAGTAAAATTATAATTTTTATCATCATATATTTACGTACTATTATTTATACCATATTAGCACTTGAAATTTTTGATGCTATCATTCTTTTCACAATTTTGATCTTTTCTAAAGAGAGAGAGAGAGAGAGAGAGAGAGAGAGAGAGAGAGAGAGTGTGTGTATATATATTTGATTATAAAAGGCTTATTATGAACTTAAATAATCCAATATTATTGATCGAATTTACTTTCCAGATGATGTCAATAGGACTTCAATTGTGTATTTACGAGATTGCTCCATTAAGGTATCACCACTATGCCAATGTTATATCATATAAGTTAGTAAAGTACAAGAATTTCCTTCTTGTTTTTAATTGATAGGTTGACTTAGAATTATTATTACCGGATAGGCCCACAATGTGTTTGACAGTCACAAATGTTCTCGAGACACATCATATTATTAGTGGCAGCACATACGTGAAAAGAAACTTTATTTCATACAACCCAAACAAACACCAACTTATACATAGATGCCAATAACAAATAATTGCATCCTTATTCATCATGACACACATATAGATAGATATTAAACACCCTCTACAAAGGTTGGCTAAGCCAGCATTAAACTCCAAAAGCAATGAGATGTTCAGTAGTTGTATGATGAAGTCTTTAATCTCATCATATTCTATAGTAAAAATAAAAAATTTAAAATTTAATTTTGATATTCCGAAGATGTACATTGATATTTTTAAAATCATTTTTTAGAGATAATTATTCCTCAAATTATTAAAAAAAATTGGTGAGGGTGATAAAATAGCATTAATGAATTTCCACATGATGTGTCTTGATAATATTTTTACTTACGTACTTAAAGTTATTTGTTTATGCTATCCTGCTTTCTGATTATGTATGTACATATTATGGTTGAATGTGATGATAGGATTATCTAGATAAGACAAATTATATGGGTCATTTTGGACCGTATGAAGAAAGGCTAACTGTGTTGTGGTGTATAGAAGGAAGTGTGATATTAATAACATACAACCGCTATGACTCGTATTGTTATTCAAACTTAATGTAGTATTATTATGTTCATTGGACTTATTTGCCTATTTTTAAAATTCGCACACTTGTAAATAGTTTAAAAAATTTCAAAATCTAATTATGCAAAATTATTTTCAAATAAATTTTATTTATTTATTTTTATTTTAAATATCTTTTGTATCTTACTAATTAATGGGACAAGTGGAAGAATATTAGATAATGTGGTCCTATTTAATTAGATAAGATATATTAAGGATATGATTAGATTCTCGAATGATTATTGGCTAATAGAAAGAAAGTCTAATTAAAGTAAGATTCCTCGGGGATGTCCTTGATGGAAGAAAATCTCATAATATATCTTATCATAGACCCTCTGCTCTCACCTATACATAGATAGGATCTTTAGGGCTGCAGTAGATGAATAAAAGGAACACATAAGAATATGAGGAAAAGAAATAAAAGAGTTGAGAGATTACAAATTCTTTTTCAATCTCTCTATTATAGTTTCTCTCTCAATCTTCCTAGCCATCAATTTAAGTGGTCCTGTGAGAGGATAAGAAAAAAAGGAGAAGGTGAGTCTAGTTCTACATTTCAGATTTGATAATAATATGCTTGTGGATCAGATAAAGTTTATTTTTCTGAGCAATGTAGACATCGTAACATCATTTAGATCCATTGTTATTTGATTTCAGATTTTGATATTAATTTTTTATTACAGATAGCATAATTATAAATTTTATGGTATCAGTCGTTTCTCCTTCGGTTGCGTGGCACTTGAAATACAACATATGCTCTAATTAAAAGTCAAATGCTACCAACGAGACACATCATTTGACTAGTAGAGGACACGTCACACATGCATGAAGGTAGACTTTTTATTCGACATTACGCCATCGATATGACGTAGATGTCGGATGTAGACGATGACATCCTCATTCATCATGGCATACATGATTATGAAGTTGTCAAGAATGGGACTTGTGACAATGCAGAAAGAACCTGTAGTGGCACTGCTTCCTGGTCAATGTTTTACTTAAACCAAGAGGATCCAGCTTCTTTCTGTTTACTTCTTTTTAGTCAGGTTTATGTGGGATAACATCATCAATAACCTAAAAATTTACGCATTGGATTCGTATTGACCATTTATAGGTCTGGAAAATGTGAATACTAGTTAAGTCCGTTGGATTACTTAAAATATGACTTCCAAGTCAATAGAAATATTATCACTCCATGCTGATCGAGAGAACCGGAAAGAGAAAGATGGGGCTGAGAGGCATTAATATAGAAGACCCAATGCGGATTTCATTGTGAATTCAAGCTGGCCAGAAGATTTCCGGGAATCTTTTACTATTTTACTTTTATTAAAAAATAATACTCTTCTAGTCTTTCTTTATGAATTTATGTTTGTCCCCCCAAATCATTAGGCTCGGGTCATATTTGATTTAAGAACCTACAAAGCAATCCTATAGGCTTAATCTTCTATTTGTTGGTGCATTTAACACAATAAATCTGAATCAAACATACTTTATAGATCCAAAACTGAATTATTAATTTCACAATGAAATCCTACAATAATTATAAAACATAGTAAACACGAAAGCATACCTAATGAATCAATAAGAGTATTTTCTGTATTGATCGGTGATTTGGCTTTCCAATTGCAGAGTATCCTTAAGAACTGATGAATAGAAATTTCTTTCTTATGATTGATACTATAACCGGGGACCATAACCTTATTTATAGTCATAACTGATGAATCTACAATTATGATTATATTTATAACTAATGAATATACAATTATACCTCAAGAGTTTCATATTCCTGACTTATCCAGTCATTAAGTTAGAAATATGACTGATAGTATCTACACAATTAATTTTCATAATAATTATATTCCTTAGCCAAATAAATTTATTTTAATTAGATCACTTTAATTTTGGCTAATCAGAATAATGGCTTAACACATTTAATTATACATGTGTAACCCTTAAAATTCTAACAATCTACCACTATATCACATATGTATCCTTATAAACGTGTTATACTTTATGAGCTCAAAATTGTTGTCATTATTAAAAAGAACATACAATACAATCTCATCTATTGACCATATTAATATAGGACTAAAGTGGTTTTCGCTGTATCAATCATAGCTAAACCCATCAATGATCACTAATATTAACATAACTAAATGACATAGATCAATCATGAAATATGTAACATGAATGTGATCCATACATGTCAATTTTCAACTAGTCCATCTTTATCTTTATGAGATCATTAATCATAATGTACAAAGTATAACAAACTGAAACTTTATTTTTTATCAGAAAATATCTAACATAGAACATTTAACAAACATATGACAAACTCCCACTAAACTGAAGTTTCCTCAATACACCCATATGAGCAGTATGCTCATGAAAAACTTTGGGTGGCACACCTTTGTGAGAGGATCTGTCAATATAAAGTTTGTTCCTAAGTGTTATATGGAAACTTATTTACTTTGTACCTTTACTTGGTTGACAAAATTTCTCAACCAAATTCCATGATTGGACGCCTCAAAACATACTACAAATTCCACTTCCATGGTGGAAGATGTAATAAGGGATTGCTTGGCACTACACGAAGAAATCGTCCCACCAACCAACATATAAATGTAGCTCGAAGTTGATTTCCTATTGTCTTGACATCTAGTAAAATCGGAGTCAGAATACCCAATGATCTCCAAATAATCTGATCTTGTATATGAGAGCATATGATATTTTTTTCTTTTTAAATATCTCTACATCTATGTTGATATCGATGTAGTTGTCGGATGATATCGTTTCGCATTACAAAAGACTTATTATGAAATTAAATAATCTAGTCGAATTTGATTTATCATATTTATGTTTGTGATAGTGTTATCAGGATTTCAATTGAGTGTTTATGATATTATTTTATTAAGATATGACTTTGTAATGTTAGATGATATAAGTTAGTGAATCACAAGAATTTCCCTCTTGTTTATAATAGGGCGACTTAGAAGTTGGCATGATGACTTAGACTTATTATTATGGGATGGCCCTACCATGTATTCAAAAGTCAAAAATATTATCAATGAGAAAGATCATATTTTTATTGGTAGTGGCACATGCACGAAGATTGACTTTACTCAAACAGACAACAAACTCAAACATAGATGCCAATAACAGATGGTGGCATCCTTATTCATCACGACACACATAGAGATAGATAGTACAAGCCCTCCACAGGGGTTGGCTAAGCCAGCATCACGTAGACTCCAAAAGCAGTGAGATACTCTGTCGTTGCATGACCAAAGAAGCCCTTAATCTCGTCATATTCTACGTTGACTTCGAAAAAGGTTCCACCCCCACCTCCATATGGACCGTATGTGTTTCCAACACTGGTGGTAAACGTGAGTTGAGAGACACATGGAATTTCAGAACAGTCGTGTTTGACATACCCAGAAACGGAGGTGAGGTATTCATCTTGCTTGAGAGTAAACTGCGAGGCAATGACAGTTATATATTTGATAGCAGGTATTAGTACGAGGGAGGGGAAGGCACAAGATTAGATGCATGGATGGATGGAGGTTGCAGAGGCATGCCTGGAATAGTTCACCGCCGGGGCCTCCATATCTGGGAGTTACGCGACTGGTTCCGTCGATGTCGAAGGTTATCTTAATGGAGTTTACGCATGAAGCAGCGCCAACGCTGATGCCTGTGATTTTGTCTGCAGGTTCCATGGCCCAACGGGACTCGTTGTCGCAAGGACATTTGCGGACGCCCCCCCGAGCATGCGCGGCCGTCTTGATCTGGTTGGAAGCCTGCACCACCATGCATCATCCATCACAAACCACATAAGAGTAGAATAGAAACTGCAGTACTACATAGATAGGCCTCCCTCTAAGGGAAGCAAAGCTATATTCTTTCGGTGTAGGTAGACTATCTATGTAGCGTCTCTCTCACCATCAGCGAGCTTATGAATGAAGCAACTCCTCTCACACCAGATGATACGCAAACAAACTCGACTCGATGGGGAGAGAATGGATGGATGGGGGGGTTTTTATAGAACCAAAAGGTGCATGAAGTTGTCAAGAACCTGTGCTGGCACTGCTTCCTGGTCAATGTTTTACTTAACCCACGAGGATTGAGTTCTTTGCTGTTTAATTCTTTTTAGAAAGGTTTGTGTGTGGATAACATCATCAATAACCTAAAAATTTAATCATCGGATTCATAATGACCATTTATATGTTTGGAAAATGTGAATACTATTTAAGTCTGTTGGATTACTTAAAATATGACTTCCGAGTCAATAGAAATATTATCACTCCACGCTGATCTTCGATTAATCCAAATCTCTCTCTCTCTCTTATCACTGTGGTTTTCCATGGTTTTGAAGAGAGAGAGAACTGGAAAGAGTTTTCCATGGTTTTAAAAATTTAAGAACCAATGTGGATTTCATTATTAATTCAAGCTGCTCAGAAGACTCCCGGGAGTCTTTTACTATTTTATTTTGCTCAAAGAACTTTTAAGAATAATACTCTTCTAGTCTTTTATTATGAATTTATGTTTGTCTCCTAGACCAATGGGCTCCGATCATATTTAATTAAAATACCAGAAAAGCAATACTGTGGGCTTAATCTTCCAAGCTAAACTAGTGAAATTTGACATTGTAGGTGATCCATTCCCCTTCACCACATTAGTATACCTATCTTGTATATGAAAATATGAAAAAACCAAAAAGTGCATGAAGTTGTCCCATATTTATGGAACCATGCTGTATGAATGGGACTTGTAACAGTACAGAAAGAACCAGTACTGGCACTGCTTCCAAGTCAATGTTGGGTTCATAATGACCATTTATAGGTTTGGAAAATGTGAATACTAGTTAAGTCTGTTGGATTACTTAAAATATGACTTCCGAGTCCAGCTCAATCCAAAGTCAGCAGAAATTTTATCACTCCATGCTCATCTTCGTTTATAATACGAATGGCTTGCATTAAATCTTTATACGAATAATCCTTTCTTCTACGTGTTTTACATCAACCAGTCTCTCTCTTTTTTCTTTTTCTTTCCTTCCTTTTCCCTTTTCAGTGTTCAAACATGATTGTGCGATATCTTAGCACCGCCTTGTTACCTTAGAATTCAAACTGGACAAAACAAATAGGGCTGATCATTTTCCACTGCATGCTGATCAGAAGACTCCCGGGAGTATTTTACTATTTTATTTTGATTAAAGAACTTTTAAGAATAATACTCTCCTAGTCTTTTATTATGAATTTATGTTTGCCTCCTAAACCGATGGGCTTCGGTCATATTTAATTAAAATACCAGAAAAGCAATACTATGGGCTTTAATCTTCCAAGTGAAATTTGACATAGTAGATGATCGATTCCCATTCACCACATTAGTATATCTATCTTGTGTATGAAAATAATAAATCTTTCAAACAATCATACTATTGTTTCATACTCTTTTAACAGGCTTATCGTTGGAAAGTTCTAAGTTTCTAGTAGTAATGGAAGTTGAATTTAAACCAATTGTTACCAATCCTATACATGTCGATCGAGATACATGATTATGCCAATAGTTTTACTATATTTGAATCAAGATTTTAGTTTATATATATATATATATATATATATATATATATATATATATATATATATATTTATATATATCTTCTTAAATATCACAAAAACGACATGAGAATAACAATTTTTTTTTAAAAAAAATTACCTTTGTACTTATTGTTTTCATATTTTCGTTAGTAAAATCGATAATGTTAGGGTAAATAGATCTAGATGTTTTACTTTTATAACCATAAGGATTCCAATATAAATTTTTTATGTCTAAAGACTAAGATAATAAGATGGTGTAACTACAAATGATAATCTATAATTAGTTTTAAAAAAAATTAATAATCAATATTTAATTTAAATCAAGTGGATATTCAATGGATACATCCATGTGTTGTTGACATTTTAATCTATAAAACATTCAAACTTTGATAATGATCATTTATGTGTTTGGAAGAATTCAATACTAATCTTGTTGGGGGTCATTAATCAAAGTCATTATTTAAGACTTCATAGAAGAAAAATACTCTTCTAGTCTTTCATTATGCATTTATGTTTGTCTTTCAGATATTAGGCTTCGGTCATATTTAATTAAAAGACCAGCAAAGCAATACTATGGGTTTGATCTTCCAAGCTAAACTAGTGAAATTGGATGTTGTAGATGATCCATTCCCATCCACCACACTATTACATGTATCTTGCATCTGTATCCTTCAAATTTGACCGTTGGAAAGTTCAAGTTTGAGTAATAATAGAAGTTGAATGTAAACAGTTATCACCAATTCTACACATGTACGTGTAGATACATGATTACACTAATAGTTTTGCTATATTTGAATCAAGATTTTAGTTTATATTTTATTTATCTTCTTAAATATATAAGAATAACAAAGAAAGAATTTATTTTAAAATTTTTATTTTTTTATCTATTGTTTTCGTATTTTCATCGTAAAATCGATGAAGTTAGAGTAATTAGATCTTGATGTTTCACTTTCATAACTATAAGAATTTTAATATAAATTTTTTTAGTTTAGATACCAAGATAATAAGAAGGTAAGGGTATTAGCATAAAATCTATAATCATGCTATCTGTAATATGAAAAAACTTTCATGCTAGAATATGAAATTAAACAATAATGGATCTAAACAATATTACAATACGTAACTTTCGTTGCTGTTCAGAGAAATAAATTTTATCTGAGATATTAATCTGTAAAAAGAACTAGACTCACATTCTCTTCTCTTTCTATCCTTTCACAGGATTACTTAAATTGATGACTTAGGGAGATTGAGAGAGAAATTATAATATTTCGATTGAGTTTTGTATGACATAAGTCTTTCTTATCTTTTGCATCCCTATAAGTTGTCTATTTATAGACAAGAGTATAGAGTCTATGATAAATTAGTCAACACGTTTCATAAATATTGAGTTAGATGTTAGTTCAAAATTTTTCGAGTGCCCCAAATTCAGTTGGCACCAAAAAAAGTTCATGAAAAAGAATATGATCCTTTCGACTACCACTTCAATCTATCCTTAGGGACACCTATAAATTTGATAGTTTAACTACGACTCATTTCAAGACAAATTCTCATATTAGTGTTTTTCATTGTTCTGAAAAGACATGCGAACCTTTAACTCAACTAAAAATATTTTGATCTTGTCATTTCTCTTTCCGTAAGGCTTTCCCTAATCAAAAGGATACGGATGAAGAACATGATGCATTCACCAAAACTGTAAATAAGCTTGTAAGAGCAAGATCCAATCATCAATCTGATGATGAAGACTGTCTTATTGCAAAGGGGTTTCCTCAGGAATTTGGCACTTACTATTAGAAATACAATATATTGGTCTAACCAACCGGTTGACTATGGTTGGAACTTTCATTTCTCTTTCAGCTGCGTGGCACTTGAAATACAATATATGCTCTAATTAAAAGCCACAAATGATACCAGTGAGACACATCATTTTACTAGTAGAGACACGTATGAAAGTGACACAGGCATGAAGGTAGACTTTTTATTTGACATTACTCCAACGGAAACACAACTTAAACATCAGATATGACGTAGATGCCAGTAATAGACGATGGCATCCTCATTCATCATCACAGACAGAGAGATAGATTGTAAACGCTCTCCACGAGGTGGGTTTGCTAAGCCAGCATCGCGTAGACTCCAAATACAGTGAGATGCTCAGTAGTTGCATATCCAAAGAAGCCTTTGATGTCGTCATGTTCCACGTTTACTTCGAAAAAGGTTCCACCCCCACCTCCATATGGACCCTATGTCCTTCCAAGATTGGTGCCAAACATGAGTTGAGAAATGCAAGGAAGGTCCGAACAGATGTGTCTGACGTACCCAGAAACGGAGGTGAGGTATTCATCTTGCATGAGAGTAATCTGCAAGGCAATTAGACCAATGATACACCTAGCTATAGTGTATCTGTTAGCAGCAGGTGGCAGCCTAATTAGAAAGCACATCGATTGATGTTGGAGAGGCATGCCTGGAATAGTTCACTGTCGGAGCCTCCATATCTGGGAGTTACGCGAGTGGTGCCGTCTATCTCGAAGGTTATCTTAATGGAGTTTACGCATGAAGCGGCGCCAACGCTAATGCCTGTGATTTTGTCGGCGGGTTCCATGCTCCAACGAGACTCGGTATTGCATGGACATTTGCGGACGCCCCATCCTCGAGCATGCGCCGCCGTCTTGATTACGTTTGAAGCCTGCACCACCAAGCATCGGTCACAAACCAAATAGAGGAGAATAGAAACTGCAATGTACTACTTAGGTTTCCCTCCGAAGGAAGCAAACCAAATATACGTAGCTCTCTCTCGCTCTCACCATTCTGAAGCGAGCTCCTCCCACACCAGATGATATGCACACATTGGGACGAGAGTGAGCGGGAGTGTTTATGGAATCAAAGGTGAGGTTGTTCAATGTCGATCGAAGGTGAAATGATCGAGACTTTGACGTCAGAAGAAAGCTGGTGGTCAATATTTAATTTAAACTGAGTGGACATTGGGTGGACACATTACTCTTATTCATGTGTGGATGACATCTTAATCTAAAAAAAAATTCAAAGTCATTAACATTAATATGACTTCAAAGTCCAGCTACATCCGATGTAATTATTTAAAACTTCATGGTCATTATTCATGCCTGCACGCTGCAATCCATCCCATCCTTCCATGCATGTACACCTACTCAATTATCCTCACTATGCAACCAACATGGGACATATTGAATGCATCAAGACTTGAATCCATGATCGATAAATCGTTACGCGGATGGGCATATACGTATCCCATATCACATTACATATCAGAAATCATATTATAATCTTACTTTTATGCCAAGCAATTAAATGCAGTAACTTACTATGATCAGTTAATGGAGAATTAAGTTAGTTGTGAACTCCAAATGTGTTCGTTAATAAAAGTAATTGGGCAACCTCAGAGAATGAAGACCGGTAGCATTTAAAATAGAATTAAACAGTACACCTTTTTTTAGCTTGAAAATGAGAAAACCATGCCATAGGAAAGTTTGTTCATAACCTCTCTGGATAGTCGTCATGCAAACGTAAGAGAATACAGTGATTAAATACTTCATCACATTTGCTCTCTTGACATATAAGAGTATGTAGCAAATATCCCATCTTAGATCATTAGGCACATGTGGGGAAAAATATTCCGGTTTTTAATATTAATTTTAAGATTAGTTAAGGACTCAATATATTTAAAATCCGTCCTGAAATTAGAGTCCAAAAATTAAAATTAAATAACGATATATCAAATATATGATATATATACACTTATAGGTGCACTATTATCGAATTCAAAGTATATAAAGATGCCAATTTATTAAAAAACTAGATTAAAATTTTTTTTTTCATCTTTTATAAGATCACTATAAATGATAAATTATGGATAAACGAGAGATGAGAGATGATCGATGAGAGAAAACCAACTCAGGTTGACATTTACCGAATGGCATTTGCACGCACGAATTGAAGTTGAGATGACTCCCGGGAGTCTTTTACTTTTTCTTATTTTTATTAAAGGACCAGTAAGAATAATATTCTAAGATTCCATAACAAAAAGTTCATTATGCATTTCACTAAGAGACAATCGGGCTCGGGTCATATTCAATTGTAAGACCAGCAAAACTATGAGTTTAATCTTCCGAGCCAAGCTAGTGAAATTTGACTTGTGCAGATGATCCATTCCCATCCACCACGTTAATATCTCACATCAGTCCACTTTGTTTCTCCTTGTTTGTTTTGCAACTTAGAATTGCTGATAACTAAATATATCACCCTTATTTTTATATGAACATGACAATAAAAATAAAATAAAATTTGGCTGGATAACGCCATGCAAACAAAAAATTCAAACGTCTCATTTAGTCTTTGAAGATGCGAATAATAACAATAATAATTATGCTATGTGGTCCATTAAATCTGATTTGAGAGCCTGTCCAAAATCATTATTTAAATCTGACATGAACTTTCCTCGTGAATAATAACAATCAAGTGATTAAACAATCAAGTGGACTCAGAGGAAGTGGCACAAAATCATAATTCTAGATCTACAAATTGGCATGTCAAAAGGATTGGTTGAATTGTTAGAGCTGTAGTTGAGTTATTGAAGGTTCCGTTGTCATGTTAAGGGATCGTTGATGCACGTCCATGACCCTCTTAGATTATTGGTTATCTACGTTTTTTTTGATGATTTATTAATATGCAAATTGTACAAGTTTCTTGTTTGGTTGGTCGGAAGCAACAGTGTTCAAAACGCTCTATTATGGCACAAATATGCAGATATTATATGTTATAAGTTAGTGAAGCACAAGCATTTCCTTCTTGTGTATAATAGGGTGACTTAGAAGTGGAGTGGGCACGATAAGTAAGACATATTGAGCCTACGATGTGTTCAAATATTACCGATGAGTCACAGCAGAGTATTAATAGAGACGCATGCATGAAGATAAGACTTTATTTGAGACACCAAACCCAAACATGGATGCCAATAACAGACACTGGCATCCTTATTCATCACGACACACATAGAGATAGATAGTACAAGCCCTCCACAAGGGTTGGCTAAGCCAGCATCACGTAGACTCCAAAAGCAGTGAGATACTCTGTCGTTGCATGACCAAAGAAGCCCTTAATCTCGTCATATTCTACGTTGACTTCAAAAAAGTCTCCACCCCCACCTCCGTATGGACCATAGGTCTTTCCACGATTGGTGGTAAACGTGAGTTGAGATACACAAGGAAATTTGGAACAGTCGTATTTGACATACCCGGAAACGGAGGTGAGGTATTCATCTTGCATGAGGGTAAACTGCGAGGCAATCAGAGCAATGACACATACATTTAGCGATTTATATATTTGATAGCAGGTGTTAGTACGAGGGAGGGGAAGGCAAAAGAATAGATGCGTGGAGGTTGGAGAGGCATGCCTGGAATAGTTCACCGCCGGGGCCTCCATATCTGGGAGTTACGCGACTGGTTCCGTCGATGTCGAAGGTTATCTTAATGGAGTTCACGCATGAAGCAGCGCCAACGCTGATGCCTGTGATTTTGTCGGCAGGTTCCATGGCCCAACGAGACTCGCCGTCGCATGGGCATTTGCGGACGCCCCCTCGAGCATGCGCGGCCGTCTTGATCTGGTTGGAAGCCTGCACCACCATGCATCATCCATCACAAACCACATAGAGTAGAATAGAAAGTACTACATAGATAGGCCTCCCTCTAAGAGAGGCAAAGCTATATTCTTTCGGCGGAGGCAGAGCGTCTCCCTCACCATTAGCGAGCTTATGCAGCAATTCCTCTCACACCAGATGATGTGCAAACACAGTCGACTCGATGGGGAGAGAGTGGATGGATGGGGGGTATTTATAGAACCAAAAGGTGCATGAAGTCGTCAAGAATGGGACTTGTAACAATAGAGAAAGAACCCGTGCTGGCACTGCTTCCCGGTCAATGCTTTACTTAAACCAAGAGGATCGAGTTCTTTGCTGTTTACCTTTTTTTAGTCAGGTTTATGTGTGGATAAAATCATCAATAACCTAAACATTGAAGCATCGGATTCATAATGACCATTTATATGTTTGGAAAAGTGTGAATACGAGTTAGGCCTGTTCGATTCCTTAATATATGACTTCCAAGTCCAACTCGATCCAAAGTCATTAAAAATTTTGATCACTCCACGTTGATCTTCGTTTATAATTCGAAAACTTACTGAATGGCTTGCATTAACTCTTTACATCAATCAAGTCTGTTTTTTGTATTTTTCTTCTTTTTCCTTCCTTTTCAGCGTAGAAATCTGGTCTGTTCAAACATGATGTTGCGATATATTAACACCGCCTTCTTACCTTTGAATTCAATCCGCACAAAACAGATAGGGCTGATCATTTTCCACCGCCTGCGTAAATTAAGAATGTGTTGGTATGGAAGCATGTTTTTGAAGTGACAGTGGCCAAATAGGTTACATTAATTCTTGTTGGATTTCATCAAGCAGCTTTTGGCATATGTATGTGGCCATCTGAATCATTTCTCGCTGTTTTTGTGGTCGACCACTTGCTTGGAAGCTGGGCTAGGAGTTTGACTTCAGATCTGATCCGAAGTCAAAATATTACCGACGGCACACATTATTGTCTAACAGTGATACAAATGCTATTGCGACAAAATCCAAGCTATTGTCTCTTTGAACAGCAAGAATGCAAACCTCTCTTTCTCGGATCACAGTGGTTTTCCATGGTTTCGAAGCAACTACTCTCATACCACACACTGGAAAGAGAGAGAAGGGATGAGAGGCATTAATATATAAAAACCGATGTGGATTGCATTATGAATTCAAGCTGATCAGAAGACTCCCGGGAGTCTTTTTCTATTCTATTTTTATCAGAGAACTTAAGAATAATACTCTAATGCATTTATGTTTGTCTCCCAACCATTGGGCTTGGGTCATATTTAACTAAAAAACCAGCAAACCAATACTATGGGCTTAATCTTCCAAGCCAAGCTAGTGAATTTGACATGTAGATGATCCATTCCCATCCACCACGTCAGTATATCTATCTTGTATTTGAAAATAATAAATCCTTGATCATACTATTATTTCATACCTTTTTACAGACTTTACTGTTGGAAAGTTCAAGTTTCAAGTAGTAATGGAAGTTGAATTTAAACCAAATTGTTACCAATCCTATACATGTGGATGGAGATACATGATTATGCCAATAGTTTTACTATTTTTGAATCAAGATTTTAGTTTTTTCTTGTGTACCTTCTTAAATATCACAATAATAACAAAGAAAGATTTTTTAAAAAAATTTACCTTTTACCTATCGTTTTCATGTTTCACAAGTCAAAACATATTTTACATATTTTGTAATTGTTAGAATTCCAATATAAATTTTTTTAGCTCTAGAGACTATGATAATAAGAAGGTCTAACTATAAAGAGTAATTTATAATTAATTTGAAAAAAATTGATAGTCAATATTTAATTTAAAGCAAGTGGATATTAAATGAATACATCTATGTGTGTGGATGACATCATAATCTACAAATATATTCAAACTTTGGTAATGACCATTTATGTGTTTGGAAGAATTCAATACTAATCCTATTGGGGTCATTAAAATTAATATGACATTAAAGTCATCATTTAAAACTTCATTGAAGAATAATACTCTTCTAGTCTTTCATTATGCATTTATGTTTGTCCTCCATATGTTGGGCTTTGGTCATATTTAATCAAAAGACCAGCAATGCAATACTATGAGCTTAATCTTCCAAGCGACGTTGTAGATGATGCATTCTCATCCACCACACTATTACATCTATCTTGTATACGAAAATAATGTATTCTTCAAATTTGACTGTTGGAAAGTTCAAGTTTCGAGTAATGGAAGTCAAACTTAAACCAATTATTTCCAATTCTATACATGTACAAGGAGACATGTGATTATACCAATAGATTTGCTATATCTGAATCAAGATTTTAGTTTATATATATAAATATATATTATCTTCTTAAACATATTAACAATGACATAACAATAACAAAGAAATTTTTTATTTTTAAAAATTTTTATTTTTTTATCTATTGTTTTTATTTTTTTATTGATAGAATGATGATGTTATAATAAATGGACCTAAATATTTGCTTTTATAATTATAGGGATTCCAATCTAAATTTTTTAGATCTAAAAATTTGGATAATAAGAAGGTCTAACTACAAATGGTAATCTTAATCTAAAAAATTCAAACTTTAATAATGATCATTTATTTGTTCGGAAGAATTCCATACTAATCTTGTTGGGGGTCATTAAAATTAATATAATAATAAAATCATTATTTAAAATTTCATAGTAGAATAATACTCTTCTAGTCTTCCATTATGCATTTATGTTTGTCCTCGGCTCTGGTCATATTTAATTAAAAGACCATCAAAGCAATACTATGAGTTTAATCTTCCAAGCTAAACTAGTGAAATTGGATGTTATAGATGATCAATTCCCATCCACCACACTAGTACATCTATCTGAAAATAATGTATCCTTCAAATTTGACTGTTGAACTTTGAGTAGTAATAGAAATTGAATTTAAACCAATTGTTACCAATTCTCTATACATGTACATGCAGATACATGATTATATCAATAGTTTTGCTATATTTCAATCAAGATTCTAGTTTATAATTTTTTTTATCTTCTTAACTATATGTGAATAACAAATAAAGATTTTATTAATTTTGATGACGTTACGGTAAATGAAGTTAGATGTTTCGGTCTAAAGACAAATAATAAAAAAAATTAACTTTTGAAAAAATTGATAATCAATATTTAATTTAAAGAGAATGAATATTTGATGGATACATTCATGTTTGAATGACATCTTAATCTTAAAAAATATTCAAACTTTCATAATGATTATTTAAGTGTCGAAGAATTCAATGCTTATCCTGCTGGTGGTCATTAAAATTAATATGACATCAAAGTTATTATTTAAACTTCACAGTCGTTCTTCATGCATGTACACTGTAATCGATCCTTCCATACATGTGCACCAACTCAATTATCCTTCCATGCATGTAATCGATCCTTCCATGTGTGTACATGGGACATATTGATTGTACTAAGATTTGATCCATAATATACGGATTGGCATATATGCATCCCATATCACATTACATATCAGAAATCATATTCTAGCCTTTTAATTACGTCGAAGTATGAAAGGCTATCGGCTTCATTCGGTCCTATTTTAATTAAAACATCGGTAAAAACTATGACTTCGATCTTCCAAGCCAAACTAGCATTATTTTGACTTTATAGATCATCCATTCCAATGTCATTAACATAACTAGCTTGTATCTGAAAATTAAACTCCACATTATCATCGGTCCACTTTGTTATTCTTAGTTTTGGAACTTAGAATTAATGAAATCCTGCTCATCTCATCTCGCCCCTCTATTTTTATATGAATGTGAATTACTAATAAAGAAATAAATAAATAATTATGTTTTGGTTGGATAGAACCGATAGAACAAAAAAAGTTTCAAGTGTGTCAATAATTATAATTTATTATTATTATTATTATTATTATTATTATTATTATTATTATTATTTGTGCTCATTCTTCTTTCAAATATGACTTGAGAGCCTGTCCAAAGTCATTATTTGAAATTTCATCATGACTATCATATTTTTATTTCGAATGACAATACATTCATATATTTCTAGTTTCATCTTAAACCTAAAACGGTGGATACAATACAATAAAATGAGAAAAATAAGATCATCGAATCGATCTATTACGAGTTATGACATCATGACATTTGGCTTGATACAAATCTGAGATTTTCTTAAGTGAGTGACACACCCACATGTATCTCAAATTTAGCATAAAATATTTTTGCTCAAGGCAACAGTCCATAACAAATAAAATATAGTTTAGATTTTGACTTCAAAAGTGGACGAGCTAAAATATAGAGTAAAATTATAATTTTTATCATCATATATTTATGTACTATTATTTATACCATATTAGCACTTGAAATTTATGATGCTATCATTCTTTTCACAATTTTGATCTTTTCTAAAGATTGTAAATATATATATATATACATATATATATATATATGTATATATGTATACATATATACATATATACATA
Organism: Musa beccarii; assembly: GCA_024322285.1. NCBI lineage: Eukaryota > Viridiplantae > Streptophyta > Magnoliopsida > Zingiberales > Musaceae > Musa > Musa beccarii. Next base: position 50,492,039 of record CM044397.1, on the reverse strand, counting down.
TGTATATGTGTATATATGTATATATATATATATATATATATATATATATATATATATATATATATATATATATATATATATATATATATATATATATATATATATATATATATATATATATATATATATATACACACACTCACACACACTAATGGTCATCAACCTAGATGAATTTGCTGATTATAAAAGGCTTATTATGAACTTAAATAATCCAATATTATTGATCGAATTTACTTTCCAGATGATGTCAATAGGACTTCAATTGTGTATTTACGAGATTGCTCCAATAAGGTATCACTATGCCAATGTTACATCATATAAGTTAGTGAAGTACAAGAATTTCCTTCTTGTTTTTAATTCATAGGTTGACTTAGAATTATTATTACCAGATAGGCCCACAATGTGTTTGAAAGTCACAAATGTTATCAAGACACATCATATTATTAGTGGCAGCACATACGTGAAAAGAAACTTTATTTCATACAACCCAAACAAACACCAACTTATACATAGATGCCAATAACAAATAATTGCATCCTTATTCATCACGACACACATAGAGATGGTAAAAGCCCTCCACAAGGGTTGGCTAAGCCAGCATCACGTAGACTCCAAAAGCAGTGAGATACTCCGCAGTTGCTTGTCCAAAGAAGCCCTTAATCTCGTCATATTCTACGTTGACTTCAAAAAACTCTCCACCCCCACCTCCGTATGGACCATAGGTCTTTCCAAGATTGGTGGTAAACGTGAGTTGAGATACGCAAGGAAATTTGGAACAGTCGTATTTGACATACCCGGAAACGGAGCTGAGGTATTCATCTTGCATGAGAGTAAACTGCGAGGCAATCAGAGCAATGATACATACCTTTAGCGACTTATATATTTGATAGCAGGTATTAGCACGAGGGAGGGGAAGGCAAAAGAATAGATGGATGGAGGTTGTGTTAATAGATAAGATTTCCTCAACCGCACGAGGAAATCTCGGTAGACGGTTGAGGAAAATCCTCTCTTCATCCTCTCTTCCTATGTATAAATAAGGCTTTGTCAAGCTACATTGATCAATCAATTATTGCTTTTCAATTCATTTCAACATGGTATCAGAGCCCTTGCATTAAGCAAGAGCTTTTTCTCCCTTTCTGCTGTCCAGCGACAAAGATCGACACCCCACCTCCTCCTCCTCTCGCTACTGCGGTGGGACATCTGAGGAGTCTTTCCGCTGTCCAGCGACAGCGTCGACACACCCGGCCAGCGATTGGAAACACTCCTGCACCGACTCCAGTTGCTGCGCCACCGCCGCCGTCTCCAATCCTCTGCACACATCTGAGGAGTCTTTCCGCTGTCCCAATGACAAATCAACACACCGGCCAGTGATTGATTGGAAACACTCCAAAGACTCCGATTCTTTGCGCCACCGCCGTCGTCTCAAATTTTCGCCTCGACCGCACTCTCTGGTTCGGCACCACCCGCCACCGCCGTCGTCTCCAATTTTCTGCCTCGACCGCACTCTCTGGTTCGACACCACCCGAACCCCCTGCAACACCACCACTCCGCCGCCGTCAACTCCGCCACCGGCTCCAATCGCTACGCCACCGCCAAACACTCCTCCGATTCCAATCGCTACGCCACCGCCGAACCCTCCCGACTCGATTCTTTGCGCCACCGCCGTCGTCTCCAATTACCACGCCTCGCTTCTTTCCGCCGCCCCTTTCTCGGCGAGCGAGCGACTTCCACTAACAGTGAAGGGGCAGCGTAGGCGGCGGTATCCAACATCTGGAGGATCCGCGGCAGGAGACGGTGCGGGGGGACTCGAAGACGATCGCTCACCCTTCAATTGCGCTCGGCGTTCTTTTCCTCCTCCCCCTCTCCACCGCAAAGCGTGCGTGCGGTGTGCGCGCAAACAGACAGCACCACTAACCTCCGCCTCGGCGCTCTCTCCTCTGCCAAACTCCACTGAACGGTGCGATCCGCACCGGTTGAGTCTTCAACGCCTATTCTGCACCAAGCAAATCGGGCGGGGTGATAGCAGTTTCCTTCTCCTAACGACCCATCAAAGCCGACGCCATCGTATCATCAAATGGCTTCATCATCTACTCCAGTCATTGTCCTGCCAGGAACAATAGCGATTCTCAATCTCCAAGCCTCATCACTATCAATGCTTTGCGGCACTCATTCCTTTCAAGTTATCCAAAAGCGGAAATTATGCATCCTGGCGTGCCCAATTTTCTAATCTTCTATTTGGATATGACCTTATAGGTTACATCGACGGCTCTCTCCATTGTCCGTCTGCAGTGCTCAACAGCCCAGGAGGATCTAGTCCAATACCAAATCCAGCTCACAAACTGTGGTTACGTCAAGATCGTCTCATCCTCCAAGCCATTCAAGCTTCCGTCGCTGGGTCCGTCGCCCCACTAATATCTTCATGTATGACTGCTGCAGAAGCATGGTCCAAGTTGCAAACAACATTGGCAAATCGCTCGCGTACTCGCATGCTCGGACTCTTATCCAGTCTGATGAAAGTGAAACAAGAGGGAAGTACTATTGCTGATTACTTACAAAATATCAAAGTGATCATCGATGACTTAACTTTGATAGGCCATTCCCTCAGTGAAGAAGAAGTCCTCGTTCATACCCTTAATGGCCTAGGGGACGAATACAAAGAATTGGCGACAAATGCGCAATTCGAGCACGTGACTCTCCAATATCATTTGAAGAACTTTATGACAAGTTGACCGACTACAAGACATATTTGAAGCGCGACGATCGGCTGCCCGGACCAACTATCACAGCTCAAGTCAGTCATAAATCCAAGAGAAAGAGCAACCAATACAATAAGCGCGTCAATCAAGGTCCGACAAAGCTGCCTCCTGACCTTATGGGTCCCACACCAAATCCCTCTCATCTACATTATCAAGGTGATATCCCCTATAATCATCAGCACTTGCGTCCTGACTTCAACGGCCATCGCCGAATCGTCATCGGGCCAGTGTGATAAGATCGGACACTCCGCGAAAGTCTGCCGCTCTCGACCTCGGCTTCTGCTCCAACACAAAGGTGGCCTCAAGCCAATCTTACAACTACTCCGATGACTAGTCAACCCAACTGGATTGTGGACTCTGGTGCATCACATCACATCACCTCCGATCTTCAGAACTTGTCTGTCCACAATAACTATGGCGGCGATGAAGATGTCATCATCGGTGATGGTAAAGGACTCCCTATCACTCATACTGGTTCCACAATACTTAATTCATTCACCACAACATTCACACTTGATGATGTTTTGTGTGCACCCCACATCAAAAGAAACCTTATTTCTGTCTCTCAATTCTGTAAGCAAAATAATACCTCCATTGAATTTTTTCCTGACTCCTTTCTTGTCAAAGATTTGAGCACGGGGGCATCCTTAGTCCAAGGCCAGAATAAAGATAACATTTATGAGTGGCCATCCGCTTCGAAAACAAACCATCCCACTGTTCACTCCTCAGTTGCTGCTCCAGTTGATGTGTGGCATCGACGTCTTGGTCATCCTCGCTCTTATTCAAAGCAAAAGTTACTTTCCCATTATTCAATTCCTACCTCTACTAGCAACATTTTAACTTATTGTGATGCTTGTCGTAGCAATAAAAGTCATAGACTACCTTTTGGCACATCTTCTATATCTTGTTCTAAACCTTTTGAAATTATTTATACTGATGTTTGGGGTCCCGCCCCAACCCTTTCTTTGACAAGTTTCGTTTTATGTTATTTTTGTTGACTATTTCACTAAGTACACATGGTTATATCCCCTCCGTCATAAATCTGAAGTTTCAATCGTCTTTACCAACTTTAGAAAGTTGGTCGAGAATTTCTTTCAGATCTTCCATTAAAACAGTTTATTCGATGGCGGAGGTGAATATCAAGCCCTCGATCTGTCTTGCAGCTTGTGGTATACAACACCTCAAGTCACCTCCTCATACTCCCCAATTGGTTGGTTCTGCACGAGCGCAAACATCAACATATAGTTGAAACTGGGCTCACACTTCTACATCAGCCTCGTTGCCATCACCTTTTGGACAAAGCAGCCTTTCAAACCGCTGTCTATCTCATTAATCGTTTGCTCACTCCAGTCTTACAATATAAATCCCCATTTGAGAAACTATTCCACAAGTCTCCAAACTTTCATAAACTCAAAGTCTTTGGTTGTTTATGTTATCCGTGGCTACGTCCTTATGCCTCACATAAGCTTACACCACGATCTAAGCCCTGCATTTTTATTGGATACTCTCTTGAATATAATGCTTTTATTTGCTCACGAGCCACAAACCCAAAAAGTCTTTCATCACGCCACGTTATTTTTGTGGAGTCTTCTTTTCCTTTTCAAAATCATGAGTACTCTACCATGCAAGCTACTCCGACAAACACACATCACTGGAGCATCTCCTCAACCCCATCACATGAACCTCCCATAACACCATCCAATCCTAACCCTCCTGGGCAGTACACTCCCCCTGTTCAACACCTCCTACCTACCCTTCCAATCCCCTCTTCACAAGTTTCACCTATTAATGAACCAATACCCTCAACTACATCATTAGGAGCTGTTGAAGTATAGCAGACTAGTCCACTTGATCTCGATGACTCACCACCGACTATGCCAACAACTCAACCTACCACTTCTGTAGCTCCTAGTCATCATATGATAACACGCTCCAAAAGTGGTATTGTTAAACCACGTCAAGTTCTTGATCTACATGCTACAACAAACTCTTCCCTTGAAGCCAGTGAACCCACCACAATTAATCAAGCGCAAAAATCTTCACACTGGCGTAAAGCAATGTGTGATGAATATGATGCTCTTCTTCATAACTCTACATGGACCTTAGTTCCCCCTTCTCACACACAAACATCATCGGGTGTAAATGGGTCTTTCGAATTAAGCGGAACCCAGATGGATCTATTGCTAGATATAAAGCATGTCTAGTTGCCAAAGGGTTTCATCAACGACCTGGTGTTGACTTCACAGAGACATTCAGCCCAGTTGTCAAACCAACAACAATACGGCTTATCTTGAGCTTGGCTATCTCAAAAGGCTGGCATATACGACAATTGGATGTTAACAATGCCTTTTACAGGGGACTCTATCTCGAAAATGTCTTCATGCAAAGAACCCCTGGCTTTGTTCATCCACAATATCCAAGGCATGTCTGCAAACTACAAAAGGCTATTTATGGACTTCGTCAAGCTCCAAGAGCCTGGTATAATGAACTTGGCACATTTTTAACATCAATGGGTTTTCTCAATTCCAAATCTGATACATCGTTATTCCTACGACAACATCATGAAAACACTATATATCTTTTGGTGTATGTAGATGATATTGTTGTCACAGGAAATAATCTTTTGGAAATCCAGACATTCTTAAAGCAACTGGCCATTCGGTTCTCTCTCAAAGATCTAGGTACCTTGAGCTACTTTCTAGGAGTGGAAGCTACATTCACCTCTTCCGGTCTTTTTCTATCACAGAGAAAGTATATTCAAGATTTATTATCAAAGACAAATATGCAGGATGCTAAAGAGGTTGCCACTCCCCTCTCTACTAGTGAGTCTCTGAAACTCTGTGATGGAAGTCCTGCTACGGACTCTACTCAATACCGGCAAGTACTTGGCTCCTTACAATACTTGGCTCTCACACGTCCAGACATTTCATTTGCAGTCAATAAATTGTCACAATTCATGCATCGACCATCTACAATACATTGGTCTGCGGTCAAACGAATTTTGCGATATCTTAAGGGGACTCTAAATCATGGCCTCTTTCTCCGCAAACACACCCCGCTTCAACTTCATGCCTTTGCTGATGCTGATTGGGCAGGAAATTATGATGATAGAACGTCCACGTCTGGGCATATTATATTTCTTGGAGCTAATCCAATCAGTTGGAGTTCTAAGAAACAAAAGACAGTTGCCCGACCTAAACTCGAAGTCGAATACGTGCCATTGCCATGGCTACTACTGAAATAAATTGGATCACAAATCTGCTCAAGGAACTCAACGTCAACTCTACCTGTCCTCCTACAATATACTGTGATAATATTGGAGCTACCTATTTATGTGCCAACCCAGTATTTCACTCACGCATGAAGCATATTGCCATTGACTTCCACTTCGTACGAGATCAAGTTATCAGACATCAACTACGTGTTTCTCACGTACATACGGCTGATCAACTAGCAGACTCACTTACGAAGTCTCTCGCTCGTAAATTATTTTCATTACATCGGTCCAAGATCAGTGTCCTTGACAGGAGCATGATCTTGCGGGGGCATGTTAATAGATAAGATTTCCTCAACCGCACGAGGAAATCTCGGTAGACGGTTGAGGAAAATCCTCTCTTCATCCTCTCTTCCTATGTATAAATAAGGCTTTGTCAAGCTACATTGATCAATCAATTATTTCTTTTCAATTCATTTCAACAGGTTGGAGAGGCATGCCTGGAATAGTTCACCGCCGGGGCCTCCATATCTGGGAGTTACGCGACTGGTTCCGTCGATGTCGAAGGTTATCTTGATGGAGTTTACGCGCGACTGGTTCCGTCGATGTCGAAGGTTATCTTGATGGAGTTTACGCATGAAGCAGCGCCAACGCTGATGCCTGTGATTTTGTCGGCAGGTTCCATGGCCCAACGAGACTCGCCGTCGCATGGACATTTGCGGACGCCCCCTCGAGCATGCGTGGCCGTCTTGATCTGGTTGGAAGCCTGCACCACCATGCATCATCCATCACAAACCACAGAGTAGAATAGAAAGTACTACATAGATAGGCCTCCCTCTAAGAGAGGCAAAGCTATATTCTTTCGGCGGAGGCAGAGCATCTATATAGCGTCTCCCTCACCATTAGCGAGCTTATGTAGCAATTCCTCTCACACCAGATGATGTGCAAACAAACTCGACTCGATGGGGAGAGAGTGGATGGATGGGGGGTATTTATAGAACCAAAAGGTTCATGAAGTTGTCAAGAATGGGACTTGTAACAATAGAGAAAGAACCTGTGCTGGCACTGCCTCCCGGTCAATGCTTTACTTAAACCAAGAGGATCGAGTTCTTTGCTGTTTACCTTTTTTTTAGTCAGGTTTATGTGTGGATAACATCATCAATAACCTAAAAATTCATAATGACCATTTATATGTTTGGAAAAGTGTGAATACGAGTTAGGCCTGTTCGATTCCTTAATATATGACTTCCAAGTCCAACTCGATCCAAAGTCATTAAAAATTTTATCACTCCACGCTGATCTTCGTGTATAATTCGAAAACTTACTGAATGGATTGCATTGGTATGGAAGCATGTTTTTGAAGTGACAGTGGCCAAATAGGTTACATTAATTCTTGTTGGATTTCACCAAGCAGCTTTTGGCATATGTATGTGGCCATCTGAATCATTTCTCGCTGTTTGCTTGGAAGCGGCAATGCTGGGTTAGGAGTTTGACTTCAGATCTGATCGAAAGTCCAAATATTTTCTAACAGTGATACAAATGCTATTACGACAAAATCCAAGCTATTGTCTCTTTGAACAGCAAGCATGCAATCTCTCTTTCTCGGATCACAGTGGTTTTCCATGGTTTCGAAGCAACTCCTCTCATACCACACACTGGAAAGAGAGAGAAGGGGATGAGAGGCATTAAATTATAAGAACCAACGTGGATTTCATTATGAATTCAAGCCGATCAGAAGACTCCCGGGAGTCTTTTACTATTTTATTTTTATCAAAGAACTTACAAGAATAATACTCTTATGCATTTATGTTTGTCTCCCAACCATTGGGCTTGGGTCATATTTAATTAAAAGACCAACAAAGCAATACTATGGGCTTAATCTTCCCAGCCAAGCTAGTGAAATTTGACTTTGTAGATGATCCATTCCCATCCACCACGTTAGTATATCTACGTTGTGTCTAAAAATAATGAATCCTTTGAATGATCATACGATTATTCATAATTTTTCTATAGACTTGATCGTCGAAGAGTTCTAGTTTTGAGTAGTAATCGAAGCCAAATTTCAACCAATTGTTACATGTACATGGAGATACATGATCATGCCAATAGTGTTTGTATAGTTGAATTAAGATTTTATTCTATAATTTTTTTCTATCTTCTTAAATATCGTAACAACAGTATGAGAATAACAAAGAAAGAAATATATATATATTATTTTTTATATCTTCTTTATCTCTCTTGTAAGAAAACTTCAAGAAAATCGGGCGACAAGTAAAGACTATAATTAACACTTTGGAGGCGCTGGGTAGGGGCGTGCCAAATAATACTTTGGTCATATGTTAGTTTCATCGCATCATTTAGCAGTCTACATCGCATGAGCACTATTGCTTAATAATTTTGAGATGGATGATTGCCTTAGATTGTTTGTCGTGTGATGGTTCCGATCTCATGAAGTCTTATCTTTACACTGCCCAGCTCTATGTTTATATTTTGATGATGCAATGATGATACTTTGGTTGTACTATCACAACCTATTTCCTTTCCACGGTGGGGTTTTACGCTGTAAGGGAAGACTTACCTCTTGTGATTGTTATCCCTCTAAAGGTAGTGCCCCTCGGTCATCTATCTCTAGCAGATCGAGGTTCCGACGGTACCTCACCTGATCATGGAAATTTCGATCTGCTCATGTCATCTCTTCTTTGACCATGAGCAAGTAGGTCGTATCCTGGTTTGCCAAGATCAATCGCAGCCTGATCTGCCCCTTGTCAGCCCTTCTACGACGACCTTGTGGTGGCAGCCCATGAGTGAATAGTGTTAGAAATAAACTTATTCCAATATCCAATAAAGACTAATTAATTCAAGAAAAAGGTTTACTGTATTAAGAAAGAGATTTAATCCATCAAGAAGAAAAGATGGATTAGAAATCTATGGAAGGATAAGTCAAAATAATCATTGGTTCTTGAAGAGATTCCTCGAAAGAGAATGATTCATTCTGAATACAATAAATATGATGTATCTTTGGGGACTATATAAACCCCATATGTTGGTTCATGAGAATATAGATTTTGTGAAATTGTAAAGAGTCTTTTGAGAGAAAAATAGAAAGTTACTCTTCTCCTACTCTTCCTGTGTTTGTAATCTCTATCCCTTCTTTCTATCTAGATTTTCAACATTTGGTATCAGAGCATAGGTTGAGCAATGGCCTCTTCCCCAAGTACCATCCAAATTCAGATCCCTAGATTGACAAAGAAAAATTATGATATATGGTGCATCCAAATGAAGGTTCTTCTAAGCTCCCAAGATGTATGAGAGTTTGTAGAAGATGGATTTGTTGAGCCAAGTCCAGCAGAAGAAGGACCAATGAATGCAGAAGCAAGAAAACAACTCAAAGATAAAAGGAAGAAGGAGAAAAAGACTTTGTTCACGATCTACCAAGGACTTGACGATACAATGTTCGAGATCATCGCTCCAGCAAATACTTCAAAGGAGGCTTGGGAAATGCTTCAAAAAGCATTTGGTGGTGTTGATAAGGTAAAGAAACTTCGTTTGCAAGTTTTACGAGCCGACTTTGAAAAATTACAACAAGGTACTTTTGAAACTATTTCTAATTACTTCTCAAAGATCATCTCTATTGTTCATCAAATGAGACGAAATGATGAACAAATAAGTGATCAAAGAGTAATAGAAAAAATATTGAGATCTTTAGATCCAAAATTTGATTTTATTGCTGTTGCGATTGAAGAATCTAAAGATTTGGAAAAAATATCTTTAGAACAACTTATGGGTTCTCTTCAAGTTCATGAACAAAGGATTACAAAAAGAGGAGAAGACAAAACTTTGGAGCAAGCACTACAAACCAAGCTTACTCTTGAAAACAAAGGTGAATCAAAATTTCAAAGAGGAAGAGGTCGTGGACAAAGAGGAAGAGGAGGCAGAAATCATACCAATCAGGAATCTCCAAACAATGAAGGTGGTGGAGAAAATTCTAGCCAAAGAGGCCGAGGTTATAGTCGAGGACGTGGCCGAGGCCGTAGACATGACAGAAATTTTAAAAGGTCTGAAATACAATGCTATATTTGCAAAAGGTACGGGCATTACTCTTTTGAATGTTATTACAATCCTAACAACCAAGGTGATAAGGCAAATTTTGTTGAGAAAGAAAAGAATGAAAATCAAGTTTTACTGATGACATATGATAAACTGAAAGAAGATCAATCTATGACATGGTATTTAGATACTGGAGCTTCAAATCATATGTGTGGTATTAAAGATTTATTTTCAGAAATAGATACAAGTTATTCTGGAAATATTATATTTGGTGATATGTCTCAGAGACCAATAAGAGGTAAAGGTCAAATTCTCCTTGAACTAAATAATGGTAAAGAGTTATATATTTCATATGTTTATTATGTTCCTGATATGAAAAATAATATTTTGAGTTTGGGACAATTACTTGAAAAAGGTTATAATATTAAGATGAAAGATACGACTCTTTCAATTCGTGACAAGGATAGAATATTGATATCACATGTGAAAATGGCAAAGAACAGAATGTTTCCTCTGCATTTATGTATTTTTGATCGATCAAATTATTTTAAGACTGATATTGATGATATTTCTACACTATGGCATCTTAGATATGCTCATTTAAATTTTGAGGCTTTGAAACTTCTAGAGAAGTATAATATAGTGACAGGAATGCCAAGAATTGATCACCCATCAAAACTATGTGAAGTATGTGTTATGGGTAAGCAAGAAAGAAAGCCTTTTAAAGTCAGAAGAACAAGAAGAGCATGGCATCGGCTTGATTTGATATACTCAGATGTTTGTGGTCCTATCAGTCCAGTATCACTTGGAGGAAGCAGGTATTTTCTTACATTCACTGATGATCATAGTGGAAAAACTTAGGTTTATATATTAAAAGAAAAGAAAGAAGTTTTCAGTAAATTCAAAGAATTTAAGGAGTTGGTTGAAAGACAAAGTGGTTGTAGGATTAAATGTTTAAGAACAGATAGAGGTGGTGAATATACATCAAATGAATTCGAAAGCTTTTGTAAAAACAATGAAATTTTACATCAATTCACTATGCCATACTCACCTCAACAAAATGGTGTCTCAGAAAGAAAAAAAATAGGACTATACTTAATATGGTCCGATGCATGTTAAAAGAAAGAAGAATTCCTAAAGAATTTTGGGGAGATGCTATTGCCTCTGCAGTTTATTTGCTTAACAGGTTTCTAACAAAGCGAATTGGAAATGTTACACCAGAAGAAGCATGGAGCTTACAGAAACCAAGAGTCGATCTTTTGAGAATTTTTGGAAGTATTGCATTTGCTAAGATACTAGAGGAAAAGAGAACAAAACTGGAGGATAAAGGTCAGAAATGTATTTTGTTAGGTTATGCTGAAAATTCTAGTGGTTACAAACTCTACAATCCTATCACAAATAAAGTTGTGATGTCAAGAGATGTTGAGTTTGATGAACAACAGATTTGGAACTGGAAAAGTGATGAGCAGCATAAGAAAGCCATAGCTTCAGAAGAAGATAATATAATACAAGGAAACACCGAAGAGGCTTTACCGGAATCATCACCTAGATCAGCTAGGTCACATGATTCAAGAAGTCCGATTATAAGGACAAGACCAGTTCAGGAGCTCTATGATGTGACTCGAATGATTGATACTAACAACGATGAACTTTCTTTATTTTGTCTTTTTGCAGGATATGATCCATTAACCTTCGAAGAAGCTTGTAATGAAGTAAAATGGCGACAAGCAATGAATGAAGAGATTTGTGCAATTAACAAAAATGATACATGAGAGCTTACTACACTTCCAGAAGACCACCAAGCGATCGGTGTTAAGTGGATCTTCAAAACAAAAAGAAATGCACAAGGGAAGATAAAGAAATACAAAGCACGATTGGTTGCAAAGGGATACAAACAACAATATGGGATTGACTACGAAGAAGTATTTACACCAGTTGCTCGATTGGAAACAGTAAGATTACTTATCTCTTTAGCAGCTCAAATGAAATGGAAAATTTTACAAATGGATGTCAAATCAGCATTTCTTAATGAAGTTCTTGAAGAAGAGATATATATTCAACAACCTCCTGGTTTTATTATTCATGAGCAAGAAGACAAAGTATACAAGTTAAAGAGAGCTCTTTATGGGCTTAAACAAGCCCCACGAGCATGGAATTCTCGGATAGATGCATATTTTATTCAAAATGGTTTTTCTAAATGCCCACATGAGCATGCTCTCTATATGAAATCTAACTCTGATGGAGATATCTTATTTATATGCCTGTATGTAGATGATTTAATATTTATAGGCAATAGTAGCTCCATGATTGAAGATTTTAAATACTCCATGAAGAAGGAATTTGAGATGACTGACTTGGGCCTAATGACTTATTTTCTTGGTATCGAAGTTATACAAGACAATGGAGGAATTTTTATCTCACAAGAAAATTATGCAAAGGAGGTTCTAAAGAAGTTTTCTATGGAAGATTGTCTCCCTGCAGATACACCTATTGAATATGGCACCAAGTTGACTAAGAAAGGTGAAGGTAAATACATTAATCCAACTTATTACAAAAGTTTAGTTGGATGTTTAAGGTATTTGACATGCACTCGACCTGACATATTATTTGGAGTTGGTTTAATAAGTACATATATGGAAACTCCTAAGACATCTCATTTAAACATCGCTAAAAGAATTTTACGATATGTCAAAGGAACAATTAAATATGGGATGTTTTATTCATCATCTAAAAGGCTGGAGCTTATTGGATATAGTGACAGTGATTGGGCCGGAAGCTACGATGATCGGAAAAGTATAACTGGATTTGTCTTTTATTTTGGTGAAACTACATTTACTTGGCCTTCAAAAAAGCAGCAGATTGTAGCTCTATCAAGTTGTGAAGCAGAGTATATAGCAGCATCTTCTTGTGTTTGTCATGCAATCTGGATAAGAAGATTACTCCAAGAACTTCATATCTCACAGGAGAAGTCAACCAAGATTTATGTTGACAACAAATCAGCTATTGCCTTAGCCAAGAATCCAGTCTACCATGAAAGATCGAAGCATATTGACACAAGATTTCATTTTATAAGAGATCATATCAAAAATAAAGAAGTGGAGCTACATCATGTCAAGACAAGTGAACAAGTGGCTGGCATTCTTACAAAACCTCTCAAATTTGAAATATTTCAACAACTTCGAAGGAAACTTGGGATGACAGATGGAACAAGTTTAAGGGGGGATAATGTTGGAAATAAACTTATTCCAATATCCAATAGAGACTAATTAATTCAAGAAAAAGGTTCACTGCATTAAGAAGGAGATTTAATCCATCAAGAAGAAAAGATGGATTAGAAATCTATGGAAGGACAAGTCAAAATAATCATTGGTTCTTGAAGAGGTTCCTTGAAAGAGAATGATTCATTCTGAATACAATAAATATGATATATCTTTGGGGACTATATAAACCACATATGTTGGTTCATGAGAATATAGATTTTGTGAAATTGTAAAGAGTCTTTTGAGAGAAAAATAGAAAGTTACTCTTCTCCTACTCTTCCTCTGTTTGTAATCTCTATCCCTTCTTCCTATCTAGATTTTCAACAAATAGAGGATATCCTGGTTTGTAAGATCAATCGCAGCCTCGTTGCTGCACATTGATGCTGCTGTTGTGCACCGCTACCGCTGCAGCACGTCGACGTCGCTGCATGCCGCGCTACTGCACATAAATATAGAATGATAATTTTATATTTTTTATATCTTTAATTTATCTATGATTTGAGAATCAATGATAGATTTGAGTAAATGATTTGATTGTATATGATTGAGAAAAATCTCTTCCTTTAAACTTGTATAAATATATGTCATCTCAATGAATTTAATAATAAACTCTTCGTTAAAACTTGTATAAATATATGTCATCTCAATGAATTTAATAATAAGTTTTCCAATTCTTAGTGTCGAAGTTCTCCAATACGCATCGCCTCAATGAATAAAATTTTTTTTATCAAAACTTATATAAATACACATTAGCTACTTCAACCCAAGTCTTTGGCCTCCTTCAGCCCTTGGTCCATGAAGGTTCTCACCTCCTTGATGATCATGATTCTGGCGATCGGATCGAAGCTCTCCAGCTTTAGATCGAATGATATTCAACAATTCTGCCACATTTCTATGACAAATTATCCTCTCTTAGTGATGCATACGATATTTTCCTACCTAACTGCACGAGGAAATCTCGCTAATCAATTGAAGAAAATTCTCTCTCCCAATATGCATAAATAAGGTACTGTATTAAACTGATTGAAGTGCACTTTTATCATTACATTTCAATTTATCATGTATCATGTATCTTGGACCGTGAGGCCCATCCCTGTGTTCACGTAGCCCGTTTTATTTGGGTCAAAATTTGCCCCTCGATGTAACATTTTACGCCCTTAAATCTAACAAAGGTAACATTTTATCTTCTTTCTTCACTGTTTTTGTTCGACAACTCCACCACATTTCTATCGCAAATTACCCACTCTTAGTTCTATAAATACCACAGCTGGTCTCTCCGTAGCGTGTGCACACCCTTGCGTGGGAGGAGCTGTGGGCCAAGCTTGCAAAGTGATGGTGAGAGACAAAGGAAGCAGCAGCCCTTCTTATTCTCTGCGCTATTGATGGTTAAACACGTAGGGTTGTGTTGACCATGCATGCATGCAGGGGGGCGGGAGCGATGAAGGTGGGGCCGCTGGGTGCGGAAGGAGGGTTCCACTGGGACATGGGACCCGCGGGCCACATCAAGAGCATCAAGATTGGCGCTGGGGGAGTGATCGACTCCGTCGCCTTCGCCTACGTGTTCGAAGGGACGGCCTACGAGACTCTCCGCCATGGAGGCCCCGGCATCCAATATTCTTCTGCCGTCTAAAGAAAGCAGTGACGACGTCAAGCTAACATGAGAGAGCAGATAACCCTCCCTATCCTTCACCGGAAAGCTTTTTGACACCTCATGATCTTCTCCGTATTAACTCTTTTCTGTTG
This sequence comes from Musa beccarii, assembly GCA_024322285.1. Classification (NCBI taxonomy): domain Eukaryota; kingdom Viridiplantae; phylum Streptophyta; class Magnoliopsida; order Zingiberales; family Musaceae; genus Musa; species Musa beccarii. The sequence goes on along the minus strand of CM044397.1, from coordinate 50,477,019 downwards.
CAGGTTGATCCTTCGGATGAGGAATACATCAATAATATCTCGGGATGCATCGGAGTGTTCACCGGAACTCCCTGCAGATCTCAGCTCACTCCTTGCGTAACTCCTTTCAACCTTCATGAGCAAGTCGTCGGCATCTTCGGGCGTGCAGATAAGTGTCTCAATCCAATTGGGGTCGATTTGATGCCTAAGCAGCACTTCAGCCGAAGGATCTCTACCGTTGTTATATGCTGTGGGTGTGTGATGTTGAAGTTGTGGGCTTCTGTGTTTCGGTATGTATGCTCATACAACTCAAAAAGTTGTGATTACAAGCATGAAACTTTTTTATTTTTCACGCTTTCACACAAATAAAGAAAAAAAAATCAAATGGCCCATCAATGCGTTCACACAAATATACGTATAGATGTGTTGACGAACAACAGCATGCGTGGTTTTGATTGAAGTCTCGAATCTGAAAGAGATGAAGCATGTGATTCACATGCGATTCACGATTACCATTTGAGTCCGGCACCATCCCAACCACTAACCCAAAATAGTCAGCAACTTAATTAACGTGTCTCCATGGCAGGATCCAACTGCGTGTAGAGCCTTCCGTAGACTGCGAGTCCGGCAGAAGAGCCTCCCCTCACTCACCTTGGCCTTATAAATACCTCTGCCCATCTCTCCCTTGTATGTGTGCATATTGTGGCGGAGGAGGTGTTCATCAAGCTCGCAAAGTTCAAAGCGATGGTGAGATATGATAGTAGCAGCAGCAGCCCTTCTCTCTCTCTCTCTCTCTCTCTCTCTCTCTCTCTCTCTCTCTCTCTCTCTCTCTCTCTCTCTCTCATGCATGCATGCGTGCAGGCGGGTGCAGTGATCAAGGTGGGGAAGTGGGGTGCGGATGGAGGGTCCCACTGGGACATGGGGCCTGCCGACCACATCAAGGGCATCAAGATAAACGCCGCGGGAGTAGTCGACTCCATCACCTTCATGTACGTGATCGGAGAGACGGCCGACGAGACTCCCCGATATGGAGGCCCTGGCGGTAAACACAACCAGGCATGCCTCCTGCTTCACCTCACCTTCTATCGATTCCCTTCCATTAGGCATCAAAGGAACATAAAACACAAACAGTACTGATTCGAGTGGGAACCCCACCAAACAAGAACCGGGAATAGTATGACTGTTAGTCCATACTATCACTACTAGACCACTTAGACATCACAAAAATGGCTTCTTATCCTTCACAAGAAGCTTTTTTACGCCTCAGTATTCAACAACGAAAGAAAATGCAACAAAATGAAAGAAAGAAATCGTGCACATGTTTATTCGTCTCTCACGACTTCAGCGCTTTGCATTCCAAGAAATCAACACCTCAATAATCCATATGAACTCTGTGCCGTTGCAGATCAAATTTTTTGACGAGGAATACCTCAACGCAATCTCGGGATACATCGGAGAGTACGATGGAACTCCTTGCATATCTCAGCTCACCTTTACCACTAATATGGGGACCTATGGACCGTACGGAGATGGAGGCGGAACTCCTTTCAACCTTCCTGTGGATGAGGGTAAGATCGCGGGCTTCTACGGACGTGCAGGTACCTATCTTATAGCCATTGGCGCCTTCTTGAAGCCAAACTAGAAGCAGCTCAATGGAGTGGAATTGAAGCTGTCTACTTCTCGGGTGATCCAATAAATAAATAAAGGATGTCACATACCACCGTTGGCATCTCTCGGTGTCTGTCTGGTGTTTAAGTTGTGTGCCTAAGGATGTCGTTGTGATCCTACAAATAAAAATGGTTTGTGCTTATTATGTGACTCGATAACTCACAGTCTCATGCACCTCCTTATCTTTCTTTCGAATGTTTGTGAAACTAAGGCGAGCGGGTGCTTATATAAGGCCGTGATTATTATGTGACTTTATCGTTCTATTCCTAATCTTTTTCCACAAAAGACGAAAAGGTAGCTATAGATTATATTCTAGGCAAGCTTAAGCAATAGATATCTCGTTCGAGGTAGCATATTAAGTACACATTGAGTTGCTTAAGCTTCAGAATTATATATGAACTGATCATATGTTATGCTTTCACGGGGACTGAATTTGTGCAACAGTGCACCAATGAATACGATGTCTCAACAGAAACTTTAGCCGATAGCTCTTAATGAATGAATGCTAATCTTCTCCCGAATCTTTGTATAAAATTCTGAATAATTTATGTTATTGGTATTCTGAATTTTTCTGCACTATGTAAGATGGATGAATCCTAATTAATGACAAGCAATTGGCTTTTGGGTAAAAGCCACTTCCCTATACTTCAATTATCCCTTTAGCAATTGCTACTATAGTGCAGTCTCGAAGTACTGACATAAGATGCGATATTTTTTTTCATGATTTCATCAGTAAAGATGATTGAAATTAACACCAAGAGAAGTTTAATTTATGAAGTAGCTTAAAGTTCAAGAAGAGAATATTTCTTTGTTAAGAGCTTAATTAACTGTATATAACTACTATGTTAGATAATGTGACCCTATTTAATTAGATAAGTTATATTAAGGATATGATTGGATTCTGATTATGGTTATTGGCTAATATAAAGAAAGTCCAATTAAAGTGGGATTCTTTAGGAGATGCCCTTGATGGGAGGAAATCTTCTAATATCTTATCCTAGACTCTCTGCTCTCGCCTATAAATAAACATGACCTCAGGGGACTTAAAGTCACAGACTGTGTCAGATTAGCAACACAGAATCATCTAAGAGTTGCGTAAAGATTAGCAACACAGATGCATCTAAGAGTTGCATAAAAGAAAATATTTCATAGACATAGATTGAGAGATTAAAGTCTCCCTCTCAATCTCCCTGAGCCATCAATTACAGTGGTCCTGTGAAAGGATAGGACGAGAGGAGAAGGAGTCTAGTTCTCCTTGCGGATTGACAGAGACGTTGGATCTAAAGGAATGTATTCAGATTTCTTTCATCCTTTCCGTACAGATGGCATCAAAGATACGCATCGTAAACACAGATCTATTCATATTGTTTTGATTTCGATCCTAGGATTAAAGTTTTTCCACAATTATAAAAGCATGATTAAAGTTATTTTATGCTAACAATCTTATCCCAAATATAAATTGGCTGATTAAATCATCAAGGACTTGTAATGAATGCTAATCTTCTATCAAATTACTTTGAATCTCTAATATCTGAATTATTTAAAGACTATATTATTCATAAACATAATCAGTGAGCACCAACATAATTAACCAATGGCTTTGCCCCCTCTTCCAGTTGATTTCGGATTTAATAAGGATGAAGAAGGCAATAAGAATCTCATTAGGGATTCCTAACTACTTCAAATAGAGATACAAACCCACACACTACATACATTAATAACATGTTGCACAATTTATTAAACACACCAACGGGGGGGCAACACAGACATAAAAAGAGGTAAAAATAAAACAATCAAGAAATGATGCTGACAAACATATATATCACTAACATATGTGGAAGCACAATACACATGCAGATGCACCGCTTGATCCGAACCCAGCAAGGTGTTTGTCGTTGTCACTGTGCTGTGATAAAGGAGGAATCTTCAGCTTCTGGTCTTGCATTTCTCCATGGCTCTTGGTGCTGCAATTAGGAGAGAGAAGTGTCATGCTTTACCAAGGAACATACAGAGATATGCATTCATCAAATTTTGATGATGGAGAATGATTGCTAGCTTCCATGTCGAGTTGACGACCGATGAACAAGAAGATACTCACCGAGTCCAATGGCTTCTGATCCCTTCATTATCCTCAGACGCTTGCAGGAGTCAACGAACATCCTGGACCAAGTTGAAATGGAGTCAGTGACGCAAGTTTGTAAGGACAACTGAAACAGGATGATCACAAAGATATCAATGGACTGCAGTTCCCTCAACAACATAGAAACATACTCCCATGGAACATCTCCGACGAGCATCCAGTCGCCATCCTTGTCTTCGTAGGTTGGCACATACTCGGATCCATTCAGAAGATCCATCACCTCTCTCTCGTCCATGAAGTCCCTCCCGCTCATCCCCTGAGAGCCACAGTTGCCTGACAATTGAACCGGGGAAATCAGCACTCTCTATCTTGCACGCTGTAGAGGTTAATTATTGTGTCTATTTGGATACAGCTTTATCACATGCTTATACTAGCGTTATGGACACTGAGCTGGAAACGAATGCATGCTAAGTATTCCACACCAAAACATAGTTGGCTTGCATGAATGCTGTGTTCTGGTAGGGATGCAGCATTGCTCATAATTAGTGGGTCGTCTCCATGTGGGGAAGCAATGTGTGCTACCAACCACATGGTGTGTCTCACGCACTACGATTCCCTGATGCTGATGGATCCAACGGCGGACATCCTTGATGCATGCACGTAGGTAGGAGATTGATGTACCACTGGTGAAGGAGCCGAACATCTTCTGCAGGGCCATGGAGAGCTCTTGGTAGCTTCTGTACATCTTCAGATCCACCTTACGGAGGTACGGAGCGCCGTCCATGCTGACCTTGACGAAGGCGGCCACCGGGTTGCTGGGCTTCTCGCCTCCCTCCTTGCTTCCCTTCTCAGAGTGAGCAGAGAGGATGTTCTTCCTGAATGATCGAACCGGAGGCCAACCCACAACCTGTGCCCTGATATTGACCACATATAATGATAATGATCAATCATATGCCCTAAATTTGTTGCTGCAGATGTGCATATATAGTAGGATTATACTGACACCCCATCTTCTGATACTTTTGACCTTTACCTTTGTTGTAGCCAATAACTCTCTTGGAGATGTAAGATCAAGAAAAAAACAACTTCTTCCATCCACAAGGAATTGAAAATATACATATGTGTGTGTATGTTCTTTTTCTTGCCTCAAAACCCAAAGTTAATTGATGAAAAATAACTGATTACAGGATATCTTGTTTACTGATCACAAGAGAACAAAAATTATGTATTTATTTGATAGGATAATCAAGAGAGAGAGAGAGAGAGAGAGAGAGAGAGAGAGAGAGAGAGAGAGAGAGATCCATAATGTTGGAGACAGCATCTTTTCAACTATGAGAGCAAAACCTTTTCAGCAAAAGACACATCGAATGTTAGAGAGACATGGGAAACATACTTGGGAGCAGGTGGCTTCTCGGGGTCGCTGCCACAGGAAACAGCAAGGTTCCTCTGGCTCGGCAAGCTGCCTCTCGCTTTCTCCATGCTCTCTTCCTCCGCGTCCACCGGGGTCTGAAGCTTCAGCTTCAGATCGATAGTCTCAGCGAACCCCCTCTTGCAGGAGTTCTTCGCGGCCTCGGCTTCCCCGCCGCTGCCGCCGCAGCCGCCGGGCAACCCCAGGCGCAGCTCGGTCTCCTCCAACCCCAACGACCCACTCGCCATCCTCCGACGACGACGACTCTCTCACCCCTCCAATCTTCTTCTTCCTTGCTTCTGCGACACTTTCACCGGCAACAGAGTAAACTAATCAGAATCGAAAGGTGGTATTTGGAGGGGGCTTTCTGCCCTCTACTTGCACGTATATTTGTAGAGTCGGTTGGACGCTCCGACCCTTCTGAAATTGCGACACGTGCAAATGTCAGCGTGTTGGATCTCGAGGGCTTTGTCGGCAACCCAAAAAAAGAGGACAAAATAATCGTCTTACTATGCAAAATCTACTCGACGACTACCTTTTTTTTGACTGGACAATTTAGCGGGCCCACAGATTGTCGAATCCCCGTCCGAGTAACTGAGATGGCACCCTTGGTGACGACTAATGTAAGTAATTATCACATCGAACTGCATGTTCAGTTTAATTATAAATAAAATAATAATATAAATATATTTATATGTCAAAAAGCATAGAGATCAAGCATTGGATTTCAAGATATAGGGTGTTTTTCCCTTAAATAAAAATAAAAAAATATTTTAATATATTAAATCTAATTCTAGAAACTCTATCCACGACCATAAGAATAGGAAGGGTGAATGAATCTTTGACGTGTGAGTGATGTAAGAAATTTTTTTAATAACTAATTAAATAAAAGAATTAATTACAGTTTATCTTATGTAATTAACTATATTTAGTATTTCGATTCTTATATTTTTTAAAAGTTATATTCAAATCCTTATACTTATGAAAATAAAATAATTAATTTTGTTTCTCCTCATGTCATCAATTTTGTTGATAAAAATATCATAGGATTTACCACTGAATATATGTTAACTCTATCTCATTTTGATTTATCACTAAGCATGTATAGTATCTCTATCAATAAAATTGATGATGTGAAGAGAAATGAAGTTTAATATTTTACTTTATGTAAGTATAAAAATCTTAATATAACTTTTGAATGTATAGAAATCACTTTTGATGCGTTAATACATCATTAGTTACTTCTACTTTTTGAGTAAAAAAAGGTACTCCACAATAGGTATAAGAAAAAAAAAGAAAGGAAATGTAGCATTTTTATTGCTTTAAGCAATGGATGCGGGTGACGGATAAAGTAAGAATGCATCCTAACATTTCTCTTGTCGTCATCCTGCGTAGTTATTTCATGTACCACATACTTCTTTTGACACGCTATTTCGAGGATTCGTTGGCTGTAGACAAGGGCACATTGGTGCTGCATTATGTAAGGTTGGTACGTGGGATCACTCACCGAGGTGCATGAATTGATAGATTCTCTCCAGAGGATGTATATAGACTTAGGACAAGGCAATCCTATAGTTAGATTCTAGCTTTTAAGTCCAAAACTTAGATGCTAACTTCAGTTGAAAGTTCTCCTCACCAAATCTTGTATGTACAATCAATCAATTTCTGCAGTGAGTTCCTTCTTTATTGCTGGTATTTCCCCACTTTCTTCCTTCTTTATTGCCGCCAGGGGGGGTGAACTGTGCAAAACTGAAGCTCGAAACAATGTGTAAGAGCAGTTATGGTAACATCATCATGAAGTAGAAAGGAAAAAGGAGATAACAACAAATGTAGCTACAAGTTTCATGACACATCTTAAATGATCATAAGATAATGCAGCTTTCAGAACTTTGCTTTTCTGTAGTTGCTTTATGAGACAGCCAAATGCATCATTCGCCATCCTACAGTGATGCCTTCTGTACTGAATAAGGCATCCTTTCTTGTGGAGGAGTGCCGAGAAAGGTAAAGGACTGCCATGAGATCAACATCAAGCTCTCCCTAGGTCAGATATATGCATGGCTAGAATAGCTTAATGTTGACTGATTCAGCTGCACAGCATGCAGTTGCTTCTCCTTCTTTCTCTTGTATCATTTTCCCCATCATTGTGGAGTGTTGTTGTTTCTCACTGCCAAAGATATCAAACCAGTCCACAAGCTTCTCTTATGAAAGGCCATTATCCAGGATTGATTCTTCTTTTCAGCTAGCATTGCATGTCCAAAACTTTGAACATCAAATTCCTTTAATTTAAGAGAACAGCATGCAACTTTCTTGCCTTCAGCATATGATTGGCAACATCATAGGTCATGTGCTATTATTTGGCTTGAGACAGTCATCAAAACTTCGAGATGGTATCAGAGCATATGAATAGGTGTGAGCACACTTAGCGCATATGTAATTAGCCGAGGAAGATGTTGACTTTCTTTAGGCTACAATGAGTTGGGTTGACAAGGAAGAGAAGCAAACGAGATGAGACAATGAGTGGCATGTTGTAGTTTCTCTCCTGCAAGCAACAAGACATCACCTTCTCATTTAATATAGTGAAGCTAAGAGAACTAATGGCATAGTATGATTGATACCCAAACTTAGGGTTTGGCATATGTTCTCTATCATGTTCAAACACTTCTTGTATAGACATGCCAGTGTTCTCCACTGTAATTTGACTCAGAACACAGTGCCTTCCCCATGTAGTTCTGATTCAGTGTACAATGCTACTTCTCCGTCTCACCATATGAAGCAGTTCCCCTTCACCCGGTAAGTTCCTACGAGAGGCCTGTGTAGGGCAGCAACAAAAAGGGTGGCTGGCCATTGATGTTGGCTTCCCTTCTTCTCCAAACAAAGTTAGGGGCGCTGGCCACGATTTCATGTAGCGTTCTTATAAGAGCCCCACCGATGACGCCAAAGGAGAACGCCCGGGCACCGGACACGCTGTGTCGACATGTCGACGTTGCATGCTTCAGCTGGAGAGGCCATGCTCTTCCCACAGGCAGCTATTGTTCGGCTTCGCTTGTCGAGATGTGGGCACTGATTGATCGTTTCTGTGGCAGCGCATGGTTGCACGTCTCTCCTCTTCTAAACATGCATCCCTACTTAGCTACCTGCTGGAGGAAGTAAGTGCAGATTGGAACTGTGACATGATGATTTCCGGGTTGAAACAACGAGAACACCGATCCTGGGTTTTAGTAAGATGATGATCAATTTGGTAAGGAAAAGTTAGCCTATATGTACCAATATATCAACACATGAATCAATTGATGTTGACTATAAGAGAGAGAGAGAGAGAGAGAGAGAGAGAGAGAAGCATAATAATAATAATAATAATAATAATAATAATAATAATAATAATAATAATAAAGATGATTATCGAAATCTGTAAAAGATTTTTAAAAATAATAAATGACAAGTTTATCCTCCACTTCCACATGAGGGAGGGTGTTAAGAATATAAATTAAGATCATATTTATAGATTAAATATAAATTTAAAAAATGTTCTCGTATTTATATTTCAACAATTGGCTTAGGCACTTCGAGATGAAGTGACATTGATTATAACCTTAATTTGTAAGGAATAAAACTATGATGTGGAATAATTTAATTCCATAATTGAAATCGTAAATATCATAGTTCTAAGAAAAATAGTGTATAGCTTTTAGATATGATCATTAATAAAATACCTTTGTCGTCATGAAGCATCTCTATCGTCGCAAAATATCATTGTAGCACCGCACAAATTTGCATAGGACCACTAGACTAAGCAAAGATCTATCGATAACCTATTAATGACATACGAGGATAAATTTTATGATGTATCGATCCTTACGAGACCCGTTGACAAGAGCAAAGAGTATGGGAAGAAAGTAATTAGAAAAGTTTCTCTCGTAAGATATTCTAAGACTTTTTTTATTGACTAATAATTTTAATTTAAATCTAATTAGATGTTTAATATATTTTAATAAATAAATAAATAAAATCGCATAATCTAACATAATTATTTCATGTTCATGTACCCAAATTATTAAAAAAAAAACTGATGGACACACAAAGACATTACAAACAACATAAAAGTCGTCGAACAACTATCCAACTGTGGATGAAAATCACAAATATTTTACGAGAATCCTCAACATGATGAATAATTGGTGGAAGTTGATGTTAGATTATATGGTCCGTTATAATCGGATAAGATATTTGATATAACTAATTGGATTCTGATATCAGTATCAGCCAATAGAAAAGAAGTCCATATTTTGGAGGATATCTTAGGGGATGCCCCTGATGGAAGAAACTCCCCTAATAACTTATCCTAGACTCTCTGCTCTTGCTTATAAATAGACAGGACCTCAGGAAACTTAAGGTATCAGAAGCAACACAGAAGCATCTATAAGTTGCGTAAAGATTAACAACACAGATGCATCTAAGAGTTGCATAAAAAAAAATATTTCACAAACATAGATTGAAAGATTACAGTCTCCCTCTCAATCTCTCTGAGCCATCAATTAGAGTGGTCCTGTGAAAGGATAGGAAGAAAGGAAAAGGAGTCTAGTTCTCCTTGCAAATTGACAGAGACGTTGGATCTAAAGGAAGGTATTCAGATCTTTTCTCTTTCTTTGCGGATGGCATCAAAAGGTATACATCGTAAAAATAAATCTATCTATTGATGTTTTGATTTCGATCCTAGAATTAAAGTTTTCCACATCATAGAAGTATGATAAAAGATTTTTATGCTTACAGTTGACTGTTGACTGAGCACCCAAATGACTCAGATCGGTGGGTAAACATGGGCAAACTCATGGGAGTGCATTAATGCAACCCGGAGGAGTGAAGCAGGATACAAAGTGCATTGATATTACGAGTCGTCCTCTAAGCTTCATGGAAGGATCGATGAAACCTGCAAGACGAAGAAGCTGAGTACCTCCACGCTAATCTATAGTACTGTCTACATGAATCAAGCATAGGGGAGGGAGAGAGAGAGAGAGAGAGAGAGAGAGAGGAAAACAGGCTTTAAACGGGCCATGTGTTTAAAGCCATATATATATATATATATATATATATATATATATATATATATATATATATATATATATGTAAATTTGATTACTTTATTTACTTCATTTTCTTAGAATTCTTTATCAAAATAAGTTTTTTCTTTCTTTTCTTTCCCCTTCTATTGCATGATGCTTCAATCTTAGAAGGTAAATGGAGACCTTGAATTTACAAAGATAACATAAGGGAAAGGGGTTAACTTAGAGAGTTGAATTTGACTTGTCCATTTTTCTACACCATAGTTCAAATAACCAGTGTCAAGCAGAAGCTTTCTATTATCAAATTAGGGACATGAGAGAAGCACTTTGACAAGAGGAAGAACATGTAGAGGAAGAGTGAACTTTCAGTATGTTGATATTACATGGTATTTCTTAATTACTATATATTCATGTCATAGAAGATCAAATCTACAGTGCTTTTATATATATATATATATTTTTCTCAACTAGTCGATAAACACACTGCACAAGAAAAGCAAAGAGTGCAGATGGCAAGATGGCCAGTAGGCTCAGTTCAAACATGAAATGAAGTTGAAAGCTGAGGAAAAGATCTGTGTCCATTAGATCAGCAAGCCACACAGCAATAAAGCACAAACCACTAAGGAGACAAGCACCACTTAACAGAAAGAATGAGTGCATGATAGAAAAATATAACATCACGATCATTATCATCAATGATCATGTCAAACTTGCTTTCCATTTCTATGAAAAGTGTGCAAATCCACACTCATCAAGCATGCTGCCCACTACACTACAATACAGCAGTCCCCACCCAAAAGTAATAAGCTTAGTGCATTACAGTACCCGACAAAACAATTAAGAGCAAGTGAGCACTTTGGCCGCTAACCTCTTTCACTTAGAAATACATTGAGAGATTTAGGTAATCGAGTAGAATCTTTACCGTGGGATTGTAATAATAACACCTTCATCAAAAGCAGGGGAAAGTAAACAGGAGAATGACATCATCCGGCACTTGCGCGACACACAGGACCTTTTAGGTCACATCCAACATGCCGTTGAAGGTCGGAGAGTGCTGGTTTCTACATACCGACGGAGACACGTATTTGCGGTCGCTATAGAGCTTTTGTTGATTGCTCGATCCTATGAAGGGGTATTTGGTTCGGGCTTCACTGCCTTGGATTCAGACTGGGGATGTGTGTCGAGGATTGCCATGGCAAGTGAAATTGGCATCATGCAGAGGGATTTGGACTGAAGGAATTGCATTGCAGCTCCAATATCTTCTTCCATCAGTTTTGCAACTTGCCGTTCTGTACCATCTGTTGACCACTTCTCCCAAATATGCTGTGTGCTCCCGCCCTCGCTAGTTTCCCCCTTCACAAGTATATAATGCAACCAGGTCAAACTATTTATAAGACAGTTTAATCGGAGAGCCACCTACATAAAGTATCTTCTATAAAATTGTGCATAATCATCATGAATCTGTAGAAAATGTCAACAAGCATGTGGAATATATGGGATGAGAACATGATAATTGGGAAGTGCTTTGCCACTTTACAAGTGTAGAAAACATCATCCTATGCCAGCAGGGTCTAGGGTTTAAAGCTATGGAACAGTGTGATGGGCTGAAAATTTGGAAGTCAACATTCCAAATGACTGTGTGAACTTCATAAGTAAACTAAAAAGGCTTTTATTTAAACATGAGAAATTCTTCAGATGTCAGCAGAAATGTTTGAGCTTAAACTCTCCATTAAGGTTTAATGACATAAAATCTACCAGAGTTGAAGAAAAACGAAATCATTCCATATTCTCAAGTTTAATTTATCAATCATAGCAGCAAGCAATTCTTTACATCAACTCCTAAACTCGTCACATTTGCTTCTATTAGTTACTTGTCTAATAAAACCACACAACCAAGCTCCCTATCCACATGAGCTCAAGCCACATGATAAAAAAAGGTTTGGCCTCAACTCAATCTATTTTCTCAATTTCAGGCAATGCCTATGAGCCTTTTTATGCAATGCCTCAATTTGTGGCATATTATGGCAAAATCACCATCAACAGCAATACATTGCTCCCAATTATTTCTGGTCAACTACATGAAGTTTTTTCCAAGATATAGCTCTGTTAAGGAAAGTCTCACTGAACAATCAAAAGTCATCATCTTCCCTATATATGTGGCCCCCTTTCTTGTTATTCCAGGCTTCCACTAATTGAACTGATTCACTGTACCTTAACATAGCCTATGCATTATTAGTTCTTCCATGGAGCAAACCACTTTAGATGGTATTCTTTATTATATCTTTAATTAGTACGACCAGTACCTTTCTTTCAACTCCACCTTTCAACTAATGTCCATGGGATGTTGATGTTTTCTTCTAACTTTATTATTCCTTGTAACTTCCAATATGTTCTTAAATAATAACCTGTTTTCACATTTAAAGTCTATCGTTTAGTTCAAAATTTTCTTTTTACCCTTTGTTTCCTCTTCAAATTTCATATACATACATCTAATACCAGCATTTATGTGACATAGTCAAGTTTTTTCCTAGGTACTAACTATACCTTCAAATTCAATTATCCAATGCAACAATACACGATATTAGCACTAAAATCCACAGTCCTTTACCTTAAGATTTTTTTTAAAAAAAAATTGATCCATGAGTCAGCTACCTATGCACATGCAATATATTATATAGCACATGAATTTCAGCTACTACTTACCTATTTGAACTAGGAATCAGCAGCAGATAAAGAAAATACACAGAAACAACTTACATGTATATTACATAGAGTGATCATAGTAGTCCCTAAAAACAATGTGTTTATTCACCAAATGGAGGTGCTAAAATTGATTAAAAGTTTTAAGCTTACCTCAACTGACACTGGAATATCAGCTACCAGCTGGGCAACAGCACCTGCACCACCTAATCTGCTCATGCTTAGGACCTGTCATTAGTGAATAAAAATAATAAAGATCCACTTTCAAGAAAGATTTACTAAAGAAACGCAAAATCTGAAAAGAAACACTTAGTTAACTTCTCAGATCTCAGAATATGCTCTTATTTGAATTTCTGAATGTAAGGTTCTCAGAAAGACATACATCGTGTTGCTTGGGAGAAATACAAATAAGAAAAAGATCTAGACAAAAACAATAATAGCACAAAACAGAAGTTTTGAGCCTCAAAGCAATTCTTAAATTTGCCAAAAATCAGGTAAACTTCACATTTATTCCACCTGGCTTGGGTATTTTCCATCAACCCTCAAAAACTGATGCAGATGGAGTGTATCTGAAATTAATACAGCAGATCTAGGCTAGAGTTTACCTCTTTTATGTTGCTTCAAAATCATAAAAATTAACTTAAGTATGTGTTAGTCTAGAATAATATGCTATCTACTGCAGATGGCAGTTTTTGGAACAGAAATAGAGGTTCTGACTCATTCAAGCTATCACTAACTTCACTTCTGATTAATTTACTATAGTTGCAAGCTATAGTCACTCAAACAAAATAAGATGGTAATATTATTCAGTTAACATATAATGATCCTTTAATGTGGACTCAAGAATAAAAATAATGACCGAGATATCTAGATGTTTGACACAGTTAAAACATATATAGTCTATGAGAAGCTCAAGTCCGACGAGCTACTTTAAGAGAGATATATATATATATATATATATATATATATACTTACTGATAAGAAAAAGTATTTAAGGCAAATGTATTGTTTTACAAGCAAGCCAGCAAAAACAAACTAAGGCTACAGCTTTAAACTTTGTCACCATCAAGTTATGAGACTTAAGATCTCCTGTAATAGGTTGGTTATAAATTGACAGCAATGGCGTATCTTCTCAAAATATTCCTCGCTTAGCATCTTGGATGAAATGCTAATCACATTATTACAAATTTGACAAAATTCCATTAAATTTTAATAAAAGGGTGAAGCAACTGGAACAGTAAGAGTACATCAAATTTTGTTATGTTTAATGTTTTGAAATCCTAGAAGGTAAAAACTGTTTAACACATAAATCTAGCAGAAAAGAAACTAAAGATATAACTATAAACATCATTGTTGTTTCTAATAAATTATATATCATAAATATTGCTCATTCAAATCAGATAACAATTACCTTCACTTGCAGCCTCAAAAACTTTACATAGTCTAGAATCTCATCGAGCATGGCTGCTCTATCGGTCTGCATATGTAAAATAAAACTATTGGTACATAGACAAGATAAAAATGTTTAGTCACTGTCAATAAGAATCACACTTTTAGCAAACAAGTAATTAATCGAATTTCGAGAGAAATATTCTACATTTTTCTCTGGAGATTCACCAATCTTATTAGTCTGGTAACTAAATGGCAAGAATACCATCCTTAAAAAATGTAGTTCATTTAACCAACATGTATTCCAAATTTTTACACCATGTTACCACATAACTTGGATCTGCAATCAGCAGATATATCTCTTCACCTCATGCAAAATAGAAAAATGTAATCCCAACAAAGCAACTCAGAGGGTCAACAATAAAAGAACCAATTAAGTTGCGATCACAATAAGACCAGACAAAAATGTTGGTCCAAATACCAGGCAGACAGGTATATGCCGACTCACATTTGCTGGTCTACCTACGGACAGATATCAGACCATATAGCTAGCTACCAATCATTTCTTTTATTTATTTTTCAGTTACGCCAGACAGTACTGGTCATTGTGCCACCCGGTATACCAGTGCCATATTGGTGGGACAGGGTGACATAACCAGTATCAATCACCCAGTATACAACCACCTGGTTGCATAGTTAACATTTGCTGTTCTGTAAAATTTTCTCAACTCCCCAATATATAACTAGAATAATGAAAAACCAATCATTATTTTACTTTTTGAACATTGGAAATGAATCACCAACGGTTGGTAACAAAGCTAAGTTCTTCTCAAGGCAACCAAATCAGATTTCAAAACAACAAAGCTAATTCCTCTAAACATGCAAACAAACAAATAGTTACAATTCTACGTGCTTTGTATTTTTCTAATAACATAATATGCAAGGTACTGACCTTGTTAGTGTTGGGGACCAATTCCTGCAAAGCCCTTAGTCTTTCTGCTATTCTTTCTCTCCGTTGCTGCAACCACAAAAGGTCCATTCAAAATGCCTTTATGCAATATGTAAATGAAAAATGGACAAAATAACAAGATATAACTAGATCATAAACACTCTATGGCTTGACATTGCTGTTCTTGTTGAGTGTAACTAAAACGAAACTCCAGTTGGAATATAAAAGATGATTGACCAATGCTGATCCACTTATTTGCACATTTTCTGACTGTATGCATCAGAAAATTTCAACACAGTGTAGATCAATATTAATAAAATGCTGTTGTTCTCTAATGAAGAATGATTTCATATCCCACAACATGAAAAAGTACAAGAGAAAAAGTAATATTTTGATCCTGGTGCTTAACCAGTCAATTGATACTTCAGGTAATGCTAGAAAAACAGCACAAAAGATCATACCTTGCCTAAGCAATTAAGGATTTAGTGCAGATTGCAGGTCTGAATTAGCAAGGGCTAGGAAACCCGTTCGAGTATAGATTTGACTCCCCAAATCCCACAATCAGATTAAAAATTCAATTGAATAACTCACTAACAGAATGACAAAATGGAGATCATTGTAAAGTTTTCCTTAAGAGATTCACTAAAAAGAATTAATGCCAATATAGGAGAGATGTTGATGCAGAAAAAATGGGGAATTGCAAAAAAGGTGCCAGACAGCCAAACATTACCCGCTCTGCAATGCTATGAGGATCTGTGGCTTGGCCACGCCTGGCTCGCACCTTCGGTCGCGGGGCTGGAGGCTGTGGCACTGTAGTGACTCCACCTTGTTTCACTTGTCCATGGAAAGCCTGTAAAACAATTGATAGAAAGAACTCCCAAAAGGCATATATTACCATGTCAAACATATGAACTTTCCAAAGAATGTCACATATGATAAACCTCTTGCCATGCACCAGATAGTACATGAGAGAAGAGTGTGTCAAAGCAAGCACATGGATTGATATGCTCCTACCGGACGAATAGTAGAAGTTCCTCCTCTTTTTCTTTACCCTTTGGTACTTGAGCACAAAGAAGAATACACAGCTCACCAGTGGCAAATCTTTGAAATGAGAGTTCACTCCAGTAAAATGTTTTTTTTTTGTTTTTTCATATTAGCCATTCACACTTGAAATTGAAGAGGGAAAATATCTTCACACACAATTGACAATTGCAACAAATTAATAGTAATATACTGAAACCTATATTGTGTTGTCCTTATCTAATTTTTATCTAGAAAACTCAGCTATACATTAGTTGGTAAATTTATGTTTCCATAATTAGTCAGTTTAAACCTTAACATAACACCTTCAAAAATTGAACTCGCCACCACCAACACAAAGGAAAGATAAAAACTCCAGATGGGCGTATTTCATGTTTGAGCAGATGACACCTTCCTCCAACAAGATTCTTCCTAAAATGAGCGTTATGCTGACACAACTACCACTTGAATGATTTCCAGAAAACAAAATTTTTTTCATTCAATTAGCAACCAAATGGCATAAAAGAACCACTTTTTCAAGTATTCAACGAGTGACATTCAAGAATTTAAATTTCCAACCACATCAGAAATAGAAGAACAAGAATCTAAGGTTTCTAGAAGCCAACGCACCTGCGGAGGAGGATTAGACCGGATTTGATGAGGATGGATGTGTCCAAACTCCGGCGGGAACAATCCCGCCAACTGCATCGAATCCCTCTCCTGCTCCACAGCCACACCCAGTGAGCTTCCCAACTCAAATTCACCCCCAACAACAGACTGCCAATTGGGAAACGAAGGCGCAGGATTCTACACGGCCAACATTAAGGAGAAATCCAACGGGAAAACAAGACGAAACAAAAGAGACGATGCGCTCACCATCTTCGCGTCTGGCCCCTCGAAGAGCCGCTTCCCGGCCGAGGACCCCTGTTCCAGGCTCAGCCCCAGGGGGAACGCCCCGCCCCCGCGGGCGGCAACGGAGGACCCATCGCCGGAGCTCCGATGGAGGGCCATCCCGGCGGCCAGAGAGGCGTCGTCCCCACCGCCAAAGGACGACGGCATGGAGAGGATTTGCTCCAAGAAATCGTCGCCTAGGCCCTCCGACGGGGGCGGGGGCGGGTGGCTCGCCATGACGGCGGCGTCAGCGGCCGGGAGGTTTGGATCGAGGCGAACGCTGCACGAAGCGGGCGGCGGCTTGGGGCACCGACGACTCAAAGCGCATCCAAAGGGGCCGAGGAAGAGGAAGGGGAAGAGGAAGAGGAAGAGGAACCGGGTGATGTAGGTGGTGAAACAGAGTGCTTGTTTATATACATATATAGAGAAAGGAAAGATAGGCAGCGAAAAGGATGTGAAGAGGGAAAAAAAGAAGCTTTCTTTAGAGGAGGGAGATAGAGAAATATATTTCTTTTAAAAAGAAATTGATATTATTATAAAATGTTGCATTCTAAAAGTATTTAAGAACTTATTTCTTTTTATTGTCAGTGAAAAAAAAATTATTATGTCCAATAATTTAATGACACTAATGATGAAATAAATGTGAGCTTATATTCATCAACCTTGGAATTATTATCATTATCAATCACCATGTTTAATCGCCGTCCGTAGGGCTAATGCACGAATCTTGAGGCTCGGGCTTGGCTGGTCCTATCCCCGTCGGCATCTTAAGTCCGCTCGAGGAGTGGCGCTCGAGATCGAAAGAGCGAGGAGGGAGAGATGTCGTCGTTAGGGACGTCGCCGAGGGGGCTGTTGGAGATCGGCAAGTTCGCTGTGTACGTGACGGTACCCATAGTTGCCACCTATTGCTTCGCCACCGACTCCAAGACCCTCCACAAGCTCATGGCCTTCGTACGCTCTTACCCCGTCGCCTGCTTCTCTCCCCTTTTTCCCTGAAGTCCTAGTTTTTATTTGTTTGTGATGGATATTTAGTTGATTATGAGTAGTGAGGGGATATATGGAAACTCTTGCTTGTGATCTCTTTCTGCCAGTTCGATCCCTGATTACTTGATTTTGTGTGTGTTTGCTTTTCCCCTCGACATGAAACATTTAGGGCTTTAGGTTTTCTCTCTTAATTTCGCCTTCCAATCGTTTATGAAACGACTTGGATACACGAAAAAAAATATATTTTTGTGAATGCTGCCTCGGTACTTTGATTCTGCTTGTTTGTATTCATTTTTGCTCTCAATTTCATATTCGAAAGTATCAAATGGAAAAAAAAAAAAAAAAGACGATTGTTCATGAGTGTTCAATTCTCCTTTTGTAAAGTATAAGGAATCGATTTTCATCCTAAAAAGAGTGGGCTTTGAGAACAATAAATAAATATCAAACATGAGTTATATGCCAATGGGAATCATAGTAACTGGAAGTGGCTACGATGGATCAGTAGTTATCTATCATGTGGAACAGTACACTAGCATACAATTCTTTCTGGACGATTTATGGTGACTTCTGGTCAAGACCGATGCAGAAATTGCCCCTGGCCAAGAAATTGAATGAACTTTTTTTGGCCTTGGCTATCCTAATTTGAAAATTAATTGGAATATGCATCAAGAGTCATGACGCCTTTTGGTTCCCAGGTGTAAACATTCTAAACAAATTTGACTGGTGGCCCCATTCTGTTCAACCTTTTCCAGGTCAATCGAACTAGACACCTATCCATTCTAGCTTACACCCCTCAGTTTCTCTACGGGGAACAAAAATTGAATATTCTCATGGATGAACAAATAAGCTGATTGAAGGTCTGAGATCTGAGATTTTGAGATAAAGACTAATGCTACATGACAATTCTCACCTATCTTTTGTTCTTTGATTAGCTGTGATTTAATGTTTCACAATATTGTTAAATGTGAATGTGTTGATGAGTGACTGTTGATCTTCTTGTATTGTTTATCATATTAACCGGATAATGTGGCTTATTCTCTATTCATACACAACAGGTTTATGTGATGAAGAGTCATTTTTCTAAATGCAAATCTCTTAAACATTTTTCTTCACTTTAGATTGTGTATCTAATCATTCCAGATCCAGAATTTATTCTGCCATCATACATGGCATTGGAATCATGTACCCATTTTCAATACATTTCTTTCTTCTGGCATTTTCAATGATATAAACAAATTCTTTCTCCTGTTCTTGTGGTACTTCATCATCTCAGTGATGCTCAGTTTGAGCAGTGAGGAATTTCTGAATAAATCATACAATTTGTGAGAATTATTTTTTTCCACTTATTAAATTACAAAGTTTCAATGAAAAATAAATGGAAGGGCAGTGAATATTAACAGTTAATCATCAGTTAGATTGTGAATTAATTTGCATTTGCACCATATCATTTAATTCATGTGTTTAATTTTTTGATAATGAGACAGTGGTCCTAAGTGTGTCTCATCTTGAACCAAATATATATCTCAAGTCAACTGCCAGCAAGATTTTGTGGCTTGTACATATCTTGGTATCAACCAATATCAGCTACTTGGTTGTCTTGAATGCTTTGGATGAGTCCTGAATCATCACCCATTTGATATTTAGATAGTCATGTGTCTTACTTTTGATCAAGCACCCCTTATTCTTGGTTAAAACCCATAGCATATTTGCTAGAACAGTTAAAGGATGCAACTGCTGAAGTCATTACTGTATCCATTATCTAAGAAATAGGAGAACAACCATTTTGATAATTGTTGATTTAATAGAGATCCTATACGTTTTGTTTCTTTCTTTGCTATTTACCTCTGCTGCATTTGTGCATCAATAAACTTCTTTCGCCTGAACTTTGTTACTTGAGATAATTCCCAATCTTATGGCCATAATTGTTTGACCTGTTAAAGCAAGAGGCATTTTGAACTATTCGGGTAGCTTTTAGAATGTTTAATACTTACTGCATTTGACAAAAGTACAAATATATTGGCAAAACTTAGTGTATAGCTTATTTTATAAACTTATTGCAGAAATCATGAGATTAGACTGGCTACTTGGTTAAACTTTTTTTATCTGATTACCATTCGAGTCGTTTTGATAGTTGTTCTCTTTTTGTTTTGTGAACTTAGGGGAAATTCTGTCGTGATGCAATTGCATTAGGAATCTTTTGTCTATTTAACCATGACAGAAAGTGTTACTAATAATGAGCTTTATGCAGCGTTCTTATGTAGTTTATCCGCCCGAGGGTCCTCGCCCTCCTTCACCAGAGGAACTCAGGGAGATGGCCCGACAAGTTGCTCGCAAGAACAACAACCAATGAATAATTCACAGCACAAGTTTAAGGTAATAAGAACTTCTTATGGTGTTGCTAAGTTACTACAACACTGATCATTGAGATATTTTTGTTGCTTGGTGCTGTGGTAGGTGTTTGCTGGCAAAAGAATGACGTTATTTGCTTGTTAATTTCGGTCTTGAAGCTTGCAATAAGTTATGTTAAGAAAGGAATACCTTCGAATCTCAACATTTAGCTTGTTTTATCTTGATGCTTGTTTGTAATTTCATATAATTTCCTACAATCCACTGATATCCAAAATAAATGAATTATTTTGTTTTTCTTTGGGTTGCATTGTTAACATGTGGTGGGAAAAGAATCCAAAGACAGATAACACCCAAACAGGAAATTGTCATAGAATTGGAAGGTTTAGGATATCATAGAAACTATAATTTGATCGTAAATGCTCGACTCTTCAATTGCCTCTGATAGATTTATGCTTGCATTAACAGGGACTTGAAAGAATAATGTTCATGGAATATCCACATCCTTTTCTCTTTTTTTTCTTTTGAGCTTTTCTACAGGTCTCATTTTTTAGTCTTCCTTATTTTTAGAACTTGAAGGCTGGTAATTAAAGATTGCCTTTCAAGCATATGCTGCGAGTTAGACCTCCAACTGTGGTTGAAGTTATCTTTTGAGACATACAGTTCATAGGCCATATGTCACAAGTTTTATGTAATAAAAGGTGATTTATATAAAAGTAAATTGCAATTAGAGTTTGTTTTCATTTCACTTGGCTGTGGATCATTGGAACTGCATGTACAGTGGAAATCAAGATCTTCTCATCTACCAGTTAGCCCCTTTGAAAATGGAAAAAGACAGGATCTAGAAATCATCTGTAAGTCAACCCCATGAACAAAAAGGCAGATCAGGAAATTGGAAAAAGGCAGGTGTAGAATAGAGAGATCATGATTCTGGATGAGATAGATGGATGCTTTGTTTCTGGATGTGGAAGGTTCCAAGGAGGCCAAGTCTGATATGGCGACTGGAATGGGTGTGGATAACAACTGTGACTTCCTTGTCCATGCTTGGATTATGCTTCCAAGATTTCAACTGAGAGAGAGGAATCTCGAGGCATGGGTTGATTCTTTTCAAATCTTTATTTACATTTAACACAATCATTTTAATTTTTTCTTAATCCAATTTGACATGATCTAGTCTGATCAAACATGTGATGTGATATTATTGCCTCCATCTGTTAGATTATTTTTTTCTTGTTCCTCAATCTATAATCTATATTCTCTTTTGGTTCTAATCGTACTCTTATGATTATAAATGCGTAGAAATAAGAGAGAAAAATACGTGAGAATGATGTAATCATCCACCCATTGACCGAGTGCGGTCAGACGCTCGGACGTGTCGGGTCAACGGTGCCTTAATTAGCGGCGTGGCATGCGGCTCGAAAGTCAACCCGGATTCGGATCTGTGGGCATATTGGATCCGACCCTATAACATCCCTATCGAGTTTGGCACACAGTCTGACCTTTACAAGTCATCATCTAGAACGAAGCCAAAAATTGATCCCACAAGCTTTGCCGGCTGCATAATCTATTCGACATTTTAAATGATCCATGATTTTGTTTCTACTCCAAGAAAAATTTAATCTCATTAGCATAATATAATGGATCACATGCAAGTTTCAAGCATATTTATGCAATAAATTTGGATATCGGGTCCGGATCCGCGAGGATCCGAATCCTATTAAGCACACCAAGTGGACGCCTATAAGTGGTGACCCCGTCACTTGGTCACACCCGGGAATCTAATGGCTTCCTTCGCCGCCTCCTCCCTCTTCTTCCTCCTCCAAGCTCTCCTCTTACTGCCACCTTCCGCCGCCTCGAGCTCCAACCTCTTCAGGGAGTACATCGGTGCCCTATTCAACGGCGTCCGCTTCTCCGACGTCCCCGTCGACCCCGGCGTCCAGTTCCACTTCATCCTCGCCTTCGCCATCGACTACACCACCGACTCCCCCTCCCCCACCAATGGCAACTTTAACATCTTCTGGGACAGCCAGAACCTCTCCCCTGCGCGTGCCGCCGCCATCAAGCGCAGCCACCCGAACGTTCGCCTGGCGGTTAGCCTCGGTGGCGACAGCGTCGGCGGCCGCTCCGCCAACTTCACCCCTACCTCTGTCGACTCCTGGGTCGACAACGCCGTCTCTTCCCTCACCCGCATCATCAAGCAGTACCACCTGGACGGCATCGACGTCGACTACGAGCACTTCGAGGCCGACCCCGACACCTTCGCGGAGTGCGTAGGGCGGCTGGTGACGAGGCTGAAGCAGAGCGGAGTCATATCCTTCGCCTCCATCGCGCCCTTCGACGACGCTGAGGTGCAGCGGCATTACTTGGCTCTGTGGAAGAAGTATGGGCGGGTCATCGACTACGTCAACTTCCAGTTCTATGCATATGACGCGGGGACGACGGTGTCTCAGTTTCTGAGCTACTTCGATCGGCAGAAGTCCAACTACAGGGGAGGAAGAATCCTCGCCAGTATCTCCACTGAGAAGAACCCTGGGGGTCTGTCACCACAGAATGGATTCTTCAGGGCATGTAAAACTCTCAAGAAGCAAGGCAAGCTCGGTGGCATCTTCATCTGGGCCGCAGACTCTTCCAAGAGCGATGGTTTCAGGTACGAGAAGCAGGCGCAGAGCCTGTTGTCGGTCTCCAGTTGATCGAACCTCCATGCTCTGTGGATGTAGTGCTCGTGTTCTTCGTGTTCTTCACCAGAATAATTCTTCACTTCATCAGTCGAGTAGCAATCCTGTATCTTTACTACAATAATGAAATCGCCTGTCGGTTTGGTTTGTCTAAGAGCAAGAATCCGAACGAGGACAAAAAATCCAATTTGTTTTCCTTGATAGCAACATGCGAAGAACATGATGGTGTAGCATTTACAACATGCATATGATCCATACAAAACGTTGACCTTCTCACATGAGACCTTTGATGGTCTCGGATCATCAATGGCAGTAAGCTCCTCGGAAGTTTGTGGACCCTCAGACAAGGTTTTGATGGATCGATATGTCCATCAAAGACGGGATCTGTCTCGAGGCAACATCGCTTTCAGTTCTGACTATTTCATCTTATTAGCCATCAATCTTCAACCACCTCTATTGATATTTTGATGCTTATAATCCGCAGACCTAACATTCATCGCTGCTGACTCTTTACCATCATCGATCAAGACAACAGAAGTTCCAAACTGCAGCTAAAAAACTCACAGAGAGAGAGAGAGAGAGAGAGAGAGAGAGAGAGAGAGAGAGGTTATTGAATGGAAAATCACGAGAAATTTTATCCAAAAAGAATATTTTTTTTTGGCAGCAATCTGAAGCATCCACTAAAAAACCTGCAGTGTGACAGAACCAGTTTTAGGATAGGAGAAAGTGGTTTATGATCACAAGATTCTACAGATATCTATCAAACAGGACCAATAAATCTTATTGAGTGACATGATGTCATTTGTTAGATTGAAGATGAATCTTCAACTAAGTTAATACAAATATTACTGAAGAAAAATTTTGTTGACTAATATGTGCTTGTTTTTAGGACATAGGATTATTATTAGTTGTTTGTTGACTATATATATATATTTTTTTTTGGTGTATTTTCTTTCTTCTTAGCTCCCACAATGGATCATGTAATTAGAGGTGTATTCTTACTCTCCTACCTTCTTCTCCAGCCATTAAGTCTGATAATATCTGATCTAAAACTATATAACAAACAGTAAACTCAAGCATTATAATCTGCACAACAATTAGCTGATGTCAAAGAAATGCAGAAAGGGATGCCACTGGGAGTGATGGAACAATTTTCTGATACACATGCAAAAACATAGGGTTAGGGCCACTGAATCATAAGAAGAATGAGCATATACATGATCAAGGACATCTTCTCTGCCATGAGTCCCAACTTGCCTGGAGATCACTTTGTGGAATGGGTTTTCATCAATCAAATCATTTTGTGGTCATTCATGTGGATAACACCATGATCAGTTCTGATATGCTTAAAGCTGCAAAGATTAATGGCATCAAGAGACTTAATCTCCTTTTGGTTCCTGCATTGATGTCATGATTAGCTTGGTGAGCATATATAGAACTGAGTCATCATCCACATCAAGTTTTAGTCTTAGCTTGCAGGGAATCATCTGATAGAATGATTTCATAGATTTAGGCCATCTTCCACAAGAAAATTCATAGTCAAATTGTAATTGTAGTGAAGTTGCAATAGAAAGAAGAGATTTATCACATTAAGTATCATCTGATGTTTGTCTTGCAGAACATAAATTGCTTATTTGATGCAAGGCAGAAGAAAACACCACAACATACAACTGAGCTGAGACAGTTTGTTCCTCTGAAATCTTATAAAGAAAGCACTGATGAACTTATGATTATGCTGAAATTTAGATTTAGGCACACACATAACTACAAATGTTGATAATTCTATGCTTTGTTTGATTACACTTAAAAGTTCAAAAGAAAGAAAGAAAATTTTCTAAAAGGAATTCAGGAGATCAGAATTAAAGGAAAGAAGAAGTAAAATCTATATATTTAGGAGATCAGAATCAAACCAATGGCTAACCTGCCTTGGCACCAGAATGATTACCTGACCAAATGTTCATCATTTTTCCTATGTCAGTGTCTCCAGAATTTTCTTTCATACCTGACAAATGCTGCAGAAATGATTACTGAGAACAGTACACCAAGAAGAGCATTTCTTTTTAGGTAGGAAACCAGGTGAAGCTTTATGTGTTGCAATTCTTGCTGTTGGCAGGGAATCAAACAAAGACAACTTTAGAGCTCTGCTTTCCTTTGCTTTCCATAAGATTTTTGCAGCACTGCCTTCAAAATTGATGAGACTTTAATAAAGGAGGCCCAGGAACTATAATGACCTCAACAACACTGAGGAATGCAAGGATGGCAGAGGGTGGGAAGTTGCTTTCCTGAAAGCAATGCATAATTACCAGTATCATCACTGCTGTTGTTGTTCCTCTTCATCTGTATCTTTGCACCAAACCCCCAAACACATGAATATTAAATCCAAAGCTGTCCGAAGTGAATTTTCATCCTAAGATATAAACGGAAGAACTTTTCATTCAAGAATGTTGATGGATAGAATGATTATAATCATTTCAGTTAAAAGGTCATGAAATTTAATTAATGGATAGAATGCTTAATTGGATCAAAATAAAATTACATCGACAACTGGTGTCATTTAGAATGAAGAGACGAAACTTTCGAGGCTTTCCTCTTGCGATCTCTGACAAAATGCAAGCAACATTTACATTAAACTATGGCGTGCATGGTGGCACCGAGCCTTTGAGTCGAGAGCCACTGCAACTCTGCTGCGAGTCCTCGTTTCGAAGCCCTCGAAGGCAGCGATGGGTTGCCTCCGACGCCCCAAAGCGAAAGGAAAAGCAGAGTTGCAAGTTTCGAAGTCACGGCAGGGCACAGGAAACAGAGGACCCCTTAGAATATTGGCACAGTGAAAGCCGGAGGCAGCAAAGAAAAGTAGATCCCACGTAGTCCTCATGGCGGTGTCTCTCCTGCCTCCGCCGCTCGAATCGAGACGGCACGAGGCTTCCTTTCCCTTTGCTTTTGTGCGCTCAGCGTCGGAGTCTCGGGGCTCGGGAGAGAGAGAGAGAGAGAGAGAGAGAGAGAGAGCTTTGCTTTGTGTGCGCTTCTCGCTCATGCTCCCCTCGGAGAGACCACCACTGCCATGGCTTCTGCAACCCAAGAAGACAACCGCGAGTTCTACAGGGAATGCTTCGATTAGTACAAAGCTTGCAGCAGAGAAAGCTGTGACATCTGCTGCCTCAGAATATTTTATGGATAAGAAGTGCTAAGATGTGTGCATCGCTTTTTATATGAAGTCCTTTTCATATATTCTTACACGATCTCTTGATGTTTATGAAATCAAAACTGTAATAAAACCATGCAATTTTTCCTCTCAGATGCCACATTAAAATATTTTGTGATAATTGGTTTGGTCTCACATGATTTACGAGAAGAATATAAAGGTTTTATGGACTTGAATGTTTTGAATTAATAATTTACGCTCATCGGATTGACAAATTAATTATCTTAAACACACACTGCAGCAGCTAAATTATGATCTTTCATAAACCCTTCTTAAAAGTAATAATCCATCAGATATCCTCTTCTCGACTCTCACAGCTGAAACCATGGCCATAAATTTCAACTCTAATCTTACTCCAACCTCCAAATAATTTCTAGCACATCGAAGAGACAGCATTAGATTTCTTTTCATCTCTTACAAGCATAGTCTGTTATTTTGCTATGCTCAAATTAATTGTTAGGTATTAGGATATCCAGATTCCATTGTAATTGCAGCAATCGACAGATGCAGAGTTCCTCTTCTTATCAACTCTCACAAAATCCGTTTATATGGGCAAAATTATACATATTACTCACTGAACAAAGAAGAGGGAAAAAAAACGCTTCTTTTCTTCCTTCGTTACTCCTTAGAGGACCAAAGCAAGGCCGGTGATGGCCTTAACCCCTGCCGTCGGCCTCGCTGGCGACGGCCGCCATGGCGAAGCCGCCACCTCGGTCTTCTCCTCTGCCACTGCCGTCGCAACAGAGCTGTCATCCCCCAACTTTCCGACGCCGGATTCCTTGAACTCGCCAGAAAAATTGACGGCCGAGATCGAACAGGGGATTATGCCGCTCCCGCGGCCGCTATTCGCCCCTCCGCTCGCCGACTCCTCCTTGGCTTCCATGGCGGTCGTCCGCTGGTAGGGGGAAAGCCACTTGGCCCTCGTGTACTCGGGCTGCCTCCACGGCGGAACATGGAGGCCCTTCTTCTTCAGGCTCTGCCGCGCCGCTTCCGACGCGAGGGCGACGATCGACTGCAGCCGCTCGCGTCGTCCGACGAACACGGACGGCAGGTGATGGAGGACCGCGCGGTACGACTTGCTGGGCCGCGCCACCTCGAACTCCGATTTGAAGTCCACGTCCACCAGGAGGCGGTCACCGCCGTCGACGACCACGTCGATGTACTCGTACTCCCCTGCCGCGCGATCCACATGTCAAATGTCGATGATGGCGAGAGGAAAGGCTTGGGAGGGTAAGAAATCGGAGGAAAAGTGAGACGATACCGGCCGGGCAGGAGGGACTTTTATCCCACCGTGACTTGCAAATTGCGGCATCGTAGCCGAGGGATCGAAGCCCATCGACCACCATCCTTCGGCAAACGTCCTTGTTCTTCGAGTTCCTCGCCTTCTCGAGGATCTTTGACGCATCCGCCAAGAGATTTCGCTCCGCTACGCTCGCGCAGGGTACCAAACCCTGCTCAAATTGCCGAGACGGGTTTGAATTCGAGTAGGAAACTCCCAAAATGGAAACTTTCGAGCAAGAAACTACCTCGATTGACTCGGCCGCGTCTCCCGTGGGAGAGGAGGAGCCCGAGGCATCGCCATCGCGGGCATCGAAGCCGTCGTCGGAGCTGTCGTCGAAGCTGGCGTTGAAGCAGTTGCAGCGGCCCCGCGGCGGCTTCTCGTGGTTCCCATTCTCGATGAAGCTGAGGACCATCGTATCCAAGCACACCGAGCTCGGCTCGACGTCGCCACCGTCCTCCTCCCTCTCCTTCTCCCTCCCGTCTCCGGAGCCAGCGAGCTTCTCGGCCAGGGAGGGCCTCAGGACGCTCGGAAACTGCCGCTCGAGGAGCCGCTTCAGCCTCGACTTGGCCACGGCCTTCCACGGGTCGCTTCTCGGCGCGAAAGCGATCGCCCCTTCCGAATCGATCGGCCGAACCTTCATCTGGAACGGCATCGCTCAACCGATCCCCACCAAAACCCCACCTTTCCTCCTCCGCGCACCGCTCCTGTCACGCCATCTCCTACCACCGTCGAACCCTATCAAAAATCGCAGCCTATAACCCGAACTCCAGGAGGAAATGGCCGAATCCGAGGTCCACCTAAAACAAGAAACACAAAAGAACTCATTTTTCGACACCAAGAAGCTCGAAGAAGCTCGAAGAAGCACTCCGACCAAGAACTCGTTGAGCATTCAACAGAACTCCGCCATCTCACCTCACGTCCCCAAGGATTCACCTATTTCAACCACAAAACGGCGATCTCCGACGTCACCGACGCGAGGAGACACTCCCCGTCGATATTCCGGCGAAGGTCGGCGCCAGAGATGCGATTTCCTCCATTGATTCCGGGGTATGAGGTCGAAGAGTTCGGGGTCCGGAGGGACTGAGAGGTTTAAAAAGGCATGGAAAAAACCCATCTCTTTTAGCTCCGTTACGTGGCGGACTTCGCCGAGCGGCACGAACTTTCCCTCTGATCATGGCGCGTGTCCATTCTTGGACTGCCGGCGACGCACAGCCGTCCACTATTTACCAGTGTAAGACGCAAAATGTCCGAAATAGATCTAATCGATGACTTAATTAACTAATTATCCTCCTCATTATCAATAACGTTTCGGTAGACACGTGAGGGGTAGATCAGTAAATCGAGACATGAGGCGAATTCCGCGGCTCGGCATTAAATTTCCTTCTGATAATGACACGTGTCCCATCCACCGGGATGAGGCGGCGCGCAGCCGTCCACCAGATTTTTCATCGCGGACACGAAACCTCGGAATAGAATAGAATAATGTACCATTTTGCCCCTACATATCGAGATTTTTACCAGCATAGCCTTCGACACGTGAGGGGCAAGCCAGGGAAGCGATCATGTAGACGTACACGGTCGATGGCATTTCGGTGAATGACAGAAGCGCAGAGGAGTGATACGTCATTATGCTCACCGTCGCGGAGGGCGACGCACGCGACGGTCCTGATCTTTACTTGTTCACGTTTATAACGTGACTTCATAAACCGTTATTTCCCATATAACGTTTTATGTAGTGCTCACGTTCGTAACGTGAGTACGGCAGCCGTTATTTCCGACACAGCCGTTTTCTACGCGAGGAGTTGACCGGCACGGTGGGCGGTGGCGCTCCGGCGAAGAATGGAACTGCGAGGAGGGTGCGGGAGTCGTCACTCGAGTCGGGGCCCGGACTTTCTCGACGCCGAGATTCGTGAGGGATCGAGATTATTCTTTCCGCGTGAGTGCAGGAAGAGAGAGAGAGAGAGAGAGAGAAGCAGACGACGCATCGGCATTGACTCCATGTTTGAACTGTGACGAAGCTTCGTGTCTTTTCTGGATCCAGAAAGTATGCAGAAACGCACTGCTTGGTGTGATTTGATTTAATAAACGCCACGATGGAATGTTTCAGCTTTTGCAAGAATTATGGTTATTTTTACGATTAATTCGATAGAAATATGACAGGCTCTCTTGATTGATCAAAGATTTGCACACAAAGGAGCTATCATAATGTTTGATAATAATGTCATTAAAAGCACCGAAATAATTCGACAGTGTTATTATTATTATTATTATTAAGAACAAAAAAGGGGTCTCATTCATGGCGAGTGAAATGACAAGTAATTGCTCCAAATCTATAATTTATTTAGAATTAAGTATGATCATATCCTATACCATGAATGGCACACATCATCAGCTGGTTGGATGTGCATTGCTTACATAATTAATTTTAGTAGCTTGCAGTGTGAGATCAAAACCTGGAAATCTAGTTTTTAAATAGGGTGATTGACACAGAAGAATCTGAATCATATTGGACATTTTATCTATGCACCATGAAAAAAATCACACATGAGAAGCTAAAGAACTTTTGTGAAAATGTTAGAAGAGAGGACATAGGAGTCAAATCTTCTCACCAAAGCCAATTGCTTTGACATGAAGAAAGCATTGGAAATAAAGTTAAAAGAAGCAATCTTTTCTGTGGCCAAGATAGAAAAAGCAAAGTGAGAGGGAGCCTTGTGAAAGAGAAATAGGAGTTGAAAGCAGTGCTACACTTGTGCTGGTGTGTACTCCATCTCTAAGGTTAAAACAGGTGTCTAAAGTTTATGAGAGAGGTTACATCCTCAAGTTACTTTTGCTTTAAAGACACTCACTCAGATGCCTCACTTTGATTTCCCCACAAGTCATTCTTGTACTCTCTCTTTGTATTCTTTCAACAAACAGTCCATTGATAAGCTTTTGTTCTACTGGGGAAGGAATGCTACCTTGCTACCTTGAGATGCTCAAGTTTACCACACAACCTCATCTCTGGACAACCAATTTAATTATTGTTAATATTGCTATAGTCTAGCAATTATAACAAAAGGGTAAACACATTTCTCGTAGGGAAGAAATCTTTAATGTTGAAAGAATAATTAGTACAATCAACAAAATAGATCATAAAGTCAAGAATAATAAATAGAAGATTTACTTGGTTCGATACTCTTTACTTATATTAATTCTTCGTCGTAAAAAGAAAAAATATATAAGAAAATTCAAACCCAAAATCCTTATATATTCCATCAGATTTTCTCTCAAATAGTTGAATCTGCTATAAAAAAAAATTAAGAGCATTCAAAGTTTTTTTTTTTTCTTCCACCTGATGTCCCAAAACCTCAAATTACATATGAAATATATAGATCTATGAACTTCTAATCTTTACTTTTTTTTTATCAAGGCAAAAGAATTTTCAAATATGAACTTCTTATTAATTATTCAAGTGTATATCCTCAAAGCAACTTATTATTCAAGTTTTCCTGCAAATAAACATATTTCTAATTACAGATCTTCATAAACTGATTGTCCATCCCAAATTACAAGATGGAGATTTGGTTCTTGCAGTGTATATCCCAATTTAAATCAGTAAATTCCTAAAACTGAAATTATATCAGGAAGACTTCATCAGTCAATCTGTTTTTTGACTTCACCAACTATAAAAATGATTCTTTATTTAGGTACACCTTGCAATCACTCATTCTGGCTAGAGATTCTGACAAAAGAATTGGTAGAAATCTTTTTCCATCAACCTGCAATGGGTTAGAGGCAGGTGAGGATTTGCCATCATCAGGCAAGACCTTAATCATGTCTGCCAAAATTCTGCTGTTCACTGAAGCACTTAGCTATCCATCTCCAAGGAGTGAATATATTGATGTTTAAAGTGTTGCAGAACCATTTGCAAGGGAACATTAGTACTAAACTTTTTCTCTCTGAACAGATACAGCAAACCATTCAATCCCATCTAAAGTAATTAGAAACTTGCAGAGGGCTTTAAAAGATGTGGTAGGTGAGATTTTGTCAGAAGATGATGATAAAAAAAACATGATAGTTTAATTTTAGCATCACAAGTCAGTAATAGGGCTCTATATTTTGTTATATTCATTTTTTAATGCACATTTTAAGTGATCAAAATGGGATTTGATCCGATAATTTTACAATAATAGAAAGTTTTTATCAGTAAATCTTAGAAATTTATTATATAAGATATTAGATTATTATTGAGTCAATATTTTCAGTATAAAATATGAAACTTTTTTTTTTTTGATGTCTAAATCATTCTTTCATCCCCTGCTTCTCCCATTATTTTTCTCTTCTTGCACTTTGCTCCACATCATGTTTGCAAGATTAAGCTTATCCTAAATGCAAAAGATGAATATGATGAAATAACTTAGTTTGATTCTTTTGCATGAATATAAAGGACAATCTTATTATTATTTCTTGAATCTACACACATACTGCAACAGAAAGCAACTCTAAGCTGATCTAACTTTGACAGATGAATATAATTTATTGTTTCAGGCTGACAATGAGGAGATTGAGTTTGATTTGATGTGCAGGATCTTTGTGAGTATCCATGAAACTTTTCCTTTGAGATTATCTTGACAACATAAAGCTTATTAGATTGTGAGATCTAATCAAGAATTTATTAGCAGATAACCCAACCCCTCAAAGAACAAGAGATGATGCTGTGTTCATCCTGAAGTGTGATGGCTTTGAAGCTCCAACAGGAACTGCTCTTGTGAGGCTTTAAGATTCAGCAAATGACCATAAGTAGAGAAATTTTATCAGAACTAAGTCTTCCTGACTCATCATCTGCATTCTGCAAAGGTGAATTAGAAGCTAAGGTAGAAAAGAAAGATTTATTTGATAAAAAAATGTAGAGTTATACTGAGCTTAATTGAGAAATCTGGCATGAATGTCACACAAAAAAAATGGAGAACAGAAATCATGAATATAGATAGCCATCAAGACTTAAATACGGTGATAATTTGATTTCTGTATCTTTTTTTGCACAGGTTATATGCATCAAAAGATGTATTTAAATAAGTGTTGTTGATAATGAACTGCACGTATGTAATGAATGAAATTACTGTGTATATTTGAGTAAATCTCAGCTAAAATTACTTAAATATATGAGTTAGAAAATAATATGATGAAGAATAAAAATAAAAAAAATTCAAATAAGAACATATAATTTTTTTTTGGATAAAAGGTGGCTAATTATAATTGTGCACTTAATTATCGATCAAGTATTTAATAAAAAGATAGAATCCGACCCGTCAACCCGTTGGGTTGTCTTAAACGGATCGAGTCGCGTCGCTTCCGGTCGTATTGTCATATGCCCGATCCGTTAAAGACAAGTTTGTGGAGATATTGGATCCCCACGCGGTTATCGGGTCGGGTCAAGATCGCTTAACGGGTTATACGATACAATTACCACCGTCATCTCCGGTTTGCTTTGCACCCCCAAAGCCTCGCCCTCCACTACGACCACGGATCAAATGGAGTCGTCTCTCCGGGTCCGCCGTTTTGAAGGGCTCCCCTCCCCGGATGAATTCTCCTCCGAGATCGAACCCGCCAATGTTGCCGCGGTACTCGATCTGCCTCCCAATCGTTCTTCCGTAGTTTCCTTCTCGTGGTTTGATTTCAAAACTCTTCCTTTCGGCCTCTTCGCGAAAATGATCTCGGTCCAATTTTTGCCCTCTTTGTAGGTCTTTCACGGCGCTGTTAAGGATTGGAAGGCCATCTCACGGTGGAACCCTTCAGATGGAGGTCTTGACTACTTGGAGGTTACTTCTCTCTTGCTGCTTTGCCATTTCATGACTACTTTCTGTCTCCGAATGAAATCTTGAATATTTTGAAGAAAATTGTCTTTTTTAGCAATATGAGCTTCAAGACGTCAGAATGATCGGAGATGTTTCGGTTCTATGGTTGAGTAATTCTGTCAGTTTGTTGTGTAAGATGCTGGTTGAGTGCAAATTACTTGTGTTTTCTTTCTTGCGTCGTGAAGGAAAACATTGCAAAGTTCTAGGTGTTAGATAATGTGGCCCTATTTAGTTGGATAAGATATATTAAAGATATGATTGGATTCTGATTATGGTTATTGGCTAATAGTAAGGAAGTCCAATCAAAGTGAGATTCTTTAGGAGATACCCTTGATGGGAGGAAATATTCTAATAACTTATCCTAGACCCTCTGCTCTCGTCTATAAATAGACAGGACCTCAGGGGACTTAAAGCGTGAGAAGCAACACAGAAGCATCTAAGAGTTGCATAAAGATTAGCAACACAGATGCATCTAGGAGTTGCATAAAAGAAAATATTTTACAGACATAGATTGAGAGATTAAAGTCTCCCTCTCAATCTCCCTGATCCATCAATTATAGTGGTCCTGTGAAAGGATAGGAAGAGAGGAGAAGGAGTCTAGTTCTCCTTGTAGATTAGCAGAGGCGTTGGATCTAAAAGAAGGTATTCAGATCTTTCCTCCTTTCTTTACTGATAAAAGAAAATATTTATCCATGTTTTGATTTCGATCCTAGGATTAAAGATTGAGAGATTAAAGTCTCCCTCTCTCTCTCCCCGATCCATCAATTATAGTGGTCCTGTGAAAGGATAGGAAGAGAGGAAGGAGTCTAGTTCTCCTTGTAGATTATCGTGAGCAGAGGCGTTGGATCTAAAAGAAGGTATTCGGATCTTTCCTCCTTTCTTTACTGGATGACATCGAGGAAGAAAGGGTTTTGGCAAAACATCGTAAAAATACAGTTTTGCCCTTCTGTAATTAATCTTTTAGTGTTTTGATTTCGATCCTAGGATTAAAGTTTCCGCATTATTACGAAGCATGATTAAAGATGTTTGTTATGCTTACAAATTGGTAATAGTTAACGAGCCTAGGTTCTTGAAATCAAAATTTTAGATCCGCTATTGTTTTATTTGATTATGACGATGTTTGATCCGACTCATGGATCATGTCAAATCTTTGATTTATATCGATTCCTATCAATTTTGTTTATTGTATATTACGGAAATTGTGAAATGAAGTTAATTTTCACGACTTTTCGCGATTTATGATCATGATTATAGTTATCGTATGAAAATGGTTATTGTTGTATTATTGAATTGTTTAGCGATGAATTAAAGCCAGTGAATATTATTGTAATTACGTCTTAGCGACGGCTTAAGCCTCAATGGCACGCATGACGTGAGATATGAATTACCAGCGGTCACCCAAGTGACATAGACCGATCATAATTTATAAAATAGCAAATGCGATAAGTATTTGTAATTTATTTTTCTAAGCCGATCAGCGAGCCAAGCGGAGATAGCTTAGCACTTATCGCATGGACATTTTAGATTGTATTTTATATTTTTGTATTGGTCTTGCGATCACAAGTGACGAGACAGCGCGGTCCGCGACATTAAGAAAAATAGCACGCATGGCACAGCATGTTGGAGATTTAGCGGAGAATCAAAGCTTGCGCTTAATGCGGCAAGGTATTGCCGCGAGCGGCCGACCTTGGCGATACAATAGTTCGTAAAGCTCAAAGCATGTTATATTATTACAGCTAGCATTGTATTTTTATAAGCGGCGGCCAAGTTATTTGAATGCGAGGCATTGATGAAGAAGGCGCCAAACTTATTTCCTAAATAATTAAGCGAAAGTGCAGCGATTTGACATACTTATACCACTGATGGCCAGTAGCGCATGGCCGTAAATTTTTACATACATCGGCCATGCAAAAATGAAAGTATTTGAGGAATTAAAGATTACAGCGTTGAAGTGGCGCTGTTCTATCACAAGTATGTAAGCGGCATTACGCATATGAGGAAGAAAGGTTTTGGCAAAATTATAGTTTGCCCTTGGGTTGGTTTTGCTAAATTACAGTTTTGCCCTTCTGTATTTTATTAATACTTTTAGTATTTTGACGG
Organism: Musa beccarii; assembly: GCA_024322285.1. Classification (NCBI taxonomy): domain Eukaryota; kingdom Viridiplantae; phylum Streptophyta; class Magnoliopsida; order Zingiberales; family Musaceae; genus Musa; species Musa beccarii. The sequence goes on along the minus strand of CM044397.1, from coordinate 50,441,458 downwards.
TTTTGCCCTTTATTAATATGCAAAATTACAGTTTAATCATGTCAATATATTTACAATTTTGCCCTTATGAATTGAGAATTTTGATTTATATCCTCAATTATTAAAATTGATCAAAAAATAATTAAATTTGATCATGATTGTATTTTGAATTTGATTTTGATCAAATTTAGAAAGGATTAAATTTTGATCAATATTTGATTTTGATCGATTAGTTTAATTGGGTTAATAGTTAACCCAATTATGGGCTTACCCAATTAAATAAGATTGATTGACATAATAGTTCTTTTATAATTTTCTCATATGAATTATTGATTGTATTTTATAAATAAAATCCAATTATTGTTCTTAGATATTTATTTAGTTATTCATATGTATTTATTTGAAATTATGAAATGACAGTTATCTTTCACATAAAAGTTTTTCATGATTTATGTGTTATCATGATTATAGTTATTATATGAGTTTTCATTATGCTGATCAATATATATGAGTTATTGATTACAAATTGTAAATAATATCCAATTATTGTTCTTGGATATTTGTTTGATTATTCATATGTATATATCTGAAATTGTGAAATGATAGTTAATTTTCACATAAAGACTTTTCATGATTTATGTGTTATCATGATTATAGTTATCATGCATTTAATTTATATTTACGCCATTAATATTCAATAATCATTATGGTTATTGTTGTATTAATCTTATATATTAGTTATTGAATTGTTTAGCATAAATTGAATTAAAGAAATTTAGTGAATATTATTGTAGAATTCAAAGGACGTAAGTTTTATCGCCTAGGCCCTCCGACGGGGGCGGGGCGGGTGGCTCGCCATGACGGCGGCGTCAGCGGCCGGGAGGTTTGGATCGAGGCGAACGCTGCAGAAGCGGGCGGCGGCTTGGGGCACCGACGACTCAAAGCGCATCCAAGGGGCCGAGGAAGAGGAAGGGGAAGAGGAAGAGGAAGAGGAACCGGGTGATGTAGTGGTGAAACAGAGTGCTTGTTTATATACATATATAGAGAAAGGAAAGATAGGCAGAAAAAGGATGTGAAGAGGGAAAAAAGAAGCTTTTTTTAGAGGAGGGGAGAGAAATATATTTCTTTTAATTATATTAATTATAAAATATCTAAAAGTATTTAAGAACTTATTTTTATAGTGATATTTTAGATTGTATTTTCATAACCTTGGAATTTTTCATATTGTTTAATCGCCGTCCGTCTTGAGGGCTCACGGCATCTTAAGTCCGCTCGAGGAGTGGCGCTCGAGTCGAAGAGCGAGGAGGGAGAGATGTCAGGGACGTCGCCGAGGGGCTGTTGGAGATCCAATTCGCTTTATAACGGTAATACATTACTAAGACCCTCCACAAGCTCATTTCGATCTTAAAGTCCTAGATTTGTTTGTGATGGATATTTAGTTGATTATGAGTAGTGAGGGGATATATGGAAACTCTTGCTTGTGATCTCTTTCCGCCAATTCGATCCCGATTACTTGATTTTGTGTGTGTTTACTTTTCCCCTCGACATGAAACATTTAGGGCTTTAGGTTTTCTCTCTTAATTTCGCCTTCCAATCGTTTATGAAACGACTTGGATACACGAAAAATATATATTTTTGTGAATTCTGCCTCGGTACTTTGATTCTGCTTGTTTGTATTCATTTTTGCTCTCAATTTCATATTCGAAAGTATCAAATGGAAAAAAAAAAAAAAAAAAAAAGACGATTGTTCATTGTTCAATTCTCCTTTTGTAAAGTATAAGGAATCGATTTTCATCCTTGGGCTTTGAGAATAAATAAATATCAAACATGATTTATATGCCAATGGGAATCATAGTAACTGGAAGTGGCTACGATGGATCAGTAGTTATCATCATGTGGAACAGTACACTAGCATACAATTCTTTCTGGACGATTTATGGTGACTTCTGGTCAAGACCGATGCAGAAATTGCCCCTGGCCAAGAAATTGAATGAACTTTTTTGGCCTTGGCTATCTAATTTGAAAATTAATTGGAATATGCATCAAGAGTCATGATTTTGGTTCCCAGGTGTAAACATTCTAAACAAATTTGACTGGTGGCCCCATTCTGTTCAACCTTTTCCAGGTCAATCGAACTAGACACCTGATTCTATTACACCCCTCAGTTTCTCTAAACAAAAATTGAATATTCTCATGGATGAACAAATAAGCTGATTGAAGGTCTGAGATCTGAGATTTTGTGAGATAAAGACTAATGCTACATGACAATTCTCACCTATCTTTTGTTCTTTGATTAGCTGTGGTTTAATGTTTCACAATATTGTTAAATGTGAATGTGTTGATGAGTGACTGTTAATCTTCTTGTATTGTTTATCATATTAACCGGATAATGTGGCTTATTCTCTATTCATACACAACAGGTTTATGTGATGAAGAGTCATTTTTTTAAATGCAAATCTCTTAAACATTTTTCTTCACTTTAGATTGTGTATCTAAGCATTCCAGATCCAGAATTTATTCTGCCATCATACATGGCATTGGAATCATGTACCCATTTTCAATACATTTCTTTCTTCTGGCATTTTCAATGATATAAACAAATTCTTTCTCCTGTTCTTGTGGTACTTCATCATCTCAGTGATGCTCAGTTTGAGCAGTGAGGAATTTCTGACTAAATCATACAATTTGTGAGAATTATTTTTTTCCACTTATTAAATTACAAAGTTTCAATGAAAAATAAATGGAAGGGCAGTGAATATTAACAGTTAATCATCAGTTAGATTGTGAATTAATTTGCATTTGCACCATATCATTTAATTCATGTTTAATTTTTTGATAATGAGACAGTGGTCCTAAGTGTGTCTCATCTTGAACCAAATATATATCTCAAGTCAACTGCCAGCAAGATTTTGTGGCTTGTACATATCTTGGTATCAACCAATATCGGCTACTTGGTTGTCTTGAATGCTTTGGATGAGTCCTGAATCATCACCCATTTTATATTTAGATAGTCATGTGTCTTACTTTTGATCAAGCACCCCTTATTCTTGGTTAAAACCCATAGCATATTTGCTAGAACAGTTAAAGGATGCAACTGCTGAAGTCATTACTGTATCCATTATCTAAGAAATAGGAGAACAACCATTTTGATAATTGTTGATTTAATAGAGATCCTATACGTTTTGTTTCTTTCTTTGCTATTTACCTCTGCTGCATTTGTGCATCAATAAACTTCTTTCGCCTGAACTTTGTTGCTTGAGATAATTCCCAATCTGATGGCCATAATTGTTTGACCTGTTAAAGCAAGAGGCATTTTGAACTATTCAGGTAGCTTTTAGAATGTTTAATACTTACTGCATTTGACAAAAGTACAAATATATTGGCAAAACTAAGTAGTGTATAGCTTATTTTATAAACTTATTGCAGAAATCATGAGATTAGACTGGCTACTTGGTTAAACTTTTTGATCTGATTACCATTCCAGTCGTTTTGATAGTGGTTCTCTTTTTGTTTTGTGAACCTTAGTCGTGATGCAATTGCATTAGGAATCTTTTGTCTATCTAACCATGACAGAAAGCGTTACTAATAATGAGCTTTATGCAGCGTTCTTATGTAGTTTATCCGCCCGAGGGTCCTCGCCCTCCTTCACCAGAGGAACTCAGGGAGATGGCCCGACAAGTTGCTCGCAAGAACAACAACCAATGAATAATTCACAGCACAAGTTTAAGGTAATAAGAACTTCTTATGGTGTTGCTAAGTTACTACAACACTGATCATTGAGATATTTTTGTTGCTTGGTGCTGTGGTAGGTGTTTGCTGGCAAAAGAATGACGTTATTTGCTGGTTAATTTCGGTCTTGAAGCTAGCAATAAGTTATGTTAAGAAAGGAATACCTTCGAATCTCAACATTTAGCTTGTTTTATCTTGATGCTTGTTTGTAATTTCATATAATTTCCTACAATCCACTGATATCCAAAATAAATGAATTATTTTGTTTTTCTTTGGGTTGCATTGTTAACATGTGGTGGGAAAAGAATCCAAAGACAGATAACACCCAAACAGGAAATTGTCATAGAATTGGAAGGTTTAGGATATCATAGAAACTATAATTTGATCGTAAATGCTCAGCTCTTCAATTGCCTCTGATAGATTTATGCTTGCATTAACAGGGACTTGAATGAATAATGTTCATGGAATATCCACATCCTTTTCTCTTTTTTTTCTTTTGAGCTTTTCTACAGGTCTCATTTTTGAGTCTTCCTTATTTTTAGAACTTGAATGCTGGTAATTAAAGATTGCCTTTCAAGCATATGCTGCGAGCTGCACCTCCAACTGTGGTTGAAGTTATCTTTTGAGACATACAGTTCATAGGCCATATGTCACAAGTTTTATGTAATAAAAGGTGATTTATATAAAAGCAAATTGCAATTAGAGTTTGTTTTCATTTCACTTGGCTGTGGATCATTGGAACTGCATGTACAGTGGAAATCAAGATCTTCTCATCTACCAGTTAGCCCCTTTGAAAATGGAAAAAGACAGGATCTAGAAATCATCTGTAAGTCAACCCCATGAACAAAAAGGCAGATCAGGAAATTGGAAAAAGGCAGGTGTAGAATAGAGAGATCATGATTCTGGATGAGATAGATGGATGCTTTGTTTCTGGATGTTGAAGGTTCCAAGGAGGCCAAGTCTGATATGGCGACTGTGGATAAGAACTGTGACTTCCCTGTCCATGCTTGGATTAGGCTTCCAAGATTTCAACTGAGAGAGAGGAATCTCGAGGCATGGGTTGATTCTTTTCAAATCTTTATTTACATTTAACACAATCATTTTAATTTTTTCTTAATCCAATTTGACATGATCTAGTCTGATCAAACATGTGATGTGATATTATTGCCTCCATCTGTTAGATTATTTTTTTCTTGTTCCTCACTCTATAATCTATATTCTCTTTTGGTTCTATAAATCACCACGACCTCCCTCTCATACTCTTACGTGAGATAATAATTGACTGCTGTGTGTGTAACTTACGATTATAAATGCGTTGAAATAAGAGAGAAAAATGCGTGAGAATGATGTAATCATCCTCCCATTGACCGAGTGCGGTCAGACGCTCGGATGTGTCGGGTCAACGGTGCCCCAACCAATCACATACGACTGTCGTGGGAAATCCTTAATTAGCGGCGTGGCATACGGCTCGAAAGTCAACCCGGATTCGGATCTGTGGGCATATTGGATCCGACCCTATAACATCCCTATCGAGTTTGGCACACAGTCTGACCTTTACAAGTCATCATCTAGAACGAAGCCAAAAATTGATCCCACAAGCTTTGCCGGCTGCATAATCTATTCGACATTTTAAATGATCCATGATTTTGTTTCTACTCCAAGAAAAATTTAATCTCATTAGCATAATATAATGGATCACATGCAAGTTTCAAGCATATTTATGCACTAAATTTGGATATCGGGTCCGGATCCGCGAGGATCCGAATCCTATTAAGCACACCAAGTGGACGCCTATAAGTAGTGACTCCGTCACATGATCACACACCCGGGAATCTAATGGCTTACTTCGCTGCCTCCTCCCTCTTCTTCCTCCTCCAAGCTCTCCTCTTACTGCCACCTTCCGCCGCCTCGAGCTCCAACCTCTTCAGGGAGTACATCGGTGCCCTATTCAACGGCGTCCGCTTCTCCGACGTCCCCGTCGACCCCGGCGTCCAGTTCCACTTCATCCTCGCCTTCGCCATCGACTACACCACCGTCGGCTCCCCCTCCCCCACCAATGGCAACTTCAACATCTTCTGGGACAGCCAGAACCTCTCCCCTGCGCGTGCCGCCGCCATCAAGCGCAGCCACCCGAACGTTCGCCTCGCGGTCAGCCTCGGTGGCGACAGCGTCGGCGGCCGCTCCGCCAACTTCACCCCTACCTCTGTCGACTCCTGGGTCGACAACGCCGTCTCTTCCCTCACCCGCATCATCAAGCAGTACCACCTGGACGGCATCGACGTCGACTACGAGCACTTCGAGGCCGACCCCGACACCTTCGCGGAGTGCGTAGGGCGGCTGGTGACGAGGCTGAAGCGGAGCGGAGTCATATCCTTCGCCTCCATCGCGCCCTTCGACGACGCTGAGGTGCAGCGGCATTACTTGGCTCTGTGGAAGAAGTATGGGAAGGTCATCGACTACGTCAACTTCCAGTTCTATGCATATGACGCGGGGACGACGGTGTCTCAGTTTCTGAGCTACTTCGATCGGCAGAAGTCCAACTACAGGGGAGGAAGAATCCTCGCCAGTATCTCCACTGAGAAGAACCCTGGGGGTCTGTCACCACAGAATGGATTCTTCAGGGCATGTAAAACTCTCAAGAAGCAAGGCAAGCTCGGTGGCATCTTCATCTGGGCCGCAGACTCTTCCAAGAGCGATGGTTTCAGGTACGAGAAGCAGGCGCAGAGCCTGTTGTCGGTCTCCAGTTGATCGAACCTCCATGCTCTGTGGATGTAGTGCTCGTGTTCTTCGTGTTCTTCACCAGAATAATTCTTCACTTCATCAGTCGAGTAGCAATCCTGTATCTTTACTACAATAATGAAATCGCCTGTCGGTTTGGTTTGTCTAAGAGCAAGAATCCGAACGAGGACAAAAAATCCAATTTGTTTTCCTTGATAGCAACATGCGAAGAACATGATGGTGTAGCATTTACAACATGCATATGATCCATACAAAACGTTGACCTTCTCACATGAGACCTTTGATGGTCTCGGATCATCAATGGCAGTAAGCTCCTCGGAAGTTTGTGGACCCTCAGACAAGGTTTTGATGGATCGATATGTCCATCAAAGACGGGATCTGTCTCGAGGCAACATCGCTTTCAGTTCTGACTATTTCATCTTATTAGCCATCAATCTTCAACCACCTCTATTGATATTTTGATGCTTATAATCCGCAGACCTAACATTCATCGCTGCTGACTCTTTACCATCATCGATCAAGACAACAGAAGTTCCAAACTGCAGCTAAAAACTCACAGAGAGAGAGAGAGAGAGAGAGAGAGAGAGAGAGATTGAATGGAAAATCACAAGAAATTTTATCCAAAAAGAATATTTTTTTTTGGCAGCAATCTGAAGCATCCACTAAAAAACCTGCAGTGTGACAGAACCAGTTTTAGGATAGGAGAAAGTGGTTTATGATCACAAGATTCTACAGATATCTATCAAACAGGACCAATAAATCTTATTGAGTGACATGATGTCATTTGTTAGATTGAAGATGAATCTTCAACTAAGTTAATACAAATATTACTGAAGAAAAATTTTGTTGACTAATATGTGCTTGTTTTTAGGACATAGGATTATTATTAGTTGTTTGTTGACCATATTATTTTTTTTTATTTTTTGGTGTATTTTCTTTCTTCTTAGCTCCCACAATGGATCATGTAATTAGAGGTGTATTCTTACTCTCCTACCTTCTTCTCCAGCCATTAAGTCTGATAATATCTGATCTAAAACTATATAACAAACAGTAAACTCAAGCATTATAATCTGCACAACAATTAGCTGATGTCAAAGAAATGCAGAAAGGGATACCACTGGCAGTGATACACATGCAAAAACATAGGGTTAGGGCCACTGAATCATAACCTCTGTTCATAAGAAGAATGAGCATATACATGATCAAGGACATCTTCTCTGCCATGAGTCCCAACTTGCCTGGAGATCACTTTGTGGAATGGGTTTTCATCAATCAAATCATTTTGTGGTCATTCATGTGGATAACACCATGATCAGTTCTGATATGCTTAAAGCTGCAAAGATCAATGGCATCAAGAGACTTAATCTCCTTTTGGTTCCTGCATTGATGTCATGATTAGCTTGGTGAGCATATATATATGGAACTGTGCCAAAACCCACATCAAGTTTTAGTCTTAGCTTGCAGGGAATCATCTGATAGAATGATTTCATAGATTTAGGCCATCTTCCACAAGAAAATTCATAGTCAAAATGTAATTGTAGTGAAGTTGCAATAGAATGATGAGATTTATCACATTAAGTATCATCTGATGTTTGTCTTGCAGAACATAAGGCAGAAGAAAACACCACAACACACAACTGAGCTGAGACATTTTGCTCCTCTGAAATCTTATAAAGAAAGCACTGATGAACTTATGATTATGCTGAAATTTAGATTTAGGCACACATAACTACAAATGTTGATAATTCTATGCTTTGTTTGATTACACTTAAAAGTTCAAAAGAAAGAAAGAAAATTTTCTAAAAGGAATTCAGGAGATCAGAATCAAACCAATGGTTAACCTGCCTTGGCACCAGAATGATTACCTGACCAAATGTTCATCATTTTTCCTATGTCAGTGTCTCCAGAATTTTCTTTCATACCTGACAAATGCTGCAGAAATGATTACTGAGAACAGTACACCAAGAAGAGCATTTCTTTTTAGGTAGGAAACCAGGTGAAGCTTTATGTGTTGCAATTCTTGCTGTTGGCAGGGAATCAAACAAAGACAACTTTAGAGCTCTGCTTTCCTTTGCTTTCCATAAGATTTTTGCAGCACTGCCTTCAAAATTGATGAGACTTTAATAAAGGAGGCCCAGGAACTATAATGACCTCAACAACACTGAGGAATGCAAGGATGGCAGAGGGTGGGAAGTTGCTTTCCTGAAAGCAATGCATAATTACCAGTATCATCACTGCTGTTGTTGTTCCTCTTCATCTGTATCTTTGCACCAAACCCCCAAACACATGAATATTAAATCCAAAGCTGTCCGAAGTGAATTTTCATCCTAAGATATAAACGGAAGAACTTTTCATTCAAGAATGTTGATGGATAGAATGATTATAATCATTTCAGTTAAAAGGACATGAAATTTAATTAATGGATAGAATGCTTAATTGGATCAAAATAAAATTACATCGACAACTGGTGTCATTTAGAATGAAGAGATGATCTTGCGATCTCTAACAAAATGCAAGCAACATTTACATTAAACTATGGCGTGCGTGGTGGCACCGAGCCTTTGAGTCGAGAGCCACTGCAACTCTGCTGCGAGTCCTCGTTTCGAAGTCCTCGAGGGCAGCGATGGGTTGCCTCCGACGCCCCAAAGCGAAAGGAAAAGCAGAGTTGCAAGTTTCGAAGTCACGGCAGGGCACAGGAAACAGAGGACCCCTTAGAATATTGGCACAGTGAAAGCCGGAGGCAGCAAAGAAAAGTAGATCCCACGTAGTCCTCATGGCGGTGTCTCTCCTGCCTCCGCCGCTCGAATCGAGACGGCACGAGGCTTCCTTTCCCTTTGCTTTTGTGCGCTCAGCGTCGGGAGTCTCGGGGCTCGGGAGAGAGAGAGAGAGAGAGAGATGGAGAGAGCTTTGCTTTGTGTGCGCTTCTCGGTCATGCTCCCCTCGGAGAGACCACCACTGCCATGGCTTCTGCAACCCAAGAAGACAACCGCGAGTTCTACAGGGAATGCTTCGATTAGTACAAAGCTTGCAGCAGAGAAAGCTGTGACATCTGCTGCCTCAGAATATTTTATGGATAAGAAGTGCTAAGATGTGTGCATCGCTTTTTATATGAAGTCCTTTTCATATATTCTTACACGATCTCTTGATGTTTATGAAATCAAAACTGTAATAAAACCATGCAATTTTTCCTCTCAGATGCCACATTAAAATATTTTGTGATAATTGGTTTGGTCTCACATGATTTACGAGAAGAATATAAAGGTTTTATGGACTTGAATGTTTTGAATTAATAATTTACGCTCATCGGATTGACAAATTAATTATCTTAAACACACACTGCAGCAGCTAAATTATGATCTTTCATAAACCCTTCTTAAAAGTAATAATCCATCAGATATCCTCTTCTCGACTCTCACAGCTGAAACCATGGCCATAAATTTCAACTCTAATCTTACTCCAACCTCCAAATAATTTCTAGCACATCGAAGAGACAGCATTAGATTTCTTTTCATCTCTTACAAGCATAGTCTGTTATTTTGCTATGCTCAAATTAATTGTTAGGTATTAGGATATCCAGATTCCATTGTAATTGCAGCAATCTACAGATGCAGAGTTCCTCTTCTTATCAACTCTCACAAAATCCGTTTATATGGGCAAAATTATACATATTACTCACTGAACAAAGAAGAGGGAAAAAAACGCTTCTTTTCTTCCTTTGTTACTCCTTAGAGGACCAAAGCAAGGCCGGTGATGGCCTTAACCCCTGCCGTCGGCCTCGCTGGCGACGGCCGCCATGGCGAAGCCGCCACCTCGGTCTTCTCCTCTGCCACTGCCGTCGCAACAGAGCTGTCATCCCCCAACTTTCCGACGCCGGATTCCTTGAACTCGCCAGAAAAATTGACGGCCGAGATCGAACAGGGGATTATGCCGCTCCCGCGGCCGCTATTCGCCCCTCCGCTCGCCGACTCCTCCTTGGCTTCCATGGCGGTCGTCCGCTGGTAGGGGGAAAGCCACTTGGCCCTCGTGTACTCGGGCTGCCTCCACGGCGGAACATGGAGGCCCTTCTTCTTCAGGCTCTGCCGCGCCGCTTCCGACGCGAGGGCGACGATCGACTGCAGCCGCTCGCGTCGTCCGACGAACACGGACGGCAGGTGATGGAGGACCGCGCGGTACGACTTGCTGGGCCGCGCCACCTCGAACTCCGATTTGAAGTCCACGTCCACCAGGAGGCGGTCACCGCCGTCGACGACCACGTCGATGTACTCGTACTCCCCTGCCGCGCGATCCACATGTCAAATGGCGATGATGGCGAGAGGAAAGGATTGGGAGGGTAAGAAATCGGAGGAAAAGTGAGACGATACCGGCCGGGCAGGAGGGACTTTTATCCCACCGTGACTTGCAAATTGCGGCATCGTAGCCGAGGGATCGAAGCCCATCGACCACCATCCTTCGGCAAACGTCCTTGTTCTTCGAGTTCCTCGCCTTCTCGAGGATCTTTGACGCATCCGCCAAGAGATTTCGCTCCGCTACGCTCGCGCAGGGTACCAAACCCTGCTCAAATTGCCGAGACGGGTTTGAATTCGAGTAGGAAACTCCCAAAATGGAAACTTTCGAGCAAGAAACTACCTCGATTGACTCGGCCGCGTCTCCCGTGGGAGAGGAGGAGCCCGAGGCATCGCCATCGCGGGCATCGAAGCCGTCGTCGGAGCTGTCGTCGAAGCTGGCGTTGAAGCAGTTGCAGCGGCCCCGCGGCGGCTTCTCGTGGTTCCCATTCTCGATGAAGCTGAGGACCATCGTATCCAAGCACACCGAGCTCGGCTCGACGTCGCCACCGTCCTCCTCCCTCTCCTTCTCCCTCCCGTCTCCGGAGCCAGCGAGCTTCTCGGCCAGGGAGGGCCTCAGGACGCTCGGAAACTGCCGCTCGAGGAGCCGCTTCAGCCTCGACTTGGCCACGGGCTTCCACGGGTCGCTTCTCGGCGCGAAAGCGATCGCCCCTTCCGAATCGATCGGTCGAACCTTCATCTGGAACGGCATCGCTCAACCGATCCCCACCAAAACCCCACCTTTCCTCCTCCGCGCACCGCTCCTGTCACGCCATCTCCGTCCACTGTCGAACCCTATCAAAAATCGCAGCCTATAACCCGAACTCCAGGAGGAAATGGCCGAATCCGAGGTCCACCTAAAACAAGAAACACAAAAGAACTCATTTTTCGACACGAAGAAGCTGGAAGAAGCACTCCGACCAAGAACTCGTTGAGCATTCAACAGAACTCCGCCATCTCACCTCACGTCCCCAAGGATTCACCTATTTCAACCACAAAACGGCGATCTCCGACGTCACCGACGCGAGGAGACACTCCCCGTCGATATTCCGGCGAAGGTCGGCGCCAGAGATGCGATTTCCTCCATTGATTCCGGGGTATGAGGTCGAAGAGTTCGGTCCGGGGGGACTGAGAGGTTTAAAAAGGCATGGAAAAAACCCATCTCTTTTACGTCCGATACGTGGCGGACTTCGCCGAGACGCACGAACTTTCCCTCTGATCATGGCGCGTGTCCATTCTTGGACTGCCGGCGACGCACAGCCGTCCACTATTTACCCCTGTAAGACGCAAAATGTCCGAAATAGATCTAATCGATGACTTAATTAACTAATTATCCTCCTCATTATCAATAACGTTTCGGTAGACACGTGAGGGGTAGATCAGTAAATCGAGACATGAGGCGAATTCCGCGGCTCGGCATTAAATTTCCTTCTGATAATGACACGTGTCCCATCCACCGGGATGAGGCGGCGCGCAGCCGTCCACCAGATTTTTCATCGCGGACACGAAACCTCGGAATAGAATAGACTAATGTACCATTTTGCCCCTACATATCGAGATTTTTACCAGCATAGCCTTCGACACGTGAGGGGCAAGCCAGGGAAGCGATCATGTAGACGTACACGGTCGATGGCATTTCGGTGAATGACAGAACCGCAGAGGAGTGATACGTCATTATGCTCACCGTCGCGGAGGGCGACGCACGCGACGGTCCTGATCTTTACTTGTTCACGTTTATAACGTGACTTCATAAACCGTTATTTCCCATATAACGTTTTATGTAGTGCTCACGTTCGTAACGTGAGTACGGCAGCCGTTATTTCCGACACAGCCGTTTTCTACGCGAGGAGTTGACCGGCACGGTGGGCGGTGGCGCTCCGGCGAAGAATGGAACTGCGAGGAGGGTGCGGGAGTCGTCACTCGAGTCGGGGCCCGGACTTTCTCGACGCCGAGATTCGTGAGGATCGAGATTATTCTTTCCGCGTGAGTGCAGGAGAGAGAGAGAGAGAGAGAGCAGACGACGCATCGGCATTGACTCCATGTTTGAACTGTGACGAAGCTTCGTGTCTTTTCTGGATCCAGAAAGTATGCAGAAACGCACTGCTTGGTGTGATTTGATTTAATAAACGCCACGATGGAATGTTTCAGCTTTTGCAAGAATTATGGTTATTTTTACGATTAATTCGATAGAAATATGACAGGCTCTCTTGATTGATCAAAGATTTGCACACAAAGGAGCTATCATAATGTTTGATAATAATGTCATTAAAAGCACCGAAATAATTCGACAGTGTTATTATTATTATTATTAAGAACAAAAAAGGGGTCTCATTCATGGTGAGTGAAATGACAAGTAATTGCTCCAAATCTATAATTAATTTAGAATTAAGTATGATCATATCCTATACCATGAATGGCACACATCATCAGCTGGTTGGATGTGCATTGCTTACATAATTAATTTTAGTAGATTGCAGTGTAAGATCAAAAGCTGGAAATCTAGTTTTTAAATGGGGTGATTGACAGAGAAGAATCTGAATCATATTGGACATTTTATCTATGCACCATGAAAAAAATCACACATGAGAAGCTAAAGAACTTTTGTGAAAATGTTAGAAGAGAGGACATAGGAGTCAAATCTTCTCACCAAAGCCAATTGCTTTGACATGAAGAAAGCATTGGAAATAAAGTTAAAAGAAGCAATCTTTTCTGTGGCCAAGATAGAAAAAGCAAAGTGAGAGGGAGCCTTGTGAAAGAGAAATAGGAGTTGAAAGCACTGCTACACTTGTGTTGCTGTGTACTCCATCTCTAAGGTTAAAACAGGTGTCTAAAGTTTATGAGAGAGGTTACATCCTCAAGTTACTTTTGCTTTAAAGACACTCACTCAGATGCCTCACTTTGATTTCCCCACAAGTCATTCTTGTACTCTCTCTTTGTATTCTTTCAACAAACAGTCCATTGATAAGCTTTTGTTCTACTGGGGAAGGAATGCTACCTTGCTACCTTGAGATGCTCAAGTTTACCACACAACCTCATCTCTGGACAACCAATTTAATTATTGTTAATATTGCTATAGTCTAGCAATTATAACAAAAGGGTAAACACATTTCTCATAGGGAAGAAATCTTTAATGTTGAAAGAATAATTAGTACAATCAACAAAATAGATCATAAAGTCAAGAATAATAAATAGAAGATTTACTTGGTTCGATACTCTTTACTTATATTAATTCTTCGTCGTAAAAAGAAAAAATATATAAGAAAATTCAAACCCAAAATCCTTATATATTCCATCAGATTTTCTCTCAAATAGTTGAATCTGCTATAAAAAAAATTTAAGAGCATTCAAAGTTTTTTTTTTTTCTTCCACCTCATGTCCCAAAACCTCAAATTACATATGAAATATATAGATCTATGAATTTCTAGTCTTTACTATTTTTTTTATCAAGGCAAAAGAATTTTCAAATATGAACTTCTTATTAATTATTCAAGTGCATATCCTCAAAGCAACTTATTATTCAAGTTTTCCTGCAAATAAACATATTTCTAATTACAGATCTTCATAACTGATTGTCCATCCCAAATTACAAGATGGAGATTTGGTTCTTGCAGTGTATATCCCACTTTAAATCAGTAAATTCCTAAAACTGAAATTATATCAGGAAGACTTCATCAGTCAATCTGTTTTTTGACTTCACCAACTATAAAAATGATTCTTTATTTAGGTACACCTTGCAATCACTCATTTTGGTTAGAGATTCTGACAAAAGAATTGGTAGAAATCTTTTTCCATCAACCTGCAATGGGTTAGAGGCAGGTGAGGATTTGCCATCATCAGGCAGGACCTTAATCATGTCAGCCAAAATTCTGCTGTTCACTGAAGTACTTAGCTATCCATCTCCAAGGAGTGAATATATTGATGTTTAAAGTGTTGCAGAACCATTTGCAAGGGAAGATTAGTACTAAACTTTTTCTCTCTGAACAGATACAGCAAACCATTCAATCCCATCTAAAGTAATTAGAAACTTGCAGAGGGCTTTAAAAGACGTGGTAGGTGAGATTTTGTCAGAAGATGATGATAAAAAAAAAACATGATAGTTTAATTTTAGCATCACAAGTCAGCAATAGAGCTCTATATTTTGTTATATTCATTTTTTAATGCACATTTTAAGTGATCAAAATGGGATTTGATCCGATAATTTTACAATAGTAGAAAGTTTTTATCAGTAAATCTTAGAAATTTATTATAGAAGATATTAGATTATTATTGAGTCAATATTTTCAGTATAAAATATGAAACTTTTTTTTGTTTTTTTGATGTCTAAATCATTCTTTCATCCCCTGCTTCTCCCATTATTTTTCTCTTCTTGCACTTTGCTCCACATCATGTTTGCAAGATTAACTTTATCCTAAATGCAAAAGATGAATATGATGAAATAACTTAGTTTGATTCTTTTGCATGAATATAAAGGACAATCTTATTATTATTTCTTGAATCTGCATACATACTGCAACAGAAAGCAACTCTAAGCTGATCTAACTTTGACAGATGAATATAATTTATTGTTTCAGGCTGACAATGAGGAGATTGAGTTTGATTTGATGTGCAGGATCTTTGTGAGTATCCATGAAACTTTTCCTTTGAGATTATCTTGACAACATAAAGCTTATTAGATTGTGAGATCTAATCAAGAATTTATTAGCAGATAACCCAACCCCTCAAAGAACAAGAGATGATACTGTGTTCATCCTGAAGTGTGATGGCTTTGAAGCTCCAACAGGAACTGCTCTTGCGAGGCTTTAAGATTCAGCAAATGACCATAAGTAGAGAAATTTTATCAGAACTAAGTCTTCCCGACTCATCATCTGCATTCTGCAAAGGTGAATTAGAAGCTAAGGTAGAAAAGAAAGATTTATTTGATAAAAAAATGTAGAGTTATACTGAGCTTAATTGAGAAATCTGGCATGAATGTCGCACAAAAAAAATGGAGAACAGAAATCATGAATATAGATAGCCATCAAGACTTAAATATGGTGATAATTTGATTTCTGTATCTTTTTTTGCACAGGTTATATGCATCAAAAGATGTATTTAAATAAGTGTTGTTGATAATGAACTGCACGTATGTAATGAATGAAATTACTGTGTATATTTGAGTAAATCTCAGCTAAAATTACTTAAATATATGAGTTAGAAAATAATATGATGAAGAATAAAAATAAAAAAAATTCAAATAAGAACATATAAATTTTTTTTTTGGATAAAAGGTGGCTAATTATAATTGTGCACTTAAATTATCGATCAAGTATTTCATAAAAGGATAGAATCCGACCCGTCAACCCATTGGGTTGTCTTAAACGGATCGAGTCGCGTCGCGTCCGGTCGTATTGTCATATGCCCGATCCGTTAAAGACAAGTTTGTGGAGATATTGGATCCCCACGCGGTTATCGGGTCGGGTCAAGATCGCTTAACGGGTTATACGATACAATTACCACCGTCATCTCCGGTTTGCTTTGCACCCCCAAAGCCTCGCCCTCCACTACGGCCACGGATCAAATGGAGTCGTCTCTCCGGGTCCGCCGTTTTGAAGGGCTCCCCTCCCCGGATGAATTCTCCTCCGAGATCGAACCCGCCAATGTTGCCGCGGTACTCGATCTGCCTCCCAATCGTTCTTCCGTAGTTTCCTTCTCGTGGTTTGATTTCAAAACTCTTCCTTTCGGCCTCTTCGCGAAAATGATCTCGGTCCAATTTTTGCCCTCTTTGTAGGTCTTTCACGGCGCTGTTAAGGATTGGAAGGCTATCTCACGGTGGAACCCTTCAGATGGAGGTCTTGACTACTTGGAGGTTACTTCTCTCTTGCTGCTTTGCCATTCCATGACTACTTTCTGTCTCCGAATGAAATCTTGAATATTTTGAAGAAAATTGTCTTTTTTAGCAATATGAGCTTCGAGACGTCAGAATGATCGGAGATGTTTCGGTTCTATGGTTGAGTAATTCTGTCAGTTTGTTGTGTAAGATGCTGGTTGAGTGCAAATTACTTGTGTTTTCTTTCTTGCGTTGTGAAGGAAAACATTGCAAAGTTCTAGGTGCATTTGTGTCCAAGCTGGTACTGACAGCAGATGAATGAACAACATGTTTGGTGATAACTCTGTAATTACAGTATTCTTATAGGGGTTTGGTTTGTGATAAGGGCACAAAGAACTCAGGATAAGTGTTTGTTGGTTGTTGATCTGTTTGCTGATACGATGATTAAGAGTTTAAGAACGTTTAGTTACAACTGGAAGTATCAGATTGCTTCAAGAGGGTCTGTTTGTGTGGATCAGTACCTCCATCGCTATATGTGATCTCAGGCCTCGAGTTGGATGCAAAAATTTCTTGCCAAACTAAATTACTGAAACAACTTCTCCAGCACTAATGAAACTTCCAGATGAATGCTGCAGAATAACGGCTTCACTTTGATGTGATATTTCGATATGCTAATTCTGAAAATCCATTGTTTTACAATGTTAGGGTGGCAGCCTAATGTGTTCAGAAATATTGTTGTAAATATTTGATGAGGGAATGACACTGGCTGGAGTCCTATTGGAAAGACATTCTCTGTGTATTTCTTCCACTTTTAAGGATGTGCCTTCACAAGTTTCACACCTGTAAAAATTATGGGCTACTGCTGAGGGACTCATAGGCAATTTGAATGTAAGTGCTAGATTTTGTGTGAGGCTTTTTTGAAAAAGACTGGATGCCATGGGATGACCAGGTTTTATTATTATCTTGATTGAAATTGCAATCTTTCTTTTCTCAACACTTCAATTGACATGCCACATTTTCTATGTAAACATGGGTAAAATGACCTGCGGGTACTGCCTGCTATGATCTATTTTAGGAGATCCAAAAGTAAACAATTTCTAGTAAAGTAGGAACTTTCATGGGTGGCCATCTTTTTTACACGACACTTTATCCTTAGCTCAGAATAGTGCAATGTTATGTGAATGATGGTAAAATAACTGCAGGAAAGTGTTGGGTCTTCTGTCTTAGAGGCTATGCTGTCAAGATCAGGGCGAATTTTCTACGGTGATATTAGAAGTCATGAGAGGGTATGATCCCCCTTCCTTCTCTCTCTCTCAATTGCTTTTTAATATTATAAATCACATATATCTATGCACATCATGTTCATGGTTTTCACAGACTAGCTTCCTTAGCTCGGCGTATGTAAATCTGATTATAGGTACCAATACCGTTCTCTACATTTATTACCTCTTGCAAGAAGCATCTCCAAAATTTGGATGTTGGTAGCTCTTTTGAGGCACAAGTCTGTTCAGAAGATTCAGACTTGGCTAACTCAGATATCCCTGGTGAACTATATGTAGCTCAGGTTGGAACCATGAAATATTTTTAATATGAATCATTTAGCACATGTAGTACAAATGGTTGAAATTGTTCTGAAATTTCTTTGCAATTATGAATCTAAGAAATAACCTTGTTTATGTGTGACAAAATGAGCTGACTGCATCCACAGGTTCCCATCATGAACACGGAAAGAAATGAAAGGTGTCCGTTGGAGACTCTGACAGAAGACATCCAGACGGTTCTGCTCAGCCTTCATTTTCCTTTGTTATTTTCCTAGTATGAGACCAGATCTTTCAGTTAGGATGCATATGGACATATGTAATTGTGATTGACTTTCTTTGTGATGTAGCCTGTGTTTCTAGGGACCAAAACTTTGGCATCGATTAACTTCTGGATGAATATGGCTCATTCTAGATCAAGCACTCACTATGATCCACACCATAATCTGCTTTGCGTGGTATCTGGTTGCAAAAGAGGTATTATCTTAGTTCATGTTTTCTTACTTGACAAAAATCCTAAATCTGTTCCAACTGGAGGTTTTTTTTTCTTTCCCTTTTTACAACTTTGTGACCATGGTTTACTACAGTTAAAGTCATTAGTTTTTTCTCCTGTATTGCAATGTAGGTTGATCAATTTGTTTGAGAACTGGTTGAGTAAATAGATTGAGCTGTATTTTAATAATTGATCTATTAATTGGATGCCAGTGTATGCCTTGATAAATGACATGGAACTAGATAAGCTTAAATTTCAAGCCTTTCTGGCATTTCAATTGGTCTGTAGAGTTAAATGGATTACAAACTAGAATTTGCTAAACCTAGTGGCCATGTCTTGCCTTGTGACATTTTTTTTCTAACTTACCATGAAGTTTCTAATAACCATACAATTGTTTTGTCTGGATTTTTCACAGTAGTACATACTGCAAGTACATGTATTACACATCATACTTTAGCTTTGGTAGGATGGACTTTTAAATCATATTGGCTGGTCAATGCACAAACAGTATCGAAGTCAATCTGTAACAGAACATCATGCAACTAATAATTTTTGACCTGATTTAAAATAAACTTCTGGTTAGATTTATCAGGTGATGGTCTGCCCTAGATTGATATGTACTTTCCACTTGGGGGACATGGATTTTTAGGATTCACTCAAGCTGAGTGTTTGTTTGTCTGAAGTGACACTTCATGATGTAAAGACTGACAATTTGCTTGTCTTGTTGCACTTCTCTTCATGTTTGATAACTCACACATGCTGTTATACGTGGTTGTAGTGGTCCTTTATTCTTCCCACTGACAAACTTGTGTTTTTGAATGTGTATACACATATTGAACACAAATGATGTAATGGTTATCCAGTTAGTTCCTATAGTGGTCTATGGTGCATAAGCTAGGTTTTTTTTTTAAAAAAAGATGTGAACTCCTTCCATCATCATTTTGTGATCTTTTTCCTATATTTTGATCATGACTTATAATTAGTGCTTGTTATATTTCGATGATCCAGCACACAAGTGGTTAGGTCTCTATATTATAATTGATGGTGCCATCATGCTTCTATCTTCACACTCTATATTTTAATATTAAACTTTAACTTTCTTCATGAACTGTTTTGTTGATAAGCTATGTGACTCATATCTCATTTGGCCATTTGTGTGGCTTAGGTGTACCGGTATGACATGTGATAAATAGTCATTTTATGTTTTAATATAATGTATATTGATTACACCATCTGTCAAACTCTTCCTTCCCAGTTGTCTTATGGCCCCCTTCTGCATGTTCCATATTATACCCGATGCCAGTGTATGGAGAGGCCTCAAACCATAGGTATGATGTTCTTTGATTATACAAGGAAAACTATATAACCACTTAAAATCTTCATTTTTCTCTGCAGTGCTGTTAATATAGAGAAGCCTGATTTTTTGGTCCATCCAAGAGCCAAAAACTTTGAGGAGCATTCCCAGAAGATCATTCTTCATCCTGGAGATGCTCTTTTTATTCCTGAGGGATGGTAGGGTAAATTGTTTGTTTGTTTATAATACATTTTCTTACTTGCTATCTGAAGCATAACTTTTTACATTCATCTGTGCTATAGGTTACAATTCTTTGTTTTTGTTTTGCAAGACACGTATGCTTAGTTTTTTTTTTTTTTCAAGAAACATGGTGCTAACTCAGCAACTTCAGGAACAAACTCTTCTTGGTAACTTTGCATCCTGGCCTATCTGGTTCTTGTGCAATAAAAATAAAAAGACAATAATTTTTAATTGCTATAAAATGCTGAAAATATTATTAAAATCTCCAGGAAATTTTTATTTGATATGCTAATAAGAGTGCTAATTGTTATTGATTGTTGAGGATTATAGTAAGTTTAGGTTAAACTTTTGTACTTCTATCTAATGGCAATTGCCATATACTCCTTTAGGAGGGAGAAAAGTTTACACTGCAAAATTGACATTGCATGTGTGTATGGATGATGTTAGGTTGGTCATGCCCGGTGTTTTTAATAGATACTCGGGTGAGGTGAGGCCCGATTGCCTCACACGACCTCTAGGCGACATCATCCACTGAGGTGCTGCCTAGGCGCTCACCCGAGTGAAAGTGGCGTAGCACAAGAAATTAGAAGAGAAAGGACGAGATTGGAAGAGAAAGGGGTCCAGGTGAGGAGGGCACTGAGTTGAATGCAAATACAACAGAATCGATCAGTGCTCGGTGGCGAAGACTTGATCTGTGCTCGGTGGTGGATGAGAGGGTAGAAGCTGCGATAGAGGGGAGGGCAGGTGATCTCGCTGGAAGACGAAAAGATACGGTTTTGTAGGCGGCGGATGGGAGGGCAGAAGACTTGTTGGAAGATGTGATCTCTCTCTCCCCTCTCTTTCTCTTTCACGGTTTACCTTTTCTCACGCCCAAGGCATGATGCATGATGGACATGAGAAGTAATTAGTGCGCTGTGAAAAGCAATAAGTAGTGCCTAAGACACGATGCATGATGGACATGAGAAGTAATTAGTGCTGTGAGAAGCAATATGTAGAGCATTAAGTAGCAATAAGTGGCATAATAAGTAGCGCACTAAGTATTAAATCACAATAAATAGCACTCTTGATTCCAATTCTGTTCCGTCAAGATGCCAATTGACTTATTCATTTCTAAATTTGGGTCAGGAATGACCCTATTGAATGCTATTGAGCTCAAATTATGAGTCAACTTAGGTAGAGTAGTTAAATAATCACATTCTGTAATATATATTTCAAGACGGCTATGGGAACTCAATTTGATGAAGTATTTTTATTTTTATGATCATATTTTTTATTTTAATATTCTTGAGTGCCTCGCTTTGCTCAGGCAAGCATGTAGCATCTCGAGCGTTTTGGGACCTTAACGTCATTTGGTGCTTAGCACTTTTAAAAACATTGGTCATGCCATCGTGAGCTCAACCTTCGAAATTCTAAAGCATGCCTCACCCTTTTTACCTATGCATAAAGACATTGAAATAGCCTTGTTATGGTTTTAAATGGGCCTAACCT
This sequence comes from Musa beccarii, assembly GCA_024322285.1. Lineage (NCBI taxonomy): Eukaryota > Viridiplantae > Streptophyta > Magnoliopsida > Zingiberales > Musaceae > Musa > Musa beccarii. The sequence goes on along the minus strand of CM044397.1, from coordinate 50,419,830 downwards.
ATTGGCTTAGTTTCCATCTTGACCATGACTTTGAGTGCACATGTCTCTCTCTCTGTATAGATAACATTAATAACACTAATACAGACATATATACATATATATACATATATATATATATATATATATATATATATATATATATATATATATATATATATATATATATATATATACATATATATATATATATGTATATATATATACATATATATATGTGTATATATATATATGTATATGTATATATATATATGTGTATATGTATTTATATATATATATATATATATATATATATATATATATATATATATATCTAGAGATAGACACAATTACAAGGATTAAATTGTGGTGAAGATGACATCATTGACCTTCCTTATAAAAAGTATGGGTGGGCATATGCGAGAGTAAGGTGAACAAGATGGAAACCAGCTGTGAAACAAGAAATGTGGAGACTCAGAACAAAAGCCAGTGAGAAATTTATAGGCAAGGGTCAGGATGCTGCTGATGAAGACAACAATTATTCATATGAATATAGCATGGGAGTATGGGTTTGGGAGAAACAGAAGTGGAGATGTAGGAAAAGTGAGAAGGAAAGAGGAGGTTGATGAGAGCAGAAGGGAAATAAGGCCTGAAGAGGAAACATTTGGGGGTTGTAAATTTATATGTATTAAACGAGACCTGGTCTAGTCGGGTTAATTTGAAATTACTTTTCCCTGATCCAAGCTGGCCTAATTGGAGCTGGAAAACATAATACGAGCTTGCTGAAATTTTAATAGGTTCTGGTGTCCTTTTCCTTTTCTTTCTTCATGTAGTTTTTGGAGTGTCTCAAAAAATAGATCTTTCTTAACGTAGTATCTAGAGTGCGTCAAAAAATAAAAAAAGACATCTTTGATAATCGAGGGGTTAATGAAAAAGATTTGCTGAAATGATCCACACAGAACAATTCTAACCTCAGTATGCATAGTTCTATGGTTCTATTCCTTTATTATGTGTATTAGATTGTTAAAGCTATAAATTTCAGTATCTATTGTATTTGATTTGACAGTTAATGCTATTGTAAGAATTTATAAAAGCATAAAAGATACAGATAGGTTGCTTTTGCTGACATTAGTTTGACTTTCAGAAGACAAATTGTTGCACTGGTGTAACTTGTGTCATTGTCTTGCTTATTATCCTTGATACAATTTTGGAGGCTCGTTGCTATATTTGTTAAAAAATAACACTTAGTATAGTTGCTGCCATGATTACGATTTCTTCTTTGAGCGAACCTGTTCTCTGTGCTTGCTTTATATGTTTCACTGATTAGGAAGATTTTAGCAGGTTTCACCAAGTGGATAGTGATGATTTAACCATAGCAGTAAATTTTTGGTGGAAATCAGACATGATGTCTAACATGTTGGAACACATGGATCCATATTATTTGAGGCGGATTTTGAATAGGTATTATGTTGCATTACCCTTTTGAAATGTCTTTTCCTTGCAGTTGCTGTATTTTGTCTGGCATAACCAAACTATATACATCTTAACCCTTGGTATTCATATCCTAATAAATGTTAATTTTTTCTATTTTTCTTAATGTGCTACTGTTTTTGTGGATATCTAATTAGAGTTTACATCTTTTTTCTCTTCTGTTTGCCTTATGGGATGGCATTTCTATCTTCCTGATGTATAAATAGATTGGTGGAGAAGGAAAAGGTACACATTTTTCAGTTTCAATCATATTATTTTAATGGTGTGAATTTTCTGTTTTGTGGAATCTTTCTGTTTAGCCTCCATTATTACATTTTGTACCTATTCTCTTGTTACTGATAAACTATCCTTTTGTCAGAATAAGAATTATCTAAGTTGACCTTGTGTTTTAGTTACCAAGTCCTTCGAATTTTCTATGCTTTCAGTTATTTGCTTCATCAAATATAGTAATGGTTAATTATTGGTCATTAATTAAAAAGGTTGGAGGTAACACTTCAATAAAATGTGAAAAAAGATAAATAGGATGAAAAAGGGAAGATTAGAAAAAAATCAAGAAACTCATGGAAGCAAGGTGCTTAAGGCAAAATCAAGCAAATATAAATAGTTTAGGTTGAAGATTGTTACTTTAGGCAAATTCATGGCATATCCTAGCTTGAATCTTGGGCACCATTAAGTGTATAAATATTTAGAATGTTAGGAAAATAATTTAATCTACTTCACTGTTATTAGTCTGAACAAGTTTTACAATTTAATAGGTTCCTAAATCCACTCACATTTTGGAACTCCTATCCTCATCTCCATGGTTGTACCTTTAGTTTTCTACATCAAAATCTCTGTGACACCATATCTATATTTTTTCTAAAGATTTTTAACATGTAGTTTCTGTCTCATGCAACGTTAAACCATGCTAGCAAATGTAATCTGTTGATCAGATGGATCAAGTATTTCTTCTTTGCGATCAAGTGTCTCTTCTTAGCTCCAAAGACCATCCCTTTAATCTTTTAGTTTATGCTTCAATTAGCCTGTATCTGCATTTTGGCCGTGAAGTTTCTCAGCAATAAATATTTTTTGTTTACTACCCACACTTTGCCTTGTTTTAGTGACCACCTCTGTTCTAACTTAACTATAGCTGCATTTTGCCTTATTTATTTAATCACCACCTCCACCAGTGGCTACAACAAATATATCGAAGTCTGCAGACTACATCTTTGTTTTCAATGTTTAATGGGCTATACATGAAGATGTTCTGAGAAGCATGTTAGTCTTGTTGATTTGAATATGTGATTTTTTATTGTATTTTTCAATGACTTTTTAACTGATAGGTAACTTATTGAATTTCAGTTGCAATTTAACTATGTAATTGGTTTACATTCTGCTGGGAATCGGACAGAATCAAATGTTACATGAGAGCTTCACTGGTGGTTCCAAATTTATAGAAAATTATCAACTTGCTGATGTTGCCTCAGAAGGTTAGCCATCTTCCTAAACAAATTTTAGATTGATCCTTGCAACTGCATGACTTTTATGCATCTTTTCATGTTATTGGCCTGTAATGAACATGAGTTTGATGAAGACATGCAGACACTATTGTCGAGTAGATTAATTTTTTTTAATATATAAGTAGTTGAAGATGGAAGCTTCAATCGCTACCTTGGATGTCTAATCAACTCTGAAATTTTATGAGTTTTTTTAATCTGCATATGAATTAAAGGTTATCTTAGATTTATGAAATGAGGTGCTGAATGCTCTGCCCTTAATATAGTGCTTTATGCCCATGGTGTGGAGTAATAGAACAAGTGTGTATCCAGAATTTATATGCTGATGGTCAACATGAGCATGCATGAGGCATGCAGACCCAGTGATGACACCGCATGTATCCAGAATTTATATTCTGATGGTCAACATGAGCATGCATGTGGCATGCAGCCCAATGATGACACTGCATATGGCTATGACTACTGTAGCAGAGTAGTGCTTCAATCCACAGTTCAGCTTGTTACCAGGAACATGTTGGGCCATGCTTTGCTTGTGAATTGAATATTTTATAGTGTGATTTAAAAGTGTTAGTAGTAAGTCCCAAAATGCCCGCGCTAGCGCAGCGTGAGCGCGAGCAAAATATAAAAATATATAATATAATTAATAAATATAATTATTTAAATAAAAATCTAATAATAATTTTAAATAAATAAAAAAGTATTAAAATCAAAATAATATATTATTAATCTAATAAATAAAAAATACTGTTAACAGTTAGCAGTATACTATTAACAATTTAACATATTGTTAACGATACTAGAACCTAACTAGAGCAGAGCCAGGAAGCGGCGGCGACAATGCAGACCGGTAACCAGCGCGAAACACTGGTTCAGTCGCCGATTTAACCAGGCGCGACGCTCGAACGCCAACACGGCGCGGCGATGCGATGGCGGCGAGAGCAACGATAGTGGCGATGGCAATAGTAGTAGCGGCGGCGGGAGCGGCAGTGAAAACGATGGCGGCGGCGCCGATGAAGTGAGGCGCAAGGTTAGGGTTGGGGAAGACGTGATAGCGGCGAACCAGCGTTAAAACGCTGGTTCGATCGCTTGCTTCCGGCGCTCTTGCGCGCCAACACTGGCTCGGCGGCGCCAGCGCGCTCTCTTTGAAGTGATTAAATGAAGCGCGCTGGGCCTTGGTCTTACTGGCGCCTTTAACGCCGGTTCGGCCGGTTTAACCCGCGCTAGCTCAAAAGCCTAACGCTGGGCTCGGCGAAGCGCCAATCGGTGCCTCTTTGAAGTGAGGCGCCTGAAAATGAAGCGAGGCGCTCGGGCCTCGCCTCGCCTTGCCCGAGCACTTAGGCGAGCGCCCGAGCGCCTATTGAAATCATTGCTTCTGGGTCATATTAAGGTCTTTGGAGTTCCATAATATTATTTTGAAAACAACACAAGTTTTTGTATGTGGTTGAACATGCCATTATTGTGTGCCATTTGCATATAAATGAAAAGATTCATATAATGCATTCTGGCCCATGTTGAATGGGCCTTTGTACAATGCAATGACATGTAGACACAATGTCAATTAGTCACGAAACTAGGGTTCACCATTTCGGGTATTGGACTTGTCTCATAGATTTGTTGGGTCCGTACATACCGATTTGTACCGATATACCGACACACGGTATGCTTGGGCATGTCAACAGGAACTTGGGTGATTTGTGTCTCTGTCGCCTGCTGTACTTGTCCATACCACCCATGCCGTACCAACTTGGGCAGTACAAGAAGCCTTGCACAAAATCATGACCTTTTTGTTGATTAACAAGTCTTGTGCCTATGCATTCCCAGAACAATTCCTTTCCACAAAATTGAACATCTTTGCTAGCACCTTATGAAGTTATAAATTCCAAAGCTATCATTAACTAACAATGCTAACAGTATATGCTTATAGGTTTCATGTACATGTAGCATTGACAGGAGAATTGAGGGGTTAAAGAATTGGTCCAGACAAAGTCTTAACTCCACTAAAGATGTGAGGGTTTTGAGGGAAACAAAGGTTTTTGAAATCGGTAGAATGAGCATTGTAGATGAATTGAACTAGTAGCAACTATTTAGATGCAATTTTAAAACCAAAAGTAATTTCCAAGCAGTGGTGATTTTTATCAAGAGTTTTATGTCCATATGTGGGGGTACTGAAGTAGGAACTCGTGCTTGTACATCCTTTATTTTTAGAAATTTTAAAATTTTCTATTCTCAATTTTCATTTCTAAAATTTTTAATTATTTCAGATTGGTTTAGATCTCACCAATCTCATTCGATTGGTCTGGTCGATATCAATTCTATTGGTGCTGACCAATTATGGCTCTGATTTTGATTTTGTATAGGGTGATGAGACGCTTTTTCTTTTAATAAAATAAATAGTTTGGTGTCTTATTTCATTGCTCATGTAAGATCATTTACTCAATGCACGTGGTTGCAAACATAGGATAACATGGTTGTTGGGGAAAAAATAGTTATCACTTAGCGTATAATGAGTTGCGATAATCTCCTACACGGGGGTGTGGGGTTGGTGGGGGTACTGAAGTAGGAACTCGTGCTTGTACATCCTTTATTTTTAGAAATTTTAAAATTTTCTATTCTCAATTTTCATTTCTAAAATTTTTAATTATTTCAGATTGGTTTAGATCTCACCAATCTCATTCGGGTCTGGTCGATATCAATTCTATTGGTGCTGACCAATTATGGCTCTGATTTTGATTTTGTAGGTGATGAGACGCTTTTTCTTTTAATAAAATAAATAGTTTGGTGTCTTATTTCATTGCTCATTAAGATCATTTACTCAATGCACGTGGTTGCAAACATAGATAACATGGTTGTTGGGGAAAAATAGTTATCATTTCCTCCTACACGGGCACCCACCCATTTATTTACTTGTACAAGCAGCTAAATCAAATGAAACACTTATATTACATGCACAAGAAAACTTACAAATCTTACCACAGAACAACTGCACTTGAAATGCAACTGCAGAATTGTTTTTCTTTGGATACGAGGATTTTCTTTCATAGAATTAGGATATTTATGGAAATCGAGCAAATAGCTTCTGGTGTAGGATTCTTGACGATTCAGTATGCTGATGTATAATCTGCCCCATGTTTAATCTGTTATGACATTTCCTCATGCAATATGATTCTCTTGTAATAACTTGATCAGACAATCATGAAATGGAGCGCTGTAAGCTGAGAGATACTACAAAAGAAAATAGCAGGAGGCATGGAATCTTGCAGCAGCTGGAACCCTTTGCACTTCATGTGCTATATGAACTTGTCTCTTTAGTTCATAATACTATTAGTGTGGATAATCAAAATGGATCTACTGAGTCCACTTCAAAAGATTCGTGTAGTCCAGATGTTGAAAAGGAGCAGATAGTGAAAGATAATCCACGTCTGTCAGAAATTGACACAGTTGCAAACATCTTTTTGGCTGTTGAACCACTTGTGCTCCGAAATATTCTGCTGGGAATGGTGGTAAGCATGTACTTTGCTTATATTTCAAAGGCATTAAATGTGATTGGCATAAGTTGCCTTATTAGCATATGCATGAGAAAATTTGTTAGTCTGAACTGTATTCTTATAATGTTGCAGTAGATTGGTCAAGTAAGCAAGCAAGCAAGCACAAATGATGAACTGGAGTAGTGCATTTTATTTCAAGTACTATATTTCCCGGCACAAATTATGAAATAAGTTGATGTAACAAGATAATTTCTTGAGATCATCTTGATTGTAGGAACAAAAGTGCCCTAGATCATCTTCTATGACAGAAGTGTATCATCTTCAGATAATCTTTTATAACAAAATTCACATCCTTGAAATGTGAAGATGAAAAAATGCAGTTCAAGAAACTAAATCTGCAAAATAGTCCTGATCCTCTACCTTAGGGACAAGGTGGATCTGAGAGACGTGAAATTGTTACGGAGCAAATTGAATCCAATCGAAGGACATGTGGCAATTCCTTTGTGAGCAAGTTGGAATTCAGACCATAACAATTTAAGCTAGGTCATATTATATGTTCCAAAAATTGCTTACTTGTTATTTATCTGCATTGATTTTGAGTGTATCATCCTTTTCATTAACCATTTTCAAGGAGACAATATAGAAACCGCTACCTACTGGCTATCTAGAAGGGTTATTGGTTCTTCTTTCATTCGATGTAAGGCTCTAAATTATCACAATAGAAATGACTTGTTTTTGCAAGTGAGTCACTGAGGATTAGTCCTACTGGAGGGAAATAAAAGTTACTATAGTCCTAATTGAGGGAAACACAAGTTACTGTTGGTTTTGCTATCATACTATTACAACGTTCGAACAGCCTACATTATCAGTCTAAATTGAACTAATAGAGAATCCACACTTCTTTTAGCATCACTTTCCAAGGACCTTGGAAGCCCTTATCTTGCACATGCTTTCACCAAAGGGTGCAGAAGTTCTGACGAGGAAGTTTGATGAGATGGATCAACAAATCATGAAAGAGGAACAGTGAGTGGATCCTAACTTCTTTTTTCATAGACATGCAACTTGAGGGATGAATTTCTTATTGCCTCCCTTCTGTTGTATCCAGGTGTGAGTTTTACCGTCAATTTTATGGTGTTTTCGATGACCAGTTTGCTGCAATGGATGCAATATTGAACGGGAAAGAATTATTTGCTCTTCAGGTACTTGATTTTCTGCAGTGATGTATCCATTCTGTGGACCGTCTTCTTTGAGCTAAATATCTAGCGCAGTCATTGTGCCTATCTAACACAAACAGGAATCTGCTGATATGATGAGCTTCTATGCCATCAGCTTCTTTCCCTAGGGAAGATTTTTTCTGCATGGATACGATCGCTTTCTTTTCCTTTTATTCAGAAAAGAAGGTGTCATGCGCACAAGAGAGACTACCAAGGTCGCATTGCTTTGCTGATAATAATCATGGAACTGCATTGCAGGCATTCAAGAATGTGCTGGATAAGTACCTTGGGGCACGTCCTGACCAGCCAAATAGTTGATGGAGCTAAAGCCGTTCGAATTCAAGATCAAGCTTTCTGCAAAAACTTGGAAAGGTTCCATCCTTGCTAGTGGATCATTAAAGAGAATGTCGAGGTTATAAGCCCGTGCTCAACTAGAGATGAGTAGGTTATGATGTAACTTATCAAGTATGAAAAAAAAAATGTTTTGATTAAAGTTACATTATTTATTTCCAATTGTTAAAAGTTGATATAGATTTGTGTCTCTTGTTTATCACTAAAGTTCTTGGAATTTGTGATGACCCACCCGGTTCAAAGTATTTATCATGACAAGCTGTGAGCATTCTTTATTTTACTCGTATGTAGCTTTTCTAATCGATTTGCACCGTACTCTTGAATTCGATTTCGTGTGTCTAATTTGGCTTGCACTTGATGATGTTGAAGCTTAATATACGTTGAGTGTTTTTTTCTTAAAACAGTTTTAAGTTTTTTGGGTAATCCTATTCATAATGTGTGTCAAACAAATGTTTTGCTCTCCTCTCTCTCTCTCTCTCTCGCCTTTCTTCATGTGGTAATCTCATCGTAGGTGAGTTTTTTTTAATTTCTTTTTCTATTGCTGTGTTTGGCGGAGAATGTGATCTGTTGAAAAGGATTGCTAAGGATTGATGTAATTGTGGTCAAATCACAGTGAAACCGACAATTAACTTGAAAAGAGTCACAAGAAGGCCCAGCAAACCCCCTTTGTCACCACATCACCGTTATTTGTGTCGATACTTGTAACACAATGCTTTCTTGAGTGACTCATTCCGGCATTAGAAAGTATTTAAAGTTTTTAATGCATTATAAATTCTCTTTCGCACACGGTGCGCTCGCTTAGGACAAAAAATTGAATTTATGATCAAATTTTACTTTATCCCGTCGGATGGTTTGATATAAAATAATATCATTTAGGGAATAATACTTTATATTTTCATTGCGCACAAATTACTTCCATAAATTATTTTTGATATATTATCTATTATATTATATATATGTGCATATATCATGTAATGATCTCATTGTTAGATTAGATATGATATATATATATTCTCCCTTTTATTTATACTCTCTGCAGCGGAGACGAGGGGAAGAGAGAACCCTAACAAGCGAAACAGAAGAGAAGGCGGAAGGATGGACGTGGTGAAGGTGCAGCAGATGTCGGGGAGGGCGGTGGAGAAGGTGATCGTCCATCCGCTGGTGCTGCTGAGCATCGTCGACAACTACAACCGCGTCGCCCGCGACACCCGCAAGCGCGTCATCGGCGTCCTCCTCGGCTCCTCCGCCAAAGGCACCGTCGACGTCACCAACTCCTACGCAGGTCAGGGCGTAATCCGCCACCAGATCGTTTTCCCGATCTCTTGCCATCGTCTTCTGGTTTAGGTGTTGCATACTTTGTTTCATGTTCCTAGAGTATCTAGAAACAATATGGAACTATAGGTTAATGATATTGTTGTCTTGATTCTTTCCTCTTTTCCTTCTCCATTTCTTCGCGTCGAAGGTTGCGAAAGATTTAAGTATGGAAGATGTCTCACGGCATAATTGGAATCAAAATTAGGTTTATGTTGTTGCCCTTTACTCGTGTTTTTTACAAATAAGTATAAAGAACCTATGGGTTAAAAGTTTGGTGTAGGTGTGAATTCTTTCTTTATGTTCTTTTTCTGTTTGTTTATTTCAATCTATTGCTTAAGAGAAGTATGGAAGGCGAGATTTATCTTAACTGGAAATCAAAATAGAGTTTTTTGTCGCTGTCTTCTACTGATGGGTATTGGTTTCAGTTTGCTGGTATTGCTACTTGAGGGATATGGTTGATTTATTATGCGGATTGATTTCTGTTGTAAGTTTGACTAGGTTTGAGTATAATTAGAATTCTTCTGTACCCAATTGTTATTTTTATAAATTAAATTTTCATTATTTGTATTTGATGTTGTTAAGTGCAGATGCACTATATTTTAGATGTATGTTAAGTTAGGATAGGTTTCCAAATTCTAGGTAATCCACCCCCACCAGTGTTGTTTGGGAGCTTAAATGATATTTAGTTCCAGTTAAAAATAACGGGCTGCTGTAATTATGATGGGGGATAAATAGTCAATTGGAACATTTTAATTGACTGATATGGTGGTGACCTATCTTGATCAGTTGCTTTAGTATAACTTCTTATGATCTGCGCATTACTCACTGTCTAGAATTGCTTATCTCCTACTAGCTGTAATTTATGAGCTTCATAGTGAAACATACAAAATCAGATTAGCATCTCATTTGGGCTGCTACCAACTGTTCTGAACCAAAATGTGGAATGGTTTTGTTAGCCCAAGTCACCAATGCACTTAGCAAAAGCATCCAGACAAGATCATACAAGATTAGTCCTGAATGTTTCCAACAAATTTAACATAAATGTAAAGGATTCTAAGTTTATGTATATGCTATCTTCATGCAGCATCATGTAATCAACAATGTTATGTTTATGTCAGCACAATTCGCAGAATGTGAATAATTTACCTCTGACTCATTTGAGGAGTTTGTTTTCTCTATTTGCATAAAGTATCATCTGCACATCCTACATATATGCTGAAGTATGTGCCATACTATTAGGAAGCATTTGACCAAAATCTGTTTTTGATATAACTATGCCAGGGAAAAAGAGAAAAATATTTGCTCTTGGTTTAATAATTTTCTCTTTTTCCATGTATGTTAAACCAAGAGCAAATATTTTTTCGTCTTGCATTTCTTTTCTCTTCTTTTCTCCACCAAATGCCCAAAGAGAGTAATGAAATGCCAACATCAAGACTTATTGTAGAAGAACAAGGATATATGTAACTTGTTCTCATGGTTTCAAGGTTTGAACAAATAAGAATGCAAAGAGCAGAATGTCTACCTTAGGTAGAACAAAGTGAAGCCAGACGACAAATTGGTAGAGCAGAGTTATATGTCAAAATAATTGCCTTTTATTTTGATTTTAAGATTACTAAGTGGTTTATGTGAATAATCTGCTTAATGTTCTACAAGAGGTGGATTTAGTTTGCAGTTAGTGGGGTGTACTATTTTTTAAGTTATGCATCACTATAATAGTGAGACAAACGGCATTCTATACTTTGAATAGAATTAAAGAATCAAAGTTAACAAATAAATTGATATAGATGTTGGATCATGTTAGACAGCTTTTGTTATAATTAGACTATCACTAATTTCTGAGACCTTGCTTAGCATAATTCTAGCTGAATGCAGATAGTTGTTCAAACGGATAAGTGAAGTAGAGGTTTGCTCCATGGTTTAATGAATTGGTGAAATTGTGAGATAACGATTCAAGCAGATACTATTAATGCAGGGATGACCGATTCTAAATGATTAAGCACCATTTAAGTTGCAAATTTTGAGCTGATGCATTATTTTTATGTTTCTTGGCTATATTTCCTTATTGTGCTTCGTGCAGTTAATTGGGTTTGTTGGACATTATTCTGTCCCGTTATATTGGTTGTCGTTGTTATCAATCAGATTTTTCAGTACCCTGTTTATTTCATTAAGTATTCCTATGTTTGATTTATTCTTATATAATACATACTGTTCTACCAGTCAGATTGGTTTTGTTCTAGTTCCTTAAAGCATATTGCTCACATGTTTTATGTGCAGTGCCTTTCGAAGAAGATGAGAAAGACCCAAGCATTTGGTTTCTGGATCATAATTACCATGAGTCAATGTTCTCCATGTTTAAGAGAATAAATGGTACCACCTTGTTCAAACTTAAATATGTGTCCTTGAAGAGTTCAAAAGTTTCATTCTATGTTTGAACCAAACTTATCGTTCTGCAGCCAAGGAGCATGTTGTGGGTTGGTATAGCACAGGACCAAAACTAAGGGAGAATGATTTGGACATTCATGCTTTGTTCAATGAGTAAGATTATGAAATCATCCAACTTGCTTTTCTTAGTTGTGAGCCATGAGATTTTTTTGTGGAGTTTTTTCAGAAACTTTATTTCCTAAAGCTATTTGTAGAGGATCAAAATGCTTTTCTGGTTTCTTCATGAAGACATGACTGGTGGTTCTCTATATGGCTCTTTGATAGAGTTTCTATCATGTGATCATAATTTGCACCTTTGCACAATGGTAGCTAGTTGCAACATCCCAAATATTATTTCAGCTTGAATCTGATTTATTTGTTCAATTATTCTTTGGCTTATCCTGTCAAACATTGGCAATATTAGATGTTAGACACTTTCAACAAGTCTTTCCATGTTTGTGACTTTTAAGATAGTTAATGGTGGATATCACAAATACGGTGACAAGAACCCATGAGTACCCAGTTATTTGTGGTCGACTACATCAATATATTCTTTTGCAGAAAAGACCAATACTTCACATGTTTTCCATTTTTTAAAAAATAATAGGTCTGTCAGAAGTACACAGACCCACCTGTGTGGTTTCTGGATTATGTTCCCTGACACTTTCCATTTTTTTTCATCTGTTACCTGTGATGTTCTTGTTCTGTACTGAAGTTTGCTGGTTAAGTTTAATTTCTTTTTCCATAAAATAACATATACAGAGGTAAATTGATATTCAGGTTTTAATTTAATCTTATGCTTCTCAATGCAGTTATGTTCCTAATTCTGTTTTGGTGATTATTGATGTCCAACCTAAAGAGCTTGGTATACCTACCAAAGCCTATTATGCTGTTGAAGAGGTCAAAGAGGTAAGGTTGACTGGTCTAGTGTATTATTCTACTATGCATTTTCCAATTTTATTTGGTGTGGTGTGCATGCAAGGCTCTCACTCTTTAGTACACATTGATTGCAGAATGCTACCCAGAAAAGTCAGAAGGTGTTTGTGCATGTGTCTTCAGAAATTGCTGCTCATGAAGTCGAGGAAATTGGTATGCATTAACTAACATTGTTTAATTTGAAACCAGCTTGGTTTGTTTAGATAATTTAATTCTTTGACTAGAGGTTATTCTAATTCTTTGACTAGTTGTTGAATAACCTCTTGATCTGCATTATGCTCTATACAATAAAGAAAAATTAGCAATTTCTGTACCTTAATGACTCAAAATAACAATTATTTCTTAATTGCTTGTGTTTTTATAGGGGTGGAACACTTGTTGAGGGATGTCAAGGATACAACAATCAGTACGCTTGCAACAGAGGTTATTTTCTTCTGTGTGCTGAATGATTCTTTAAAGAATTGTGGCTAATTTCAGATATGCTATTTACAAGTTTGGATATCAAACTAGTGACATGATTTAGAGATGACAATAACAAGAAGCTAATTTTCCTGTACCTGGTACAGGTCACCGGCAAACTTTCAGCCTTGAAGGGGCTCGATGCAAGGTTACGTGAGATACGTGGTTATCTAGATCTTGTAATTGATGGCAAGCTACCACTGAATCATGAGATTTTGTACCATTTGCAGGTACATCTGTTTTCTATTTTCTTTTGTTCATTTTATGTCAATACTTTTCACATTGCACATGCATATATATATTTGCATTTATGATTCCTGCAGCTCTAGCAAATTAGGGACAAGATATATTGCACTTTTGTTTTGTTAAATGTTTGTTTATATCCACTTGTCTTATTTGCATGAAATAGTGGAATTGATTATGGCATAATATTGCTTGTTCTTTGGAATTGCTTTCAATATAAATCTTCCATTTATGATTGGTGAGACAGTAGTTACACAGTGACTTGTTGAAATAAATGACCCTTATCAAGGTGAGTTTAACTAGAGAAGATTTATCCATAGTTTATATTTGGGTACTTGTTTTCGTTTTCACAAAAATGTTCATAAAAAAGATCTTCTCTAGTATGGGTTTTTGCATCCCACCTTGTGCAACTTTCTTCGCTGCTAATGTTTAAAAGTTGCTACCGATAGTACTTACCAGTTAACAGTCTAAGACGATCGTTTAAATTAACACAGTTGATCTTAATGTATTTTGTCTTGATATATTTGGAGTACTTCAATTTCCAATAAGAATATCAATGCGTAAAAGCAAGGGATGCAGTCTTGTATTTGGACCCTTGTGTTGGTCTCTAGCTGGACTGGTATATACTGCAGGTACCAGTGTTTCGACATTCAGTACACTGGTATGTATCATTTTCTGAAAAAGGCTGAAAAATTAGCTGAAACTTGAAAGATTAGAAGAGCAGAAGTGGCGGAGGAATGGAGGACACATGGTGGTACAGGAGAGGATGAAAGGTGACTGTGGAGTATAGGAGGAGAGGTGGCAACATAAAAGGAGAGGGAAGGAGGAGAGATGCATCTTAGCAGGGAAGAGTGGAGGAAAGGAGAGGAGCACAAGGCAGAGGATAAGGGAAGAGTACTGACACTAGGGCTCGTGGTGGTAGACGTGGGCAGCACTGGATGCACATGCGGATGCAGACAGGCATAGGGGAGAACACACAAAGATAAAATTAAGCTGGGCTTATTGCTTGGTTCACAAGGCTTACGGAGTGGTAAGCTTGGTATTTCCGAAATTAAGCCGGTCCTTGTGCTGGTCGAAGGTAGGATGAGTAAATACCAGCCATACTGTACCAAACCGGGCCAAGTTGCATTCCATTTTTAAAAGTATGTTAAATTTTCCTTCTAAAATGTCTGGTCTTATGAGAAACACTGAGCACTTGCTTGTATGCTTATCTAATTTTTGCTTGGATTTATACTTCATCATTTCCTGGTTACGCTGCTGAAGACAACGGGGGTTTGGCCTAATTGTTAAGCTAAACTTGTCATGAGCAATTGTGCATATGAATGTCTACTTTTTGAAACTATTTTGCTGTACTATTTCTAATCAACTTTTTTTGTCAATCTAAATGTTCACCATATGCAATTCAGGTAAAGAAGTATGCTGTTCGTCTATCCTTGATATTTCTAGTATTTTATCATATAACTGTAATTATATACTTTTTTTTTTGTTTCAGTTTTGTGCATATTATACTTCTGATGTCAATTTGCATTCATCAACCTGTGCAATTCTATCCTAGATGCCAAACTCCTGGCTAGAAATTCTTGGCATAGATTTACAAATTTTTATTGTTCGATGATATATTGAATCTCAAGTCAAATTTCTTTTACAGGACATATTCAATCTACTTCCAAATCTTAACGTCAATGAATTGATCAAGGCTTTTGCAGGTAACACTCCTGCTGCAAATGAAGGAGAAAAAGTGTTGTTAACTATAAACAATTCATACAGCTAGGTTTTAGCACAAATTTACTGTTTTTTTTCTTCCCATTTTGCAGTGAAAACGAATGATATGATGCTAGTTATATATCTTTCTTCCCTCGTCCGAAGTGTTATCGCACTTCACAACTTGATAAACAACAAAGTAAGTTAAGCGTCTTTTCCTTTTCTTTTTTTTTATACTATATTTAAGTTTATATATTAATTCTGTTTTACTGGTTAGGAAGATTCAGATTGGGTTAATCTGGTTATAGATTTCAACGGTTTGGATTTTGCATGTAACTGCAGCGTGAACACCTCGTCTTACAGCATACATTTTGGGATGATTTGGTGTACATCTAGATTTTTTAAAACCCATGATTCAAAACATGTATATACTTTATGGGTTGAATCAACAATTTAGATTCATCTGCTGTTTCTCTCTATAGAGAGACACACACATACATACATACCATGTTCAATTAAATTAATTGTGGAAGGGCTTTCGTGCATCTGATGTTGTGGTACACTTGTATTGTTCTGTATGAACCAAACATTTGACATGACACTGTTTCATGATGTTAGATGCTCAACAAGGAACATGAGAAAGCAGAAGACTCCAAACCCGCTGCTATACCGAGCGCAGCAGGAAGCTAAAGGTAAAAGATCTTCCTGTGGGGGAGATAGACCTAATGGTCTTCATTTTCATTAGTTGTCGTTGTGCTGTGCCTCCATTTTGAATGTGTTCTACTAGTGAAATACAAAGAATTAATTGATCAAGGATGCATATGTTGAAATTCTCTGTAACCAATGTCTCATTATGTTTTTTCTAGTTTAGCAAGCACACTCTGAAACAGGTTCATTTTGATTTATAGGCCTATAACACTCTCAAAGGTTGATCACTACTTTTGTGTCTTTTTCTCAATCTTTGGAGTTTGGTTACTGACAGGCATTATTAAACACGGAATTCATATTCTCTGCAGTTTAGTTTTGGGTTGTAATGAGTGTAAATGTCATGCTTTTTATAGGGATGACAGTGGTTCATCTAATCTATTAGAATTGAGATTTGGTGTTCTTAGGTCAAGCTTGAGAAATGTATTTTTTTTAAAAAAATAAATACTAAAATGTTAAACATAACTAACTATAAAAGATAATATATAACTAGCCCAGCTGGAGAATTAGGTGTCCGGTTTGGGTGAGAAAAGAATTTTACAAGCGCCCTAAACCTATGGTTATTCAAATGTTAAATGACAATTCCATCAAATTGTTTATCTGACATGCTTGTGAACAAATATATACTTGAGATTCGAATCCACATTGGATAATATCTAAACCTGATTGGGTTCTGGATTTCCATGGATTTTATCTTAAAGATAACATAAGTCAATGCGTAGATTAGAGGGCTGGACTCGAAGCCTCCGAGTCATGTGAGGTTATAGCGAGAGGTCTAAACCTTTTTTCACATGGCATCCGCCAATAAGAAGCTAAGGTAATATGCCATGCAGCAGGAGACACAAGATAACGATCATCAAATCCACCACAAAAGAACACATAAAAGACACCACATCAAAATAAAAACGCAGGAAGCAAATGGAATCCAAGTAAACGCACCTCAACTCTCATTAAAGGAGAAAAAAAAAAAAGTAACGTATAAGCAGTACAAGAAGCATTCTGCAGAAGCTACAAAGGAGAGCTTCATTCCATCTGTTAGATGTGTACTACAGGTTATAAAGAGGAATCGCATCTCACCTCAACCGAACCGGTATGATGTATATTAGTGCTCTTCCATCTTTTTCAAATCTTTCATGTTTGTGGTATCAACCCTGCAAGTACATAAAGTATAAGCCAATGAACATTAAAAACTGTTACTCGCAACTTAAAGTGAGCGTTCTCTCAAAAATATTACACATGCTTCATGGACTGTATACATGGCTGCTCTTGATGAAACAGAGATCCTAGAATCACAATCAGAAGTCAAGACTTGAGGTTACGCTCAACCAGGCCTATTCGAAAGTTACTTCTAACTTCCACTAATATCAAGTGAACCTAGTCCCCGTAACTAGTGAAGCCATATTCTATTCATTTGGTAAATCAAGAAAAACTATTGTGTCACTATCGACCGGCTTAATGCAAGTCGCAAGAGTATTGGAGACGGCGGCGATACAAGCCTAAACTATAAGACACCATAACAAGCGTAAGATGTTGACTGTTGAACACTTTGTGAAAAAGATAATCCAAATTCAAGCAAAATGTAGCTAGCATATACACCGGAAAAGAGAAAGTGGCATGAAAGCGTGGATCTTCAATGTTATTTGCCTGACTTTGATTATTAGAGTTCCCGGATTGATAGATGCTTGAATTTATTTTATTTTGTTATTTAGATGTAAACTAATTTAATTATCATTACATTAATCGAGTGATCTAGTCAGATGTGTTTCATTTGATGTTTTAGTGCATAATCTTACAAACTCATGTATTGATTGAAGTTCTTGTTTAATGATTATATTTATCCTTCAAATTTATCTTACAAACACTACTTTCTGGTATATTAAAGTTCCCACACTACCTCTGCACACACATAAGATTATTATCATAAGGTTAACCCTTTGTGTTTGGCATCTGTTCGCAAGGAACCTTTATTAACTCTTGGCAAGTTTCAACATTGTTATTGCCAGATTTGAGGGCTCTAACCATGAGGATAAATAGATAAACATCTACAACAACACAAAAAATAAGCCACTAATCAAATCATGACTTGTTTACTCACGTTGTTCCCAGAAAAGCAATCTTCTGAACTTTTGTGACATCACTACCACCTTGGTTCTCCTCAATAAAAATCGTTAAGCTGAGAAAATATAGTTTAAATGAGATAACACTTATTTCTTGTTTGAATATCTACAGAAAACATTATTAGCTAAGGTTTCACGAAACATACCTACGAATATTTTGAAACTTGACATACTTCACCGTAACAGGCTTCCCCTGGAAATGAAACACGGCTAAAAGATAAATTATATGCCTACAGGATCTTATCAAAAGAAAAAAAAAAAAAATCAATCGTACAGACACAGAAGGATTATAAAGACATAAACCATACCTTAAGATTGTCAAGTGACAACTCAATGGAATCACTAGGTGGATAGTCATTAACATTGCTGCAATATTATCAACCCATCAAATAAACAATACAAGCATGAAACATCCAATCTTGATGAGATGAACAGTTCAGAAGCTAATAAAGCAATACCTGAAGCCCATGTGCTCTTTGTTTGCAAAGAGTTTTACCGTCTTGGGACCTGACAATACAAAGTAGAGCTTTGGCATGAGGCATTTCAACTTGTTTAAAAATGTTAAACATAACAGACCGTGCAAGAAGCACAAATTTTGAAATCAGGACAAAGCACTTATAGTCACATACATGGGTCCATGTGAAATCCATGAGGAGCGAGTAACACATGTATGTTACAATGGTGCAACATGGATGACATATGTTTTGCACTTGTTGGACCGGGAAAAAAAATTGAAGAAACTATAATAAGGTGGAAATAAGAACGCCTGTGACTGGCCAGTCATTGTAGAGTGCCAACCCAAATCATAATGAAGTTTCCCTTTCGAAGTTGAACTTATCATGGTGAATAGATGGAACATACAAGATCTTATATTTATTTACTAATGCTATAAGTCAGATAAATTATGGTTTAATTGAAATTGAGTTATATTAGCAGATGGGTTGCATGTGTAATAAGTGAAAAAGGACTCTTCAGATAGAAATCTCAAGTTAAATTGAACGGTACAGGTGGGGCAGAAAACCATTCAGGCTCTTCTAGGAGCTAACTAACTTGAATGGCATGCTATTTGCAGTTGTGGAACTGGAAAAAAAAATGGAGGCACTACATTAAGATGGAAATAAGAGCTTTTGCAATTGGCATCCAATTGTTGTAAAGTGCCAACCTAAATTATAGTGAAGTTTTCCTTTTAATATTGAACTTATCATTGGTGAAATAAATATATTAATATAAGAGATCTCATACTTCTCTAATGTAAGAGTTATATCTCAAGTTAAGTTGGATGGCACAGGCGAGACATCAAGTTGCTCAGGCTCTTCTAGGGAGTAAGCACCTACAGATTTTACATGGATGACATTCTTTTCCACTTGTTCAACAAATGAAATGACAAAACTACATTAAGATGGACGTAAGAATTTATGTAACTTGCATCTAATCATTGTAGAGAGCCAATCAAAACTATGGCAAAGTTTCCCTTTGGGATTGAACTTATCATGGTGAATATATGGAAGAGATCTTATATGTTGTAAGTCACTTCATTTATTAGCCACAAAGAGAACTCCTGTCAGAGAGAAATATAAAATTTCGATGGTACAGGCCAGGCAGAAAAATTCTCAGGATAAACATCTAAAAGTTTTATATTCAAATCACGTACAGAGAGTTCTGCCACTCAGGTACCAGATCAATCTAGACCCTTGAAAATGTAGCAAAGAGCTCTTGAAAACCCAACCAGTGTAAGCCATGTCTGACCTTTAAGATTGTGCCAAGCATTGTTCTTGCAATAATGTGAAGCTCAACATAAAACCACACGAAGCAAGGTCTAATTAAACCAATAAACTCCAGATGATGGGTATGCATCCAAACAACAAAAAGCAAAGCTTCAAAGGATTACCTTCCCATTGTATACCCAACCTGATCTCCCAGGAATTAAACTAAATCAATGCCAGATCCAATATCTAATGATTTACCACCTTCATGTTACAAATGTCTATGGAACCACACATTTTATCACAAAAGAGCCACATCTTGGGACACAACTTGACATTCACTTTCCACACAAAAGACTAGCTACAGCTAACGCCACCTGGTTATTATAATGTAATCAGCACACCCTTTTCCTTGTTACTAATAGCAAGCCTAGCAACAACCATAGTGTTCCTGGTGTAGAACTTAAGACATCTACAACCTAAGCCTTACAATCCTAGTTCAGAAACTCTCTCTCTCCTCCAGTCCTAATTCACCAACCACCACCTTTATACATTGTTGCCATATTCCATGAATATAACAATAAATTTTGATCATTTACCTATGTAACAAGCCAATGAGCAATGAACCATTTATCTAAGATGTATTCTTCACTTACTTGGAATTTTTAAATCACAAAGAAAAATAATATCTTTGTCACGTCAATCGTACCAGGCAAACTATTGTAACCCAAAATTTGTTATTCGATTGATAATTGGTCTTGTTTCGCCTAACCTACGGTTACTAGTAACGTTTGCATTTTGATTAAAGAGTTCCAATGATTTTGTAAAACATTCTGATTTGGTTTTACTGAAGTTTAGGGTTGCAGCACATACAGGTAGGAAATCTATAACCTTAACATAGTGAGATCTCGTTTTCCATGAAAAAATGTTTCTCAACCGGAAAAGAAACTAGAACCATATAACGAGTATAGGATTTAAATCAATAGAACATACAAAAAGCATTCAAATAAGAGAAAGGAGGAGCAGCATACACTTTCTATGAATATAGGAAACATCTCATATCAGTTTAAAAAGCACAATACGACTGAAATTTCATTAGGATGCATCTCAAAGTTGTCAATAGCAACATCAAGCAACTGGAGCACGACATTTGATAGTGCATAAATTGTAAGCACAACTTGACAGTATCTATAACAAACAAAGAGTGCAAAGAGTGCAGTATCATGAACACTATAATCGATGAAGCTACAACTAACTTCTGATGAAAATCATGGAATAAACAATTAAACCAAAGTTTAATCATTTCTTCACTGATTTCTCTAATTCTCTTCCCCATCCATGAAACTATTCTTGATGTTTCAGTCAATTAAAAGAGAATGAACTAATTCTGTAACATGATATTATGACGGAGCTCTAGAGCACCTTCCTCTTCCGGTCCCACGATGACAACCGAATGAAGCTTTATGACTTGGAGAAAAGGAACGTAAATCAAGAGCTGCTCATCCGCGTCGCTCTCCAGATGCAAACCATCGTCATCCCTGGAACCCTAAGATCAACAAAGGCGCAAAATAATGAAACAGGACAGCAGATTCAGTAGAAATGCAGGAAAGTGCATCAGATACGAGTAGGAACTAGGGAGACAGCTGCCACATGTGGACGGGTCACCTGCTTCAAGGCATTGACGAGGGGGTGACTCGTTGTCTGGTTGAGGCACTCGACGCCGCTCCAGTCCACGAATTCAACGAGATCCACCTTGAGAGACAGCAAGCGATCAGCGATCTAGGCGGTGAATCGGGAGAAGATACTAGGGTTTCATCGAGAGGGAGTTACCTGGCCCCGCGGGATCGAGGAAGAAGCCGTCGAAGTCATCGCCACGAACGAGAGGGAGAGACGGGACTCGGATCGGATCGAGGGATTATGACAGGGCGCGAACGAATACGCCCATCCACGGATGCGGGTGTTAGCATGATCTATTAGATCCGCATCCGATAATGACATGGATCCAAAATGGGGATCCGTGACACATATTTCGGATTATACTCAAATCGGGTTAAATATGGATCCGAATTACTCGTTGCAAAATGCACTGGATCGGCTCCGATAAGATCAGGGATCCATGTCTGAGATTTTGGATTCGATCCAGATCCATTAAACTCATCTCAAATCCAATTAAGAGATATTTGAACTCATTTAAGTGACAAACCCAAAAAAAAAAAAAAGCCGACCTGCTATCACATCTACTTACATGAGGAATCGAATGCATGAGGTAAAGCTTGATATATGTATCTAATTTCTTTTATATAACTAATTTGGTTTAAAGATATTGCATGATCATTTAATAGAATAATGCATAAAAATCATTGATATGTTTATTATAAATAAGATGTATAATTCACAAAATTGTAACTTCTTATTTTACAATTTCCCATTTCACAATATGGAGGAATGCAAATTTTACAATATGTATATTGATCGATATTGAATATAATATTTTGTAGAGCAAATGGATCAATCCAAATTCTTTTCATTCTCTTTGTTGTGCTGGAGAAGAGTGATTAGCATATGCAGCAATCAATGGTTATCATAACAATATGCTCATAATTGCCAGTTAGTAGCAATTACACTTTATAAGAAATGTAGTACTTCAAATTTACATAGAAAGTGTCTGAGAAAATGAACCTGTTTGAATGAGAGGTTGACTGCATTCTAAGAATAAAATTGATTTTGATATCCTTTTTTTTTCCCTTGTTCTATAAATGCATGAGTATGAAATGATACTATCCAATTAGATCATTTTTTGGATTGACAAATTGAGGAAATGGACAAACAAAATTCTATTTGTAATTCAATGCATTAGGATTACCAATTTCTCAGACATGAATTAGGATCAGTTGGAGGCATTAGATCCATGAGAGTCAGCAAGCACAATGGGACCTCTGTCACAACAATAAAGCCATGGCCAAACTGGACTTAGTTCATTGTAGCAGGGCAAGGTTGCTGCTGATACAGATAGAACTAGAGATAACAAAAAGTTCAGTAGTCTGTCATCATAAACACAAAATGATGGTGCATAAGCTTGTATCATATTCTTAGAGATACATGACTAACTCATCCTCTATTGGTTCAAGAAAAGGATTACAAGGTTCTGCAAGCACTACTGCACCCAGAAATTTTCCTGATTCAGGCCAGCAAATGCACTTACAAGGCAAGAGCAATATCGATACCTGTAGAGACTAATCTTGAGCTAAATTGTTAGCCGATAAAACTATGTCACTTTACAAAACTGGTGCAAGACCTACTGAGATCTAGTGTCAGAAAGTATAGTATATGGACACAAGTGATTCAGTCACAGTAGATTTTCCTTGAAGCTCTTGGTTAGCCATATCGCTGTTTCCCGTGGTGAGACCTTTCCAGGACCAAAAGGCCTTAATAAGATTCCCAACTCTTCAAACCTCTCCTGTTGCAACAACAGAGCACTGAATTCAAGCAATCCCTCTAAGGCTGCAGCTCGCTGCTGGTATGACGAGGTGTCAAATCTCTGCTGCCTTGACTCTGATGATCCCCGGGTTGAGGCATCTGCAGCTGTTGAATTCTGGTCTGACAAACCTTTCCTGTTGTTTCCTTCGGTTTGGGAATTTTGGATGGTACACTTGTCCTTGGTGATTGAATGATCTCCATAGTTTTGAGGGGTGGTTGAGGAACCATGAGCTGAGGAGAGTTTATGAATAGATGATAAAGGATCTTCTGATGAGGCTAATGGAAATTCTTCAATTCTATCAATTTGAGGGGAGTTGACTGAGACGTCAATGGATTCCAATTGGTGGAAAATGCTGAAATTGCATTTGGAATGCATTTCAAATGAAGGTAAAGGAAGAGAGGCTCTTCGAGTCGTTTGTTCAATCCTATCTGCTGGAATTCGCAATGCAAGCTGCAGTAGAAATAAAATTAGTGGTTGTGAGTGCGGTTAATAAATGAACCAATGCACCTACTGTCACTAATACATAAACTAGTCACTGGATATTCAAGACATTGAGACATTTGATTTAGAACATGTCAACTAGCCAAAGCATTATACCAAGAGTTTACATGTGATTAAAACTGCTGTGATGAACTAGTCTAAAGAAAAAGATGCGAAAACAAAACAACTCAATCTTTAAAAGCTGAAGTTTTTCTTTTTATCTTGATCAGAAAGCTGATCGATAGTTATACTGAGAACAAAAATGTTAAATCTTATCCTTCTTAGAATAGAGACCGCAAGAGTCTGCTACATCCCCCATGAGATTAGCATGTCAAAGGCATTTATCATTTTAAGGAACTTTTACGTGATTTTATTATAGAAAAGAAACAAAAACAGATGTGCATTTGTGTTTCGTCAGTGCTATCTGTGCAACAGCTTACAAAAGCTTCACAATCAGGCCAGAAAACAAAATGTTCTTTGTTTAGATGCTAACGTTCAAATTCTTTCAAGGAAGATTATTAGTATGTCCCCTGGTGATAAACATATTAGAAGGAATATGTATGGCCATACCACGTCATGCTTTGGTCCGGCATGCAATGCCTTTGTAGGCTCCACTTGAGTCCTAGGAGTCATGAAGACTTTAGCAGGAAGGTTTTTTTTCAAGGTACTTGAGTGCTTCTCACCAATTGCTTTGTCAATACCTCCCTCTGCAGCTTGACTGCTTCCTGCAGAAAGATCCATTACTCTTCGGTTCAGACAATTTGAAGAATCCTTCATAGTCTGAGTTGAACTTATAGAGTCCTCCACAGGCTTGTTCACTGTCAAGATCCTCTCGTTTCCTGAAGATTTTCTTTTATCCTCCTTGTCTTTATACAAGGCATCGTCTTCAAACCTGATTTTTCTGATGTGCCTTTTGGTAGCCTGGTGGACAGGGAGCATTTTCCATGTAGGATGATACTTTAAATTGACTTGAAGAACGTAAGGCTGAAGATGTGGATGCTTGAGCAGTTCTGCGGCCTGTTAATGTGAACAGTCACATGAGATTCTGTTGGCTATAAAATAAAGATTATAGAAACTATTTGTAGAATCATAGAATATTAGAGAACTTTAAATACAATCATAATGCTTTTATGAAAACATACACTTGGCCTATGTTCAGGGATTCTTCTAAGCATGCTTCTAATGAGTCCCCTACTGCACACAATAGTCATGATCTGTCACAATCACCAATATTTGAATCTACAAGAAGAAAATCTGTAAAACAAGAGAGTGGCTCACAATGGACCAGAGAAAGAACTTGGTAGAGGAGCCACTATGGACTTGTTGATTTTGTTCACCAAAGCTGCCATATCCTGCATAAACAACATACGATGTAGTCCAAAATAGGAGACAGAACAACAAGGTATCACATAAGTTCTCCAATTAGGCATAAAAAAATCCAACTGTATATGCTTTTCACCAGTTGGATCAGACAGAACACAGTTTAAATACATGGATCACTAAAGATGTAATTATGTTTAACATGTGATGGAAAATGGAAAAAAAAAATCGAAATTGCTGCAGAGAGGCTGAGTTCTATAACTAGTTTTCGAGAAATTTATCTATTAATTGTGAAATTATCACCTAAAAATTACCAACCACTATTCTCATAAGTCAAGAGCTGGCTGCCTTATTGTAATAATGCACACACCATTAATTATTAAAACAACTTATGGATATCTACATTCCTTCCCATAGTATATTTCATTAATTAAATAAACCCGGATGATTAGTAGTAGCTGAGAGGCTAATATTCCAATTATATTCAAAATTCTTCATCAAATTACCATCATTCTCTTCTCAGTTCCTTCATCCTTTGTTCTACCACCAGGATATCAAGGAGAGGATCAGATGAGGTTGTGTTTATGCTAGTTACAGTGATCAGGTGATCAGCTAGTGATGATGATAAAAGGGGTGGAGAAAGATGAAAATAAGTGGTGATGGTGATAATGATCAACAGAATAGCAGGTGGTGCAGATGGAAGAGGTGGAGTTAATAATGATGGTTAATAGTGCTGGTGACACAGGTAGAGAATAAAGTGTGTGGTAGTAGAGCTAATGAAAAGGATGAAATGCAAAGGGCATTCAGGTCTTTTAGTTTATTTTGTACAGTTATGTATTATCAGAAAATTTGACAAATTATTGTATGAAAGCTAGCAGAAGGCATGGGTAATACCTGGATTATCTTGTGTCTTTTTGGGTGAAAATACTACAAAGGTGAATAAATGGACAATGCAAAGGTCTGTACAAAGAAAGTTAATTTTTCAAAAAAAAAAAAAAAAAAAAAAAAAAAAAACATGCAATGTGCCCTGTAAGATCTGAGTATTAACCAATAAAAAAAATCTGAAGTCTGTTTTACCATAGAAAAGAACCTATATCTATTTCAAATAAAAAAATTAAGAACAATAATGTGAAACATTTTCATATCATCTGTGCACTTCAGTTTGTGGGTTCTTGCAGTGTTGGGACCTAATAGATCATGTTTCTGATTGATCATAAGCACATCTATATTCTGGACATCATGACACTCAACTCTGATGCCATGCACTCAAGTAACACTAATTTTTCATCAAAACTTAGCAAAACTTCAAAACCCCATTCAACACCATCAATAAAACATTATGACCAAAATAAAATCAGAAAGCAATAGATTCACAAGATGGAGTTCTGCTGTTTTATCTCCTTTTCCTGCATTTTGGAACTTAGTAATCTTCCTATTTAAGCATAGCAATAAAAGCACATGACCTACTGAAAGTAGAGGATATTGTTGTAAATTGTGATATAGCTAAATGATGGGAAGGATCTCCACTTAGCCAAGCCCAAGAGGTTCAGAGAAAAGAATAACCTACGAGTTGTATCTCAAAGGTAAGATGAATAGTTTGTCCAGTTATAGAACAGAATACAATGCAGAATAAACAGTTCATGGTAACAGAACAGAAAGCACTTTTGCCTTGGAACTAAATCTCAAAGCCCAATTGATTTGGAATCCAATAGTAAAGCAATATGATATGCAAATTGATAATCCAATTTCCATAAACTTACAAATGCTTTGAATGCAGGCTTGAGGGCCATCATCTCGTATATACAGCAGCCTGGACGATTAAAATATGTTAGACCCTAGGCAGATTGAGAATCCTAAGATTGAATCTTCATAATGTAAAGTGAGCAGTTTGAGAATACTGAAATTGCATCTTTGTAATCCAAATGGGAGGGAGCTTTACCAAGAGACCAGATATCGGACTTGGAACCATAAGGTATATCGGCAAGAAGTTCTGGGCACATATAGCTAGGAGTTCCTACGACCTGCATCAGGAAACAACAGCTTCCAGTCATAAGCAACAAGATGACTATTTTAAGATGAATTGTTTTTAGGAGATTTAGCACTCACTGAACAAGCCAAATCATCTGAGGTTAGTATTTTAGCAAGCCCAAAACCACCTGCAGAATGACAAATTCAGAATATCATGTCAGCAAATATGTCGAGTTTAATCCAATTAATAAATAATATTCACCAAAATGAAGATGCTAATTGGCATAAACAATAAGAGCTTACCAAGACGTATGCTTTGATCTTTTGTAAGAAATATATTTGAACACTAAAAAACATTAATGCATCATAATCAGCAAACATAAATTAGGCATCCACAGAGCATATCCAATAGCATCACGATGTCACTTACTTTTACATCACAATGAAGAATATGATTCTGATGCAAGTAATCAAGTGCCATAAGGAGCTGGACGAGCCACTTACAAAGCTTCTGCTTGCAGAAAGAGAAACAAATTGAGAGTGAGGATGCAGGGAAAGAAGAAATTGCAGAAAGTGGACACCTATCATAAGAGGCATACTATAAGCATACTAGATATTATTAATAAAATAAACAACCTCCTCAGGAAAAAGATGTCCATTGACTTTTTTTATGGCTTTAGCCCTGTAAAATTGCAAGAGATAGCCATGCATTCATAAGCATATCTCAGCATCACTAGACTACCAGACTTCACTTAAAAGGTAAAACTTACATGTTACCTCCCTCACAATGAGCTGTAACGATGTATACATGGCAGCCCTGAAGGAAGCAAAAATGATAAAGCTCTTAAAATATGTCAAAATACACAGAATACAGCCAATGATGTCACCACCAATATAATTTCAGAAAGTATCTCCCCATAATAATGAAAAAATGAATCATATACAAAGTTAAAGTGGAAAAAGATCAAAGCAGGAGGAAGATTATTTATCACTGAAGTAATCATTATCTCCTAAATAAAGACGCATCACTCTGATATTAGCATTAGAGGTGTCTTTCTAAACATGTATGCAACATATGTTTGTCAAGATGCACATATATTGTCCAGTGCAGTACATGGGATACAATGTGCCACTAAGTTTATTGCTAAACAGGTGTCAGGAAGTTTGACCAAGTCTTCCAAACTACAATCACCAGAGGTTTCACTAGTGGTCAGAAAAAGAAATGCTCACAGGTAAGACAGGGAAATGAAGAGGTGATTGTGGAACCTTTTCAGGTTCCCAACCACTTTCTTATGTCTCCGGTTGCCTATCCTCACATACCAGTAAGTGAGGCTGGTAATGGTAGGACAATAGCTCTCAGTCAGAAATGATAGGAGCAATATGATAGAATATGGATGATTCTTAAATATATTATTGAAACATCAAAATAATGCTTCATATCATTATACAAGAGGATGATACTATGAAATGAGACATGGTAAAAGAACAAAAATCATGTCTTCATAGAGCGTAAAACCGAAGGCAGCTACAAATTTGTGTAGTCATGAGATGATGATAAAAAGGAAGCAAAAAGATGTGCTGCTTAACAATTTTCATCGAGGAAGAGAATGCAAACCTTTTCGACCCATGAATCTTTATACTCCACAATAAATGGGTTTTTTACATTAGAAATAAGCTCCATCTGCACAAACGAGGAAGACGAACAAAAGATTAAGTCAAAACTCACCAGCTTTTGCAACTCATGTAGCATAGAAAGAAGGGTGACTACAAAATTTTGTCACATATGACACAACAAACAACTGAAATCGCCATCATCATCTAAATCTTCCTCAAACCTTTCTTCCCCATCACACCTGGTAAGCCGTACAGAACAATTCTGACCCAACTATGGTCCATACAAATCTTGAATGACCAAACATCAACAGGCAGTTCACACTCTAAAAGTGATGTCAAATTACCAGTAAAGGCATGTTTAGGAAAGAGGAACTTTGCTGCGATGTGTGACAGAATTCAAAAGAGAAAGGCGTCCAAACAGAGAAAATGGAAATAAAAAGTGACTCAATAATTTGGAAATAATTCTTGGGTAGATAGGATTAATGAGCAACAAAAAATGCTAAATGAGGACAGAGTAAAGATGCTCACTTCCTGGTGGGCGGACCAACAGGACGTTTCTGTCTGGTGTGTGAGACGGATCTTTTTCAGGACATACCTGCAACAACTCGATGTGGAAAGTGAAACTACACTCAGCAGGTGGAAAACAACACAAAGCACTGAAACAGAAGAAGGATGGAACGTCGACTTCCCTCACCTCTTGTTCTCAACCTTATGCCTCACGAGCAAAGCTGACCCAAATGCTCCTTTTCCTATCTGCTCCAAAACCTCATATTGCTCCATTTTAGACCCACCGCTCGCCCAACCTGCCTCCATTTTAGTTAAAATCAAACCTTTTCCTTCCTACACCGAAACCAAACAACTCACAAATGCACAGCTCGCACTCACTCACTTCTTGATCAACGAAGACATGGTCTCATTTATTGTAGCTTAATGCCACAGACAAAAAAGGCAGATATTAGATCAAGAAACAAAAAGAAGAAGATAACTCTCTCTTTCTCTTTCTCTCAATAGCCGCACGAGAGGCAAAGACGCCAAAATCCGAACGCATCTTTAGAAAAGCAATGATTTCTACCAAAACCTAGAGAAAGCTACTCAGAATTCAAGCGGAGGAGACCCTGATAGTTGGAGAACGGAGAACAGGCCACGGAATGCTAAGAGCCGCACCGTTTCGAAGCGAATCGAGTTAAGGCTCAGCAAAGATCACGCATTTCTAATTGGAGTGTTGGAAGGGAGAGTGAGGAAACGATTTCGTGGCTCTTCCTTCTTCAACACCATCTTCTTCTTGGTCTCCTCTCCATTGACACGCTCACATTGTGCAGTACTCGGGAGAGAGAGAGAGAGAGAGAGAGAGAGAGAGAGAGAGAGAGAGAGAGAGAGAGAGGGGCGGCAAAGTGAGGTAAAAGGAGGGAATGACAGCGGAATTCAAAGTCTCCCTCGCTTTCTCTTCCTCTCTTCTCCTTCTCGTCTCTTGTTCTGCTTTGCTTTTCGTCGGCCTGCCCTTTTCAGTGCAACGACGCAAGCAACGGAGATGTCCTCCGAGCCAACCACATTAACCATTTAGAAGCCGCTACGTGTCGTGCGTCCATTGGGTTTCTCACCTTGTCCGTGTTGCGCGTCAACAGGCTCACGAGCCTCTTCCCACGCCGTCCGTTCCGATACCCAACTTCTCCGACCTGTCACTTTTCATGTGGGGTCCACGTAAAAGCCCCCGCGTTGTCTCGGGTCCCAGAGCCGGGAATCGTTCGGGTGCCAACAAGGAAGTAGGAAAAGTATTTTTCGTGTCGCATGTGGCGAAGCACGATCACACAATTCACGGACTCAAGAACCGTGACCCTGCGGATATGCGTGGGACCCAAACTGTGGGCCCATCGTTGAAACCGATCACTGGACGGGTACTATTATGGGTGAGAGACGATGAGTTTAAAGGTTTTCTCGGGATAAGATTTTACTTGTGCTCTGGTTTACTGCTCAAAGAGTTCGCTGAGAATGGTGGGCTGTAGTTTTCGCGGCCACTGTTCTTTTGCTCTTCTTCCTTGAGATCTGTCTATTTGTCTTGTTGTTGCGTTACCGTATGCCTCTCTCACTGTGAAGTTTTCTGAGAGATGATTTATGATTATGTTTGGAAGTTCTCAGACCAAGACAAGAACAGTAGAAGTGTGACCCTCTGACTCCGCAAAACTCACAGAAGCATCCTTCTCTCTCTTGCCGGTGATGGTAGAAACCCACACTTAGAAGAAGTAGCAGAACTCTGCATCTTAGAAGGACGATGTTTGGATTTTGTAGTTTTGAGTATAAGCCATTGCCATGGCTTCTCCACCTGATTGCTTGTTGGATTGACAGAAGGACCAGCTTTAGAGTCTGTAGTTGGAAGTCTGTTCAGTAACTTTGTTCACTGTGTAGATTATAAATAGCACAAAATTAATTACTGCTTAATCAGCAGCTCATCACTTGAAGTGCATGTAAGAGCCTGTGACTGATACCAAGATCTCAATGACTGCCAGGGAAACTGGCAATGTTCAAAGGCTGCAGCAAGTGCTCATGCTTCATCACTATCCTCGGTTTGGTGTCTTCTGCAATCCTTTTACTTTGTTTACTTTGTTATCACCTTGCAAGAGCTGGGAATGATCAAACTTTACCATGCTGATTTCTGAGTGCAGTCAAGGGTGATCCTACTTTGTTTACTTCTTTTTGCTGTCATGATGCCAAAGTTCTTGGTTTGTGTGTTTGTTGTTAGAAGAAGGAAGTTGCTCCCTCTCTCTTGTTCCCTCCAATAGGAGACTGACTCTGTTTTATGATGAACATGCATTGATGATCCATTTGAATTTTGCATGACATCTAGCTTAAGATGAAGTATTATTTTCTTCCTTTCTTTTGTGATTTGTTATAAGCATAAAATAACATTAGAAGTGTCCATTGAATGAGGATCATGCAACCTTCAAATGGCCCATCAACAAGGTGAAACATTATGCAAATGTGTCACTGGCTTTACCTGTTCATCCATGGCAGTAGCTAAGGAATTCTCCTGTCTTGTTATCTTCAAGCAATCAATCTAAAGCAGTGTGGAACTGTGGATGGCTTCAGTATCAGAGATTCTTTGGTTGTTTCTGCTACTGCTTCTTCTGCATCAGAAGTGTAGTGTGGAACTGTGGCTGTCCTATCAGATCTTTGGTTGTTTCTGCTGCTGATTCATCTGCAGCAAAATTATAGTGCTGAAGTGTGGATGGGGTAAGTAGCAGAGCTTCTTTGGTTGTTTCTTCTACTGCTTCTTCTGCATCAAAAATATAGTGTGGAACTGTAGATGTCTTCAGTAGCAAAGCTTCTTTGGTTGTTTCTGCTGTTTCTCCTGCTGCTGCTGCTGTTCATAAAATGTAGGTTTGGAACTGTGGATGTCCTCACAACCAGAACTTATTTGGTTGTTTCCTCTGCAGCCTCTTGTTCATCAGAGGTAGTGTGGCACTGTAGGTGCCCTGAGTACCAGAGCTTCTGTAGTTGTTTCTGCTACTGCTGCTTGTTCATCAAATGCAGTGTGGAACTGTGGATGTCCTCAGCATCAGAGATTCTTTTGGTGGTTTCTTCTGCTGCTGCTGCTTCTTGTTCTTTTTGCCTTCCTCTGCCTTGAGACAAAGGAGTGAAGCTGCACCATGAATGCCTCTCTTCCCATGGGCTGAAAGAAATTATGACTTTTGCCATTGATTGTAGCTTTTAGGAAGAGCTGCATATATCAAGGTTCAGGTGTTTAACTCTTGTGAGCAGTAAGAAGCCTAATTGCTCTTCTTCCTTACTACTTGATGATCATGATAGATAAGGATTCTTCATCCTGTCTTGCAATGAAAGTTCAACATTGGAACAATATTGAAATCAGACTGTCTTTTGTGCTTTAATAGCATGGATTGAATTAATACTGAAATAATGTCTAAAGTAATTTTGAGTGCATCACTTGGGATTCAGAATGATAAAGTTTGAATACTATATTATTAATATTTATATCTCAACACAAATCTCTTGATTTACTCACATTCAAAATTAATACAGCACCTGACTTACACTCAATTATTATTCCAACCAAAATTAGACTTACCTTTCAATCCCCTTTTTCCATGATCATGCCACCTGCAGATGTTAGATTAGTAATTAGATCTTTAGATACCTTCCCACCTAGAATTTTGGAGTGTGTGAGTAGTTCTTTTCAATCCATATCATGCCAGAATTCTTGGACCTCATTTTGTAACATAAGATCCTACAGTTCCTAACCCTGAACGTTTCATCTCACCCATCTGTGTGACTATATCTGCACAGGATCTTCTCAAAAATGACTATGCATAGCTTGATCCACTAGAAGCTCTATAAAATTCCAACATAATCAAACAAACAACGAAGAGGAATAAGATTCGAGCAATGTTTTCTTTCTGCAAAGAACAAAATAAAGCAATGTTATGATACAGAGAAGAAACTGCAGGAGACAGGATGAATTTTTGTTCAGATTTCTCATTCCACAAGATTTATATATCTTTCTGTTCTGCAATTGATTTTGTTACAAGAAAATGGCAGAAGTTACACTGGGATTCTATGCCATGCACAGTTATACCCAGCTGTGGATCTATCAGTAGCTAAGTTTTTGCAAGGTTCCATCAATCAACATGAATTCAATATAGAGTTCATTGCTTGTCACTGTTTGTTGCTACAGGATTCTCCCACAGATTCTTTTTCCAGTGAAAGAGTCTGGTAAACTCAAGTTGCAGTGCTGTTTCTGATTTCATGAAGTCATCATTTTGGAGAAGAACAAAATAAACACTATTATGTTCTTTTCCTGTGATTCAAGTGCAGTTATATTGAAGGATATGGTGCATTAGTTCTTTGGCTGCAAACAGCTGAGTCTTTTCTAGAGAGAGAAACATATTTAATTCTGAAATGGCATTGAATGTATAATACCTGACAATAGTTTATCCCCAATCAGATTAGCTGCATTCTCCTGAGTTCTGACTTATAAATATCACATAAATTTTTAATTTCATGAAAATTTTCATGGAATGATCAACAAAAGAAAGTTAACTTATTTCATAATTTTATTCTACCAAACTTTTAGTCCAGGTCTTGATCCCCTACAGTGGTGATTGCTATAGTACCTACACTTCTGCATGCACATCTTCCTATCTTGAAACTTTTAAATCTCAAAGCAACTAGTTGGGAAAAAATATGAGGCTAAAAAACCCAAAATTTCAGCATACTATTGGGTTCCTAATCTCCACATACCATGCAGCTTGGAAGTTCTTGAATCATTTGGCACTTCAGGAAGCAGGTAGAAAAGGCTTTATCATAGTCTGAACATAGGTCCACAAGCCACATGATTGTGTCTGCCAACACTATGTCACTGCTTGCAGGTATGAGTTGGGTCTGATAGACTCTCTCTGAAATGTGAAAGCCTGTTGTAGCCATTGTAGGGAAGGTGGTTGAAGAGCCCTACTACTCAATGTAGTCCACACAAAAACAAAGTGGTAAAGGGGAAGCCCTAGAGATGGCATGCAACATTATATGAATCAGTTCCCCTGATGATTTGATGTAGCAGAAACTACTCTAAAGGCCCATCATTGAATTAATATCACCAGACAATGTTCACTCATCTAGTTGATGATAGAACAAAAGGGAAAGGTGGAAATTTGACAGACTTACAGCTAGCAAGCATATAGATTGCAGAAAAAGGGTTTAAAAGACCTTCCAAAGCTTGACTAGTAATAGAAAGCAGCATCTAGTTTACAGCACAAGGATGAAGGTAACAATAAGCACAAGTACAAGAAGCAAACATATCTTGCACCAATAAACTCTTTCCTGTTCATCTAAGAGTTGATCTGATATTGCCCAGTGTATAGAGACATTGCTTTCAAGCATAATTTCTAGACAGTAGTATTAGAATGAAAAGGTTTGCAAATATATACAAACAAACATGAAGGAAATTTTTGTGAATTGCAATAGATGATGTCCAACTGTTTTGGAGCATAAAAAATAGATAATGTAGATTGAAATGTCACACTATCAAGAACTGAACAGTATAGCAAGAGGGTGGCAAAAAGTTCTTTTAACAACAAAGTTGAAGAGAAATCATTTAACATGGTGCTTACTGTTATGAGGAATGATAACTTGTCAAACATAGACCTAAAAATTAAATAAGAAAAGAAGGGAGGCAAGAACAACACTGGTTTCAATCCTTCAGAAAAAAATAATAACCAGCTCTTTAAATAGATAAGGAAGCATTTAAATGGCATATGCTAAGTGTCAGGTGTGCAAGATAGATGAACTCAATATGAGGCTCTATTTTGTAGAAAAATAACTTCATAATCTTATTTTCACAACTTTTGCACTACTAAGTCCCTGATGCAAATGAGAATGACAAAATGGTATAATAATAATAATAATAATAATAAAAATAAAGTACATACCACATACAATCATCCTGGGCATCCACATGGTATTAATTTCATTCATTTCTGCTGCCTATATATTGGCCTGTCATTGCTAAAGTTTAGAATGTGGAATTGCATGTGTTTGGAACAGCACTTTTTAGTAAGATTCGAAGTGCAGTAGGAGCCAACTTTGTCCAGGCATCCACAATTTGATGTTTACAAAAAACAAACAATAACCATATCAGCTAGTCTGTCCTCATGAATGAGCCACCAAGCTAATGCTACAACATTAAATCTAGAAGCATATTTTAGATGCCTAACTAATACTTACAACAAAAAAGAGAATTCTTAGAACCTCAGCTTGAATGTGCTGGTGGTAACTTTGCCTAGGTAGAAGTGGCGGTTGAGTTGCAGGAGAAGAAGAAAATTTTTAAAAATTAGAAAAATATGAGAGCATAGAAAAGGTTCCATTCATGACAGCTAGGGTCTGTATATTAGATTCTTTCCATTAAATGGAAGAGAGAAAAAGGACAGTAATTGAGATGGAAGGATTTCTAATGCTTGCCAATTAGGTGTCAAATCATTTTCTGGGAGAGCAGGATAACATGTACTAGCTTGGTTGTCAAAAAGGAAGAATAATATTGCCTAAGAAAAAAATTGTGCAGTATTCTTGAACACAAGAAAAAAAATGCATTACAAACTCCAATTTTTGCAAAAATTAGTAGAGCTTCAAGAGATTCCAATGAGAAATAAATGCAAAAAGCTGTTAACTCTTGTCGCATACTAAAACATAGAGGTAAATTTCCATGAGCAGCTTATACAGATTAAGCCTACCATGTACAACCTCTTATCAAATTAGTTGCTAATCATCCATAAGAAATTGCAGTTCAGATTTCAAGTAAAACCAACATAAAACTTTTTTTTTACATCAGGATGGATGCAAAGTGATAAAAGCAACATAAAAGAGAGTTAGTCACTATTTCCTGTTGGCCTCATACAGCCGCAGGAAGAGCCTTCGTTTTGTCTCCTACTGTTTCTCCTTCCATATATGTATTCTCTTAAACGAACCTTTGATCTTCTTTTGACAAACCTAGCTCTCTTACTTGGGACCTCTTCCTCAAATTTCAGCAAATTATATTGAATTTTCTGCATCTCCAATTCCAACCTTCCAATTTTCTCAGAGACCTTTCCTGCCCGATCAGAAATTTGCTTCTGTCTTTTGCTCACAGTATCTTTTTTCTCAGCATAATTGTCAGGTGATGCAGAATAGTCTTCCACTTTCTTTGTCAACTTACTGTTCACATCAATGAGCTTTGTTATGGTTCCCTCAGCTTCTTTCAATTGTCCCTTGAAAGTATTGAACTCAGATCTGGTAGGCTGGTTGATCTTTTCAGAAATTTCCATATTACCCTGGAGTTCCTGTATGCTTGATTGAAGAAGCAACAACCTCTGAGCATCGGAAAAAAGTCTTTCTACGACCCTTCTGTTCCATTCCAAGTGGGGCTCCAACTTTCGGGACAACTCTAGCTTGTCAATCGCCAACTCTTTCTCAGCTACCAATTCATCTGAAGTGTACTTACCCTCCATCTCTTCAATCTGATAATGTGCCATACTGTTCTCGAATATCAAGGGACTTTTCTGCTTTTGGTTGCTGCATCCCTCTTCAGATGTCCCCCATAGTTCAAGCATCTCACTGGTGGCTTCATCAGTTCCTCTAGCCCTTCTATGTCCATGAGAAAGAATGTCATTCCCATATCGAGAAGAATTTAGAACAATATCAAGCTGTATATCTTTCATAATTTGTTCATATTTTGATTTAGTGATTTCATTGTCCGGGATTCCCTTTGACTTTAGCAGTTCAATTTGTTTCCATGCAGTCTCCAAACTAGCACTCGAATCCAACCTTTCCAGCTCTAGGACATTCCCGGTATTCATCATGACCTCCTGCAGCACTTTAATCTTGTTATGCAAATATCGCAGTCTTAGAAGTCCTGGAGGTGTCGTAGCACTATGATCCTGACTCCGGTTTTGACAGCTCATGGTATAAGGACAAGCATCAATCTGATCATCCTGAATATACAATGGAGTTCATTAAAAATGAATACTTACAGAGTTTGCTTAGTTTTTTTTTTCTTTCCTTGTCTGTCAGTGTGCTAAATTGTATTGTTGGTTTCTACACAACTGAACTTAAATTTTAAAAGGATTTCTGAAACTATCCTAACTGGGTTATAAAACCAAGGCAAATCCAAATCCATTGAATAAAATTAATGGTTTTCTACTTAAATCTTTTTCGATCTTAAGAATGAAATCTTGTATTTCTGGGAGTGAAAGAGTCCCAAACACAATAGTCAATATAGTTTAACAATTTTGGTTAACAAATGCAATTAATTTTTTCAATTAGACAATTAGAATCAGTAAGTTTCTCATTTTCTAGAGAAAGGAGTACCTCATTTTTCTGATTGATTGATGTAGAATGGCGCCTTGCAAGGGAAAGTGTAAGCTCTTCCAGGATCACAATATCATCCCACAAGGATCCCAAAAACAGTGAATATGCATTCAAGTCAGCCCTCAGTCCTTTATTTTCTCCTTCAAGGACACACATTTTTTTCTCCAACTCATGAACTGTCAAATTTCTTAGTGACATTTCCTCTTGTAAAACTTTCTTTTGTACCGTAATACTAGTCACAAGGATTTCACTTTTATGTATCAATTCAAGTACCTTTTCTTTATATACTACTGCATTGATTGCTTCCCACTGAATATCATGCAGTAGCTCCTCAACATCGTTCCGCAATTTACCATGTTCGCATTTCAACACCTTATTTTCTTGCTGAAGACATTCATTCTCAATTTCCTTAACTGCAAAAACATCCAATAAGTTGGAAATCTTCTCTGTTTCTTCTCTGGTCACCTTAGCCTCATCAACATCCAACTTCAGATCATCAAGGTTTCTATGCAACTCTGGGTTCATGTATTGTGCTGTGTTCAAGCTCTGGTTTGCCTGTGTCAACTCCATATCCTTCTTGATTGAAGAATTTTCTACTGTGTCAAGATTCAGTTCTCTCCTGGCACTTCGTGCACTGTGAACATCATGTTGGTCTTCTGACAAACTTCTTCTGCACTCTTTCAAGTAAGCAAATGATTCCTTGAGATGTGTGTTTTCAACTTCAAGCGTTGAACACTTTCCATTAATTAGTGAGATCTCCTGTTCAAGCTTGATTTTCAACCCACAGAAATAATTTGTTTCATTACTTAGGAGCTGTAGTGATAATGCTCTCTCTGAATTAAGGCTCCTAAGCATCACAGACAGGTAGTCCAAGGACATCACATCTGTAAGGAAAACAGTGTTCTCCTCTTCCAGCTTGACCTTTTCTTCTCTCAAGTCATAAAGTTTCTTGCACATTAAATTGTTTTCCTCAAATACCTTGGAGAATTCAATTTGTAATTTGCTGTGAGACTCCTGGATATATGTGAGCTGTCTAAAAAGCAGATCTACTTCAACTTCCAGTGCTTCCTCCCGTTGGTTGCTGACCTGCATCTCCTTCCTCATAAGTTCATGTATCTCAAGGAATTCATCATTCTTGCTTTTTAGCAGTGTTAAATTTTCTAGTTTTAGTTTAGATTCTTTCTCAAGAGCAGCCTTTTCTGCTCTCAGATCTGCAACATACTTCCCAAACTGCTGCAGAAGGGTGACAACAACTGATTTCTCAAGAAGCAAATGTTGCTTTTCATCATGGGCCTCTGAAATAGTATGCAGCAACAGTCGAATTTCGTTAAAAACAAGCTGCAAAAGTAACTCATCTTCAGTTTCATCGAAAGTAGCATGTTCGAGATCCACCTTGAGTGACTTTATTATTCGATAAATCCACTCCCTCAGTTTCTTGTTATGCTCCATTAAAGATTTTATCTTTTTCTCTTGCGTCAGGCATTGTTGCTCAAGCTCCAGAATAAGTTTCTCTGCGCAGCTCAATGCCTCTTTATGTTTCTGAGATCCAAATAAAAGAATCAGATTCTCCTCTTTCATGTCACATAAGCATCTGTGTAAGATGAAAATCTCAACCTGAGCGTTTATGATTTTGTGCTGTTCCATTTCAAAATTCTCCTCCCTTTGCCTACCTTCTTCCTGAAGGATATGTATCTGATCTGCCAATGCATTCAGCTGACTCTTGCTAGACTGAACAAGGATGTCATGTTCTTCCTTTTCTAGTCTTAATAACTCTTGCAGCTCTGCCACATGATGAAGTCTCGAATCTTTCTCCTTCTCTATACTTGAGCATTTCACTTCTAACTCTTGATACCTGCCTTCCAAGCTCTGAAGACTCTGTTTAAAGCTTTCTACCTGATGCAAACAAGAATTGCATATTAAATCAAAGACAAAATCTGGAAGCTTAAAATAATTTCAGACTTGGACGAACATATTGCACCCTGATCTAAATCCCACACGGGAAGTGAGAGGATGGTTGTGATGATATGTAGTGCCAGAAGAGCCTTCTACAATCAACTTAAGAATTTTGCATCACGTGGTTCTAGGCTCAATTTTCCATCTAACTGGGTGGGTCATGACAGTACATATCCAAATCAAATACCCAGGAGTTTGAAGGTCGAAGAAATGACACTTGAAAATTACCTGAGACATGAGGGTGATCTTTTCTGAAAGATGAGCAGATTTCTCATCATGAAGAGAATCGCAGGACTCTTCTGCACCTTTCAGATTTTCTCTCAAATATTCAAGTTCCACACTCATGTCAGATAGGGAATTCTCCAAGAATATATTTTTCCTGGAAAGATTCTCCATATTCTGAGCAGCAGCCTCTATTTGGGACAAAAGTGCAGCCTTTTCAGCTAGATGCACAGAAATCCTGCAGCGGAGATGAGCAGAGAAGTCTTCTAATTCTTTTATTTTCACTCTTAGTCTCACTAGGTCATTATTTGCATCCAAAAGGGAAGCTTCCAATGCTGTATTCTTCTCTGATACTGCTTGCATACGGTTTAGATTCCGTAAATAAAGATTTTTTTCATCCTCATTTTTCTTGATTGTATCTTTCAACTCGAGGTTTCCATCTCTCAATTCCTTTATCAATGCCCGAAGGGATCCTACACTTAAATTGACTGATTGTATTTCGTCTGTTAGCAAATGATATTTTTGTTCCAAATCATTTCTGTCCTTTTTAAGACGATATAGCTCAAGCTCAAGAGATTCCTTTTCCTCTATATGAAGATCAGCTTCATCTTCAAGTTT
Organism: Musa beccarii; assembly: GCA_024322285.1. Lineage (NCBI taxonomy): Eukaryota > Viridiplantae > Streptophyta > Magnoliopsida > Zingiberales > Musaceae > Musa > Musa beccarii. Next base: position 50,379,724 of record CM044397.1, on the reverse strand, counting down.
CCTTTTTAGATCCATCAGAGAAATTATCTCATCCTGCATATTCATTATTTTCAGAGCAGATGAAAGATTTTGTTCAGTGAAGCTCACATTCTCGTCCCTAATATTCTCGAGTTCAATCTCCATATCCTTCAGCTTTTCGAGTTTGCTTTTAAGCTCCAGTTCCAGATGCCTCATCTCTTCCTTAGTTTCTGTATGCTTCTTTTCCATGGACTGATAAGCCATTTCAGCCTTGAAATTTCTTTGGAGTTCATCTTGTAAAGAGGTTTTGAGAGTTTCCAGGTCCTGTCCCTTCTTCTTAAGCTCCTCCTGTTGTTGTTTTATTTTCTGCTTTAGGATGTCAAGCTCCAACTGTAATGATTGATTAGCCTTATCCAAGACAAGAGTCCGTTCCTTGGCACTGCTTAAACATGAAGATTCCATTAGCATCTCATCATTAAGCTTCTTGAGGTCTTGTTTGGTGCGAGAAATTTCATCTTCCAGGCAAGATACTCTGATCATGGATTCTTGGTATCGAGTCTGAGAGTCATCTTTTTCAGATTTTACCTTGGAGTAGGTCTCTTTTAAGGTTTGAACTTCATTCTCATTTCTATCAGCACGTGCTGATTCTGAAGTCAGTTGTTTCTTCAGATCCTGGTTTTCCTTCGATAACCTGGAAATTTCTTTCTGAAGTAATTTATATTCTGAAAATTTTCCTTCCCTCCCTACTGAAAGGTTTGTACCAGTTGCTTCCTCACTAGTTTCAAACATGTGATCCAACTGCTTCAAACAGGCTTCATTTGTTGTTACCTTGGTTACTCCAGAACAAGCTTCATTCAATTTCATTGTGTCATCATGCAATAACAAGCCTAGCAGATCAACCTGTAGACCATCTGGGTGAATAATTCCTTGAGGCATTTGGTGGGTATTTGTCCCTGCATCTGGGGATACACACTCATCAAAAAGTTCAAGTGGAATTTGGTTAGGAAATGCTTCTGCTATAGTTTTGTGAGCCTGACGAAGTGCCCCAGTAGAATGATCATATCGTTCTGCTAAAGCACGGTATGCTCGGTAAAATTCCTCCACCAGTTTCATAAGCTCAGGGCGTTTCTTATAGTACATTTCTGCTCTTTGGGCAAAGGAATCAGCATCTTCCTCTATAAGCCTGATCATAGCTTTGACCTTATCATCAATATCTGCACAGGTTAGTGTCAATGTGTGAAATTAATAATTTTCAGCATCTATGGTGAGAAAACATGGAGAAAAGATTTATTACTGGGAGACATATCGTCAAAGATAACCATTTGTTGATTTGGTGAGCTAAGTGGGACTAGTACAGGGGAGCTAATAAGCTAAAAGATTGACTGAACAGTACAATCAAGATGTCTTTGTTATACTTGATATAAGGAAATAGGCTAAGTGAATTTGTAACAGTATAATATTGGATGAACTGGCACCTGCCATAACTAGAGAGCATCATCCTCATTATACATAAGCATATATGGAGAGAAAGCCAACTACAATTATTTTCTACAGGAAATTCAAAGAACAGAAAGCACACTTTTATCTGGCCATATCAACTTAAATCAGCAAAATCTAGTGAATACAGCAATCTAAAATTTATCATAATACTTCATATAATCATGATTGACAATTCGTGCTTAGACTTTAAGGACCTTTGCTTTTGTCTTTAAACATTAGTGCTAGAGATGGTTAATTTGCCCTGAAATAACTAATGGATTGGGTGCCCAGGACTGAGATCAATCTCCAGGAAAAACGAAAGCTTTTCACCAGTATACTATAAGATCTCTGCATGAGATTTGTGCATAATGCACAGAGATAAATTTTTGAGAATCCTCTTAAGAAATATGAGGAGACAAAAGAATACCTTCTGACATTGTTGCCTATCGGCATGTCTAAATATTAAATTTTACCAAATTACAGATTGCTTGTTTTTCAAAATGTGAAATCCTACAATGACCAGGACCAAAAGTCTAAGAATATATAAAAATAGACTAAAAGGGTCAAAAGAATTATGAAAGGCTATGCTACAAAGGGTTACTAAATTGACATAGAAAAGGAAAAAGATCATTTACAATTTATGTATATTTGTAACTCTACATTTTTTCCACCTAATTAAGAATATTAGATCATGAAACCATGGTCACATTTGCTGAATTAAATGATACTAGATAATATTTTATTATGGAAAGTTGAATGTCTTAGGCTAGGCTGGTTGTGAGCATTGGAGACTGGAACAATTTTTACAACATTGGAAGAGATAAATAGATTATTACACTTGGACCAGGGACCTCGAAATTTGGAAAAAGTGAAGGTAACTTTCTCCAACATAACATACAATATAATAATTCTGTCCCATTCATCTGGTATCAAATGAGAGATACATAACATTAGTATAGGTTCACCAAATTTACAATTAGCAGTACTAATTGCTATAAACAGGCACTGAACAGACATTTTTATGCAAAAGGTGCACTTTTATTCAACGAGATGAAGAAAGCATATGATGCATGACGAATGATAATAACTAGTATCCTACACATCCATCCAAAGCCTCTCAATGCAAAAGGCAGTAGTCCCACTATTTGTGCAGTGGTTTCATTTTCATTAATGAAGAAAAAGATATGGTTGATATTCTCCTCATGCATTAGATTTTGGAGGGCCTCAACTGCAAAAAATTATGTAGCATTCAGCTTCTCAGACTCAAATGAAACCTCAGTGTATTCTTAAAATGCAGAGGTTAGAAATTTTGACGTAAACTTTAATTAAAACACCAAATCGGATCAATTTGTCCCCGACAGAAGTCAAGGAGGAGAATCATTTACATACCTGCAAGGTTATCCTGAAGCCATTTGGAGTGTTTTGGGCTGATATGACTATCCCACCACCACGAATACAAGCGTCTGGATTCAGCGTGTGAGAGGGTGGCCATGATTCCAGGCAAGATGGCCACTACTGCCAGCTTCTATCTCAAATGGCAATGCCGTTGGACAAATACAAAGAACAAAAAGATCCAACACAGAACAAGAGCTGAAACAGTTTCACCAGACACCCAACTACAGCTAACACCAAATTTGGTGACGCAAACGAAAAGACCTCCGAAATATATTCCAAGTTAGAGGCATTTTGAACCACCTAAGTAAAACAAAATGGAGATCAGCTTAAGAAAAAGAAGGTGATATCAGATACTACATACTAAAGAACAACAAAGGTTGCAACATTTGATGCTCAAACATGATGGGAAAAAAAAATCATCGATCAACACCAACCACATACTAAACAACAACAAAGGCATTTATCAGAGATGAAAAGATATTGATGAAAATGATGTTTCTCTCACCTCGATGTTGACAAGAGGCAATGAACCTTCCAAGACAACCCAAGATCCTAACTTCTACAACAAACGAAGAACATCTTTTAGGGACTCAACCAGTCTAAGCACAAGATCCATCACCCAAACATGATCTAATGTAACTCTGCAACTTTATACACATATAAATCATAGAAAACAACTCAAAAACTCACCCAAAACAAGAACCGAGGCAAAGACAGGAGTTCAATCCTCGACGATTCCTCGCCCCGAAGGCTCAATTAGCAACCGGGAAAAAGAACAGTTCCTACAATGACCTACACCCTCACGAATCAGAGAAATCAATCCCACCACCAAGCCAAAAGAATCCCAAAGAAATGGTCCGATCGCCAAGAGAAAAAAGAACGCAGCAAGATCGCATTTTTCCCACAACTGCAGGTCAGCCAACAAAACAATGCAAGAAGCAATCTTTCTGGAAACTCATGATCAAACCATGAAAAAAGAGACCTCTTTTTGCCCTTTCTAATCTCAACAAGCAGCAGCCGTGCTGAAAGATCCAGCTGCTCTTCATCATCCACTCTCATCCCATGTGCCCTCACCCTCCCTCCTCTTCCTCCTCCTCTTCAAGATGCTGCTCTGTTATATTCTTTTGCTCCGGCGAGAAGACAGGAGGGGGAGGCAAGGCAAGCACAGGAGGAACTAAAATAAGGGGAAAGAACAAAGAGTAGAAGACAAACAATTAAGGGGAATGGCAGAAGAGTTAAGGAAGTGGCATGGAATTTTGGAAGCCAAAGCTGGTAGATTTGTGGGAATTGAGACAGAGATTGGGATTACAGCTGGGAATACTGCAGTGAATAAAGTAACAGCTACATAACCACCTCCTCACATGTAGCTCTACACACTGCAACTCATCATTATTAGTACTGCCCATGCTTTATAAGTGCATTAAATCACCAGTAGAGAAGTCTCACTTTATTCTTAGGATGTGTCCCAGTTTTTAATATGTAATATATATATATATATATATTAATATTCCTTCTCTATCAATTTTCCAAGATCAATGTGAAGAGTATTGCAAATTGGTTGCATGAGAGTCTTTTGGATCTTTCAATTGTTTGCTGTCATCAACATATCCAGTTGGTCAAATGAGAGGTTGTGTGGAGTTGCATGGCTACTTCTTGATGAAGTTAATCATGCTCTTATAATTTGCCAATGAATATTGTGCATTATATTTACCAAATTAGAAATATGTTATGATTGTTGTGCAACATATGTATATGCATACATTTATACTTATACTACTAACCTGATTATAAATGATCTAGAAATCCAAGAAAATAAAGGTTAATGATTTCTCAAGATTAAATATTTAAATACGTGTATACGCATGTATTGGATTTTGTATGAGGAGGAGATTTTGTATTATAATTAAATTACTCATGTTAAATTATAAAAATAATCTCTTCTTTGTAGGGGTAATTTTGTGTATTTGAACCTTTCTCTAACTCTATGCTCTCTTTTTTTTTGTATCAAATTTTAAGTTTTTTGGGGACAAATATTCTTCATTTCTTAAACATTAAGTTGGTTCTCCATTTTCTTCAAAGATAAGCCCCATTTTGGATGCTTTTGAACATTTTCTTTGTCATGTTTCATGGATTTCCAACTTGTCATCCAAATGTCTAATGTTTCCTGATTGACACCAATACACCATACCTTTTCATTAAATTGTCATGTCAAATGATACATGAGAAAATTAAACATAGAGTTATTCAAATGAAATGATAGAATAAGCATCACAAGAAAATGACTTATTGGGATGTTATGGCTTGTTTTTGTAATCATTTGCATTCACCTAAAAAATATGTCCTGTCATGGAAAGAATGCTCATAGAATCATCACAGAGACAATTGATGGACACTGCACAAGGAAAGTGACCATTGTTGAGTTTCACAGCTACCCATCAAAATTAAATTAGAATGCACTGATTTCATGTTAGGCTTATCTTAATTTTTATATGATTTTATTACTTCCATCTTTTTCTATTTTTATTGTATTTTTTTATTGTATTTCCCATTATACTTAAAGCTTGATGACTCTCTCTCCCCCTCCTTATCTCACCAACTCTCTTTGCTTGCTATGCTTAGATTCAACCTCATAATATGCTATTGTTTATGTACTTATGTCCAAGTCTGATACATGAAAGCCTACTTGTCACCAAACCCCATTGCAAATTCTTGAGAACCCTCTGATCTTGATCCCAAGGCCAAAAATGAAAGCAAGGAGCACAAATCAAGGTGCTTTATCTGCAGCCTTCCTTCTGCATTTATGTGGGGGTAAAGATGATAGATTTAGTGGTCCAATATAGAACACTTAAATTTATCTAATCAATATCATTTTTTTTTTATGTTGTGCTTATCAGTCAACCTATCTAACATCTTCTAAAATGAATAATCTTTGGTCAGTGGATTTAAAATTTACCAAATGAAATATCAAACTTTTATTTTTATTTTTTTTCATAATTTTATTATATTATTTATGAATTTACATTCTTAAGACATATCTCCCATGCTAATTATCATGATTTCATCAGATAAATTTACTGACTTGATGAAGAAATTATTTGAGAAATGATCTTTCTATAGTATCATAATTTTGCAGAGTTGCACTGGTCAGTCAATCACAAAGGAAATTTCTTGAAACACAGCTTCTTTGCAATGAGCAATCTGCCAGTCTCATGCACAACCTATCTGCCTTCTTCCTCATGCCCCCATGAGTCTGCAAAAAGAGTCGGGAATCCAAAAAGGAGGGGAAAAGAATGGACATGAAGGTATCCTGTTGTTGTATCATGGTGCTTTTTGGGATGAGTGCAGTGACAACCCAGCTCATCATCGCCATGGGGAGACCGAGAGAGAGCTGGGACCGGCACCGACCCTATAACAGTGACTCCATCACCCAGCAGATCATTGTTCTTGGCTTGCTTGTCCTGCTTTCCATCTTCCTTCTTTTTGTATTGTATTGATTTGATTTTTTTTTTATTCTGATCAAACTGTAGAACAAGGAGATCATTGGCCTTCTCTCTCTCTCCCTATACCTTTCTCCTCCTTGTAATGTATTGTTGTTTCTTCACTGATATGTAACTACAGAACAGGAGATCATTCTTCTTGTCTTCACCTTTTTGTGATGTATTGGTCTTTCCTGATAAAACTATAGACTAAGATACTATTCTTCTTCTCTTCCCTGCCATGCTTTCTCCATCTTTCTTCTTCCTTTTTGTAATGAAATGTTTTTTTTTTTGGTGTATCATTGAACTACAAAAGACATGGTGGAGTGGATGAGCAAGAAATCCAAGCATAAAGGTATTCTACACTGTTCATAACTTTTTGGAGCATCTGATGAGAACAACAGAAACATGGGAACATTATTATTCTTTTACATAGCATCACAGAGCTATGGAGGTTCAGATCAAACCTTTAATCTTTGCATGAGCTGCAGGTGTTTCAGGTACTGATCATTCTCCCAGTTCTGGTCATAAAATACTACAACCTAACAGAGCTGCACCAGATATAGAGAGATAGATACAAAATTAGAACTTGCAATTTACTGTGATACCATGATAAGAACAATTTATTGGATTATCAACAATCTGAAGTCCTTAACAAAGTGCCCAATATAGTTATGAGATTAGCAATGTTACTATTCTCATTGACAAGTGCAGCTATTATGGAATTAGCTTTGAGGAAGATGAACTGTGCAATCAATAATGTGTTGGAGGCTTGACAAGAACACAGAGCTGTACCTACTTATTGCAAAAGACAAGTCTATGCAAATTAAATGGAATGGGGGAGATGATTGGAGTTGTGTGCTGATGATTTCTCATAAATGTGGGCTGGATGATCTATGCTTGAATCCATGTTCATATTGATGGGAGCCCAATATAGTTCAATAAATGAACTTTCAAGACATGTTATATGTAGCCATTCTCTCGCACTTGCACTTCCAGGCTGCTCGCCGGCGTCGCCCGTGCATTACTGCAATTAGATGCCGTCGTCACTGCCGCCGCACCGGCCGACGTGCTCGACATGGCGTCGCAGTCCTCCGCTCCGATCGGACCCTCCGGTGGCCACACAAATGCTGGTTTGTTCGACGGCACCTCCGGCGGCGCCGCTGATCTCGACATGATCTGTACAATCGCGTGGGTCTTTGGTCGTGCCCCCGGAAGAGGATGGCTGCAAGCAAGCCCCAGGAGAAGCAGCATCTTCGGGACCTCGGCCACGGACTCGCTGCCCAGCCTGGCGTCCATGGCGTCCGGTATCCGCCCCTCCCCGTGGAGGCTCCACACCCAGTCGGCGAGGAGATCGAAGCCGGCGACGCGGCACAACATCCTGAAATTAAAAAAAATAAAAAATAATACTAAATATGCTAAGATCATGTTATGATAGTTTTATAAAATTTTGGATAGGATTAAAGATAATTTAATAATTTACACTTGAGTTATACTCGATCACATATTTAATATAGAAATATATTATTACAATAATTAATGACTCTAAAACCAGAAAAAGAATTAAAAACAATAATACTAAATATGTTAGGATCATTTTATCATAGTTCTAAAAAAATTTGGATTGGTTTATAGATAATTTCTTTATTTATATCGGATTTATACTCTGATTTCACTCAGGTTATTTGAATTACACTTATCACATATTCAATTAAAAGTATCCTATTTCAAAAGTGAAGCATCCTAAATTGACTCACAATTGAGAAACATGACAACCATATACAATGAATCATACAGTAATAATTGTTCACATTAACATTAACATGAAAATAATTTAGATTAAATTACCAACACGACATTACATTGTCAAATAATTTGTATAAGAACAAAAGCCATCATACAAGATAATAACAATAATAATATTTCATAAGTTTAAATCTCTCATAATATTTTTAATATATAACAATAATAATATTTTTATTATTGTGTGCCTTGCCACACAATAATAATCAAATATATCATTAACGATTTGGAGCTTAAGCAATAACATTTCCATTTGGTTAAACTTCATTTGTTTATTAATATCATACAACCATTAGTGTAAAATAAATAAAATGAATTAGTATAATAATCACACAAATTGAGTAATGTGAATGACATGATTAACTTATGATTTGTCTTATTGAAGATATTTTTAATGAATCTTGGATTTTGACGATGAAACCAATTGATAAATTATTTATCTAATCTATATATTGAGAAAAGTATTGTAAGATTAACTATGATAACAAATAAGGCATAAAACAAATATAGTGTCGGAGTCAAAGATCAGACGATTCATCGGGAGTTCGAGAGTTCATCGGGAGTGTTGCCGGAATTTGCCGAGAAGTTCGTCGGGAGCTCATTGAAAAGTACATTGGGAGTTCGCCGAGAAGTTCATTAATAGTTTACTAAAGAAATTTGTCGAAGTTTGCCGTGAAGATTGTTGAGAGTTCAAAGAGCTTGTTGGGAGTCCGTAGGAAGATCGTCAAGAGTTCGTCGAAAGCCCGTTGGAAGAACTTTTGACCTACCGGACTTATTTGCATAAGTTAATATCTTAATTATCATAGTTAAAATATAATTAGAGTTTGGATTTGGAGGTACTTCTACTAACTCAGTTAGGGGCCAATTAGGCTCGAATCCGAATTGGTTTGGGTCGGACTATTGGCCCAAATAATATCCTGAACCTTGTCTGACGATGGCACCGCTAGGACTAGGAGGTGGAACTACCTAGAACTCAATCTCCTAGGAGGTCTAGGCAGTGGTACCGCCCAGACTGAGTAGTGGTACCGTTGGTCGTTATTAACTGTCAAGCGATGGTACCGCTCAGGTTCAGTAACCAAGACTCTGTCTGACAATAGTATCGCTAGATTGGGTAGTGATACCGCCCAATATCAGAGACCACTGGTGGTGGTACAGTCAGGCATAAACGATGATACCACAAAATCAAAAAAATCTAGGACAAGACTTTTTTTGGCTCCATTTTTGAAGCCAATTGAGGTCTATAAATAGGCCATACTTTTTTGCTTATGAAACAAAAAAAAAAGAACAAAAGAATTGAGATTATAGTGAAATCGCTGTTGTAACTTTGAGAGTTCATCTCTACCTATTCTAGCCTTAAAAATTTGCATAAAGAGATCTGGAAATATGTAATTGATCTTTCGCCCATTGAAGAAAGATCAATAGTAAAAATCAATGACCTCGACCAATGAGGTATCAGGAGTATAAAGATGTCAATCATTTATGGTTGAGAGCAAGAGGAAAGAGAGTGATAGAAATGGGAGAAGATACAGACCGTAGATTGGTGGGCAAGAAGAGCCACCGACTTCTCGGTGGCTGTGGATCAGTTGACGCCAACTGACTCCTTGTTTGATCGATCCATTGATATGATATTTAACCAGTGTTGTGGCTAAATTTCAAGTAATGAAAACACTATTGTTCCCAACTAGAGAGGAGATGAGGTTGCCGTTGCTCGATGATATCGTCAATGAAGCTGATGCCAAAGAAATTGGCAAAATCACATGACCTCGTATTTTAATCCTACTCCAATTCATACTTTTGTTCCTTAAATCCTATAACAAATTAGATCCAACTTTATCCTCTGATTGTAGCCATCTTTGACTAAAAATTCTCCCAAGACATTGTTCTGAACATAAGTTTCTACCAAATCAACTTATAGCTTTCATAAAGTTCAGCTAAATATTGTTGTGATGTAGCCATCTTTGACTAAAAATTCTCCCAAGACATTGTTCTGAACATAAGTTTCTACCAAACCAACTTATAGCTTTCATAAAGTTCAGCTAAATATCATACTGGTCTATTTTCCATATGCACTATAATTTGATAAGCTTTGACGGTAGAGAGTGCGAAAATTGATACTCTCACTACTTAAAACATAAGATATATTTCTGCAAACACAGGTCATATCTACATTTTGGATCACCCATTGCGAACACCATCAACGTCAATGTCTACATCAGATTAGATCCAACATTGTCTTCGACAGGGATCGACAATGCTCGCAAGAGTAGTTTCTTGGAAGAGGGTGAGGCAGCACAAGACTATGTCTTTCTTATAGATAATGTGGGAGTGCAGAGACCTGTGATCTGCCATCATCACCACCTCACCAGTGGGGCACTAAGTTCTTCCGGGTAGCTTCCATGCAATACAACAGATAAAATAAGGGAGAAAGCAAGAGATCATAACAATTGATGGGCATCTGCACATATTACCGAAGTAGGAGAAGGTAGACATGTCGAAAGATCTGTAATGAACATACCGATATATCAAAGAACAACATATTTCGAGTACATATATGAATGCATTCCATTAACAATACTTGCAATAAGAACATTACTTTTTATACCGTATCTTTAATACAGACTGCAAGTGCCGTTGAATGCAATGGGCAGCGACTGATACCAGTTGAGATCTGATGCCACAGAAACCTGATTACAAAATGATATAAAGATATTATATATATGTACTAGGAGAAATATAACAAAATTGCCTTTTCAGATGATACTGTGAATACCTCAACATATCAATTGACAGTAGATGAACTAAAAGAGCTGTTGCGGGAGTAGCTCAATGGATGTTCAGTGGATGCATCATCATTGTCGAGTGAAGGGAAGGGAGGAATAGATTTCAGTATCAGTTTCCTGCAACTTCTACGGTTTGACGGTGACAAGCCAACTCCAATATGTGGAGGTGAGACCCTCTTCCGATTAGGTGAAGCAGTCTTAATACCGGTGGTGGGTGATGCATTGGATTTTAGAATAGTTGGAGTGTCATCCTCGGAATTTGCATTGAACTTGTTCTCTGATTTATCTTGAGAGAGAAGGATTTCAGACCTCCAAAGTATGTGAGAGCCATATAATCCAGGAGAACGTCCAATTGAAAGCTTGCTAATTCGTGGCTGCTTTGCACTTGAAGAAGATGGCAGTTGGATCGATCGCCTAGGGAAAATAATAAACTTTTGTTAGATAATTGTGGGAAAATGAGTGAAGACTAAGCTATCAAAATGAGTGCTGCACCTGCAACTTTGGTGAGGTGTAATGGGTAATATATTTCCAGAAGAATGACTTTCATCGATTTGGACTTTAGCAATTTGTGGACCATCATCTAGGCCTTCCTTTTCCTTGTCATAAGCATCAGTTTCTTCCTCCACTTGTTCAATTTCTTCAACACCTGGGATAAAACATTAATAAAAAAGGAATTTATCAACCAGAATAATGAATTATGCTTAAGAAGGCTTAGAGTTTTTATTTAAACTTGGTTTCAAACATAAGAAACACAAGAAAAATGCAACAGCATAGATACAAAATAATCACTTAAATTTTCTCCTAAAACATTGTCTTGTTAAATACTCTTCTAACTCAGCGGATAAGTATGAATTATTTAGTTATCTTTCCTCATCTTATATTGCTGACATTGAACTAAGACATGAAATTTCTCATCATCATACTAATGATACTCAATGTGTTCTTAAATATACCATACAATACTCCTCATTTCCTGGATGTAGGTTTGCATGCCACGATATCATATTTACCATAGAAACATATTATCTTTCCCTAGACACATAGTTTGCTTTATTGGTCTACTATCATGTTCATAGAAAATATGTTTATCCTATTTATCATAGAAGCATATCGATTGTCTTTCCATAGACACAGTTTGCATTATTGGGCAATTATCATATGATACCTGTGATCCTTTTTGGTACATCCAAATCTAGTTTTGGCTGACTCCCCAATGTCAGAGTTAGAAATAAATTGGAAACAGTTTGAATCAATCGAACTCGATTGAAATTCACTTATTTTGACCATTTAAGCCAACTTGACAGCCACACAAGAAAAAAGAGAAAGGGGAAGGAAGGAAAGGTGTAAAAAGAGACATTGAGCAGGGAAAAGTGAAGAGGAGACACTGATATCAATGAAAGAAAAGAAACTTGTGCTTTAACAATGAAATGGAGGAGAAGCAGTACCATCCACTATTTTGTAAGACAAGGAAATGACATGGGACAAAAAAAAAAATTGACGAGTAGCTCTTAACCTCTTAAGAAAAAAGGAATTATCATAAAGCAAAAGAAATATCATGTGATCTACAATTAATCTTGAATCATGGGGACACACCCTCAAATGATTTTTTTTCTTTATTTGTCTCTGTAATACATACAATTCATCTGTCAGTGCTTATAGAAGCATCCCATTTATATCTTCAAAAGGATAAGTGGGTAAAGTTTGGGTTTGTGCATGACATACACAATGGTTATTTAATTACATTAGTATCTTTGTTTGACATGTTTCATATTTATATTCAATAAATATATTACAGATGAATTAATGTCCATTATGTTTTATTGTTATCATTTATCATTTATAAGTTAGATATTACAGAAAAAATAAGGTCAAAGAATCCTTTATCATATAATGTTCTATTATCACAAAATTTATTTTAAATTTTAATCTCAATTTTTATTATTTTAAGTTTTTAAATTTCAATTATTTTCTCAAATGATCCTATCACGACCCAACTTGATGAAATAACTAGCATGTTAATTTCGTTGAGCCTAAACCACTAATCAAAATGCATAGATTGAAGGCTTGATATTCTCGTCAAAGTCTAGCATAACCCAGATCAAATCCTAATATGATGTATTTGAATCATAACCCAGTAGTGGCTCTATACCTTATCAATTTCGTTGAGCCCAAACCATTGACCAAAATGCTTAAGCTAAAATTAATAATAATACATCCATCAAACCCTTATAAATCATTCTTAATCTTATACACTTTTGATATGGAACTAATTGGGGCGTTACAAATCCAATTTTACCGAATTAATCCAACTTATTTTGCCAATCTTAAATCTTCCCTAGATGATCCTAATCGACATACTTATTGCATACTATGTTTAGATAGTAACTCTACTTTAAGTTGGCCTTAAAAAATATAAATGTAAGTATATATATAATTGACAGTCACCTTCTTTCCTTCCAAATGCATTTTTACATCCTTCACATCTGCAGCTGATTGAGCATCCAACACCAAACTAAAAAGAAACAAATATGTCCAAGTCAAGCAGCATAAGATAGTAAAAGTATGTTGTAACCAAGACATGAACCTGATAGCATTCACAGTATTTCTTCAGACAATTTGACTTTTTACAATTGCATCCTCTTTTATGTCGTGTTGAAGCAGGAGTCTTGTTAGCATCATCCTGAAGATGTCAAAAGAATGATCACATCAAAACCAGAAGTAGGAGAAAAGGAAAAGACAGAAGAATAATATCACATATGATGTTCCTACCCTCATTTCCACACCAGCCTCAGATGTTCGAATTACTTTTGGGGCAAATGCAAGTGGATTGCGAGATTCTATTTGCTTGCGAGTGGCCAGGACAGTTTCCTCATGAATGGGTTTGTTAAAACATCCTTGGCATGAACAAGGCTCGGAACAGTAAACTCCAGCAGCAAAACACTCACAATAACTACATAAGATGTTGACATGTCAATACCAAAACTTAAAAAGATATACTAAAAGTGACAAATTTAAAACTAGATTAATTGCTTGTTCTTAAATTAATTACTTAAATAAACAAAGAAGGCATATCAAGTACATTATCTTTCTTATATCTATCACTAAAGTTCTTATAAGAGCATCAGATGAAGTGAAAAGAGCCTCACAGTTTCAGGCATTTTGACTTCTTACAGTTGCAACGCTTGCATCCTTCACTTTCACCTCCATTTTCTGACTTGCATCTAGATCATGAGGTTCCTTTGTTATTGATATAATGAAGAACAAAACATGACCATGCATAGGAACATATGCAACATACCTTTTCTTCTTTGGACTACCTTGACTTAACTCCTCACAATTGCCAAGTGAAATATCCTTTGCAGCAGCATCATATGTAACCTGAAGGTCTTCAATTTCACCACTGGTCAAAAGATCCGCTTCAATAGCCAAGGACTTCTGTGGACTGTTCCTCCCAGTTGTTGCTGATGCAAAGGGATCAATTGGGCATGGCATAGTGATTAGTTGTTTCCTGGGAGCCAAAGTCTCATTCTTGATCGTTCTACCCATTGATGTTGTAGCAAGAGCGTTCAGATGTAACCCAATACCAGGAAAAGCATGCAGTGATGGACTAACGGCAGGGTTCAAGTTGGCATCAAAAACATTCCTGCTTTTGGATGGTAAAGTAGTTGACTGGTTGAGGCTTGAGTCACCATATATGTTCCTTTGAGAAATACTAGCTACTTCAAAGACCAAACAGCGTCTGTGAATGCTATGTTGTTTGCAGTCATCAACCTAATGAGAGAACTGCCATAAATTACCTCTAAATTGTCCAAAACATATTTCATGTATTCAAAGTAATGCCAACAGGATCAATGTGACATGATGAACGCATAATAATCAAATCTACAGTGTATTGTTGGAATGGGCAGGTTTATGTCATAGTTTGACACGCAACATTCAGCTATAGACCTAAACTCCTTATGGGTGAATAATACCCTCAGCTGTCCACTCCACCCCTTTGTCTACCTTCTCCTCTGTAAAAAAGTGTGACATGTGCTTAGAGGCAACACAATTATTTTCTTGCAGAAATGACAAAATTTCCATTTTAAATCTCCTCAGACACAAAAGTATAGCAGGTCAATTGACCAGACTACCTAAGTTTCTGACATAAGGCATTTACAGTTTCAGGCATGAACATATAAAACAAATCAAGTATAACTATTCCTAAGGCACATTAAAAATGTTTTATGAATGGACTAGGGGGTAATTTGATAGATTTATGAAAAAAGGGTGAACCCAACATTAATGGAGGGTCAGGCACACAGAAAACATCAATAACAGCACATGCCATAAAGTCCCAGCTATAGCCAGCCCAGTTAGTGTAACTCAGCCTTCTATAAAACGATGTAACTCAAGGCATAGTTTTTTCTATGATTTAAACCTTGATCACCCATATCGCAAGAGAGTAACCTTACTATTATACCAAAACCCACACTCAAAATGATAGATATATCAACTTAAAAGAATTCACACAATGTTGGTAGAAATCAACAGCAGTTAAGGTACTCAAGGATATTGTAGTCAGAACCTCTATAGAGGAAAAAAGTGGATGGAGATTAATGGAGTCTTAAACTTCACGAAAAAATATGGGACAAAATGCCCCTGCTCAACAGATCAATAAGCTAAAAAAAAAGTGCCCAGATTGAGCAATTAAAATGGGATATAGAGAAACAAGAGCAGAATAAACAAACAAGAAATCATTTTTTGGAAGACAAATTACCATGTTGCCAGTAGGACGCTGTCACATGCTACATAATCAATTTTCTAATTTAATAATTCAACTTTACCTGATTTTGGTGAGTTACTGAGAGCAATTTTTTGCCATGTTCTGTTTCAGGTTTCTTCATCCTAGAATCTTCACTACATTTCAATTGAAGATCTTGGGTGATATCTTGGACACAAGGACCGTGAGGGATATCAGGTTGTGTTTTCTGTAGTTGATCAACATTCTCTGTGTAATTTGACAATAAAGAAACAAAAGAAGTCACATCATTGCCTATGACTTCCTCACCTACTCGTTCATGAACCTCTGGTTCCATGAATGAATCAAAAATCAACATATCTTCAGCATCATCAAAGACAAAATTTTCCTGAACCCCTTCCACTTCATCTTTGTTCAGCTCAAGTGGATGATTTTCTTGAACTCCAGTCTCCATCGTAAACAAAATTTTTCCTCTGTCTTTATCATTTTGAACAAAAGGAACAAGTTCTGCTGGTGCATGGCCTAAGTCTAACTCAAATTTCATTTTGGTGTTATGATCTGGACTTCCAGAATCATACTGCGCTGACTGAGGAAGAGTACTTAGAAGGATTGGACATTGCTCAGGAGGATCAATGGCGGCCTCATTGAATGAACATGTTATAGTGCAATTATCCTGTGTGGTGGCAGTAAATCTTGATGGCCTAACAACATCAGAAACCTCTGAGCATAGGCTACTTTCACCAACATTGTCCAAAAAATCCTCATGTCTAGTTAAATCTGTGGAAGGAGGCCTGGTAACAGAAGAAAAAAAATCATCATCAAATTTGGATCAATTGGAACATACACTAATCTGGCCTTAAGATATGCAAAAAGTGATTGATAATTACCCTGTCAAGTTCCTGGTAACTCTTGAAGGATTGGCATGCGGTGAACTAAATATAGATGAAAGAGTAGCAAAATTCAATGATTGATATGTATGTGCAATATGTGCTGAATCGGTTGATTTAGCAGGTCGGATAGGAGATAAATTATTGATGAAGTTGAAGACGGGTGAATCCTGCAATGCATAAAGAAATTATCAAGCATATAACGTGCATAACCCAAGATTGTCATAAATCATTTAGAAAATGCAGTGAGGACAACAATAGTACTCCATAACCTAATTACATAATACACTTTCTACCAAGATAAAGGAAGACCATTGGATAAACACAGAAGAGACTCCAAAGTTGAAGGCCAATAATATAAATAAACTTTACCAGCATATGTTACTACCTAAATCCAAGGACTAAGATAATGGTCATGCAAGGAGCATGCAGGCAACAAAGACAGCACAGCCATGCCTGCATATAAAACCCATTCATCTATCTATAGAGCAAACATGGGCATTACTATTGTAAGCACACATCTGCAGGGTGCATACCAACAACTTACCTACAAGCACACTCATGTCATACAGCATTTGAGCTAGCAACAAGTTATACAGGTTGATTCTACAAAATCAGAGTCTACCAAGGATTTAGGGTGGCACACAGTCAAAGAAACTCGAGCTCTAAAATGTTTGCTTTTGAGCAAAACGCAGGGAACAGCATTAGTTGTGTGGATGTAAGAATTTAGTAAGATAATAGTAATCATTCATCACTTACATGGTGAAAAACCTCAAGAAAATATTTTAGAGTGCGATGTATGCACAAACAAAAAGACTACTAAAGAAACAAGTCAGTTATGAAAATTGCAACTATTTGTTTGACGATATCCAGAAAGAAGTGACAATCTTGTCATTTTCACCACAGATTAAACCACCAAATCACTTTCAAAGTTTTTTCTTCTTCAGCTAGAGAAAGACCAGAAGAACATCTGACAAAATAAAGCAGTTATGAGACAAGAATTCATAGGAAAAGCGATGCATAAAAAGGAAAAAGAAGAAGCATCAAATCTTATCTATATGACTGTAACCGCAACAAACCGAACCCCCCAAAAACTTGTCAAAAGAGGAAACAATAATACAACCTCTAAACAGAATTTCAGTCAAAAACATCACCACCAAGCAAATTCTAGCAGAAGCAAACAATTTTAGGACTTTCTTCAAGAAAGTACACAGAAAAATGTAGAGACAAATGAGCATAAATTTGCCAATCTCAAGAAATCTCAACAGAACAGACAGATATCTATCTTATCTATTAATGGCTATATAAATCAAACATCTATGACTAAAATAGAAACAATTTGCAAATGAAATGAACTAAAATAAAAAAAGAAATAAAGAAAGAACACAAAGTGATAATAAGGCACAACACAACAGAAAGGTTAGGTCGGTTCATGCATCAAAGACACTCAGAAAAAATCATCCTCCAAGACACAATTAAACACCGCAGATGACATCCGAGCGGCATCTCAGTCGAAATGTCACCACATAAAATGAAGTCCCAAAAAGAATTGTAGCAAATTAACCCATTAAAAGTGCCTGTTTCTTTCAAGAAAAGAGAACGAAAACGAAGAAACCACATCAAAAAAGGAATACGGATGGATAACAAAGTCCCGACAATTCTCCATCAAAAAATCAAGAACCCAAAGCAAACTTAGCCGACCGAACCTCCAGTCTGGCATCGAAGACAATCAACTCGAACCCAATTCAGCCAAAATGTCACTGAGCGAGCAAGTTGTAGCATAAAGTACCCATTTTGAGCGCTTATTTGTAAAGAAGGCACATGAAAACGAAGAATCCACCGACCAATGACTCAACCTGTGCGGCGAAATCTCAGAAAGAACATAAAAGAAGAACAAAGATCCAATTTTTTTCCAATGCAAAAGACAGAGACACTCGACCCAATCCTCCACAACACATTAGAACACTCAAAATCAGGCCGAACAAGGTCACGTCTCGACGCGAATCACCTCAAACTTGGAGAGCGGCGCGCCGCCGGTCTTGCCCCGCTGGGGCGTCTCCATCTCTCTTGGGCGCCCTCCGGGAGCTCACCCGCATCTCCCTCCCCTTCCCTTCCTCCACTTTGCTTTCTCCTTCCTCTCAGTCTCGGAGCTGCAAGATTTGAAGGAGGAGCAAGGTGGCAAGGGCGGGAAGGCGATTATTTTTGGCTGCGCCTCCTCATCCTCGATGCATTCTAATCTAATCCACTCTCTCTCTCTCTCTCTCTCTCTCTCTCTCTCGTCCAAATCGGCCGTCCCCACCACCGCTCGCACCCTTTCGCCATCTCTCCTCTACAAAAGTAGGGCAAAAATAATTGATTACCAGCTTCCACGTCGCGGTTACGAGGCGGTAGGAATAAGGACGACTCGAGGACAGAAAAGTAAAATGGCGATACGACGACCCCTTCCCACATCCTGCGGTATTCTCACCGGAATTATATATGCATGTATATATATTTATATGTATATATATATATATATATAATATAACTGAGATAAAATATTGAGATGGATTATTCGAGTTTTTAGATGATTTATTTAATTTTTGATTCATTGGACTTAGTTTCAGGAAAAAAAACCGCATTAGATTTTTTTAAATGGTATCAAGATATCTTATGGAAAACTATTGATGTTACAAGTAAATGATATAATTAATATTAGTAAAAGACATGAGGTTTTACTATAAATCTTACATAAGTAAGATTTTGTTTCACATAGAACTCAATAACAAAATAATATTCAGATTATTTTTATACCCTATATTTTGTATTTCTTGTTATTTATATTTTCTTAACATATATATCATACTATCCTGAAAACTTGTGTTAGAGTAGAGACATTTAAATTCTAATTATTGTAATCATCCTTTAAAATTAATTATACTGTGATATGGCTAGGAATGCTAAAGGTAAGTGTTTATTAGTGGTTGTACAAAATATCTACCTATTTATATGTCATGATGAGTGGTTGTAAGTGTTTTCTTTAGATAGATAAAAATTTATCAGGGGTTAATTGCTATTTCAAACTTTGCATAAAAAAGGTTTTTTAGTTCACATAAATCAAAGAAAATCCATCTAAATTTGTATTCATGCAAATCATTCAATTATGTCTAATTACATTTTGAGGTGCATGCATAGATTTCATTCATCTTTATATTATTATAAAAGAGACCTTAAAACTAGTAATTTGGATGAGAATGCTGCCAAGGAAATTACCTCTTCTTGTCATATATTTATAAATACATTAAAAAATATATAATAAATTTTTTTATAAAAATATTCCCACCAAAATTGTGTGTGATTGTGGTCAAATCAGCAATAAAACGTACTTTGATGTACAGATGGAAGACAGCTATAAGAAATTATGATTAAGTCAATAATGATGGGTGGATTAGACAAAGATGGCAAAATAATGACACATTAAATCCTCCAACAGTGAATGCGTGTCAGTGTTAATTTGAGAAGGGTTATATAGCCACACTCGCGGATGGGTAAAACAGATCCTACACGCGCAACCAGCGGTCGAGTGTATTGGGCCCCGCAGGACGAATGAGAAGGTGGATAGAAGTGTACGTCCGGCTATCCTCCCAGGAATAATGCGAGATACGGTGCTTCGAGGTGAGAATAAAGAGCGAGGTAACGACTGGCCTTCCGTTACGGTGGCGTTCCGACGGGGACACCATCGATGCGCGCGGTGGGGAAGAGCGGAGGAAACGGAAACGCCCGTTTCCATCCCCCATAAAAGAAGAAAAAGGAATAATAATGGAATTTTAGTACTTGAATGAATTTAAAAATAATATTTATTTCCGGATAACAAATAAAACCTGAAGAACTGATGTATTATAATCTGCCATCCGAAGGATTATTCTTTTTGACCCCAATAGTGTGATGAAAATATAATCTTGACCACAAGATTGCTAAAGTTGATGTGCATGTACATGAAATATGATGCTAAATCCAGCAATAGAGTAATGAAACAAAAGCTGAAGTAGTCTTGTTGATCACAAGATTGCTATGCTACAGATGAGATTCCCCCTTCTCACAAATAACCAAACTTTTCTCTCTTCTGCTCTTCTGCTCTTCTGCAACTTTGATGGGAGTACCAATGCAAGGTCTCCTTCCATTCCCTCCTCCTGCAGTTGTTGGACGGTATGTACATGCAGAACCCAACCATGAGCTTGCGCTGTGCTGTGCTGAAACACCCCTCGAGCATCACCTGATTCCTGCCATGGCCCTTGTCCTTGCGCTTGGGGTTGCTCCTCAGGGACAGTGTCGACCCCATGCCACCTTGATGATGGCTGTCTTGTGTGCGTGACTGTGAATTATTGTGGCCACCTGCATGCGGGGCTCTATCACGAGTCTCGTGAGAGAGAGAGAGAGAGAGAGAGAGAGAGAGAGAGAGAGAGAGAGAGAGGATTTTTCTGAGATAAAGTAACACAGGCAGCAGTGCGTGCATGCTCTTTTACTTTTTCTTTCAGCAGTGGTGTGTCCCCATGGCGATGCAGTACACTGATAGGTCCATGATTGCATGAAGTGACACGGTGAACGCCAAGGGAGAAGAAGGTTTGGTGAGAGATGCGAGGAGACAAAGAAGGGTCTGTGAGTCAGTGCCTAGAAGTCCTACTTTTACTGATGTCAGTGAAGTAGAAATCAGGGGATCAGCTTGGTTGGGATAGAAGGACGACAGACTTGGAGGGAAGTTTTGGGCTGTAATTGAACTCGAATATGAACTTGTTTAGGGTTTGTACATTTCACATGGATGGATCATATTCTTACATCCTAATTGTCCACTTCCGTCGGCCTCTTGTGTCACGGTGGGTTCTTGAATTCCTTGTGAGTACTTTTTTGTCATGTGCATGATTTTGAAGTTTGGATCACGATAAATATGATATAAAGTAATGGGAATATGTGATGCACAACATGCCTACCTCTAAGAGGCATAGTTTATGTGTTTTGGGAAATTAAAGAGAGAAGTGAATATTTAGGAAAAAATGATAAAGAATGAAAATGCTCATGTTTATGTTATACATATTGTTGTCGAACTGACGTGACTATCGATTGACGTGACGGTTTAGCCTGGTCCGATTATCGATGCTTCGGGGCATGTCCCGATTTAGTCCATGGTAGATACAACTCCTCGGGCTCTCGGCACCCGTAAGAAGGTCTAGGTCAGGTTTGGTCCTGACTTGACCTCTCTGACGATCAAGTCAGTGTGGGAGTGGTTTTGGTTTATGCGAGTCCCCCCTCTCCCATTTTCGAAAGCCAGGCAGGAGTTTTATGCTCATGCTCGGGGTCGACCGTACGCACTCGGTCAGCGATAGCCTGTCCCTCGGGCGACGAGCATGTACATTAACCCGGACGTCGGTCGACTTGTATGGGGCGACGCCATTCCGGGCTTTCGGGGATGGGCTGCTCTGTGCAGCGCCATTCCGAGCTTTCGATGACGGATTGCTTCTTGCGACTCTGAGCGACATGGAACAATTGTCACTTCCAACCCGAGGTATTACGTCAGCCGTGGCATCCCGCGTCAGGCTGAGGGTTGCACTTTCATGCTAATATGTCCGCTGGCTGTCTCCATGTGAGCGGTGCCAGAGTATCTCCTATCACTTCTTCACCTCCCCCCCCCCCCCAATGAGACATGCTCTGAGGTCCTTAGGGAGGGGCTTGGGGCATGTCTGATTCTATCTTATCTGCTGTGTTATTTGTTGTGTGGGAGTTGATGGCCCGCTTCGTTGTGTTGTTGCTCTTGTGACGGGGGCAAGCTGTGATGATGCACCGAGGCGTCACTCAGTTGATTAATTTGGGGATGGGCCGGATTGGCATGCCAAGGTAGTTGTCTTGGTGGTATGATGGGCTGGTGTCCGAGATGGTGAACTCGGGTGAAGACCGGACTTATGCCTGAGCTAGTGAACTCGGGCGCATGATGGATTGGTGCCCGAGCCAACGAACTTGAGCAAATACTAGACTGGTGCCCAAGTCGGTGAACTCGGGCACATGATGGATTGGTGCCTGAGCTGGTGAACTCGGGCACAAATTGGACTAGTACTTGAGCTGATGAACTCGAGCAAAAATTGAACTGGTGCCCAAGCTAGTGAACTCAGGCATAGACTAGACTAGTACTCGAGTTGGTGAACTCAAGCAAAGATTAGTCTGATGCCTGAGCTGGTAAACTCGGGCAAAGATTGGACTAATGCCCGAGCTGGTGAACTAGGGTATAAACTAGACTAGTACCTGAGCTGGTGAACTCGGGCAAAGATTGGACTGGTGCCCAAGCTAGTGAACTCGAGCACATGATGGACTAGTGTCCGAGTTGGTGAACTTAGGCACAGATTGGACTAGTGCCCAAGTTGGTGAACTCGGGCACATGATGGGTTGGTGCCCAAGTTGGTGAACTCGGGTAAAGATTGGATTGGTGCCTGAGCTGGTGAACTCAGGTGCATGATGGACTGGTGCTCGAGTTGGTAAACTCGAGCAAAGACTGGATTAGTGCCCGAGCTGGTGAACTCAAGCAAAGATTAGGCTGATACTCGAGCTAATGAACTCGGGCAAAGATTGGACTGATGTCCAAGCTAATGAACTTGGGCAAAGATTGGACTGGTGCCCGAGTTGGTGAACTCGGGCATAGACTAGACTGGTACCCGAGCTAGAAAACTCGGGCAAAGATTGGACTGATGCCCGAGCTGGTGAACTCGAGCAAAGATTGGACTGGTGCTTGAGCTAGTGAACTTGGGCACATACTAGACTAGTACCCGAGCTGGTGAACTCGGGCAAAGATTGGACAATGTGCATGAGCTGGTGAACTCGAGCAAAGATTGGATAATGTGCATGAGCTAGTGAACTCTGGCACATACTAGACTGATTCCCGAGCTGGTGAACTTGAGCATATGATGGACTGGTGCTCGAGCTAGTTAACTCAAGCAAAGACTAGACTGGTGTTCGAGTTAGTAAACTCAAGCATATGATGGACTGGTGCCTGTAGTGAACTCGGTCAAAGACTGGATTGGTGCCTGAGCTAGTGAACTCAGGCAAAGATTGGATTAGTTCTTGAGCTAGTGAACTCGGGCACAGACTAGATTGGTAGCCGAGCTGGTGAACTCGGGCACAGATGGACTGATGCCCGAGTTGGTGAACTTAGGCATAGACTGGACTAGTACCTAAGTTAGTGAACTCAAGCAAAGATTGGACTAGTGCTTAAGCTTGTGAACTTGGGCACATGATGGACTTGTACCCGAGCTGGTGAACTCGGGCATAGACTAGATTAGTACCCGAGCTAGTGAACTTAGGCAAAGATTGGACTGGTGTCCAAGCTAGTGAACTCGGGCATAGACTGGATTGGTACCCAAGCTGGTGAACTCGGGCACAAACTGGACTGGTGCTTGAGCTAGTGAACTCGGGCAAGGATTGGGTTGATGCCCGAGTTCAGACTAGGCTGAGGCACTCTTAGGGGATTAATCTTGGTGGGGGATCCGATGATGTGCTGGCGGGAGGGCTAGCATCATGTGCGTGTGACGGGGCATCTGTCAGCGTACTGGCAGGGAACCAATGTCATGTGTGTCTGATAGGCGATCGACATCACACGGGATGTTTGGCAAGAGTTTTTGCTAGTACACATGCTATGGCGGGAGCCGGAGGGGTGGTGCTCTTGGCGAGGGGCCTGCCAATAAATGTTGCCATCAATTTTTGTCTCAAGGAGCCCAAACGTCGCCTTGGTAGCAGTGGGATTTTTTCCTTATAAGCCTCTTCCTATGTGTGGGGGAGGTCATTCTGTTCCCCTTTGGTCTCCACTTTGTCATCTTAGACCCTCACCCTTTCTGGTGCCCAATTTGAGGTCAGGATATCTTCTTTGTCATCATCATCGAGTCAGTCTATCCCTGAGGTCAACCTGTCGACCTCAGAGAGCTCTAAGGTTGAAGTGGTTAGTTCATCCTTGGGTGGCATGCCCTTGGCAGACTCGAAGGCCCTTGCGACCCTTCAAGCGATGTGGTCGTGGCACAACGTGGACTCGGTGGTGACCGCGAAACTCTTGGGGCTCATTTGAGATCGTTATAGTATCCCGAAGGAGTACAAACTCCACGCCCCATTGCCCGGGCAATGCCCCTACGACCTGTTCCTTGATGGGCTCGAGCTGACCATGGATGCCCTTGAGGCGGGGATGAGATTCCCCTTGCACCCCGTGATCATATAATGCCTCCGATGGTGGGGGATCTCTCCATCCCAAATGGTGCCCAACTCCTAGCGCTATATGGTGGTCTTCTTGGGAGAGTGTCAAGGGGAGGGGATCGAACTGACCCGAACGCTATTCCTAGTATGCTTTCGGCTATGCAAGGGCCGGGGCAGATATTACTTGACCGCCCGAGGTGGGTTCAGATCAGTGACATCTCTTCTAGCAACAAGGGGTGGAAGATGCACCACTTTTATGTGAGCTGCCACCGGGAGTGGGGGTTGTGTGTCGGGTGGAGCTCTCGAGCTATTAACAACGTTCCCCCATTCCTCTCCCACGAGGAGGTCGAGCATGTGGAGCGCCTGAGGGGGATTCTATCTTCTTCTCGGGTCATTAGAGGAATGACCGAGGAGTGGTTGGTTGACGTGGGACTCAGCTTGGCCCCTAAGGGTATAGTTGGACTTGTCATTTTTAGGCATTTCGTCCCTCGTTTCTTTTCTGTTTTTGTGCGCTTCGCTAATCGGCCCATGACTTGCAGAAATGGTGAATCTCCAACCAATGAAGGGGATGCCTTGGCTCTTGGCTGCAACGCTACCACCCCGGGAACGAGAAGGAACTGGGGTCAAGCCCCCAACTCGGAAGGGTACCCTGGGCTGTCGAGGTTCCACTGACGAAGTTGAGGTGGGGCAGCCAAAGAAGAAGGCAATGGGGTTGACTCGCAAGTTGTTTAAGAGGGCGACGCTCCATGAGGCTGCTTCGCAGGTAGCATGCGGGTCGGGCAGCGGCTCGTATGGGGAAGGCTCTAGCGTGAAAGGAAAGGGTCATGCTAGTTCAATCGGGGATGATCTCTCGGCTAGACGGTTGGAGCGGCCCAAGTTGATGAGGGATTTGTGCCACATCCGGGCCTCCAACAAGGGTGAGTCCTTCTGGGCCTTGGATATAATGGACCTATCGGAGGGGGAATCGGGGGTGCTCTACGGGTCCTGATGGCCAACTCTCAAGATCGAGAGTTGCACTTGGGCTGATGACTCGGGGCCTTGGAATTTGCTCTAGGGGCACTCAACCCAGCTTTGGCAAAGTAGCTATACTGCTCGCCCTCCGTGGTGTTGATGGACCGCGCTGCAAAGTTGTTGGTCTGGGTAAGTGTCGTGTCTCTCTATTTTAACTTCAGGACTGTCTTGTTGTACCCGATTTTGACCTTTGTGTTTTCGTAGAGCTACCATTACATGACGGCGCTGATTGACCAGGTGCACGATGCGGACCGGGTGATCGAGCACCTCAGGGAGGCAAACTTCGACTTCTGTCGGGAGGTCGAGGAGTTGAAGGGCGGACCCAGCCCAAAGGCAGTCACAGCAGCCAAGTAACGGGCGATTGCTGTCAAGGCTGAGGTCGAGCGGCTGAAGGTGGAGTTGGGGAACTCCTAATGCTTACTAAAGGAGAGTTGGGGGTAGATCCGTGGCTTGAATGATGAGCTGCTCTGCTCACGCAGAATGTTGAAGCTGCCTGGTCAACAACCAGCGTTGCGGAGGAGGCACTGCAAGAGGAACTCTAAGGGGTTGAGGAGAGGGCAAGGGAGGCGATCGTCAAGTACAAGAAGTCGCTTGGGTTCGAGCTCGGTCTACAGAGATTGAGGTAGATGACTTATGAATTCGGCTACTGAGTGGCGCTCGCCTGCTTCTGCGCTAAGTACCCAGACTTGGAGGTGGAGGCCGACCCATTCGCGGACCTCCCCGAGGATCGGAGCATGGACATGCCTGCGAACGTGCCTTCGACGAAAGTTCGATGGCCCCTCCCCCGAGTTAGGGAGCTTGCAACATGTTTTTTATTTTTACTTTTTGGTTCCAGTCGGGTCAAGTCTGAGTTTTGTAAGGCCCAGGCTGATCATAGTGTAAATATTTTTCTTACATGAATGCAAAGTTTTTTTTCTTTGCAAATCTAAGGTTTCCATCGGTAGTCAGGGGTAGAACTTCTTAAGGTTTGAAATGTTCCAAGTCCTCAGTAGGGGGGTCCCACCTATGGTCTTGAGGTAGTAAGTGTCATCTCGGACCGTATCGTAAACCTGGTAAGGTCCTTCCCAGTTTGAGGCTAGCTTTCCCTTGGCTTGGGTTAGGTCACTTACTTCAATCTTTCGGAGGACAAGGTCTCCGACTTGGATTTTGCGTGAGCAGTCCCTTCGATTGTAGAGTCGGGCCATGGCCTTCTTGTATGTCCAAGCATGAAGGTGGACCTTGACCCTTCGCTCATCGAGGAGGTCGAGGCCAGTGTGGAGCCCAAGCTCCGAAGCTTCTTTGTCGAAGTTCTCTACCCACAGGTTCAGGAATATCATCTCGAGAGGGAGCATTGCCTTGGTCTTGTACGCCAGGTTGAACGGGGACTCCCTCGAGACCATTTTGGGAGTGGTTTAGGATGTTCGGAGGCTCGTCGACCCACTCTTTTCTTCAAACCTTCGAGGATCGCTCGATTGGTGACTTCGGCCAGACCATTGGTTTAGGGGTGGGCGATCGAGTTGAACTTCAACAGTATCCCATAGGATTAGTAGTAAGCCTTAAACTTCGTGTTAT
Source organism: Musa beccarii (assembly GCA_024322285.1). Classification (NCBI taxonomy): domain Eukaryota; kingdom Viridiplantae; phylum Streptophyta; class Magnoliopsida; order Zingiberales; family Musaceae; genus Musa; species Musa beccarii. The sequence continues at coordinate 50,352,447 of CM044397.1, read as the reverse complement.
CGAACTGGGCCCTATTATCAGTGACGATGGCCCTCGGGATCTCGAAGCATGTGATGATGTTCTTCCAAATGAACCCCTCTATTTGCTTCTCCATGATGGACGCTAGTGGTTCGGCTTATACCCACTTGGTGAAGTAGTCGATCCCGACTATGAGAAACCGTCGTTGTCCCGAGGTGGGGGGAAATGAGCCAAGGAGGTCCATCCCCCAGGGGCACTATGGGCTAGTGCTATATCCGAGCATGCGCCTGGCACTGTTGGCACTGTTGCATATAAGATAAAGCATCTCGGCGCAGTGTTGGCTAGTAGAATCTCTGCCTGAGGATCTTGAAAGCCAAAGTTCGGCCTCTGATAAGTTCCCCGCAAATGCCTTCATGAACTTCCACGAGGACTGTCTTAGCTTCGAACGACGACAAGCAACGGAGGAGGGGCTGAGAGAAAGCTGTTCGATATAGCTTGCCCCCGATCTCGGTGTACCATGCTTGAGTCCGCCTGAGCCGACAGGTCATGACCGGGTCATCGGGCAATGCACCCTTCTCTTTATAGTAGAGGATCTCTTCCATCCAGTTTGGGGTGATCTCAGTTGTGCCGATGTCTGAGATCAGGAGTGTCGACGCTGAGAGGACCTCAGTTTTCTAAGGGGGTTCCTCAGGTGGCTGGCTAGAGGCCAATCGAGCTAGTGCGTTGGCTTGGATATTAAGGGCGCGTGGTATCCTCATGACCACTAGGTGACCGAAACAGGCCGAGAGCTGTTGGACCTCGGTGAGGTATCATACCATGGTTGGCCCTTGGGCTTCATAGGTTCTGTTGATGTGGCCCACCACCAATTAAGAGTCAGTGAAGGCTTCTAGGTTCTGTACGTGCGTCTCAAGGGCGAGATGCAATCCCGATAGTAACGCCTTGTATTTGGCTTCGTTGTTGGTGGCTTTGAACTCTAGCCGAACCGCGTACTCATAGGTTCATTCGTTCGGGCTTTTGAGGATCAATCCTGCCCCTGCTCCTCCCGATGTGGTGGACCCATCAACGTATAAGGCCCAGGCTCCCCCGTTCGACCCCTATCCATCAGGACTGCTTTCGGGGGTTAATTCAGAAATAAAGTCGACCAATACCTAAGCTTTGATCACCGTTTGGGGGGTATATTGGATGTTAAATTCCCCAATCTCAACCGACCACTTGAGCATTCAACCTAAGGCATTGAATTTGGAGAGGATTTGGCATAGAGGTTGGTCGGATATCACATTTATCATATGGGTCTGGAAGTAGGGTCGTAGCTGTTAGAGCTGGCCCCAGGAAATTACCACAGGGTAATTTGGCAACCCAATAATGACAATAAATAGAAAAGAATAAAAGAAACAGGGAAACCGAATTTACGTGGTTCGGTCAATTGACCTACGTCCACGGACGAAAGGAGGAGCAAATCTTTACTAACAATGGGACAATTACAAATGCCTTAGGAAATTATTCCTAGGCCATAAAGCATCTAAAACTACTAAACAAGAAAAGTCCAAAAGTTTAATATGGACTTAATGAAATTAAATCCAAAGCGGCTTTTCTTGTGGTGCCTGTGGTGCATCTAACTAGAAAGCTTAGACCCCTTTTTATAGCATCAATAGGGGATAGGAAATCTGGTTTTCCAGATGTGGGACTAAAGGACTTGCCAAACCAACAAATCTCCACCTTGGCATGTCCTAACAAAACTTGCTCCACCTTCTTCACAAAAGCCCCAACGGGCAATCATCAACAATGAATACCAACCAAGTCCAAGCACTGCTTGAACTTATAAACCGGAAGAGGCTTCGTAAGCATATCAGCTGGATTGTCCTTCGTATGAATTTTCTGAACAAGGACCTTTCCCTCGGCAATGGTATCCCGAATAAAATGAAACTTCACATCGATGTGTTTTGTCCTCTCATGATACATCTGGTCTTTAGTCAAATGAATAGCACTTTGACTATCACAGTAAATTGTAGTAATACCTTGATGCTGACATAATTCGCTAAACAAACCTCTTAACCATAAAACTTCTTTGATCGCCTCTGTCACTGCCATATATTCTGCCTCTGTAGTAGATAAAGCCACGACAGGTTGTAAAGAAGCTTTCCAACTAACTACACAACCGCCAACGCAAAATACATAGCCTGTCAGAGATCTTCGTTTATCAAGATCTGCAGCATAATCAGAGTCGACGAAACCAATCAAAGTGTCATGATTTTTTCCAAACTCCAAACAAGCATCTGAAGTCCCTTTTAAGTATCTGAGAATCCACTTCACAGCCTGCCAATGTGTTTTACCTGGACAAGACATATATCTACTAACCACACTGACTGCTTGTGAAATATCTGGACGAGTACAGACCATTGCATACATAATACTGTCGATAGCGCTGGAATATGGAACTTTCACCATATATTCTTTCTCTTCAACTGATTGTGGTGGTGAAAACGTGAGATAGCCGAAAATGGCTAGCAAGAGGAGTACTCACTGGCTTAGCATTTTTCATGCCAAACCTCTCCAAGACTTTCTTGAGGTAATTTTTCTGGGTCAGAAATAATTTTCCAACTCCTCGATCTATTTTGATCTCCATGCCAAGAATCTTCTTAGCTGCTCCCAAATTTTTCATTTCAAATTCACTATTCAGTTGCATTTTCAAAGTGTGAATTTCTGACAAATTCTTAGCTGCAATATGCATGTCATCAACATAAAGTAACAAATACATAAAAGAGCCATCATTTAACTTCCGGAAGTAGACACAACTATCATACATGCTCCTTGTGTAACCATGACCCAACATAAATGAATCAAACCTCTTATACTACTGTCTTGGAGACTGCTTCAATCTATACAAGGATTTCTTTAATAAGCAAACATGGTCTTCCTTACCGTCAACTTCAAATCCATGAGGTTGCTCCATGTAAATTTGCTCTTCAAGTTCACTATGTAAGAAAGCTGTCTTGACATCAAGTTGCTCTAATTCCAAATTATATATGGCAACTAAAGCAAGCAAAACATGAATAGAGCTATGTTTAACAACAGGTGAAAATACGTCATTAAAATCAATACCATGTACCTGACTATAGCCATTTGCAACCAATCGTGCTTTGTACCTTGCATCTTCAACCCCTGGAATACCTTCCTTCCTTTTGAAGACCCATTTGCATCCAACAATTTTCTTACCCGAAGGCGGCTTCACAAGATCCCAAGTTTTATTCTGATGGAGAGATTCAATTTCTTCATTCATTGCAATTAACCATTTAGCGGAATCATCACAAGAAACTGCATCTGAGTAGGTAGAAGGCTCACCAACTCCACCTATTTCTTCTGCAACAGACAAAGCATATGCAACCAAATTTGCATATCTTTGTGGTGGTCGAATATCTCTCCGTGGTCTATCTTTTGCTATGGAATATTGCTCTTCCTCTGGATCATCTTCGTCAGTAGACTCGGGACCATCTACTGGCATTCTTTGAGTAGAAGAGTTTAACTGAAGAGAATCAGAACTACCAATCTCAAGCTCCACACCGCTTCAGACACTATCATTTGTACAACTAATAGATTCCTCTTTGGAAGATAACATAGATAATTCATCAAAAGTAACATCTCTACGATTATAAATTTTGGGGATTTGGGATCGAGGCACCATAATCTGTATCCTTTCACCCCGAAGCATACCCAAGGAAAATGCACTTTTTAGCTTGAGGTTCTAATTTTCCTTCATTTACATGCATGTATCTTTGGACACCCAAAAATTTTAAAATCGAGAATAATCGGCAAGAGTACTGACCAAACTTCCTCTGGAGTTTTAAAATTAAGTCTTTGCGAAGGGCGCGGTTGACAACGTAACATGCCATATTAATCGCCTCCCCCAAGTCCTTTGTCAACCCCGCATTTGAGATCATACATCTTGCTCTTTCTAAGAGTGTTCTGCTTAATGCGTTCGACCACACCATTTTGTTGAGGTGTCATCCTAACGATCGCGATGCTTAGAATAATTCCTTCATTTTGTAGAATTCATCAAAGTTACCTTCACAAAATTCCATACCATTATCTGTTCGAAGCCGCTTAATCTGTTTACCTGTTTGCTTCTCAATCAAAGCCTTCCATTGTTTAAAGGTTAGAAAAACATCATTTTTATGCTTCAGAAAATAAACCCAAACTTTCCTGGAATAATCGTCAATGAAAGTCAACATATACCTGGCACCACCCTTAGACTGAACATGAGCTGGACCCCAAAGGTCTGAATGAATATAGTCAAGAGTACCTTTTGTTTTGTGAACTGCCGGAGAATTGAAGCTAACTCTTTTCTGCTTTCCAAAAATGCAATGTTCACAAAAATCTAGTGGCCCAATACTCTGTCCACAAAGAAGACCTCTTTTGCTCAATATACTCAAACCTTTTTCGCTCATATGACCCAAACGCATATGCCATAATTTGGTGATGTCAGAATCAGACAATGATGATGACGAGGCTGCAATCGAGCCAGAGCTTGTGACAGATGGTTCCTGCAAAATATACAAGCTACCGGACCTACAAGCTTTCATAACAATAAGGGCACATCTAGAAACTTTCATAACTCCACCTTCAGCTGTGTATTTGCACCCAAGAGCCTCTAGGGTGCCTAAAGAGATGAGATTCTTTTTCAAATCAGGAACATGTCTAACATTAGTGAGCGTCCTCACAATACCATCATGCATTTTAATTCGGATTGTGCCTTTACCAATAACATCACACGCAGCATTATTGACCATCAAAACAATTCCACCATTACAAGATTCATATGTGGAAAACAAATCCCTACTGGGACACATGTGATAAGAACAACCCGAATCTAAAATCCATTCATTTTAGACCTTGTCTGTCATCGATAGAAAGAAAATATTTCTAAAATTCTCATCACCGCAACACTAGCTTCAGCGGACTCGATGAGTTTTCTCATAATTTTTTCCTTTTGCTTTAATTTATTTTTCAATTTAAAGCAATCAGCCTTAATGTGCCCCATTTTATGACAATATCTGCACTCCAAATTTCTATATCTGGATTTAGATCTAGATTTAGATCTACTACTGTCAAATTCTCTTTTATCAGTTCTACCCCTGACAACCAGACCCTCGGCCTGATTTCCTCTATTCTCCCCAGTGATATCCCTATCAATCTGCTCCTTAGATTTTAATGCAGATTTAATTTCCTGATACGAAATTGTTTCTTTTCCATAAATCATTGTATCACGGAAATACTTAAAATATTAGGGGAGAGAACACAAAAGTAATAGGGCCTTATCCTCATCATCAATCTTTGTATCTATATTCTCTAAATCCATAACTAAAGAATCAAATTTATCGAGATGTGAGATTATAGATGTACCTTCACTCATCCGAAGCATATACAAACTCTGCTTCAAGTAGAGACGGTTCTCCACTGTCCTCTTCATATACAAGGCTTTAAGCTTATCCCACATGCTCTTAGCCGTAGTCTCCGTAGCTACCTCCCGTAAAATCTCGTCAGAGAGATTTAGAATAATGATAGATCGAGCCTTCTTATCCATACCTGCAAAATCTTCCTCTGACATACCATCTGGAATTTTCTCAACTCCCTGTAGTGCCAAATCAACTCCGTCTTGAACCAGAATAGTCTCCATCTTGAGCCCACATGCCGAAGTTCTGCCACATGCCGAAGTTGACATTTCTGTCGAATTTCTCGACAACAATCTTTGTTATTGTCATTGTTACCAAAAGATCCCAAAACCAGGCTCTGATACCAGTTTGTTAGAGCTGGCCCCAGGAAATTACCACAGGGTAATTTGGCAACCCAATAATGACAATAAACATAAAAGAATAAAAGAAACAGGGAAACCGAATTTACGTGGTTCGGTCAATTGACCTACGTCCACGGACGAAAGGAGGAGCAAATCTTTACTAACAATGGGACAATTACAAATGCCTTAGGAAATTATTCCTAGGCCATAAAGCATCTAAAACTACTAAACAAGAAAAGTCCAAAAGTTTAATATGGACTTAATGAAATTAAATCCAAAGCGGCTTTTCTTGTGGTGCCTGTGGTGCATCTAACTAGAAAGCTTAGACCCCTTTTTATAGCATCAATAGGGGATAGGAAATCTGGTTTTCCAGATGTGGGACTAAAGGACTTGCCAAACCAACAGTAGCTTTTGGGTTGTTACTATTAGTGCCAACGCCAACTTTTCTATCGATGGGTAGTGCTCTACCGGTCCGGTGAGGATATGACTGGTGTAGTAGATGACCTACTGCACTGCCTGATCCTCCCATACTAGAATCGAGCTGACCATCTATTCCGAGGCAGCCAAATAGAGACCCAAGGTCTCGCCCGGACGAGGTGAGATGAGCCGAGGCAGTTGCTTGAGATGTGTTTCTAGCTTACTGAAGGCTTCCTCGCATTCTGGAGTCCATCAAAAGTCGTCAGCTTAGTGCAGGGCTTGGAAGAAGGGGAAACACTTATCTCCAGAGCGTGACATGAACCTTCCGAGTGCCGCTAGCTTCCCAGTAAGGCATTATACTTTCTTGATCGAGTGCGGAGATTGCATTTCCATTATGGCCCCTGACCTTCTCTGGGTTGATGTCTATCCCTCTCTGGTGGATGACGAAGCCGAGGAACTTCCCGATCGATTCCGAAGGTGTACTTTGTGGGGTTGAGGTGCATGTTGAACTGTCGGAGGCTCCGGAAAGTCTTGACTAAGTCAGTCAGATGGGTTGCTACCGACCTGCTCTTGACGATCATGTCGTCAACATACACCTCCATATTCCTTCCAAGTTGATGCTTGAACACTTCGTTGACCATCCTTTGGTAGGTGGCGCTAGCATTCTTCAGACCGAAGGGCATGACCTTATAGCAATAGAACCCCTTGTCAGTGATGAAGGCAGTATGCTCTCGGTCTTGTGGTGTCATCCGGATTTGGTTATAGCCTGAGAATGTATCCATGAATGTGAGGAGCTCGTGGCCCGTGATTACGTCAACCAATTGGTCTATCTTCGAAAGGGGGTAACAATCTTTGGGGCATGCCCGATTGAGATCGGTGTAGTCGATATATATCCGTTAGCTTCCAGTATGTTTCTTGACAAGAACTACATTTGATAGCCACTAGGGATATTTCATCTCGGTTATGAACCCGATGTCAAGCAGATGGTCCACCTCATTGTTGATTTCTTGTTGCCAGTCCGGGCGAACCTTCTAGGTTTTCATTTAATCGGACGTGCCTTGAGGTGGACATTCAGGTGATGCTATGCTACCTCAGGACTAATTCCTGGCATGTCCTTTGGGGACCATGCAAAGACATCGACATTCTCCTTCAGTAGGTGGAGACGACCACCCTTATCTTGTTGAGTGTCGGGCGCCCAAGGATCACATTGTATGCCAAGAGTCAGTCGACAACCATGAAGATGACCATGACCGTTTTGGTCCTTGTTTCATCCCTTGCGGTGACTGGGAGGGAAGTTGTCCTAAACGGGGAGACCGATTCTCCTATGAATCCGATGAGCACTGACGCCATAGGAGAGAGGTTTCCATTCGTGAGGCCGAGCTTTTTGTAGGCATCTAGGTATAGCACGTTAGTGGAGCTCCCTGTGTCAATCATCACTCTTTTTACCTTAGTATTGGCAATGCAGATTAAGACCATCAGGGCATCATCGTGGTTCGAGAATTCCACGTCTTTCGTGTTGAATGTGATTTCCACCCTAGGCCCCGATCTCGGGCGCTTCACTATAGTGCTCCGCGCATATGCTTTTCTCCCCGTGGTGTTGCTGTCCCCGGAGTCTGGTCTACCAACAATGACGTCGATCTACCTTTCAACAAGACCCCTAGGTGCCCTCGGCAGATCAATTCCTCAATTTGATTCTGCAGGTCGCGATAGTCTTTTGTGTCATGGTCGTAGTCTCCGTGGAACTTGCAATATTTAGATCAATCCTTATTAGTGGCCTTCACTGGGTTGGGTTCCCATAGGAGCCCCTTCTCCTTGATTTGAAGGAAGATCTCAGTTCGGTAAGTGTTCAGGGGGAGCCTTGGGTGCGGCGGCTCAGGTCAGTCGGGCCTTCTTTGGGATGGTTCTGTGATCAACCTTGGGACTGCTCCTCGGGTCGAGTCCATCCAAGGTCTCTTGTTGTCCTTGCGCTTTCCTACCATCAGGGCCTCAGCAGTGACATATTGGTTAGCGCACTGGAGCATCTCGGGGACAGTTGTAGGCGGTCTCTCGACTAGAGACCAGAAGAATCTTGAGAGGCACAGTCCTATCAGGAACGCCTGCATGATCAGAGAGGGATAAGCCTCGGGTATTCCTCGGACCTCAGCGGTGAAGCGTGCGACAAATTATGAGAGCGTCTTGCCATCATGTTGGGCTAGCGCGAGGAGCACGACCACGAAGGGTTTTGGCTGCATGCTGGCCAAGAAGCTTTGCTCGAGCCCTTTCAAAAGCTGGTTGAACGAGGAGATCGAAGCTGGCTGGAGTCGGCTGAACCACATCCGAGCTGGCCCCATGAACGTGGTGGGAAAAGCCCTGCACATCAAAGCATTAGAAGTGCCATAGAGGGTCATCTGAGCCCAGAAGGTGGCGACGTGTTCTGTTGGATCGGAACCGTCATCATACACCTCAAGAGCTGGGAGTCTGAAGTTGAGAGGAACATGCTTATCCTGGATCTCAGGAGTGAAGGGGGATGCTCCTGGGGTATCATCCTTAATTTCACCTCTGGACTTGCGGAGCTTGCATCGAAACTCATCTAGACGTCAGTTCATCAAGGACAGTTGGGCTCTGAACGAGTTAGCCAAATCGGTCGACACGGTGTCAAACTCAAGAAACGGCAAGTTGGTCAAATCAAGGAACGCTTCCCAAGGGTGAGACGACCGAGGGCGCCGGGATGCTTCCCAGGGGGATAGCTCGGGGTCGTTGAATAGACAACAAATGTGATCTGGGGTTTGACTCGCGATGCCCCCGTCCATCTGCGTCGCAGGGGTCGGGCCTACGATGGTGAGGTAGGCAACATGCTGTTCCTCGGTGGGGTGAGCCCCTGTGTTGGTGGTGGGACGTTCCTGCGCCATCGGCCCTCCTAGCGCTAGAATGTTGTCGAATTGACATGGCGATTTGGCTTGGTCCAATCGCTGATGCTCTAGGGCACGTCCCGGTTTGGTCTCGACTTGGCCCCTTCGACGATCAAGTTAGTGTGGGAGTCTCTCCCCCACCCACCCCCTTTCTTGAAGTCGGGTGGGGGTTTTATGCTCATGCTCGGGGTCGACCGTACGCACTCGGTCGGCGACAACCTATCCCTCAGGGAGTGAGCACATATCTTAGTCCAGACGTCAGTCGGCCCATATGAGACGATGTCGTTCCAAGCTTTCGAGGATCGGCTGCTCTATGCGGCACCGTTCCGAGCTTTCGAGGACGAGTTGCTCCTTGTGACTCCGGGAGGCGTGGAACAACCGTCGCTTCCGACCCGAGGTGGTACATCGAACGTGGCATCCTGCGTCAGGCTAAGGGTTGCACCTTCATGCTGATGTGTTCGCTAGTTACCTCCACGTGGGTGATGCAAGAGTATCTCCTATCAACTACAAGCAAAGCAAAATAGTCATGTCAAATTGCAGTGAGATGATTCTTAATGCTTTCTCCAAGATGACAAATGCCAATTTGTAACCAGTCCATTTTTAGTGGGCTGAAACATTGTCACAAATTTGACCACATATAACAAAGCTCGACTACCACCAGTTCTTGATGATTGAGACATCGATCAACACTTCCGAGTGGGATCTATTGACATTTAAGATAGCAATGACACCTTTAACACCTTAAGGTGCTTCACTTCTTGAATTTAGATACACGCAACAAGATAGCAATGATTTATAGACACCTTTAACACCTTAAGGTGCTTCACTTCTTGAATTCAGATACACGCAACAAGGCCCATTCCATGCATAAACCATCCAATGATGCACACAGGCCAAGGCAAAGACATCCAAAATAATCGAAGGATTCATGGATGTCCGAAAAATAAAATATCTTGATAATCACAGCAAAGTGTGAAGTATAATCTCAAGGCGATGTGTTAGATTATATGAAGTATTATTCTATTTGTCCCCTCATCCGAAGATCCCTCCAATCCACCCATGTCTTTCAATCCCATCTGCTTCATGAAGTTCTGCAGGCCACCCATGCCACCGACGGCTTCAGCATCTGTGGTGGTAGGACCTTGCTCATGTGCCGTGCATTCATGTTCCGAGACAATGCACTCATTTCACCTTTCTTCGAGATCTTGAACCGCCCCTTCATCTCGCTGCACGTCTTTGCGAAGCGCTTGTATTCATCCAGCATTTCTGTGACATCTCCGACTGACCTGTCCGAACCCCTCACAGTGTGCAGTGTACGACATTCATTCATCAGTTTTGGGTTTCTGCCGTCCAGCTCTGGGTGGCACAGAAGAGCAATGTCAGAATATATCATTCCACTGGAATTAGATCTCTACAGCAATACATATAATTAAGGGACATGCTACCTGCATTTGTCATGGAATCCGTTGTTGTCATATACAGCTTGATTTTGCTCGGCTTTCCTTCTCATGACCTTTTGACATCAACTCGGCACTAAACCGAGGTAACATAGAGAAGAACTGAACAACAGAAATAGCGAGCTCTTCATTAGATGATCGAAAAGATTAGAAAAAGAAATCAGATTCTGCTGAGATCAAATAAATCCTGAGATACAGGAAGAGCCACATCCAAAAGAATACAATGACCAAAGAAACAGAATAATTTAAACGCAAGTGGTCAAGATATAATACATGGTTATTATTTTTCAAAAATGGTGAAGAAATACTAGTGAAAAGTAAATATTCAGAACAATATGTCAACCTGACCTGTAGGACCCATTTTGAGAAATGTTTTTGAACAGCTGGTGCACAAGCCACAGGGTAAAGCTTCCTTCGGAGAACTTTTGAAAAAGCTCAGGTTGTTGATCAGTAGGTACAACTTCATGAATTTTGTCGATGAATCCAGACCGGTCACCCATACCTATTAATAAGCGGTGATAAGTATCATTCAAGGAGGAGAGATCCGAGGATCAAAGATTATATATGTGATTATAGCTCACCTAAAAGATGACTAACGAATAGCAATGATTTATAGACACCTTTAACACCTTAAGGTGCTTCACTTCTTGAATTCAGATACACGCAACAAGGCCCATTCCATGCATAAACCATCCAATGATGCACACAGGCCAAGGCAAAGACATCCAAAATAATCGAAGGATTCATGGATGTCCGAAAAATAAAATATCTTGATAATCACAGCAAAGTGTGAAGTATAATCTCAAGGCGATGTGTTAGATTATATGAAGTATTATTCTATTTGTCCCCTCATCCGAAGATCCCTCCAATCCACCCATGTCTTTCAATCCCATCTGCTTCATGAAGTTCTGCAGGCCACCCATGCCACCGACGGCTTCAGCATCTGTGGTGGTAGGACCTTGCTCATGTGCCGTGCATTCATGTTCCCTTGAGACAATGCACTCATTTCACCTTTCTTGAGATCTTGAACCGCCCCTTCATCTCGCTGCACGTTTTGCGAAGGCTTGTATTCATCAGCATTTCTGTGACATCTCCGACTGACCTGTCCGAACCCCTCACAGTGTGCAGTGTACGACATTCATTCATCAGTTTTGGGTTTCTGCCGTCAGCTCTGGGTGGCACAGAAGAGCAATGTCAGAATATATCATTCCACTGGAATTAGATCTCTACAGCAATACATATAATTAAGGGACATGCTACCTGCATTTGTCATGGAATCCGTTGTTGTCATATACAGCTTGATTTTGCTCGGCTTTCCTTCTCATGACCTTTTGACATCAACTCGGCACTAAACCGAGGTAACATAGAAAGAACTGAACAACATAGCGAGCTCTTCATTAGATGATCGAAAATGATTAGAAAAAGAATCAGATTCTGCTGAGATCAAATAAATCCTGAGATACAGGAAGAGCCACATCAAAAGAATACAATGACCAAAGAAACAGAATAATTTAAGCATGTAGTGGTCAAGATATAATACATGATTATTATTTTTCAAAATGGTGAAGAAATACTAGTGAAAAGTAAATATTCAGAACAATATAAAACCTGACCTGTAGGACCCATTTTGAGAAATGTTTTGAACAGCTGGTGCACAAGCCACAGGGTAAAGCTTCCTTCGGAGAACTTTTGAAAAAGCTCAGGTTGTTGATCAGTAGGTACAACTTCATGAATTTTGTCGATGAATCCAGATCGGTCACCCATACCTATTAATAAGCGGTGATAAGTATCATTCCAGGAGGAGAGATCCGAGGATCAAAGATTATATATGTGATTATAGCTCACCTAAAAGATGACTAACGAATGGCTTGACATTGAAACCTCCATGTGCTCTCCTGTTCCAATAAAGATGACTGGTCTTTCCTATTGTTTCCAATGGACAATTCCAAATTTTTCTCAAGGAAGGTAGGTCACCAAAAAGGAAGAAGAAGCTGCCTGCAAAAGGGTATAACTAGGTACCAAGTAATAATGAGAAGTTGCAGTGTACATGCTAAACAAAATATCAATCGAAGTTTCAGAAAAGAAAAAAAAAAAGATAAAAAGGCCAGAGGGGTCCAGACCAGATTGTTGACCTTGCAAGTCATATTTTAAAATAATAATCACAGCTCCAACGGTTACACTTTTTTTTGAAGGCTTGCGCTTAATCAAATGTTGCTTGACCAATACTGCTCTCCATGACAAATATTATAAGATCGGTATTCTGAGAAAAAGGAACAAGAATAACCAGCAAATTTCTGTTACAACATCTGTCAGTTGAATATGTGATTGAAAAGAACAATATATTTACCGTTGCTACTGACACTTCGGCATTTCTTTAAACAGAGCAGCTTCCTGTTTGTGTTGTCCTCTTGTATCCACAAAAATCAAATCACGGTTTTCTTTCATAAATGTTTCAACTCCATAAATAGCAATTTTTACAGGATCTAATTCCATGTTACTGCAGCAGCAAGTGATCAAAGTGACCATTAAAAATGGAAGGACTTACTGTAGCTACATGTACAAACCACGCATAATCAAGAACCACAACAGACTCGAGAAACATTACAAAAATAACTAGCTCCATACCATACAAATAAAGTGCAGTACGATAGAAGCCTGTGTTGGTGTAAAAAAGTGCAGTACAAAAGAAACTCGAGGCCATGTATCTTCAGACCATGGTCTGCAATACCGAATAATACTGCTCGATACGGGCGGTACGTACCGGTCCGATAGGATACCGGTACGTGGATCGCCCGCTACCGGTCTGTCACGAACGGTCGTCGAACACTCGCAGCAACTTCGTTCAAAGAACCGTTCGTCGCTTGTTCATGCTTGTACATATCCTTGGCAGCTTGTTTTGCCATAGTTTTGGTGTGTTTTCCTTGTAAAAATGTAAGAAACGACAATTCGCAGCGTTGCTGAACGACTGCTCGCTGCACCGGGCAAAACTACCCCAAAATGGCTCCGTTTTCGCGTGCCGCAACCTGTTTTTTGCAACCCGTGGTCATCCCCAAAACGTCAGCCATCTCAGCCCCTTGGAACCACCCAGGTGGCACCATGGGGGATGGGTCTTCGGGATAGTGTCGGGCGTTGAACATTTTCACAAGTTTGCACGTCACCTTGACGGAAACTTGCCTTCACGCCCGGCACCCGGGTTGTAGTTGTTTGGGACTTGCAGCTGCTCGTTCACCCTTCTAAAGTCCTTGTTTTCCTCCTCTCTTTTTTTTCTTTTCTGCACTCCAAGTGCTCGCTGAATTGCTTGTAAAGCTTCCCTCTTCGCGAGACGTCGGGACTTGTCCGTCGCTCGTTTCAACACTAATCAACTTTCTGTTTTACAGGTCCTACAAGACTTGCACGAGGTTGCAGATTAGCTGACCCTTTGCGGACACATATGTCGTAAGGGCGCCTCAAGACTTAGGCAACTCCAGCTAAGTCCGATCGAAGTGGGCGCAAAGGTACTTCGCTTCTTAGGCAACTCCAGCTAAGTCTGTGACTTGCCGCCAAGGGTGCCTCACTACTTAGGAAATTCTAGCTAAGTACGTGACATTATGGTATCAGAGCAAGCAAGTAATTCGAGCAAACAACGAAAAAACTTCGCAATCACGCCATGGCGAAACATCGCGGCGAATCGAGCAAAATAGGGCAAGCCAAAGTTTCCCCAGCAACCATGTAGCTTCGGTCACTGGCGAGCGGAGCTACTCAGGAGGAGTAGGGTAGCGAACATGGTGAGAGAGATCCAACAAGGTGCGGCTACTCGCCACAATTATAGGCGTTGTCTGGAGCACCAACGGGAAAAAGACCCAAAAGAGTGTCTACGGTTTGTTCGCTTGGATGTCCTTGAAGCGAGCTTGGAGAAACTCTACCAAGGCAGCAACGAAGGCTTCTTGGGGTAGAGATCTCAAGAAGAAATTCCGGATCGACAAGTTGAGGCCCTAGTCGACCACTAACTAGATTTCGATGACACCAAGGACCTCGTGCGTTGTTGTACGGAACTCACTTCCAAAGTGACTTTGCTTACAAGAGCGCTAAATCAGGGTTGAGCAACACCCATTGCTATACAAGGCTTGAGAGCAATCGAGCCACATTGTTATGGGGTGCTAGAGATGCCAAAGAACTCGAGAATTTCTGTCGACATGGAGCTATTTCCGGGTCCAAGACGATCGAAGACACCAAAGTTTCAATAGCAACCATATATCTGAACGGAGATACGAAACTTTGGTGAACCCGTTGGGAGGAGATCCAACAAGGTCGGTGCCGAGTGGACACATGGGCAGACTTGAAGCGAGAGTTGAGGACTCAATTTCTACCTGAGAACACTGAGTTCGTCACAAGGAGGAAGTTGAGACAACTCCACCAAACGACTTCCATTCGGGACTATGCGAAGCAATTTTCTGCACTGATGCTGGACATCCAAGACATGTCCGAGAAAGATAAGCTGTTCAGCTTTCTCGATGGCCTGAAGCCATGGGCTCAATAGGAACTACATCGACAAAATGTCACCGATGTGATCGGAGCTATTACAGTCGTAGAAAGGCTCACCGACTTCGTTTCTTCGGAGGACTCAAGGAAGAAGAAACAGTATTTAGGAAATCACCCTCAAAAATATTCTCGAGGGAAGAAGCCTAAGGGTGAGCAGAGGAAAAAGAGTTTCCATAAAGGCCCGAACTCAAAAGGCACTGCCTCAAGACCTAGAGGATGCTTCTTATGCAGAGGGCCGCACATAGTGAGTGAATGCCCATAGAGACGGGCACTTAATGCCTTGATGGCTTCTATGAACCCCCCCCAAACCAGACAAGGGCAAGGCGGTCGCTCTTAGCTCAAGTAGCTCAAAATCCGATAGCGACGATGAGATGTCGCAAGGACCTCGGATGGGAGCGATGCGTTTATTGAATGCATTGCGGGGTCAAGTGGGGGAGAACATGAAGACGAGGCAACAAAAAGCAGGAAGCAGCGAGCTAATGTATGTGGACATCAAGCTCAACGGCTAAACCACCCGTGCGATGGTGGACACGGGTGCTACCCACAACTTTATTACTGACCAAGAAGCAAAGCGACTTGGGCTGACCTTGGAGAAGAACCCAAGCCGGATGAAAGCGGTCAACTCGGAGGCCAAGCGGATCTCCGGACTAGCAAAGGGAGTCCCCATCAAGATTGGATCATGGAGCGGAAGCCTGAACATAATGGCGGTGCCATTGGGCGACTTCCAAGTGATTCTCGAATGGAGTTCATGCACGCAATGAAGTTGGTGCCAATATCCGTTCCTAGACTCCTTATATCGATGGGGCGATGACCCCTGCGTGGTTCCCGTCTCTCGAAGAGGAACCAAGGACCCCCAACAACTATCGGCATTGCAATTGAAGAAAGGGGTGCGCAAAGGAGAGTTAACATTCGTGGTTGCTATGAAGCTAGAACCACTTGACGAGGAGGCCATTAAAAAACTTGCTGCGATGGCAAATGTCCTGAAGGAATTCACAAATGTTATGCCACCTGAGTTGCCGAAAACTCTGCCACCACGCAGAGGCGTGGATTATCTTATTGTCTTTGGAGCCGGGTGAAGCCTCGGCGAGACCACCATACCGCATGCCCCTTCTTGAGTTGGCGGCTCGAAAGCGATTAGATGAACGCTAAGCGGTGGTCTCATCCAGTTTCAAAGCACCATTCGGAGCTCCAGTTCTCTTCCAGAAGAAACAAGATGGGAGTCTCCGACTATGCGTCGACTATCGAGCCCTTAACAAGGTGACTGTGAAGAATAAATATCTCATTCCACTCATTGCGGACTTGTTCGACCAACTGGGCAAAGCAAAGTATTTCTCCAAACTCGACCTTCGGTTGGGTATTGGCAGTGCGTATTGCTTTGAAGGTGATGAAGCGAAGACTACTGTGTGACCAGGTATGGAGCGTTTGAGTTCTTGGTGATGCCTTTCGGCTTAACCAACGCTCCGGCCACATTCTGCACTCTCATGAACCAACCATTCAATGAGTATTTTGACAAGTTTGTGGTTGTCTACTTAGACGATATCGTTGTCTATAGCCAAAGACTTAAGGAGCATATCGAGCACCTTCGAACAATTTTCAAAGTTCTCAGGGAGAATACTTTGTTCGTGAAAAGAGAGAAGTACTACTTTGCTCAGATGGAGATCTTATTCTTGGGGCATCAATCGATAATGGTTCCATTCGAATGGATAAATCAAATGTGCAAGCCGTGTGGCGGAATATAGTACTCGAGGAAGGTACCGGTGAGATCCTTCCTTGGTTTTGTGAACTACTATCGGCGCTTCATAATGGGGTATTCGAAGCGCGTAGCTCCACTGACGGAGTTGCTGAAAAAGGAGCAGCCTTGGAGATGGTCCGACAAATGTGAAGCGACATTCCAAGACCAAAAGGCTGCCATTTTGAAAGAACCGATGATCGAATTGTCAGATTATGGGAAGCCCTTCGAAGTCCATACAGATGCTTCAGACTTATTATTGGGGAGTACTTACGTGCGAAGAGGCCACCCAATGGCTTTATGAAAGTCGCATGCTCAGCGAGACCAAGCGGCGATATCGATTACCGCGAGGAGATGACAGCGGTGATCCACTGTCTACGAGTGTGGCGACACTACCTTCTTGGATCGCGAATTGTGTTGAGAACAGATAACATTGCTTTGAGTTACTTTCAGACTCAAAAGAAACTCTCTCCAAAACAAGCACGATGGCAGGACTTCCTGACGAAATTTGATATGGTAATGGAGTACAAGCCCGAAAAAGCAAATGTCGTAACCGATGCGTTGAGTCGGAAAGTGGAGCGAGTGAATGCTATGCAACTAGAGGGCAGAGGCTAAGCAAGTCAGTTGCACTCCAACTTCCGTTCCCGGATCAAGGATGGACTGTACAGTGATCCCCAGGTAGTAACCTTGATGCAACTAATCCAAGAAGGCAAGGCACGACGATTTTGGGTCCAGGAGAGACTCGTCTACACCAAAGAGAATAGAGTTTATGTTCCTCAAGTGGACAATTTGAGACGTGAACTCTTGAAAGAGTGTCACAATTCCCTTTGGGCAGGACATCCAGGCATTCACTGAACATTGGCTCTCATGGAAAGGGCCTTCTACTAGCCGAAGATGGGGACGAATATGGAAGAATATGTTCGAACATGCCTAACTTGTCAATAAGACAAGGTGGAGCGGAAGTTGGTGGGACTTTTAGAGTCGTTGCCCGTACCAGAAAGGCCGTGGGAGAGCATTTCTCTGGACTTCATATCAAGCTTGTCGACAGTAGGGGGACTCGGATCGATACTCGTGGTGGTCGACCGATTTTTGAAGTATGCAACCTTCATTGTTGCACCCCTACACTGTTTAGCAAAGGAAACAGCCAAGCTAATGATGAAGAATGTGGTGAAGTATTAGAGAGTCCCGCATAATATCATAAGTGATCGAGATGCTTGGTTTTAGAGGCGATTTTGGTGAGTTATTCAAATTGTTGGGGTCTAAGCTATACTTCTCCTGAAGCTTCCACCCCCAGACGGATGGTGGCCCGAACTGAGAATAAACTCGCTCCCGGAGCGATATCTTGACACTACGTGAGTGCCAACCAACGAGATTGGGTGAAGCTATTGGACATAGCCCAAATCTTCTACAACCTGTAGCGGAGCTCTGCGTCCAACAAGAGCCCCTTTGAGATCATCACAGGACAACAGCCGTCGACTCCTCACACTTTGGCTATTGGTTATACTGGAAGTAGTCCGTTTGCATATCACTTTGCAAAAGAATGACATTGAAATGCAGATATTGCGTGGCTTACTTAAAGAAGACGACCAAAAAGATGAAGAAGTGGACAGACTTGGAAGGCGACCGCAAGAATTCAAAATCGGCGATTTGGTGTTGGTGAAGCTCCAACCAGCATCACTCAAGTTCTTTAGGAATAAGGTGCATAAAGGATTGGTGCGCAAGTATGATGGACCCTTCCCAATTATCAGTAGGGTGGGCAACGTCTCGTACAAGTTGCAGCTACCGGGATGACTCAAAATTTACAATGTTTTTCATGCCAGCAACTTGAAAGCCTACCACTCCGATCCGTAAGATGCTTCCCGAGGCGTTTCAACTCGACAACCCTCTACCAGAGCCTCCTACGAGAAGCGAGTTGAGACCATTTTAGCGGATCGCAAGACAAAGCTACCCAACGGAGCTGAACAGATTGAGTACTTGGTGAAGTGACGGAAGCTACCCAGAACCGAAGCTAGTTGGGAGCCATCCGACATGAAGAAACAACTATCAAAGCCTACCAGCAAATGTCGACGAGGGCATCGATAGTTTAAGTGGGGGAGAATATCACGAACGGTCGTCGAACACTGGCAGCAACTTCGTTCAAAGAACCGTTCGTCACTTGTTCATGCTTGTACATATCCTTGGCAGCCTGTTTTGCCATAGTTTTGGTGTGTTTTCCTTGTAAAAATGTAAGAAACGGCAGTTTGCAACGCTGCTGAATGACCGCTCGTTGCACCGGGCAAAACTATCCCAAAATGGCTCTGTTTTCGCGTGCCGCAACCTGTTTTCTGCAGCCCGCGACCATCCCCAAAACGTCAGCCATCTCAGCCCATTGGAACCACCCGGGTGGCACCATAGGGGATGGGTCTTCGGGATAGTGTCGAGCGTTGAACATTTTCACAAGTTTGCACGTTACCTTGACGAAAACTTGCCTTCACGCCCAGCACCCTTCTAAAGTTCTTGTTTTCCTCCTATCTTTCTTTTCTTTCCTGCACTCCAAGTGCTCGCTCCGTCTTCGCGAGACGTTGAGACTTATCCGCCGCTCGTTTCAATACTAATCAACTTTCTGTTTTACAGGTCCTACGGGACCTGCACGAGGTTGCAGATTGGCTGACCCTTTGCGGACGCATATGTTGCAAGGGCGCCTAAGACTTAGGCAACTCCATCTAAGTCTGATTGAAGTGGGCGTAAAGGTACTTCGCGACTTAGGCAACTCTAGCTAAGTTCGTGACTTGCCGCCAAGGGTGCCTCACCACTTAGGTAATTCTAGCTAAGTGCGTGACAGGTCGATACAATTTTTTTTATTTTTTTAATAAAAAATCGTTTTTTTGTGGTTTTTTTAATATGGACGTCGCCTCCTCCTCAGGCGACGTTGTCGAGGCTCGGGCGACATCGCTAAGGCAACTTATCGGGCGATGTCACCGAGAAGAAGGTGAAGCGACATTGACCGCGCGCGGCGTCTCTTGGCGACTTCACACGGGCGACATCTCCTGAGGCAACTTCGCACAAGCGATGTCTCCCGAGGCGATTTCGCACTAGCGTTTTTGTATTTTTTTAATAGGAAAAATTATTTTTTTACTTCTCGAGCGATGTTCTTTGGCGACGCGCGCTAAGAGAAAGCGGCGTTGCCCATTGACTTCTCGAGCTTCCCCCGAGGCAACGTTGCATGGGCGATGTCGCCTGAGAAAAAAATATATAATTATATATATAATATTTATTTATATATATAATATTTATATATATATATAATATTTATTTATATATATAATATTTATAATTATAAATATATACACCAAACGGTACGTCGAAACATACCGTTCGATATACAGTACCGTACCATACCATACCGGAGAAATGTCGAAACTCTAGTACGGTACGAAATTACAGACATTGCTTCAGACCACTAAAAAAGGAAATAAAAGGTAGACCTGCAACACTAGTTAAAGTCTCTGCCAATAGAAAAGCGAGGTCCAATACATAAGACTCCCATCAACATCGAGTGTGTCAAATGTTACCAACAACTGCCGAGTTCACGGCATGATTATGAAGAGCACAAAAAGGTAGCACATTCATGAAAAGGGTGAATTCCAATAACCTAGAGTTGTTTAGCTATATTTAACTATATCATGCTTCTAAAAAATCAATAGTGTTAGAACCTCCAGATTCCCAGAGTTACAGCAGCACTCCTTTGTGCTGCCAGAGCTTAGCCCTTGGCGCTGGTAGAAACTCCATCTAATTGTCGAGCATGATTGACGGATACAGTAGGTATATACCTAACAGGTAATCAAACTATACCAATCAAAATGGTTCCTTCATCAAAAGAACCATAAAATAGAGAGACTGCAACTAATAACACCCTAATAGAACATTCCAACAAGCAATAGCCAATACCTTCCATAATAAGGAATTTTGGTTTTTGTTGCATTTTTGCTTTAACTGATCAAAGGCACCGGCTCTAAATGTATCAGTGCAAACTAATGTTGGTTCTCATCCCTTCTTTTGATAATAATATGCATGTTTAGTACAAGTTGTGGTCTTCCCAGAACCTGACAATAGATAAAAGGGCAAACAAAGTCAGTCAGTGAAATAAGTTAATGACACATTGGAAACTTAAATCATTTGGGGAAACAGAAACATTTCTTAATCAGAGAAATGCATAAAGTATTACTATCCCAAACAATAACTAAACTAAAGTACATACAGAATAATCACAGGGTATAACTGAAAATCAAATGACATGTTAGATATGGGGTAACTCTGTGAAAAATGAAAAATAAGAAAATCTTAGGTGTATATTTTGTTGTTTATTTTAGATGTATGCAATCTTTTTTTGTACCAAGGGCACACCTTGGCACCATGGTGAGATTGCTCCTTTATGACTTGGGTGACCAAGGTTCAAGTCACAAAAACAACTTCTACACTTACAAGGATAAGATCACATAGTTGACCTTTCTCAGATACTCTGTCGGTGGGAGCCTTATGCAGTGGACCAAGGTCTTAATTCTTTATGGATTCAATCTGCTAATAAGTTCTACAACAACCAATGGTTAATTTTACATAGGACAGCCATGCTTATAATGACTAATAATGTCAAAAATAAATGAAACATGCCATAAAATCAACTCTAAGGCAATTTATTAACTTCTGATAAATTAACATTGTCGCCAATACCTTTAGGGAATTAATTCTACATACAAGGAAAAAATGGAAATATGTGAAATGAGATTGCAAAAAGGGATTGAACTAATAGAAATCACATCTCAATTTGCATATATGAGAACAACAGTGGATGTTGTACATGGTTATTATGTGACAAAAAACGGTTGAAGTTCAAGCAAAAGGCACCAACTAATAATGACATGAATCAGCATTTAATATTTATGCATTTCAAACTACATAAACTTTTTAATGGTTGCATAAAATGGTCTGCTGATAATCATGTCGTCAACATATTTCTTTTAGATTTTAGACTATCCTGCCTTTCATCTTTTGCTTTCTTCAAGTCTTTTGAGTAAAGTTATTGACCATGGTATCTATCTAATTAGTCTATGAAATCTACTATATGATTTTGTCAACTACTTTTCCAATAGTCCTAATCATATTGACGATGCCAATGTCAAATTACAGGTGGATTTTTGTTACCTTGTAGACCTATGAAAATTACCACACTGGTCTTGCCTTTCTTAGGAGTGAAAGTAAGTAATCCAGGATCCAATATTTTGCAGTGTTCATTGAAGACAGCCTGAGAAAAGAACAACAGAATTTTATCACACATCAAAATCAGCAAACAGCATTAAAAAGGGAGATCCATATACCAAACTATATTGAGTACATATATGTTTGTTGTTTAAAACAAAGGTTTCAAATCAGGCACACTGCAAGAAAATAACCAAGTGAAAATGTCAAGGCAAAGGAAAAACATGAAGAAAAGACAGTCTCTGTAGGAATGAGACAATAATGCAAATGCCTCTCAAAACAAAAGAACATAAGAAGATGAAAATACTATGGTTCCACATGGTAGCCAGCTGATAATTATAAATGGGATTCAGGGTCCTGTCCCTTTTTTTCAGAGCAAAGCCTTCGCTTATCAAGATTTCGAAATTCCAATAATCAGACATGTTGCATGAATATGATTCTGGTTCCTCATGGTAGCCAGCTGATCAACGTGATCGGCAGTCAGGATTCTACCACCTTTCTGGAAGGGAAGTTTTATGGGTTCTTTGAAGTTTTAATAATCAGATGTGTTCCACAACCAGAGACCCCTCTGAAAATAAATTTGGTACCATCCAATGCAAAGAATGACATACCACATACAAGTTCAAAACTAATTTCACGCCCCATTTAGTCATGGCGAGCTCATAATGCTTGACCAAATTAGAAGATAGTAAACAGACTCAAGGTGCTACAGGTTTGCATATGCTTTCTCTTGATCAATTTTGATGTTTCCAACCTCATCGTAACTAATGGATCCAAAAAGACAAGTAACATTCCCTTCCAACCACATCTACAGCTTCAGAAAACCTGATCCTTGGGCCTGCATCATTTCCACTCCATACAACATCCTTTTAATTTACAGGAAACCTTTTAGAACTTCCATCCTATTAGTTTCAATTATCACTTAAACACCCAAAAAAGCGAAAAAAGGAATCCAGAATCTGCAAATCCAAATGGGGAAAAAAAGAAAAAAAAAGGAACCGATTGTTGAATACGAGAACCCTAAATTCATATCCAAGAACCAATGAAGCATATAAATGTGATTCTTCTTTCTTTAAAATCGAGGACCCATTTTTTAAGCCGATGATCAGCAATTGAACCCTAACAGAAATCCTAAACGATTCCATCTGATGACCAACCTACTGGATGATGCAGTGCTTGTTGTGGCCTGCGGCGAGGTTGTCGAGGTTGTCGATGCGCTTGATGTTGGCCTGCATGACGCGGACCAGCTTCAACTGGACGTCGGCCTACAGCAGAGCGCGCGAGATATCGTTTAGGCACTCGCTGAGCACCTTCTCGTCCCGCCAAGCTGTGCGGGCACCATCTTTGCGGCCAACCACGTCGCCCGCTTCCAAAGAGTTAGGGTTAGGTTTCGCGTGGCGGGAAGAATAACCGTTTCCGAAGGCTAATTACGTATTATCTACTTTTTAGTATCTGGATCATTATATTTTCAAATATTTATACTTAAAAAATAAAATATTTTATCTTTTTTTTATATATTATCGACTCTACTAATAAAAATAGGATTACTATATATTTTATTCGCTATGATTTTAATCATAAATCACTTAAACTCTTATAGTTTATTCATATTTAAAATAATTTTATATATTTTAAAAAACATAACGCATAAATCCCTACAATCAAATCTAGTTTAACAAACGTTAGAGTTTACTTACGACATGTTGACTCATAATAAATTATTAATATAATAATATATATAATTTAAAATTAAAAAATAATTAAGATCCATTTTAGTTCAAGTGATTTTTATCATTTATCACTTAAGCCCTTATAGTTTATTCATATTTAAATTAACTTTTATATTTTAAAAAATATAACATATAAATCCCTCCCATCAAATATGAGTTAACAAACTTTAAAGTTTACTTATGTACTATATTGACTTATAATAAATAATTAATATAATAATATATATTTTAAGTTTTAAAAAAAAATTGAGACTACCATCAATGGTAGGAGAAAGGGTCGTCGTGGAAGCAACCATCAACAATAGCACAGAGTTGTTATTGTATAGTAGAGCATTATACGCATGCAACCTCTCCCGCGCTTATGATGAGCTCAAAAGCTTTCAATCCTATCTCAAGTGAATGTGTGTTGACTAGTCCGATGCAAAGCACAGAGTGATCTCGTAATCCTTCTTCCTCCTTTTAGATGTCTTCGTTCCACCACTTTCCATTTCATCCTCTCTTACACCTTCACTCGTCGCGCATGCGATATGGAGTCCAGCTCTCCCTCACTTTCGCCTCCAACCTCTCCTAACTTTGTCTCTTTGTCTTCATCTATCACTATGGCTTTCATTGCTTCCTCTTCCTTGACTAGATTGATCTTAATTTTTTTTAAACTTAAATTATATATGATATTATATTAATAATTTATTATGAGTCAACATACCGCGTAAATAAACTCTAACGTCTGTTAACTTAGACTTGATGGGATGGGCTTATATCATATGTTTTTTTGAAAATATAAAAATTATTTTAGGCAAAATGAACTTTGACTCTTTTTTAAACTTAAATTACATATGTTATTATATTAATGATTTATATATGTTATGTAAGCAGATTACAACGTTTGTTAACTCAGACTTGACGGGAGAAACTTATATACTATATTTTTAAAAATATAGAGGTTATTTTAGACACAAGTAAATCATACCATAATCAAAACCGTAAAGAAATAGACCTTAACCCATAAAAATGTTAGGGATCGAGTGGCACTAAGGAGGGGGGGGGGGTGAATTAGTGCAGCGGATAAAACGATAGATTTTTCAATGATTAAGAACAAGCTTCGGAAACTTCGTACGATGAAAGCAACGTTTCGTTTGAACCCGGAAAGATTACGTTTTAACTTTAAAATATGCGTACAAAGATGAAAAGGAAGTGGTGTAGGTAAAGTAAAGGCTTGCAGCAAAGTAAAAAGATAAAACAGAAATTTAAACACTCACACAATCAAGACGCAGCGATGTATAGTGGTTCGGTCAAAGTGACCTACATCCACTTCCGAAGCCATCTCCGATGAGGCTCCCTTCTTCCACTACCAAATCCTTTGAAGGGGAAGGATCAAATACCCCTCTTACAACTCTTTACAAGTGGTTCACACTCTTACAAGATTTCACAAGAAGAATGAGGTGAACACTTAAGCAAATGAAGAACAAGACTTTCCCAAAACTTATTTTTAAAATCTAACTCTCTAAGGGTTGTTCTTTCAGCTGAGAAAGAAGGGGTATTTATAAGCCTCAAAGTGATTCAAATTTGGGCTCTAAACTTGGAGCCAAAATTTTGAACCTTTTGAGTTTTTCGGTGTTGTCAGTCCTGGCAGACTGACACACCTAGGTGGTGCTACCGCCTCAGCCAGGCGGTGCTACATACCCTCAACCAAAGCGGTGCTACGCTGCTACTACATGGCCAGGCGCTTACTTTCGATGGCCGTGGCCCCTTTCTGATGAGTCGAGCGGTGCTCTTGCTTGACCAAAGCGATAACTAATCCTAACCCCTAATCCTAACTAATCCTTTAGGTTAAAAGATTAACACCTAATCCTAACCCAAATTAATGTGCTAACTATGAAATTAAAGACATTCCTGAGCTATTACAAAGTCCGCAAGTCAAGTCTTCTTAGGCGAGCTTAGGCGAACTTCCTAGCGATCTTCGGCGATCCTCGGAAACCATCCTGCGGACTCCCGGTAAGCTCTCGAACTCCATGATGATTTTGGCGAGTTCCCCCAAGCTTCTTTGGCAAGCTCCGATCTTTCTTGGCAAGCTCCGCGAACTTGGACGAACCTCCCTGGCGAACTTAAAACCCTTCGGCAAGCTCCTACTGTTCTCGGCGATTCGGTGCACTCCCAGCGAATCTTGACTTCCATTGAACACTCAACTCCCAATGATCCATCGCGCTTGACTTGACCCTTAGTTTAGCTTTACGTCTTCATCCTTATCGTAGTTACTCCACGCACACAAACAACAAACACTTTACTTGATCTAGACAGATTATTACAACGCGAATTGACATTCGATTTGCGGCGTCATTGGTGGCGCTTCCGTCCGATCCTTCGGCACATCGTCCTCTCTTGCGGTCCGTCGCCTAATCGGCGATTGACCTCGCAATCCGATATCCTTAGCGCAACACGCTCTTCTTGGCCGATGCCCGCGTGCGAAGCCTCCTGCCGATAGTCGGCCAGAACCTCCGGCTCGACATCCAATATCCTGATGTGATCACCTCCGGCGTAATGTCAATTCCTCCAGCGTCAACTGTCTAATCCTGATCGATAGTAGACCTGCGTAACTCAAAACGCAGTTAGACCACAAATCACACTCAATTAGTTTCATCATCAAAATCCGAGATTCAACAAAAAATACTATAAAGTTTATCACTAAGTACGTGCTGACTCTGTCTCACTTCAGTTTATCATATAATTTTTAAAAATATAAAAATTAAAATACTAGAGATAATTAATTAAGAATATAATATATAATTAGTTTGATTATCCAGATAAGGGGCAAAGATCAGTGGTGGCAATGAATACTTGCACACGTGTAAAAAAAAAGTAGAGTTATTTTTTATAATAATAATAATAATAATAATAATAATAATATTATTATTATTATTATTATTATATCATAATTAATATTCAAACGACTTTTAATTTTTTGTTCACCTAACCAAACTTGCAATCAACAAACAACAAAAGTAGACACCGATTGCATATCCTGCAGACCACCTAAATCCTCCACATCCAGTCTCCGTCGAACAAGAATTGGCCAACCACCCTTAACGAACTACACTTTGCTTGCTTTCTTCAACCACCAAACCTCTCCCTATAAATAAATACTCGTCACTCCCTTCCTCTCTCCATCAAGTTCAGCAAATCTCAGCTTGGCGGAGACATCACATTCTCAGTGATCGATGGCGAGAAGAGCGTTCGAGACGACCCTGGCGTTGCTGCTTGCGGCCGTGCTTTGTGCACCGTCCTCAGCTCAAACGTCTGGTTGCTCTCCTACCTTGGTCAGCCTCTCGCCCTGCATCGGCTACCTCGTCGGTAATTCGTCGTCCCCGACGTCGACGTGCTGCACTCAGCTCGCCGACGTGGTGCAGACGCAGACGCAGTGCCTGTGCGCGGTCCTCGGCGGCGGAATCACCCAGCTCGGCTTCGTCCTCAACCAGACGCAGGCCTTCACGCTCCCCGGCGCCTGCAAGATCAAGATGTCTCCGGCCACCCAATGCAGCGGTCTCCTCCTGTTTGCTGCTCCTGCTCGAACGTCTCTCCATCGGTTAAGAGGTTCGCGTTGCTGAAGCGTGTCGTGGTGTTGCAGGTTTCACCGTGTCTGCACCAGCAGCAGCGCCGACGGCGGTGCCGACGCCCACCGCATCTCCTGCTGCAGCACCTCCTACAGACGCGCCTCCTGCAGCCAAACCAGCTCCTGCGAGTGTGCCTACTGACTCGGCCCCTCCAGTCTCGACTCCTCCTTCAGGTATATACAGGACATGAGAAGCTAAATCGAAGCAAATCAACAGCTTATGTTTGGTTTTGCCGCAGGAAGTGGAGCGAAGACGACGACCGAGACATCGATGGCAAGGAGCTCTACAAAGTCCAATACTGCTCTCTTCTCCTTCTTCTTCCTCCTCTTTGTGGCTTCCTGTGCTTGAAGTTGATCCATTGCGTGCTATGTGAATATTTCTTTGTTATCTACATGGTATAGATTCATATTTGAGAGATTGCATGTTCATCTTTGTTTACGTTGTAAGAAATGGATTGATTATAGTTGTTAGATTACACTGGAATGGAGTGATCGATGTGTTTGGTCAGAGATGGCCATCTCTACCAGCTATTTTTTGAGAATCATTATGCTTGATTCCAATTTAGTACATTTAATCTGTAAATGTTCACAATGGCGAAGTCTTGGTGCTTATGTTAAGTAATTCGATATTGTTGGACTGCATTGATCCAAAAACATCATCACCAGTATGAAGTTTCGAAGGGATCAGTATATGTAATCTTGTTCACGGTTTGAAGTTTCCGAAGGACTTTTCGATTCTTCGAAGAGTTCATCACGAATACTTGTCAAGAATTTAGTGTTGGATTTGGTTCTGTGTTCAAGCAGCTGCCATAATTTTGATTCCATGTTCAAATATCTACTGCATTTGGATAAAGCAGCTCATATTCTCGATTGCAGTGGACACCAACTCTGTTGTCATATGGAATTCAATGGTGTTCAACGATGACAAATGCTAATCTCAAATGAAACAGAGCCTTCTTTTCTGGCGCAAAAAAGGACCTGTAGCAATCCTCTAAAGTGATACTCAAAGCCCAGGAAAAGTGCAGCAAGTGTGCATTTTGGATTTGACTCTTAACCCTTTCATTGGAAAAGAGGATACTTCCCATCTGAGCTAAGCTTGATTAGCAAATTGAGATTTCCTAAATCCAATCCCTGTTTGATAGACTACAGCCAACTGTGTTTGTAATAGTCAGAATTGAGAAAGGCCACCTTGTATCAGACTGGAAGAATTCATCTGCTGTTCCTGCTAATGCATTGTGTTCTGAATCATCATAATCCACTTGATGGTGTTTACATGTTATTAGTCATTCCAATGACTAAAATGAATGATGCATTTTACAGAAAGAAGAAAAAGAATATACATGATGTAATGATTTATTGGTTAGCAAGAACATTGGGATGGAGGACAACAGCTTGCAAGGAATTCTATTAAGTTTTCTGCTAGTCTAGTCTAGTTTACTAACTCATGGGAATTAAGAGCTACATTGCAATCAAACTCTTTTAAGTGAAGATCTTTTCGACATGGAAATTGAGAGATACAAGCATTGACATCACATTGGAGCTTCTGTTGACCCAACTTCTGATCATAATTAGTCATTTCTTTACTTTGTGCAGATCTCTCTTCTTTTTGGGCCTGAACTGCTCTCCATTTGTTAGTCCAAAGAGACAGAGTAAAGCCAGAATTATTGGCACCTGATGCTAATGAGTGGAGTTACTCTCATCATTCTTGTTTAAGTTGAAAATTCATTCAATTAAGATCCATTTAGACAGCTTGTTTGAACCTTAAAAGATCAAGAATGACTTTTAGGAGAGTAAGAAGATAATTAAACAAAAGGAACATATTTACAGCATGAGGATATGATGGACAGTCCTATTCTAACAATCACTGACTTCTAAGATTATGACTGCTTAATCTGTGACTGACATGATCTGCTTTTATCCAATTGATTTGGAACAGAAGAAAAAAAGAGTGTTCTAAGATAATGTTTTGCTAATAGTAAGCCATAAGAACCTATGGAACTGTAGGGAAGGAAGGAATCCATGGCACACTACAGTCATCAGATGGAATCACAATGTTGAGCTAAAGCCTCATCCTTGTCCATCACCATTCTCCCACTGTTCTTTGGGACCATTGTTCTTTTGTCAGGTTAACAACACTCCAACTTAATCTTGTGCTTTTCTTACAAGAATCTGCCTCACTTCATCATGACCTACTCAATCATGGAGAACTGCTCATTCACATGCACTACATTTCTGTACTCTGCTTTTCTTCTTTGTTTTACTCTCATCCTGTAAGCTCCATTGCCAGACCACCATCTTCTTTTGATCATATACTTGGACAAGAGAATGGGTGTGTTGGTCCTCCTGATAACAACAATCTGCGCGGTGACATCCCGGTATCGATCGGACTGCACTGATGTGCTCTTCGAGCTTGCTCCCTGCCTTGACTATGTGACTGATGCTTCGACCTGCCCATCCTTGGACTGCTGCAAGCAGTTCACCAATGTGATCAAGACTCGGCCTCTCTGCCTTTGTGCTGTCTTCGATGGAACAGCATCGAAGCTGCTTGGAGTCCCCATTGACACCGACCGTGCCATCAACCTGCCCGAAGCGTGCCAAGAAGAAGAAGAAGAGGAAGAGTTATCTCAAGCCTTACCAACTTGTAAGTGTAGTTGTAGGATATCATTCTATCAAACACTTGCTTGTGTGGGGACTAACAGCAGCACTTTCATCGCTGAGAGCAGCAGCAGCTCTAAGAAATCATCTCCCTGCCGTGCCACCACCTGCTGGAATTCCATGAGGTACTCTCCTTGAACTTCCACATTGCAGTAAACTCAAGTCTTTCACATTGAGCTTACTGTTTAAGGCACAACATTCTCCCTTCAGATAGGAAAACCAGGGAGAAATGATCCCAATTCTAGTATGTCTGATGAAGTCTTGTAAGAGTTTGTAAGCAATTTGAAGTTTGCACGAAAATTCATAGGTCACTGTCATAATCAAAATGCTAATTTATGCTGTTTGGCAATTCTTGCAGAAGATGTTGAAAGAGGATTACCAGGAGAGAAACATCCTTAGCTGCTAAAATCTCAAGCTACCTCCTTATTTCTCAGAGACCTTCTCACTTGCTGCTCTTGGACAATTGGATCCTCCTTATTAGCTTCTAAATGCAGTTATCTGGTTGTGGTTTATTGTCATATCTCTTCATGTAAGTTGTTTGTCCACTCTCTGTTCATGTAAGTTGTTTGGAAGGGTTTTGATGCATCAGATTCAGATTGGTGTTGTTCTTGTATTCTTGAATCAATTACTGATTACATACTACAATCAGGAGTCCACACATGGATCTTCCTGCTCAAACAAACTATTCTTATATACTGCTATATTACAGCAGAAAAAATGATACTGTAAAAGGTTGAACACTATAGGCACTCAAGAACTCAGAAGAAATGGACTATGGCTGCTGGTATTTGCTGGGGAATGCGTTGTAAGTTCAACAATCAATGATCAATCTATGTGATAGTAGAACTCACCAGTTAAACTTGCATTGTGCATGCCAATGTCATGTACTACTCTACCAACAGTAAGTGCACTGAAGCCACATCTAAGTAAATCAAACTGGACTTTCAATCTGATATGGTCAAACTGCCTATTCTCAAATCTTTAGCTTTGAGTCAGATGACATAAAGCTTAATAATAATTTATTGATAAGTTTAAAGAAAACAGAGGTGGAGCATATTCCCTCTGAACAGGCAAGCAATGATAACCTTTAATTTATACTTAACTTTGTCTATTGAATTATTCTGTAAGCACCCAAATCATGACACCATGCTTACAAAGTAGGTAGGTTTTGCCATAAAAAACATGGCACACAGTTGCATCTGCCATAAATTATCAAGTCTTGACAAATTAGCAGGTTTTGACCTATTGATCATTAATTAAGATAGAGTAAATGCTAATCAACCATGCTGTTTGCACAAGAAATATTAAATGATGCTGGTTTTGAAAGCAACCACAGTATCATTTATAATCTGGAAACATAATTTATCAACTCATGATGGCAACTCCACCAAGGGAAGGACACTGCTGACTTTTGGGACACATCATGAGTTAAAATCCATAATGGGCTGGAGCTTCTTTTTCCACAATGCACAATTTATTCTCCACTTACTGCTTGGACTAACATGTAGTAAGAGAGCATCTATAGAATGATTAGGTAATCTGAAAGTGACAGCTTGAGAACAGTGAGCCAAAAGGAGATGAGTTTCCTAGTGAACATAACATTGATTGACATGATTAACCTTAACATGTCACTCTCTCAGCCAAAAAAACTGTGGAAACCCACAGTAGCCTGATCCAGAGCCATCTCTACAAAACCTCACCATTCTCCCTCCACTGGAACCAGAAAACAATGAAAGAACACCCACATGGATGCAAAAATGACCAAGCATTTTCGTAGGATCAGCTTCATCTCTTTTGGACCTAAATACAACACAATAAAATCAAATTCACAAGAAGCTACATATGCTCCACGGTCGACATCTGTGACTTCCTCATCACCTGCATGGTACACGAATGAGATGAAGAGAAGCTTGGGCTAGACTGTTAGCGATGAATCTGTAGAGTGATTGTCCAACTCTTCATCGATGAGCATCTCATGGTACCGGCACTCATTGCTGCAAAATGCTTTTTCACCTCTGAAAGAAACATGTATCATCAGTCCTGCACATCATACTGTTGAAATCCAAAATACAAGCTGAACAAAGTATTCTCAACTGAAATGTCTTCTAAGAACAAATGTGGTAAGGTCAGAAAGAAGCTACAGTGATTAATCAAAAACCAAGTGCAAGAACAAGGAAGGAGAGCAAATTCATGGATAAATCAAATAGATCAATGGCTGAAATGGTCCATAAGACAAGCACAGGTATGGTGATCCTCTCCATGGCTAGTCCTTGTCAGGTAACGGCAACACAAAGCATGAAGCTTATTCAATTCTGAATCAAGAGCTGAGAGCTTTTTATTGACCACAAAGGCAATCCCTGCAGAGAGATTGGGGACCCCAATAGCAACCAGTGGAGTCATGGGGACCCCAACAACAATAGCATGTACATGGTCTACTGTCTACAGTTCTGAACAGAAAAAATATGATACAGAATGAAACAGTAGTGTCTAATCTTGGCTATGAAAGTGACAAGGAACCAAAATGTTGCACTCAATGAGCAAACACCACTATCATTGATCTCATTCAAGTTAATCAAACAGCTTGTCTAAGAGTTCCATAACATAGTGGCACAAAAAGAGAAATATTCTCTCTTTAGTTTGCTCGGCGATTGCAGGACTGATGAGCTTTCATGGTATAAGTTCCTAAACATGATCACAGGAAGCTGAAATTTTAACAACCAGCAGAATATATCTTCAGCAAGCACTGATGAGCTTTATCCCCAATACTCATGTCTATAGCACGTAATAGAGTTTCACGACAGACATAGCTAAAGATGCCTAAAGAATACTACTATAATCCTACTATCTGCAATTAGAGTTCATGCAGTGTCAAATTAAAGTAGATAACTTAAATGTTAATTTCAAGAAGAAAGTTTTAAGAGACTAACCTACACATAAAGATATCCTTCCCTTGTCCAAGAATCTTCTTGCATGCATAGCAGAAGGTTATGAAATCATCTGCAGGACAGCCTTGACTTGGCACAAAACTATTATCCTTCCTTGCAGGCATGAATTCGTCACCACAGCTTTCCACAATGCAATTGTCAAATATGTGTGTGGTCTTCGGATTTGGCCCATGGGAGATCACACAAGTGTAGTCCTCTGAGAGCTCCATCTCGCTCACGGAGATGCTCCCGGTGAAAACCCGAGGGGAAGAGGCAGACACCTCATGGTGATGGCCCAAGGATCTCCGGACAGGAGAGAACAAAGCCAATTGGGAATCCTTGTTCTTGATGCCAAATTCTATCGGAGAACTAGGTAGCTCCATGGACCTGCCCAGAGAACCGGAGTTTGAGTTGACGGAAGGGATCTGAATCCTTAACTGTGAGCCAGACACGACCATTCTACGCTCAGCCTTAGATGATTCCTTGGCTTTGTCATCATTGAGTGCATCGACTATACCAAGGCCAATGGGTTCCGATCTACCATAGTTCCAAGAATGGTGTTTGTTCTCTGTCGAGGCCGAGACAACCTCACAAGGAGGCTTCTTTAGCTGCTGCTTGTCAGAGCACAAGAGATTCCCAAAGGAAGACAAGTGTCTGGTTTCAAGTATGGAGGTCGGGCTCATGGCAGCTTCACTGTCTGCGAAGCCCTTCGAAGAGAAGCTCCGAAGGAGCCTTGGAGACGGGAAGAGGGAGGAAGCTGTGGGCTTACTGAGGCTGTTGCCAGTGGAAGATGGGAAGGGCTGGGAATCAGACATCAAGCCCTGTTTGCCACCAACTGCTCTGGATCTATTCCTCAGCATAATATTTTGCTCCTCTGCTATGGAGATGGAAACAGATGAAAAACTTCAGAGAACAGTT
The DNA here is from genome assembly GCA_024322285.1 of Musa beccarii. Classification (NCBI taxonomy): domain Eukaryota; kingdom Viridiplantae; phylum Streptophyta; class Magnoliopsida; order Zingiberales; family Musaceae; genus Musa; species Musa beccarii. The sequence continues at coordinate 50,318,629 of CM044397.1, read as the reverse complement.
CTGTAATCCAAAGCAAACAAATCCAATAGGATAAATATAATGAGATGTATGAACTCACCAGCCCTGGCCCTCAGATTCAGAGTCTCTTCTCTTCAGTGTTCAGAATGAGGCAAAAAGGAGGCCCAAACTCTTCCATTTCCCTTCATCTAATGCATCGTTAAGCTCCTGCTTCTGTGACAAAGAAGATTGGATTCCTACAGACTATCAACGGGTCTTCTCTACTCCAACGAAGAAGAGCGCCTCAACCTCATGAAACTGGAAATAACATGTCTCTATCAACCATTGCTAGACTCCACAGCCCGCGGCACAACAAAACGATCAAAGGTATCATCTTTTTGACCTACTTGACTCGACCTCCATTAGAACAACGACCAAAGTGATTTCTCCGAACTCAATCTAAGACCAGAGACCAAAAGCCTCGAAAAGATCGCTCCTTGCCGCTCCTAGAGCGATCACTTGTACTCAAAGGTCCGATTTTTGCTGCAAAAACCTTTAAAAGATCGTTCCTTTCCGCTTCCTTCCTCCTCCGAGAGCGATCACTACAGGTTAAAAAAAAAAAAAGAAAGGGAAGACGAGTTATTGGACCTGCACAATCCACTCCTGGTGGTGATCGCAGGGCCAGGGGAGGCTGTGGTGGTGCTATGCCTGGGGAAGCAGGAAGCAAAGGTGGGGGCCTATTTAAAGGCACCGTGCGCTGGGATCACCTCACCAAAACAGAGGAGAGTCCTCCTCAGCGTCGTATTTGCTTCCACTGAAACCTCTCTCTCTCCCTCTCTGTCGTCTTTTACTGACTGTGACTGCAATCAATGCCGCAGTTATTATTTCTTTTAATTTCTTTCATGGTAATTACTCTGAAACAGATGGCATTGGCAGAATAATTAGAGAGAGAGAGATGATGGCACTGCGCATTCAATCCAAACAAGTACGGAGGTTTAATCTTTACTGTGACACTGATGTGAGTATGGAATGAACAGTGTAGCTCAGAAACTGTAGCAGGGTTTTTGGCTTGGCTTAGCCAAGTGAGAATTGTTGATCACTATCATATTCATTTTTCTAAAAGAAATAAAAAAAATTAAAGTACTTGCAAATATGAAGTTTGAATTCGGTCAATGGTTACTGTTTAATGTTTAATGAGTCAGAACATTATCTGCAAATTTATCATTTTATTTATCTATCATAATATTTACTTAGCAGAGGGAGACATCACAATGCCTAGTAAAAAAAAAAAAGGTGATTTTTTTTGGGTGAAATTACATATTTATTGCCCTAATTTAAGTTTAACAAATATATCCATGTAAAACTAAAAAAATTACCATCATATGACTATCAGCATAATAATAACATTAAAATTTAACTAGCATTAATACTTTTTCAAAAATATCATGTATTTATTAAATTAATAATTTCCATATTTTCTACTTTATTTTTTTTAACTCATTAGTACTCATGGCTGCTAGTGATCAGCCTAAGTTTATCAGACATATACTAATGGAGTGATATATGGAGGTAAATAATTAAGCAATATTAGTGTGATATTTTGATATTGGGTGGGATGTATATTCTACACTATAATTTGAAGGGGCAAATATGATATTTTCCAACATTGAAAGGATAGATATGTAAAACCATTGGGAGGTGTGACCTAAAAGGTTTTGTTGAGGCCTAGTTTGAGTTGTTGCTTGGTGACAATCATTGGTGGCCTTGAAGTGGGAAGGTGTTTATTCCTCTCCTTAGCTTTAGCTTGTAGGGGTTGGAGTAGTAGGGGGAGGACCATGGGATTTTATGGCAGTCATAAATGGAAAATCACCATTCTGTGATACTAAACCTTGGATCTAAAAAGTCCATTAATTGAGACAAAAGCACTAAAAGTCAAGGTTCTTTCTTTTTCTCACACATAATTTGTTCAGCAATGCCTTGACCATGGTTAAATGGAAGTATTACCATGTGTAGAGGGAGAAAAATGTTTTGGAGTATGATGGAATTGTTCTTGGGGACCTAAAGTGCATCTCTTGATTGCTTGTTGGCTAGTGGAGAAGCTTGGTCTTGTGGGGTTATATTTTATAAAGGCAAAAGGTTCTTTTTGACTAAGTCCAATGTTTCAAAAAGGTGGTAATAGAGAATTATATGATTGAGGGCCAAAGGCATTGCACTGTTTTAACAGATGGAATGGTATCAAGGGGGACAATCAATCTTGCTAGGGAAATAGTTTGTCAAAAAGTATCAAAAGTTTTTCTTTTTTTGGTTGAGGGTTCAACCAAGTTGTTGATGTGTGTTTTAATCTTGTAATTTTCTCATACATTAGCTCCAAGTATTTAATCATGAAGTTGGGCCAAACTTCATGACAACAAAATAATTTCTACCTTAATCATGCTCTTCCTCCTAATAATAGATCTTGATTTGATGCTTGAAGATGTATCATTAGAAACCTCCAAGGTTTGGTGGAACAGTGTGTTGAAAACTCAAAACACCCAGAATTGAATAACCAATCTTTGAAAAATATGATTTCTTTGTTCTGTGCTTTCATCAGCTAAATATCAAGTGGACCCTCATAGTATCATCTCAATGTCCACATTCAATCATGTTATTGATTTGTAAATGTTGCTCCTGTAGATGTTTATTAGAGATTGAGTGACAGAAATCTTATTAGTCATAAATAATTGGCTTTCATTTCAATAACTATTCAGTGCAGTTATTAGTCAAATCTGGATTTATGACATTGAGGCCCTCAAGCACATCAAAATAGTCCATTGAACAACCCAACTTACTTGACTTTTTCTCATCTCTGATGCAAGACTTCCCGGCCAACTTGTGAGTATATAGTATAAGTTATGCCATCAGATTCTTCAAATCCAGTTTTGTAGTTTGATCAGGTCTACAAGTAAGTACAAGCCACAGATTTGTTGAGAGCAGTATATGTATTTGAAATCATTTGATGGTGTAGTGCAAGAAACAGTTTCCTGAAGTTCACAGTGCTTAGCAGTAGAAGCTGAAGAGCATCTGAATTATTGTGGAAGCTGAAGAATACAGGAAGCATATTTCACTATCATTTGATGGATCAGTGCAAGCAACAGGCCACTTTTTTCTGAAGTTAACAGTGTTGGACCTTGAAAATTGAGGAGTACAAATTTAATATTATCTGAAATATTGTGGAAGATGAAGAATACAGGAAGCATCAATTGATGGATCAGTGCAAGCAACATCCCACTCTTTGCTGAAGTTATCAGTGGTGGAAGCAGAAGAACATATAAATTATATAGAAATGAATGTTGAGTGGCAGAAGCTGCAGAGCATCTGAATTTTTGTATAAGCTGAAGTTACAGGGAGCATCATTTGGTGGATCAGTGCAAGCAACAGCACATTGTTTGATGAAGTTACCAGTAGCAGAAGCTGAAGAGCATATAAGAGTATCTGAATTTCTGTACAAGCTGAAGAATACAGGAAGCATCGCTTGATGGATTAGTGCAACCAACAGTCCAACTTTTGCAGAAGGTAACAGTGTAGGACCTTGAAAATTGAGTGGTAGAAGCCGAAGAGTGTCTGAATTATTATAGAATCTGAAGGATAAAGGAAAAATGTCTCACTGTCATTTGATGGATAAGTGCAAGCAACATCCTACTTTTTGCTGAATCTAACAGTGTAGGACCTTGAATGTTGAGAAGTAGAAGAAGAGGAAGGGCATCTGAATTATTACAGAAATGATTCATATGCAGACAAGAGAAAGAGGAAGATGCTATTGGCTTGTTCTCATGCCTTGCTTGGGTCATGAGGCTGCAAGAAGTCTGTTTGAAGGGGCCAACAATGACCACAGTACAGTGACCACCTACAATTGTGACTATTTTTAATGATCCATTTGTTCCCATAGGTGTAGGCAAATGGATCATAGACCTTTGGTGTCTTAAGTGACAATGGATTATAGACATTTTCTAAAGAACAAATTACAGTCGGATGAAGACCAAAATAACTGTGTTTAAGTGTCCTTATTATGACTCATAAGCCATTTGTTTTGAGCCATCCTTGTTGGAGTTATTTGTAATATCTAGATTAGATTGGCATATCCATGGTATCATGATAATTTAATAAGAAGGATCTTTGTCATGACACTAGCATTTGTCCCTATAATGAGTGCATAAAGTAAGCTTTTGTCATAAATTATCTGTCTTATTGGATGAGAAGTTAAAAGCCAAGGTAATCAAGTGCACAACATCAATGTCTTCTTGGGGGTGTAGTTGGTGCTGAGGTCCCATGCCCTTTTTCTATGTTATCAACAATTCAAAATTGGGGCCTACTCATGATGACTGGTTGATGCTTGCCACATAATGAGTTAAAATTGGGGTAGATGGTTGATGGGTCTCTTTGGCAATGGTTAAGGTGGATAAGTACAAAGAGATTAGATTGCAACATTATGAGTTCATCATTCACTCAATCCCTTGTGCACCATTTATACCACTTTATTTTGTGTTGCTTACTTTGAGGGCAAGTTTGACACTATTTATCCTACTGTTTTCTGTTTTACAAATAAAAATTAAAAATCAAGTGATTTTTTAGAGTATTACTTTTATTAAGAACACATTTCCACTTCTGAATATTTTCAAACTGGAATTCATCTAGATGTTGTTGTTGTCACTGGGAAAACAAGAAATTGATGTTAAATTTTAAGCATCAAAGATACCTTCAAAAATGAAAATGTAAAAGGAACAGTTCATGTCTCTGCTTAGTTTCTAAAAACTTAATGCATGCATTACAATTAAATGCATTCTTGGGTTTGATATGTTTTTCTAATTAAAAAATATTCTTTTTAAAAGGAAAAGAATTATGACTTATATGGTTTTTGACATAGACTTTGTTAAAGGGTTAGGTTGTTCCTTTGAAAAACCAGGTTCTCTGTATTTAATCGTAAAACTGCGTATGTTGATCCTCCCTAAACCCCACAGAAAGGAGATGGAATAAAATTTCAATGCCATAATTACTTCCAATCATTATGTAGACTTTAACTTTTGCATAATGATTCTTGGTTGGAAAACTGTATGACCAAAGGAAATTAATTACAAGTGAAACAAACCAATGCTTAATTCCCCACTAAGAACTATAACAACCTAAATGCGCTATGAATTAATCCATAATTAAACTACAAATTCTAAAACCACTAGTTATATTTTGGTTTCATCAAGTCTATGCACCATTTTATAATGAGAAATATAATATGTATTATTATTTTTATTCATTATTATTTCGCTGGGCCTAAAACTTGCATTCATCACTTATTTTTTGCAAAATCCATGACACACTTTCAATTTTTAACTCATATATAGAATGATCTACACATTCATTAGATAGAATAAATAATTTCATATCATAGATTACAAATCCTTTAGATTTATAAATCATCACATGAAAATGAAAAATAATCCAAAACCATCCACAAACAGCCAAAATAAGTGCCCTAGGCAAATTAAGTTATAGATAATTTATCCACCATTTTATAAAATATTTTTAATACACCAAGTTTTTGTCAAGATAGAGACACAGAGGACAATAGTTTCCATATCCAGACTGATGGTAGAGTTTCTCCAAACCTAATATCTAGTGATGCCTTATCTGTTAGAAGTGGGTGGTGTAACTTCAAAAACTGTACCATATAATAATGGTATATGAGATACTTATACTAAAGATAAAGTGTCATTCAAACATGAGAAGCTCCTTAATTGAAATTTTAGTAATGCAACAATATTTGGGAAACGATTTATATTTCATCATGTAAATCAAAGATTACAGAAAAGAGCTGTCTTCTTTTTCAACCATTGCAAATCCAATCATGACATTTGGAAGTGCATGCTATGCTTCTTGAATGAGTAGTATCAAAGCTAAGAAGGAAAAAAGCTTCATGCTAATAGACATGTTCTCTATATTACTTAAGTTGAACCCTGGTGACCCTATCTGTGGGCTGATGGATTATGCCTTCTCTTCATATCTTAATCACCCAAGTGGTTGTTCCTTTCACTGCTGATGACAGATGGAGTGTGTATTGGAAGAAAAGGATGACTTCCAAGCACTTCAATTTGAATAGGACAAATGCCATGTTCCATCAAAGTCTCTCTTCAACTGTTGCCTCACAAAGCCAAATTGTGGTTCCATCACTTGTGATCACATATATGTTGATTCTCATTTGTTATGTGGGTCACTTGACAGGATTGGTTGGGGAGGAAGAAATGGAAGGAGTTGTGTTTTCAAAGATGATCTTCTCCTCCTCAAAATTGGTGTTTGGCTATTGAGAACACAACATTTTGATGTCTGCAAACAATGGTGGGTCATTTTATAAACTGCTTGACCGATTCATCAGTGTGGAACTTTGAATTTGATTGCCATCATGACTTAACATATAGTAAATTAGAAATTACTTAAGCTAAGATTTCCTGCTTATTTTTAAGTTTACAGAGAATAAGATAGATAGAAAGAAGGAGCCCAAAGTTTTGTTCAAATTTTGGCTGCTTGCACCAGAATCAAGCTTAAACAAACTTAGTTTCTAGCAATTTTCAAGCAAATGTTGAGACACAATCCTTTAATTCAACCAATGAAATTGATCTAATTTCTAGATTGAATATTAATCAAGTGCCAAATCAAAATTTTTTTTGTTGATGTCACTTCAGAAAGAATATATATGATTTTCATAATAAATAATCACTTTACAGCTTTTTGGGACTGCTTCAAACTTTTTGAATCCTTTAAGATGGTTACATAGTTATAGAGGAGATAATCGCTATGTTGATTGGTCTAACTTTTTTTGGGACAGCTGTGATACATGGGGATAATTGTAATAATTTCTTTTTTATAAAAATAAAAAATGAAAAGAGAAATTGTAGATACACTATGCATATGACATATGTTGTAATCACATCTATTCAGGGTTTAGTCAGGTGTTCAGGCTTAATGCTGTTACCTTCAAACTTGAATTCAATGTTCAAACTTGAATCTTTAATACTCCAACAGATTAATTAAGCTGGAAAAAGTAGATGAGCAGAAGCTGCTCACAAGCAACCTGGTTCAATTGCTGGCCATGAAGTCAAAGAATATCTACTCTGCCTGTGAAACCATAAGGAAGAAATCCATTTGCCTGCCACAGAGTTTCTAAAGTGACAGACCTAACAAAGATCAAGGATATGGACAAATATCATGTCAATGATGTGATCAGGTAGTATCAGTCAAACAAATTTTGCAGCAAAATATTGACATACTGAAAGGGGCTGCCTAAATTTCTCCCTTGTTTTATTGGTCACCAATTTAAGCTCTTAAATGAAGAATAATCCAAAGTTGCAATCAGTTAAAAGTTGGGAATTGACAAGTAGTTGGGAATCACCAATTTAAGACCATGACAGAATGCTTTACTAACACCATACCATGCAACAGTCAAGTTCATCTTATCATAATTTACAGAAAATATTATGAACTCCGCATATAACTTTTGAACAACTCCACATTCAATTCAACATGAAGGATTTAGAAGGTAAAGAGAAGACCTTGCTTACTGCGGAGATGATTCTTGATTGATGGTGAGAGCAAAACTTTTGCTTTAATGGTTGTCTTAGCACTCTGAATGTTAGAAGCAATCAGAATCTTACTATTTTCCAGTTTAAGAAGTTTAAGTAAAGATTTTGAGGTGGAAATGTCATTCTCTACTCCCTGAATTTGTCATTGATTCTAAATGAACAAGATGCTCAAACAAACAGCTTTTCTCCATAATATTACAGGATGCTATTTTAAATGAAAAATGAAGATTGCTCAGGCTATGAAATAATATGATCATGAAACATTGCAATTACAACATAGAATTTGGATCCCTACCTTGTTTAGGATTTCATGATAAGGAAAACTATAAGTCCTTGGGTCAAATCAAGTAGTTTTGGAAGAAAAAAGACTTTCACAATGTCATTTGATATATTGATCAGACAAGTTAGCATACATAATGACTCCCTGCAGCTCTGCCTGAACTAAAAGAAAGTTGCCTTCAAGGGGTTGATTTCAAGCTGAAGACTATATTATTCTAAAGAACAATATCACTAGCATCTTGTGGATGCTCTATGAAACAATGGAATCTATCCAAATTTAGGCTGTACCAAGTCACCTATTGAAAGCTCCAGTGGAATGTCATCAGTTCTGGACTTTGTTTTCTTCTCTGTTGACAACAAAATGCAAACCTCTTGACACCCACTTCTGAGGCCCAGAGTCAGCAATGGTAGCCTCAGGATCAGGCTTGCACAAGAAGGTTTCAAATCAATTATTAAATTCAACTGTGAATTTATCCTGGCTTTATTCTCCTTCTTTCCTTTTTTTCTGAACAATCTTGATAAATATTCTACTAGTAGTCTCTTTCTACATGCATAGTTACACAAGCATCAAGTTGTTGAATGGGACCTGTTGGTATAGCTTTTTTCCAGCTGCCTGACATCATTGAAACTGACATTATGTGCCCATAAAAACTTTGTGCTGCACTTGATGTGATTCCTTGGTGCAATTACTCTACCAGACATTTCCATCAATGCAATATTGTCTAAAGAGCATGTCAGATCAGGTGCATTCCATATGCTTCTCCTGATCATTCATTAATCACTTGCTTTAGAGAGAAAGAAATTGTTTTGCAGGCTTCTACAGTGAACCTCTGCATTGAGATTGCTAATTATGTGGACTGAATCACCTCTTGCAAGGGTTAAGGGTGATGTCTTCAGTCCACCTAAATAGCTTGTTCCAGTTTGCAGGATTGCAGTCACAGCTAAACCTCTTACTAAATCAATGATCAACTTTGTTGTCACTTATTCTTCAGTATGATATTTTGATTTCATTTAATAACCTGAGAAAACCTGAGCTAATTTGTCTGTTGCTTAAAATTCCAACATAAGAGCAGCATTATCCATGGGAGAAAAACCAGTAGAAAGGAAGCTCAAGAACTCAGACAACAGAAGCATCAGGTATTTCAATTACAGCACAGAGTAGGTCTGAAACCTTTTATTGTCAGCCTTTCCATGGAACAAAAACAGGGAGACATAAGCTATATTATTTTATGCTGATCTCCAGTAATCAAAACCAGCAGTTTCTAAGGAACAGCAAGCACCAATGCAAGGATATACTGATGCATCTTTTCCCTTCATTTACTCTTGAAGCAATGTCAGTTTCTCTGGCAAAGCAGGTTTAGTGGATCATATTTGAGCCTACAGAGACAAGGAAATAGGATAAAGCACTGCTATCAAGTCCACAAAGATCTGACTCTAATCAAGTGTCAGAATACCTTCAACAAAAAGATGGAAGTACCTCCTCCTAACATAATGTAGTTGATCAGCTTTGCTAAATCAGTGCAGGATTTGTATGGCATGGCATGAGGTGTGGATTAAGCTATTGATGATTGCTGTTGCATTGTCCAGCAATATGAACCATTTGAGCATCAGATATGGCCCAAAGCAGGCTTGCACATTTGTTGGGCTAGGCATGAATTATTTTAGTATTTGATGACTTGTACATAGAAAAAAAAAAAAAAGCCACAACAAGCGACAATGAGAGTATCATAAGGAAAAAAGAGTACAAAATGTAAAAATAAAAAAAAGAGACACCTTCCAAGAAAGATAAATATTTTTTAATAAATAAAAATCTAATTTTTCTTTCCATGGTCATTCACGACCTATGAAGAAGATCAACAACTCATGATTGATATCACTATTTAATAACTTCCAAAATCTAACTCAATCAATCCCTAACGAATAAAACTTGAGAATTGATTGTGTATTCAAATCGAGCTGATGATAATCACTGATATACTCGTATCGGTGATGTTATTGTTGCTAGAAAGATCAAAAGTAATTAGAATTGTAATTGGTGGTACATGTAAACAATTTAAATGTGACAATAGTATGATAATACTTTGTGATGATATATATTTATAATAAATATTAAAAAAATAGATTTATATGTAATTATCGATGGAGAAAGATGATGTATGACATTGTTATCATCCTCACCTAATCTAGTTTTTCAAGATAGAATTCTTTGTGATGTGTGCATGAAACCTGATCTAAACTTAATCCAATCGAACAGGATTCAGTGGCTGTGATCGGACCGGGCCGGTGTCTCAGGAGTCGTGGTTGAAAGATAAGCGTTCGATATATCTGGCGCACGGTCTCATGATCCATCACAGACGTCAGATCACATCCGAACGGTTCGTGCTGCCCTCAGATTCCCACTTTGTGGGGCCCAGCCTGTATTGGTACCACAGTCGAAAGCCTTTGCAAGGTCAACTCTCCGGTAGCCCCGACTAAGTAACGACTCAAGACACGACAGCCTGACGTTGCCTTATCACCCAGCTGGGGATGCGATAGGTATGGTGGGAGCGTACGTCGCGAGTTAAGTCGCTGGATGGGTTCTGCGTCAATTGCATTAAGCGGACTGCGGCGTCGCGACAAGTCTCACGGAAACGAGTGTGTCATTTGTCGCGTACGAAAGGTATCTCGGTTTCGAAGAAAAGTTTCACGTCCCCGATTTCGAACTCCGAAACTTAATCTTGGTTCTGTGGGGGCCCACTATTCATGTGGACCCTCATGTCTGTGTGAGTAAGAGGGAAAGTTGTTGGAGGAGGTGGTTTGGGACGTGCAATTGAACTACTCTTTTCTAATTTCGCGGCGTTTTTGGTTACAACTTCAAGGAAATCCCGGTGCGTTATCCCCAAAGGTAGTTTCCGGATTCAGTCCAAGCATACCTTCACTAAGACCTTCCAAACCCTGCATCAAGAACGTCCAATTCTCCGGAGATCACCTTAAACTCCGTATGCCATCGGCGAAGGTGGCTTGCATCGGTACGATCTTTGGAGAGGATCCTCGTTTAATCGAATCCGAAGTCCACATAACCCCGGAGATCTTGTTCCCATAACGCCCCTCCAAAGTTTTCCCTTTCGTTCCCCAAACACCCGTTTCGCTGCTCTCCTCTCGCCCTATTTCTTCCGTCGAATTGCCCTCCGCTTCGCAGTTAGGGTTCATCTTCGCTCCCGTATCGAAGGGTTTATTTCGTCGATTGCCCGACTTGATTTCGATCGACAATGGTGTTTTTTAATCTTTAGGCCTGGTTTTGATCCCGATCGAGAGTTCCGGGAGAGTTTGACATCCGATCGGTGTTTGCCGTGCTTCTTTGTTTTTGGGGTTAGATTTGAGGTTTTTAGGGTAGATTAGGGTTCTGCAGGAGGTATGAGGGTTCATCCAGCACCCAGGAAGCGGAACATCACCTTCCGCTACGACGTGAACCCGGCGGCCACCGCCGCAGCTGTGCTCAGCCGGCAAAAGAAGCTCCGCCGCCTGCCCCACATCTTCAGCAAGGTCTTGGAGCTTCCCTTCAAGGCCGATGCCGACGTAGCCATCGAGGAGAACGCCGAGGGCTTCCGGTTCGTCGCGGCCACTGACGATCTCTGGGGCAACGTCCGAGCCCACGCGATCGAGATACACCCCGGGGTGATGAAGGTGGTGGTACGGGACGGCGGCGGCGTCGACCTCGAGGAGGGGCTCGAGCTCGATCGATGGAGGTTCCGGCTGCCGCCCTCCACCCGGCCGGCGCTGGCCACCGCCTCTTATACCGGCGGCGTGCTCGTGGTAACCGTGCCAAAGGGGGCGAGGCCCGAGGAGGAAAATGGAGGAGCGCAGGAATTCCTCGGTGGCCGTCTGGTAATTGTACAGTAAGTCTACGATGCTATGTTCTCGCTGTTTCGATTTCGGAGTTATGGAAGAACAATTAATGCCTAGCACTCTTGAAACTAATTATCCTCGATGTAATTATGAGAGGTTGCTATTTCTTTCGATTCGCACTCTTGCTAAGTTTCATTCGGCTCTGCATACTCTTAAAAATGTGATCTTTTGATACATTTTTCATTTAATTAAACCATATTGTCAAAAGCAGGATCAAGACTACAGTGCCTGTGTTCATGAAGGCTGGGTTGTGCCTCAGACTTCCTTGGTTATTTGAGCATATGCTACCCATCTTGTTGATAATTCAGCATCTAATCTGTTATGTATTCTTTAGTGTAGTTTATTCATGTATCATTATTTGATGGCATGGCTTCAAAGTAGTGTTCTTTTGGATTGAAGGATGTATTCGGCGCCACAGCTACTAAATTCCATCAACCTTTTGCTTTCAGTGATGTGTGTGTTTTCATGGTGATGATTATTTCCCTGCCTTTACAGTTCCAGTGACCAAATCGCGAGTAAGACATGGTACCGGGGACTTGGGTCTGCAAATTTATAGTCTTTTGAAGTGTTCAGTCTCGAGACGTGAGTGATCTTATTTGCTCTGGACTGAGCTCTTGTGCATCATGCACAAAGTCAATATCTAAAGGCTGGGGATAATTCTTTTATTCATGTCAAAAAGATCATACGTTCGCTAAGTTTTGCATTGCAATTTGGCTGAAATTGATCTTGTGTCATTCTTATCCTTTGTTGAGCTTCTTCCACATTAGCTTCCAGGATGCTAACATCCGAGACACTTCCCAGTCGATCCGTATATATCATCCCTTGACATTTCGTATACTTGTTCAAGTCGCCTTATTTCGCTATCATCCAGATGGTTGTTGCAGTTGGATCTAACCAGGACTTTATTCATGTCAAGTTTGTGAATCATAACAGTCAATATGTCGGCATCAAGTATTTGAAGTCAATATGTTGGTTTAGATCACAAGAGATATATCTTACAACTATGCGTAGCGAGCTTTCTGTAGTTTTTGAATTAGAATGTATTTCTACTGTTCTTCGAACCAAGCTGTCTGACTTGAAAAGACGACTTGCGTCATTTTCAGTAAAAAGAGGGAATGTATTGCTTGCCAGCTGATTAAACCTACGAGATGTTTGTAATTTTCTCCTTGAATAGATGATGCTAATGGTATTTTTCATCCTGAACTCTGAAACTTGTTTGTTGTTGGCATTGTTCTTGAGTAGTTGTGGTGTCTGATCATCATATTTATTTATTTACACTGATATCTTTTCTTTCTTTTGTTCCTGTGACTAATGATAGAAATGCAGAGGGTTTCTCCCCTCTTGCATGCCACATGCAATCTCAAATTCTGTGATGAACAAGTTGTATCATCTGTAAATGTTTGCTGACAGGCAGTAGTACAAATGATATAAAGTTTGATTCCACTCTCTCTGACTTGAATCCTTGATGTGTTTGCTGAGGCATTTCACCATTGTGAAGTACTATTATTGGGCAGGTCCAAGGGTCAAATCTTTTGCTTTCAATTTGTTCTTTTTCAACAGCTTCTTCTAGTTATGGATGGTTCCCATTGTTGATGGAGAGCTGGCTTTAATTCACATCCAAATTATATATAGCTAAAAGCAGGTGAGATCTTCAGGAGGAATTATATCTTCATTTCTGCAAGTAATTTATAGTTTATTATTTTGGAAAAACAGGTTCCTAAACAAGCAATTGCCTCATCATACTGTGATCAACAATGTGGTTCAGCTGCTGGATCATGAACTGTGACTTCATACTGCTGCTGATTCCTCTACTGGGAGATGTTCCAGTCCCAGCAAAAGCTAGCAAGTTGTAGCATCTTATTCTTCTCACACTGGTGTCCTTTTGACCCGAGTGTTACAAGAAAGGAGGGGTCACTCCAGAGAAGAGAATAAAGCTGGCAAGACAAATTTAGTAGGCCTCCTTTAGGGTATGAATTAGACCTGGCATTGGAGTAGGGGTGGACAAAGGGAACCCAACCAAAGTCAAATACCAAGCAAAAAAGAAAGGTTAGAAGCAAAGATTCAAAGGAAATAGTGCAATGGAATGGTGTTCTTGTTATCTACAGGCATATTCCTTTTTTCCACAAAGTAGGAACCTTTGAAGGCTGGCAACTCGAAAGCATGCACAATGAACGGCCACAACAATGTCAGCATCACAATAAGTTCTGCAATGGGATGGAAGGTGACAAGCGCTGGTAGATGCGGTTACTCCCAATAAGTTCTGCAATGGCTTCTCGAGAAAGAAGCCATCAGATAATGAGACCGTTGTGACTTCTTTAAAAAAAAAAAAAATTCTTTTTATTCGTAATAGTTGCATTACATTTTTCATATATAAAAGGAAAAGTAAGTTTTTTTTTCTTCTCACATGATGAGACAAAACCTCGGTCCAAAATCTTTTTCTTGTCTTGCTATCCTCGTCATCATCATGCCTCTATAAGGATCATTTTGACATAATGTTAGAATGAATCGAGGTATTACACAATCAAATTAAAACATATTAATATGCAGAGAAAATAAATGATATTAATTGTGGATCTCTTAAATAATTTCATTATTAAGCCTGATTTTAGATTTTGATCTGCCACAAACTTAACGGACGGATTAGAACGGTTTGATGGGACCCTATTTTTTTGTAACTGGTGGACGGAAGAAAAAGTAATTAATAAGGTAATATTTCAAAATCCATGGATAAAGATAAAACTATATCACATGTGGCCCGATAATCCTTATCTCAAGATTCGTCCAAAGGCTTGATTTATCAATAATCATTGCTCATCGATCATCTTCCCTTATCTTTCATCAATATTGATCCTCATGTCGCCGTGGGATCGTTATTCATCATGCATACTTGCTGTAAGATTTATGTGGAGACATAGTTTATGTGATAATTTACGATAGTCGAACCTTATTCGGCCAACAACATCGTGGAATCGAGGGATTCGGGAGCGAGGAAGGTCAAACAGTCGACCGAGGGAAATCGGAGAGACAGAGAGAGGAAGATTTTGTGTTCGACGCCCAAACGATCCGGAGAATGGAGCTTCTGGTGCTCGAAGCACAGGATTGGCAAATGCGATTGATCACCCCCTTCTCCTTTCTCTGGTTCTTCACTTCCTTCTTCTCACCCGCCCAACCCCCTCTCCTCCAAGCACTCCAAGCCCACGCAACCCATATCCTTCTTAAAACCTAAAACGATAAACCAATCAATCGATAAAATTAAACTTAAAAAATGATTTTTCCTAGATCCATCATCAAGTTTTCACTAGGAAATCATGCAGGGATGAAGGTGCTGGAGTTCAAACCTTCAGTGGTGGCCGCCTCCGCAAGAGACCACAACGACAAAGTGAATGGACGGGACTGACCCTAAAGAGCAATTTATAGCAGTTGAAATCCGACTTCGTGTGGGATTGGGATGGATCGAAACGGATGGATTAGGAACGATTTGATTAGTTGGACCCAATCTATGCTATTTTTTTAACTGATAGATAGAAAAAAAAGGTAATTAATAAGATAATATTCTAATATTAATAAGATTGATCTATATCATATGTCTTCTGACAACCTTTATCTCTATCAAGATTCGTGCAAAGATTTGATTTATCTGTAATCATAATTATCATTGCTCATCGATCATATGGACCTTTCACCAATATTGATCATTATATTATCGTGGGATCGTTATCAGTTATCCATCATAAATATTTGTCTATAAGATTTATGTGGAGACCGCGAACATTTTACTTATATTTGTTGTCACGATGCTTAGTGATACATATTCTTTAAGAATTTAGCAAAAAGTATATTGATATCTTTAAAATGTTCACCTGTCTTATAGACGGAGGATTGTTATCACTCATCTCTCTAAATTTTAGTATCCTTGCATGATGACCTCTGCTAAGATTTATGCATAAGTCTGATTTTTGTAATTATCATTATCATCTCTCATTTTTTGTTATCGACGATGAACTCTTCTTATTGGTAAGTAATTATAAATAGTGATAGATTTTGAGTATCTGTAACCAATCCAAGCCCAATACCTGAATTTATCATAAGTTTGAAAGAAGTTAAGAGAGATTGTTTGATGAGATAGCCTATAACATTATGTTGGGGACATGAATGATAAAAAATCGTTTGATAGATTAAGTTAATCAAACAATTGAAAGATTTGAGAAAAAATTAGTGTTGTATAATTTAGTTGTTTGAGAGTCTTATAAAAGTACGTAATACCTATTTATAAGGGCTTTTGGTAATCATCAAAATTAAATGAGAAATTATTCTGCAAGGCAATGAAGTAGAATAATTTATGATTACCTGATTATGAAAATATTGAGGAGATTGGAGTGAGAGAGATCATCGTATGAGACATGAAGCATACGGTGAACCAATCGAAGGAACACCAAGAGAAAATAAGATTAAAGATATCAGTTTATGAGACATTGAGCATTTGAAAGAATCAAGAGGATTGGAGTAAGAGAGATTAGCATTCGAGACCTTAAGCAGATGAGAAACTAATCTAATGAACATCAAGAGAATCGATGGAATTTGAGTAAGGGATATCAACATCCGAGACTTTAGAGAATAAGAAACAGATAAAAAGAACACCAAGAGAATCGAGTGGATTCGTGAGAACCATATGAAGCGGTTTTATGAATCTGAATCCAACTCGAACTTATTTTATGAATTGAAATCGAAATGAGTTGACAATTATTTTTGCAACGACTTGCAAGTTATATATATGTATGGAACTAAATAATTACAAACATACAATTATTTCTAATCTCGATTCTTTGAGCAATATTTAAATTTTAATTAATATCAATACTCTTTTTAAAAATATTACAAATATATGGATAATTTATCATATAGAGTTGCTACTAATAGGATTTTAGCATCCTTTATAAATTATCTTGTGCACCTTTTTTTATATATTTAAATTTCATCCGTCTACTCCAATCAATTTCTTTTCAAAGTTCTTTAAATCAATTCTGATAAGTGAACTAATTCCAGTCAACCCTTTCTCCTACTAATCGATTTCTTCCTCCTCCTCTCCACTTCTTCTTAATGATTCTTCTCATTCCTTCTCTCATTCTTTGCATCATCTAGGGATGACGAGGGAGGGAAGAAAATCAAATCACTCGATTTGATTCGATTAGCTTTGATTTAACAAAAGAAAAATACAAAAAAACCTAAAATATTAAAGATATATTTATTCTTAAGTAAATTACCAATAAAAAGAATCCAAACTTTGAGAATTTCCTACGGAGCATCCCAATCTTGAAAATTTTTCACAGGATGCCTTTGGCCAAATGAAAATTTCATTTTATTTGTCTTCGTTCGACCCATCATCATCTCCTCCTCCCTATGCGATCTTCACTACCACCCCTCGTCATTGTTGGACCTGAGGGTGTTACGGCCGTAGGCACACATGCTAGCCCTAGCCACCTTCGCCTATCCTGGAGGCGTTGTGCACACGAAGTGGGGTAGCAAACGAGGCCAACCCATGCGCAAAGGTGTAGATGCTGCAAACAAGGCTAGCGAACGCACAAAGGGTGGCGATCGACAAAGTCAGCCCACACACAGATGTGGAGGCGACTGATATGGCCAACTTGTGCATGCATGGAGGGGGTAGGTCGACGAGGTAGCTCGCACGTAGAGACATAGGTGGCCATAGGAGGAGAGAGTACGACTGATAGGGCCAGCCCACATGCGGAGGTGCAAGTGGCTATGGGAGGGCGATTGGCGGGGTGAAGGGCGATGCTCGGCAACGACATATTATCTATATATTTGCCTTGTAACATTTTCTTCTTTATGAAGGTCTTTTATGGACTATATGATATTAGGGTCTTGGCTGATCGTTACAGACAAATATCACTTCGGTGACTCAATCTAGGTAATCCCAACTACGAACGTGACAACATGGGGGTTAGGTGTTGGCCGCATTGTGTTAGGCATAACATATTATCAAAAGATTAGTATCACATACGATTCAAAGGATTTAAAAAGTTAAGTGATCTCCTCTTGGCAAAAAGGCCCTTTATAGGATTAAATGATAGTTAATTTGTATCGATCACATGTCGGACTAATGAGGCATCCAAATAGGTTTCGAACCGGTAATGACATGGTACCTGCCTTATCAATATCGATATACTAATCAACCTAACCAATAATTTGAAATGTTATTTTAATTATTTCTAAGAACATCGACTTAGTTGGTAACAACGTAAAGTGAAGATAGTAGATTGCAATGATAGCTCGTGAGAAATAAAGAGGGGTGAGGAGAGGGAGACGTAATACACAATTTAGAAAAAAATTATACTTCTTTTTATTCATAATCGTTGCATTACAATTTCACCCGTAAAAAGAAAAAAAAAATCCACTCGAGCTTCTCATATGGTGAGACAACACGTGACGTAAATTCAAAATCTTTTTCTTCGTGCTACTATTTTCATCACCATGATCGGCGCATCCTTTTCTTGGCTCTACAATCCTCGCTATCATCACGCTCCTACAATCGATCGTTTCGACATAATGTTAGTATGAATCAAGGCATTGCACAAACAAATTAAAACATATTAATATGAAGAGGAAAAAAATGGAATCCATCGTCAATCTCTTTAATAATTTTTTATTAGGCCTCATTTTAGATTCTAATTTACAACGATCTTAAGAAGTCATATTAAAATCTTGATAATCTAATTTGATAGAAATAATAGCATAATTATCGATGCAAAAGAGTAAATATGTTTAGCCTTACATGTTAAGGTAATACATAAATTGTTTGCAAACCAATAACAATAAGCTACAATGTTTAATTATCCGGAATAAACTAAATATATCCTTTGTCAATACCATGCTTTATATAAAGAAGACACGCTGTATTTAGTTAAAGTAAGAACATTTGAATATTTTTTTATAATTTTTGATAAGATCATCTTTGGTCTCCATTAATATTAATTGCTTCATTTCTACGATTCCTATTACATATTATGCCCATCCCATGATATACCCATAGCACGTTATTGACTTAAAAATTATCTCATTTAACTTTCAATCTAAAAAGCATTTGCCGATCCCAGAATACCACCATGAACACAAACCTTATCGTCGACATGTCCCTTGTTCTCGATTATATAACCTAATTCCATTTGCTTTGTTCATCCCACTATCGCGAGAAAATATCGATCGCATACCAAAATAGAGAAATTTGTAAGGAAGCTTTAAAAATCACAAAAATGGACTTCGATGTATCCAACATCACTAGCAACCCTTGCTGTAATTTGAAATCATTCGTTCAAGCCCACTGTGAACAAGTTCCACAGTCTAACAACACGCATTTTATATCAGACAGAACTCAATCATGAAATAAGACACACTACTTCTATGGCTAATGCTGTATGACATCTAAATCCTTCGTGGTACCAACATCATCCATCAACAACAACGGCATTACGACAATTTGATGAACAAAAACAACAAAAACGGTGGGAGACGATGCCTTCTGTCTACTCACGGAGGCCACGGAAAAAACTGGAGAGAGAGCTTTCGATGCCGCCGATCCCGTATCTGATAAAAGAGCAAGTAAATGTTACGTTATGCACAATGATTTCAACCCTAGCTCAATTATTATTAACTAATAAAAAGTGATACTAGGCCAAACAAGCATCAATGACTTACCTGAGCTTCCAACACTGCTTGACCTACTGCTTATCACTAGGAAGCTATCGATTGTTTCCCTAAGTGTCACATTTGGGATTAAGTCATCTGCTACAAGATGTTTGGCCCCACAAATGCACATTGATTTGGTGATGATGTGGTCCCTTATGCCTGAGCACAATAAACAATAAAACCCAGTTAAACAAAGAAAAAATTTTCATCAAGAAATATGTCAACATGAAACATAGAGGACGAAGAAAGCATGAAAAGAATTGACTTCTAACCCCATGAAGGAAGAGGAAGAGGATAAAGGACTATAAGGTAGTTAAGACGTAACTTAAATAGAAGAAAAACAATCTGGTCAACATAATGACAATGCAATAATCAAATCACTTGACATTTAATCGAATTGCATGGCTAGCAAAACAAAAAAAAAACACAACAACATCACTCTGTCATTTTGCCACGAGCAAATCCGAGTTTTTTTTTCAAATAATTATTATCAATAAGTGAAAAAAAAAAAAAACCACACAGGCCTGTGATTATAGACTTTTTCAGTTTTGTAAAAAATTTGGAAACAAGAGCTATAGATCAAAGTAAGAATTAGAAATTCCAACTACAAATAAGAAAACAAGGTTCCCAAATCTTGGTCCACTTACATTTGTCACAGAAACTAGCGAAACAGCACTTGCTACTCATGACGGCATCTTTCATTACTTTCTTACACGATGGACAATTCAGTTCAGGAGGAAGGTCACTGACACGGCACACAGAAGGAATCCCCTCAATTTCCTTCTCAAAAACAGATCTAGACAAAAAGAAGAATAATCATATCAAGCAACGCAAAACAGATCTACCCAGAAAAAAGAACAATCGTAAGTAACATATCAAGCTATGCAAAGAGAAGCCCCATGATGAAAAATCAACTTACTCATTTGGCTTTAAAACAGCAGCGACACCATCTGGGAGTGAATAAGAGCCATCTGGAGCGGCCAGTAACATAGATCTGGGAATACCAGTTGCTGGTTTCATCTTTTTTATGTCAAAATTGGGGTCACCATTCGTAGGACAATGCTGAATGAAATGTCCTGGTGAAGAAAAGGGAATCGAACAAACAAATTTGGTTTTAGAGCATGGCAGAAAAGTAAACCCATATAATAGGAAAATGTTAAGGCAAACCGCTTTGAACGTACCAGGCATTTTGCATCTATGACAAATGTAGCCAGCCGGTGGTTTCTTGAATCCTACTAAACCATCACCTAACATCAATCAATTCCCAATTTCAGCATATGTTATCCCAACATAAAACCAAATAGGTAGACATGCTATGAAATCAAGAGACCATTTTTGTTTCTAATGATAAAAAAATCCCTAAAAGAAGACAATCATACAAAAGAAAAAAAGAGAGGAAAAGAACAGATCACATGTATGAAAGCTCGAAAGTTTACAAGATCAAATCAAAAGAATTTAAAGCATTACCAAAACCGCAAGCCACTCTTCCACCCCATGCTCTTCCGGTGCTTCCTTCAGAATAATAAACATCCTTGGGTTGGCTGCATAAAAGGATAATATACAAATTAAACACCGAAAAGTATGCCAGTTCATATATCAGCATGCGCCATGGAATTTGTTAACCTTCTCTCTTTATCACTTTACTTTTTTCTCTCGCTAGAGATTTGAAATAAAAGAGCAATATATGTTGGAAAAAGCTCTGGCAAAGATGGACCAACCTTTGCCAATCAATGGCAGGTGTGTCAACTAAAGCCTTGATTCTCCTGTCCTCCTCCGATCTACTTAGCACTTGATTACTTGGTTGATCAGCAACCTCATTATGAATAGCAGAAAAGGCTTCCTCAAAGTCACAGGAGTCAGACTCATCAGGCTGAAAAGTTCAAAAGAACATATTATTTCTTTCCACATTATAAGCCCATAACCAAGGTGAAAAGAAGCTATAATCAGAAACCTATGTGATGAGATTCAGATATCAGTAGTCTTACAAATTTATAGGAGGAAGATTCAGTTGCTGATGTACCGCTTTGTGGCGAAACATCTTCGCTATTTTCTGCACTTTTTGGCCTGCCAACAGATAAAAAAACATTAGGTTTTTGATTTCTTATTTCTGAACTCGAAACCAATGTTACTGCTTGTATTTTATTATCTACTCAATTGTTCCAGAGGTAGCTCAAGAAAAAGTTCATGCAAACTAAAGGCATAAACATAAGGCCTAATTTTTCCAAATTGATCAACGAAAAGCATAAGAATTCAACAAAAAGACCAATGTTTGAGTTCATACTCTCCGACAACAATACTCTTGCCCTTTGGCCATGGCATTCGGCGAATCAATACTGATGTGCCTTTTGGTATCATGACTGTATCATCAACATATTCTGAAATAAACACGCCATGTCAAAAAGATAATTAGATTTCATTGACAAGAATTAAATGTAGCAAATCATACATGACTCTGGAAAAAAAAAAAGCAAGACATTAATCATCGACAACAAGGAGCTGCTGCAACAGTAAAACTTCCAGCAAAGTAGTTGCCGACGACAAAATTGAGTTACCCTAAACATGGATTAACCAGAGAAAATCACACGACCATAAAGGAATTGAGCAAGACATTGGTCCTGTCCACAGATCATCAATAATTGCAACGCTTAATCTTCCGAGATAGTGAGTGTTGTAGAAGAGGCCAACCTTCGTTCGTCTGCGCATTCATGACAGTGAGATCGAAATCTCTACCCTTTCCATAACCCTTGGAATGGAAGATTCTCAATTTCAAATTGGCAACAGAGATCGAGGGACCATCAACAGGAAGAGAACAAAAAGCCTTAGCACTCTTAAATTTGTAATACACAAACATTGTTTTCTCAGTTCCAGATCGAGAATACATCCTCAGAAGGGTAACAAATTGATACAGAAAACAACAACAACAACTCTTCCGGAACGAAACAAAGGATCGTTCTCGCAAGACTTCAAGGAGGCGCGAAGAAGATGCGCCGCAAGATTTGTCGGAGATTTAGGAATGCGGCCGAGGCCCTTCTTGAAGCCGGCAGCGAGAACTGGAAACACCGACCAGAAGATGCACCGCAAGGTTCTCGATCAATGGCGTCGGAGCCGTAGGGATCCGGACGGCGGAGCGCCGAAGCGAGAACTCCTCGATCCGAGGCCACCGGAAAATGATCGAGGGGCGGAGGAGGTCGAACAGCCGACCGAGGAAATCGATCGACACGGCGAAGGGTTCGAGGGACGAATGAACGGGACTGACCTGAAACGGCCATTTATAGAAGTCGGGGTACGAATTCGGGTGCGACCGGAATGGATCGAAACGGACGGATGAGAAAGATTTGATGGGACCTTTTTTTTTTGTAATATATATTCTTTGAGACTTTATTAAATAGCATATTAATATCTTTAAAATGTGCAACTACCTTTTATATATATTATTTAAAATATCTTTAATATATTTAAATAGTATATTAATATTTAAAATTTGGGATTGGGATGGAACAAATTGAACGAATTAGGAACGATTTGATCGGGACCTAATCTTCTAATTATACTTTTTTTTTACTAGTTGATAGAAGAAAAAGTAATTAATAAGATAATATTTCAAAATTTATGAATAAAGATCAAACTATATCACATGTCTCCCGGTAATCCTTATCTCTATCAATATTCGTGCATATACTTGATTAATTTGTAATCGTTGCTCATCGATCATCTTCCTTGACCTTTCTTTAATATTGATTATCATGTAACGTTATCAGTTATCCATCATACATATTTGCTCGTAAGATTTATGTGAAGACATCGTTTATGCGATAACTTACGAGAGTCGGGCCTTTTACTTATATTTATCATCACAATACTGAGTGATATATATTCTTTGAGACTCAAGTAAATAACAGATTAATATCTTTAAAATATGTAATATGCACCTATCCTACATATGGAGGATTTTTACCACCCGTATTTCTAAATATTTCTATCTCTGCATGACGACCTCTATTAAGATTTATGCACAAATCTGTTTTTTGCATTCATCGTATGAGACATAGAGCATACAGGAAACCAATTGAAGGAAAACCAAGATAATAAGGATTGAAACATGGAGATCAGTGTTTGAGACATTGAGCAAATAGGGAAACGATCAAAGGAACATCGAGAAAATCGAGGAGAATAGAGAAAGAGATATTAACATCTGAGACTCTAAGTTAACGAGAGACCAATGGAATAAACACTAAGAGAATTGAAGGAATTCAAGCAAGGGATATTAACATATGAGACTTTGAGAGAATGAGAAATCAATCAAAAGAATATTAAGAGAATTGAGGAGATTCGAGTAGGGAACCATATCAAGAGGCTGAGAATACTTATAGTTAGTCAATATGAATTCGACTACTAGTCATGCTTGTGGCTTGTTTTACTAATCTAAATCTAACTCTTAACTTATTTTATGGATTGGAATCAAAATGAGTTGACTTTTTCTTTTTGTTTTTGCAAGGGTTTGCATGGCATATATATCCTTGCATAACTAAATAATTACAAAGACAATTGTTTCTAATCTCAATTAATTAAACAATATTAAAGTTTTAATTAATATTATTACTCTTTTCCAAAATATTATAAATATATGGATAATTTATCATAAAAAGTTCATACCAATTGGTTTTTTAGTGCTATTTAAAACTTATCTCAAGCATCTTTTTTATATATTTAAATTTTATCAATCTTCACTAATCTTTTTTTTTCAAAGTGCTTTTAATCCATTCTACTAATTCAAGTCAACTCTTTCTCCTACTTATAGATTTTTTCCTCCTCCTCCTCTTTTCACTCCTTCTCAACCTCATTATTCTTGTTCCCTCGAGAAGTGATAGAGAAGAGGGGTGAAGAAGAAAGGAGAAAAGAAAATCAAATCTTCTGATTTGATTCGATTTGCTCTAATTTAACAGAAGAAAAACACAAATAAACATAAAAAAAGATTAAAGACATATTCATGAATAAATATTTATGAATGAATTAAAAAAAATCCCAATGTTCGGAAATTTTCACATAGCACCATTGGATACATGTAAATATCATTTTACCCATATTTTTTCCGGATCTGTCACCTCCTCCCTATGTTGTCTCCGTCACTACCCTAGCCAAAAACCTAAGGGCATCATGCGTATGGGAGTAGGACAATAAGGAGGTTAGTCCACATGTGGAGGTGTATGTGCGACAAGTGGAGCCAGCCCACGCACAGAGGAGCGATCGATGGGGCCAACTCGCGTGTGTGAAGGGGCAATTAATGGAGCCAGCCAAGGGAGGGGAGGGTATGGCCAGTGGGACTAACCCATGCGTAGTGACACAAACAACTACAGTATGATAGTGGCCTATCCATAGAGAGATACAGGTGACCAAGAAGAGGAAGGTACAAGTGACAAGTCCAGCCCATGTGCAATGACACACACGACTAAGGGAGGACGATCACTAATAAGAATAGGATGTTTATTTTAAAATAAAAAGAGTGTTATCTGAAAATTTTTCATCGTTAATGCGTTGTGTAAAAATTTTTCAAAAAGGATTTTTTTAAAAAATTTATCCTTTATTTATTTTAATAAAATAATAAATTTCTAACAAAGGTAACCAAATAGTGAATGTTTTTTTTTTGGGGAATAAATTGCCCTTGATAAATTTCTTCTCAATTATTTTTTAAAAATTTACACTATAATTTATACAAAAATATAAGTGAAACTTCGGATATGTTAAATTTTAATACTTGTTCAATGTCATCCGTAATGGTGCAGTATTTGTTCCAACGCTTCTGGCGTTAGCATATCCAATTAATAGATAATTATTTTAAAAAAACAAATACCTTAAAATTTATAATGATAAATATTTTTAATTTTACAAGAATATATGTCTGTATATACACGTAATAATAAAAAAAACTCCGGTCCTCAATCATTATCCTCTGGACCGCTTGCTCCTCTCTCTCTCTCTCTCTCTCTCTCTCTCTCTTATGGCGGCCGCGGAAGGCGCTCGGCTTCATCATATCGCGAGGGAATCGCCCGACGTCAAACGCCTCGCCGCCTTCTACCAAGAGGTATGCAATTACCATTGCCAGCACCACTACCCACTCGAAACGATTCGTTCCTCCATGCTCGCGGACGCCTCCTTCCTCCGCTTCTTTCCTTCTCTTTTCGTAGGTGTTAGGTTTTGAGCGGATCGAGGCCCCCAAATTTGGGGAGTTCGAGGTGATCTGGCTTCGCCTCCCGCCGTCTTTCTCGCTCCATCTCATCGAGAAGGACCCCCGGTCAAAGCTCCCTGAGGGACCGTCCGCCGTCGCTGATCCCAGCGCCCTTCCGAGGGGCCACCACATCTCCTTCGCCGTCTCCAACTATGAACCCTTCGTCCAAACTCTAAAGGTTCGATCTTTCCTCATTTTGCTCTTGTCCTTTCTCTGTTCTTTTAGGACAAAGATTGGTTTTTTTTTTCCGACTTGGCTTGTGTTGGTATCTTAATAGGAGAAAGGGATCAAGACGTTTGAGAAAACCCAACCGGATGGGAAGACGAAGCAAGTCTTCTTCTTTGATCCCGACGGTGAGTTTGTTTGCAATTATCTACTTCTTTTCTTCTTTTGTCTTCTTTTTGTTTTTAGGGGTCAAATTATTTAGCATTTGGAGTCTAAAGTTGTGTTGGTTTGGATATGCTTCATTGTCTGAGAGAGAGGGAGAGAGAGAGAGAGAGAGAGAGAGAGAGAGAGAACAATGTGTCAGAGAGAGGGGCATTTCATAGATGAAATGTTGATTCTTGGTCCACATACCGTGAATAAGCGGAAAAAAATCAGCTAAATAAAAAAATAAAAAGGAAAAGATGAATAAGCATAGTTGAAATCTTAACTGATAGAATTAATATGCTATGAAAAAAATAAGAAAGTAAGTATTGAGTATACACAAACACAATGTAAAATTGGTGGGTTTTGATTGGCTTATAAATAATTGACATGATCAATTTGAACAATTTAACCTGGTTAATACATGAGCAACATGGTAAATTCATTGTTTTGCTTTAACAAATCAATTTTGTGTTTCGGTTCCATAAACCTGCCTACTCACATCGTTAATTAATTAATTATTTAAATTGGGTTTAGTTCTTGATTTAGTTTGCATAATCGAATTAAAATATGTGAAAAATGGGTTGTTTGTATTCTTCGACCTGAAACTATCTGGCCCTACATGTCTATCACATGGGCTGTACAAGTGAGGTTAATCTATGAGTATTGATTGGGTTTTGGATTTTACATTGATTAAAAAGCACATCATGTTGGGGTTGGTAGCTATAATATATGCATCTCAATTTGTCGTGAACTTTTTTAGACTTAATTTATTGTCACCATGGTGATGTGAAAGGGAAAAAAAGAAGAAACATGTTATGAAGTTTTTTTTTTGTTTTTGCCTTTAAACTCTCATCAAGGATGCTGACTGATTCATGGAAATACAACTTCATTTGTTGCAAATACAAAGATTTAATAACCCCTTGGATGCTTAACCAATCTTAATTAACCAAACTGGCCTTGAATTTTTTTTGTCTTGGGTTCTGCATGAATTATTGGAGATGGTGAGGAGCATAAGAGGAAAGGTTCCTTTCTAAAGATTTTCACTCGGGGAATTATTTTGATGGAAGATTTAGAAGTTAATAAGAAGGGTCTAACACATTAGGATCCTTCTCAATCTAATAGATGAGGTTATCAACTCAACACCCATTTTAATAGTTGTGACAGTCATTTTGGTTTGTATTTTAACTGGGTCACTAAACGCCAAAGTTCACCGTACCACGACATACTGCCCGGTATGAACGATACATACCGATCCGATACGAGGTCAGCTTGGTTGGTACATACCGATCTATCGGTATACCCTACCGTATCATGTGTCAGTATGTTGATACATACCGTACCACCGGTTGGTACATTGGTATGGACCGATAAGGTGAACCATGCTTAACGCCGCACTAGAGTATTAATGTCTCAATGGCTTTAACCTTTGGATCATTACTGAAAAAAGTTAGAAAAAGAAAAAAGATAGTAGTAAATACTCCAAACTGTACATTATTTTAAAGTTAGCAATATATTAGAACGAGTGATGGCATTGTTAAAACATGATTTACCTTGGCTAGTATTGTTTGGTTTCAGTGATCTGTATCACTTTGGACCACTAAACTGACCAATGTAATGGCAATGAGGGTTTGGCAACAATGAACAACTTACTAAAGCTGATCTTGTTGTGTTCACCATGAAAGGGCTGAAATTTTTCCCTTGTGATTATAGGTTACTATTCCCATTTTGTAGTGTCAATACTTGTAATAAACCATACCATCCACAAAATTTGCAAGATCTGTGGTCCACTGGAATTTAGTTTCCTGGTGCTTATTTCTCAATTTTACCCTCATTGCCTTTCTAGAATATTATTGCCAAGAGGGAAGACATGGTTACTCAATCTGACATTCATGTTGACAGCAACATCTTTTGGTCTTTTTGACATTGCAATTTGAAGTGCATTTGTTATTGTTGATTGGAAGCAGAGTTCTTGACCTATGTTTGCTAGGAAAGAGAGTCTAATTAAGATTCCAAATATTTGTAGGTAATGGATTGGAAGTTGGAAGCTGGTAATCCCCTCCGAAGAACGATGCGTAGATAAATAACAGCAGTATCTTGTTTCCAAGAATACGCCTAATCTACCAGCTAGCGGGATCTATCTACTAGCCAACATGATCTATGTCATATCCTCTGCCTCTTTTGTGTTTCGAACTCTAAAACTGGACAAATATTCTAATAAAGCTGTATGTATTTCCAACCTCCTGCTAATTCAGCCCCAGATTGGGGTTAGTTTTCTCTAAAGATCCTGATGCTGTTGAAAAGCTGAAGCCGAAGAGTAGCAATTGCAACACAGGTGACAATTGCTATATAGTTATATCTATAACGAACATTGACATAGTTCTTTGTTGAATAATTTTGGATGTGTATTGTATTTCTGATTTGGTTACGATAAACATATACATGCTTCTATCTCGTACTACTTCCTTTTCGTTTTTGGGAAGAACGTGTGAGGGTTTTTTTCCATCCGGAAGGATGACTTTTGACGAGAAAAATGGTAAGATTACCTATTTGCGATACGATATAGATATCTATTTTGAGATTTTTTTTAAAGATATTTTTGATATTTCAATTGATAGATTCCTCGTCCATACTTCTTTTTCTGTCTTAGAACACCTTGGTGCCAATCTTACATGGTCAATTTTACAACCCCTCTAATTGTATAAAACTACACAAATGATCCTTCTTCACTATGGTTGATAGAGAAAATTTGAGATCAAATCTCTTCATCATCATTTATCCTTCGCATATAAACATAAAAAAAATTCAAATCTCATATAATTAATTATCACTAATTGCACTTAAAACATTTATCAAATGTTAGGAGCACTCACAATCTTTTCCAATACTTTCTTTATAATGTTAGATATGAGTATTAAATTTCACCTTTGATGCTGACCTTTTAAAAATTTTATTAGTAAAAAATAAAATAATTAGTTGAATACACTGTATTTAAACATTCTATCCTCTTCATAATACATCTTTTTCATCAATATAATTTTACATCCTTAGGATAAAAATATGATTTTAACCAACAAAAAAGCCTTTATAGGTATCTACAAAATCCTTTTAACAAGGAAAATATTTTATTTTAATGTAAACAAAATAGATTGTGAGTGCTAATGATAACATATCGTTTCGTGAAAATAAAATATTTTTAAAAAGAGAAAAACGTTATGATTTGATGCCAAAATAGTTCACTAAATTGCTTTTTCCACCTATCTTTTGTGACAGATCGTAGCTTTGACAGAAGGAAAAGCGTCTCGATACACTGCACCCGGCCCACGTTTGTCAACCGGTAGACGTTGACTCGGTTTCGTCGAAGTTTCCCTTTTTGTTGCCTGCCACGGGACAGCTGGCTAATCTGGCGCCTTGTTTTCGCCGGCGTATCTGTCCCATATCCGAGGCATCGTTCATCGATAGCAGCTGCTACAAAAAGCCGAGGAGCGGACTTCTTGTTTCTATCCGTCTCGATCACCAAGTCTAGTCGCCTCCTCTGCTCTCCTCTCGTGGTTCCGAAGGAAGGCTTTTTATCGTGCAGGCTTCGGCTTCTCTGCTTCTCTGTAGGTTCTCTTCCGCTTTAGATTCTTGGTGTTCTCTGTAGGTTCTTTCCTCTCTTCTGCTTTAGAATTTTCAATGTTGGAAGTTTGCAAACATATGTTTTCCCATTGAAAACATTGATTTTTTACACTGTAGTATATGGATCTGTTGTTGCAGGCGATTTGAACGATGGGCGACGCCGGTACGATTGCAAAGGACATCACTGAAGTGAGTTCTGTGATCCTCCTCCTCCTCCTCTTCTTCTTCTTCTTGTCTCGTGTGGTGGATTTGACATGGTGGATGGACAGTTAATTGGTAGAACTCCATTGGTCTACCTCAACAATGTCACCACTGGCTGCGTGGCTCATGTTGCTGCCAAGTTGGAGGGCATGGAGCCCTGCTCCAGTGTCAAGGACAGGTACTCACAAGCTTATCAAAAATTTGTTCCTCATTCATGTTGGAGGGAATGGATTGTTCTTTGTAATTTAATTTTGTACAATGATCAATTCTTTGTGCACAGGATTGGGTACAGTATGATTGCTGATGCAGAGGAGAGAGGGCTTATCCAACCTGGGAAGGTAAGCCATTTTTCATTTTAATTAATTTGTTTCATCAATTATAATTGAAGCAAAGGCTGGCAAACCAAAATCCAAAATATACAAAATGTATGATCTTTGAGGAAATCAAGGAGCTGTAAGTCATTGCCTGTGTCTTTAACAATTTCATTTACATGAGAAGATTTGCTATAAATGGAAGCCATAAAACATGCCATCTATCTTGCTTTTACAAATTACATTGTAGATTATATGCCCTAATTATATAGGGCATTGCAGCTTAGTATGATTAATTCAAACACTTGATAATTGGAAATGGCTGAAGAAAACTTCCACTGACATGCTCGTTTGTCTTCCATGGTTATTTTTGTTAGAGCGTCCTGATTGAACCTACTAGTGGCAACACTGGAATAGGGCTGGCCTTCATAGCTGCTGCAAAGGGTTACAAGCTTGCGATAACAATGCCGGCCTCGATGAGCCTCGAAAGGAGGACCATTCTTAAAGCTTTTGGTGCTGAATTAGTCCTGACTGATCCTAGTTTGGGTGTGAAAGGAGCTGTTAAGAAGGCAGAAGAGTTGGCTGCAAAAACACCAAATTCATATATCCTTCAACAATTTGAAAATCCAGCAAATCCAAAGGTAGATGTTACATGGACTTTTATGATGGTTTTTAGACATATTGATACACCTTTTCGGTGCTTGTAGATTCATTATGAGACAACTGGACCTGAGATATGGAAAGGAACAGGTGGTAAAGTTGATGCTCTGGTGTCTGGTATTGGAACTGGGGGTACAATTACTGGAGCAGGGACATATCTGAAAGAGCAAAATCCAGATATCAAGGTCAGTTGATCTACATGATATATGAACAGTTTTATGTCCATTGAAAAAGATTTCCTACATATATATAATATTACTAACTGCTATGATTCACTTGTTTTGGATTGGAATGTATTCTCCACTGTTTTAGCTGTATGGAGTGGAACCAGTTGAAAGTGCTGTGTTAAATGGAGGGAAACCTGGTGCGTTATTAGCATGATTGTTCTTTATGTACTTTCTTGGGAGTGGATTTGTTATTCGATCATGTATGACTATATGAATGAAATATAAGGGGTTTTCATTTCTTTGCCAATTTGAAATATGCACTAATTCACCACACAGGGCCAGGAAAGAATATTACAGTAATGGCTTTCCGTCAAATATTCATTTCTTGTGTATATGAGTGAAGTTGCTTCTTTGTTGCTCTACCTTCTTTTTCCAGCTAATCTATCTGAGTTCCTTTGCAATGATTTGGTAAATTAACTGATGAAGGCATGATACTTTCTGGATCTGTAAGATAATCATTAGCTCTACAAATTTTTATGCATGTGTCAAAGTATGTGTTGACCAAAATAACTTCTTTTATGTATCCTTGCAGTCTTACTTGCCAAAGTTCAATTCATATGATGCATTTGGTAATTGATCTATTGTCTCATAATATTGCTTGTTTGAATGACAAGAGAACAACATAGTCAGGATATTGAGTTATACTTTGAATTATCAGTTTCATCAGAATCTTGACACTGTAAGCTCCTCGATTCTTGCTTTACTGGAGTCTGGGTGAATGGTCTGGCACAAAAGTAACTAATAGTTTTTTTATTATACAATGCGTTTTTCCTATGACAACTTTTTTCTTACCTTTTTACAGTAATGTCTTGTAATAACTTACTAATGTTCCAATATTCATTTGGATCTTTTGAACAAGAGCATATTTCCACTTATACTATCTGTTTGATTCAAGAAGATTAATTTCTAGCATTTTTGGAGAATATAAATTGGGACATGCTATGGAAGTTTCTGTTTTTTTTTCCTTAAAAAATTATCATGTTGAATCTGATATGAAATGGATTTATGGAGCAGGACCACATAAAATTCAGGGAATAGGAGCTGGTTTTGTTCCTAGTGTTCTTAATGTGGATCTAATCGATGAAACTATCCAAGTAAGCTTACAGAACTATTGTTTAAGTTATTCTCAGGCAGTTTGCCTGTCTAATTGATGACTCGGCATGATCAACTAGTTATAGTTCTTCTCAAAGATTTTATAATAAATTCTAACAACATCATCTTTATCAATTTCATGATTAATCAGATTTCAAGTGATGAAGCTGTTGAGACAGCAAAGCTTCTTGCTTTGAAAGAAGGGTTGCTGGTGAGTTCTGGCAAATTCTTGGTTTTTATTTTAATATCTCAATCAACAAGAGCGAGAACACTGCTCATTCGCTTGCTCAAAGTTTTTGACACAATTTTTTTCTCATGGTAACTATTGTAGGTTGGAATTTCATCTGGAGCTGCTGCTGCTGCTGCTATCAAACTTGCACAGAGACCGGAAAATAAAGGAAAGCTGATTGTTGTGAGTTATTGAATTCCTTTCCTTTCGTTTCATATATATTCTCTATACTTTGTTCATGTTCAACCATTTTAATAACTGCAAGAAACAACTGCATGAATATGCTAACAAAAACTATGAGTAAATCAAATTAGAAGTTCAAGATTGTAACTAAAGCACTATCCATTTCCTTTTAGTATTTTAGAATTCATTTACCATAGTATTTTCTGAACTGCTGCTAAAATAAGTTTAGATTCTGCAATTTTCACTGAGAATTTGAATTAGTCTAGCCATCGATGGAATAAGAAACATTTGATTTTTATTTGAAGCTAAGTCATTTGATTGTCTATTATACTCTCAATTATCATCTCACAATATGTGAACATATTTTCATGGTAGCACATGGCCATGATCTTTCAATCAACAAGCCATTGCTTATTTACATAAATGTCCAAAGATAGTCTTACAATCTGAATTGTAAATCGGTACTTGATGCAGCTTCCTTCCATCTCTTATATCACTTTGTTTCTGTACCTTTGCCTGCTGATCCATTTAGATTTGATCATGAGGTTTCAAGCTACTAATTAGCTCACCTTTGTTGGCACAGGTTGTTTTCCCAAGTTTCGGAGAACGTTATCTATCCACTGTGCTTTTCGAATCAATCAAGAAAGAAGCTGAATCCATGACCTTTGAGCCCTGAGAAATATATTTGACTGTTTTTGCGTTGATCGCCATCTTGTAAACCTTCATTATCTCTGTCTTCATAAATGTGTGATTGCAAAGTGTGGTAACAGTGGTTTTATGTTTGGAGAGCCTGCTCTCGGACTGTATCTCATTGGCACATACCAATGTGTTAGCTATTGTTGAATGAATATGATTTTATAGGGAGATAATGTTTACAAAATGCTCTTTTTTTTTCTTGAAATCTTTGTTTCTTGGGAGCCTCATTCTATAACCATTTGAGGTATCATGGGAATATGAATTGATGACACTTTTAAGTCAGATATTACTGCAATTTCAGAAGTGCACTTTACTGAGAATTCTGCTAATGCTAAACAGATGACTGCTATGGAGCCAACTGCACCGATGAATCGATAACCATATTGTGATGAAAGCAGTAAAGCGAGTTTACTCAACCTAACAAGGAGAGGTAATCGATTTGCTGCTTCACCGTCCTCCCTTCGAGCATGCGAAAATCTAATTTTTCATGATATGCAAGATGCTCATAACAATATTCAGAATTAGTTGAGGTGGTGGATTACCCTTGACAATTTTCTCAACTAAGCTCGACGAATCCGACACCATGAAACACTTGTATCCAACAAAAATGCATACAGCATCATCTCTTAAAATGAAGCCAAGCCCCATCTCTGTCTTAGGTTCAAAATCCATTGCAATTCAATTTAGTCCATTCTGAAATAAGTTTGCTTTTATGTGTAGTGGATCAGCCTTTCCCAATATATAATAGGAAACAACATAGAACAAGTTGTTCCAGTAAACCTTCTCATAACATAGTGAATAACAAAACAACATCGAAGAAAAAACACAACATAAATATCGGGATCACACAAACAAACAAATAAGAATACATGACAAAGATGATTAAATTTAGTTGTGTGTCGCAACAAAGAATCTTGTTTTTTAAGGGTAAAAAACTCGTAATTCTCCTGTTGCTTTGGAAATGATTTTTCTTTTTTATTTTTTAGCAAATCTGTTGATCTTATAAGCAGGAATATATATTCAGCCGATACCAGAATAATGTCTTTTTTTTTGTTGCAGAAAAAAAATCCATGATGAATTATAGAGTAAATGAGAAAGAAAATTATCTTACATTTTTCTGCCCTTAAAATTTATCACATTGAAATGCATTATTCATTAATATATAATGCATAACAATTTATTATTTTTTCTGCTAATTCTCAGCAGGTTTTTAGTTTCTTTTCAGATATAAATGGTCTAATTTGGCATTTGATTACCTTTGATTCTATGCACTGACAGAAACTTGTATGAAACATAGAATAAATCTTATAAGTAAATTAAAACAAGATTAAAGTTAATTGACCCAATGAAAATTTATCACAGTGTTCAATATCAAATGATACAATTTTATCTGTATTGGAATTATTTCGAGAAAAAAAAGGAGAAAACATGGTCCATCAAATCTTATCAAAAGGCCGGTCCAGGCCGGTCCGGTCCATCGCGAAGCCCGGAACGGCCCAATTAGTCGATAAATCCTCCGTGAATCACCAGCCGTCCGATCTTCCTTTAGGGTTTCCTTTGGCTTTATAACGACATCTTCCTACCTTCGCGTCTATTCCTCCGGCGCGGGCTCGAGAGAGCAGTAGAAGAA
This sequence comes from Musa beccarii, assembly GCA_024322285.1. NCBI lineage: Eukaryota > Viridiplantae > Streptophyta > Magnoliopsida > Zingiberales > Musaceae > Musa > Musa beccarii. The sequence continues at coordinate 50,283,787 of CM044397.1, read as the reverse complement.
GAAGAAGGGCGAGGAGAGAGACCGTAGCCGTTGGCACCGGGCCGTCGCGTTCGCCATGGTTGGTGGTCGTCTCGAATGCTCTCTCCTTGTTACTTCTGTCCCCAGCTCGATTTCTTGTGATCGGTTGATCTTTTCTCGTGTTTGGTTGTCGATCTGCAGTCGCTGGTCGCGAACGAGGATTTCCAGCACATTCTCCGTGTGCTCAACACCAACGTCGATGGGAAGCAGAAGATCATGTTTGCCCTTACCTCCATCAAGGGTATCGGCCGCCGCTTCGCCAACATCGTGTGCAAGAAGGCCGACGTGGACATGAACAAGAGGTCCTTTTTTGATTTCTTTTCCTATTGTTGGGAAGTATTCGTGCGTGCTCGAATGTTGCAGTTCCATTGATGATAGGGAAAAAGGATTTGGGTCAGGATGCTACTTGTGGAGTTCTTGCGGCCTTTGATATCGTAGTCTCTTAGTTGTGTGTTTCTTTTAGCGTATAAGATTTGGTGTTGTCTTGAGCGATCAATGCTCCTGGCGAGGTAGGTGTTTTTATGTTCAATCTTGCTGGAGAGATTCTTTGGTTTGAGATCTCGATCCTCATGGTCTGACGTCAATCGTTGAGATTTCTTGAGATGTCGGCGTGTTCCCCCACAAATTTGGGCCTTTTTGTCAACTCTTTAACTCCTTTTAATTGAATATAGTTTTTACTTAATTGCTCAATCTGGTCCTTGATTTTGTCTGTTTGTAGTCAGTGCAGGAAACTAAGTTCATTGCTCTTGCTTCAATCTGACCTCTTATGCTGATGTTTGATACCTCTTTCACGCTACTTTTAGGGCTGGAGAGCTCTCAGCTGCCGAGCTTGAGAACCTTATGACTGTTGTAGCCAATCCACGCCAGTTCAAGATCCCGGATTGGTTTCTGAACAGGAAGAAAGACTACAAGGATGGTCGGTATTCCCAGATTGTTTCTAATTCTCTGGACATGAAGCTTAGGGATGATCTGGAGCGTCTTAAGAAAATAAGGTTGGCTATTTAGTCATTTTGTTTGCTATTGGTTTTTGGCGGCTGTGTTTACCACTAGTCCTTTAATTATTCCTTGGAGTTGTGCTTTATAAGCACGTTAACTGGTTGTTGCTAGGAGTTTATTCATATTGGCAATTTGTTAAGAATTCATTCATTTGTTTACCCCAAGTGCTGAGATTTTTTTTGTTTAACGGCGTCTAGCTATAAAGTTTTCCTAATGTCATTAACATATAAGCCTGCTACCTTTGTGATATAATCAATGCCTTTTCGATACACAAGATTTTAATTTGATACCCAAGGGAACTCGGTTATGTCCTTTTGTAAATCAAATTGTTTTAAGTAAACATCTAGACTGTAATTTTGAGCTGTTTTGAAAGAAGGGCCTTTTTTCTTTTGCCACCGTCAGTTTGAGAAACCTTACTTGAAAGTTGAATTAATCACCAATCTATCAGTTGACAACTATGTTGTTGCCTATTAGGGTCATCAGCTTAGTGTATGGGTGAACTTCCTATTAATATGTGGTGTTGAGTCTTCTGTGTTAGTGTGCCGATACTTGCAGTAGGAGTTAACAAGGTACAAGGAATTATGCATTAGGAAGAGTTGTCCCTTGCATTATACACCAATTTTTTTGCGTCACTTGTATGTTATCACTTGGTACTCTATTGGTGTGTGCTATGGTTGACACTTGGTAGTGAGCAACATGGAAATGATTGTTCTACTTGATTATAATTTTGGCTGGCTTAGTAGATATTTCATGATCCACTTGATGCTAAAAGTATCCTTATCGGCATGCCTTTATTTGATGTTCATAGATACCCTCAAGCCTTTATTTGATGTTGATACACTTGTGTGCTGCCTGTCTCCTATCTCTCATTGCTTGTGGTTGTCTTTTGGTTGAAATAAGAAGGAATTGTTAGGACAGAACTGTAATCTTCACATTCCAGTTCTCTGAAGAGAATAGGATCATGGAATGTGATTACTATGGTTGTCAATGGTCACATTCAGTTGGTCCAGTGTCGTTTTAGTTATGCAGCCAAATATATAATAAAAAAAACGCTGCTAATTATTAGTTGAATTAACATGATAATGCCAATTTTTTCATAGTTGGTGGATTGTATGTCATCTGACTGCCTCGACTGAGCCCATCTAATTGTAAGATACCTAGGTGTTCAGATATATTGTCTTTATTTACATCTGTCTTGTTTTATGACTATTTTTGACATTTGGAAAAAGTTGGAAACATATTTCATGGAGCTTCAATGGTGTGAGATAAAAGGACAGGCTCCTTATTCTTTGATGTTTTTGAAATCTCCCAATGGACCCTAAATATAAAAGTCTACTGCATCTTCTCACCTTTTGCACTCTAGGAATATAATATTTTCGATTTTAATTTTGGTATTTTCTCTTTTTTATGATGGTTAATTCTTCTCACGGTTTGTATTATGTGATGTATTGTGTTCAATGAAAGTGATGCTTAGTCTGTAATTAGTTAGCTGAAGTGCAAAATTGTGAAATGCAATTTTTCTTTTTAGTATTATTTATTGGAAAAAGATACACCATATGATGTATGCACCATTTAATGACAGATTATAAGGGTCTTGATATCCAATCAAGTTCTAGGGACGAACCTTATTTCTGATGCCATGAGCAAGCAAATTATCTGTGGATTTTAGCCACAGTCAATTGCTCACGGCAAGTCTTATTTTTATTCTTAAAGTGACAATGACATGATGATTCTGATGCACAATGGAAAATATTATATCAAGACCCCAAATGAGGTGTTATGGTGTAGAAGTCAATGTAGCTGAAGAGAAGTGTGTATAATTCAGTTACTGTATCAATGCATAAACTGATGTTGCGTGAAATTGCAACCGAGATAGCTAATGTTACAGTCAAAATTGCAGTTTTCACTTCTAAGATTTAAACATCAACTGTGATGAACTGCCTGCTTAGATTCCAATTCAAAACTTTTAGTTCAATAATAGGTGTTTATAGTTAGCTGTTGGAGGTGGGTAATGCCATGGTTGGGTAGGTGTTGACTGTTCCCTATAAGTGGCAGGCACGATCTATTTAGTTTTCTTGTCAAATCACAAACGAGCCACAGAATTTTGCTGTTAGCTTCATAAAACTTACTCGGTGTGGTAATGTTCTCGTTTGCAGGAACCACCGGGGTCTTCGTCACTTCTGGGGTCTTCGAGTTCGTGGGCAGCACACAAAAACTACTGGCAGGAGAGGAAAGACCGTCGGTGTCTCGAAAAAGCGATGAGTGACGATCCGTGTGAGACCTTGGATGACTCAAAAAACAAAAAGGGCAACCAACGACTTAGACTTCTGTTTCTGCTGCTGCTTGTGTTAGTTTCGATTTGGATTTCCAATGGTTGATATCTGCATTTGTAATTCCAATTCCATGTTACACACTAGGCTGGTGTGATGGATAATTTTGGATGTTCTTAGGCGACACATTTGTCAATTTAAGACCAATGTTGGAAGGTTTGTGATGGGAATCTGTTTTGTTGCGTCTTTGAAAATAGAATTATACTGAGTTGATCATAAAGATACACATCAAGCAACTTCAAGCCTCCCAAGGACTACCAATAAACATTGGATTCCATGGCTGCTTCAACCTGGTAGAACAATTTGGTCATGTGAACAAATTGGTGTAATTGATCGAGATGAAATAGGAAATCTAATATAATGTTTTTTTTCCGTCGCTAGCCAGATGGATTTTTGCAATTGATGCAAATGAAAAGAAAACAGGCATTTTACCATTCCTTGATGTCGATTGGCTGCGAATTTTTGGTCTAACTCATAAATATCACTGCCGCTTATGGATTGAATTTGGGAACAGTATGAGTGGATTTGGGTTTGATACGGATTCTAATGCTAGATTTTGGGGTACCATATTGAGGATTCGAATCATTTTGTTCTACAACAGAGAGGATGATTCATACAACTTAGTTGTATAATAGGGGATTGTGTACAAGCATAAACAAGAACTTGGAACTCATAAATAATGTCTGTTTAGTTTGTATTTTATTATTGGCTATGATCTTCTAATGTACAAGTGGAATACAAATCAATCATCAATAGAGCTTATCGATTAAACCCTAACTTAACTTTTCATGGCATATTGAATAAACCACAAGTATTATCTGGATTAACTCTCATTCTTCAGAAGCTAAGAAACAAATCGGTTTTTGCTTCATTTTTCATGAGGAAAAGAACCACAGATACTGAAAGCATGATCTTTGCTTTCAATTGCCAGAAAGATAATATGGAGAAAACAGGGAGGTATATGGATCATCTGAGAGTATGGGAGGCACAAAATATATGACAGGAATCAAAATGTAATCCAATTCATAGCAAGGCAAACTGCAACAAAACTTACATATGTGATGCATATTCACGAACACTTTCCAAAATCTGAATGACTTCAACAACATCTTTTTTTCTTCCCAAATATGGTAATCAGCTCTCAAGTCTCAGCACACTGTCCGACCATAGCAAATCGAAGCAATGTACAGATTCTTTGCCCATTTGTCCTGCAAAATAGGAATTATCTTAGTTCAGCACATCTCAAAATATTTTACAATAGTGTGTCCTTTGAGTGACAAAGGGGGTGATAATTAATAGTGTGGATTCAAGCATTGCGGTATGCTAACCATATCATACCGGATCGTTAGTTTTCCGTTCTATATTTACTATTTTCCTTAGTGATGTATCGTGTTTATTATATTATACTCAAAAGGGATAGGTATAGCTGGAACCCCGATATTAACTGTGATAACAAGTGGTGACTACTACAAATAAATACCTTCCAAGGCAGAGGCCTTGATGATGTTAAATGACCTTTGGCTGTTGCGGCAATAAAATGGGATAAACATAATGGCTGACTATAAAATGCAGATCGCACTATTAAGCATGATAATTACATAGTGTCTTAGCAAGAACAGAACGTAAGGGATCACGAACCAAAAGCATGGAGTTTGGAATAGAAAGAATAGATTGTATGAGATGTGCTTTTCAAGAGCTTGAAGTTTTCACGAGATGAAAAGCATGGATGAGATGCGCAAGAATTCAGGTAAGTCTTGAGAGTTCATTTAAAAGGAATAGACCACTAATCAGCACTATATTACAGAGATGCATGACAAACAAGATTAAGGCCGACAACTAAGCATCCTTTTATACACCAAAGTCGGCCAGGCCATCTGAAAAGCAAACAAGTTTATAAAGCCTGTAGTAAGATTTGCAATTCTAACTGGTGATAATTCATGACATGAGTTTACCTTTACATGGTTGCTCGGGAATGTAGAGGTTCGAAGAGTTTCTTGTGTCTCATCCATCAATTTTTTCTTTGGTATGCTCAAAATAAAAGCAGCTTGATCGGGAGTGGCCGCAGTGGAAGTTATTCTATAACCACTCTCCCATCTTCGGTGGATTCCTTCGCTTGGATAAAGAAAGTCTAACTCTACAACCTGCATTCCAGAAAATAAACCACACAATGACTTAGCACAACAAACTACCTGATCAGGCTGCAAATACCAAGAACCTAGATAATTTATTTGCTCAACAACATAATTGTTGCAGTCTATCGTGACAGGTTCTCTAGTTTAAAAATTCGAATGCAAGAAATCCTTAAATGACATGGCCCAAATTATCTACCAACCAAACCCACTATACATTTCCAACATGGAATTAATTAGGAAATTAGAATAATCTTATCAAAACATATACCAAGAATAAAGTATACAATCTGCTAATAAAGTATATGGATTAAATAGAATGGAAGGCATTAAATAATTGGTATATTTTACATCTCACTCCTGTTAAGAAGAGCAAGATATTTCTTTCAATGAACATGGCAATTAAATGATGCTTTAACATGTAGGAGTCCCAATTTTGCAAATGAGCCATCTTATCTTTCAAGAAAGTAGCAAATATATCATACCTGGTCAGAATAGCCAGAGTTCCTTGACATGACTATCCCCCAGCGGCTGCCAGCAGTAGTCATGGATGTAACATGAAAGCCTTCTTTCCACTTTTTATTGATCCACTTAAAAGGAAATGATTCACTAACTTTATAGGATTGCTGCGTGTAAGGGGTTCCTGCAGATAACAGTGTGAAAATTTTAGAAGAATCTAATAGCCGATCAGGTTGATAGAATTTAGATAAAAATAATAATTTCTATGGCATAAAGAAAAAAAGTTAGAATGTTAGGGTAGATCTAGATACTAAACAAGAAACTCAAATTTATGCGAAAAACACTTCCCAGAAAATCATCAATATGCCCTTACTTCTCATCTGTTTCAAATTCTTTGTGCTCTTTTTTTCGGTAGAAAGATGAAAGTCTAGGTTAGGAAAATTAAATTGGAAGGACAAGTGTTCACATACGAACTGGTAAATGCATATTGCATGATGTGTTGTGACTTGTCAAATCTTAAAATATATGCCTTTTTGCAAGAGCCCCTTGATGCTCTTCGCCATCTTCAATTGATGAAGATTGTGCTCTTAGCATCAGTAACACTGACATGAAACAAGCTTTTACGTAATGAAAGCATATGATGCATAGGCCATTTAAAAAATTAACCAAAAAAATGAATAAATAAAATATGATATTAATTGTCAGCTTCACTTTTTTATTTCCTTTGATGTATGAGAATTCCTATATTTTCTAAATAGGATTAGCTTATTTTCTTTTTCTTTCGCTATGCTTAGGATGCATGGAATTAATGAAGATCAACAAAAGAATCTCCTGGTATAATTCCATTATCCACGTAGGAGAGGTTTCGAAGTATGAAATCTTCATCCCTAGGAATGATTCGTTAAACCAGAGTTCGCATGGTATTTATCCCCCTCTATTTCCTCTCTCTAAATCATCTAATATCTTCTCTTTTTTCTTTTTCACAATTATCAAATTCTCGGAAAGTACATTTTCTTTTCTCCCACATCTCCTCCATGCTTCTGTCATATATTATCATTCCAAAATAAAGGGACCTTACAATCATTTTTGGTAGCTGACCTTTAAAGTTTCAGCTAATTTTCTATAGAAACTCCATTGTTTGGATCAGCAATAGCCAATCCAAGACAGAACACTGTAAGATCAGTATGTAATAGACAATCAGCCAGACAAATGGCAAAATGATAGTTTTTGGTTGAGAGGATAACAATCATGCAAGACTGCAACCTAACAAGACACTACAAATTTACTAAACATCAACCAATCCATTGATCATCATCAACCTAAATATGGGAGTAGTCATTGAAATGAAAATAATACATAATCATTTTTTTTCTACCACCAAAATCTTTCTTTTGTCAATCCTTTTTTGCTCTTTCCCTTAATGAATAATCATGGATTTAACATGTAATGACCCATCATAGTTGTATTATGTGACCTACAATTTAACTGTAGGATTTCAAAACTTGCCATAAGTATCAGCCTTTTTCAACTTCCAATTTTACAATCCTGTTGTATCACCAGTTACCCAATTTCCAATTCATTTTCTCTGTTAAATAATTTCCGCTTCCACTGGAGAAGCAGAAGCAATAAAGCATTTCCCATCCCCAGTTACCTTCCTATTTATACAGCAATTCATCAACTGTTTCAACAATCTGTTCTGCCTCTACCATCTCCCAACAATATTATGGGAGATACATTTTAAGATTTGTCATGCTGTGCAAAACTAGTAAGTCAGACAAGATATCTACTTGCAAGAAATTGATTACTGATATAAACTGTTTATGATAGTTGTGTTCCTTTACTTGGCGATTTAGCAAATTGTGATATGTAAACAGTCCTCAATACAGTTGTTGGCGCTTTAGTAGTTTTTCTGTACAATTTGTCCATAACCTATAATACAGTCTTGTTAACAGTTTTAGGAGTTTGTTAATTTTAACATTCTGCAAGAGTTTTTATTCAAAAGCTGGTAATATATTCTTGCTCATAATGGTTTTAGTCCACTAGTTTTTTCATTTCTTTCTAGACTTTGTTACTTAATATCAGACAGGATGGAGGATCAGGTGAAAGTCAGATGCAAACGATTCTGTTTATTAATCACATTAAATGAGATGGGTTGTTTCGCTTGACAAATAAACAGGTTGGACTAAGATCTGCATTTTTAACATGTTTATTAAATGGGGCATGTTTCGGTTGGTTTTTTTGTAGTACATACTACATAGTATGTAGTACATACTATATACAACTTGACCCAACCTAAACCATTGACATTCCTAGTTGTAAATAAGGATTCTAAAAAAAAAAAATCAAGGAAAGACAGGCATGTGTAAGTTTAATTTCAGTTACATCTGATTTCAATTTAGTTGGAAACTAGTTCAAGGTTTATTAAGTTATAGTCAATGTATTTTTTTTAGTTTGAGTTGAATTTTGTCACACTTTCTATTTATGTGGAACATTTCCAAGATTGGTATCATTTTATTTTATAAATGCCCAACTATTATGGGTATAATTTGAATTAAACTTATTTAGTCCATATTAATCGAGTTTTCACTGTTCTAGATCGCTTTACCAAATGAGATTTAGTTTAACTCTGAATAAATATAAAGAGAATATTGTCTTATAAATATCCTATTCTAAGAATATTGTTTGAATTTTAGAAAGTTTATTATGTCAATCAATAAGAGGGACACATTGCCAGAGACAAATTTATCAATTTTGAAGTGTAGATTTACTAGCCAACTGAGTCAATTGATTGAATCAGACAATTCGATAGAAATATATTACACTATGGATATGACATATTTGTACTTTTATGATTAAAATTATCACATGTATTATCACAAGCATCTGTAAAGAAAAAGGAACCCAAGCAATATTACTGCAAGAAATGGAAAGAATATAAAAATTAGGTGTTTGCAGAACAATAAGAAATTTGCAATCTGAAAGGCACTTTTATACAATAACATTCTGCACAAACCTTTAGACATTACAACTAATGAACTCCCATTCGTGGCACCAGCTACTGCACTTATGTAATAATTCTTCTCCCACTGCTCCATAATCCAATCCTAAACAAAAAAAGATAGACTAGAGTCATTGTGCCCAAACCTAAAAATTAACACCTCAAAGAGGGAACTTGCACATTTGTTTTTGAAATACCTTATGCAAGAACATTGGTGATAATTCATAAACCTGGGAACAGAAACCTGTTCCTGCATCCATAATAAGGGCCCAGAGATTTGCTGAAGATGCCACACAACTGATATATAAACCATCTTCCATTCCTTTTACTATATGTTGTTGAAGTCTTGCATCCGCTACATTATAGTGGTATCTAAGAGAAGATTCATCATTTGCTGATTAAAATGTATAATTATATGATAAATTTGGAAGTACAACACAACAAGATGAAGAAACACACAATTAGAAACCACAGTTTCCTCTATCTCAGAGTTGGATAAGGTAGCATGAGCAGGTCCAGCATCTGCAGTGGACATACCAGGCCACCACACTGATTAATCTAGTTTGGTGCCACTCCAGAAGGAGCACCTAATCTCATTTTCACAGCAGCAGAATTCTGGAAAGGGCAGCAAGGCCTAAATCTTCTGAGACATGATAGGATGGGTTTACTTCTGTCCAGGAACTTCTTGCAAAACAGATGATGTTTAACAAACATATGATCAGTAAATTAGTATTCGGCCTGCTTGAGTCTAGTGTTTTAAGATCTAGCTGGGACACCTACGTTCACCCATTGACCTGCTGACCCATCGGTTTTTACCAGTCGAGGGAACCTTAAAACCAAAATTATTATAAAATTGTTTGTTTTGAATGTCTTCTCTCTGAACCAGTGGGTCAACTGCTTGATGACCAGTTCACAGGAATAGCTGTTTTGAATGTTTTTTTATAGTGAAAAGCCTAAACTAATCTTCTTAGCCATATTACGGGTTTCGCACAAATTATGGTCAAGTATTTCTACATAGGTTTCTCAAGTATCAATGCCACCATGACTCATCTATGAAACATGAACCAAAAATTATTATAAAATTGTTTGTTTTGAATGTCTTCTCTCCAAACCAGTGGGTCAACTGCTTATGACCAGTTCACAGGTATAGCTGTTTTGAATGATTTTTTTATAGTGAAAAGCCTAAACTAATCTTCTTAGCCATATTACGGGTTTCACAGAAATTATGGTCAAGTATTTCTACATAGGTTTCTCAAGTATCAATGCCACCATGACTCATCTATGAAACATGACCCAAAAATTATTATAAAATTGTTTGTTTTGAATGTCTTCTCTCCGAACCAGTGGGTCAACTGCTTGATGACCAGTTCACAGGAATAGCTGTTTTGAAAGATTTTTTTTATAGTGAAAAGCCTAAACTAATCTTCTTAGCCATACTACGGGTTTTGCAGAAATTATGGGTATTTCTACATAAAGTTTCTCAAGTATCAATGTCACCATGACTCATCTATGAAACGTGCCCCAAAAATTATTATAAAATTGTTTGGTTTGAATGTCTTCTCTCCAAACCAGTGGGTCAACTGCTTGATGACCAGTTCACAGGAATAGCTGTTTTGAATGCTTTTTATATGGTGAAAAGCCTAAACTAATCTTCTTAGCCATATTACGGGTTTCGCAGAAATTATGGTCAAGTATTTCTACATAGGTTTCTTAAGTATTAATGCCACCATGAGTCATCTACGAAACAAGCCCCAAACCTGTGCATTCCATTATTTCTCTATAAATTTATCAGTTCCAGCCATCTTCCTCTCTTACTGTCTTTCTCCCATTCTCAGCCTCTCCACTTTTTTTCTTGCAGGTACCATCCATCCCTCTATTTCACATCCACAACAACCTCTCTGTTATCTCTCACATGCCCGCTCTCTCTCCTGGCTTGCAAATTCCAAGGCCAAGAGTCGACCTAGTTGAATCGTTGAACAAATATCGACCAAAAAAAGGGGGCTGGCTCAGGTTGAATTTAAAACATTGTTACATGACTTGCTGAAAAATTATTAAACACAAGTTGTTGACTTAGAACTAAGAATTGCCGTGTGTCAATTGACATGTAGCAAAAAATTGCTCTCCAATTTGAAGTGTTTCAATTAATAGGTAGATTAAACGATTACCAACTCCGGATTCATAATATTGTCAGTTGAAACTTCAATTGATGATGCAAGAACAAAAAGCCTTCGCCATAGCTTTTCATTGCTTCGTAAGTCTTTATACTTATGCTTAAGGACAGAATTATGATCAGCACGTGAAATAATAAAACATTAGTTATCACTTTAACTCATTATAGAAAGTGAATTTAATGGATGAATGGTTCATTTAAATTTAAAGGAACTAGTCTGAAACCATGTTAACAAAAAATAAATAAATAAAATGTTATTTCAAGGCACGTCATGATCCCAGTAATGTAGTAGGAAGGAAATAGTACAAAAACAAAAACTTCCTTTTTTTGTATACCTCTGTTTCATTGGTCTCCTAGCATTGTAAACTGAAATCCACTGAGTTGCTGGGCTTCCCAGACGGACTTTCTTCTTAGGCTGCTCATCCTCTTCAAGGTTCACAAGCAGTCTACCACGTTTCTGCCCCACCTACATATGTGAATCATGAAACTAAAGAATTAATCAGAGATTCTTTAGGGACATCATATGAGGATAACAGCTAATATAATACTGATCAATAAACAATACAACTGTAGTTCTAGGAACCTTTAGAGCTCCATCAATTCTGATAGGTCTCAGAGAAGTGCATGGTTCAATTAAATCATCAAAAAGTGAAATAAGTTTGGAGTAATTTGGTTCTTCATCAAATTTCATATTTGTCACAATCTCAAGAAATTGTTTGAATGGAGGCGGACAGAAACAGCATAACACGTCTGGAGAAGTAGCCATTTTCTTCTTAGAAACAAGAAAACTCTTGTTATCTCCCTGCAATAGAAATTTATGTAAGAGAGAGGGTGTGCTAGACAGGAATATTAAACATGAGAATAAAACCACATTTTACAAGTACATGAGAAAAGTACCTGAAAGCCTTGCCAAGGTAACCTTCCTCTGATAATAAATATCAATGTGTAGGCTAACGACTCCAGATCATCCCTCCTACTACCTGTACGTCCTAAATGAGCATGCACGCTTGCATATCTAATTGTTCCCCTGCAAAAGAAAGCTATTCAGTGCAATAATCATCATAGACACAGACATTTACGTGTGTACACACCTAAAGATATCTGGTCTTTGATCATATTCAACGTGTTGGCCAGATGATGCTTCTTTCCATCTAGATGCTGCACCAGATACACATCAAAGAAGCCATCAAATCTATATATGTATAACAGCAATCCAATAAGCATGTAATTAAGCTGATATTTTCAAAGTAGATGCTTGTTCCTACAAACTAAGCCACCAATATAGTTCAGAAAAAAAAAAGGTTTCTGAATGGACACACACCCAAACCAAGATCAATAAGGAAAAGCTTCTTCTCATCGGCAGATCCAGGCTGTCCTAGTAGAAAGTTCTCTGGCTTAACATCTCCATGCACAAACCTAACCAACGAATCATGTGAACTTTCAACAGTAAGTAGACAGGCAAAAGTTAAAAGAAAAATCATAGATATATCTTAAGCAAAGATTGGAAAAGCATTAACTCAAGTACCCCTTTGAGTGAAGCTTCTCAAGAATAGCTATAGCCTCCACCGCAATGCAGGCAGCCATATTTGGAGACATCCTATTTGAAACACTAGTAATTATATGGCATAATCAAGATATCGTAGAGCTGACAAAAGACAGCATGTTTCTTACGTTTGGCCTACAGAATTCCAAACGTCCCAAAGACTGGGACCGAGCATATCCATAACCTGACAATTTTCATTTTTTTCAAAATCAGCTTTAATAAACTGACGAAACCTCTTGGCTAGTAGTACATGAAAACTATTTCTATATTACCAAAATGTAGTAGTCTCCCTGACGACCCTTATAGTGAACCCATGGAACTCCATAACATCCATTAAGAGAACTTGCAACCAGCATCAATCGGTTAGATAAATGACTTGTAAAATTTGAGGTATGAGAAGTACATGAATTCTATATAAACAAATTTGCTTACTTGTAGACTTGCCACTCATATGGTGGGCCATAGTTGCAACCCTTACTATTTCGATGCTCGAATTTAAGAGCCACCTAAAGGGAGCAGGTATTAATATCTGTTGGGTAAACAATACTGTTCTTTAAATATGATATGCTTGAGCAGAACTTCCAAATTTAACCTCATATGCATCTGGACCTGTTCCTTGTTTTCCGCCAGATACTCTTCGACCAACATAGACCTGACCAAAACCACCTTTACCCAATTTCCTCTCTATCTTATACACAGGTGAGTTACCTACTTGAACCTGTAAAAGAGACAAGCACAATTAGCTCCTACATGATAATAATGGTCATAGAGTGATTACCCGAAGCAAAAGGTTAAAGTGAAAAAACAGTAGAGAGAATATGTCCAAGTGTGATAAAAAGATCAGATGTCAATGCATTGTAATTATGTAACATTTCTGTAGCAAACACATTGCTGCTCGTAATTTAAGAGAGTAAAGTCTAAGTTCAACATCAGAAAGTAAATCAACTACATTTAGATACCAATGAGTTCCCATTTTATTATAAAAAATATTATTCATGCTACTTCATAACATCTTACCTTCTTAAGTAATAAATGAGTCACATAGTGCATTTGTGGGTGGAAGCATATGCTGTACATGTTTATAAATCAAAATATTCAAACTAATATTTTATTAGTTACAAATAAAGAAATAAACAATTTGCTATAGATTATTGATTGGTGAACATGTATTTAAACTATAAAATTATATGATGACATTTACACTCATACTAAAATATTTTTTAATTGATAAATTAGAAAATTTGAGTAGATGTCCTAGTGATGGATGTCATATTATTATAGACAATATATCATAATACCAAAATAACAGTAATTGTCACAAAATACAAACAAGGAATTATAAATTTGTGGCCACAAAATACCACATATGTGATCACATTTTCATGCTTACACAGGCTGTACATGTGACATAGATTTCAGATGTACAGTAACACCACATTCTGAAGCCACATAGGCACATACCTTATGCAAGCAACCATATGACTCTGATATGCATATATCGCATAGACTGCACTTTGAAAACCTTGAATTGGCATGAACATGTAGCATTAAGAGGCATGTAATGAGTTCACATACACAAAATCAAGTCTATCAGAAATGTTCATTACATAATTCCTTCTTTCATTAAGGAGAATAGTTGGTGCCAGGACACAGAATGGAACACCTGGGAACTAAGGTAGCATAAGTACTATGCACCAGGAAAGCTCAAATTCAATAGAGTTGATTGTTATGGAAGGTAGAATTATTTTCAACATCTCAAAAAACCCTAGTGCAACAATTACAAGAGAAATAGAAGGTGCCAAACTGTCATGCCAGTCAGCACAAATATGCATCAAACTTTACTTTCATCATCAACAGAAGGAATAGGCATACCCGTTCAGGTACAGGAGCTGTAGTAGCTTCACCTTCAGCTACAATCACCTTGTCAGCACTTCCACCATCCATTGCCAGATCTTTGTCAGCAATTCCCTCTGCTGCTTGGTTTAAAAAGAAACCTTCAGCACCAACAACAACAGCTCCTCCCGCAGCAGCTCTAGGTAATATCTCGCAAGGCTGATCAGGGTCTAAGTCAATAACCCCAATGCCTCTTCCTCTACCGCCAACCGTTGGTCTAGCTGGTGCTACTGAAGGCCTTTTAGCAGTTGCTGCAGCCCTGGAGCCTCTTCCTCTCCCAGCACCACCACGCCTTCTGTTTGGCGCAGGCAATACTGGATTTTCTGCTTGTCCTATGGGCTGCGATGGGGCTGGAATATCATCAAGTTTCTTTGATCTCAGATGACCTTGCCGTGCTCCGCTTCGCTGCTTTGGCATCCTCTTCCCATGCAACTCACACGCACAATAAGTTACTAGACTCCCTCTTCAATCTTCTCATCTGAAGAGCAATGGCATGGAGAAAATGAATAAATTAGATTGCATGAGAAATATGAACAGACAATAATCAGAAAGATAACAAGAAGTCTGGTCACAAAGACATGAAAAAGAAAATGGAACAAGAGGCAAAGAAAGCAAACTCGACCAAAGGGAAATACAGGAAAAACTCAATTCCAAGCTAATACAATCCAGTTCTCCAGAATCAGATAGCATCATGCCGGCCCGAGCAAAAATAGGTCACAAGGAAAGGATAAAAGGCTTGCAGCGAGAACACATTTCTCTCTTTGCTATCGATAGGATGATCATATCATTCATATCTTTTTGACAAACAAATCAACGAAAAACACAGCAGAGCTATACTAAAGATTTCCACAACAGCAGCTATAGAGTCGCCTACTGAGAGGAATCGAATGCGACAAAAGAGCAGAGGTCTCTATATCATATGATTCACGAATTTTGTAGAAAAAAAAATTAATCTTTTCCCTAAAACATCATCGACCACAACAAAAACCGTAATCGCCGCTATCAAAAGCAATCAATATATTTGGACCTAAATCCATCTGGTATATCTTCCCTGTTCGACATCCAATCGAAAAGCTGATCTTGCTTTCATAAAAGGCATCCATCGATACAACGAAACGACGAAGCGGCAAAAAGAAAACGATCCGCTGTCCACCTTATCTTCAATCAAATCCGTCGGCACATCCGATAAAAACACGATCAAAATGGAACCTTTCCGAAGCAACCTGACTCCTACCGACACACGACAGATCATCCACTCCAATAACACGATCCAGAATCATCATCGGAAGGCGAAACCCGTTAAATAAAAAAAAATTCGAGAACCCGGAAGATCGACCCAGAATGCGGCGGAGGAAACACGATCGGGGACCGGAACCAGAAAGATCGGCTCCCTCACGATCGAAAGCTCGTCACGGGTGACCCGATCGCGCGGAAATCTCCGGGGCGCCGGCGGCGGCGGGGAGGGGGGCCTGCGTCACGGGTGCGGCGCCGCTCGGGGGGTACGGCGGAGGGGATTGGGAGAGCTAGGGTTCCCTCGGGAATCGGGGGGAAGAGAGGGGGGCGGTTGTTGCGAAGGAGGACGAGGAGCTGTGTGCGCTCTGAGGCTTCCTCTCTATCTCTCTCTTTGCGCTGTCCGAAATCCTATGGTGTGTACACAATTCATGCATGCAACAGAGGGGGAGGTGGGTATAATACAATATAAGTGGCCCCTTTTGGGGATAATATGATTTTGACTTGTTTCTCCCCTAATCTATGAGGGGGGATTTAATTATTGATTTCTAAATGTCATGGGTAGGATTAAAATGAATTTTATTATATTAATCCTGACCTATTTTGACTTGTAGATTTATGAGACTTTAAGGTATGATCAGTTTCCACTTATACTTTCAATTAAAAACAATTTATATGATTTTTGCATATTTCATAATTGAATTATCACAACAACAACAAATCATAATATCTCAACTATTTATGATAAATAAGTAATATTTTTTTATTTTTTATTTATATTATTCAATAAATTTTTATAAATCTTTATTTATAACAACTTATGCCGCTAACAATAATTATCTTACCTCTTCTAACTAGATGTCTATAAATGGTATAGATTCGTATTATCTTAAATGATTTCATCAGGGTTACGATTAATTATTCATGAATGAAAATATTTCTTAATTTCGTATATCTACTTTAAAAATTATATTTCAATAATATATATATATATATGTGATGAATTATCAATAGGAAATGCTAATAGATTTCGTGTTTGTTTCAATATAATATACATATTTGGAGTAAAAAATTTATTATTATTATTATTTTTTGTTCTTGTGATCCATGTGGCAAAAGGACATAAATGCAATGTTGGATGGATGGTTATTAAATTTTCATTTTGTAAGCTAATTTTTTTACTTGTGTGTGTGTGTTGACCATTTGGAAGTTGCCCACAACACAGGAAACTTGGCTCATATTTCTCCATCATGAAATTATTATAGAGTGCAAAAGTCCCTGAGAAACATGTTCTACATGGAAATTTTGCATCTTTGATTGATCACAATGGTTACAATAAAATTTCTGCACCCTCATTAGTTAGCAAAGTGATAAGAAGAAATTAAGAGGACAGAGAATTAAACAAGATTTTCCCATCAACAATTAAAATATATTTTAATTATTTGAGATCATCAACATGAGCACTTTTGTCACAATTGAACCTCATAAAAAGTAACATTCTCAATTATATTAAAAATATGTAAATCTTTATCTATGATTTTTAGTAAAATCTTTTAAGATCTCTCTTCCCATATATATAAGTTTTCTTAGCACATATTGATATTATTTTAAATATTTTTTCTCATTTTATCTTCTAGACTATGCTACATTTAATTGTTTAAGCTTTAACATTCTCTAATGCAAATCATTTATATGCATATTATTAATTGTCCAATACTTAGGTTCATAAAGCATTGTTTGTCTTATAAAATTTTGATCATACAAATACTCATATTAATTGAAAAAAAAAATCCTAGCCTGCTACAAGTTTCTTATGATACCTGCATACAAGAAAACAACCAAGAAGGAAGCAAAATTTAATAGATCATCTCCACAAGTTTTCTAAAGACTACAATCCAATACCAATCATGATGTAACAATGATGAAACACATTAGACACATTTTAAGGCTCATTTAATTCATACTAAGGGCTGCACAAGCAACAGATCAAGAGCAAGAAAACTGCAGGTCATATACAACTGATAAATGATGTGCCATTCAATATTTACATATGTTTTAGTTGAAAATTCCATTCCAGGCAGCAGCTATGAATCATCTGCTGGGAAAGTTACAAGTGAGAAGTTTCTTCGTGCATTCCAGTGTACTAAAACAATGAAATGTCATAAGGCAAGGTTGCTTCGAATCACAAGTCTTTTCCCTTTGTTTTCTGATTGACCATATGGAAACTAAATGGAACCCTTTCAATGCAACAATCTACCATACCATTGCTGGTTCTTTCTGATTTCTGTATGGACTGGTATATTCTCAAATGCAGCATGTGCCTCATCTTGAACCTGAATTGGATTGAAGATGATGAATAAAAGATAGATATGTATGACTCCTTCATTTGAAATTGCTTTAAGAACATTAACTTATCCCCAGTAAGAACAATTTTTCTGTAAGCAAAAATGAAAACTACCATCTTTGATTTTTTTCATTCGCTATATCAGACCAGGAAAAATCACTGGTTTGTACACAAAAGCAGCTGTTTTTAGGTTCAAGATGGGTATGTGTAATTTCACCAAGAAACACTTCCAGAACCTTGATGCTTCATTAGATTGAAACATATATATGAACTAGAGCAGGAGCATAGAGTCACTGATAAGCCAATGTGGTTCTCTAGGCTCAAAATGGAAATAGTATAATAGAATCTTAACCACTAAACAATTTGCTTAAGAATTAAAATGGAATAAAGGAAAAACAAGACATCATGCAGAGATCCTGGAGATCGATAAATTGTTCTCAAGTATCAGAATAGGCAGGGCCCTCACACAAGTAAATAGAAGACCAATAAATTGTTCTCAAATAGAAGATTGAATAATAGAATAAGTAAATTGTTCTCAAGCACATAGAAGATTGATAAACTTGCACTGCAGAAAACACCATGAGAATAGGCAGGGCCCTCACATGAACTAAGAATATTCTGGATCTTAAAATCCTACGCATTGAAATACAAATTAGACAGCAAACGTAGAAAAAGTTAAAGAAATAATTAAGGGAAGAGACATGAAGATAGGAAGCACCAAGAACCTAGATTATATGACCAGACACCTTAAAGTTTGCTGGGAAACCAAGCTTCTGGACGATACTAGTGAACTTTTATTAACCTCATTGCATGCTGTCAAACTTTACTCAATGGGCAGAGCACAAATGGCTAAAAGTATATAAAATTAAGTGAAAACATATGTGTCATGTTTTAAGAATGGACAACTCTTCAAACTTATTACATTAGTTCCGTGCTGCAAGTTTTATTTGTTGATTGCTCTTGGCTCCAGCACAAACCTAACAAAAGATCAACAAGTTCAGTGTAATTCTCATCATGGATGACAAGTACCTACAAATTGTCAAAAGTGATTATAGAAGAGAATATATAGATTGCTGACATGATAATAGTAATGCAAATGTGCAGCATCACTTGAGAAATATAAAAAGATTATCATACTTAATTTACTATGAGAATGATCATGTAACCAAATTTATGTTAAAATAGCATAAAATCAATCTAAATAACACTTCAGTCCAATTTCATTTAGCTACTGCACAACTCAAGTCGTTAGTGCTCACCCGTTAACATGAAGACATGTTCGTGCCTTTAGAGTTCCAAATCCAACAGGGAAAAATGAGAAATCAAAAACCAAGGCAATTCCACATGATGGCCCCACTTTGGCAAGCCTTGGACAAGGGCATTGGATGGATATTATATTTTTTATTAATAATATTGAACACAATACTTTAACGGATTATCTGTTAGAAAATTATCTTATGACTTAAAAGAGTTGCTTGCTTCCCCCAACTGGAATTAAAGCAACAGTTTAAGTGCATCCCATCACCACATACTATTCATCTATATGCACCACAATGTGTATGTTTGCCATTTTTTTTTATTGTTGTTGGTAATTAGGTGCCTGTCCCAAAGGAACAGTAATTTCAACTGCTAGTCTTTTATTTCGTATTGGAACAATGATTAAGAGTCAAGACAACCATAGAAAGATCAAACTGATTAGACTTAAATCCATGTCCAACCTTATGATAAGCAAATAACAGAAGTTGATTCAACCTCATGATCCTATTCGAGACATAGATTGTGAAATTACATATCCACACACTATTTTCTCCTGGGCATATGAGAACACTAATTAAATAATTGCACACCAACACAATTTGGGTTGTCCAAATAATCTTTTATAGTGGTAGTTCTCTAAAAAATTATCGTAAAATCAAAAATGTGTTGTCCAATACATGTAACTCATGATTCCTAATTTTCAAACAGAATAAAAGCAATCCTGCTTCAGCAAACAACTCTTCGGTGCAAAATTTTTCCTTTCCGTTAAAAAGTGGAAAAGACAAACTTACAGGATGGAGAGAACAACTCCGGATGAGTTCTACTTTAGTTCAAATCACAAAATTCGTAACGGATTTTTATTTATCTGAAAAAAAAGAACAGTTTAACCAAACTTCAAAACTTTCCAAAGGGTTACCAAGATTTTAACGATCGAAAGCACAACCCAGCAAGGATCTATCGATCCTCCCAATCATGGCACCAAACCGGACGCTTCTTCGGCAAAATCTACAGTCCCGAGCTAGCTGAGATGCGAGAAATCGATCCATCACGGTAGAAACGGAAGAAGCGACGGATGCGCGCGTAAGAAGGACTTCAAAAACAGGTGTTTTCGTGCCGATGGTATGAGTATGGGAGAGAAGCATTAGGGCCTCGTTTAGGGGTGGAAGAGTCGGGGGTTTTTCGCATAAAAGCCATTTCGTTTGAGTTAATTATAATTAACCCCTTTCTTCAATGTCATGAATCACATGACTCGTATCGCTTTAAATAGTCGACCACGTTAAACAGTCAACCATGCGAGTCCGCTGAAACAAGTCAATAGTCAATCATACAAGTGAAAAAGCTGGACTTTAACGGTCAACGATCCTAAGAGTCAACCATGCAGGTATTAAGCTGCAGCACCTATTCTTCCCAAGACGGCAAACAGCATCAGCGAACACACAATCCGTCAAATGTATCCACCGGCGGCGTCGGTGCACAAGAACCCCACCACGGCGGCCACCTCCGCGGGCTGCCCCAGCAGTTCGAACGGGCTCGCCTTCTGCCGCCCTCTTCACTTCCTCCTTGCTCCTCCCTCGAAAAAGAGGTCAGTGGCGGTCGGCCCCGGCGCGACGCAATTGTCCGTGATCCCCGTCCACCGCAGCTCCTTCGCCAGGATGCTCGTCATCGCCTCTACCGCCGCCTTTGACGCCGTGTACGCCCCGGCCGCAGCGCCCCCACCAGCGACGACGCCACCGTCAGGATCCTCCCGCTTCCCCCGCGCAGCAGAGGAGAGCACCCCGGGCATTGACGCCGAAGATGGCGTCCCAGGCCTCCACGTCCGTGTCGGCGAGAACCGGGCACCTGGCGACGAGGATGTGCGGCGGCGTCGAAGAGCGGAGGGGTCGGAGACGTCGGCCCGGACGGCGACGGCGCTGGGGCGGGGGGAGTTCGGGGAGGCGGAGTTGATATATATATAAATATATATATATATATATATATATATATGTATGTATGTACGTACGTACGTACGTATGGACACAAGTCTATACGTATATGTAGCACGAATGTATGTGTATAGTCTCTTCTAAAGTTCATAAAATATCAATATGATACTGAACTATCTTCTCTCATAACTCAGCATGACATTACTTTTTTTAGTTTTAAATAATAAAAAATATTTTAAATCTATAAGATCATCATTTTTGCAAATTTTACCTTTGAGTGGTTGGAAGGAGCATGTAACTCAAATCATTTCAAGAACTTTGATGACCACAGCATGATTTAGTGCCATATTTTTAAAGAGAATACTGTTGTGAGGAGGATATCAAACTTCCCCAGTGTTTCTTAAATTTGTGGCTCCAAATGTACATCAGTTCAATTTTAAGTTGAAGGAACAGATCACTGAAGTGATGTACAGTAATCAGTTCACTTTTCTCATGAGATGTCTTTATCTGGATAAATGACATCTGAGAACAAATTACTTGTGAGGAATTCCAAAAAGACCTAAAGGGGCACTTTTGGGCAGGCCTTTGTGGATCAGCACATAGGAGATGTGATTTGCAAGCTCAAAATGACATGGATTTGTCACAACTAAAGCCAACATGAGCATGTGATGTAGCTTTTGGTTTTGGAAAGCCAGGCAATGTGCCATGTTGTGAACAGTCATTTTTGCTGTCATGCCAAACAACAAGATCAATTAATTCTCTGCTCCTCAGTAGCAGAAACAGGAATTATGAGTAATAACAGCTCCGTGATTTGATTGCCAATATCATCTGAACTTTATTAAATGGATCTGACAAATGATATTATCTCAGAATCTTATCATACAAGTGATTCAGCTAAGAAAAATGAACAAATCACTCTAGAACAACAAAAGTGCAAGGACCGATACAAACACCGTCAGCAATGGCGCAACGGAGAAAGCCGAAGCAGATGAAACAATCTGGATGGTGAAGTTGCAGTCAGCTGTTGAGGGGTTCTGTGCTGTCTCCACAGCAAGTCCTTGAAAGAAGCAGCTTTGGGCCATTTGGTTCTGAACCTGGAAGTACATGTTGAAGGCAAAAGATGCATTTCCGTTGGCATCCAAGCCATTGCAAGTAGACCCATAGCCAAGTGCAGTGCAATCTGATCTTGAGCATGCATAGTTGATGTTGTCCCCCAGCTTGCTCATGTCACCACCACCATTTGGGTTGAACACACACCACTTCTGAGGTAGGTACTGCACCCCCTTTGCGGCCACAGGCATCATGTTCTGTCCCTGCCCTGAAGAATCCAGTCCGTACTTTGGCTGCCCGTCATACTTGAAGATCCCCCAGTGGCGTTCAAAGTTCCCCGGGTCAATGCTTTTGGCGTCTTCATCGATCAAGCTGAACATGTACACTTCAATGTACTGGTTGGGACGGAGAGGTGTCCCTTGATTCACTGTTAAACGCCTCAGCAGGCCATTGTAGAACCTCTGAGCGTAGGAGACCTTGGCATTTATGTCACCATCGGTAGGCCAGCCAACCTCTCCAACAATGATCGGCAAATTGCCCAGGCCAACCGCATTCAGAGCTGAGACCAGCGTATCAAAGTTGGCATCAAACACATTAGTGTACTGAATTCCATTGTCCACGACAGGAGTGGATGTGCCATCAAAGAAAGCATAGTCCACAGGGAAGTTGGGATTATCATATAAGCTCAGGAATGGGTATATGTTGACGGTGAAGGGCGCGCCGCTCTGGTTAAGGAACATGACAATCTCAGTCATGAGGTTGCCGATATCAGCTCTGAATCTCCCAGCAGAGGGTACAGGATTGGTAGAAGGTGAGTTGTAGACATCAGCATTGAGAGGCACTGTGGCCTTAATCGTGTCGCCGATTCCTGCATTGTTGAGAGCAAGTTGGATGTTCTGAAGGGCCGGCAATGTCAAGTTCAAGAACGAGCCATTGTAGGTTGTGAGGAAGGGCTCATTACCAACTGCTACATATCTGAAAGAGAGAAAGAAACAGCAAGGTTTACTTTGTGCATCACTGTTGTTATTGAAAACCAGAGATTAATGTACCAAATATGTGTGCGTATCTTAGTTTGCAATTTCCATTATTGTGATGGTGAATAACACAAAAACATTAATCCTCATAAGGCCATAGACAATGAATTTACATAAATCACCGTAGAGAAAAGTAGCAATCAGATGTTTCGCAATCCACGTCTGTTGCAAATGGACTCCTAAGGTGCTGTTTCAAGTGAGGCAAGTAAAAGCAGATGTCATATGAGATAAGGACAAACACTTGCTGATGCTTCTTGCAAGTAGATGGCAGCAGTGTACATTGTAGAAAGTTACTTGCAGCAATGTCTAAAACACAAGAATCCAAGTCATGAAAAAATAAATCAAAGAAAATGTCACATAAGAATGTTTCTTTTAAATGTTTTTATTGCAAGAAATAACATGTTCCGTCATCACCATTACTTTTATTATTTGGATTAGTATCCGCATGTTTTGTTCCAAATGTGTTTATCCGTGAACACCCCAAACATTGTGGACTTGAGATTCATGGAAGCAATAGTCAATAGCAATGTTTCTTTCAAATCTTTCCATAGCAAAAAATGTCATGTTTCATCATCAGCCATTTCTCATACATAATTCGATTTAGGAGCTGCAATTTGATGCACCAAAACTGCTTATACTTGAACTCCATGAACGATGCGGACTTTTAGGTTCCTAGAAGCAGTAGTCCAATTTCTTCATTCATAAGTTTTCTCCAAAAGCTAGTTCTCGTGATAACTATTCATTCAATATCGATCAAGCCTTAGAAAGTACACACCTTTCAACTAAGACTTCAATACTGCTCTCTCTATTTCTCAGCACAAATTCCTAAATGGAGAAGAGGATATCCAATTATGAACATTGTGCACTTTGTTCTCCTTCATTAGGAAGCAGAACTATAGGCTCCTTGCAAAAGTGTCTTAAGTAGATCCTTCATTGTCTCCCATCCAAAACTCCATATCAATTGGGTAAGGAAAAGCTCGGCTTCAGCTTCTTACACAATTAGTGACACATGTATATGAATCAATGAAGAAACATTGTTAGAATATCAACATCACAAATCATGTAGAACTCATCAAAAGATACGAAGTTTATGAGATGCAGAAAAGTGGATGTGCAACCAATTGCTAGCTGAAATTTGATGATTGTGCAGGAAATAAACACTTGGTCACAAAAAGGATTGTTCTTGCCAAACATAAACTACCGAAAAAGTAGTATTAATGGAAACCTGAAGCTTTTCAGTTAATGAAGATGAACCTCCGATATACAGAAAATTTTCCAAATGCACTCAGATTTAAAACTTCACTTCAGAGAGATAAAAGTAATCCAGTAAATTAATACCAGTAGAACTGAAGCAATCAATGAGAGGCAATTAATGCCAAACAACCCATAGCATCCAAGATGTCGAAGTCACTCGGCACACAGATAAAAATGACATGTTTCTGAATCTAAACCTTGAGAAAAGGTAGACGCAGAAATCACGAAACATTTTTGTAGCAACCAAATCAGGTTGTCGAGTTCATACTCACTTGATGTTCACTCCTCCCTGGAAATTGTACCGACTGACATTCTGATTCACCCACTTCTTGGCTGTCTCATAATCGATCATGTATCCAAGCATATTGTTTGGAATGGCTACCATCACCTCGATCCCAGAACCGGCCAGCGCGTTCATGGTGGCAGCATCAGCATCAAAAATCTTAACCTTCCTGATCCCATTATCCTTCAAGAGCTGCACGACGATCTTTGGCGGCAGCGGGTGTGTCGCCATCGTCCCCCAGTTCACTCCAAGGCCATCAGCCCAGGAACAACATATTCCAACAACGATGAGACATATGGAGATCTGGTAAGCTGACATACTTTTTCTCACAGAGAAATCTCCAAACACAAGATAAGCTCGACCCGAGGCTTCTAATGGAATGAGTTGGTAAGAGTAACTTTATTCAAGAAAGGCATCCAACTAAGAAACACAACGGATGGATGTTCGGGATGATGACTGGAATTGGCGTAGTGGGTAGAACTGAGGAGGATACTATCGACAACCTTGTCTTCTGTTCTTTTATTATGATGAAGACAAGGACAGGAACGGAGATAAGCTTAGATAAGAAACGACCAAGAACCGCAGGAAAGAAAAGAGAAAAGGAGGGGCCAACTTTATGCTCACATAAACCACAGAATCACCACGGCAAATGTTCTGAAAGCGATTGAATTCCCTAGAAGGCAACTTCTAGCGACGGAAAACAGAGGAGAAGGAAGGCAAGCGAACAGAAAACTCAACTAAAGGTGACGAATTTGAACAATCTTTCGCCGCCAGAGCCCTGCGTTCTCCACGAGCTACTCGAAATCAGCGGCGCGAGATGAAGAAGAGAAGCCAAAACGCTGCCTTTGGATCCAAGAAGGAAACTTCGCAGCCGAGTCTCATCGAGTGCAAGAAGACGCGAGCAATAGCTTCAAATGATCCAACTTTTGGTAATGGATTGTTGGATAGAGAGAAAGTGCTCAAAAGGAACTGCAGAATCCAAGCAAACGACGTACCAAAAACTTATTATAAATCTTTTTAATCGGGGAGAATATGAGGTACCAAAAACTGGAAGGGTGAACAGCTCCGTAACCATTAAACAAAGGCAAAGGTGGAAGCTTTTGAGAGGAGCTTGAGGCGATTCCCACTGCCCAAAAGCGGTCGAAAAGTTTCGGCTTTCGACGTTCCCCTTTTCCCCTCGCCCGATTCGCGGAGGGATCGGATCGAGAGAGCGGCTCTTTGAGGGCATTAAAGTCATTTCATGTGGCGGGCAATCCACTGTGACAGCACAACAGGTCGGCTTCGGACCACGTGCTGACATGGCGCAGTGTCCGGATCCATCGTCAGCCCACGTTGCGGCGGATAACGGAGTTTGACGGTCGCGGCAGCTCCGTTACGTTGAAGGGCGTCTTTGTAAATACGGGAAGGTTTGATGTCGGCTGCATGTGGATTTGGGGGCGACGTGGACGGCAGCGATGCGATGGACGGCAGCCGACATATCCGAAAGTATCGGCCGATACGGCCGTTTGCTTTTACCGAGATAACGGGGAGAGGAGAGTTACATGTGATGATGGCATCAGATTTTTGGGATTTTTGAGAAGGGAGGTACAATGAACAGTAAAGATAAAAATTGAGGGGAAATTGGTTCCAAAAACCAAAATTTAATACTATTTTCCTTAATAATGTATGTATAGTAGGAAAAAGAAGATATTAGGATTTTTTTATATGTAATATTTCATCTTTCATATTGTATAATATGGTTTTTCATTGATAAAAAGATAAATGTTGTTTCTATTTTATTATTTCAACAAGTTTAGTGATAAATGCAACTTTATGAGAACTATCTTTTGTTTTATTTCTTAAAAAATAATTGTGTATTTGTGAAGATTAAATTGGGTTGTAAGAACAGTTCTATAAACATGAGAGAATATATTGGTGTTTCATTGTGATTATGATTTGTGGTGCAGAAGTGTTCATGCAAATGGAAGGTCTCTATAAAATTTTAGGTAACTTTTGTGTGGCATTTAAAGGCTCATTTAAAGGAGTGATAGGGGGTGAAGATTCCATTTGTAGTTGGATGTACATTTCTGACCATTATTAGGGTAGTATTTCCATTTCATCATCATAGAATGATCTCAACTTGACAATATTCATTGATTTAATATGATATTATAGTGTAAATTCCTGAGCTTTAATCAAATTAATCATTCAACATAAGTTTTAAGTGTTGAGTTTGTGCCACTTTGGAGGAGTATTAAGAATATAAGTGCATTAATTTTACCTTACTTGTCAACTTAAGCTTTTAGATTGTTTGACAATGATCAATTATTTAATTATAATTTCAATCAAAGGAATACTTTATATACTCACAAAAGAAAAAAAAAATTGTATCTGACACTCGGTAAGTAAAATAGCAAATAAATAAAGGGCATCTTAATCCAAAAAAATTGTAATTGTAATTAAGGTGAGAATAGTGTCATATATGATCATTATGAGATCACCAAAATTAATAACAAAAACATATTTCTTCTTTGTATTTATTTGGCAGCTCAGATGGTTGTAATCTTTTTCATTGTATGGATGGATCTAATAAATGACCCCTTATTGTGCCCACAACTCCTTTCATTGTATACATTTCCTCTCTCCCCATGTGGGGTTTGATGCTTTTAATTGTATTGGAAAAACAAAAAAGTGAGAGAAGGGATAATAAAAGAAAACTCAAAACTCATGAATTCATGTTGAACATAATGGTCAATTGCCAAGATATGCAAAATCTGGTAGGTTCCTGTGCCAAAGGGTTTTTTCATTATCTCTATCCACTTGTAACAGTGAAGAAAGAATCCAACTCAACAACTCCAAAAGAGAAAGGTGGAATGTCCATGTCATATCTTTAATTGCTTTTTTGATTGCCAACACAAGATTCCTTTTGGACACTGATATGTTCTTGAATTTAGAGGCATGCTTCAAAAGGTCAAAAGATGAGTCATTAAGATGAAACAGAACTAAACTGTAGGTGATGTTCCAACATTGTCTTTTATAAATGCCATATTAGGTTACTTACATCTAAGTACCTCCATTATGACATATTTATAATTCAAAATATGAACTCAACAGACATGAGTGAATGCAATATCAGAATAATTTACTTGTGTTGTTTGATCTTTGTATAATTAGTTTCTTTATCTTTTGGGGTCCTTGAGATGTTTGGCATTAATTCATCTGAAAACATGATGAAACATGTAAATATGTCAAAGTCAGAGCATCTTTGGGAGTCAATCCATGTTACTGTTGCAGAAGAATTCATAAAATAAGCAGCTGATTTGGTATTAAAGATGATTGATGGGTTTGGTCCCAATTTGTAAAGCTTGAAAGAGCTGCCAATTATTTTGTGTTGCTTGAAGAGTATCAATCTTGGGAAAATGTTAACAAAGCCATCTTCCTCTTCCATGGAATGGATGGTATTTGAATGGCAGCAATTCATCTTGGTACTAGCTAATGAAAACATACTAAGGAACACTTTTTGGAGAACATGCCATGGTGTAAGGTAACTTGCCTACTGAAGTTGAAGTGCAGACAAGGCTCAGGTTCTGTAACACCATTTGGTTAAGATTATGTTGTTACAGATTAGACAAGAAGTTGGAGTTTAATCAGAATTAGAACTGAATATGGTTTATGCAACACAAACATCATAAGATCATTAGACCATTAATCACAAGATTTATCAGGATTTTGATTCAAGTGAAGGAAATGCCTTTAGATATTTGGAGATAAATGCAGCTGCAGCATTCTCTATGTAAGCTGGAAGCCTTGTTCACAGCCTTACTTGCTTACCACTCATAGATAGCACATGATATGCTTTGAAATACTCATCACATAAAGCTCTTTTTGGATGATGGATGAGGAAGAATTCTCTTCAATCCAAATCCCTTTCACTGTAAGGGCACCTGCCAAAAGTTACAATGATGATTTTTTATGCTGCAAGCTTCACTTCTGGTTTTGCTGGAAATCCATTAGATTGAGACTGTTGACTGATCCAGATGGTTAGGAATAATACCAAAACCCTTCCACCTCACCTATCAATATTATATCACCCTTCTGCATCACATCATATAAATGATACAGAAGAAAAAACCCCAGCAATGCCCCTTTCACTCACTTTATCTTTCAGATGTCAGCATCAAGTGTCAGCAAACAGTCAGCACTTAGTTCCACATTGTTTGACATCTTCCAATAAATTTCATGTTAGGTATATGTGAGTAGTAAACCTCACTGGTTGTCAGGCCTTAATCAGTGAATAAAACAGTTCCCATCAATAATGATGATGAAACCACTTCAGATGATGGTTGCAGAAATGTATGTGGCATTTTCTATATACTTCTAGAGCATGGTTCCATGATACACCACCAGACAAGTATCAAGATGCTGAAATCTGCACATTAATATATGAATTAATGCATTGCTTGTGCATTAAAACTAGTCATGGACAGAAAAATCCAAGAATATGTAAGACAGTTTGTCCTATCAGTGGGGAGGCATGGCTGATGAGATACTGATTCATAGGAAAAATGCCTTCACAAGAAGAATGCAGACAAGGTGAGACATGACCAGAAGATTCAATTGTCATAATAGTGATTTTTATCTGCTTCAAGATCTTTGAATAAAATATTTTATTGTCTCTTTTTTTCTTCAAAAACCTAACAACTGATGCAAAAGACATGTTTGGCCACAGGATTCATCTGTCATAAACACAGAAGTATTTTGGGATCCTATTAGAGATGTGTTTTCTCTTTTTGAGGAAAATTTTAATTTTTAAGAATGATATAAAAGACATGTTCGATAACTTTATCTCTATTTTTCGCTTCAAGAAGTAATCTCTAATAATTTTGTGAAAAAAAGCCTATTTCACTTTTTTGGAATTATATCTCTGAACTTTGTGCCTTTCAGATCTTCTAATCTTTTTGGGAAATAAAATTATTATCAGCTAATGAGATATGTGCTTTTAAAAGAGACCCAAATGACAGTAAAATATATCATGAAAAAAATTAAAATCCAAATAATACAAGGAAAAACTTCTCTAAAATTTGTGTGGATCAGATTTTCTAATCTCCTTGATAATTAAAATTCTTATAAACTATAAATAAATAAGTATTTTCATGAAATATGTACTTTTAAAAGAGATCCAAAAAGCCTATTTAAACTTAGAGACTGACACAAAATACATGCTTGATAAGTTCATATCTATATTTGCTTGTAGAAGTTACTTTATAATAATTTTGCAACAAAAAGTATATTTCACTTTTTTGAACCAAAATAATGCTAAAAAAAAATATTTCTTCCACTATTTTTTAGTTCTCTAAAATTTAAGCCCAGCTAGATCTTCCAATCTTCACGATAATTAAAACTCTTACCAACTTAAAATGAATAAATATTTTCATGAAACATATCCTTTTAAAAGAGACCAAACACCAAATAGTACTATACAAAAAAGAATTATTTCATCCACTATTTATAGAATATTTCTACAAAATTCATTTCGTTTGATCTCCTAATCTTCTCAGGAATTAAAATTATTACCAGATTAAAATGAACAAATATTTTTATTCAATAAATATTTTTATATGAGACTAGAATATAGATACCACCAAAAAAATTTCATTTTTTAGAACTTAAATAATACTAATTCTTCCACTATTTTTGGAAATAAGTATCTAAGCTTTGTGCCCATCGATTTAAATATTTTCTCAACTATTAAACTATTAGCAGACTAAAATGAATAAATTATATATATATACTTTAAAAAAAGGAGACCCAAAAACCAATATAGATAAATAAAAAATAAAAAAAGGAATTTTAACACATTAAAAATAAATATGCACCAGCCGGGAATCGAACCCGGGTCTGTACCGTGGGAGGGTACTATTCTACCACTAGACCACTGGTGCGATGATGAATAGCTTTCGACGAAGATTTATATATAGTAATTTCAATTATATATGATGTTGAATAAATTTTAACAAACAATTTATATATAGTAATTTTAACTTTCTATTTAATATATATATACACTTTAAAAAAGGGGACCAAAAAAAAAACATAGATACAAAGAAAAATATTTTACACGTTAAAATAAATCTGCACCAGCCGGGAATCGAACCCGGGTCTGTACCGTGGCAGGGTACTATTCTACCACTAGACCACTGGTGCTACGTTGTGGGCCTTTCAAAATACATTATATATTTAAGTGTTCTTAATCTAACTTCAGCAGTCGCCAACAACTTGGCATTCTCTGCAACGTTCATCCTCTCTTGGTAACACAACGAAAAGCACTCTGAGAAAACAATCTGAACTCCATCACCATTAATGGACAGCAGCAGTAGTACTGCAACCTGCTAGCTTGTCCTTCCCCGGATATCATGGAGACTTCTCAGTTCTCTCCACTGCAATCTTCCCTCACTTCTCCTCCTTGACACAAACAACAATGGTAACTGACAGACTCCATGAAGCAACTGCAAATGGCTTGAGTCATCTCTCCTCGGAGAGTTTGAGAGCCCTCATGCATGCTTCCTCCCACAGATCTGCACAAGAGAATTGGATCCTCCACTAATGTACACATGGCAACAGTTCATCTTGGATCCCGAGTTTACCTGCTGTCGTGTCACAAGATTGCAACAAGAGATAATTAACCTGAGGCTTGCAACAAGATTCCCTGTCACTGCCTGCTGTGTTGCCTGGTAGAAGAAAACTTATATTAACAGTGTTTCGTTATCATTGCGAGACGAAGATTGAGATAAAGATAGGATGAATCACACTCTGACAAGCCATGCCTGAATCAAACGAAGGTCTGAGTGGGTGAATCAAGCTAAGCTGATGAACTCTACTTAACTCTTGGGAGTTAAAAGGGTTAAACTTATGCATAATCTCATGCTTAAACTTATGCATCATATTGTGGGAGTGTTAACAACTGAGTTCCACAATGTACTCGAATGGTGGTAAAAAGAGAGAAAAAGGACAGTGAAAAAGGGAGTCTTAACGACTGAGTTCCACAATGTACTCGAATGGTGGTAAAAAGAGAGAAAAAGGACAGTGAAAAGGGAGTCTTAACGACTGAGTTCCACAATGTACTCGAATGATGGTAAAAAGAAGGAAAAATGACAATGAAAGGGTTGAGTATAGATAAAGTATTCATTCCACATTTTCTGCATGGTGATGCCAATTATGAACAAGGAAGGAGACACAAACATAAAACTGCAGTACCCTCTTCCGAGTCGTCTGGGCTTGAGGACAAACCCACGTCCCATTCAAAGAACACACTTGAATTCAAGTTTTGTCTGCTTATATGATTGGCTTCTGCTGCTGCTGGCGATCTTTTCTCTCCGTGAACACATTTGTCGCGTCAGGGATTGATTCTTTTAGCTTTCTTGGGAATGCAGTAAAAATTCTGACATTTTGCCTTCTGGTGTTTTGAAGATTCAGCACGTAAAATGTGTTATTTACTGCATGCGGGATTTGCTGTTTATTTGGTTAACTTGAACTCAGATTTTGCTCATTTAAATTATTTTCTTACTAAACCATAGTTGAGCTACGCATTGCTCATTATCCAAGCTCCAAGTCCACCTTCATTGGGTCTGTCCTCCATGTTCATCTGCAGCATTCTCTCTCTCTCTCTCACCAGATGGATAGATAGATAGAGAGTCATTACAGTAGTAGAAGCTAGAAGACTAAGAAGCTGAGGTGACTAGCTAAAATAAGAGTTAATATCAACATTTAATACATCAGATGGAGAATAACATACATACACACAGAGAGAGCAACAGTGGTAGCATCCAGCAGACCCACCAAGAAGAAGATGGGGTGACTGGTTAAAACAAGAAGTAGAGCACAAATGGAGAATGCAAGAAAAGCTAGAGTTCCTAAACTCACGCCACCAGCCCAAGGCTCAGGGAGAGCCTCAGCGACAGGAAGCACAAGTCGATAAGCAACATGCCAACTCCCACCACCCTCTCCAGCTTCATGTCCTTCCTCGCCAACGTCACCAGGGCCCACAACGATCCCCCAGTCATGAATCCCAAGATCTCAAGCACGGCTGTCCCCACCGGGATCACAGAAGAATCTGGGTGTAGTGCCCAATCTGCCACCTCGTGGGACAACCCCAGCCCAGCCACTGTGTTGAAGATCGGCCCTGCGTTGCACCCTGAGATTGCGACCTGAGCTCCATCTCTTCCCCCACTCATGGCCATTGCCACATTTGACATGAGGTCTCCAATGGAGTTGCCCCATGCAAGCACTGTCAGCCCTAGGATTGCAGGGTTCACTGCAAGAATGTAGTCCAAGGATTCCAGCATGCCTACCAACTCCTCAGCTACGATGCAAGTGCACAGAACACTCATCAAGAACCCTCCTGCTAACCAAGGGTATAAGCGGTTCCTTGGTGGACTCTCCTTCATGGTGGAGTGCCGCGCAAGGAGACCTGAAACACCGCCGCCCGGGCTTCCATAGAGACATATGGTGAAACCATCATGGGATCCTATTCCCCTTCTCTTGGAACTGCACAGGGCTGTCACAAAGATCGGTGCTACTGTGGCCGAAGAGACGGCATACATCCCTGACCGCCTCTGCTCTGACACATCCGGTATGGTTATCATCCTTGGAAGATCGAGAGGCATGTCTACGAGGTAAAGCAACAACTTCAAACATGGGGAAGCCATTGCCTGAAGCCAACGGCAGGTTGACGAGTCTTGGCCATCCGTTTCTTCTTCTTCCTTTTCCAGAATCGACGTCACCAGGTCGTCGTACTTCTGGCGATAGAAGTGCGTCACCGACACCACCGAGGCGTATACGAGGTGCAGGCACGCAAACACCGTTGCACCCCAGATGGTGATCCTCCCCACCGGTAGGATCACGAGGAGGGACGAGAGCACGACGATGAAGGAGCACACATCACGGACGAAGGTCGACTTGTCGATGCGGACCGACCGGGAAGAAGAGGGAGAACCGAGGTTGATGGCGCCGATGACGACACAGGAGACGAAGAACGCGCCACCCAGCACGCTTCTCAGCCCCAGCTCACCGGAGCCGAAGCTGAACGACACGACGCCGGCCAGCACATCAGGCGAGCCATTACCCAGTGACAGTAGCGTTGCACCAGCTACAACAGGAGAGAAGTTAAGAACCCTAGACAAGTTCTCCACCGAGAAGCACAAGTACTGCGAGGCTGTGTTGCCCAACAAGTAGAACAGCACGAGAAGCCACAGGGCAAGGAGAGCACAGGCTAATGGAGGATGACTCCCGAAGAGGCAGTAGTAGAGGTGGAGATAGTTGACGTAAAGGCACTCGGAATGATTGTCTTTGAGCTTGTGCAGGCGGGGGCAGCCGGGGAGAGCCTGAGTGCTTGTGACATGGACGGAGGTGGTAGGAGAACGGATATGGGCCGTGAAGAAGAAGCACAAGAGGAGGAAAGATGTGTTCGCCAAGGCTTTGAACTTGTCTGAGAGCACAAATGCCATCGACTTGTGCAGCATGTCTGCACAATTAAGAGAAGTTCATTGGAATTAGAGGAAGATCTAGTGAGAGTGGGAAGAAACCAGGAATTCTCATAGATTTATAGCCAAAGTTTTGTCCTCTGTATCTGGATCATGTCTGCAGGGGGGGGGTGCGGGAAAAAAAAAGGATCTGTCACGGTACAAGGGGAAAATACTACAGTACTAAAGACTGCAATACTTTTGGCCGCCGGTGTGGACAAAAGTAGGATGTTTCCAGGAAACTGCAGGAGTGCTACCACACAAAATGCACACAGAAGTTTACAACAAAGGATGAAAGCTGATGTTTCCACAAACTCTCAGTTATCTGGCACATCGAATAGCAGAAGATTGGCTTCTCATGCTCCACTTGATCCCAGTTTTGCACCACCTTATTGTCGCATCAGTGTCATTGTATCAATGGCTAGTTCTTGTGGCAGTGACTGCATGGTTTTGATTTTGTATGTGAAAAATGAGAGTAATCAGATGATGCAAATCAGCAAATCATTTAAGAATTAGATTGGACACACAAGTAACATCTCCCACCATCACCGTTCATTTTAAAATCCCAATTTTTTTTCACTGTATATAAACATTTCTTTTTATTTTGCAATAATAATTAGCTTGTGATTTAAGAAATATGATATATATATATATATGTATATATATATAGACACACAAATCACAATGATATTTTTTCATTTAAACATTTTTAATATTATTTTTACTACTCTCATTAGATGAGGCAAGTTAATAGCCTTAATAATGCATGCGAAAAAAGATACAGGAATACATAACAAGATTTTACTAAAAATAATAAAAATCTAATATTTAATTTAACTAAAGATATTATTTCGGGTCCATGTGTATAAGAAGTATGTAATCGGAGACTTTGACATTTGCTAGAGGGCTGAAGTGGACTCAGGTATATGCTCTATGATTAACAATACCAAGGTTGAGTGAGGTTGGCGGTATAATCTCTTCGACACTCAAGTCAAAAATCAATAAGAGCGAAATAATTTTAACAAATGATCATCGACCTAACTTATCATGGTATAGTAGGCATGTTATAGTAGGTTTAAGTAAGAAAAATATTTTTTTTCATATTTTTTGTTTATTCTCCTTATGTTAATTAGGTTGTCATGTGTTGAGCTTTTGTTGGTATAAATATTTTTTCTATCATTTGTCTCCTTTAAAAGTGTGCTTCATAAATATTATTTGAGGGATACGAAAGTGCACCATGTGCTAGTTCTTCTTTTAGCATAAAAAAATTACAATGTAAATATCGATGATACCTAGATCAATTATAGTGTAAATATCGATGATGCATAAAAAATTATAGCATAAATTATAGTGTAAATCCAATTTAGCTCAAGCTCGCGTATAAAAAAAAATTAAATGTGATTGAAAGTGAAGTTCGAATACTCTTTTGGTAGTCGAGATAAAAACCTAAATTAGGTGTGATCGTTAGTATAATTCCTTCGATACTCAGGTAATCGACAAGGATTAAATAATTTTATTCAATAAGAACTTACCTTAAATGTCATGATAGTCTAAGGAAATATTATTTTAATATTTATTCGTTATCATTGGACTATCACTTACCGAGCACTTATCGATGCGAATAATTTCTCAATCAATATTCTTAATAATATTCACCAATGAAACTTAAATTATTGTATTAATATATGATAATTAAAGTTAAATTACAACAAATAATTGCAAAACCTGACGTGAAGTTTTATAAGATCCACCTTGATGTTAAAATTGTACATACAGGTATCCTTCTAAATTAATATAAAAAAAATGTACACTTGACTCCAACACAAAATCCACAAACCATGCAACAATGCGCTATTGACACATTTCTTTGGTAGACATTATTGATTACTCCCCTATACAAATCAATATCACAACATCTCCCACCTCTCTTGCACATAATGCCATTGCAAGTACGTGTAGATCAAACATCACAAGGGCCTTGATGCTGCCCATTGGTAATCTTAATGCGTCTCTCCCTCCAATGAGCCGTTGATTCATACACGATCACCGCAAACTTGGTTATCTTTCACAAGCGTTGTAGATTTGGTAATTTTGATGCCAACCAAGGAGAAGAGACAAAAGGCAACAGTAGAAAGGGGGATGCTTTTGTGAATGGGGTTCTTTTTCCTGCTTGGAATCCGCCTTCTTCCCTTGCCTTCCATTGGGAGAAAGAAGTAGGGTGTGAGCGAGAGAGAGGTAAAAAACCCCACCTTTCCGGTGAGGAAGCGAGGGGGATCCGGGATGATGTCGACGCCGGCGAGGAAGAGGTTGATGCGGGATTTCAAGAGGCTGCAGCAGGATCCGCCGGCGGGGGTCAGTGGCGCGCCGCAGGACAACAACATCTTGCTCTGGAACGCGGTCATCTTCGGGTGAGACGCCCTATCCCTACCTTGATCTCCTTGTTTTCTTGAGTAAAGATTGAATCTTGATGGTGATGTGGTCTTGGTTGTGACTGCAGCCCTGATGATACTCCGTGGGATGGAGGTTAGTTGATCGATTTGTGCTGTAAATTTCACATCTTTAGCTGTTGTTGCTGTGGGTTTGAGACGGATCTTTTGCTTTTTGGTGGGGTTTTGCTTGTTTTGAATCATGAATGATATGGGTTCGTTACGTGATTAGATTTTTGAGAGCTAGATATCATTCTTACCTGCAAAATTTACCGAGTTCCTTTGATAACATGTCATATTCTATTTCTCTTGTCCTGCCTATTCTTATATGCTCTTTGGGTTAATCAAAACACAGTTTCCTTTTCTTTAGGGCTAATTTTTCGGGCCTTAGATAATGTGATGTTATCTATATCCATATTCGTCTGCAAAATATGTGACTCCAAAAGAATTCTACTTACATCACATATCCGAAGGACGTTCATATTGTAATAAAAAAATTGCTTTGTTTAAGGGCTCAGCAAAATCCTCAATTGTGATATGATTGCCTAATTTTGAAGAGACCATTGCTAATTAATTTGGGACCGTTAGCTAGTTAAACTTGTCCACTTGCATATGAATCCTTCAAGTTAGTTTGCATATGCAATGTGCCCATCGCTAACAAGTTAGAGTGCCTTGATTTGTCTATATTAGTCCTCTAAGTTAGAAAGCTGTTGGGTTTGTTGATAACCTTATCTTTTCTGACATTCTAGATGTTTTTCATGGGGAACTTCTTGATGACTATTTAGTTCCTCAAGCCAAGCTTTCTTATTTTGTTGCCATATATCTTAATTGTCATACTTTTGGTGGAAAGTCTTTTACACCTTGTTTGTATATTTATTTCATATCAATTTTATCTCTAATAATATAATGTTTGCTTGACCAAGACACTACAAGATCAATAAACAATTAATTTCTTGGGAAATCTTAATTCTTAAATAGATCTAGAGCTTTTAGATTGGTTTTATTGTTATCTAGCAATGCAAAATTCTGGCAAGGATTTTTGGAATTGGAAGTTAAGCTTCCCAACATCTTAGAGAACCTAAATGTGCTTGAGTTTTTACAGTTTTCTTGAAATACAGCGAAAGGATCAGAGGCATACAGCTCACACCAACTTTGGTGGTGGGAGCTGGAATATATGAACATCAAACCAATGAGTGATGTATCAAGAAGAAATAAAGATTCACGAAATTAGTAAAACATGTGGTTAATTTGAAAATGTTCAAAAGGGGCATCCTTTTCAACAATGCTGCAAAAAAAAAGCAAAAAATAATTGCTTGTTAAGACTCCAGCATGACAAAATGTGAGACAGGAACTTAGGCCAACCGATTTAGTTGAAAATTCAAATGAAGGAATAAAGTACAGAGAATAATCTGTGATGGCTTTGCTCAAAATACAAATAGAGGACCACGACTCTGTGGGTGGGTCACTTAAAGCAGCACTGAAATGGGTAGCTTTTGCTTTATCAAAAAGAAGAGGATCAACTTCAAAATCTCTTTTTTCTCAACTTCACACCTGAGTTGTCATGTCTATTACTTTGTTATCCCATTCATTTCAACTCCTCATGTCCTCATATGTTTGGCGATTGCCCAATTTTCTCTTATTCGGTTCTCTATAACTTTGTAAATTTATGTTGCTTCCCTGTTAAGACAACTAATTTTCATTTCTAATTTTCCTGGTTGTCCTTAATCATCATTGTCAAAGTTAATTTTATTAAGTTAATCCTGCTGATCAAGGTACATTTTCATCTGTGCAGTGAGGATTTGTAATCCTCCTTTTGTGAGCTCGGAACAATGCAAAACATTTTACGTATGAGGGGAACACCTTGTGTCTTTCCTCATCCAGTTGATATCCAACATCCCCTGGTCTATCTTTGGTTTCTGATATGCAACTGCACAGCCCAAAGATGGTGATATTGACAGTTGCCCAAACCCATAAATAGTTTCATCTTGCTTTGTAGGTCAAAGACAATTGTCTCTGCTCCTTGCTTGTTCCAGTAAGAACAATTCTTTCTGAATTAAAAGAATATCTCTAGGGCTTCTGCTCATATTCAGATAGGTGAAACTTTTGAGGAACCAAGTAATCAATAAAAGCAAGTTGTTAACTTGTATCGAAGGATGAAGTAATAGCACATAAGTATATTAACTCTTGTAGGTGTTTATGAATTCCTTGATGGCTCCAAATTGCTCATTATATTTATCCCCTTTAAAAATTGTAACTCTTTAAGCCTAACCCTTTAGCTGCCTACCCATTCATGCTTTTCTTTGGTTCGTATGCCATTGCTTTCATTTGTGGCATTTAATCTGAGAATTTACACTCCTCTAGTTGAATTCATCATTAAATTTTATTGCAGAAGCAAAAGCTATTACTCTTGGAATCTTTTAATTGGTATATAATCTTGTCTTTCAACTTATAGCAGAATAATGTGCTTGCTCTCCAGCATAACCATGGTTGTTCTCTTCCCTGCTTAGCTATGAACAATGATCATGGCTCAGTAGTAACAACTGAGCTACATGATACACAACGATAACCCATATTGGATGGCATCCCATGTTGCCCAGCGCTGGTTACAATTGTTACCTTAGATGAGGCCCTATAGCAATAAGGTGGAGTCTGGTACCGAGATGGAACAGCGTATGATTATTGTAACTTTAAATTAACTTTCTGGTCCTACAACAATGATTTTATTTTAGCACCGCTCCCTTGAAATTTGAAGTGTTAAGAACCTTTAGCCACTTTATAGTTCCTTTGCTGGTGCCATGTTTTATGTGTTGCTCTTTTGGTCAACTTACTCATCGAGGAATTAAAGCCTCAAATTTTTATGACTGTTTCAAGTACCCTTCTTCTGAACCAACACTCTTTTAACATGAGAGTGAGTAACTGAAAACTCAAAAGGCTTACTGCATGTCTGCTAGCATTGTAGTCTATGGAAATGGTGACTGGGATACATCTAGTATGGACAGCTTTGTTGAATTCCATTTAGAATATCTAAATTTAGGTCTGCTGGTATATGTGAAGGCATGTTTTGAAGTATTCATGTAACATTTCTTTATGATTGCTTGCTACAAATTTCTGCTTCATACCTAAAAATTTTCATGTTCATTCTATCTACAATGCAGGGACATTTAAACTGACTCTGCAGTTCACTGAGGATTACCCGAATAAGCCCCCAACTGTGCGGTTTGTCTCACGAATGTTTCATCCAAACAGTAAGTTTTGCTTCTGATTAGGATATTCACTGTTTTTTACTGTTAATTGGCATGTTTTCCGATGAAGCTTCTATTGGTTTAAACTGGCACATGATGTCTCTGCGTATTCCGAGTCAACTTTTAATAGCAAGAGAGTACCAATACTCAGATGGTTCAATGCTTCTGCTTGTTATTATTCATATTAGTAGGTTGTGTAAGAGAAGAGACTCACTGTAACAATAATGCCATGGTACGGATCAGTTTATGCAGATGGAAGCATTTGCCTGGATATTTTACAGAATCAATGGAGTCCAATCTATGATGTTGCTGCAATATTGACTTCCATTCAGGTTAGTGTTTTGGCATATTGCCACGTTTCGAAAGCAATGATATGTGCAGTTTTTGAATAACAAAACTTCCACTATATAGTACTAAAATTAATAATTTTAATTCTGCTTGCATTGATCATGTGTACCACTCTCGATTCATGACCACAGCTTGACGGTTGCACCGTTTGTTTACCATGTCCAATGTTCAAGGAGTTTTGTGAGCTTGCAAATCCATAGAATCTAGCATTAGCTAAATCTTATTCAGCATGACTGCACATTTATTGGTCAAATTTCACACTGTTGCTATTGGGTTCCTTTGGCCTCTAGAATATTCTTGAGGAGACAAATTACTTTGCTAGCATTTCTCAGGCATATGCATGAATAGAGTGAAAGTAATAGATAAGATAGAAATCCTCGTAGTCAATTCACATTACACCTGATAAGTCCTGGGTGTCTCCCATATTTAGTTGAATTTCTGGAATCGGCCAATGCTCTGAGTTCCTATTGAGCATGGTGCAACATTACATTATTTCATCTATATCGCACCTAATAAGTTACTGTCTTCTTAGATATCTTTATGATCATTAGCACCGCATTGATTAATATGATTTCTTAGATGCCATTTGGAGTACAACTGGAATACATGAAAGATAAGTATTCAGAAGTTGGCTCTCCGACTAAAATGTTCAAAATAAGGTTCTAAGAACAAACAAGTTATATATAGTAAGTTTAATTATACATGTTGAATACTTTTAACAAACTATTTATATATAGTAATTTTAACTTTCTATTTATATATATATACACACACTTTAAAAAAGGGGACCCAAAAAAAAAACATAGATACAAAGAAAAATATTTTACACATTGAAATAAATCTGCACCATCCGGTAATCGAACCCGGGTGCGGTCGGTGGCAAGGTACTATTCTACCACCAGAACCCTGATGCGCTAC
Source organism: Musa beccarii (assembly GCA_024322285.1). NCBI lineage: Eukaryota > Viridiplantae > Streptophyta > Magnoliopsida > Zingiberales > Musaceae > Musa > Musa beccarii. The sequence continues at coordinate 50,242,446 of CM044397.1, read as the reverse complement.
TATATATCGGTTTGACTAACATTATATATATAGTAAGATTCACTTTATATATATATATACCGTTTTAGAAAGGGGACCCGAAAACCAATATAGATACAAAGCAATCGAATTTTTACACACTAAAACAGATCTGCACCAGCCGGGAATCGAACCCGGGTCTGTACCGTGGCAGGGTACTATTCTACCACTAGACCACTGGTGCTGCGTTGTGTAGCTTTCATAATATTTTATATATTTAATTCTTACTAATATAACTTCAGAAGACGCCAACAATTAAGCCTGCTCTGCAACGTTCACCCTCTCTTGGTAACACAACGAAGAGCACTCTGAGAAAACAATCTGAACTCCATCGCCATTAATGGACAGCAGCAGTAGTACTGCAACCTGCTAGCTTGTCCTTCCCCAGATATCATGGAGACTTCTCAGTTCTCTCCACTGCAATCTTCCCTCACTTCTCCTCCTTGACACAAACAACAATGGTAACTGACAGACTCCATGAAGCAACTGCAAATGGCTTGAGTCATCTCTCCTCGGAGAGTTTGAGCGCCCTCATGCATGCTTCCTCCCACAGATCTGGACAAGAGAATTGGATCCTCCACTAATGTACACATGGCAACAGTTCATCTTGGATCCCGAGTTTACCTGCTGTCGTGTCACAAGATTGCAACAAGAGATAATTAACCTGAGGCTTGCAACAAGATTCCCTGTCACTGCCTGCTGTGTTGCCTGGTAGAAGAAAACTTATATTAACAGTGTTTCGTTATCATTGCGAGACGAAGATTGAGATAAAGATAGGATGAATCACGCTCTGACAAGCCATGCCTGAATCAAACGAAGGTCTGAGTGGGTGAAGCAAGCTAAGCTGATGAACTCTTCTTAACCCTTAGGAGTTAAAAGGGTTAAACTTATGCATAATCTCATGCTTAAACTTATGCATCATATTGTGAGAGTCCTAACTGTAAGCATAAAAAAATCTTTTATCATGCTTCTATGATGCGGAAAATTTTAATTCTAAGATCGAAATCAAAGAATAATAGATCTGTTTTTACGATATGTACCTTTTGATGTCATCCGCAAAGAAAAGAAAAAAATCTATGATCTGAATACCTTCCTTTAGATCCAATGTTTCTGCCAATCTGCCTATCTTTTCACAGGACCATTTTAATTAATGGCTCAGGAAGATTGAGAGAGACTGTAATCTCTCAATCGATGTCTGTGAAATATTTTCTTTTATGCAACTCTTAGATGCATCTGTGTTGCTAGTCGTTACGCAACTCTTAGATGCTTCGTGTTTATACTTTGCTTTAAGTCCCATAAGGTCCTGTCTATTTATAAAGTAGAGCGGAGAGGGTCTAGGAAAAGTTATTATGAGAGTTCCTTCCATCAAGGGCATCCCCTAAGGTATCCTACCAAAATATGGACTTCTTTTCTATTGACCGATATTGATATCAGAATCCAATTAATTATATCATATATTTTATCCGATTATAACGGGTCACATAATCTAACATTCTCCCACTTGACCCATTAATTGATAAAATATAAAAGATATTCAAAATATAAAATAAATAAAATAATTTTTTTTGAAAATAATTTTACCTAATTATATCCTGAAAATTTTGAAAAGCATTTTATACATGGCCATGAATTTTTAAAATAAGCCAATAAATCTAATAAACATAATAATATTATATTAACCCTAACCATCAATGCGAGTCATAGCGGTTGTATATCATCAATGTTATACTCCCTTCTATGTACTACAACATTGTTAGTCTTTCCTAATATAGTCCATAATGACTCATATAATTTGTTTTGTTAAGACAATCCTATTGTCACATTCAACCATAATATGTACATACATAACTATGAACAGGATAGAAAAATAAATAACTTTAAGTACGTAAATAAAAATGTCAATTACATGTCGACTCAAATATGTATCACTATATCCTTTATGGGTTGCTCAAAAACCCAATCATAAGAACATGTTCTTTTAAAACACTTTAGGCTGTAAGTCCTAAGTAAATGGATCAGCAATCAATACAGTGAAACTCAAGTAATTAATTGACATTAGATGTTTCTGGACTCGTCTTCTCTAACCATCAGGTACTTTCTACCATATTGCATAGAAATGCAATAGCACTTGTCATTCTTAGAGAAGAAAACTACTGTAATATCACAAAATATCTTCAGCGACTTGACAATTGAGTTTAACCACACCAAGTCCTGAGATAAAATTTCACAGTTATAAAGTTTGATTAGTGGCTTCAAAACATACCACAAAATCAACTTTCATTATTAATAATAATATAATAATAAATTATCCCTCTAATTGATATAGATATTAACTATAAGGTGGACTTCCTATTATTGAGGTAATTTATAGAATCAACATTTAAAAAATACCATCATTTCAAACTGATATAATTTCACACTTGTAAGCATATAATCCTTCGTCCCTTCTAGATATCTTATTACTTTTCTTTGCAGTCCTTTAATATTTTTCACTTCTGGATAACTCAAATATCTACCCAGTATTCTAACTGAAAAAACTGATATCTATTCTGACATAGGCTTGAGCATAGACCTTCAACTGCGCATATATAAAGAATATTTTTTTTATCTAATTTTTTTCAATTCATTTTAAAGCACTCACTTTTGACTAAAATTTTACTTTTATGATTTGTTGAACAAAGTTGTATATTAAATCATCTCAAGACTCGGTTAATATATTCTTTCTGAGATAATTTTAATAATCATTGAGATATATCCCTAAGTATCTCAATACTAATAATATAAGATGTCTCATTCATATCAACCGTCTTAAATTCTTAGTGATAATTTCTTGGTTTAGTATAATAAACCAAGTCACTATTGGCAATGCAAATATTATCTACATATATGATCAATATAATAAACTTGCTCCCATTGATCTTTAGATATAAATACCGATTAACAGTATTTTTTTTTAAATATGAAGAAATCAATGATATTAACAATCTTTATATACATCATTGTCTAGAAGCTTGTTTAAGATCATAAATAGATTCTTAAATTTACATGTCAAATTTATATTTCTTTCATTTTCTCTGTGAGTCATTCAGAATAACTTATGGAAAACTAGATCCTTAATTAGAAATTTGTTTTCATATCATTATGATGTAACTCAAACTCATAATGAGTCACTAATGTCATGACGATTCTTAACGAGTTCCTTTAACAACTATATGTCTCGTTATAATCGATACATTTTTTATGAGTAAAATCTATAATCATATAAAAACTAAAAATCTGACCATTATATCGTTTGACATTGTCCTTTAAGTCATATTTATATAATAAAATCTTTTACAATTATTGGACAATTCGACGAATTCATCAAACACCATTCTGGTTATTGATTTTAACTTTTCTTATATTGTATCATATTACTTTTCAGAATCGTTACCTTTCATGACCTGTGAAAACAATAAGGGATCTATTCTGATTCCTATATCAAAATATAATTCTTATAGATATACCACATAATCATAAATGATAGGATTCCTTTTCCATTGAAAAATTTTTAAGGCTGTCAATTGTGTTTATTCTACAAAAGACCATTATCAGCGATATCAATATAATGTGGGAGTTTGATAATATTATTTTGTTGTTCACCTTTATCAAATTATTTAAATAATTTGAGTAATAATAATAATTTCTCAAATAATAAAGGAGTATCAACATGTATCTCCTCTATATCAAAATTAAATTTCGAGATTTTTTTTTACTCCGACTGATTCGTTATTTTATAGGAACTTTATATTACCAGATTTAACTATCCTCGTATTATGATTAGAGTAATAAGACATGTACATTTTTTTAATTTTTTTAAATAAAAAATAAAATATTTAGAAATAGTTATTAAATTTAATTTTTTTTATGTGAGTTGAAGATCCTTATCTCTATAGGACAATCCTAAATATGTAAATATCTTAAGTTATGTTTCATATCATTTCATAACTCAAAAGAAGTCATGTAATTTACTTACTAGAAACCTCATTTAAGATATACATAGTTGTCCTTAGAGTTTCTTCTCACATTGATTTGGGTATTAAAGAATAACAATCATGCTTTAACCATATTTATAAGTGTACAATTATACCTTTCAGCAATTATGTTCTACTATGACACATCTGGTAAATCATACTGAATACATATAACTTGATTTTTCAAGAATATAGTAAAAGAACTAGAATGATAATTGGATCAATCATGAATATCATAAAATCTATCACCCCTATCATATATGATAATTTTAACTTTTCTATCTAATTGTCTCTCGACCTTATTTATGTACACTTTAAAAGTGTCAACGGTCTGAGACTTTACATGAATTAGATATATATAAAATTATATCTCAATAGGTTATCTATATAGTGATAAAATACCTCTCTTTAATGAGATAAAAATATAGAGTGACTCGCAGATGTAAGCATAATCTCAAGGAGTTTATGAACTTATATTTTATTTTAATATTTAATTATAGGATCGTTTTAAACTTAAGATTTATATTAATTCTGTATAGACCATTATACAGAATCCAAAGGTTAACTTTTATTGAATTATATTGAGTTCACAACTATCAAAGGAGAAACAATATTCTAACAATTCTAGGTAAAGAATCCAAATTCCCAGAATTATAAAAATATAGCACGAATTCTCAAGATTCATCAAATGAATCATCCTTAGGCGTAGGCGACAAAAATAAATTACTATTGTTTTCACTTTAAGATGATTCTTGTAATGATGTATATTTCAATCTCCTTTGGTTTTTATTCTATTTATTTTTAAATATTAAATTAAATCTATATTATTAGTAACATACGTTGAAGCATCAAATTAATCTACCAAGTATTAGAAAAATAATTTCTATAATATTAGATTTGAACCACATAACTTTTTATTTCAAATCAAATCTTATAATTTTTTCTTCATATAACTTTCATTGTTACACAAGTAACACTTTATTACTGAAGAAATTCCTTTATGAGTTTATATAGCAATTATAAACTCAGTGACTTTGCTTCATCCTTATTTTATTGTTATCCATCCTTGAGTAGAATTCAAAATGTTCTAAGTCTTGGGCTTACAACTTTGTCAATTATATTGAGGAGGTAATCTTAAATTCCTCAAATTCTATCATTTTTAGTCAGTTCTTTCATTGAGGTGTCAACTAATGACTTATCAAAAAATTTAAGTTGATCCTTAAATATTCTCATGTGCTAGTTGTAAAGCTCAGATCAAGTCTAAGTATCATCAAATTGAGTTTTTCTTGACCTTTCCCCATCATCACCTTAATTATTTATTCCACGAACTTTCAGTAAATAAGTCTGTATTCCTTTCAAATAATCTGATCAAGGTCTCACTCATTCAATATAACTTGTATATGCTCTCAAGCCATTTATTCCATAAAATATATTTCAGAAAATATAAGGATATTTATAAAAATACAATGAAGAAAGTACCACTGTAATAATATAACATCAATGCTTTGAGTTTTATAATGAATGTTGAACTATTGATATCATCAATATTTTACTTTCAATATTGATATATCTATTGTTCACACATATAATCATTTATGAAGGACTGATACCATCCTTGTGGAATAGTGTTAATATATTTGGGTATAGAACACTAAACTATAAGGATATCCAAAACAGTATTATCCTACCCCATCACATAATTATTCAAAATAGATTCTCCTTTGAGATTATCTAAATCTCCTAATTATGTGTGCCATTATGAATATTTTTTTTAATGTCATTTAGGACCAATCCCATAATGTATTTTATAGATTGTTGGTTTATGTCGGTGGATACAAGACCAATACAAAAATATAAAATACAATCTAAAATGTCCTATGAATGATAAAACTTTATTGTAATTCATATCCCATAAGCCTATCATCCCAGGCTACTTTGACAGCTACTGGTCAGATAAAACTTAGGAAAATAAATTACAAATAATATTTATCAAATTTCTTTAATATCATTTAGGATCAATTCCATAATGTATTTTATAAATTATTGGTCTAGGCCACTTTGGTGGCTGCAAGACCAATACATAAATATAAAATATAATCTAAAATATCTTATAAATAATAAAATTTTTATTGTAATTCATATTCCATAAACTTATCATCTCAGGCCACTTTGGCAACTACTGGTCAAATAAAACTTAGGAAGATGAATTACAAATAATATTCATTAATTTTTTTAAAATTCAATTTATGCTAAGTAATTCAATAATAGAACAACAACCATAATGATTATTGAATATTAATGAGCATAAAAAAAATTCATATGATAACTATAATCATGATAAAACATAAATCATGAAAAGCCTTTATGTGAAAATTAACTATCATTTCATAATTTTAAATATATACATATGAATAATCAAACAAATATTCAAGAACAATAATTGGATATTATTTACAACTTGCAATCAATGATTCATATATATTGATTAGTATAAGGAAAAAGTTATATGATAATTATAATCATGATAACACATAAATCATAAAAAGTCTTTATGTGAAAGATAACTATGATTTCACAATTTCAAATATATACATGTGAATAACCAAAAAAATATCAAAAAATAATAATTAGATTTTTTTATTTATCACATGTAATCAATAAATCATATGAAAAAAATATAAAAGAAACAATAATTTATATTTTTTTAATATATAAAATATTAAATTAAACTAATAAATTTTATTTAATTTGGGCAAGCCTAGAACCGGGTTTGATATTAACCCAATTAAATAAGTCGATCAAAATAAAAATTGATCAAAATTTAATCCTTTCTAAATTTGATCAAAATTAAATTTAATCCTTTTAAGGGTAAAACCATAAATATGAAGACAGAACATAAATCGAAATTATCATATTTGTAAAGGATAGAATTGTTAAAATATTAAAAGTATTTATAAGACCCTAATGGTAAAATTATAATTTTTGTTTAATGGTAAAACTATAATTTTTGCTTAATGGTAAAATAATAATTTTTTTTAAACCCTAATGGCAAAACTGTAATTTTTTGCTTAATGGCAAAACTGTAATTTTGTTGAACAACTGCCGTCACCTCCTGCGCAGCTACCGCCGGTGCAATGGCCTACACGTGCGCGGTTGCTGCCGGTGCGATCGTACCCACACGGGTTCTGCTTGCCGCGTCGCGGCTAATCAGAGTCCTATATGGGCATTTGCGGTCGATCGCTAACGCTATTATGACCGTCTGACGCAGGGTCAACGATTGGTGTTACCAATGATCGTCGTTTCCTTAACATCGCAACAAGCAAGCGATAAAACACGACGATAAATCAAAATAGATAGGAATACAGATTTGACAGAATTCGGATCATCTAAACATCGTAAATCAGAAAAATAACGGATCTAAAGTTTTGATTTCAAGAACCTGGGCTCTAATACCAATTGTAAGCATTAAAAAATCTTTTATCATGCTTTTATGATGTGGAAAACTTTAATTATAGGATCGAAATCAAACAACAATAGATCTGTTTTTACGATATGTACCTTTTGATACCATCCACAAAGAAAGGGAAAAAATCTCTGATCTGAATACCTTACTTTAGATCCAACACCTCTGCCAATCTGCTAGGAGAACTAGACTCATTCTCCTCTCTTCCTATCCTTTCACTGGACCACTTTAATTGATAGTTCAGGGAGATTGAGAGGGAGAATGTAATCTCTCAATCGATGTCTATGAAATATTTTCTTTTATGCAACTTTTACATGCATCTGTATTGTTATTCTTTATGCAACTCTTAGATGCTTCTGTGTTGCTTTTGTCGCTTTAAGTCCCATGAGATTTTGTCTATTTATAGACGAAAGCAGAGGGTCTAGGATAAATTATTAGGAGAGTTACTTCCATCAAGAACATCCTCTAAGGTATTCTATCAAAATATGAATTTTTTTTCTATTGACCAATACTTATATGAGAATCTAATTAATTATATCATATATTTTATTCGATTATAACGAGCCATATAATTTAACATTAACTACTGAGTTCCACGATGAAAAAGAAAGAAAAAGGACGGTGAAAAGGGAGTCTTAACTACTGCTAAGTTCCACAATGTGCTTGAATGATGGTAAAAATAAGGAAAAAGGACAATGAAAGCGTTGAGTATAGATAAAGTATTCATTCCACATTTTCTGCATGGTGATGCTAATTATGAACAAGGAAGGAGACACAGAAACATAAACCTGCAGTACCCTCTTCCGAGTCGTCTGGGCTTGAGGACAAACCCACATGTCTCATTCAAAGAACACACTTGAATTCAAGTTTTGTCTACTTATATGATTGGCTTCTTCTGCTGCTGCGATCTTTTCTCTCCTTGAACACATTTGTCGCGTCACGGTTTGATTCTTTTAGCTTTCTTGGGAATGCAGTAAATTCTGACATTTTGCCTTCTGGTATTTTGAAGATTCAGCACGTAAAATGTGTCATGTACTGCATGCGGGATTTGCTGTTTATTTGGTTAACTTGAACTCAGATTTTGCTCATTTAAATTATTTTCTTACTAAACCATAGTTGAGCTACGCATTGTCCTTATCCAAGCTACAAGTCTACCATCCTTGGGTCTGTCCTCCATGTTCATCTGTAGCATTCAGATAGAGAGTCATTTCAGTAGTAGAAGCTAGAAGACTAAGAAGCTGAGGTGACTGGCTAAACTAAGAGTTATTATCAACATTTAATACATCAGATCGAGAATAACATACATACACACAGAGAGAGCAACAGTGGTAGCATCCAGCAGACCACCAAGAAGAAGATGGGGGGCGACTGGTTAAAACAAGAAGTAGAGCACAAATGGAGAATGCAAGAAAAGCTAGAGTTCCTAAACTCACACCACTAGCCCAAGGCTCTGGGAGAGCCTCAGGGACAGGAAGCACAAGTCGATAAGCAACAGGCCAACTCCCACCACCCTCTCCAGCTTCATGTCCATCCTCGCCAACGTCACCAGGGCCCACGACAATCCCCCAGTCATGAATCCCAAGATCTCGGCAATGGAGTTGCCCCATGCAAGCACTGTCAGCCCTAGGATTGCAGGGTTCACTGCAAGAATGTAGTCCAAGGATTCCAGCAGCCCTACCAACTCCTCAGCTACGATGCAAGTGCACAGAACACTCATCAAGAACCCTCCTGCTAACCAAGGGTATAAGCAGTTCCTTGGTGGACTCTCGTTCATGGTGGAGTGCAGCGCAAGGAGACCTGAAACACCGCCGCCCGGGCTTCCATAGAGACATATGGTGAAACCATCATGGGATCCTATTCCCCTTCTCTTGGAACTGCACAGGGCTATCACAAGGATCGGTGCTAATGTGGCCGAAGAGACGGCATACATCCCTGACCACCTCTGCTCTGACACATCCGGTATGGTTATCATCCTTGGAAGATCGAGAGGCATGCCTATGAGGTAAAGCAACAACTTCAAACATGGGGAAGCCATTGCCTGAAGCCAACGGTAGGTTGACGGGTCTTGGCCATCCGTTTCTTCTTCTTCCTTTTCCAGGATCGACGTCACCAGGTCGTCGTACTTCTGGCGATAGAAGTGCGTCACCGACACCACCGAGGCGTCTACGAGGTACAGGCACGCAAACACCATTGCACCCCAGATGGTGATCCTCCCCACTAGTAGGATCACGAGGAGGGGCGAGAGCACGACGATGAAGGAGCACACATCACGGACGAAGCTCGACTTGTCGATGCGGACCGACCGGGAAGAAGAGGGAGAACCGAGGTTGATGACGCCGATGACGACACAGGAGACGTAGAACGCGCCACCCAGCACGCTTCTCAGCCCCAGCTCACCGGAGCCGAAGCTGAACGACACGACGCCGGCCAGCACATCAGGCGAGCCATTACCCAGTGACAGCAGCGTTGCACCAGCTACAACAGGAGAGAAGTTAAGAACCCTAGACAAGTTCTCCACCGAGAAGCACAAGTACTGCGAGGCTGTGTTGCCCAACAAGTAGAACAGCACGAGAAGCCACAGGGCAAGGAGAGCACAGGCTAATGGAGGATGACTCCCGAAGAGGCAGTAGAAGAGGTGGAGATAGTTGACGTAGCCCTGCGACAAGCATGAACTGTAGCCGCCGATGTAAAGGCACTCGGAATGGTTGTCTTTGAGATTGTGCAGGCCGGGGCACCCGGGGAGAGCCTGAGTGCTTGTGACATGGACGGAGGTGGTAGGAGAACGGATATGGACCGTGAAGAAGAAGCACAAGAGGGGGAGGAAAGGTGTGTTCACCAAGGCTTTGAACTTGTCTGAGAGCACAAATGCCATCGAATTGTGCAGCATGTCTGCACAATTAAGAGAAGTTCATTGGAGTTAGAGGAAGATCTAATGAGAGTGGGAAGAAACCAGGAATTCTCAGAGATTTATAGCCAAAGTTTTGTCCTATCATGTCTGCAGTTGGGGGGGTGGGGGCTGAGAAAAAAAAAGAAAAAAGAAGGATACATCACAGTACAAGGGGAAAATATTACAATACAAAAGACTGCAATACCTCTTGCCGCCACTGTGGACAAAAGTATGATGTTTCCAGGAAACTGCAGGAGAGCTAACACACAAAATGCACACAGAAATCTACATCAAAGGATAAAAGCCGATGTTTCCGCAAAGTCTCAGTTATGTGGCACATCGAACAGCAGAAGATTGGCCTCTCATGCTCCGCTTGGTCCCAGTTTTGCACCACATTATTGTCGCATCAGTGTCATTGTATCAATGGCTTTATGTACTGACAGAAACAAAGAGGGCCATTCTACCGTGTACATCGTGAGCAGTTCTTGTGGCAGTGACTGCATGGTTTTGATTTTGTCTGTGAAAAATGAGAGTAATCAGATGATGCAAATCAGCAAATCATTTAAGAATTAGATCGGACACACAAGTAGCATCTCCCACCATCACCGTTCATTTTATAATCCCTTTTTTTTCACTGTATATAAACATTTCTTTTTATTTTGCAATAATAATTAGCTTTTGATTTAAGAAATACGATATATCTATATATATATATATATACACACTTCACGTTAATATTTTTGCATTTAAACATTTTTAATATTATTTTTACTACTCTCATTAGATGAGGCAAGTTAATAACCTTAATAATGCATGTGAAAAAAGATTTAGGAATACATAACAAGATTTTACTAAAAATAATAAAAATCTAATATTTAATTTAACTAAATATATTATTTCGGGTGCATGTGTATAAGAAGTTGATGTGATAAAAAAAAAAAAAAGAAGACTTTGACATTTGCTGGAGGGCCAAAGTTGACTCTGATATAAGCTTTATGATTAATAATACTAAGGTTGAGTGACATTCACGGTATAATCTTTTCGACGCTCAAGTCCAAAATCGACAAGAGCAAAATAATTTTAACAAATAATCATCGGCCTAAGTTATCATGGTATATTAAGCATTTTATAGTAGGTTTAACTAAGAAAAATATTCTTTTTATATTTTTCTTTTGTCCTCCTTATGTTGATTAGGCTATCACGTGTTAAGCTTTTGTTGGTATGAATATTTTTTCTATCTTTTGTCTTTTCTAAAAGTATACTTCATAAGTGTTATTTGAGGGATACGAAATTGCACCATATGCTAATTCTTCTTTTAGCATAAAAAATTATAGTGTAAATATCAATGATGTATAAAAAATTATAGTGTAAATCTAATTTGACTTGTATTAAAAAATAATAATAATAATGTGATTGAAAATGAGTTCGAACACTTTTTGACAATTGAGATGAACTTATGTGCATGCACTATGATCGATATGTATAAAAACCCAAATTAGGTGTGATCGTTAGTATAGTTCCTTCGATAGATTAAATAATTTTAATCAACAATAACTTACCTTAATTGTCATGATAGTCTAAGGGAACATTCTTTTAATATTTATTCGTTATAATTGGACTATCGCTTATCAAGCACTTATTGATGCGAATAATTTCTCAATCAATATCCTTAATAATATTCATCAATAAAACTTAAATTATTGTATTAATATATGACGATGGAAGTTAAATTACAACAAATAATTGCAAAACCTGACGTGAAGTTTTATAAGATCCACCTTGATGTTAAAATTGTATGCACATGTATCCTTCTAAATTAATATAAAAAAATATGTACACTGACTCCAACCCACAATCTACAAACCATACAACAATTGACACATTTCTTTGGTAGACATTATTGAATACCCACGTATACAAATCAATATCACAACATCTCCGACCTCTCTTCCACATAACGCCATCGCAAGTACGTGTAGATCAAACGTCACAAGTGCCTTGATGCTGCCCATTTGCAATCTTAATGCGTCTCTCCCTCCAATGAGCCGTTGATTCATACACGATCACCGCAAACTTGGTTATCTTTCACAGGTGTTGCAGATTTGGTAATTTTGATGCCAACCAAGGAGAAGAGACAAAAGGCAACAGTAGAAAGGGGGATGCTTTTGTGAATGGGGTTCTTTTTCCTGCTTGGAATCTGCCTTCTTCCCTTGCCTTCCATTGGGAGAAAGAAGTAGGGGGGGTGTGTGAGCGAGAGAGAGGTAAAAAACCCCACCTTTTCGGTGAGGAAGCAAGGGGGATCCGGGAGGATGTCGACGCCGGCGAGGAAGAGGTTGATGCGGGATTTCAAGAGGCTGCAGCAGGATCCGCCGGCGGGGGTCAGTGGCGCGCCGCAGGACAACAACATCTTGCTCTGGAACGCGGTCATCTTCGGGTGAGACGCCCTATCCCTACCTTGATCTCCGTGTTTTCTTGGGTAAAGATTGAATCTTGATGGTGATGTGGTCTTGGTTGTGACTGCAGCCCTGATGATACTCCGTGGGATGGAGGTTAGTCGATCGATTTGTGCTGTAAATTTCACATCTTTAGCTGTTGTTGCTGTGGGTTTGAGACGGATCTTTTGCTTTTTGGTGGGGTTTTGCTTGTTTTGAATCATGAATGATATGGGTTCGTTACGTGATTAGATTTTTGAGAGCTAGATATCATTCTTACCTGCAAAATTTACCGAGTTCCTTTGATAACATGTCATATTCTATTTCTCTTGTCCTGCCTATTCTTATATGCTCTTTGGGTTAATCAAAACACAGTTTCCTTTTCTTTAGGGCTAATTTTTCGAGCCTTAGTTAATGTGATGTTATCTATATCCATATTCGTCTGCAAAATATGTGACTCCAAAAGAATTCTACTTACATCACATATCTGAAGGACGTTCATATTGTAATAAAAAATTTGCTTTTTTTAAGGGCTCAGCAAAATCCTCAATTGTGATATGATTGCCTAATTTTGAAGAGACCATTTCTAATTAATCTGGGACCGTTAGCTAGTTAAACTTGTCCACTTGCATATGAATCCTTCAAGTTAGTTTGCATATGCAATGTGCCCATCGCTAACAAGTTAGAGTGCCTTGATTTGTCTATATTAGTCCTCTAAGTTAGAAAGCTGTTGGGTTTGTTGATAACCTTATCTTTTCTGACATTCTAGATGCTTTTCATGGGGAACTTCTTGATGACTATTTAGTTCCTCAAGCCAAGCTTTCTTATTTTGTTGCCATATATCTTAATTGTCATACTTTTGGTGGAAAGTCTTTTACACCTTGTTTGTATATTTATTTCATATCAATTTTATCTCTAATAATATAATGTTTGCTTGACCAAGACACTACAACATCAATAAACAGTTAATTTCTTGGGAAATCTTAATTCTTAACCATAGATCTAGAGCTTTTAGATTGGTTTTATTGTTATCTAGCAATGCAAAGTTCTGGCAAGGATTTTTGGAATTGGAAGTTAAGCTTCCCAACATCTTAGAGAACCTAAATGTGCATGAGTTTTTACAGTTTTCTTGAAATACAGCGAAAGGATCAGAGGCATACAGCTCACACCAACTTTGGTGGTGGAAGCTGGAATATATGAACATCAAACCAATGAATGATGTATCAAGAAGAAATAAAGATTCACGAAATTAGTAAAACATGTGGTTAATTTGAAAATGTTCAAAAGGGGCATCCTTTTCAACAATGCTGCAAAAAAAAGCAAAAAATAATTGCTTGTTAAGACTCCAGCATGACAAAATGTGAGACAGGAACTTAGGCCAACCGATTTAGTAGAAAGTTCAAATGAAGGAATAAAGTACAGACAATAATCTGTGACGGCTTTGCTCAAAATACAAATAGAGGACCACAACTCTGTGGGTGGGTCACTTAAAGCAGCACTGAAATGGGTAGCTTTTGCTTTATCAAAAAGAAGAGGATCAACTTCAAAATCTCTATTTTCTCAACTTCATACCTGAGTTGTCATGTCTATTACTTTGTTATCCCATTCATTTCAACTCCTCATGTCCTCATATGTTTGGCGATTGCCCAATTTTCTCTTATTCGGTTCTCTATAACTTTGTAAATTTATGTTGCTTCCCTGTTAAGACAACTAATTTTCATTTCTAATTTTCCTGGTTGTCCTTAATCATCATTGTCAAAGTTAATTTTATTAAGTTAATCCTGCTGATCAAGGTACATTTTCATCTGTGCAGTGAGGATTTGTAATCCTCCTTTTGTGAGCTCGGAACAATGCAAAACATTTTACGTATGAGGGGAACACCTTGTGTCTTTCCTCATCCAGTTGATATCCAACATCCCCTGGTCTATCTTTGGTTTCTGATATGCAACTGCACATCCCAAAGATGGTGATATTGACAGTTGCCCAAACCGATAAATATTTTCATCTTGCTTTGTAGGTCAAAGACAATTGTCTCTGCTCCTTGCCTGTTCCAGTAAGAACAATTCTTTCTGAATTAAAAGAATATCTCTAGGGCTTCTGCTCATATTCAGATAGGTGAAACTTTTGAGGAATCAAGTAATCAATAAAAGCAAGTTGTTAATTTGTATCGAAGGACGAAGTAATAGCACATAAGTATATTAACTCTTGTAGGTGTTTATGAATTCCTTGATGGCTCCAAATTGCTCATTATATTTATCCCTTTTGAAAATTGTAATTCTTTAAGCCTAACCCTTTAGCTGCCTACCCATTCATGCTTTTCTTTGGTTTGTATGCCATTGCTTTCATTTGTAGCATTTAATCTGAGAATTTACACTCCTATAGTTGAATTCATCATTAAATTTTATTGCAGAAGCAAAAGCTATTACTCTTGGAATCTTTTAATTGGTATATAATCTTGTCTTTCAACTTATAGCAGAATAATGTGCTTGCTCTCCAGCATAACCATGGTTGTTCTCTTCCCTGCTTAGCTATGAACAATGATCATGGCTCAGTAGTAACAACTGAGCTACATGATACACAACGATAACCCATATTGGATGGCATCCCATGTTGCCCAGCGCTGGTTACAATTGTTACCTTAGATGAGGCCCTATAGCAATAAGGTGGAGTCTGGTACCGAGATGGAACAGCGTATGATTATTGTAACTTTAAATTAACTTTCTGGTCCTACAACAATGATTTTATTTTAGCACCGCTCCCTTGAAATTTGAAGTGTTAAGAACCTTTAGCCACTTTATAGTTCCTTTGCTGGTGCCATGTTTTATGTGTTGCTCTTTTGGTCAACTTACTCATCGAGGAATTAAAGCCTCAAATTTTTATGACTGTTTCAAGTACCCTTCTTCTGAACCAACACTCTTTTAACATGAGTGTGAGTAACTGAAAACTCAAAAGGCTTACTGCATGTCTGCTAGCCTTGTAGTCTATGGAAATGGTGACTGGGATACAGCTAATATGGACAGCTTTGTCGATTTCCATTTAGAATATCTAAATTTAGGTCTGCTGGTATATGTGAAGGCATGTTATGAAGTATTCATGTTACATTTCTTTATCATTGCTTGCTACAAATTTCTGCTTCATACCTAAAAATTTTCATGTTCATTCTATCTATAATGCAGGGACATTTAAACTGACTCTGCAGTTCACTGAGGATTACCCGAATAAGCCCCCAACTGTGCGGTTTGTCTCACGAATGTTTCATCCAAACAGTAAGTTTTGCTTCTGATTAGGATATTCACTGTTTTTTACTGTTAATTGGCATGTTTTCCGATGAAGCTTCTATTGGTTTAAACTGGCACATGATGTCTCTGCGTATTCTGAGTCAACTTTTAATAGCAAGAGAGTACCAATACTCAGATGGTTCAATACTTCTGCTTGTTATTATTCATATTAGTAGGTTGTGTAAGAGAAGAGACTCACTGTAACAATAATGCCATGGTACGGATCAGTTTATGCAGATGGAAGCATTTGCCTGGATATTTTACAGAATCAATGGAGTCCAATCTATGATGTTGCTGCAATATTGACTTCCATTCAGGTTAGTGTTTTGGCATATTGCCACGTTTCGAAAGCAATGATATGTGCAGTTTTTGAATAACAAAACTTCCACTATATAATACAAAAATTAATAATTTTAATTCTGCTTGCATTGATCTTGTGTACCACTCTCGATTCATGACCACAGCTTGACGGTAGCACCGTTTGTTTACCATGTCCAATGTTCAAGGAATTTTGTGAGCTTGCAAATCCATAGAATCTAGCATTAGCTAAATCTTATTCAGCATGACTGCACATTTATTGGTCAAATTTCACACTGTTGCTATTGGGTTCCTTTGGCCTCTAGAATATTCTTGAGGAGACAAATTACTTTGCTAGCATTTCTCAGGCATATGCATGAATAGAGTGAAAGTAATAGATAAGATAGAAATCCTCGTAGTCAATTCACATTACACCTGATAAGTCCTGGGTGTCTCCCATATTTTGTTGAATTTCTGGAATCGGCCAATGCTCTGAGTTCCTATTGAGCATGGTGCAACATTACATTATTTCATCTATATCGCACCTAATAAGTTACTGTCTTCTTAGATATCTTTATGATCATTAGCACCACATTGATTAATATGATTTCTTAGATGCCATTTGGAGTACAACTGGAATAAAGATAAGTATTCAGAAGTTGGCTCTCCGACTAAAATGTTCAAAATAAGGTTCTAAGAACAAACAAGTTATATATAGTAAATTCAATTATATATGATGTTGAATATCTTTTAACAAACAATTTATATATAGTAATTTTAACTTTCTATTTATATATATATATACACACTTTAAAAAAGGGGACCCAAAAAAAAATATAGATACAAAGAAAAATATTTTACACATTAAAATAAATCTGCACCAACCGGGAACCGAACCCGGATGCGGACCGTGGCAAGGTACTATTCTACCACCAGACCCCTGATGCGCTACTATATATCGTTTTGACTAACATTATATATATAGTAAGATTCACTTTATATATATATATATATACCCTTTTAGAAAGGGGACCCGAAAACCAATATAGATAAAAAGCAATCGAATTTTTACACACTAAAACAGATCTGCACCAGCCGGGAATCGAACCCGGGTCTGTACCGTGGCAGGGTACTATTCTACCACTAGACCACTGGTGCTACGTTGTGTAGATTTCATAATAGTTTATATATTTAATTCTTATTAATATAACTTCAGAATACGCCAACAACTAAGCCTGCTCTGCAACGTTCACCCTCTCTTGGTAACACAACGAAGAGCACTCTGAGAAAACAATCTGAACTCCATCGCCATTAATGGACAGCAGCAGTAGTACTGCAACCTGCTAGCTTGCCCTTCCCCGGATATCATGGAGACTTCTCAGTTCTCTCCACTGCAATCTTCCCCCACTTCTCCTCCGTGACACAAACAACAATGGTAACTGACAGACTCCACGAAGCAACTGCAAATGGCTTGAGTCATCTCTCCTCGGAGAGTTTGAGCGCCCTCATGCATGCTTCCTCCCACAGATCTGCACAAGAGAATTGGATCCTCCACTAATGTACACATGGCAACAGTTCATCTTGGATCCCGAGTTTACCTGCTGTCGTGTCACAAGATTGCAACAAGAGATAATTAACCTGAGGCTTGCAACAAGATTCCCTGTCACTGCCTGCTGTGTTGCCTGGTAGAAAACTTATATTAACAATGTTTCGTTATATTTGCGAGACGAAGATTGAGATAAAGATAGGATGAATCACGCTCTGACAAGCCATGCCTGAATCAAACGAAGGTCTGAGTGGGTGAAGCAAGCTAAGCTGATGAACTCTTCTTAACCCTTAGGAGTTAAAAGGGTTAAACTTATGCATAATCTCATGCTTAAACTTATGCATCATATTGTGAGAGTCCTAACTGTAAGCATAAAAAAAAATCTTTTATCATGCTTCTATGATGCGAAAAATTTTAATTCTAAGATCGAAATCAAACAATAATAGATCTGTTTTTACGATATGTACCTTTTGATGTCATCCGCAAAGAAAAGAAAAAAATCTATGATCTGAATACCTTCCTTTAGATCCAATGTTTCTGCCAATCTGCCTATCTTTTCACAGGACCATTTTAATTAATGGCTCAGGAAGATTGAGAGAGACTGTAATCTCTCAATCGATGTCTGTGAAATATTTTCTTTTATGCAACTCTTAGATGCATCTGTGTTGCTAGTCGTTACGCAACTCTTAGATGCTTCTGTGTTGCTTCTGTTGCTTTAAGTCCCATAAGGTCCTGTCTATTTATAGGCGAGAGCAGAGGGTCTAGGAAAAGTTATTATGAGAGTTCCTTCCATCAAGGGCATCCCCTAAGGTATCCTACCAAAATATGGACTTCTTTTCTATTGACCGATATTGATATCAGAATCCAATTAATTATATCATATATTTTATCCGATTATAACGGGTCACATAATCTAACATTCTCCCACTTGACCCATTAATTGATAAAATATAAAAGATATTCAAAATATAAAATAAATAAAATAATTTTTTTTGAAAATAATTTTACCTAATTATATCCTGAAAATTTTGAAAAGCATTTTATACATGGCCATGAATTTTTAAAATAAGCCAATAAATCTAATAAACATAATAATATTATATTAACCCTAACCATCAATGCGAGTCATAGCGGTTGTATATCATCAATGTTATACTCCCTTCTATGTACTACAACATTGTTAGTCTTTCCTAATATAGTCCATAATGACTCATATAATTTGTTTTGTTAAGACAATCCTATTGTCACATTCAACCATAATATGTACATACATAACTATGAACAAGATAGAAAAATAAATAACTTTAAGTACGTAAATAAAAATGTCAATTACATGTCGACTCAAATATGTATCACTATATCCTTTATGGGTTGCTCAAAAACCCAATCATAAGAACATGTTCTTTTAAAACACTTTAGGCTGTAAGTCCTAAGTAAATGGATCAAATCAATACAGTGAAACTCAAGTAATTAATTGACATTAGATGTTTCTGGACTCGTCTTCTCTAACCATCAGGTACTTTCTACCATATTGCATAGAAATGCAATAGCACTTGTCATTCTTAGAGAAGAAAACTACTGTAATATCACAAAATATCTTCAGCGACTTGACAATTGAGTTTAACCACACCAAGTCCTGAGATAAAATTTCACAGTTATAAAGTTTGATTAGTGGCTTCAAAACATACCACAAAATCAACTTTCATTATTAATAATAATAAAATAATAAATTATCCCTCTAATTGATATAGATATTAACTATAAGGTGGACTTCCTATTATTGAGGTAATTTATAGAATCAACATTTAAAAATACCATCATTTCAAACGATATAATTTCACACTTGTAAGCATATAATCCTTCGTCCCTTCTAGATATCTTATTACTTTTCTTTGCAGTCCTTTAATATTTTTCACTTCTGGATAACTCAAATATCTACCCAGTATTCTAACTGAAAAAACTGATATCTATTCTGACATAGGCTTGAGCATAGACCTTCAACTGCGCATATATAAAGAATATTTTTTTATCTAATTTTTTTCAATTCATTTTAAAGCACTCACTTTTGACTAAAATTTTACTTTTATGATTTGTTGAACAAAGTTGTATATTAAATCATCTCAAGACTCGGTTAATATATTCTTTCTGAGATAATTTTAATAATCATTGAGATATATCCCTAAGTATCTCAATACTAATAATATAAGATGTCTCATTCATATCAACCGTCTTAAATTCTTAGTGATAATTTCTTGGTTTAGTATAATAAACCAAGTCACTATTGGCAATGCAAATATTATCTACATATATGATCAATATAATAAACTTGCTCCCATTGATCTTTAGATATAAATACCGATTAACAGTATTTTTTTTTAAATATGAAGAAATCAATGATATTAACAATCTTTATATACATCATTGTCTAGAAGCTTGTTTAAGATCATAAATAGATTCTTAAATTTACATGTCAAATTTATATTTCTTTCATTTTCTCTGTGAGTCATTCAGAATAACTTATGGAAAACTAGATCCTTAATTAGAAATTTGTTTTCATATCATTATGATGTAACTCAAACTCATAATGAGTCACTAATGTCATGACGATTCTTAACGAGTTCCTTTAACAACTATATGTCTCGTTATAATCGATACATTTTTTATGAGTAAAATCTATAATCATATAAAAACTAAAAATCTGACCATTATATCGTTTGACATTGTCCTTTAAGTCATATTTATATAATAAAATCTTTTACAATTATTGACAATTCGATTTAATTCATCAAACACCATTCGTTATTGATTTTAACTTTTCTTATATTGTATCATATTACTTTTCAGAATCGTTACCTTTCATGACCTGTGAAAACAATAAGGGATCTATTCTGATTCCTATATCAAAATATAATTCTTATAGATATACCACATAATCATAAATGATAGGATTCCTTTTCCATTGAAAAATTTTTAAGGCTGTCAATTGTGTTTATTCTACAAAAGACCATTATCAGCGATATCAATATAATGTGGGAGTTTGATAATATTATTTTGTTGTTCACCTTTATCAAATTATTTAAATAATTTGAGTAATAATAATAATTTCTCAAATAATAAAGGAGTATCAACATGTATCTCCTCTATATCAAAATTAAATTTCGAGATTTTTTTTTACTCCGACTGATTCGTTATTTTATAGGAACTTTATATTACCAGATTTAACTATCCTCGTATTATGATTAGAGTAATAAGACATGTACATTTTTTTAATTTTTTTAAATAAAAAATAAAATATTTAGAAATAGTTATTAAATTTAATTTTTTTTATGTGAGTTGAAGATCCTTATCTCTATAGGACAATCCTAAATATGTAAATATCTTAAGTTATGTTTCATATCATTTCATAACTCAAAAGAAGTCATGTAATTTACTTACTAGAAACCTCATTTAAGATATACATAGTTGTCCTTAGAGTTTCTTCTCACATTGATTTGGGTATTAAAGAATAACAATCATGCTTTAACCATATTTATAAGTGTACAATTATACCTTTCAGCAATTATGTTCTACTATGACACATCCGTAAATCATACTTTGAATACATATAACTTGATTTTTCAAGAATATAGTAAAAGAACTAGAATGATAATTGGATCAATCATGAATATCATAAAATCTATCACCCCTATCATATATGATAATTTTAACTTTTCTATCTAATTGTCTCTCGATCTTATTTATGTACACTTTAAAAGTGTCAACGGTCTGAGACTTTACATGAATTAGATATATATAAAATTATATCTCAATAGGTTATCTATATAGTGATAAAATATCTCTCTTTAATGAGATAAAAATATAGAGTGACTCGCAGATGTAAGCATAATCTCAAGGAGTTTATGAACTTATATTTTATTTTAATATTTAATTATAGGATCGTTTTAAACTTAAGATTTATATTAATTCTGTATAGACCATTATACAGAATCCAAAGGTTAACTTTTATTGAATTATATTGAGTTCACAACTATCAAAGGAGAAACAATATTCTAACAATTCTAGGTAAAGAATCCAAATTCCCAGAATTATAAAAATATAGCACGAATTCTCAAGATTCATCAAATGAATCATCCTTAGGCGTAGGCGACAAAAACAAATTACTATTGTTTTCACTTTAAGATGATTCTTGTAATGATGTATATTTCAATCTCCTTTGGTTTTTATTCTATTTATTTTTAAATATTAAATTAAATCTATATTATTAGTAACATACGTTGAAGCATCAAATTAATCTACCAAGTATTAGAAAAATAATTTCTATAATATTAGATTTGAACCACATAACTTTTTATTTCAAATCAAATCTTATAATTTTTTCTTCATATAACTTTCATTGTTACACAAGTAACACTTTATTACGAAGAAATTCCTTTATGAGTTTATATAGCAATTATAAACTCAGGTGACTTTGCTTCATCCTTATTTTATTGTTATCCATCCCTTGAGTAGAATTCAAAATGTTCTAAGTCTTGGGCTTACAACTTTGTCAATTATATTGAGGAGGTAATCTTAAATTCCTCAAATTCTATCATTTTTAGTCAGTTCTTTCATTGAGGTGTCAACTAATGACTTATCAAAAAATTTAAGTTGATCCTTAAATATTCTCATGTGCTAGTTGTAAACTGTACTGAAGTCTAAGTATCATCAAATTGAGTTTTTCAGACCTTTCCTGATCAGTCACCTTAATTATTTATTCCACAGAACTTTCAGTAAATAAGTCTGTATTCCTTTCAAATAATCTGATCAAGGTCTCACTCATTCAATATAACTTGTATATGCTCTCAAGCCATTTATTCCATAAAATATATTTCAGAAAATATAAGGATATTTATAAAAATACAATGAAGAAAGTACCACTATAATAATATAACATCAATGCTTTGAGTTTTATAATGAATGTTGAACTATTGATATCATCAATATTTTACTTTCAATATTGATATATCTATTGTTCACACATATAATCATTTATGAAGGACTGATACCATCCTTGTGGAATAGTGTTAATATATTTGGGTATAGAACACTAAACTACAAGGATATCCAAAACAGTATTATCCTACCCCATCACATAATTATTCAAAATAGATTCTCCTTTGAGATTATCTAAATCTCCTAATTATGTGTGCCATTATGAATATTTTTTTTAATGTCATTTAGGACCAATCCCATAATGTATTTTATAGATTGTTGGTTTATGTCGGTGGATACAAGACCAATACAAAAATATAAAATACAATCTAAAATGTCCTATGAATGATAAAACTTTATTGTAATTCATATCCCATAAGCCTATCATCCCAGGCTACTTTGACAGCTACTGGTCAGATAAAACTTAGGAAAATAAATTACAAATAATATTTATCAAATTTCTTTAATATCATTTAGGATCAATTCCATAATGTATTTTATAAATTATTGGTCTAGGCCACTTTGGTGGCTGCAAGACCAATACATAAATATAAAATATAATCTAAAATATCTTATAAATAATAAAATTTTTATTGTAATTCATATTCCATAAACTTATCATCTCAGGCCACTTTGGCAACTACTGGTCAAATAAAACTTAGGAAGATGAATTACAAATAATATTCATTAATTTTTTTAAAATTCAATTTATGCTAAGTAATTCAATAATAGAACAACAACCATAATGATTATTGAATATTAATGAGCATAAAAAAAATTCATATGATAACTATAATCATGATAAAACATAAATCATGAAAAGCCTTTATGTGAAAATTAACTATCATTTCATAATTTTAAATATATACATATGAATAATCAAACAAATATTCAAGAACAATAATTGGATATTATTTACAACTTGCAATCAATGATTCATATATATTGATTAGTATAAGGAAAAAGTTATATGATAATTATAATCATGATAACACATAAATCATAAAAAGTCTTTATGTGAAAGATAACTATGATTTCACAATTTCAAATATATACATGTGAATAACCAAAAAAATATCAAAAAATAATAATTAGATTTTTTTATTTATCACATGTAATCAATAAATCATATGAAAAAAATATAAAAGAAACAATAATTTATATTTTTTTAATATATAAAATATTAAATTAAACTAATAAATTTTATTTAATTTGGGCAAGCCTAGAACCGGGTTTGATATTAACCCAATTAAATAAGTCGATCAAAATAAAAATTGATCAAAATTTAATCCTTTCTAAATTTGATCAAAATTAAATTTAATCCTTTTAAGGGTAAAACCATAAATATGAAGACAGAACATAAATCGAAATTATCATATTTGTAAAGGATAGAATTGTTAAAATATTAAAAGTATTTATAAGACCCTAATGGTAAAATTATAATTTTTGTTTAATGGTAAAACTATAATTTTTGCTTAATGGTAAAATAATAATTTTTTTTAAACCCTAATGGCAAAACTGTAATTTTTTGCTTAATGGCAAAACTGTAATTTTGTTGAACAATCGCTAGTCGCCTCTGCGCAATACTGCCATCACGTCTGAATGGCCTACACGTGCGCTTGTTGTCGCCGGTGCGATCGCGATCGTACCCACGGGGGTTCTTGCGCCGCGCGCGGCGCTAATCTGTAGAGTCTATGGGCATTGCGGTCAGGCGATCGCCAACTACCTATGACCGTCGCAGATGAGGTCAACAGCGATGGTGTTACAACAGATCGCGATCGTCATTTTTTCCTTAACATCGCAACAAGCAAGCGATAAAACACGACGATAAATCAAAATAGATAGAATACTGATTTGTGAGTCGGATCATCTAAACATCGTAAATCGAGAAAAATAACGGATCTAAAGTTTTGATTTCAAGAACCTGGGCTCTAATACCAATTGTAAGCATTAAAAAATCTTTTATCATGCTTTTATGATGTGGAAAACTTTAATTATAGGATCGAAATCAAACAACAATAGATCTGTTTTTAGATCCAACAACATGCTTTTGATACCATCCACAAAGAAAGGGAAAAAATCTATGATCTGAATACCTTACTTTAGATCCAACACCTCTGCCAATCTGCTAGGAGAACTAGACTCATTCTCCTCTCTTCCTATCCTTTCACTGGACCACTTTAATTGATAGTTCAGGGAGATTGAGAGGGAGAATGTAATCTCTCAATCGATGTCTATGAAATATTTTCTTTTATGCAACTTTTACATGCATCTGTATTGTTATTCTTTATGCAACTCTTAGATGCTTCTGTGTTGCTTTTGTCGCTTTAAGTCCCATGAGATTTTGTCTATTTATAGACGAAAGCAGAGGGTCTAGGATAAATTATTAGGAGAGTTACTTCCATCAAGAACATCCTCTAAGGTATTCTATCAAAATATGAATTTTTTTTCTATTGACCAATACTTATATGAGAATCTAATTAATTATATCATATATTTTATTCGATTATAACGAGCCATATAATTTAACATTAACTACTGAGTTCCACGATGAAAAAGAAAGAAAAAGGACGGTGAAAAGGGAGTCTTAACTACTACTAAGTTCCACAATGTGCTTGAATGATGGTAAAAATAAGGAAAAAAGACAATGAAAGCGTTGAGTATAGATAAAGTATTCATTCCACATTTTCTGCATGGTGATGCTAATTATGAACAAGAAAAGGAGACACAGAAACATAAACCTGCAGTACCCTCTTCCGAGTCGTCTGGGCTTGAGGACAAACCCACATGTCTCATTCAAAGAACACACTTGAATTCAAGTTTTGTCTACTTATATGATTGGCTTCTTCTGCTGCTGCGATCTTTTCTCTCCTTGAACACATTTGTCGCGTCACGGTTTGATTCTTTTAGCTTTCTTGGGAATGCAGTAAATTCTGACATTTTGCCTTCTGGTATTTTGAAGATTCAGCACGTAAAATGTGTCATGTACTGCATGCGGGATTTGCTGTTTATTTGGTTAACTTGAACTCAGATTTTGCTCATTTAAATTATTTTCTTACTAAACCATAGTTGAGGTACGCATTGTCCTTATCCAAGCTACAAGTCTACCATCCTTGGGTCTGTCCTCCATGTTCATCTGTAGCATTCAGATAGAGAGTCATTTCAGTAGTAGAAGCTAGAAGACTAAGAAGCTGAGGTGACTGGCTAAACTAAGAGTTATTATCAACATTTAATACATCAGATCGAGAATAACATACATACACACAGAGAGAGCAACAGTGGTAGCATCCAGCAGACCACCAAGAAGAAGATGGGGGGCGACTGGTTAAAACAAGAAGTAGAGCACAAATGGAGAATGCAAGAAAAGCTAGAGTTCCTAAACTCACACCACTAGCCCAAGGCTCTGGGAGAGCCTCAGGGACAGGAAGCACAAGTCGATAAGCAACAGGCCAACTCCCACCACCCTCTCCAGCTTCATGTCCATCCTCGCCAACGTCACCAGGGCCCACGACAATCCCCCAGTCATGAATCCCAAGATCTCGGCAATGGAGTTGCCCCATGCAAGCACTGTCAGCCCTAGGATTGCAGGGTTCACTGCAAGAATGTAGTCCAAGGATTCCAGCAGCCCTACCAACTCCTCAGCTACGATGCAAGTGCACAGAACACTCATCAAGAACCCTCCTGCTAACCATGGGTATAAGCAGTTCCTTGGTGGACTCTCCTTCATGGTGGAGTGCAGCGCAAGGAGACCTGAAACACCGCCGCCCGGGCTTCCATAGAGACATATGGTGAAACCATCATGGGATCCTATTCCCCTTCTCTTGGAACTGCACAGGGCTATCACAAGGATCGGTGCTAATGTGGCCGAAGAGACGGCATACATCCCTGACCACCTCTGCTCTGACACATCCGGTATGGTTATCATCCTTGGAAGATCGAGAGGCATGTCTATGAGGTAAAGCAACAACTTCAAACATGGGGAAGCCATTGCCTGAAGCCAACGGTAGGTTGACGGGTCTTGGCCATCCGTTTCTTCTTCTTCCTTTTCCAGGATCGACGTCACCAGGTCGTCGTACTTCTGGCGATAGAAGTGCGTCACCGACACCACCGAGGCGTCTACGAGGTACAGGCACGCAAACACCATTGCACCCCAGATGGTGATCCTCCCCACTAGTAGGATCACGAGGAGGGGCGAGAGCACGACGATGAAGGAGCACACATCACGGACGAAGCTCGACTTGTCGATGCGGACCGACCGGGAAGAAGAGGGAGAACCGAGGTTGATGACGCCGATGACGACACAGGAGACGAAGAACGCGCCACCCAGCACGCTTCTCAGCCCCAGCTCACCGGAGCCGAAGCTGAACGACACGACGCCGGCCAGCACATCAGGCGAGCCATTACCCAGTGACAGCAGCGTTGCACCAGCTACAACAGGAGAGAAGTTAAGAACCCTAGACAAGTTCTCCACCGAGAAGCACAAGTACTGCGAGGCTGTGTTGCCCAACAAGTAGAACAGCACGAGAAGCCACAGGGCAAGGAGAGCACAGGCTAATGGAGGATGACTCCCGAAGAGGCAGTAGAAGAGGTGGAGATAGTTGACGTAGCCCTGCGACAAGCATGAACTGTAGCCGCCGATGTAAAGGCACTCGGAATGGTTGTCTTTGAGATTGTGCAGGCCGGGGCACCCGGGGAGAGCCTGAGTGCTTGTGACATGGACGGAGGTGGTAGGAGAACGGATATGGGCCGTGAAGAAGAAGCACAAGAGGCGGAGGAAAGATGTGTTCGCCAAGGCTTTGAACTTGTCTGAGAGCACAAATGCCATCGAATTGTGCAGCATGTCTGCACAATTAAGAGAAGTTCATTGGAGTTAGAGGAAGATCTAATGAGAGTGGGAAGAAACCAGGAATTCTCAGAGATTTATAGCCAAAGTTTTGTCCTATCATGTCTGCAGTTGGGGGGGTGGGGGCTGAGAAAAAAAAAAAAAAAAGAAGGATACATCACAGTACAAGGGGAAAATATTACAATACAAAAGACTGCAATACCTCTTGCCGCCACTGTGGACAAAAGTATGATGTTTCCAGGAAACTGCAGGAGAGCTAACACACAAAATG
The DNA here is from genome assembly GCA_024322285.1 of Musa beccarii. NCBI lineage: Eukaryota > Viridiplantae > Streptophyta > Magnoliopsida > Zingiberales > Musaceae > Musa > Musa beccarii. Next base: position 50,214,427 of record CM044397.1, on the reverse strand, counting down.
CACACAGAAATCTACATCAAAGGATAAAAGCCGATGTTTCCGCAAAGTCTCAGTTATGTGGCACATCGAACAGCAGAAGATTGGCCTCTCATGCTCCGCTTGGTCCCAGTTTTGCACCACATTATTGTCGCATCAGTGTCATTGTATCAATGGCTTTATGTACTGACAGAAACAAAGAGGGCCATTCTACCGTGTACATCGTGAGCAGTTCTTGTGGCAGTGACTGCATGGTTTTGATTTTGTCTGTGAAAAATGAGAGTAATCAGATGATGCAAATCAGCAAATCATTTAAGAATTAGATCGGACACACAAGTAGCATCTCCCACCATCACCGTTCATTTTATAATCCCTTTTTTTTCACTGTATATAAACATTTCTTTTTATTTTGCAATAATAATTAGCTTTTGATTTAAGAAATACGATATATATATATATATATATACACACACACACACTTCACGTTAATATTTTTGCATTTAAACATTTTTAATATTATTTTTACTACTCTCATTAGATGAGGCAAGTTAATAGCCTTAATAATGCATGTGAAAAAAGATTCAGAATACATAACAAGATTTTACTAAAAATAATAAAAATATAATATTTAATTTAACTAAATATATTATTTCGGGTGCATGTGTATAAGAAGTTGATGTGATAAAAAAAAAAAAAGAAGACTTTGACATTTGCTGGAGGGCCAAAGTTGACTCTGATATATGCTTTATGATTAATAATACTAAGGTTGAGTGACATTCACGGTATAATCTTTTCGACGCTCAAGTCCAAAATCGACAAGTGCAAAATAATTTTAACAAATAATCATCAGCCTAAGTTATCATGGTATATTAAGCATTTTATAGTAGGTTTAACTAAGAAAAATATTCTTTTTATATTTTTCTTTTGTCCTCCTTATGTTGATTAGGCTATCACGTGTTAAGCTTTTGTTGGTATGAATATTTTTTCTATCTTTTGTCTTTTTTAAAAGTATACTTCATGAGTGTTATTTGAGGGATACGAAAGTGCACCATATGCTAATTCTTCTTTTAGCATAAAAAATTATAGTGTAAATATCAATGATGTATAAAAAATTATAGTGTAAATCTAATTTGACTTGTATTAAATAATAATAATAATAATGTGATTGAAAATGAGTTCGAACACTTTTTGACAATTGAGATGAACTTATGTGCATGCACTATGATCGATATGTATAAAAACCCAAATCAGGTGTGATCGTTAGTATAGTTCCTTCGATAGATTAAATAATTTTAATCAACAATAACTTACCTTAATTGTCATGATAGTCTAAGGGAACATTCTTTTAATATTTATTCGTTATAATTGGACTATCGCTTATCAAGCACTTATTGATGCGAATAATTTCTCAATCAATATCCTTAATAATATTCATCAATAAAACTTAAGTTATTGTATTAATATATGATGATTAAAGTTAAATTACAACAAATAATTGCAAAACCTGACGTGAAGTTTTATAAGATCCACCTTGATGTTAAAATTGTATGCACATGTATGCTTCTAAATTAATATAAAAAAATATGTACACTGACTCCAACCCACAATCTACAAACCATGCAACAATTGACACATTTCTTTGGTAGACATTATTGATTACCCACGTATACAAATCAATATCACAACATCTCCCACCTCTCTTCCACATAACGCCATCGCAAGTACGTGTAGATCAGACGTCACAAGTGCCTTGATGCTGCCCATTGGCAATCTTAATGCGTCTCTCCCTCTAATGAGCCGTTGATTCATACACGATCACCGCAAACTTGGTTATCTTTCACAGGCGTTGCAGATTTGGTAATTTTGATGCCAACCAAGGAGAAGAGACAAAAGGCAACAGTAGAAAGGGGGATGCTTTTGTGAATGGGGTTCTTTTTCCTGCTTGGAATCCGCCTTCTTCCCTTGTCTTCCATTGGGAGAAAGAAGTAGGGGGGTGTGTCAGCGAGAGAGAGGTAAAAAACCCCACCTTTTCGGTGAGGAAGCAAGGGGGATCCGGGAGGATGTCGACGCCGGCGAGGAAGAGGTTGATGCGGGATTTCAAGAGGCTGCAGCAGGATCCGCCGGCGGGGGTCAGTGGCGCGCCGCAGGACAACAACATCTTGCTCTGGAACGCGGTCATCTTCGGGTGAGACGCCCTATCCCTACCTTGATCTCCGTGTTTTTCTTGGTAAAGATTGAATCTTGATGGTGATGTGGTCTTGGTTGTGACTGCAGCCCTGATGATACTCCGTGGGATGGAGGTTAGTCGATCGATTTGTGCTGTAAATTTCACATCTTTAGCTGTTGTTGCTGTGGGTTTGAGACGGATCTTTTGCTTTTGGTGGGGTTTTGCTTGTTTTGAATCATGAATGATATGGGTTCGTTACGTGATTAGATTTTTGAGAGCTAGATATCATTCTTACCTGCAAAATTTACCGAGTTCCTTTGATAACATGTCATATTTTATTTCTCTTGTCCTGCCTATTCTTATATGCTCTTTGGGTTAATCAAAACACAGTTTCCTTTTCTTTAGGGCTAATTTTTCGCGCCTTAGTTAATGTGATGTTATCTATATCCATATTCGTCTGCAAAATATGTGACTCCAAAAGAATTCTACTTACATAACATATCTGAAGGACGTTCATATTGTAATAAAAAAATTGTTTTTTTTAAGGGCTCAGCAAAATCCTCAATTGTGATATGATTGCCTAATTTTGAAGAGGCCATTTCTAATTAATTTGGGACCGTTAGCTAGTTAAACTTGTCCACTTGCATATGAATCCTTCAAGTTAGTTTGCATATGCAATGTGCCCATCGCTAACAAGTTAGAGTGCCTTGATTTGTCTATATTAGTCCTCTAAGTTAGAAAGCTGTTGGGTTTGTTGATAACCTTATCTTTTCTGACATTCTAGATGCTTTTCATGGGGAACTTCTTGATGACTATTTAGTTCCTCAAGCCAAGCTTTCTTATTTTGTTGCCATATATCTTAATTGTCATACTTTTGGTGGAAAGTCTTTTACACCTTGTTTGTATATTTATTTCATATCAATTTTATCTCTAATAATATAATGTTTGCTTGACCAAGACACTACAACATCAATAAACAATTAATTTCTTGGGAAATCTTAATTCTTAAATAGATCTAGAGCTTTTAGATTGGTTTTATTGTTATCTAGCAATGCAAAATTCTGGCAAGGATTTTTGGAATTGGAAGTTAAGCTTCCCAACATCTTAGAGAACCTAAATGTGCTTGAGTTTTTACAGTTTTCTTGAAATACAGCGAAAGGATCAGAGGCATACAGCTCACACCAACTTTGGTGGTGGAAGCTGGAATATATGAACATCAAACCAATGAATGATGTATCAAGAAGAAATAAAGATTCACGAAATTAGTAAAACATGTGGTTAATTTGAAAATGTTCAAAAGGGGCACCTTTTCAACAATGCTGCAAAAAAAAGCAAAAAATAATTGCTTGTTAAGACTCCAGCATGACAAAATGTGAGACAGGAACTTAGGCCAACCGATTTAGTGGAAAATTCAAATGAAGGAATAAAGTACAGACAATAATCTGTGATGGCTTTGCTCAAAATACAAATAGAGGACCACAACTCTTTGGGTGGGTCACTTAAAGCAGCACTGAAATGGGTAGCTTTTGCTTTATCAAAAAGAAGAGGATCAACTTCAAAATCTCTTTTTTCTCAACTTCATACCTGAGTTGTCATGTCTATTACTTTGTTATCCCATTCATTTCAACTCCTCATGTCCTCATATGTTTGGCGATTGCCCAATTTTCTCTTATTTGGTTCTCTATAACTTTGTAAATTTATGTTGCTTCCCTGTTAAGACAACTAATTTTCATTTCTAATTTTCCTGGTTGTCCTTAATCATCATTGTCAAAGTTAATTTTATTAAGTTAATCCTGCTGATTAAGGTACATTTTCATCTGTGCAGTGAGGATTTGTAATCCTCCTTTTGTGAGCTCGGAACAATGCAAAACATTTTCCTTGTGAGGGGAACACCTTGTGTCTTTCCTCTTCCGGTCGATTGCCAACGTCCCCTGGTCTATCTTTTATATGCAACTGCACAGCCCAAAGATGGTGATATTGACAGTTGCCCAAACCGATAAATAGTTTCATCTTGCTTTGTAGGTCAAAGACAATTGTCTCTGCTCCTTGCTTGTTCCAGTAAGAACAATTCTTTCTGAATTAAAAGAATATCTCTAGGGCTTCTGCTCTTATTCAGATAGGTGAAACTTTTGAGGAACCAAGTAATCAATAAAAGCAAGTTGTTAACTTGTATCGAAGGATGAAGTAATAGCACATAAGTATATTAACTCTTGTAGGTGATTATGAATTCCTTGATGACTCCAAATTGCTCATTATATTTATCCCTTTTAAAAATTGTAACTCTTTAAGCCTAACCCTTTAGCTGCCTACCCATTCATGCTTTTCTTTGGTTCGTATGCCATTGCTTTCATCTGTAGCATTTAATCTGAGAATTTACACTCCTATAGTTGAATTCATCATTAAATTTTATTGCAGAAGCAAAAGCTATTACTCTTGGAATCTTTTAATTGGTATATAATCTTGTCTTTCAACTTATAGCAGAATAATGTGCTTGCTCTCCAGCATAACCATGGTTGTTCTCTTCCCTTCTTAGCTATGAACAATGATCATGGCTCAGTAGTAACAACTGAGCTACGTGATACACAACGATAACCCATATTGGATGGCATCCCATGTTGCCCAGCGCTGGTTACAATTGTTACCTTAGATGAGGCCCTATAGCAATAAGGTGGAGTCTGGTACCGAGATGGAACAGCGTATGATTATTGTAACTTTAAATTAACTTTCTGGTCCTACAACAATGATTTTATTTTAGCACCGCTCCCTTGAAATTTGAAGTGTTAAGAACCTTTAGCCACTTTATAGTTCCTTTGCTGGTGCCATGTTTTATGTGTTGCTCTTTTGGTCAACTTACTCATCGAGGAATTAAAGCCTCAAATTTTTATGACTGTTTCAAGTACCCTTCTTCTGAACCAACACTCTTTTAACATGAGAGTGAGTAACTGAAAACTCAAAAGGCTTACTGCATGTCTGCTAGCATTGTAGTCTATGGAAATGGTGACTGGGATACATCTAGTATGGACAGCTTTGTTGATTTCCATTTAGAATATCTAAATTTAGGTCTGCTGGTATATGTGAAGGCATGTTTTGAAGTATTCATGTAACATTTCTTTATGATTGCTTGCTACAAATTTCTGCTTCATACCTAAAAATTTTCATGTTCATTCTATCTACAATGCAGGGACATTTAAACTGACTCTGCAGTTCACTGAGGATTACCCGAATAAGCCCCCAACTGTGCGGTTTGTCTCGCGAATGTTTCATCCAAACAGTAAGTTTTGCTTCTGATAAGGATATTCACTGTTTTTTACTGTTAATTGGTGTGTTTTCCAATGATGCTTCTATTGGTTTAAACTGGCACATGATGTCTCTGCGTATTCTGAGTCAACTTTTAATAGCAAGAGAGTACCAATACTCAGATGGTTCAATACTTCTGCTTGTTATTATTCATATTAGTAGGTTGTGTAAGAGAAGAGACTCACTGTAACAATAATGCCATGGTACGGATCAGTTTATGCAGATGGAAGCATTTGCCTGGATATTTTACAGAATCAATGGAGTCCAATCTATGATGTTGCTGCAATATTGACTTCCATTCAGGTTAGTGTTTTGGCATATTGCCACGTTTCAAAAGCAATGACATGTGCAGTTTTTGAATAACAAAACTTCCACTATATAGTACTTGTAGTGGGCTTCGACAAAGAAGGTTTAGCAAATAGAAGCTGATTTTCAGAATCAAAATATATAGGCTTTAACAGAATTTCTGTATAACCACAACAGTAGATGATGTGAGTGAAAAAGAAAGTATGGCCACTTTATATTATAAATTGGTTTGTGCATTAAATAATCTTCTTGTTTAATATCATCGTGTAATATGCATATATTAGTAGATGGTCTGGGAAAGAAAAATGTTTCACAAAGCAATGTAAAATAAATTTTAAGTTTGAAGAGATGGAGAATTCTGTGGTGATTCAATCCTTCCTTTTCTTGTTAAGCTGTATTTCAACCATCAAAAGCTGCTATATAATTTTCCAAGTTTATGGCCTATGAGGTCATTTCTTTAGGCCTTTGTCGGATAAGGACCTAAAATTTTAAGCGACATTGATCTTGTTGTTCCACCGCAACATGAAATTAATAATTTTAATTCTGCTTGCATTGATCATGTGTACCACTCTCGATTCATGACCACAGCTTGACAGTAGCACCGTTTGTTTACCATGTCCAATGTTCAAGGAGTTTTGTGAGCTTGCAAATCCATAGAATCTAGCATTAGTTAAATCTTATTCAGCATGACTGCACATTTTTTGGTCAAATTTCACACTGTTGCTATTGGGTTCCTTTGACCTCTAGAATATTCTTGAGGAAACAAATTACTTTGCTAGCATTTCTCAGGCATATGCATGAATAGAGTGAAAGTAATAGATAAGATAGAAATCCTCGTAGTCAATTCACAATGCACCTGATAAGTCCTGGGTGTCTCCCATATTTAGTTGTGAAACATGGTCGGTTGAATTTCTGGAATCGGCCAATGCTCTGAGTTTCTATTGAGCATGGTGCAACATTACATTATTTCATCTATATCGCACCTAATAAGATGCTGTCTTTTTAGATATCTTTATGATCATTAGCACCACATTACGGATGTTTTGGGTTTAATCATCTATCATTGATTAATATGATTTCTTAGATGCCATTTGGAGTACAACTGGAATACATGAAAGATAAGTATTCAGAAGTTGGCTCTCTGACTAAAATGTTCAAAATAAGGTTCTAAGAACATCAGAAGAATATACTGTACATGGATCCTCACATTGGGTGAATTCATTTACTCTAGCTGATTTGGAAATCAGAAAAACTTACTTTCCTTTCATTCTTGTCACATAAGTTTTGGTATCATGGACAAGTTAGGGCAGACTTACATCTTTGTTACGCTGAGATTTTTAATGTTAACTAGACGATATTGGCGTCTCATAATTGTTCTTCTTACAGTCGCTCCTCTGCGACCCGAACCCAAACTCTCCTGCGAATTCTGAGGCTGCTCGTTTGTTCAGCGAGAACAAGCGTGAATACAATCGGAGAGTTCGTGAGATAGTGGAGCAAAGCTGGACTGCCGACTGAAGGCTAACATTGCGTGGCAGAGTCTCTGTTCCTCATACATGAGGATGTTGGTGTGTGAGGATGTTGGTATGCTCATGTTGAAAACCTTTATGCCTCTTGTTACTATAGTTCTTTGTGAAACCTTGGATACTGTACTTTCACCTATATATATATATGTTATAGCTGATCATTTTCTAGGTAATAAATCTTATAGTGCTGGTGGTATGATATTGTTTGTGAGTATTATGCCGATATGGAGTTTAAGATAATAGCTCTCCAAGTTGCCTGATATTTGTAAGCCATGATACAGGTGATGCCTTCATAATAACTATGGAAATTATAGGAATAGTTGTGAGAAGTAGTCATTCTATAGACACATTTACCATCTTACCTTTCCTAAACATTATTTCTTATGCTTCTTTGGTGTTCAGGAAGGCAGCTAATGGAGCCCAAATTGGTACTGCAATCTCATATTGTGTTCAAAGAATGGGTCCTTCTTAAAAAAGGCTAAGGAATTATTTGATGTGAAAAAAATATTTTAGATTATTTTTGATGCTTATCATAATATCATGGACTCGAATCCTACCTTTGTCGTTTGACCGTAATCCGTGAGTCAATATATCATATCATAATTTTATTTTTTTAAAATATGATATTTATGTAAAAAATATATAAATATTATTATGTTGCAAGAGAACGAAAGTAAATGTTAAGACAATGAGAGAGTAATGCAAATGATTATTTTCTCAATCATTCTTGCAATAAAAATATTTAAATGTTTTTTGAAAAATTAAATATCTTTAATATAAATAAATGAAAGCATTTACCAATTACGACTCTTTACTGCTCAACGCCCGCGTTACGTTCACCGCACAATTCTATATGAAGTATCGTATCATTCACCCCCCCTCTCATTCCCCTTCGACAAAGCGATTTCCTCGTCCCCGTCTCCTCCTGTCTCTTCCTATTTCCGTCCCCACCGGCGCGGCGACGCATCGCCCGCGACGGTCTCAAGCCCACTGTTCGATTCTCCGAGGATTCGTCTCGAGGAACGCGAGACGATCTCTCGAGTTCAGTTATCGGGGAATCCTCGTTCTTTCTCTTTTGTTTCCGATCTCGACCTAGGCTTTTGCGCAATATAGATCCGGTGGACCTGTTCGTCTTTCGTGCTTTGGACTCTTCGGATCTGCTGATTCTAGTACGATCTGTTCCTTTGATCGGGCACTGGGTGCTTCACTTGTACGTTTCATCTAATTATTGATTACGGCAGCAGATCTAGGGTTTCGTTTCTTGTGTTGGTCTAGGGTTTATTGATTGATGCAAGAAGTGCCGCGGAATTTAGTAGATCTACATGAATTTGGTGGTAGGGATGGGTGGAAGAGTGACGTGTCTTGAAAGAGCGAAAATTAGGGTGATGACTTGGTTGTCGATGCCTTGGTGTTTCGTTGAGTACTACTGTATCTTGGTATCAATATGGACAAGAATTAAGTAAAGATATCGTCAAGTCTTCCTCATGCTATTGCCTGGGACCTTGTTCTTTTGCTGTATGACTTTATTGTGGCTCTGATACATTTACATCCATCTCAACTTACTGGTAATTTGGTGTAGGAAGGGGTCTGCGTCATGAAATTTAATTTGTCACTTACATTCCTTTTGGAATGCCTCTGATGCATGCTGTTTGAAGATAGAATTTTGGAATAGTAATCTTGATTTTTTCCAAATACAAGTTTTTGTCTGTGATTGTTTATGTTCTAAATATAAGTTTGATTTTCTGTGTGATCAACATGTTAGTGTATTTGCATAGCAGCATTCCTTTTAATGCATTTGGAACTAATTATATAACAACTAGATGGTATTGTCATTTGCATCGTTTAGTCTGTGGCCAGTTTTTGTATACATTCTTATTTTTGGTTCTACAAGATTGTTAGCTTAAAGGTTAATTTGAACAAGAAAGCTATAAACTTGGATATTTTGGAGATAGGGATAGCCCTTTAGGACTTTGAGTCTTGAGATGATATACCCAGGAAATTGTCTTACTAATTGACCTTTTCCTGAAAAGAACTCCTCACTTGTGAAACTTCCATATTTTTATTTTTTTCAAAAATCATCAAGAAAAATGAAATGTCTAATGCTGGTTGTATGTCTTCCTCGATCAGTATTTTATGTATGTATTTTTCTGTATCCAATTACTTTTTCATTTACTTTTACAATTTTCTTTTCTTGTGTACTGTTCCTTTTGCTTATCTTGATGATATTACTTGATATGGGCATAGCATCAGATGTCGCTTGATTGTACAATTTACGAGTATCGGATACTTGAACCGTTGCAAACAATTTCATACTTAGTATTATAAAAGAATAAGTTTTGTACCAATTTCTTACTTTAGTGTTTCATAGCATAAGGTTCATTAGTACTGCTGATGAATATTAAACGTGTTAAATATGTAGGCACGTGTGATAGGATGATTGCTATTCGGAAAGGCAATGTGTGGGTATAAGTATCCTATAAGTGTCAAAATGAATTCTTTCTTAAATTAATCTGCATTGGTTGCAGATGCTCTTTTTGATATATTCCACAATATATTTCGGCTGCTATAAATCTATATTCTGGATTTTAGTCATAGCAGTTTTGAAATCCTTCAGAGTTGAACCATTAATTTCAAGATGTTCTGTTGATCATGAACTTCTTTACTCCAATCTTTCTTCTTTGGAATTTCTCATCAGTGATCTTGATTATTGTGAGTCCCTTGATCATATCTGTTGTTTTACTTGTCAAAAAGTTTGGCTTGGAGACATTAATAAATACTTTTTTAAGCAGTTAAATAGCTAAAACATAAACTTTCTGTTCTTCTCGTTTCTGACTGTGGCTTTCTATGTGATATTGTTTTCTAGTGCCTAGTTATTGTTTGTTTAATTCTTATCTCTCCCTTTTTATGCCCAGGTAACTTCTGAAGGTTATTTTGATAAAAATTCTTCATCAGTTCCTATCCGTGTGGGTTAAGATGGTAAAGTTGACAATGATAGCACGTGTTACTGATGGCCTACCTTTAGCAGAAGGATTGGATGATGGTCGTGACCAGAAAGATGCTGACTTCTATAAGCAGCAAGCAAAGCTTTTATTTAAAAACCTCTCAAAGGGTCACTATGAGGCTTCTAGAATGTCAATTGAAACTGGTCCATACTTTTTCCAGTATCCTATGTATGGTTGTTTTTCTTGAAAGTGATTCGGTACTTGGGCATGTAGTTCTTGTTAACCGAGCTTACATTGCATGGGAATGATAATAATGAAAAATGTGGTCAACAAATCAAAATTTTCAGGTTATCCAATTTTGACATCAACATGAAAGGTTTTTTAGCTTTTGCATCTTGAAAATTCTGTTGTAGGACTGACATAATTCAGTAGTAGGTGGCTGTTTTCTTTCTTGAGAGATAATTTCTTTCTTGAGCTTACATTGTACTTCAAATCTTTATGCAACTGTTATTTAATGAAGATTTAGCCAAACCCCAAATATTTGGGACATTATGGCTTTTAGTTATTGTTGTTGTATCCTGTGACAGAAATTTTGCTGTCATTTGAATATACAACATATTCAATTGATCTGACCACTTTAATTATTGAAACCAAATTTGCTTTACCACTTTCATTGTATTGTAAGGATCAGGACTTTTGAAGATTGTTTTAACGAATAATTTTCTGCTGTCAATTGAATATACATCATATTCAATTGATCTGATCCCTTTAATTTTTGAAACCAAAAGAGCTTTCCCACTATCATTGTAGGGATCACAACTTTTAAAGAATAATTTTTTGCAGTTCTCCATGGTAATGAAGGTAGTTTGATTTTGTTGAACTAATAATTGACTCTTTTCTGTTTTTATAAGATAGTCATATTATTGTTGCACTTTGAAGTGTGGTACTTTTTGCTTTATTTCTCCTTGACTCAGCTGCTTAGCTATATTATTGAGGGCCGCGTTTGTTACCTGACAATGTGTGATCGTTCTTATCCAAAGAAGCTTGCTTTCCAATACTTGGAGGACCTCAAGAATGAGTTTGAGAGGGTCAATGGAGGTCAAATTGAAACTGCTGCAAGACCATATGCTTTTATCAAATTTGGTACATTTTCTTATCTAACTGTAGTTTGTCATCTGTAATTTGTTACTCACATTTAAATTCTGATGTTTTGTTGCTTTGTCTTTTGTGCTTATGTAGATACTTTTATACAGAAAACCAAGAAACTTTATTTGGATACCCACACTCAACGCAATATTGCGAAGCTTAATGATGAACTTTATGAAGTCCACCAAATAATGACTCGCAATGTTCAGGAGGTTCTTGGTGTTGGTGAAAAGTTAGACCGTAAGTTAACCTTTCTCTTTTTTGCCTATGATATATATTAGTACTTAGTGACAAATGGAGATGCTGTACTAAAAATTACTGATTCCTATGCTGTTCTAGCATTTTGCAAAAGGTTTATTAAAAGATTGAAAAATCAACTTTGCATCAACTTTAAACCTATCTGTGAACTTTTAAACTGCCCTTTGTAATCTAACCTCAAGAAATGAACCATCAAAATCTTTCCCCAACTTTGTTTTCATTTTGTGCAATTAGAATCATCTTTGAGTGGTTTTTCATTAAATAAAAAGAAAAATTGGATATTTTCTCCTGAGTAGGTCTGTATCAAATTACATATAAGCGTTCTTTTTCCTGTTCCAAGTGCTCATGAAGTTCCCTCTTTTAGGTTCAATGACTGAGACTCTGGTTTTGCAGAAGAGGGTGCAAATCCTGGGCTGAATAATAACTGTTAGTAAAGCATGAACCTTTGTTTGAACGAGCAGATCAAGGTTTCTGGTTTTGTAGGAAGATAGAATGAAATTTGAGTGTATGTACAAACCATGATTTCATAACTCATTTTAGCTGCACAAATTATTATAGTCTAAAGCTGAAATTAGTCAAGGATTTAGAACGAAGATTATCTAAGCATGAGAATGATATTTACTCAATTATTGTGTACTGTCCATTGTTTTATTTTGGAAACATAGGGTATGCAGTAAACACAATGCCTGTACAGAATGATGTACTTTCGCTAGTTGCTTTTTAAATTGGCATTCACCATCATGAGTATTTTATTGTCAATCAATAACATTTAAACTCGTTCATGGCCTTCTGTTTTTACTGGTTCATCACAATGTTTTTTTATAATAATGAGATGTATTTTGGAAGTTCATTTTGCAAAAGAGAGTAATATATACTTCAGAATTTTTGAGGCAACTTGTTATGTAGAAGGAATTATCTTAAAGGGTAATTATTATATACTTCCTGATTTTTTTGATGGTAACTTGGCAGAGGTCAGTGAATTGTCAAGCAGGTTGACATCTGAGTCTCGAATCTATGCTGACAAGGCGAAAGATTTAAATCGGCAGGTAAGCATGTAGTCAGATATTTTTGCTAGTTTTGTTCTGTATTCTATTTGGAATTTTTGCAAGTTTTAGCTGCATGCCTCATGTCTAGAAACTTGTCTTGTCCCATTAATTAGAATAGATACCTTCTGATAATTTTATTGCTAAACATCATGGTCAACCTTTATGAGGCCGTTGCATTGCAAACCTGCTTTAGCAGAATGTTATATATAGCCTACTAAGCTCATCTTCTCCAAATTGATACTGAATCAGACATAATCTGGCAATGTGGGTAAAACAATTGTAACTAAATTGCAATATTACAAAAGGTATAATCGCATCAGTGCTGGTGTGTGTCCTGAGGCCTTTGCATATGCAATTACATAACCCAAAAAAAAAAAAAAAGAAGAAAAAAAACATAACCACATTTTGAAAGACCTTTGGCCTGTATATGATATATTTCTTAATTCTTATGCATGCATTTTTAAATGCTTGGGTTGTATTGATGCCACTGGATTAGAATGAACATTGTCTTACCCACATAGTGAGTTAAGTGGGTTCTGTTGGAAATACAGTGTTGGTCGATCATGCAGGATTTTGAATTCAGTTTGGCCTTTATTATACCATACGACCCAACCTCAGTATTCCTAGGATGTAGTGACTGTGTCCAAGACATGGTGACATGGGGGCATGTGCCGTGTGAGGGTATTCTGCTACACCCTTTTTTATTGTGCAAGAGCAGACAATCAACTCCATTAAGATCCGTATCACCTCATTCGACCAAGCTGGTAGCTGATAGCTGTATATTAATGAAGCAGTGTGTGATCCTGGCAGAAAAAAGAATCTAGGGCTGTTATTCTAATAAACTGAAGTCATGCAGGATCCAAAATAGAACAAAGAAGGGATAGGTATAGGTCCAACCAGCCTGGAAGCAATTGTAACTACTAAATCGAAATACTCGAATATTAGATGGGGATTCCCAGTTATAAATTACAATAGGTCACTCGGGTTAACTACTAATATCTTGGACCCTCATGGTTTAAGGTTCATTATATGTAAGTTATTGGATTTGTAGGCCTATTGAGGTGGCCTGTGGAAATGATTATTCTGTACGTTTGTTGCCAAAAATGTGACTGGGCATTGTATTTGCAATGCTTGATTTGTAATGTTATCTTCAATCATGTATTGACTGAATATGCCTGAGCCCAAACAACATGCAGCAAAATCTACGTGTGCATGAAACATAAATCCATGCATATAAATACATGTATTTCAAATAAATGGATTATATGCATGAAACAGTAAGAAGTTGCACCCCTTGAGCTAATACTATCAGACTCCCTTGATAATGGGCACACGCCGTGTCAACTCAAGAATGAAGAGGGAGGATGGTGGTTAGGCTTTGACAAATATGAATTCATCTTGGGCAATGCTGTGGTTGTAATCTGTACCTGCAGCTCTAAAGATCTACCCACTGAATCTGTATCCTACTTGTTTTCAGGCTTTGATTCGAAAATGGGCGCCTGTTGCCATTGTGCTCGGAGTCGTCATGCTTCTCTTTTGGGTTAGAAAGAAGATATGGTGAATCAGCGGATTGAACAAGTCATATTCTCTCTTCGTTATGTTGTCAGGTGTGTGGAGTCGGCCGTGTAGATATCCAGCTCGGCCACAAGACGTCAAAATGAGCCGCCTCTGGCCATACAACCACGGCTGGGATGCACTCGTTTTCTCATCATAGGAATATATATGAGCCACAAGAATCCCAAAGACTGGGACTGGTTCGCCTGAACGCTCAAGCATTATCATTACTTAATGTTCCATTAGCTGATTCATGAACTAGTTTTGACAAAAGCAGCGGATGTCGCACTTGTTTTAGCATGAGAATAAACATCATCCTTAGAACTCTCTTTTTCATCAATCTCTCTCGCATCAGCTAAGAGTTCCATGCTGATTAAATCCGAAATATAATATTCAATCAATCATGCGTGACGTATGCCATAGAAACTTGTTCAGGATCAGTCTTTTAAACGCATCCATGATTAGCTGCGTTATTTGTTTGATGGGTGACTAAGATACATTGTCATGAGCACGTGACATCTAATATGTGTCACAGAAGATATCATTATTGGTGGAACGTGTACCTGATCAAATTGGTAATGAAATTATGGGACTGTGGATCACAAGTATGATCTATGTTTGGATCGGACGGAGAACGATCTGTTCAACCGACAACAGTGTTCTGAACTCCGCAGAAGTAATCGGCCTCTGCACCGAAATCCATTTGAAGTAAAGCTGTAACATCTCTGTTTTATTTCAGGCACTGTAATCCTTTTACTACATGACGTGCAATGAGAGTAAGGTGATGAAACACTAGCTGGTCTCAGCCTTTGTGAATTTGTATTTCAGGTACAACCCAAGAACAAACAGCACCAGGAAAGCGACAGCCACGTTCGTCAGCAATGTCTTCCTTGCTTGACTCAGCCCCATGTAGATGCTACTCATGCCGCCACTTCGATCACCGCCACCGTCGGCGGTCATCTTCTTTGGGCTTGCCGGCTGCGCCGCTTTCTTTTCATCGATCGATTTATCATCCTCAATTTCCTGTTTGTTGGCGGCCTTCTCCTTGGACTGCGGCTCCCGTGCCTCTGCCGGTTGAGGCAGAGCTGCATTTCCTCCGACGACCAACTTCGGGATGTGCACTTGAAGCATCTCATCCTCAAACTTGGCTCGGACATCATTCACTTTGCAGTTATCTGGCAACTGGAAGTCCTTCCAGAATCGGCTCCACTGCTTGGCATCCAGCGGCCGCTCGCCGCTGGTCCTCAGCGTGCCATGGTTGTCTATCTGCACCTTCACTTGCTCCCTCTTGAATCCTGCAACATCAACACCAAGCCGAAGACCATGAAACCAAGTGCACACTCAGTGTGCTGAATGAGGAGGAGAGCTTGCCAGGGAGATGAATGAGAATGTCGTCGGAGGTTCTTCCTCGAACCCAGTCGACGAGGGGATTCAATTCCGTGTAGGAGCGGTCAGCAGGTGGCTTGGTGTCCATTTCCTGCCCTCTCGGTTTGCAGGGCAGATGTGAATGAGTTGGATGAGTGGAGATGGAAGACATGGCTTCCTCCTTTATAGAGCTGTTGCTTGGGTTGGTTCACAAGGGAAGCTTGTTCTCATCAAATTGATTGGCTTAACAGGTGAGGGATCCCGTCTGGCCTCCATGGACGGGCAAAAGGATGCCTTCTTTAGCTCGCACTCATTCTTTTTTTGTTTGGCTTACCTGACATAATACTTCTTGTGAGAATGTAAGCATTCTTGTTTAGCTGTTCAGTAGGCTTTAAACAAATCATAGATCTTTTGGATATGTAATTCTCAGAACATCCTCCTTCAACTTTTTTCGATGTGAAACTAATCAGGATATAATACCTGCATAAATTAGAAATGGTTGTATCCAACTAGATCTAATCCAATAAGCCAATGGATGAGCTGAAGAGTCCATCATCATCTAGTTGGGTCAAGAGCCACATCTCTAGGAGGCCTGGTTGAATGGATCCAGGTTTAGCTTTGAATCACTATTTCCAAGACATGCATCATATTCTCTACAAAATTTTTTTTGCATTTTATTTCTCATTATATTTTGGTATTCACACATTCATCCCTGTAAAATGGTACTTTGCAAATATGTCATCTACAAGGGAAGTCATGAAATGAGTGTGTTTTTTTTTTTTCCTGGACGATATTGATTGCATATACTTAGCTTTGGTGTCTGGGAATTCATCTACATCAAGTTTTAATTTTTCCTAAGAACAATATGTGGATGTTTTCTAATGTATGGAGGAATATATGGAACTTTTTAAACTTAATCAACAAGAAATATGAGTTAACTTTTGTTCTCTTTTTGTTATTTGGAAGGAGAAAAAAAAAGAATCTTTTACAGGTATTTCTTTTGCATTATTCAAGAGAAAACAGGCACTTAAAACAAGATGGAAATAGGATTGGAGGTTTCCACATCAAAACAAGCAAAAAAGAGAGAGATTAAAGTTGATGGGAATGAATGTGACATTAGAGTTGGGACAAGTTTAATCACTATCCATCTTTTGCATGCACAAGTGTGGATGTGTGCTCTTCTTAGATTGACAGCTTTCGAATTGTGGCTCTCTCTCTCTCTCTCTCTCTCTCTCTCTCTCTCTTCCTATATATATATATGTAGCACTTGCTTGTAGCTTCTTTTTTCTACTACTTGTAGGCCTACCACTTTGCCCATGGCAGAAGGTTGCCATGAGATCCCCAAGCAAAATGATACTTAGCGTTTTAAGCCCACCAAAAGAACAGCACAATTATCCTTAGCAGAAGGTTTAACAGAGGCAAGCATATACAGATACATGGCTTCCATCTTTATGCATTGATCCTAACCATGGCGCCTCGTTCTCGCTCCTACGAAGATTACGAGCCGGCCTTTGAGTGGGTTCGAGGAGAATCCCTCGACACTCTTTTCATTGTTCTTCCTGGCAAGTAGTAGTCCATTCTCCTCTTCGTCCTTGATCGGTTTCATCGTCTTCGTAGAGCTGCAAAGATTTTTGTAGGTTTGAGCTCTTTGTTCTCTCTTTTTTCGTCTGTGTGTCAGCATGAGAAAGAGATGTGGAGGATAGGAGTCCATCACACATAGCATCTTCGTAGGCTGTTTGTGTGTGTGAGAGAGAGAAGGAGTTCATCAATTATTTTCTTCTTAATTAGTCTAAATTTTAGAACAAATGATTCTAGTTCTCTCGAATTTGAAATCAGAATCGAATCGGTCCCCGGCAATTTTGATTCCATGTAGTTTCGATTCCAGAATCACACATTTCAAATTTTTAGTTTTTACTTTTTAAATGATCCTCTAATTACCTATTTTTATGCTGGAAGGGATAAGCATTTGATCATTCTTTTTAATATTTTTCTTACCCATTTAGATAACATAATTCATATGGATATGTAAAATAAATGATTTCCAATTCTAGCACGAAAAGGAGGGAAATGAATACTTAGTTTAAAGTGAATAAACAATCTTGCAGATACATATAAAATTCTATGAAAAAATTATATTGGATGAAAATTATATGTAGGGAGATCCACCATCACCTCAAAAGACCAAACTCTGCCTTACCTAAAATTGCCAGAGTACGATTAACCTCGTAATCTGGGTTTGAAATCAGCTATTTAAGAATTTATTGAGGTTTAGAGAGAGAGAGAGAGAGAGAGAGAGAGAGAGAGAGAGAGAGAGAGAGAGAGAGAGAGAGAGAGAGAGAGAGAGAGAGAGAGATTGAGCTCATATTGATGCCTCGGCGGTGTGTTAATTTCCCTTTTTCTATAATAAATGAGGCAGGATCGATCTATTTGTACTGAACGATCATTAATGTCACAATCTATCAATCTATGTATTTCTAACACTCCCCCATGGTGGAGGCAGTCGTTCTGAATGCTTAAGCAAGTCATGTTGACACAGGTTTCAAGAAGAACCACGTCAAGGTGCAAGTCGAGGCCAACGGCTTCTTGACGGTGGCCGGCGAACGACCGCTTGAAGGCAAGCGATGGCTCCGGTTCTGGCAGGAGTTCGAAATGCCGGACAACTGTGACGTCGGCTATGTCCGGGCCAAGTTCCAGGGCGAGAAGCTTTACTTCCTCTTCCCGAAACTGATCACTCCAGCCGACGACGACGACGCTCAAACTCCGCCCAAGGTGGCCGCGATGGAATCACCACCAGGCAGCGGCCGACACGACGCGCCGAGGCCGAATGAAAGCAGCGTGGTCGACGAAAGAGAAGAGAACGAGGAGGAGGAGAAGAAGCAGCAGCTCAAAGGAGAGACTGACCATGGATCGGATGGCATGGGGTTGGGCGAGACCAGCAAGATCACACTGCTGGTGAACGTGGGTGTGGCCGCCCTGTTCTTTTTCTTGCACTGCATTTGGATTATAGATTGATCAAAGGCACTTTGATGTCCAATTTATCGAACAATAAGCACAAGGACTCGTGAAATTTATTGGTGCAAGATTGTGATGCATTAAATAAGAACAGCAACACTAACTTTTCCCTTCTTTTTTATACTAATACCACTTGACACAAGTAAGACTAGAAACGTAAGGTCCTCATGCGTTGATAATTCATTTTATTTATATTTTGTTTCCATCCCATGATTTATTCTACTCACAAGTGAACTTGAAGTGTATTTGATTCGATATTTTATGCGAATATCGAATTCTCGGGGGGCTCGGATATAAGAATGATTTGCATTTGAGTTTGTATATCTTAGAACATCTATAGATAGATAAAGAGTGTCGATAAAACTCTACTATCACTATTAGGAGGTATGAAGTCCAATTTTGAGTTGTTCTCTTGGTATTAAAGTCTTCTTCCCTTCCGAGATTATTAGGTGAGAAAAGATCACAAAAAGCGTGTGATCTTCTTCATTATTCATATTCTGTGCAGTTAACCTTCGTTATATGCCTCACAAGAATTCAGATTAAAGTTTGAGATGCAAATTGTAGGAAACGAACTCTTGAGAATTAAGATTCCTATATATCTGTAAAGCGAAAAGATACTTAAGTGCTTTTAGAAATTTCTTTTCAAACTGACATATTGATTTATGTCAGACAATGTACAGTAGATTTGGAGCTAACTTACGAGAGAGTTTTATTTGTTCTATTTGATTATTCTCATACGATAAAAGATTTAATTTTCTCTTTAGATATAAATGAAGAGTATCAAATCATATCGATCTTAAGCGAAGCATTTTTTTTTTCTTCTAATTATGTTTGACTATTGATTCCAAGTCTTCTCTTCCTAACAAATCTCAACCAAATATGCTTTATGATTATTATCTTTGTGAATTCTTGACGTATAATTTATCGTGAACTGTAAAAAAAATTATACAAAATAATGGGTAAAACAATTAGTGAGTAACAACACTACATGTCAAACTGTCCGCCTCTTGCAACTTAATCACCATGTGATGCAGATGGAACAAAACGTTTATTATACCCACGGGAGGAGTCTCTAACTCCAATCCCTATCGGGCAAATATAACACGTGTGCCATCATCTTAGCACGAGTCCACATCAATAATAGGTTAGGCTAAATTTGAATCTGTCAAAATGGATTCCTAATATGATTATTATTTTTGATCAATTTAAATTTGACATGTAGAGCTCAAATATCTTGTCATGTCAATCCTTTAGAGATGATACGAGTCCACTAGGTATACCATATCGATATGATACCTTGGGCAAACATTATCTCATTAAATCAGCAGTAACAAATTTGATATTATACAAACAGATATCACAAAGTATGTCTTCGTTCTGAACTCATTATATGGATGAGCTTTTTTTTTTTTATGTCCTTAATGAATTGAGCGTTTTTAATGAAGAGATTGAGGTCAGAAATGGAACAAGATATTTTAGATATATATTTTTGCTCGAGTCATGATTCCTAAGTGCGTTTGATAAAAAAACTCCGGAGGAAGTTTGGTCAGGTACTCCTGCTGATTACTTTGATTTTAAAATCTTTGGGTGTCCGGCATACATGCATGTAAATGAAGAAAAATTAGAGCATCGAGCTAAAAAATACATTTTTTTCTTGGATATACTTCTGGGGTGAAAGGATACAGATTATAGTGTCATGATCCCAAATCCCCAAAATTTATAATCAGTAAAGATGTTACTTTTGATGAATTGTCTGTGTTATCTTTCAAAGAGGAATCTACTAGTTGTACAAATGATAGTGCGCAGAAGCAGGTGGAGCTTGAGATTGGTAGTTCTAATATTTTTTAGTCGAACTCTTCTACTCAGAGAATGCTAGTAGATGGTCCCGAGTCTACTGACAAAGATGATCCAGAGGAAGAGCAATATTCCATAGCCAAGGATAGACCATGGAGAGATATTCGACCATCACAAAGATATGTAAATTTGGTTGCATATGCTTTGTCTGTTGCAAAAGAAATAGGTAGAGTTGGTGAGCATACTACCTACTCATATTTTTTGTGATGATTCCGCTAAGTGGTTGATTGCGATGCTTACGAAGCCTCTTCCGGTTTACAAGTTCAAGCAGTGCTTGAACTTGGTTGGTATTTATTGTTGGTGATTGCCCATTAAGGCTTTTGTGAAGAAGATAGAGAAAGTTTTGCTAAATTGTCAATATTGGGATATGCCAAGGTGGAGATTTGTTGGTTTGGCAAGTCCCACATAGTTCCACATCTCTATTTTCTAACTTGTTATCTCCTATTGAAGCTATAAATAAGGGTCTAGACTTTGAAGATAGATGCATCACAAGAAAAGCCACTTTGAATTTAATTTTCATTAAGTCCATATTAAGTCAAATATTTTGGGCATTTTTTGTTTAGTAGTTTCAGGTATTTATGACCTAAGAATATTTTTTCTAAGGTATTTGTAATTGTCCATTTTATAGTAAGAGTTTTGCTCCTCCTTCGTTCATGGACGTAGATTAATTGATCGAACCACGTAAATTTGACGTCCTTATCTCTTTTTTATCTTTCTATTTTATTATCTTTATTAAGTTGTCAAATTAACTTTTGCTAAACTCTAACATTCTTCATTATTCATATTTTGTGTAGTTAACCTTCGTTATATGACTCACAAGAATTCAGATTAAAGTTTGAGATGCAAATTGTAGGACGTTCTCATCTTTCTATACAGTTGTTGTGCACAAGGCTAGTTTGAGATGCAAATTGTAGGACGTTCTCATCTTTCTATACAGTTGTTGTGCACAAGGCTACAATGGACATTCATTGCTGGGGAAGATGATGATTTAGTGCGCTGATTTTGATGCATGGAATGAATGATTGACAGGATTGATGGATGGATCTTTTCTTCATCAGAAACTACCAAGAACAAGGCACAGAGAAGCAGGAAATGATTGGTCAAAAAGATGGGAGAGCTCAATCATATCAATGGCAGTGGTACAACAGCATTGGGGATGGGTGGGGGTGGATAAAGAGGAAGTGGAAACCAAAAGGCTGTGGCCCCCCTCTCCTTCCAAGGCGAGGAAGATTGAGCAGAAAAAAGAAAAAGACGAGTAGGAAAAGCTTGGAAAGCTGGGAGTATCTCTTCGGACTCCATCGATGTGGAAGGCAGCAAAATGCTCGAAGCAATCATTCAAAGTCGATGTGCTTATGCGCCACATTAACAATCAATCATTCATCAGCTCCTCGGTGTCTTTATCCTTGTTGTATTATGAAGGCCTTAAATCACCCACAAACCCTAAATCTTGCGGAAGAGACGGTGCAGCTCGAGCTGAGCTTGCGTTTGGGTTCTTGATGCATGCGAGGACTGAGAGTAACACGATGAGAAGGTCTAAGAATGATTAAACCACACAAAGTTATGCTGTCGTTCTTTGGTCACTTTAATCGCACCAGACAAGTTGCATTGCTGATGGAAGAAGATGGTTGAAGATTCAAGTAACAACAACAAGAAAAAGATGGACTAACAAATAGCTTGCATTGCTGATTACTAATATCAAGACTGTAGTCTTTGATTGCATGTTCTTCTCTTCTCTTCTCTCTCTCTCTAGCATCTCAGTAATATTATATATATATATATATATATATATATATATATATATAGAGAGAGAGAGAGAGAGAGAGAGAGAGAGAGAGAGAGATCCACTGGTTGTTGATTTTTCGTCACTACAACCTAGTTATGTTAGATATGCTTAAACTAATAATCGAGTGCTTTAGTGCTTGAAATATTCTTTTGCAGGAGGAGCATGTAAGAATGACTACTTTTGCATATGCTGCTCTCTCTCTCTCTCTCTCTCTCTCTCTCTCTCTCTCTTTCTCTCAGAGAGAGAGAGAGCAGAAGGAGACCTAATGCTTGTTGATAAATTTAGCATATCAGTGATTCAGCTGCTGGGGCACTGATTTAGGATAAGTTTAAACTAATAATCGAGTAATTGAGAGAGTCTGACATATTGCTTTGCAGAAGAAGCATGCAAGAATAACTATTTGTGTTTGCTGATACATTCATGCTCATGTCAGATGAGCTTAAACAAGCAATCGAGTGGTTGATACGTAGAGTCTGACATATTCCTTTGCAAAAGGAGAGGAGCAATGTAAGGATGACTGTTCTTGCACTACAACTGCGACCAATGACCTCAGATTACCTACCTACCTGCCTACCTGCATGGTCTTGAGAATTGCCACAATCATGTTTGGGTTTTGGTCGGTGAATCTTTTTTCCTTTATCGCTTTGCTTTATCTCCAATAGACCATGGACTACCACCTCCTTGGGGTTGGCCTTTTGTTGCCGTATGACTTTTCTACCATTAACACCCATCAAGGAATGCTCCTCTATTGTCTCCTCCTCGCCATCCCATGCTTTCCTTCCTCCTGCGACTTTAATTCTTGTGTGTGTGTGTGTTTTGTCAGGAACCAACAAAGAAGACCCATCTACTACTGTCTTCCCTCTCCGACCTCACTTGCTGGGTTTGTTTAGGTGTTCTTTCTTCAGAGGGTAGCCTGTAAAAGCTCAGTGTACTCCCTCCCATAAAGAGCAAGCCCCTCACTGGAAGACAAGATTTTCCCCCATGACTTTTTATCTTCCCCCATTGCTTCTGTCCCGGTGACCTGCCCATCCTTGCTTTACTCACTATAATACACTTCTCCCCATTCCCTTCCCCAGCTACCTGCTCTGCACCTCCTCCTCCTCCTTCTATACCCTAACTCTCCTTTGCTCGTTCCCATTGATTGAGGGAGCTACAGAGACGGAGGGAAGTAGATGTATGGAATGAAGCTTGATTCAAGATCTTTCCATAGATGGTTTCCTAGCATCTGTTTGAAGAGATCTCGGACCAGGCTTCATTCCTCACATCTTGCTTTCCAGCTTCAAGGAAGTAAGGTGAAGGCTTTTCAACAGGTGACATGCAGTCTGCCCACTACTGCTTTGCATTTGGGTACTCCTCCAAGTCATCGATGCAACATCAATAATTGCATCACCATCAAATTAACTCGTAATTAGCCTCTCGCTTGCTTTCCATTTAGCTCTCATAGCTTCTGAAATATCATCTGTATTAAGCTTCCGAGCATAAACGTTACCCTTTAAATTTTCAGAAGTAACATGATCTTCCTGCTAGTTTTGCCGTTTCCTCATATGTTTTGAGTCATATGATTCGACGATATATTACCATAGCCAAGTATGCTATGAAGTCATCAATAAGTACGTAGAAGAAATCTATCGATCATTCGATTTGCATCGAGTTTAAACATCATTATAATCACCAAGTTCTTTTTTCTTTCTTTTCCATGATGTTGTTTGTTGATGTTTCATTTTCCTTTTACACTTCCACGCTCATAAGATAGAAGTGTTGAGGTATTAGCATTCAGCTCAGTACACCATCACCATTGTTTTAAGCTGCTTTTTGTTGAACTCGCAAAATGTAGAGGGCATGAAATGTTGTGTTACTGATGAATCCACTACAATGATTACATTTTAATCTGAAACACTACTCATCAATGTGAAGTTATACAATTAGGCCCTATAAGTTCCAACATAATTAGTACTAAAGAAAACAGTAGTTGCATGGCAAAGCTCTACTTAGTGTTAGACATGCCAACCTAAGCTCACAAATTAATTAGGTCATATAGTTTACTGGTCATAATTTTTCCAAACAAATGTAATGCGGTGCCAAAGAGACAGTAAGCAATGCAAGTATCTATCTAACTGAGAAGAAGTACATGATCTGGTGGAACATTTTTGGGTTAGTTTTAGCTGCTACTTCAGACAGGTCTCCAGAACTTTGCAGCTGATAACACAAACCCTATCTTTGTGTGTTCTTGAACAGTATCTACAAGGTACAGACAACAGCATTGCCAAGTTTATCTTGATAGTTCCATGGTAATGCTTGCTTACATCCTTCTGAGGCTTGCCTTTGGTGAGTGGAGGAAGTCTTCTGTCCTTTACTAGCTATAGCATTTATATTCTTGTTATTGTTCTTCATTGAAACATTTCAGGTAGACAATCCGTCAGGAGTAGTAATAGTACTGTCCTCCATGATGCTCAAACTGATCAGTTGATGAAAACACTTTATCCATCCCAGGCAGATGCTTTTAAGGAGAATTAGGCATGATGAACGCAGGGTAGAAGACAGCTTTTGCTGCTTCAGGTTCCTGTTTGATAACTGGCCAACCAAGTACTGTGTGTTTGATGCTCTCTTCTCTGACCGTCTTGTTTCTGGATCCAGTACTGCAACCTCCGCAGTGGTTTCACAGTTAAAACAGTACCTTCCGTTGCAAACTCTATGCTTCCTGAGAGAGAGAGAGAGAGAGAGAGAGAGAGAGAGAGAGAGAGAGAGAGAGAGAGAGAGAGAGAGAGAGAGAGAGAGTCTATTTTGTTGTGCCATCTCCAAGCAAATCTGGGATACAATTATTTGCCTTTGAATCTACTGCATGCAAGAAGAGCCTCCCATTTCTAAGAGACTGCTTTGATCGCACAGTGCTGCTGCCGCTGCTGGAAACCAAGGAATTGATGGCCAAAATATTTATATTTCTATATTATATATAAAAGAGATAAAATTATTTTTATAGTTAAAAATATAAAAAATTATTAAAAATATATTTGTGAAATTGTGCTTGGTTATATAAATAATTTATAATATTTGATGAACAAAATATAAAATTCTTAACTTTATTGAGTTGACAAGAAAAATATGTTAATGATGAATTATAATGATAGGGAAAAAAATGATTGATAGAAAAAAGAAGAAGGGAGAATAGTGATAAAGAGGCATAAATAAAACTTGAAAAAAATAAGAGAGAAAAAAAATTATGAGAATATTGATGAGAGAAGACAAAAAGGATAAAGAGTGAATGATATATGCAATTATCTTTTTCGTAGAAAAAAAAAGTGAGGATGATATAGTTAATAGTTAAAGAGATGTGTTGAATAATATGATATAGTTAACTAATAACCTTCGATTATTATTATTATTATTGATATCATTACTATTGCTATTGTTAATACCAATATCATTGCTACTACTGTTATCATAAGATATATAAAATAATAATATAATCATTATTTTAAATAAAATTATGACATAAATAATATAATTATATATTTTTTAAAACTAATCAAATTATGAAATAAACAAATAAAATAGAATGTTAAAACGATGTAAGATATATGTTATTGTCGCATAAGTTATTATCATTATCATTTTTTTGTTATTTTATTATTTGACATTTCATTATAATTAGATTATCTTTATTTATTTAATAAATTTATCATTTTCTTTAAAAATATATAATTAACATTATTTTACTACGTGTTTGTCAAAATCTTGATACCTATGTTTTTTTTACTATTTCTTAATATTTTATTCTCACATTATTTTTGCTTAAATTTCTTAAATTTTATTAATTTAAATATTATCCTATTTTTAAATTATAATATTAATTAAACTGATTTGTGTTAATGGATTGAATTCATGTATGAATTGATAGGTTGATTGAACATGTTCCATTCAAGGAAAAAAGAGGAGGGAATGTGCCCTCAATAAATTTTTTTTTGATATTTTCATTTTTTTCTATAAAAAATATACTTTATAGATTAAAAAAAACTCTAAATGAAGGATTTCTTAGGGAATTCTCTCTATTTCATTGTGTAGAAGAAGAACAAGCAGAGCCATAATGTGTGTAGAAGAAGCTGCCATTGAACTAACAGGACTTCTCCTTAAGATGAGGTAAACATTGACAGCAGTAGAAATATGTTGATTTATTTAGTATTCTTTTGTTGATAGATAACTCATGTGCTGCATCCATTAATATTGCAAATGGAGTTCATAGCACTAAAAACTTTAACATATGAATGCTTCAGCAATCATCAATTAGAATGCTCTCTCTAATTGAATTGTTTCAAGTTGATTCTGAAATGTGCATTGGGGACACACTTTACTTGCATGTTGGTGTAACAAATGATTACCTAATACTTTATTAACTAGCTTTTAACAGATCTTAACCAATCATTAGACACATCGAAGAAGAACAAGTATCATGTTTGGTGCACACTTTTGCATGGTACACAACTAGCTTAATCACATTTAAATCAATGATTTAAACAGGCAAATCCTAGTCACTGAAAAGTCAACTGAATTTGATTTATATTTGAGAGCCTCCTCAAAAGTTCTCAAAATTTAGGAGATATATATGTTTATTTATAGATATAAGATATATATGTGTATATATTATATGTCATGTTGTTCAATTTATATTGAATATAAAGTTTAAAAGAAAAAGTAAAATAAAAGTTGTCCAGCTAACGGGCCAAAAATGGACCATCAAACTGGGTTACATACATTCATGTAGGGCTATGTTGTGTTCCAAAATTACTCAGGGAGAAAAGTACCTGGATTTTTTTAATAATATTCTAAATATAATATCCTTTTATCGTCTTTCGAAAAGAAAAAGAAGCTTCATGGGATGAATTTTACTAAGGGTAAAAAAACTTCATCCTAAGAAAAAAAACTAGTATAGGATTCATCTAATTCATCGAGTTCTAATGGTCGTACTAATAAAGATAAAATAACGAGTTATCACATCATTTAGGTCTTTCATCGATTAAATAGTAAGTATGTTTATAGATCGACTCTATAAGTATGTTTAATCGATTAAATAGTAAGAAAAAGTAAGCTTATACTAAAATCAAGAGTTAACCTTATTTTTAGAGTTAATCTTTTATTGATAAGGTTTGTTCCTTTGGTTAAAAACTTCAACGATTCAAAATTTTTGATTCAATGAAATCGTATCGGAAATGATATCGAAGTGTGCTTGACTTAGAGTAAATGTAATAAACAAAAAAATAATAGCAATGAAGAGCAGTAAGAAGATACACATCAAATTTATAGTGGTTCGATCGTCGTGATCTACGTTTACCCCTGATTCCTCTTCCGTCGAAGCTAGCGACATTCACTAATCATCTTTTTTCAATGAGCGAAGACTAACTACTCTCTTATAGCTCTTTTATCTTTTTCACAGGTTTAAGGGTCAACCTTTACGAGCTGCACACCTCTTCTAGAATGAGTCCAATAACTTAAAGAGGAGAAGGGGGTGGTTAGTACTTTTCACACTTTTATAACACAGAATCATAGGGTTTTTTTGTTCTCTTTTCATGCGTCTTCATGTAGGAAAGAGTAAAATATTTATAGACATCAAATAGCTTCAAAAATAGAGCAAAAAAAAGGATCTCATATTGGGTTTCAGAGGTACTGGCGGTACCATCGCCTGCAGCATTAATTGTTGATGGTGCCATCGTTTGGACGATACTATCATCTGTAGACTGACACTAGATGGTACCATCGCCTAACACTAGTGGTACCATGGCCAAGTCATCTAGAAGAAGTACATTTCATACTTTTTCAACTAACATGGTTTAAACAGGTTTTATGGATCACTGAATGGGCTTCTTAATGAGCCCAACTCAATCCTAAATCAGGCCCTATTAGCTTCTAATTGAGTTAATAAGATTATGCTTAAATTGAACTCAATTTAGACCTAACTATGATAGTTAAGACCTAAACAATTATAAGTTTAGAATCTAACTTGTCTGCTAAGTCATTGGTTCATTCAAACTCTCGTTGAACTTTCGACGTGTCGTCTGAACTTTTGACGTATCATGCTTTCCTTTGGTTTAATACCCCAATCTTTCGACATGTTGACTCTCACAACTTTTGATCTTGGTGCAATATCCGATTCTTCCGACTCGATGCTCTATTTCTGACTCTAATATAACGTATGATCTTACTTTAATTGTTTTACATTTTCTGATCGAAATTAATCCCGCATCATTTATCTCAAAATATAGATTAGATTATAAACTTATTAATTGATTTCATTATCAAAATTTAAAATTTTAACACTTTCGAACTTATATGCTTATATCAATAAGGTTACTATGTAAGCATGTATAAATCAAACTAATCAAGAATCAATACTAAATTATAAATATTGATACAAATCAAAGTTTTTTTAATATTTTTTTTAATCTATAAGTCTAATTGACTATCGACACCAATATCGGATCGAGATTTTATGATATCATTTATAGTGATTTGCATCTACTTGCTCATTCAACGATTATTATGAAAACCAATATCAATCCTTATTCTTTTATTATTTTTTTTCTAACAATTTAGTATACCAATAATATATGGGTCCAACTTACCTAAAATTATTGCATGATGACTTTGCAAGCAAGATTTCCAATTATTTCTAGGACATCTAGTCAATTATAAATCCAAAGCACTTGGAAGCAAAGTACAAAATTTATGTAAGAATAGGTACCATGTGGGACAAGGGCATCATGTTCCACATGTTCTTGACCCTATGTCAATTTGTTGTCAACCTATTAAAATGTTCACAAGGCAATTGTGCTTCAATCCAACATGTGGGTCAATATATTTTTGTGGGTGATGGTTGTACTCTAAAAGTGCACTAACATGTGCAAGAACATGGACTAGAAGATCACAATTGAGAAAATAATGTTGCACCAAACATTTATTAAAATGTTATTGTATTGTTATTGTTATTATTATCTTCAGCAATTATGATTCCATTAAGTGAAAATGACTATTATCACATCTAAGCATGATATAGCTTTCATCCTTATTTTTCTTGTTATAGTAGTAGAGCAAAAAAAAAACAAATAATAATAGTGTTAAATATATACTTACATCATGATAAAAATGTATCTAATTAAATTAAATATTAGTTTAGAACGAACAATAAGACATGCTAGTTGATATATATATATATATATATATATATATATATATATATATATATGATTTAAAGGGTAAATGTGAAAATGACTGAGTTAAGAGGAATATTTGTGTAATTTTGTGAGTCCACAGCTTGTTTAATACGGGGAGAACCGTGCTTCGCACACTAAACCCGAGGCCCGAAAAAGTACCCTAATCATCACGAAATGTGGGACAAGAGTGACTGGATGAACGGTTACCCAACTGGGTCGATTTTTAGGTTGGTTTTTTGGGTGTGAGAAATATTTCTCACATAAGAAGCATAATTTCCAAGTTTATTTTTTAAATAATAATAGTAATAATAATAAAAAGAAGATTAATTTATGTTATTTACAGTTCTACCTTTGCCATTGTTCCATTAGTGCATCACTCCGCCCATCCCACTCTCTGGCTGTGGATGTGTGTGTGTGGCTCTCTCTCTCTCTCTCTCGGAGCCCGGCATCTCGAGGTACGGATTGGTCAAGGTTTGGTCCTTGGTCTCCTGTGATAGTGTGCTTAGGTTTCTTTCCTTATTCTTCTTTGCTTTTGTCGATCTCCAGTATTTTTTCTGAAGCTTCTTAGTGTTGGATCCTAGCAATGTTGGTGCTTCTTTTCCTTGTCTGATAATTCTCTTTGCATAATTATGCTCTGTGGTGCTCGGTCACTGACTCTTTTTTGTGCTTTGTGATTGCTCGGTTGATGTTAAAGCTCCCCGAACAAGGAAGGGAATGGAAAAGAAAAAGAGTGGAGCTGTGCTACTTTAGTTTTCTTCAATTTTCTTTTGCGATTGTGGAAAAAAAGATGTCTTTTTCTTTTTCACTGAACTTTTTGCTTGTAGTGAGATGGAAAAAGCTGCTATTTCGTGTTTCCTCCTCGTGCTTTTTTTCTTGTATTCTAAACAAACCACCATTTTTTCCCCACTTTGTTTTCCCCTTTTTATGCACAAGCTGTTTTGTAAGGAAATGTGCCATTTGTGTTTTAATCTTTTACTTTAATTCTTCTTTTTCTTTTTCTCTATAGCAATTATTGCTATGTTGTGATTATGTCGTTTTTATATGTTCTTCAAGTCCTTGTAGTGTGCAATTCGCCTTCGCTCTCTCATTACTTGTTTTGGAGTGTTGATTTGGGAATTGCTCTGAGACTTTGTGCCAATAGCCGTCCAACTCTAAATGCTCTCTCCCTTTGAAGTGGTCAAAGCTTCTCTCATGCTTTGTTCGTTGGCCTTCGCTTCTAGCCTCTGACCAGGCTTCCTTTATAGTTCGTTTATTAACGTGTTGAATTGTTAGTGCTTGTTGATTAATTACTTAATTTACGTGCTGATGATTCATAAGCCTCTTCTTTTTATGTGACGTAGTTTGCCGATTTGTAGTTTTTCATTTGCAATGTTGGATCAATGGATGCAATATTTATGAACTCAGGTCTGAGGGAAGGAGTTAGCAAAGATCAAAGCTTTGGAGAAGATGGCAAGACGTCAAACATTTTGGCTGCATCTTCTGTTCTTAGCATGTTGGACATCAGTTGGAGAAGCAGAGTATATGAAGTACAAGGACCCTAAACAGTCGATCAATGTCCGAATCAAGGATTTGATGGATCGAATGACCCTTGCTGAAAAAATTGGCCAGATGACACAGATTGAGCGTAAGGTGGCTTCTGCTCAAGTCATGAAAGACTACTTCATAGGTAAAGTATCTGCATTTTCATTTATTAGCTTTTTTCCTAAAATCTTTATGATCATATATTTAGAAATCTGCTGAATTGATTATGTGAGCCAGGTAGTTTGTTGAGTGGTGGGGGGAGTGTGCCTGGTCCTCAAGCAAGTGCTTCAGACTGGGTAAAAATGGTAAATGAACTCCAAAAAGGGTCTCTCTCAACCAGGCTGGGGATTCCAATGATTTATGGGATTGATGCTGTTCATGGACATAATAATGTCTATAAAGCAACAATATTCCCTCATAACATTGGCCTTGGAGCTACCAGGCAAGTGTAAACTCATTTTGCTGCTTCTGTCATGTTGATTTCCTAGGTAAAACTTATTAATTTTCTGCTTGATAAACTCATTTTGACGTATAATTTCATCAATTTTCATTGATATCTCTTGTTGATTGATTAGTGGAAGCCAAACAAAATAATAGGGCAGAGATAGATTGGAAGGCTGACTGGCTTTTTTGAGAATCTGAAAATTTTATGACTTTAGAATCCATCCTGTCTAAAATGATTAAATAAATCTCACAGTATTATTTTCCTTTATTATAGATTTTTTTAATTATGACATTCCCTGGCAGCCTAAACACAAAGAATGCTCACACTACTACACCTTATTTTAGTTACAATTATGGCATAATATAACCAAGAAAAAAATGAAAAGCATGTTGTTGGAAACCTCAGCCTCTTCTTCCTTCCTTTCTTCTTTTTTTTTCTGACTGGTCCCAGTGTCGACTAATCTATTTACCAGGGATCCGGCACTTGTTAAGAGGATTGGTGAAGCAACTGCCCTTGAAGTAAGGGCAACAGGGATCCCATATGTCTTTGCACCATGTATAGCAGTAAGTCAATGTACACATTTTATCTTGTCTTACATTTTGCTATCTGTACCATGATAAAATTAAAGCAAAGTTACAAGCCTTTTCATATTTGAATTTGCTTCTCTTTGAGTTTGTGTAGGTCTGCAGAGATCCAAGGTGGGGACGGTGCTACGAAAGCTATAGTGAAGACCACAATATTGTCCAGGAAATGACGGAAATAATCCCTGGATTGCAAGGAGATGTACCTGCTAACTTCCACAAGGGTGTTCCTTACATTTCTGGAAAGTAAGAAGCCCCTTACATTTACAAAATATATCTTAACTAGAATCATAGTATATGGAAGAAATTTTTATGAAGTCATGGTATCTGTAAAGTGAGGATCCCTTAACTAGTAATTCAACTCTAACATCATTCAATCGATTATTCTTCTTCTGGAATCCTGTTTATACTCTGAAATGACTTCTAGTGCAATGTGTTTTACCATCTTTGACAACAAACTAGGTTACTCATGAAAAATCCTATTAGAATTCTAGAAAAACAGAAAACATGTTCTTTATAAAATACTAAAAATACACCGTCATATCTTTCTTAAAGAATATCAATTTTTTAAAAGAATATTGTTTGATTTTTTATCTGTTTCTTGAAAGTTTTGTATTTTGTCCATTATTGTTTACTACTCAGGTTGTAATTGAGAGTTGAGACACACACATATCCGGCTAAAAATATTATGCATATTTGCTAGAATTATACAGTAGATAAGAGGGTTACATACGCCCTCATAGTTGTTTCTCCAAATGCCTTGCCATATTCCTTTTCTGCCACTATTGTTTTGGAATGTCATACATAAAACTAAGCTGCTTGCTATTTCATGTAACACTGTTGAAATGATTCAATGACTTTGATTTTGAGAGCCATCTTGATAATTGCTGATTGATTAGGGTGAAAGTCGCAGCCTGTGCAAAACATTTTGTTGGTGATGGTGGGACACACAATGGCATTAATGAGAATAACACCATAGTCAACCGTGATGGACTGCTTAGCATCCATATGCCTGCGTACTACGACTCGATAATGAAAGGTGTCGCAACTGTTATGGTTTCATATTCAAGCTGGAATGGAGTGAAAATGCATGCAAACCATGATCTAGTCACTGGCTACCTCAAAGACACTCTTCACTTTAGGGTGTGTTCCAGTTACCAATTTATCAGGCTTTTGTTTACAAACTTATCAATGTTTTTCAAAGAAGTGTAAATTCCTTTTGTTTATGGCAAAATTTGCATTTTTTTTAAAAAACATATCTATACAACTTTCAGGGGTTTGTCATCTCAGATTGGCAGGGTATTGATAGGATAACCAGCCCTCCAGGTGCAAATTACACTTACTCTGTCCAAGCTGGAATTAATGCTGGTATTGACATGGTTAGTATCTTCTATGCTATTGAGCAACCATTCTTTTTTTCATCTTTGAAAATCAAAACCTTAATAATGAAATTGTTGTGTGTGGAGACTTCAAGCCATCTTATTTTGACATCTTAACATTTTCCTCTTATTCTTGTATTAATCATTCTTCTTTTGGGCAGGTGATGGTTCCAAATGACTACAGTGAATATATTAATGCCCTGACCTCTCTGGTTAACAAGCATGTCATCCCCATGAGTAGAATTGATGATGCTGTAAGAAGAATTCTGAGGGTGAAGTTCACCATGGGTCTCTTTGAAAGCCCCTTGGCTGACCTTAGCTTGGTTGATCAGCTAGGAAAGAAGGTTATCTGCTTTATCCATATTTTTGGTTTCTTGTGTATTTTCCTTTATTTTTAAGAATTGTCTAGGTTTTCAGAAGTACTTCATCTATGGCTTGGAATCTAATATCAGGAACACAGGGAGTTGGCAAGGGAAGCTGTTAGAAAATCTCTTGTGCTACTAAAAAATGGAAAGTCTAGAAACGATTCATTCCTGCCTCTTCCTAAAAAGGCTGCAAAGATCCTTGTTGCTGGAAGTCATGCTGACAATTTAGGTTATCAGTGTGGTGGATGGACAATTGAATGGCAAGGAGCTAGCGGAAATATCACAGTTGGTGCGTATTCTTGATAAGTTTTTTTTTTTCGCCTTCCATGTATACTAGCTTGCTGTATATGCAGAATAGAAACTCCCACAGGAGTCATGAACACACTATGATATGCTACTGGGTACAGAATGATAAAGAAGAGGAACCTAACAGTTAACACACAAACTATAAAACCTTCCCTCTCATATAAGGTCCTATGAGTTCCAAAATTGTGCTTATCATAGCTATCTATGACTTTGTTTTTCTTACATCCTTTGTAATTGAGCTCCCTGATATAAGAGTACTTTAAAATCAGATTAGTCTGGAATGGCATCACAAAAACCCATGGATCCCATTCTCAAGCTTTCAGAATGACCAATTTGTGAATCAAAACCAAGTAGTGGGTGGTTCTTGTCATTTAAAAATATGTATCGATTCGACATTTGATGTTTGTCTCATAGTGAAGCATATTAAGTAGGTTACAATGGTCCTGGTGGCATTTATCCAACAAGTTATATAAACTGGTTTTTTCTTATCATGGTGCCAGACCCACTGAAAAGCTTTAAGCTTCAATAGGGCTGACAAATTTTGATGCTTTGCTTAATTTTTGTTGGGGTTGGGAAGTATTTCTCTCACATATAGTCTCTCACCGTCTCTAGACCCCTAGAGAGAAATCAAATACCCAAAGTATTTTTTCACATCTTGTCCTCACAAAAACCTAAAGATACATGAAGTATTTACTGAATAACCCAAACTCTAATTTCTTTTTCTTCCTTGACAAGTAATCATTTTCATAATAAAATTCCTTATCCTCCTAGGACACTTGGCTTCAGAATTCTAAAAATATTTGACAACCCCAACAATTTTTGTGCTTTCTAAAGAGAATATACTTTGTTTTACATTTTTTCAATCTTTGTCGCTCATCCTTGTTAAATTTTTTATTATCGGATCTTTTGGGCTATGATAGCATTTTGTTGGGGAGAGAGAAGACATCGAAACTAAAAGATCCTTGGTTTTGCTATTGGTTTTAATATTTTCTTTCCCTTTCGGAAGCACAAATTAGACAAGATTATTGGGGTCGGCAAGTATATTTGCATTCTTGCAGCCAAGAGTCCATGGAGAATAAGAAATTCTATTATGGGAAGGACTAATCATGAAGGAAAAAAAATATTGGAAACAAGAGTTTGATTATTTTATCGATACCTTGTGTATATCTAAGTTTTGGTAGGAAGTAATATGTGAGAAAATATTTTAGATGTTTCTCGGTTTCTCTTTAGGATCTACAGAGGATGACTAAAATGTATGAGAAATTCTTCAAGGTTTATGTGAGACGATATACAAGTGGGTTTGTGCTAGAGTTTGGATTCACAAGGGTGCTTGTAATTGATCTGCCAAAGAATTTGATTTTTTCCATAGATATAGATAAAGAGGGTTCAAGCACATTAATCTTGCTTCACTTTTTGGTTTTGGTGTGTCATTTTGATTGTTGATCTCTGGTTTCTCATTTGGTTTCAAATTCTTCACTCCCTTTCCAACAATTATATACTTGTATCATGATATTTCCCTTGAAATAATCTATTATAGCTAATGTATGATCTCATTCAGTTTGATATTTTCTTAAAGGACTTTGAGCTGCTCTATATTATATGCTCCAAGTGATGTCAATATTTCGTATGTGCTTGAAGTGTTATAAATTGCCAACATACAAATTGGAATTCTTCAATTTAACATACATGTTTGAGTTTCTGTTTTGTTCATATTATCTTCATATGCTTTTGCAACATTATCATGTTATTATAACCATCAAATGCATACTTCTCATTGTCGTAGACATACCATTTTGGCAATGCAACATTTTCTTAAGATGAGACATGCATTAATCACTGATATGCATTTTAGTGGCCTGAAGGTATTAGGAGAATGCTTCACCAGAAAAAAATGTTCGATGTATTTGTGCAAGAATTGCAAGATACTGTTTAATATTGTTTATGAAATGAACAGTGTCTTCCATGCAGGAACGACAATACTTGGTGCCATTAAAACCACAGTTGACCATTCAACTGAAGTTGTCTACTCCGAGAACCCTGATGAAAAAATTGTCAAAGACAATGGCTTCTCTTATGCCATTGTTGTGGTTGGAGAACCCCCATATACTGAAACTGCTGGAGACAACCTCAACCTCACTCTTCCAGACCCTGGCCCAAGCACCATTCGGACTGTCTGCGGTGCCATCAAATGTGTTGTCATTATCATCTCTGGCAGGCCTGTCGTGATTGAGCCCTATGTTCACTTGATGGATGCGCTTGTTGCTGCTTGGCTTCCTGGATCTGAAGGCCAAGGGGTCACTGATGTTCTCTTTGGAGATTATGGATTCACAGGGAAGCTTTCACGTACCTGGTTCAAGTCTGTGGATCAACTCCCCATGAATGTCGGGGACATGCACTATGATCCATTGTTTCCATTTGGTTTTGGTCTAACAACTGTACCAACAACGGCAAGGTAGAATTGGATTCCATTATAAGTGCCTAGCCACATCTTATTATCTTTCTAGATCCCACAAGTATCACACTTTTATCGATTGGTTTCAAGTAATGGAACTCAAAATTTCATAGATAAATTTCTCATTTGGCTTTTTTGTTTCGTGGTTTATAGGTTATCATCGTCATCTCCTGCTGCTGTTGCTGCTGGTGCTGCTGCTGCTGCTGCTACTGCTGATATTAGAAAGGAGGCTTACTGGGTGGTGTCTCTATTTCTCGGTCTCTCAATGGCATGGGTATCTACTTACGTATTGTGATTCCCAAGCGGCTTTTAGATGGTATCAGCATCTGACAGTTCTTTTGAGTGGCCTTGAACTGATGTCAATTCAATTTTGGTTGCAATCGATGAGATTCATGGGATGACATGATTTGTTTCATCTATTGCGCTTTCACAGACCTAAAATCAACTGGGTTGTGTGTATGCTCTGATCATTAGTGTTGATTCGTGTGGAATTATGAGATTGTCAAAGTGGAAGCAGATTAAGCTTTTTGTTTTTGGAAGCTGTGCTTAAATTTCTGTGTGAAATCCTCTTTTTTTGAGTTCACCTGTTGAGCATATGTATTGTTATTTGCTGTGTAGTGTTGCTTTGATGTATTCATGTGATTTGACATGTAACAGGGCAATGTGACCAACCCTTGTTTATTCCATCTTAAGGGTTATAATCTCCATACCTCATCACATTTGAAGAGATTAGTCACAACTTGTCAGGACAATTAGCATTCAATCTCTTGTGTATATTTATGTTCAAAAGATTTATGACCATCCTTCACATCTTTTTGTGGGACTTCCTCAATATCACCTTTCTTCAACTCATCATCCTTCCACTTGTCCTATTGATCACAATTTTCAACCTTCTTCTTCATTGTTGGTTTATCCTTTTCTACTGTCTTCCCATCTTCTTTCTTCCTTCAGCTCCTCTTTATCCTTTCCTCATTTTATCTTTCTTCTTATCTCATTTGCCCAACTTCTCCATCACTGTTGTCCACATTGGCCCTCTCATCCTTGTTTATCTTCTCTTGATGTTTCTTATCCTCCATTTCATCATCACTTATGCACTTATCATCATTATCCTCATGCTTGCCCATCTCTTTATCCAAAGATTTTGTGTTCACTTGAATCTTGCTATCATTGTATAATTTTCCTTTGGTTTGAATTTGAGATGGAACTCCTCTTTTACCTATAACTTGAATCGACAAATTCAATGATTTTAGTATGAAGATCCTAAAATCACATGAGTAATCTATGCTAGAAGAATTTGTGTTGCTATGTACCATTAACAATCAACCATAATATAATTTAGATTCACGTAACTTATATTAAGGGTTAAGAACCTTATGTTATAAATATTAATATTGTGAAATGTATCTAACTGGACCCATATAGACTTTATCCTATAAAGATTAATATGGTGATGATCTACATAGCTACTTGTGTTCAAAACATCATTTTAATTTTTTTTAAATATCAATCAATTTAATTGGTAAAATTTTGATGGCAAGAGTTTGAGATTGGAACTCATTTTGACCACTTAATCATATGAAAAAACTAATGATAAGTTCTTCAACTTTGCAAGGATATGTATTAAACCTAATTTTTAGGTATATATATACATATATATATATATATATATATATATACATATATATATATACATATATATATATATATACATATATATATATATACATATATATATATATATATATATATATATATATATATATATAAGAGAGAGAGAGAGAGAGAGAGAGAGAGAGAGAGAGAGAGAGAGAGAGAAATAATGTACCAGAAAAATTCCTGAACTTTAAACAGATGATGCATTTATAATTAGTTTTTATCAATGGATTTTATTTCTTAAAATCTTGATAATGTTCATGAATTAAGCTGTTTTAAACTACAAATCCATAGGCCAATCTAATTCAATCTAGGCATCACGGTTCGAGTTAGGTCAGGAGGTTTAGTAGCAACGGATCAAGTCGAACTATAACTTGAGTATAACTAAAATATTTTCATCAAATTGATAGAAGTTTCTCAAAAACTATTAAGATATGATTATAAGATATTTTTTTATTATTTTTATTATTTTTATGATTTTAGGGTGAATAAATTTTAAAATAGAGTATTTTTAGGTTGAAACAATATCGAAAGTAACTCAGTTGATTTTTTTATCAAATTTATCTAAACTTCTCTAGAACTATTAGGGTGAGATGATAATATATTTAGTATTTTTTAAAATTTTATATGAATTTAGGATAATTAATTTTTAAAATATAATATTTTTTAATTGAATCTATAATTGAGTGTAACTCGTAACCCTTTGATTTTTTATATATCTATTCTAACTTCTCTAGAATTACTAGGGTAATGTGCTAATATGTTTAATATCACTTTTTTTGTTTATGTTTTTTATATAAATATAGGGTGATTAGATTTTAAAATAAATTATTTTTCTGTTAAATATGTGATCGAGTGTAATTGGAGTTAATCTTCACCAAATATTATAAATTATAACATCATTTTTTTAATTTTTTTATAAGGTTAGGATGAATAAAATTTTAAAAGGGATATTTTTGGATTGAATATATAATTGACTTGTTATTTTCTAATGAACCAATCCAAACTTCTCTACAACTACTATCACATTATTATAAGATATTTAGCATTATTATTTTTTATTTTTTAAATAAATTTTAAATGATTATAATGTTTAAATCAGTTATTAGCCCCTAGATAATCACAATTCTACGCTACCATTACTATTAGATTATGTTGAATTTGTGATTCGCATAACTTGAATGTAACTCAAACTAATTTTTATCAAATTAATTCAAACATTTTTAAAACTAAACATGTTTCTAATTTATAGTAGATTTAATTTTAATTTAGATAAAAATTAATATATTTTTTGGTATGATTTGTGAATGAGCTTAATTTGAGTATAATGACTAATCAAGGTAAACTGTAAGGAGGAAAAGGAGGAGAGGAGAGGAGGAAGGTAGTAATGGAAGAGTAAAAAGAGAAAAAAAAAAGAAAAAGAAAAGAGAAAGGGGTGAGTGAGGGGGAGAAGATAGAGGCAATGGTCGAGGTGGAGGTGGAGGTGGAGGCGGAGGCGGAGGCGGAGGTGGAGGTGGCGGCGAAGGAGAAGGTGCAGATAGAGTAGGAAGAAGATGAGGGCTACGTGAGAAACCCAAAAGGGAATAAAAAACGAACAATACTTATATAAATATAAATAGTTAAGATGTAGTTGAATCGGTTTGATCCGGTTCACGTTAAAGGAATTAGTTTAGTCCTAAAAAACGAACAATACTCATATAAATATAAATAAATAAATAAATATAAATATAAAACACTACTAACTTCAAGTAAAGCCAAGCCTTGGACCTTCCCACTAATGGCGTTCCTCTCTACCTTCTTCTCCCGCATCGCTTCCAAACCCCACCTCCGCCGACCTTTCCGCGCCTCTCTCCCTCCCGGTCCCACCCAACCCCCGCGATCGGGTGCCTCCGGGGACCGCCTCCTCGCCTGGTCGCGCGCTTTCGTACCATTCGCCGTCGCCGCCGGCGCTGCCCTCGCTTTCGATCTCCATCCCGTTGCCGTCCCCTCCCTCTGCGACCCAGGCATCGATCTCCGGTATTCCGCCTCCGTTCCCCTCTTTTGCCTTCTTTCTTTCTTTCCCTCTCCTTTCGATAACTTGGAGTGGATCGACCTGTGTTTGCATGGATGCAGGGTTGGAGGGAAGGATAGCACCGAATTAGTGGTGAAGGGTGCTCGTCGGGAGGCGCCCAAGGAGTTCATCCAAGAGCTAAAAGATTTTCTACAAGTAATATATCTTTGCGAGTGTTTGGATTTTAGAGGTTATGGATTTACTTTGCGGTGGTGATTGGTGCACAGGATAACCTGACAGTGGACTATGAAGAACGGTGTTTTCATGGGAAGCCGCAGAACAGCTTCCACAGATCTGTGAATGTTCCTGATGTGGTCGTTTTCCCAAGGTAGGAATCATTATTAGCATTTGTAAGGTTGAAGTACATCATTGTCTACTTATTGAAAGTTATTTACTTGTGAAGAAACTGATTAAGACGAGATTAAGAACTTAAAATATTTATCATTGTTTTTGTGTCTGTGGAGTGTAGCATTTGGATCACGGATGCTTTGTTAGCTGCATCTATCATTTTCTTTTTTCTTTATATGTGCAGAATATTTGTGTGTTTTTCCTAGTATTGTGTTGAAGCAGAGATAGACTCATGAAGGATAGATTTATATTATACATCTGAAACGGAATGCACAGAGCTAGAAAGCAGAGGAGACAGAGATATTATCATTTGTAACGAGGTGTGAGGTTATCTTGATCTTATTTTTTAGAGATAGAAAGAGATATTGTCATGTGGTCTTTCAGGTTTAGACACTGTTGATTTAAATTGAAAATTGAAGTTGAGTTAGTTAGTTAAAGCAGTTAATCTGAGATTTTGCATGCTTCTTGCTGTAAAAATTGAGCATTGCTGGAATATGCATGCTTGTCAAAGTTTTACACTTCTTTTCCAATTTGTGACTAATCATGTTGTTCTTTAATGCAGATCACAGGATGATGTACAGAAAATTGTTGCAGCATGTAATAAGTACAAGGTATCATTCACCTTTGGACCCTGGTGCTTGACTACATTTCATTTCTAATAAGTGCCTTCCATTATCAAGATGTTAATGCACACTTCAAATACCCACCAAATAAATCAAATTGATTCATGATTGAAAACTTCACTTGAGGCAAGTCATTTTATGTGTCAGGGTATACTAGTTAAGCTTATATTGAGGTTTTCAAATGAAGCAGGTTCCTATAGTACCATATGGAGGAGCTACTTCAATTGAAGGCCACACTTTAGCCCCACATGGAGGTGTATGCATTGATATGTCACTGATGAAAGTAAGCATCATTTATGATATTTTTAGTGTTCAAAATCAAAGATTTGAACTTTTTGAAGTAGAAAGCACACGGACCTTTTGTTTCCTGTGTTACTTGCACATGCTACACAAATATCATATGTTTAAGTGTCCACAAGTATTTGACACAATTTGAAAAATTTTGAAACAGGAAATGTCCATATCAAATTGTTGTTTTAATCGACTAGTTGTACCCAAACTGAATAGATTATGCATAATGTTATCTTGAATTTTACAACTTGCATTTGAGAGTGTCAAAAGTTCAATTTGTAATTGGTATAGTCTTATGGTTCCTGGTAACGAAGCTTCAAGTTCTAAGTGCAAAACAGGATTAATATTTACTAGTTGTGATTAAGGACCAATACAGGATTATATTGGCTGGTATTGGTTAATATCTTTTTATTTTGTTATACTAGACACTATAGGTCGGTATACCATCCTGTCACGAACTTAGTTGGTTTTGCTTAAGTCGTGCAGCACTCTTGCGTGTCCATCCGCAATGGTTAATCTCCCCGAAACCTCATACGATCCCTTAGGACCTGCAAAAGAGAAGACGGGACAGAGAAAACACTTCACACGGGATCCACAAGCAACCATTTCAGCAAACACTTTATAGCCAATACAAATTCCAACCATGGACATCACAAGCTCAGAACGGTTGCACAACAGAGGTATAAAATTGGTCCACTATAGACCGAAATCTGGTACAAGTGTCCACCTGACCAAACTTTATGTACAAGCCTACAATGATCGCCAAACTCACTCAAATGGGACTGTTAAGCCTTTGGCTAGCCCTTTATAAGCTTTACAAAGCTAGAACAAACCAAAAAGACACGGACATGCATAAGCATTACACTAAACAAGCCGTTTACAATTTGTCCGTGACATTCTCCTACACTTATTCCTTCAACGTCCTCGTCGAAGCCTTTGTTGACGCTGCAACTCCTTGCCTTTGCTGGATCTTCAATCTTCTACTTCTATTGTGATGTGTCCCTCGGCTCTCAGTTGTTCTTCGCTTGTTGTTGTTGAGTCGTCGAACTTTAATCTGCCATGCTACTTCAACTCGCTAATGACTTTGACTCTGGTGTGGGGTTGACAGAGTTGGGTTGATCCTTGCTGGTTCTTGCGGATTCATCTGATGAAGGAAAAGACCATCCTTGATATGCGTTAGTCTTCAAATTCTTCTTATCTCTTGAACTGGATATATGCTTGTTGGAGCTTTAACGAGCATCGTCTCGCAAACTTTGAAGTTTTTAGATCCTTCCTCCAAAAAATTTTCCCATCGAATCTTCTTCCATTTAGTTGTCTCATTTAAGTAGATTCGCATCACTTCCGCTTTCGATTGACATTCAGTTGGGAAATGAAGCGGACAATCTACTCTTAGTAGTACTGATCACCATTGGTGAGGACTTGACAACTGTTGTTTTCCATTAGTCTCTTAGAATGGTTTTTAAATCTATGCAGAGCTCCTCTGCTGGATAACTAAGAGAATTGGGATACTCGGTTTCGCCCATTCTCTTGAGAGTTGAGAAGACAAAGGTTACTTGACTTCGCCCTCCTCCTCGAGGTTGTATTTCGTGCGTTGAGCTGGTTACTAGACTTCGCCTACTCTTAGCTCACACTTCCGAAGCACTTGAAGCGTTTGCAATCCTTGCGTTGAGTCATCTACCGTAATTCACCTTCTCAATACCATTGAACTTTTGGAATGCAATAAGTTATCACTCCAACTTGGAGCAAGTCTCCGATAGATTTGGTCGCCTTTAGGATTGTACCGCCTTCTCCATCATTTTTGTCATCTACTCCTTCGAGTAGCAAAGGTACAGCACCGCGTACTGCATGCTTCGTTCCTTGGTCATGTACTCTTGCATTGACCCGAAGTCCTTCACTTACGGCCATCTTGATGAGAAGTCCATTGACACTGGTCTTATGAAGTTTTCTAGCCTCTGCCCTTCAGCCTTGTCATGATACATGGAGTTTGCCACTGCATTCTCCTCCACGGCCCATCTCACGATCAAGCGCTCTCTCTCCATGAGAGCAAGGGATCGATGATTCCACGGAAGTCCCGCCTCTACGGTACCATGGTGCAACCATGCCCATGGCACTACCATCCGTTGCCTCGCATCTACGTCGCTTCTTCGCAATCGGTAGATCTACCTTTGCGGCACTGTGACACTCCTCTGAGTCCACCTTTATTCTAACCGATGCTCGATTTTGGGTAGTTAAGTTCCTTTGGACTCGTCATTGTTTCCTCGCCCTTTTTCGACCACCTGCTTTAACACCTCTGTGTTCTTTGAGCAGTTCCTCTTGGTCGATGGAAAGACAGACTGCAACTCTCATGCATGGCCTCCGCCATCATGTTGCAAGGCTTGCACCGTTTCTATTCTCCTTAGCTTCATTGGTCGCAACGTTCGCTTATTCGGCTTTGTCCTCTGACTTGCCGGGCTCCCTTAAGCGAATGT
Organism: Musa beccarii; assembly: GCA_024322285.1. Lineage (NCBI taxonomy): Eukaryota > Viridiplantae > Streptophyta > Magnoliopsida > Zingiberales > Musaceae > Musa > Musa beccarii. The sequence continues at coordinate 50,170,517 of CM044397.1, read as the reverse complement.
GAGCTCTGAAGCAGTCCAACTCTTCAGTCACTTCGATCATACTTCTGCATGATCCAGTCCCCCCCATGGGACTCACTGGTACTTACATCTGAACTTCTCTCTCGGTAGTGCACAGTCCCCATAAGCTGATGTCCAAGGCTTTCATTCAATGCAACATTCGATGTACACACGGAAGACCTGCCTCTGTGGTACCAGGGCATTCCCTGCTTGAATCCATAGCCTTTCTTGCCATCGTGTCACTCATCGAAGTGGAGCTCCCAGTCGCGCTCCTGATCATACCTCCGTATGACTTTGTTCCTCACGGGACTCACTGTGTGTGTCGCATTGCCACGAACCATTCCACCACGATCCGTTGCGTTATGTCGCCTCCTGGTGATATCTCCTTGCATTCTGATCCTTGTGGTATGAACTCGAACTGCGATCTTTCCATATGTGGCCTCTACCAACACATCGCAGGGCCTCTGCCACCTTTGATTATGTTCGCTCCTTTGGCAATTGACATTTGTCCACCCGCTCTCGGGTCACACTCGGATGAAGCATAGCTCTAGGATAGTTCGTTGCCTAGCAGCTCCTCTGAAGTCCCCTGACTTTGCTGAAATTGGTGTACCATTATCTGGATCCTGGGCCTCTGCCCCTATCAGCACAATCTCCACTGCGCACCGCTTTCCTCATGACAACTCAAATAGCAACACTGTGACATATTCTTGAAGAGTACCCGCCTTTGCATCCTCTTGCCCCGTGCCAAGGCCTTCTGACACCAATATCGTCTCTGCAAGCTATGTCGCCTTAGTTCCTCCGTCAAATGCTTCCCCGAGATAAGGTGCATGTGCCTCGAACTTCCCTTCGTCTTAGGCACCATGCAATGTGAGTCTGCTCCATCAAAATAAGAAACCCATAGAACGACATGATCATGCTCCTGCCGCTGCAAGAGTCCATGTCCTTGACCTATGTCTAAGGAAAGCTCCAAGCCTTCGCTCCATGTTCCATCTTCTATGCCAACTCCCTTCATGCGGCTTGGGTACATCACTAAGTTACCCCCAAGTTGGTCTGCTTCTCGATTTGCATTGAGTTAATGGTGGCCCTCGTGCCCAACATTCCACGGTCGACCCTCTGTTGAGTCCGATCTCCCTATCGGCTCCAAGTGTGCCTTCACTTTCTGTTGCCTTGGGTCGCTCCCTCACTTGATCTCGCTATGCGTCCACCAACGCATTACCTCTTGCGAGATCATGCGACGACTCCTCGCCGCTCGCTCGGTCTGTTGAGCTTTGTCTTGAGGTAGTCCTCCTCAACATGTGCGGTCCGTTGCACATGATTCTCCCTTTGAAGAACTAAGACTTATAGCTCCTGGATATCTGCCCCGTTGGAGCAATTTCTCTCTTCGTATCCTTCCCTCTGGAAGTTTTGGAGACCACCATGCCCTTGGACTACTCCGTCTTTGCTGAACAAACTGTGATTTGTTTTGCCCCCGCAAACGCACTTGCTAGATTGCGACTCTTTGCTAATACAGCTCCCACTGCACCCCTTTGCGTCTAGCAACATGCTGAACCTACTACATACTTTAGCCTCTTACGAACATATCCTGCTTGTGCTGAAGAGAAAGTTTCAATGCTCCATGGCGTCGACCTTCGGTTGCCTTGGGATGACCACATGGACAGTCCATTGTCGCATACAAGCCCTTGCATGAGTATCGAATTCCTTGAGTTTGCAACTCCCCTCACCTTTGTGAGCTTTGCACAGCTCTTTCGATCGTTGAACAACCCACTCTAACTTGCACGGTCTCATCCTTTACCAAGCGCCCCGCTTGCCTCAAGCACTGTCAAGTTTGGTTGCCAACATCGAGCCACTGCTCGAACTCAACCATCCCAACCTTTGTGCACTACGCAATTCTTCTTAGCTTGTTTATCCTCGTGGTGCCTCTTGTGCGAAGGGTTGGCCATTCCTCTGAATGTCATTCTCGGATGCCCGCTCCTCTGAGCGATTCCATTCCCTACAATACCGTGTCCGTTTTCCCGCAAACGGTCGCGCATGCTGGCTGCCCTCAACGTAGCCTCGCTAGGTCCCCCACGTTTATATGCTAAGTGTTTCTATGTATGCTTGTCCCGCTCTGTCACGAACTTAGTTGGTTTTGCCTAAGTCGTGTGGCACCCTTGCATGTCCATCTGCAATGATCAGCCTCCCCGAAGTCTCCTACGATCCCTTATGACCTGCAAAAGAGAAGACGAGATAGAGAAAGCGTTTCACACGGGATCCATAAGCAACCCTTTCAGCAAACACTTTATAGCCAATATAACTTCCAATCATGGACATCACAAGCTCAAAGCGGTTGCACAACAAAAGTATAAAATTGGTCTACTACAGACCGAAATCTAGTACAAGTATCCACCTGACCAAACTTTATGTACAAGCCTACAATGACCGTCAAATTCACTCAAATGGGGCTGTTAAGCCTTTGGCTAGCCCTTTACAAGCTTTACAAAGCTAAAACAAACCGAAAAGACACGGACATGCATAAGCATTACACCGAACAAGCCGTTTACAATTTGTCCGTGACAATCCGGCACATTGGTATCATACTGGTTTGATTGATGACTAGAAATGGTATTTGATTAAGTCTGCAACACTACAATATCCACTATAGCTCCTTGTATCTTGCTGTCCTGAATTAGCACTCATAATCAGGGGCTTTTGCTGTCCTAAACTGATCAGGATTAAATTTGACTCCCTTCCCTATAATCGTATCATGATTAAGGCTATAAACGAGGGCTATTGCTGCCCTATTGTCTATGATCTGAAAGTGTGCATCTCAAATCTCTTTTAGTTTCCCAACTTTTAAGGTCTTGGTTTGGTTGACCCTAGGTGGGTCTCATTAGGTCTGATCCACTTGTGAATTATTCCTGGCCCCTCCAATCTTCCATGTTTCCATGATAGTGGATCAGGAACATATCTCCAGATTGTGTCCTTGATCTTTTGTTGTCCTCCGTTTCCTCTCGACATGCTAAGGAAGGATGTTGTTGCTTAATATGTCTTTTGAATTTAAGAAATCAAATCCTGTCACAGTTTTGGAAATGTATATTATCAACATCAAAACATCGCTCGATTCCTATGAAATTCATCTTCAGGTCTTCAAGTAGACATAAGGTATTGCACATAAGTACTTTTGTCTGTTTGTCAATCTTTACTCATTTTGTTACTTATCAGAGTCTAAGTAATTGATCTAATGATTGATCAACCTCTGATCATACTTTAGGAGTTATTAGATCCTTAAGTAATGCATCCTTTATCATGTCTTCTTGTAGCCAAACATTCAGGGATTAGTTGCATTCTTCTGCAGCTGTCCTATAGAAATTATACCTTCAGTTGTTGAGGACCTGTAACTGAAGTGACAGTAAATTCAATCTTCTATCATTTTGACTTTTGAGGCTTCATAAAAAAAAATTCAGCAGATGAAATTGTTAGCTTGCTGCTGACATTGCTCCAGGCTGATCTGGAACACTTTGTTGTGATGGAGCTGTGGCATTGGTGCTTGAAGGTTGATGGGATGAGGGTATAAAATCTTGTTCATCTTGTAAGTGGGTGGTTATGGAGTTTTGTCCCAAGCTTGCATTATCATTTGCATCAATGCCATTTTGTGCATTTTGATCATCTGTCATCATATTGCCAATGTCGCATAGGGTCAACTCAACTTCGAGCATTGGAGGACTGACCATGCAGAAGTTTCCTGGTCTTTTGTCTTTGCTTGCTCGGGTACCTAACCATTAACTCTTGCTTATAAGTAGATTCTCAAGAGCAGGAGTAAAGAAATATAGCGGTTTTATTGCTGAAAAATTTGAGAAAAATGGTCAAAGTGATGCCCAAGAGGTTTACAATCTTCTATATTTATAGGCTTCTAGTGCAGCAGTGCCATAACATAATATTGTACTATTAACTCAAATAATTGATATTAGTTCCAATTACATAATCATATATGTTGGTTACATTTAAAGTTCATGGAACTGCCGTACGAATATGTTATAGTGTCTGATACAGTTATAAACTACAGTTCCTTCCATCATGCTGCTGTCCTAAATTATTGCTAAAAACATGGGGTTGTTGTGTTCCTTTGGATTCTCTTCCCTGCTGTTACAAGCATGGTTAGGTCAGGAAAGATAGGTATTGTTAGTATTCCTTTAGCCTATGGACCGGATTGCATGGACACAATACATACTGCAGATCCTAACTTTTAAAGCCTTAGCTTGATGGTCTTTGAGCAGGGTTAGAGTCTGATCCATTCCATAGTCCATACTGGAAAGCTCAAGAATAAGGACTTCCAAAGCTGATCTTATTTATAGGGACAAGTCTGATGGTTATAGTTTTATAGCTATGCTCAATAAGGTAACCATGATGATGGTTGGTTTACTTATGGAGAATGTGATATCAAGGGATATCATCTTAGGAAATGGTGTGATCACTGGCCTTTAGATGAATACGTTGTACTACTTCTCAGACAAGTTCTTATGGAGAGAATAATGTCATTTGTTTGTGTTCTAATAAAAGAACTTCTACAAGGAAGATGCATTCTGTACAGGTTTGTTAATAGTTATATATCCAGGCTCAGTTTCTGCCGTGGGGACGGTTGATCGAGTTTATTTGGATTTTATTGGTTTTCACTGAAAGAATTGGTTTAGTTAGTGAGTTTAATTTTTTTTCCTTTTGGTTCATGTTTGTTTTGTGTTTGTTCATCTCTTTTGTGATAGTTAGACATTATATATTTTTTAATTGGTTATGTTCTAGAGGGGAGCCAGGCCTGATAGTCTTTTAAAGCCTCCACAAAAGTTGACTCAATTTTTGCACTTTGATTTATTAACCACACTTTTTCTTTTTTTCCTTTTGGTTTGTCTTCCTAGCAATGTGGGTGAATTGAAAACCTTGTTAAGTGATTGAAACTATTTTAAAATATGCCAGAATTTCTCACATAGTAATTCGATGCTGCTGGGGTGCTATTTTTTCTGAGAACTTAAAGAGAAAGAGTCTGTAATATAGCTTATAGATGTACAACCTCCATGACATATTCGTACTATTATGTTTTTGATATAATTCCACTCTTCAAATAGTTAGGTAGCCTTCTTCGCCTTGTGGTTTCTTGAAGTTGATAGGACTTTTCTCATTTCCATCTTTATATGCTTCACCACTTATTATGTTCAAAGTGGAATGATCTTGCTTACAGATAATGCCATTTAATTTATTTTTCATATGACCATTTTATCTTGTGTTTGACAGAAAATTAAGTCTCTAAATGTTGAGGACTTGGATATTGTTCTTGAGCCAGGGATTGGATGGATTGAACTGAATGAGTATTTGAAGCCTTACGGCCTTTTCTTCCCACTTGACCCAGGTTACTAAATATTTGTCTTCCTAGTCTGTCTTTGTTTCTATTAATTTGGATCTTGTTTGGTGAACAACTTTGTTTCTGGTATATCTCATGCATCTGGATGTGGAATTAGTATGTGCTTCCATTTAATAGATATAAGTATTCAGCAATTTCTTAATGAAAACCTCTGGACTAGAAGGTGTTGTTTCTATTGGTTTCCAACTATAAATGTAATATCACTGCCCAGAATTCTCATTAATCTCAATCTTTAGCTAATATGGAACTAGGCTCAATTGTGTTTAGTAAAACTTGGAATATTTTCTCCCCTTCTCCTTCCTCTTTCCTAGTTTTCCATCCTTTTGATTCACATTTCTGTGCTGTGTATGCTGTGCCACTCTGTATCTGGACACCTAGGAATTAGTGAGATGTCCTTGTGCACTCTTTCATTGAACAGGGATCTAATGCTTAATATTGTATAGTGGCCTACTAAAGCCTATATCCATTCCATTGAATTCATGAACATGACCAAAGAACAATTTTAAGTTTTCTTATTTTGTTTTTTGGCCACCAGAGAGAAGATAAATTTAGTTGCTTGTTTGCATTGTAATAAACAAGAAGAGTAAAATCTTCAGTGTAGATGCCATGTTTTTTGGACAAAAGGGATTTTAAAAGTCTCAATGGTTATCAGGTAGGAAGTTCCACCTTGTGATTGTAGTGTGAGCTTTTGCAATCATCCAAAATATCCCTAGGCTTCGAAAGTGATGATAAAATTGGTAATTACAATCTTTATTGCAGAAATGAAGTTCCCTCCCAAAGGCAAAAATAACCTGACAATAAAATTTTAAAAAATCCTCAAAACTCATGATCATACTAGGCAATAGGCATGATAGTGCAATTTACATGATTTCACATAAGGAACCTTATTCTTTTCATTTTCTGCCATAATTTTACTCAGTGTTGTAGGTGTGAAGATGTACAAGTGGTTTCATTTGGAATGTTGAGTTTCATGTCATTCAAATGTTTCTGTAAATTATTATGTGATATGTCCTGATTCAGTTTTGTTGTGGAATTATTTAAGGCGGTTGCGTTACTATTTTCAAAATAATATCTGGTGTGATTGCATTTTTTGGATGAATGGTGCATGAACATGTGCTTCTTTGTGAAATAGAACTCTACTTATTTTGTATTAAGGTCTTATAGTAAGAAGACTATTCAAGTAATTTTCTTGCTTTTTTGCTGTTAAATACAGCTATATGTAAGTTCCTTTATGCTTATTTATCAAGAAGATCTGGAGCTTTGTGCATATTGATTTTTGTGTTAGTTAGGAAGATGGATAGTCTTTTGTTTGTTTATTTAACTTATGAATGAATGTTTCTATATCAGACATGTCTTTCTTGACTTCATATTCCCTTTTCCTTAAGTTCCAGTCCGGAGATGATTTTTGGCATAATAGTATTTAATGTTTTTCTAAGGCCCATTAGCTGTTTAAATTATGTTGTTGGCTGTCTATTGCCCATATGGGGAGCAAAAACTCATGATCAGCTTAGAAGGTTGATTCACTGTGATTGAACATTTTTAAACTTCAGTGTAGCTTAGCTCCTAAAGCCAAGCCTATAGATGGAACAAGGATTAGAAGTATTCTGATGTTCCCTGAATCTTGTTGTGGGTGTTGTAGCTTAGTTTCTAGTATCTAACCACTTGACATACAGGTCCTGGGGCTACTATAGGAGGCATGTGTGCTACTCGTTGCTCTGGCTCTTTAGCTGTAAGGTATTTCTCTTGAACTTTGGTTAATGGAATTGTGCTTTCAGATACATTAAGCTAAGTTTTGTCATTTGCATAAATGTCTGCTGAGAGTATTGTTAGTTAAAATTGATTAATTATCAGTTTTTAGGTATGGAACAATGCGAGACAATGTCATCAATCTTCAGGTAGTTATTTGCTTTTATATTTTGGTCAAGATGGTGCATTTTCCAAGCTGCTGTCTTTGTTGCAGGTTGTTCTAGCAAATGGTGAGGTCATCAAGACTGGTTCACGAGCTCGTAAGAGTGCTGCTGGGTATGTTGTAGATTCCTTTGGCTAAAATGTAGAAAACAAGAGTGATAATTACTTGGTTGGATTCTTCGAGCCCTGATTCCCTTCAGACATGGTTTGTATAATGCTTTGCTATTCATGGCCCTGGTACAAACCGAGGACAAGCACAATTCTATACTTGAAGGGAGAATTATGCACTCATTGCAAGGGTTATAATGTTAGAGTTGATAGTATCTGGTCATTTACAAAGATTAATGTACCTCTCCACTACTAGGACTTGTAGGCCTGTCAGAGTTCCTTCCAAGGAGTACTCAAGTTAAATTTAATAGGATGATTGAAATTTGAAATCCTCAAATTTATGCTGTTTTGTGCCAAATCTGTAGCTGTTGACATCAAAGGAACTTCTAAAGCTAAATGATGTAGGATACAAAACCATGCATTGACTAACTAATTAAATATATACAAAAAATCAATTGAGTGCTGTGTCTTCAATCTGGCAACAATCAGGATTTGAGAGGCTATAAATTCTTGGAGTTTTTCTATGCCTACATTAATAAGGGGTTTGGGGCTTCCTGCAATATGGGTCTTGGGGAGGTCAGTATATACATCCTTGCCTTTTCAAGTAATGAGGTTGTTTCAGTAGTTGAAAGTATGGCTTAAAATTTCACCGGGGCCGATACATAACAGGTTGTATTTACTAGTCATGCTTGAACTTGCACGTGGACCAGGGATTTCTTGCTTGGTTCAGTTTGGTGTTGTAGTGTCACGCACTTAGCTGAAATTGTCTAAGTGGTGAGGCACCCTTGTGGCAAGTCACGAGCTTAGCTGGAGTTGCCTAAGTCGCGAAGCACCCTTGCGCCCACTTCGATCAGACTTAGCTGAGATTGCCTAAGTCTTGAGGCGTCCTTGCGACATACGTGTCCACTAAGGGTTAGCCAAGTTGCAACCTCATACAAGTCCCGTAGGACCTATAAAACAGAAAGTTGATTAGTTTTGAAACAAGCAGCGGACAAGTCCCGACGTCTCGTGAAGACGGAAGCTTTACAAGCAATTCAGCGAGCACTTGGAGTGCAGGAAAGAATAGAGAGAGAGAGGAGGAAAACGAGGACTTTATAAGGGTGAACGAGCAACTGCAAGTCTGCAAACAACTACTCCCTGGGTGTCAGGCGCGAAGGCTAGTTTCTGTCAAGTTGATGTGCAAACTTGTGAAGATGTTCAACGCTCGACACTATTCCGAAGACCCATCCCCCATGGTGCCACCCGGGTGGTTCTAAGGGGTTGAGATGGTTGACGTTTTGGGGGCTGCTGCGGGTTGCAGAAAACAGGCTGTGGCACGCGAAAACGGAGCCATTTTGGGGTAGTTTTGCCCGGTGCGGCGAGCGTTCGTGTTGCAGCGCTTCGAATTACTGTTTCTGACATTTTTACAAGCAAAACACACCAAAACTATGGCAAAACATGCTGCCAAGGATATGTACAAGCATGCAAAAGCGGCGAACGGTTCGTTGAACGAAGTTGTTGCGGGTGTGCGATGATCGTTCGTGACATTTCTCCCCCACTTAAACTGTCGACGCCCCCGTCGACGCTTGCTGGTAGGCTTTGATAGCTGTTTCTTCATGTCAGAGGGCATCTTCAGGCTCCCAACTGACTTCGGTTCTAGGAAGCTTTCGTCGCTTCACCAAGTACTCAATCTGCTTAGCTTTGTCTTGTGATCCACCAAAATGGTTTCAACTCGCTTCTTGTAGGAGGCTATGGTGGGGGGTAGCCGAGTTGGAACACTTCGGGAAGCATCTTGCAGATCTGAGTGGTAGGCTTTCAAGTTGCTGGCGTGAAAAATATTATGAATTTTGAGCTACGCCGGCAGCTGCAACTTGTAGGAGACGTTGCCCACCCTACTGATAATTGGGAAGGGCCCTTCATACTTGCGCACCAATCCTTTGTGCACCTTGTTCCTAAAGAATTGGAGTGATGTTGGTTGGAGCTTCACCAATACCAAATCGCCGACTTTGAATTCCTGTGTCGCCTTCCCAAGTCTGCCCACTTCTTCATCTTTTTGGCCACTTTCTCCAAGTAAGCTCGCACAATATCTGTATTTCGATGCCATTCCTTTGCAAAGTGATATGCGGACGGACTACTTCCAGTATAACCAATTGCCAAGGTGTGAGGAGTCGACGACTGTTGTCCTGTGATGATCTCAAAGGGGCTCTTGTTGGATGTAGAGCTCCGCTACAGGTTGTAGGAGAATTGGGCTATGTCTAACAGCTTCACCCAATCTCGTTAATTGGCACTCACGTAGTGCTGAAGATATTGCTCTAAGAGCGAGTTTATTCTCTCAGTCTGGCCATCCGTCTGGGGGTGGAGGCTCGTGGAGAAATATAGCTTAGACCCCAACAATTTGAATAGCTCGGTCCAGAATTGTCCTAGAAACCGAGCATCTTGATCACTTATGACATTGTGCAGGACTCCCCAATACTTCACCACATTCTTCATCATCAGCTTGGCCGCTTTCTCTACTGAACATTGTAGGGGTGTAGTAATGAATATTGCATACTTCGAAAATCAATCGATTACCAAGAGTATCGATCTGAGTCCCCCTACAATCGACAAGCTTGATATGAAGTCCAGAGAAATGCTCTCTCACAACCTTTATGGTACGGGCAATGGCTTTAAAAGTCCCATCGGCTTTCGTTGCTCCACCGTATCTTGTTGACAAGTTAGGCATATTTGAACATATTCCTCCACATCCGTCCCCATTTTTGGCCAGTAAAAGGCCCTCTCCACGAGAGCCAATGTTCGGTGAATGCTCGGGTGTCCTGCCCAAAGGGAATCGTGACATGCTTACAAGAGTTCACGCCTCAAATTGTTCACTCGAGGAACATAAACTCTATTCCCTTTGGTGTAGACGTTCCCCTTCTGAACCTAAAATCGTCGTGCCTTGCCTTCTTGGATGAGTTGCATTGGGGTTACTACCTGGGGATCACTGTACAGTCCATCCCTGATCCGGGAAAAGAAGTTAGAGTGCAATTGATTTGCTTGGCCTCTGCCTTCCAGTTGCATAGCATTCACCCGCTCCACTTTTCGGCTCAAAGCATTGGCTACGACATTTGCTTTCCCGGGCTTGTACTCTTTTACCATATCAAATTCAGTCAGAAAGTCCTGCTATCGTGTTTGCTTTGGAGAGAGTTTCCTTTGAGTCTGAAAGTAACTCAAAGCGATGTTGTTCGTCCTAAGCACAAATCGCGATTCGAGAAGGTAGTGTCGCCATACTCGCAGACAGTGGACCACCACTGTCATCACCTTCTCGTGCACCGGATACCGCCGCTCGGCCTTGTACTCCATTACCATATCAAATTCAATAAAGTCCCGCTATCGTGTTTGTGACCCTCCTTTCGATGAGTACTCCCCGATAGCGATGTTGTCCGAAGCATCTAAGCATAAATCGGATTTCAAGGGCTTCCCAGTGTGATACTCGCAGACAGCACCACCACCGGTTCTCCAAAACAAGAGCCTTTAGATCTTGAAATGCTCGCTTTGCTTATCGGCTTCGGACCATCTCGAGGTGACCCTCCTGCATGAGTACTCCCCCAATAACGAAGTCTGAAGCATCTGTATGGATTTCGAGGGGCTTCCATAATTTGGCAATTTGAGCATTGGTTTTTCCAAAACAGCAGCCTTTAGATCTTGAAATGCCGCTTCGCATCTATCGGACCATCTCCAAGACTGCTTCTTCAACAACTCTATTAGTGGAGCTACGCGCTTCGAATACCCAACTATGAAGCGCCGATAGTAGTTGATGAAACCAAGGAAGGATCTCAGCTCTGACACCTTATTTGGAGTTCGCCATTCCACCACAGCTTGCACATTTGATTTGTCCATTCGAATGGAACCATTGCCGATTCGATATCTCAAGAATAAGATCTCCTTCTGAGCAAAGTAGCACTTCTCTCTTTTCATGAACAAAGTATTTTCCCTGAGAACTTTGAAAATTGTTCGAAAGTGCTCAATATGCTCCTTAATTGTTTGGCTGTAGACGATGATATCGTCTAAGTAGGCGACCACAAACTTGTCCAAATACTCCTTAAATAGTTGGTTTATAAGAGTGCAGAATGTGGCCGGAGCATTGGTTAAGCTGAAAATCATCACCAAGAACTCAAACGCTCCATACTTAGTCACACAGGCAGTCTTCGCTTCATCGCCTTCAGTAATACGCACTTGTCAGTACCTCAATCGAAGGTCGAGTTTGGAGAAATACTTTGCTTTGCCTAGTTGGTCGAACAAGTCCGCGATGAGCGGGATGTGATACTTGTTCTTCATCGTCACCTTGTTGAGGCCTCGATAGTCGATGCATAGTCGGAGACTCCTCTTGGTTCTTCTGGAAGAGAACTGGAGCTCCGAATGGTGCTTTGGAACTATGGATGAGACCACCGCTTAGCAATTCATCTGACTACTTTCTGAGCTCTGCCAACTCGGGGGGAGGGGACATACGGTATGGTGGTCTTGCAGGAGGCTTTACTCCCGGATCCAACTCAATATGATGATCCATTCCTCTGCGTGGTGGCGGAGTTTTCGGCAACTCAAGTGGCATAATGTCTGTGAACTCCTTCAGAACATTCGTCACTGCAACAGGTTCTTGAATGACCTCCTCGTCAAAGTGGTTATAGCTTCACAGCAGCCACAAAGGTTAACTCTCCTTTGCGTACCCCTTCAATTGTAATGTCGATAGTTGTTGGGGGTCCTTGGTTCTTCTCCGAGAGACGGGAACCACGCAGGGGTTGTCACCTCCCATCAGACATAAGGAGTTTAAGAACGACATTGGCACCAACTTCGCTGCGTGCATGAATTCCATTCCGAGAATCACTTAAAAATCGTCTAACAACACCGCCATCATGTTTGTGCTCCCGCTCCATAATCCGATCTTGATGGGGACTCCCTTTGCCAGCCCGAAGATCCGCTTGGCCTCCGAGTTTACTGCCTTTATCCGACTTGGGTTCTTCTCCAAGCTCAGCTCAAGTCGCTTTGCTTCTCGATCGACAATAAAGTTGTGGGTAGCGCTCGTGTCCACCATCGCACAGGTGGTTTGGCCATTGAGCTTGATGTCCATGTACATTAGCTCGTTGCTTCTTGCTTTTTGTTGCTTTGCCTTCGTGTTCTCCCCCACTTGACCCACGATGCATTCAACAGACGCATCGCTCCCATCCGGGGTCCTTGCGATTTCTCGTCGTCGCTATCAGATTCTGAGCTACTTGAACCGAGAGCAACTGCCTTGCCCTTGTCCGGTTTAGGGGGGTGGTTAGAAGCCGTTAAGGCATTGAGTGCTTGTTTCTATGGGCACTCTCTCACCATGTGTGGCCCTCCGCACAAGAAGCATCCGTCAGGTTTTGAGGCATTGCCTTTTGAGCTTGGCCCTTTATAGGAACACTTCTTCCTTTGCTCGCCCCCGAGCTCCCTCCCTCAAGAATATTTTGGAGGGCGATTTCCTTAAGACTGTTTCTTCTTCCTTGAGTCCTTTGAAGAAACGAAGTCGGTGAGCTTTTCTGCGACTCTAATTGCTCGGATCACATCGTTGACATTCCGTCGATGTAGTTCTTGTTGAACCCATGGCTTCAGGCCATCGAGAAAGCTGAACAACTTATCTTTTTCAGACATGTCTTGAATGTCCAGCATCAGTGCAGAAAATTACTTCACATAGTCCCGAATGGAAGTCGTTTGGCAAAGTTGTCTCAACTTCCTCCTTGCGACGAACTCAGTGTTCTCGGGTAGGAATTGAGTTCTTAACTTTTGCTTCAAGTCTTCCCATGTGTCCACTCGGCATCGACCATGTTGGATCTCCTCCCAATAGGTCCTCCACCAAAGTTTTGCATCTTCGTTCAGATACATTGTTGCTATTGAAATTTTGGTGTCCTCAGAGTCAGGCCTCGTATCTCGAAAGTACTGTTCCATGTCGAACAGGAAATTCTCGAGCTCCTTAGCATCTCTAGCACCCCCATAACAATGTGGCTCGGATGCTTTGAAGCTTTGTGGCGGCGCAACGCGGGTGTTGCTCCCTCCCGCATTTAGCGCCCTTGTGAGCACAGTCACTCTGGAAGTGAGTTTCGCCACAACTTCTTGTAGATGTTGCACGGAGTCCTTGGTGTCATCGTTAGTCGGTCGACTAGGGCCTTAACCTTGTCGATCCGGGATTCTGTTTCTTCTTGCGAGCTCTCTATCCCAAGAAGCCTACATTGGCATTGGTAGAGTTCCTCTAAGCTCGCTTCAAGAATATCCAAGCGGGTTTTTACCGCTGTGAGTCTCTCATTATGGCTCTTCTTCCCGGTTCGCGCTCCAGATTGCGCCTCCTCCGCTCGCGATGAGTCGCCAACTTCTCGCTCATCATGTTCGCTATCACGCTCCTCCTGAGTGGCTCCAGTAGCAAGGGAGCGAGTTTGCACATGCAGCCTACCTGCGGCTGCTTGGGGCAACGGTCCGGCTTGCCTCACTTTGCTTGATTTGCCGTGATGTTTCGCCATGGCGAGATTGCGAAGGTTCTTCGCTGCTTGCTCGAATTGCTTGCCAGCTCTGATACCACAATGTCACACACTTAGTTGGAATTGCCTAAGTGGTGAGGCACCCTTGCGGCAAGTCACAGACTTAGCTAGAGTTGCCTAAGTCGCGAAGCACCCTTGCGCCCATTTCAATCAAACTTAGCTGGGATTGCCTAAGTCTTGAGGCGCCCTTGTGACATACGCGTCCGTTAAGGGTCAGCCAAGTTGCAACCTCGTACAGGTCCTGTAGGACATGTAAAACATAAAGTTGATTAGTTCTGAAACAAGTGGCGAACAAGTCTTGACGTCTCGTGAAGAGGGAAGTTTTACAAGCAATTCAGCGAGCACTTGGAGTGTAGGAAAGAACAGAGAGAGAGGAGGAAAATAAGGACTTTAGAAGGGTGAACGAGCAGCTGCAAGTCCGCAAACAACTACTCCCCAGGTGTCGGGCACGAAGGCAAGTTTTCGTTAAGTTGACGTGCAAACTTGTGAAGATGTTCAACGCTCGACACTATCCCGAAGAATCATCCCCCATGGTGCCACCCGGGTGATTTCAAGGGGTTGAGATGGCTGACGTTTTGGGGGCAGCTGCGGGCTGCAGAAAATAGGCCACGACACGCAAAAATGGAGCCATTTTGGGGTAGTTTTGCCTGGTGCGACGAGCGGTCATGCTGCAGCGCTGTGAACTGCTGTTTCTGACATTTTTACAAGCAAAACATACCAAAATTAAGACAAAACATGCTGCCAAGAATATGTACAAGCATGCAAAAGTGACGAACGGTTCGTTGAACGAAGTTGTTGCGGGTGTGTGCGACGACGTTACGTGACAGTAGGGTTTTTAATATCCTCTCTCTCTCTCTCTCTCTCTCTCTCTCTCTCTCTCTCTCGTTTATAGATCCACTCATGGCAGCCTGTCTGGTACTTCTCCTCCTCTCCCCATTGTCGGTACAGATTCAGAATGCCTGCATACCTTGTGATTGGTATGAGAACTGGCACCAGAATTTCAGACCATGATTCAAACATTTTGACATGCCCAATGTTTTTGTTTGCTCCAGCTATTTCTGGGCCCTATTGGCGTTGGTCTATATATTCATTATCAAGATATCCAGAACTGTTTGTATTTTGAAAATCTTTAAAATACATGTATCCATTATAAAGAGGCTTTTATTTTTCCTTTGCCGTTGTGATTATAACAACCCTAAGAAGCCATGTGCTTGCACATAGTCAAAATATTGTCTATGCATGCTCTCTCTAGCTAGTACAAATTACACATAAAAGGGCTGTCCAACAAGTTTTGTTGTTAATTTTGTCTCTTACTATGTCAGATATGATTTGACTCGCTTGTTGATTGGAAGTGAAGGCACTCTAGGTGTAATTACAGAAGTTACATTGCGTCTTCAAAGACTTCCTCAGCATTCAGTGGTATTCCTTATTCTTTTATCTATCTTTGAAAGTATCGTCTGATGTTGGTTACTGTATACCCTTTATGATGCTTTTTCTGATTTGTGAACTTCTTGATATTTGCAAGAATCTTATGTTTTGGCTCTGAACAAGTTTGAAGGTAGTTTGGACAAAATGAGCTAGTACTCTTATTCTCCATGAAAATATCATATGGTCTTTAAACAATAAGGACTACATGAAAACTCCGATGTGTCTAACATAGTAATAATTCCTTGACGGGTAAATGGTAAATGAGTTCTTGTTAGTGAAATTTCATTGAAGTGTACAATGGTCTGACCAATGCATTATTTATTGACTTGCTACTGAACTGGTTAGTTATTTAGTCAGCTTTATTAATAGTTTAGAATCATGATAGAATATAAGCTGAAGCTTGTAAAAAAAATCATACTCTAGATGCTTGCCTGGGTATATGAAAGAAAATTTATTAGCATGGACCAAGGTTCACTGTTTCGCGTATCAGACCTGTTTCGGTGATTATTTGGACCGGTATATACCGGTTAATACTGATGTACCGACACATGATACATCGGTATGTACTGGTGTTTCAGTGTGGAAGAGGAAGGGGCAGTGGCGGAACAAAGGAGGAAGGAGGGAGGAGGGAGGAGGAAGGAAGAAGGAAGAAGGAAGAATAGGAAGCGGTGGAGGAGGAAGAAGAACAAGAAGATAGAAGAGGAGTACGAGGAGGAGAAGAAGTAGCGACCTGGGAAGCAATGACAGTGTTTAAGCAGCAGCAGTAACACCGGAGCGGCAGTGGCAGCGGTGAAAAGGCAGTGACATCATACGCGAGAAGAGGGCTTGTGTTCGCGAGCCTAATTTGGCTTTTTTTTAATGCCGAGTTGGACAGGGCCCCATCACTCTTTTGATTTTTATTATTTTAATGGACCGCTTGAAACAGGGGTGGTCTACATATTGGCCCACCATTTCGAGTGATACAACAACAGTCATTAGTATGGACCACGCTGAGGAAAATTGAATGGGCCATATATTACTTTGTGTGTGTGTGTGTGTGTGTGGTTAAACAATAGCTTCTCTACCTTTTGTTTCTTCTATAATTCCTTGTTATTGTCTTCTTAGTTACTTAAGTATACTGCACTTTATTCATGACTATATTTTGTGCTTTGGACTTAGTGGTTATTCAGTATTTTATTTTAATGTGTTTGATATTGACCTATCTCAGATTCTTTTCTTGAGCTAATTGTTGATATCATTTTTCTGTTTTTCATAAAATATCTGTGCTACATTAGGTAGCCATGTGCAATTTTCAAACGATAAAGGATGCTGCTGATGTTGCCATAGCCACAATGCTTTCCGGTATACAGGTAAAGCCATGTCTTGTGAATCTTCCACTTTATCAAAACAGCTAATATGTATCACTTTGTTATCCCACAAGATATCGTATTTGTTATTGTGAATAATATATTCACTATTATTATGTTAGCAAATAATTAGACAAATGTGTTTGATTGTTATAAGCTTATCTAATGGATGATGAGTTTTTATATGCTTCCATTACGTTATATTGAGCACCAATGATATTGTTCTTTAAGTATGTCACGGATGAAATATGATTTAGGATTGCTCGATATCAATTTTATATACTAGCAAAATCATTATCTTTTTACTTGGGATATTTGGTTGCTTGCAACTGAGATTGCCTGCAAGCAGCAGTTGTAAGTAAAAGTAAATGCTGCTAGTAACAGTTGCAGGCCATGCTTTTCCGGCTTCATGTATGGTTGCTACTTGCAGTTGCAACTAAGGTAGAGAAGACAACAACCAATGCTTGAAGAGGAAGGAGGAGGTGGCTGTTGTGTGAATCAAGGTAGATGAGGGGAGGGGACAATGTGTGAGAGGGGAGAGGAGATATCCAAATCCAATTTAAATCTGTAATCCAATCTGCAAGTGCAACATGTGGTATTTACTATTTAGAGTTGCAATTTCACTTGTAGTATGTAGGGATGTTGTTGCATGTAAACATGCTATAGGTGACTTGCAGATAATCAAACCTTTGCATGTAAGATACCTGCTGCAAAAGTACTTGCAGACTTTTGGGCAATCATATGCACTTATAGTGGACAAGCACAATAAGTGAGTTGAAATTGACAACTTGCAAAACTGTATACCTAGTTTTTCACTAAATGATTTGGCTAAAATTCATCTTTTTCACCAAATGATCAAATGCGACTAATTTTGGACTAAAACTTATGTAATGGTCGAAATTGGTTGAGGCCTGACCAACATCTGGCCTTGTCTTTTTTGAAGGCTGCTTCACTTGAGAACTGGCCTTAACTTATGTTTCCTCTTGGACTATAAAGAAATAAATTCTGCTGGGACTTCCCTTGTGTGTTCTTTGTGTATGATACAAAAATTGCAAGTGAGCCTTAATTCTGATTATTTTAAAATATTTAGACTTTCTGCCCGGTGAAAATGCTTGTTTTTTTTTACTCTTTAAGGTGTGGAAGGGCATAAACAATGGGGAATTAGTTAGGAGGGATGAGGAACTATGTGATGATATCATGATACTTCTATCAAAAAAAAATGTGAGGCACATGGAGACAGGGCCACATGCAAATGCTGGTAGACATTATTTAAATTTACTGCCTTTGTTTTGTTTGTGTTGCAACTTTGATTGCTTTGAAGCAAGATTTTATATATCAGTCAATATCATTGACCAGAACGTCATCAAACTGTTATGATATTGCTGTACTAGTCGGCATCAGTGGAGAAAAAAGTAATAATAAAAGCATGAGGGAAGAAGAAACAATAACTTATTGATCAGTGAAGTTAGAGGCCAAAAGACGACCCATCGCTTCTTTTCCCTTCTTTCTCCTCTTTTTCTTTGCTTAAAGCCAAAGATTGATCCAGAGATAAATTTGGAGGTGATAGCTGTGTTGAGAAATCTGTGGTGACATCATATGCGTAGTGAAAGAACAGAAACAAAAATCATAGATTTCTCACAGAAAAGGAGGTTCTTATCGTCGTGCAAAAGTTGATGCGTAAAAACCCACGAAACCAAAATACTGCGCGTAAGAGAATTACCTGAGGAGATCGTATATCCCTGAATTCCTACAGATCCATGGGACTGGATAGAGTTCAAATGTCCTCTCTAGCGATAATCCTCACGGCAGGGGTTGTGATGACACTCCTCAAATCTCCTTGCTGCGTGCACTACACAATCAAGAAGGGGTCGGCCCTTCTTGCTGTCCATACGCCCCAAACTGGGGTTGCTTGCTGAGGAGAGAGGGAGGAGAATAGGAGGTGGCTGCTAAAAAACCCTAGCCTATGGGCTTTTAGTTCCCTCCTATTTATAGAGGTCTCTGTCAACTTAACCTTAATGGATCTTGTCCTGTTGGGTATTAGATCTTCATCCAATTACCCAAGCCTCTTAGATTAGTGGGTCTCTACCCAATAATCTCTTATTAGCTCTTATTGGATCTCACCTTTAGGATTCAATAATTCAGGGACTTAACGGATATCCAATAAGATAGGGGATCCGGTGGTTATCTTATATCTGAAACTCTACTCGTCGCAAAATCTACCATATGTGTGGAATCCTCTAGGCCCAATATCAAGTTGGCCGTGAGTCATACTTATCAGAACTCCTTACTCGGTGAATTATTATCTTCATAATAATTCATTTGACTTATCGACTGCGGATGTACTAGGCCACTACGACACAATCCCCAGACGATACAAGGGAATCTAATCCTTTGGACCTATTTGTCCTCAGTTACTATGTACCTATAGTCCCTCATCTATCTAATATCCTAGAGACCCTATACCAGGCATGGTACTATCAGGTCCATACGATCTCTCCTCGAGTTTCGCTTTAATCGGATTCTTCCGTAGAACTCTTTGTCACTCAATCCGAACAACCTTGGCCAATGATTTGTTTGAGCAAGAATATATGAGATATTCCTCTCATGATATTGAGAGCAGATGATCTTTTATCGACACTCGATAGCCCTCGTAAGGTTGGCTACCACTCCCAATGACCGGCTGTACTAGATCTGGAGCTTCCAAACCTATAAGTTTGATATCAAAGAGTGGAGTACTCATACAGGACATCCTTGGTCTCTCAAGTCTAAGGACCAGATACACTACTAGGGCTACGGAATCGATGTCTAATAATAAGGTATCATCAACCATCCAGCATTCCGTGGGCGGATCAATCAGTGAACTCATTCTTCAATGAGCACTTGTATTGTATCCTTAGTGTCCCCACACGAGCAGCTATGAGATTAGCCATCTTCATCATATGGATGAGTATACAGCATACCAGTCTGTCCGGTTATCTCGATGTTCTTCTCGAGTAACCTATGATCGGGATTATTTAAGATTTGTGTTTAAAGGTGAATTGATCTCATTATCATGATCTCATCACGATCCGACTCCCATTGTATGATCCATAGACATCACAATATATGCAACACGCAAGATAAAATAATAAAATGGCAAATAATAATAAGCAAAAAGAGTGCATGTCAAGTCATACGTGCCATCACTCACGTGATTGGCTTACAGGGCACATATGACTAGCAAGCTGACGGAACCTCCATTTCTCCTCTTCCTGTCCTCCTCTTCCTCGTCTCTTCTCTTTTCCTTTCATGGCATTATGTCACCCCACTTGCATAGTCACAACAATCCAGCCCTGAAAAGAGCACAGTGATTCTCTTTTGTCTTTAGATGTTTCTATTAGTTCTGATTCTATGGATAATAAAAGGGGCCATATAGACCATGTACGGTTTTAAGCTCGCTATGGGTTGGTTCATTACTTCATTTAGTGGCTTTCTGTCAGTCCAGGCAGACCAGTAAGGTCTGATCAGTTTAAAAAACCTTTTGCCACTTGTTTCCTATTTGTAGATAATACTCGAGCTAGATTTTACTTACGCAAACATCATTTTTAGTAATTTTTGTGACGTCCTGTCACGAACTTAGCTGGTTTTGCCTAAATCGTGCGGCACCCTTGCATGTCTGTCTGCAAAGGTTAGCCTCCCCGAAACCTTCTACGATCTCTTAGGACCTACAAAAGCGAAGACGGGACAGAAAAGCGTTTCACACGTGATCCACAAGCAACCCGTTCAGCAAACACTTTATAGCCATTGCAAATTTCAACCATGGATTTCACAAGCTCAAAACGGTTGCACAACAAAAGTATAAAAATTGGTCCACTACAGATTGAAATCTAGTATAAGTGTCCACCTAATACAAACTTTATGTACAAACCTACAATGATCGCCAAACTCACTCAATTGAGGCTGTTAAGCCTTTGGCTAGCCCTTTACAAGCTTTACAAAGCTAGAACAAAATGAAAAGACACGGATATGCATAAGCATTACATTGAATATCTTGTTTACAAGTTTGTCCGTGACATTCTCCCCCACTTATTCCTTTGACGTCCTCGTCGAAGCCTTTGTTGACGCTGCAACTCCTCGCCTTTGTTGAATCTTCAATCTTCTGCTCCTATTGCACTGTGTGTCCCTTGGCTCCCAACTATTCTTCGCTCGTTGTTGTTGAGTCATCGAACTTTAATCCGCCATGTTGCTTCAACTCGCCAATGACTCACTCAGTGCGGAATCGGTCGAGTTATTATGCGATCCTTCTATCCGTTCTCGCGGATTCTTTAGGTGAAGGAAAAGATCATCCTTGATATGCGCCAGTCTTCAAATACCTCTTGTCGCTTGAACTGGGTGGATCCTTGTTAGAGCTTTAATGAGCATCATCTCACAAACTTCGAAGTTTTCAGGTCCTTTCTCCGTAAAATTTGCTCATCGAATCTTCCTTCACTTAGTCGTCTCGTCCAAGTAGGTTCGCATCACTTCCACTTTCGATTGACATTCAGTTGGAAAATGAAGGGAACAATCTACTCTCATTCGCATTGATCACCATTGGTGAGGACTTGACAATCGTTGTCTTTCATTAGGTTCCTTCGAAGTGTTTTCGATTTTGTGCAGAGTTGCTCTGCTCGATAAATAAGAGAACTGGGGTACTCGGTTTCGCCCATTCTCTTGAGAGTTGAGAAGGCAAAGGTTACTTGACTTCGCTCGCCTCCTCGAGGTTGTACTTTGTGCATCAATCTGGTTACTAGATTTCGCCTGCTCTTAGCTCACACTTCCGAAGCACTTGAAGTGTTTGGAATCCTTGCATTGAGTTAGCTACTGTGATTCACTTTCTCAATGCCATTGAACTTCCGGAATGCAAGAAGTTGTCACTCCAACTCGGAATAAGTCTTTGATAGATTTGGTCGCCTTTGAGATTGTATCGTCTTCTCTATTATTTCTGTCGCCTACTCCTCTGAGTAGCAAAGGTACAACACCACGTACTGCCTACTTTGTTCCCTAGTCGAGCACTCTTGCATCGACCCAAAGTCCTTCACTTACGGCTATCATGATGAGAAGTCCATTGACACCGGTCTTTTGAAGTTCCCTGACCTCTGCCCTTCAGCCTTGTCATGGTACATGGAGTTTGCTATTGTATTCTCCTCCTCCACGGCCCATATCATGACTAAGCGCTCTCCCTCCATGAGAGCAAGGGATCGATGACTCCACGGAAGTCCCACCTCTGCGGTACCATGGCGCAATCATGCCCATGGCACTGCTATCCATTGCCTCGCATCTGCATCCCTTTTTCACAATCGGTAGATCTGCTTCTGCGGCACTCCTAAGTCCATCTTCATTCTAATCGATGCTCGATTTTTGGTAGCTGAGTTCCTCTGGACTCGTCATTGCTTCCTCGCCCTTTTTCGATCACCTGCTTTAACACCTCTGTATTCTCTCAGCAGTTCCTCTTGGTCGATGGAAAGACAGACTGCAACTCCTATGCATGGCCTCCGCCATCATGTTGGAAGGCTTGCATCGCTTTTGTTCTCCTTAGCTTCATTGGTCGCAACGTTCGCTTACTCAACCTTGTCCTTTGACTTGCCGGGCTCCCTTAAGCGAATGTGAGCTCTGAAGCAGTCCAACTCTTCAACCGCTTCAATCATACCTCTGCATGATCCAGTCCCCCATGGGACTCACTGGTACTTGTATCTGAACTTCTCCCTCGGTGGTGCACAGCCCTCATAAGCTGATGCCTAAGGCTTTTCATTCAATACAACATTCGATGCACGTACGAAAGACCCACCTCTACGATACCATGGCATTCCCTACTTAAATCCATAGTCCTTCTTGTCGTCGTGTTGCTCACCGAAGTGGAGCTCCCAGTTGCGCTCCCGATCATACCTCTGTTTGACCTTATCCCTCACGGGACAAGTCTTGTGTGTGTTGCATTGCCTCGAACTATTCCACCATGATCCGTTGCACCATGTCGCCTCTTGGTGACATCTCCTTTGTATTTTGATCAATGTGGCATGAACTCAAACTGCGATCTCTCCATGTGTGGCCTCTGCCAACACATCGTAGGGCCTATGCCACCTTCGATTCTGTTCGCTCCTTTGGCAATTGACCTTCGTCCACCCGCTCTCGGGTCACACCCGGACGAAGTATAGCTTAAGGACAATCTTTCTCATAGCAGCTCCTGAAGTCCCCTGACTTCCCTGAAATTGGTGCACCATTGTTTGGATCTTGGGCCTCTGCCCCTACCAACACAATCTCCGTTATGCACTGCTTTCCTCATGGCAACTCGAATGACAACACTTTGGCACATTCTTCAAGAGTACCCACCTCTGCGTCCTCTTGCCCTGTGCCAAGGCCTTCTGATACTAACTTCGCCTTTGCAAGCTACGTTGCCTTAGTTCCTCCGTCAAATACTTCACCGAGATAAAGTGCATGTGCCTTGAAGCTCCTTCCGTCTTTGGTACTATGCAAGATGAGTCTACTCCATTAGAATAAGGAACCTATAGAACGACATGATCCTACTCCTGCCTCTGCAAGAATTCATGTCCTTGACCTCTGTCTAGGGAAAGCTCCAAGCCTTTGCTCCATGTTCCATCTTCTATGCTAACTCCCTTCATGCGGCTTGGGTGCAGCATCAAGTTACTCCCAAGTTGTTCCGTTCCTCGATTTGCATTGAGTTAATGGTGGCCCTCGCGCCCACCATTCCACGGGTCAGCCCTTTGTTGAGTCCGATCTCTATACTGGCTCCAAGTGTGCTTTCATTTTGTGTTGCCTTGGGTCGCTCCCCCACTTGATCTCGCTGTGCGTCCACCAACGCATTACCTCTTGCGAGATCATGCGATGACTCCTCGCTGCTCGCTCGATTCGTTGAGCTTTGTGGAGCTATTATCTCGAGGTACTCGTCATATGCTGTCCGTTGCACATGATTTTCTCTCTGGAGAATCGGGACTTATCCTTCCTCGATATCTGCCCCGTTGGAACAACTTCTCTTTTCATATCCTTCCCTTTAGAAGTTTCGGAGACCACCATCCCCTTGGACTACTCCGCCTTACCGAACCAATTGTGCATTGTTTTGCCACTGCAAACGCACCTACTAGATTGTGACTCTTCGCCAATACAGCTCCCACTGCACCCCTCTTGGTCTAGCAATATGCTGAACCTGTTGCACATTTCAGTCTCTTACATACATATCCTTCTTGTGCTGAAGAGAAAGTTTCAATGCTCCATGACGCTGACCTTCGGTCGCTTTGGGATGGCCATGGACAGTCCGTCGTCTGCATACAAGTCCTTGCATGAGTATCAAATTCCTTGAGTTTGTAATTTCCCTCACCTTTGTGAGTTTTGTACAACTCTTTCGATCGTTAATCAACCTACTCCACCTTGCACAATCTCATCCTTTACCAAGCGCCCTGCTTGCCTTGAGCACCGTCGAGTTTGGTTGCCAACGTCGAGCCATTGCTCGAACTCAACCATCCCAACTTTTGTGTGCTACGTAATTCTTTTTAGCTTGTTTGTCCTCGTGGTGCCTCTTGCGCGAAGGGTTGGCTATTTCTCTGAATGCCATTCTCGGATACCCGCTCCATTGAGCGACTCCTTTCTCTACAACACCATGTCCGTTTCCCCCAAACGATCGCGCATGCTGGCTGCCCTCAACGCAGCCCCACTAGGTCCCCCACGTTTGCATGCTAAGTGTTTCTATGTGTGCTTGTCCTGCTCTGATACCAAATATCATGAACTTAGATGGTTTTGCCTAAGTCGTGCGGCACCCTTGTGTGTCCGTCTGCAATGGTCAACCTCTCCGAAACCTCCTATGATCCCTCAGGACCTGCAAAAGAGAAGACGGGACAGAAAAAACACTTTACACGAGATCTACAAGCAACCCGTTCAGCAAACACTTTATAGCCAATGCAAATTCCAACCATGGACTTCACAAACTCAGAACGGTTGCACAACAAATATATAAAAATTGGTCCACTACAGATCGAAATCTAGTATAAGCGTTCACCTGATGCAAACTTTATGTACAAGTTTACAATGACCGCCAAACTCACTCAAATGGGACTGTTAAGCCTTTGGCTAGCCCTTTACAAGCTTTACAAATCTAGAACAAACCGGAAAGACATAGATATGCATGAGAATTACATTGAACATCTCGTTTACAAATTTGTCTGTGATAGTCCTTTGCTGCATGTACATCCAATTTAACTGGCCATTGTGTATGATGTGTTCCAGTTCCAAAATATGACCACCTTAGAAGGTTCATCCTACAGTTTCTTGGTTGCTTCACAAGTCATTTTACTCTCATGTCTTAGCATCTCATTTCAGATGTTTCTGTGTACTTCATAGCATGAACTTCAATTCTATAGATTGATTTAAGAATTCTTTTCATCTTCAATGATGTTATAATAAGCAGTGGTGATGTGCTTATGATTATGGCACAACCTATTACATATGTGATATGCAGCTGACTTGTGTGTTTGATATCCAATATTTCAGGATGTATTGTAACCGAGTATAAACAATGACGTATATAATCAACTTTGAACAATTTATAGGCAAATTTTTGCTACCACAGAATTGGTCGATTTCTTCTTTTTTAAAATTGTTATATCGATTGGATTTGGCCAAAATAGGCTGCGTGGTGAACTCTGAATTTCAGATGTAGCAACAAAGCCAGGAAATCAGTTGAAACTAGATTGGCCTTGGTTGGTACCTGTAAGGATAAGGATCAGATAAGATATCTTGGAACCGGCCAGTATGGCGACCTATGGAACTACAAATCAAGGTCTGCGTTTGAGGAACGACCGCTTGGTACGATGGCGATAAGTCACCGTCGTTCGACAGATATTCCGATGATATGGACCGCCTCTCTCCGGCGGCGTATAATGTCCGGTATCTCCGTGACGGTCGATATGGAGATATATCGCGAATCGCGATATGCGGTGAATTTCGATCGACTACGACTGTAAGATACACGATAATCGGTCGATTTCGACCGTTATCGCCGATTCAAAGGCCTGACTTCGATAGGTCGATCTTTGGCCTCACGCTTCGACTTACAGCTCGAGAATCTGCCGATTTCGATTGCTCTATATGCCGCGATGATTTCGGTAATCGGCCGATTTTTAATATATCATCCGTCGACATAAATATATATATCTAGTAACGATCGATTCGACCGCTACCGACCGTAACAATATCATAACGGCACAGCTCGAGTCGCATCTTCACCCGCATCGCCTATGCGTCGCTGCATCTGCCTCGCCATGCATGCATCTTATCGAGCAACTCTCGACCGGCCGGTTCTGTATTGCTGGACCTTGCTACAAATAGTGTATTATGAGCTGAACATGGCAATATCTTTTTGAAATCCTTGACAACTAACTCTTAAGTATCAAGTTCTTCGTCCATTCTCCATAGTCTTTTAAAGGAAGGTTCTGTTTGCTATTTGTACAAATGCTGACATAAGCCATCATTTCATGAAAATTATGGTGATCAAAATGGGAAAAATACAAACTAAAAATTGGGTTTTATAAATTTGCAAAATTTTCAAATTCATTAGTTAGTTCTGATGAAATTGCATCAGATGAGTACATTTTACTTTCTACAGTATCTGCTGCACAACCTGAGGTATGGCCAAGAAGACCTTGACATGAGGAATTGGAATATACTCTTCTTTTGCCTTTTTTTTATAATTTTACTTTTTTGGTGCAGATTTATCAAGTGAATGTCATGCCCTATGTGAATTATGCATATATGAGTATGTTCAGATGTTAGTGGTGCTTGAAATATGCGTATATGTTGTCCAACTTGTATTACTAAAGTTCATCTCCTCTACAAGTAGGTCTCAAGGGTGGAGCTCTTGGATGAGGTTCAAGTAAAGGCAATTAACATAGCAAATGGGAAAAACTTACCTGAAGTTCCCACCTTAATGTTTGAATTTATAGGCACAGGTGAGACAGATGTAATTCTTTTTTTTTTTTTTTTTTGTAGTTTGAGCTACTTTTTTGAACTGGATTATTCAGCACTAAATCTAACAGCATTAAGACGATCATTTGATATTCTGACGTCTATTATAATTAATATGTCAAAACAAAAATACTATAACAAGATTTTCTAAATGGATAACCAAGGCTAAGACTAAAATATGTTTATGCTTGCCAAATATTTGGTTGTATTTCCTATATGGTTGCTCTCAGTGATACAGAATGTACATTAAGCATTACTGTTTCCTGTCAATTTCTTCTTTTGATTTGCTTGGCTTGCTTTTGTTTTCCCTCTTAGTTTTTTCCTCTATTTCAACAATGTATATAGATTACCAATCAGTTCTATAGATACTTATGTTAACATATTTTGCAATCCTATCACATTGAATTGGAAAACTTGGGAGTTATCACATCTGGACCATTATCTTCACAGAAGCAAGTAGCACAATGATCATTGGCTATCTTCATCCCTGTTATCTGTATGTTTGTCTTTCAGGTGACCGCAGTTTTGATGTTGCCTTTGTTAAAAATACTGATCTTTCACCTCTATTAGTTTTCTTTTTGTTGCACCAGAAATTTATGACACATTTATGGTACTTTAGGTTATTTCCTTGTTATTTGTTTCTTTTCATTCTTTTTGCAAAGTCTATGCAGTTCAACTATATAATTGTGAGATAAATTTTATGATTGCTTTTCATGGATGTTCAGTTGGTTTATGACTTAATGTGACACAACTCTTTTGTGGACCAATGGCAAAGTCTATAACAAAGTTCATATTGTTTGTGTTAGGTAGAGCCTCTGAAGCATAGTTTATCTTACCAATGCGTACTGGTGTATCGATTAACATACGATATAGTATATTCTGAGCTATACCAAGTCATACCGAGCATACCGACACATGATACATGAGAGTATACTACAGTGATTTAAAAAGCGCTAGGTGCTTGCCCGAGAGAAGCGAGGCTCTTTGAAATATTAAAATATAAAAATATATAATATAATTGATAACATGATTATTTAAATAAAAACATGACATTAAATTAAAGATCTACTGTTAACAGTAGTTAGAGGGGGGGAAAAGAATTGTTAATACTAACGGATTAAAGGATCATTGATAGTGGAAACCGATAGTGGAAAGTGGCAACAATAGCGGTGAGAAGGCAGCAGTGAGAAGCTGGCAACAACAACGACATAGGATTAGTTTAAGATAGCTGCGGCAACAGTGAAAGCTCCAAAGGGCGTCCTTTAGTGGCAGGGGAACCTACGGTCCTCTCCCTCGACGGTGGAAGGAACTGCACATAGAGTGGCGGTGGAAGGAAGTTACGGGCTCTTGCTAGGCTGTTAGACCCGTCTGTCAGTGACAAATGAAGGCTCGGTCCGTTGTGTTTGCAACGGAGGTAGCGGTAGAAAGCGTCGGCGTTGGTGGCGTAGGCAAAAGCAACGCTAGGGTTGGCTCGAGGTCATGCGGGTGTGAAGTGTGGCTTTTGAGGGTAAGAAACTACGTTAGTTGGTTCAATCAAACCAACTAACTACTGTTGAACCGAACTATAGTTAAAAGTTTGGTTCGGAAGTGCCCAAAGCTTGGGTTTGGGTAAGTGCCTCATTGAAGTGCGCCACCTGGTCCACACATGAGGCGCTTGGGCCTCACCCCGCCCGAGTGCCTATTTAAATCATTGGTATATCGATGTACCGCCCATACTAGTCTCCTGTCGGACTAGTACATACTGCTCATACCGAGTGGTATATCATGGTATGGTGAACCTTGCTATGAAATATTTGTAAATTATTTAACTTTGGCCATAAATATATAAATCTTATTTAAATGAGTGTTGCCATCCTAGGTCTGCTTTCTGTATGAGCCTGATGGATGTTTTGTTTTGACAGAAGAATAGTTACTAATAGTAAGAACAGTTCTGCATTGGATTTTTGCATTATTTCCCTGTTTCTTTTTGCTTTTTTGGGTAGTATTGACGTTTCCTTAATTCTTTGTGAACTCATTTTGCTTTTGTCCTAACAAATGATGTTGCTGCTGTTATCAATCATTTCATGTCTTGTAAGCATTAGCTTTGCTTTGTCGATGCATCAGGGAGATATCAACTGAACTTGTTGTCCAGCGTACTGTTACTTATGGATTAAACTTTAAACTTTAAAGTACTAACCATACTATGGGCTGGTATTTATTGGATGATACCCAATGGGGATGCAGATGAGATGATTTCCCCTTGTTTGTCCTGGTATGGGTTGTATCCATCTTGTGTGCATGTGATCCACCTATACCATACACACCCTTTCTGGTGCTGGTACCGGTCCCTTTGTTTAATTTTTGTCAAACTTTTTTATAAACTGTTGACTGTTGTTAATAGGTCTCTCTCTCTCTCTCTCTCTCTCTCTCTCTCTCTCTCTCTCTCTCTCTCTCTCTTACCTTTTCTACCTTTGTCACAGTTGCCTCTTCTCCTCCATCTCCACCACCTTCTCCTCTATCTCCTCCCTCACCCCCTCTTCACTCTCTCTTTCTGTGCATTACTTATTTACCAGTACTGCCTTGGATTGAACATCAGTGTGTCAAGCCATACTGGTACCATCCTGGTCTGGCTATCAACCGTATTGGCACCAGACCATGATTTTAATATATGCTGCTACCAACCAAAAAACTCTGTTGTGAACCAAGTTAAGTGCAGTTAGAAACTTTTGCTCCCATATGTAACAGTTCATGCTTCACAAATCAGCCATCTGGAAGGCTCTTTATGATAGAATAGTTGCCAGAATAATTTGTCATTCTCAGTTATATGGCTTAAGCTATTCCTTGCTTACGCATTTTTTCACATTTACACATCACCAGAAGCATATGCACGAGAGCAGACGTTGATTGTTCAGAAGATTGTTTCGGAACATAATGGATCTGATTTTGTTTATGTGGAAAATGCTGATGATAAAGAGGAACTCTGGAAGGTCAGTTCTTTTAATGTATAATAATCTGAGTGCAATCAATGTTCGTACCTTTTTTTTTTTTCTGAAGGTGTTAGTGTTTGATTGTGAGATCCACGGGCAGGGGTTGTGCATCGATCCATTTGGTCCAGCTTGGAGGAATTCATAAACTTCGTTTAATTATTATTTTACCTCAACATGCTGTTCTCATGGCCAGCTATGTACAATGACAAATTACATTTAAAAATTGTTTGTGTCACTGTCTATGGTGCATGTCTCTTTGCTGATCAGTATCATACAGAGTACAGTAACACTGTGTTGTGCTCCTTGGCTGATTAATGAATACATGATACAGTAAGTTAAAATAGTTATTCCTTGGCTTATGTGCCTTCCGTTTTTTCAGCTTAGATATTTTTAACATCTGTAAATTCTATTGCACGATTTTTTTTCTATCTTGAAATTTTGTTGTCCACCACATTACCAGATCTCTGCACAATGGTTAATTCCTTCAGGAAGTCCTTGTATACTTAGATACAAAGATCATTTGTTCAGGGTTAAATTTGTTTGAGTTTCATTAAAAACAAGCTCACCTTTTTTAGGTTTCATTTTAATGGTTATAGGTTACCATCATGTTTTAAAAGTGCTGGTCTATCCATGATAATTATCTGAGTACACTATCTTGCTTAGGTCAACCCAACAAAGTTCAAGTAGCTCATTGAAGTATTTTTCATGCAGATAAGAAAGGAGGCGCTTTGGGCTTGCTTTGCAATGGCACCTAATAATTATGAAGCAATGACCACGGTTTGTTGTCCGATGCATGCCCTTTCAGTATCATTAACTTAATGAAAGTTTGTTAGATTGAAAATCCTGAATAGTGCTCAATAATGAGAAAAGTTTCATGTGATGAACTTAAATTGTTGGGAAATTAAAACTTTTTTCTCTGCTGCACCTCGATTAGAATTCGCAGTTTTGATTGAAAATATCTGGTTATGATAGACATAAGTAAAATTGCAATTTCCATTTGAAAGATCGGATGATCAATGTATAAGCTCTTTATTTTTCCTTGTTAATTACTAGTTTATTCATTTGGTAAAAGAACTAAGATTTCATTGGTGGTGAAGATAAACAGTTCTCATCAAATTTGGTAATTTATTTTACCTAATAAACATGTCGAAATCATGCCTAACAAATATATCTAATCTGCATAATAGATCCTAAGTAATCATATATTTCTTAAATGAGCAAAGTATGTTATAGTATCTAGAGTTTTAGAATGAACAATTGATGAAGTATTTCACTAGTGCCCAGTATATTTTCTTTTTTCTTCTCTTGTAAGGATAGATGAACTTTCATTGATTTACTAGCTCTTCAACTATTTTAATAACCTTTCTGAAATTTGACTCAAGAATTGAGCTGCCACAGAAATCTCTTATTCTGATATAAATTATTAAACCATCTCAATCTTGTTATTGTCATTGTTGGTTTATTTTTCATCGTGTCATTTAAAATCAACATGGTTATGGTAGTAATCTTCTCAATCAAGTCTTATGTGTCGACACTCCATCCTACCTGCTCACAACTCAACGCAACTCAAATCTTCCATGTGCAAGCAAAAGTTTATGGGTAATCATATGGCTTGTTAATAGTCTCACCTTTCTTTATTTTCATCACATTATGAGCTGTCAAGGAAGATGCTTATTCTTTTCATGTTTATACATCTTTTGGATGTGTCTTGCACATTTTACTTAGCAAGACAAGCTGTTAGCCCATGCATCAAAATATTTTTTGTTTCAAGCAGACGATGTAGCTGTATGTACCAACTGATTTTCATCTTATACAGGATGTCTGTGTTCCTTTATCAAGGTTGGCAGAATGTATAACAAAATCTAAACAAGAGCTTGATGCATCATCACTATTGTGGTATGTCATTATGAAATTATTTAGGCAATTTAGAATAAATTAAACTTTAAATCAAATAAAATGTAATTCTTAAATCATTCGTTTGGGAAGAGTTTTTTGTTAAATTCAACATATAGGTAGTTACTCTTGCCTGGATGTCTGACATGCTGCATTGGTGCCCTCAGCATGGTCATAGCTCACGCAGGTGATGGAAACTTCCACACAATTATTATGTTTGATCCAGAACAAGAGGAACAACGGCAAGAAGCAGAGAGACTAAACAATTTTATGGTTCACACTGCCTTATCCCTGGAAGGTACTTATGTAATTTCAGATATTACAGATTTTCAGAATCAGATTCTACTGAGAAATGTAGAAGGATTTGATCTTAAATTTGTGATAAAGAAATAATTTTCATTTTTATTCTCTTGTTAATTTGTATTAGACTCATGGTGGTTTTCAATTGTTTAACTTGTTCGCAGTTAATCTAACAATTTCTTTTTGTGGTTAGTATATGTTTACAAGTATAGTGCAAGAACAACTAACTAGTAAGTGTTATCATCTGCTTACCATTTTTGTGATTTGAATTTTGAAATTTGGCCCACCTACAACCCTTTTATTCCTTAATAGATTTTATATTCCTATTATCTATGAAACTGGGGATTGGATTAGCTAGTTGAGGCTTGTTATTTGTGGTGCTTCTGTTTGGGACCTCAGCCTTTTATGTCATTCTTATCAGAGAGATGGCTGCTGCAGTTACGTCTCTGGTTACCTAGGTTGATTGGCTGTAATTCATGTCCACTAACTTGCTTCATATCTTTTGCTGAGATAGCATCTAATTTCCTTCTGGAACTGGTAGTTGAAAACTTTCACATCATTGTAAAATGATGGTGCACAAGACAGATACATCTCGATTGTCATGTCAATAACATTCATGCATTACTATTTGTCATTTCCTTATCACTATAAAAATATTTTAACACAGAGGTGATAGTTCTCGGTACTTGTAGGAGTGAGATACAACTTTTACAAGTTTGAACCAAGGTTCGCTTTATTGGTCCGTACCGAGGCATACTTATGTATCGTATGTCGGTACGTTGGGGTGTATTAACGGTATGATTTTAGGGTTTTAAAGTTGAAAATAAATACAAATTTAGTATAATTTTAGCAAAAATAATCTAAATTAGAAAATAATAGTGACATGTATCTTTTTCGGATTTTGAGTAGCTTTATGGTATATTCCGAACTATCCTTTTGTTAACATTGAATTATCTACAAAGAAATTATTTGAATTGCTAGATTTTTTTTAAACAACTCAAACTTTAAGGTTCAAATGAATCAAGTAATCAATCGATAGATATACCTGGTTCTACTACAAAAAAGAACGACGAGAGCCCATGGGTGGTGGATCAGGGTTCTCAATCTTATATATCTATATATCAATTTGATATGTTTGTTGGACCCAATCCTGAAATAATCCTACGACATAGTATAATGATACACTGTATGCTATTGGTGCGTAAATGTGGTGATGGTTGTAGTTTGATTATTGTGGATCACACGTGAACAGATCAACATGTTCATGATTCTTTGAATCAACAACTTGTTCATGATTGTTTGAATCAAGGATTTCCATTTTGTAGGATGGGGTTGTGCTGATACCTTTTTGACATTGCATGATCTCATGCCATGTTGTGCCCTTATGCCTATTGACCTTGCTAAAGTTGGCCTAGCCATATGTCAGCACCTCAAGCATGGTTTCTGACATTGTACATTCCAATTCATGCTGACTTGTGCTGATTGCCATTGCAATCATTGCTTTAAAAGGCCCAAAGTGGTAATGGTCAGAATATTATATTTACTTGTGGACCATATTTCGAGCAATATGTACATGGAAATTGAATTTTGGAGAATTTTTTGCTGGAAGTTCCTGAAAGGTACAAAGGGATTTGTGTTTGAATTTGAGTAAAGTAAATACTTGTTCTTGAAACTTAAGTGAAAAAACAATCATATTTTCTGCTAAACTTGTAGTCTTTGTCATGGTGCAAAAGAACCAACCATGAGCATGGACATTATCTGATCATCACCATATATGCTTAGTCAACTTTAATTTTCAAGTGATAATGTTTTGCTGCAGTACTTCAAACCATTTATATTAATCGTATGCAGTTACTAAACAAGATGATTCACCTTTTATTGGTCTACTGGCAACATAAATTTTGAAGTATGAGCTTTTTGAACCCAGAAAACCCTCTTGTTTTCTATGTTGTTATTCCAAGCATCATAACCATGACATTTGAGTTTCTTGATAAAGTAAGTGGAATCTGGTAGCCTAACATGTCTCTCAAATTTGTCTATTAATTTTTATATGATTTTGTGCTAAGGTATTTTAAGTCGTCTACAAATAGCAATGTTTCTAGCCCGAGCAATCTTATGGTACTTGGCTTCTGTGTCAGAGATTCCACCAGTTGTTTTTATTAAACATATTCCAGTTCACTGTTTCTATATCTCAATGTTGACTTCTGCTTCAATATTTGTGATAGTTCTTAACTGGAGTTGTCTTTTACTGGACAGGAACATGTACAGGAGAGCATGGTGTTGGTACAGGGAAAATGAAGGTAGGTTTCTTTTCTGATATGCAAAAGTTCTTTCTTCGGGCCTCTGTTAATGGACCAATTTTGACCAACATCATGTTCTTGTCCATAGTTTATGTGCATTACACATTCAAAATATGGCTATTAAATGCATCAAAATCCATTCAAGTTAAAAGAAGCATACGATTTTTGACGTGAGCCTGATTTGTCTTGCATTAAGTTACACTATATGTCACAATTCACGACAAACTCTTAAGTCTACAAGCATGTCCCACACTACTTGCTATGCTATAATTCTACGACATTGTCACACACCATTCAGAAACTTTTACACAATGACCAAAGTTTCTAAACTTGTAGGTGTCCAAATACTCAATGTAGAAATTGTAGGTGACAATTGCAACCATGCATGTGGCTGCAGTCCGAGTGCATTAGATAACTTTGTATCTCCACACTTAGTAGAGATTTCTTGCATTCCATTCTTATTGTGAAGTTCATGAAAATAGATGGTGATCATGTTGTATACATATGCATCTATTTACTCCTTTGTATAGTCTTCATGGCTTAACCGCATGAACTAAACAGAAACTCGAGCAGCACAAGTTTGTGCAATGACCCAGTAGTCGTCAAAATATCATCAAGTTTGTTAATTATTTTAACATTTTAATTCTTTGTTCTCCCGTGAATATGCAGTATCTGGAAAAGGAGCTTGGAAGTGGGGCATTAAGGACAATGAAACGAATAAAATCGGTCTTGGATCCCAACGATATCATGAATCCAGGGAAGCTTATTCCTCCTCATGTCTGCATCTAGCGTCAAATTCCTCCTCATATTCAGTCCCAATGATATCATGGCATTTTCACTTCATCCACGAGGAGACATTCCAGTGTTTGCGCATTGTCTGCCCGGTCAAGCAGTCAAGAGCTTGTTTGGGTATGTAATACATTTATTCGGTGGAAGTAAGAAAAATAAATACACTAGTTGAAGTTATCAAATTAGTTTTCCCAATTTTGATGGCAATGATCAAATTATGGCTCATTCGATCTCAAGAGCTGTCCCCAAGTGCAGGTCATGGACTGTTATTGCCGGTGATATAGTGCGTCTTCTGCTAATGAAAAGTATAAAATGAGATCCCAGTAGGAAGATATACCAGAAGATCTGCTGTTGTGAATGAAACTGGTCTCAGCTTGCAAGGAAGATATAAAAGGTACTATGTTTCACGTCAAATCCATTGTGGACACGGGCCACTTCGATGATTTCTTATGCTGTATCATCGTCCGATCTGATTGAATAATTAATTTATTAGCTAGAGAGTTTTTAGTGATGTTACGTTCCAAAATATGTGGTATATCTCTTCCCAAACCTAACGTGGGGCCAAACTAAGGGTCTTATGTAACCCTCCATGTCATGACATTTTATATTTGAAATATGTGCTGATCATCCAGCAGAAGTCAATTTAATGGTAGATATAATATTATATTGTAACTTAATAATATAATATTATATTTGAAACCTAAGCCCATTTTCTGCCCCACATAGTCACAGGAAAAGAGAGAGAGAAAACTCACGCGACAGACTCTTCTAAGTTGTGGGGCCCATGGATGAGGTAGGCATGACCTCACCCGCGGGACCCACGCGCAAAGTTGACGTGAACAGCTGTTCTTCGTAGGAATCGGTAAGACAAAGAAACAACGAGAGTTTGGTCCGCATACGCGTACCAACGACGACTACGCCGGACGCCGTCTTGCGAACGGGGCCCATACCTATGTCTGAGAGGCAGTGAAGGGAATACAATCCGGGGAGGTCACTTGGAAACATGTGCTCTTGGCGTCTTTGGCTGGTGCTACACGCAACTGAAGATAAGTTTCGTGCTTTTACTCAAGTACCCTCACACAATATTCCTATGACATATTTTCTCTTAAATTTTATAATAAAAATACCCACCCCCAAATATTAAGATTCTTCAAATCGTTTCTAAAAATAAATAATATCATCAATTTTGAATACATAATAAATATTTATTTAATGTTTTTACCAAACATAATGCATTTATTAACAGTTTCAACCAAGAGAGATGCATATGGTAATCTTAATGGTATACATACATAAATTCGTGACAAAAGGAAACTAACTTAGGGGTATACATGTAATTTCGTGACAAAAAGGAATTAATATAGTCGTTCTCATCCTCCGACGAGGCCCGAGCCGCCGGTAAGATCGAGGAGGCGGCGGCGCGCCCACCCTCCTCAACATGGGCAACACGTGCGTCGGCTCCACCCTCGGTCGCCACAGCTTCTTCCAGTCCGTCTCCGCTGCCGTCCTCTGGCGTCCCCGCTCCTCCTCCTCCGCCGCCGCCAGCGACGAATCCCCCTCCGCAGCCCCGGCCCCCGATCGCCCGCCGGAACCCGTCACCATCTCCTCCGACGACCTCAAGAGCTCCGGTTCCACGCCCCCTGCCGCCGAATACCCACCGCAGTCGCCTCCCAGGCACTTCAATCGGCTGCCTAGCGCCGGTCTCCGCGCCGGGGCCGTCCTTCCCCGCAAGACCGACAACCTCAAGGACCTCTACATCCTAGGGCGCAAGCTGGGGCAGGGGCAGTTCGGCACCACCCACCTCTGTGTTGAGAAAGCCACCGGCAAGCAGTTCGCCTGCAAGTCCATTGCCAAGCGGAAGCTCGCCACCTACGAGGACGTCGAGGATGTGCGAAGGGAGATCCAGATCATGCACCATCTCTCTGGCCACCCCAACGTGATATCTATCATTGGCACCTTCGAGGACGCCGTCGCCGTGCACCTCGTCATGGATCTATGCGCCGGCGGGGAGCTCTTCGACCGGATCACACAGAGGGGGCACTTCTCGGAGAAGGCTGCGGCGGGGCTCGCCAGAGTCATCGTCGGGGTAGTAGAGGCGTGCCATTCTATGGGGGTCATGCATCGGGATCTCAAGCCGGAGAACTTCCTCTTTGTGAACCGGAACGAAGACTCGCCACTCAAGACTATCGATTTCGGGCTGTCGGTATTCTTCAAGCCAGGTATTCATGCACCAATTTGCATCAAATACTTGTCTGCGGAATTTGGTTTCTTTTGAGGTGAAGAATTGTCTGAAGTATTGGATTTAAAGTACAGAATTCTCTCGAGTAATTTGCTTGAGGAATAGTCCTCTGTAACATTACACTCAGACCTTTTGTAGAAGATTAATGCTCTCAATTTTCATGGAATTTTAGCACTTGTTTATTGCATATAATATAATCTCTGAGTAGCTGACCATCCAGTTTTACTCTGAATCTTACTGCTGTGCCCAAGTATATCAAGCGGGTGATCATCTTTTATATTCATCTGAACTTTGTCCAAGTCTGGGGCATTTTACATGATACTCAAGCTTTGAATTTAAGTTTGATCTTCTTATCTGCTTATTGCAGTTTTGATATTATAGCCTACCTAAAGTACAAATGACTTCTTTTATCATCTTTCGTTATCACGTCTTCTTCAGTTTAATCGAACTTACGTAATAAAATTGTTCCAGTGTTTAATCACACTGGAGTAAAAGTCTAATATTTTGTATTGATGAACACAACATAGTCTTTCTTGATGTTGGTGTTTTCACAACATTTTTGTAGTGGTTCACTCTAGTGTCTTGTCAGACATTTTTCTTTTGTTCACCTATTTACAAGAGTGATTGGACTTGCATACCTCTATTAATGCTTATCTTAGTTTAAGGAGATTTTGTTTGTTGGTTTCTAATCATAGCTTCACATAAATGTATCAACATGATTGCTCTCTGTAGAGGTATTTGTCCTGTTGTAAAGCAAGGATCGTTGTTTCGGATACCAGATCCATTTCAGTGATCTAGTCGGACCGATACATACTGATCAGCACTGATGTACCATGTGTTGGTACACCGGTATGTACCAGTGTTTTGAAGAGAGGGAAAATGAAGGATAAGAGGATGGGCAACGGAGGAATAGGAGGAAGAGAAAGGAAGAAGAGGAGGTAGTGGATGAAGCGGAGGAAGAAGAAGAAGAAGAAGGTAGAAGAGGAAGTGGTGGAGGAGGAGGAAGAAGAAGAAGGAAGAAGAGAAAGCAGTGGATGAAAAGGAAGAAGGAGAAAGAAGAGGAAGCGGTGGAGGAGAAGAAGGGATAAGAAGGAAGAAAAGCAGGAGAAGTAGTAGTGTATCGGGAGATAAACGCTAGCGAACATGGCGTTGTCGAACGATCACGGTGGTGGCAGCAGCATTGCAAGAAGAGGGCAGTGGTGAGCAGAGGTCCGTGTTCGCAAACCCTAATTGCTATTTTAGATTTTTTTTTTTTTAAATACTGAGTTGGATCCAGCCCGACGTTGATTTAGTTTTTTTTTTTTTTCTCTATGCTGAACTAGATTGCCTGAAACAAGGGCAATTCGCATACCGGATACCGATCCATGCCTGGACTGGTACATACTGTCCATTTCATAGCATTTCAATTGGTACGACGGTCCTTGTCCTTGTCGTAAAGTGTAATATGCACCTGGCCATGCCCAATCTCCTTTTCATTCTTTTTTCCATTGTTATTTGGGAGAATGTCTTTGTCCCATGGCATCATGAGCAACATATGCAATGCAATGTGCAATTATTGAGAAAAAGAGGGGAATTGACTAAAAATGTAACATCAGGTTTCACTAGGACACTTTTATTAACTCTCAAATCTTGGAAGTTTACCCTAGACGATTGCCACTTTCTGTTTGTCTTCTTTTTTTGTCTGTGTAACATAGAAACATATATTCTTCTTCACATATGATTAGAGATGGACCGGAGTTTTCAATGCTTCTTAGTGATATTTTGATTAAATTTACTGAGCGATATGAGGTACAAGTTCTCTTTGGTTGTTTGACTCATGTTACAGTTTTTGATGCTTTGTTAGTTATAATGTTTTGTTAAGAGTTCCTTATGAGCATCATTGACATAACAAAAATTTCTTTTTTTCTCAGGGGAAACATTTACAGATGTTGTTGGGAGTCCATATTATGTTGCCCCAGAAGTGTTGTTGAAGTATTATGGCCCCGAGGCAGATGTTTGGAGTGTCGGAGTAATCATTTATATCTTATTGAGTGGGGTCCCACCATTTTGGGATGGTGAGGATATTTTCTTTATGAGTGCTCTCTTTTCATTCCAAATTCATGCATGCTTAATTGGATACTTTGATTTGCTAACCAAAATTTAATGTTTTTTCCTTTATGCTATACAGAAACAGAGCAAGGAATATTTGAGCAAGTTTTAGGAGGTGAACTAGATTTTTCATCAGACCCCTGGCCTAGTATATCAGAAAGTGCTAAAGATTTGGTTAGGAGAATGCTTGTCAGAGATCCAAAAAAACGATTGACTGCTCACGAAGCTCTCTGTAAATCCTTTTTCTAGACAAGTATCTTTTGCCAAACATGAGAAAATTTTATATGAATGTCAGAATTTCAATAAGTCGTTCTCCAAAACATTGGAATGACCATCAGTTAAAATTTATACCTTTATGTTTCATGTGATGAGACTAGGCGACAGATGACTGTTTGGCAACTAAGCAAAGCAGATCGGACATTTTTAGTTCATTCTTCAGAATTTTGGTCCATAACTAATCTATATTTTCTTTCAGGCCATCCTTGGGTACGTGTTGATGGTGTAGCTCCTGACAAGCCTCTGGATTCTGCTGTATTAACTCGCTTAAAACAATTTTCTGCGATGAACAAGCTCAAAAAGATGGCCATTCGGGTAATCATTTACATTAGTTAAGCATCTTGGATTTCTGAGACTATTCAGATTATAACCGACTTGGTGTTATGACCACATATTAGAAAGATTTACATGGTACCATATTCGAATATTTTCTGCTCTATACTAAAGCATTGTTTCTTTAATTCTACTTCTTATTTCATTTGATCTTGTTGCAGTTTGTGGTCAATGTTTCAGCAATTGACAAGATCTCCTTCCACCATTTATATATTGATGTTCTTAGTTATGCCTGCAATAATAATCTTCTGTTGTATCTGGTAGAATTTTGCGCATCTAGCTTTTACTAATAACATTGTATATTATCAGCATGTTGCTGTTATGCTCCACCAGATCATCCTTTTTGTCCAAGTTCACCGTCGAGATCATCCCAGCATGATGAACATTCTCTTTGACATAGTGAATATACTTGAAGTAGTGACTTTTTTGGTAACTTAATTTGGTATGAGCCTGTAATTTCATCCTAGATATTATGTTTGAGAGGGTCAACCATCAACAAGTTCTTACTTTCTAGTTGATCAGCATAGCCTTCAAAGTTGTATCAGCGAGTTTATGAAGTTGTATGCCTGATTCAACATTTTTACAAGGATCCTGACACATTTAATGTAGCCAAATCCATGTAGCAGTTTGATGTATATGGTATTTCATGTTTGTAGCCTATCATAGAATAGGCCCTGGCTATCTAAAGCACATTAATTGCATAATGTGATAACGCATTTACATAAATGACTGTTTAGATTAGCAATTTGGTAACCAGTAAGTCTAATGACCATACTTTTACGAGCTGTTTTACGTCAAGATAACAATGTTTGAGTGAATCTTTTTTGCGTCATGAACTATTTTAGTTAACTGGACTGGACCCTGGCCTCACCCTTAAAAACTTTTAAAATAAGATAAGATTTTTTATTTGCATACTATGAGATTTTAACTTCTGTTCAAGTAGCCATCTAAGATTTTGGTCAGAAGAACCTGCACAAAGAGACATACCAAATGGCACTGATGGTTATAAAAATTTGCTTTTATCTTTCAGGTCCTGTCTCTTGATTCTGATCTATGACTATGTCATTCTAATGCGATATCAATTATTTTACAGAATTACTTATTATTGAAGCTTTATCTCGTTGCTAATTGCTACTTCCTTTATTAATTAAGTCTGCCTTTTTTTTGTGTCTGTGATTTGTTTATGTGACATTCAAGGTCCTGGACTTGGAAAAGATACATGCAGCTTAGAAAAGTTCAAATATTTTACATCTCACACTTTAGGATCTGGTGTCTTAGAAGACTTATAACAAGCAACAAAAAAGTGATTTCACTCTTAGAATGAGAGCTAATGTGCCCTCAACAGAGCTTAAAGGCAGGAGAACATACATGTAGCCAACTTGAGACGGTTGGAATCTCATAACTTGTGTTACTGTTTCTTCTTTTGTTCTTTTTTTTTGTACTATAAGATCTGGTTCTGACTGGGCAAACAGAATCTTAACTGTGTTTGATCCCTTTCACAATAAAGCATCAGTTCAATTTTGTAATTGATAATTTTCAATCATCTACATGCTATATGGTCTTACTGTTACATTTTCATAGGTCATTGCTGAGAGCCTGTCCGAGGAAGAAATTGCAGGCTTGAAAGAAATGTTTAAGATGATTGATGCAGATAATAGTGGTCAAATCACATATGAGGAGCTCAAAGTAGGCTTAGAAAAAGTTGGTGCCAATCTTAAAGAGTCTGAAATTTCAGCTCTAATGGCAGCTGTAAGTGCTAGACTCCTTCATGGCTATATTTCCCAGTAACAAGAATGATATAGCAGATTATTTGATTGTTTACCTGGAGGTATGGCTAAATTTTAGAGCAAGAAATGTATGCCATTGTCCTTTGAGTCAGTATCTTGCCATGTCAGCCTAGTAACACTGCTTGGCACAATTACCCTGGTCTGAGGCTTTTCCTTTTTCTCTTCTCAATTTAGAGTACCTATGAGTTACATAGTAAATAAATATACAACTTAAGCTATGAAAGTTTTGTTTTCAGTCAAACAAATTAAAGATCTGAACCATCTCAGAAAAGCACATTTATGTAGACATAATTCCTGTTGTGGTTTTACTCTGTTAATGGCTGTCATCTTGTAAGGGGTGTTATGTGTTTGTACATCAATATGTGAACTGAACCAGCTAAATTGTACATTTTCAGAATCTAAACAGAACGTGCTTATGTTTTTATTGGAAGAGTTCAATTTTCTTGGCAAGTGCTCATGTTTCACGTTCTTCTAATCAATGTGAGATGATGAATAGCTTGATTACAGATGATTGATAGATAGTGTTCTGAAAGGTAGGAACTTCACAGTTCACATATGGATGTTGGTCATTTGGCAAGTAGCAAAAGTCATACCTAAGAATGTCTTGCTTGTTTTACTTGGCAAGACAAAAGACATTTCATGACATTAATACATCATGATCAACCTCAGAATAATTAAAGATGGAAACAGGAAAAGCAAAAGAGAAGAAAGAAGAGATCAGTGTTTATAATTCAGCAGGAGAATGAGAATATGGAATCTGTAATGCAGTTTGAGAATGTCTTGCTTGTTTTACTTGGCAAGACAAAGACATTTCATGACATTAATAGATCATGATCAACCTCAGAATAATTAAAAATGGAAACAGGAAAAGCGAAAGAGAAGAAAGAAGAGATCTGTGTTTATAATTCAGCAGGAGAATGAGAATATGGAATCTGTAATGCAGTTTGATGAAGATAATGTAGTTCTGTTGTTTGAGTCAGGTTGCTGTCAGACCTTGTCTCTCAATGCTGATAGGAAAAGTTGCTTCAAGTGTCAAAACTTATTTTGAAATTTTATGGCCAAATAATTTTGGTTGAACTGAATGATTGCTTTATTTTATTGATATAGAACTTCTAAAATTTCAGGCTGATATTGACAACAGTGGCACTATTGATTATGGGGAGTTCATAGCCGCAACCTTGCATCTAAATAAAATAGAGAGGGAGGACAATCTCTTTTCAGCATTTTCATATTTTGACAAAGATGGTAGTGGCTACATTACACAAGATGAGCTACAAAAAGCTTGTGATGAATTTGGCATTGAAGATGTCTGTATAGAAGAAATAATTCAAGAAATCGATCAGGATAATGTAAGTTATGTTATAGCATGTGAACTACATTTTTTCTCATATAAAACATTGGAGTTACATTATTCTGTTTAATGTTGAACTCAGGATGGAAGGATAGACTATAATGAATTTGTCACAATGATGCACAAAGGAAATGCTGCTTTTGGGAAGAAGGGCCAGCGAAATAATTACAGCTTTG
Source organism: Musa beccarii (assembly GCA_024322285.1). Classification (NCBI taxonomy): domain Eukaryota; kingdom Viridiplantae; phylum Streptophyta; class Magnoliopsida; order Zingiberales; family Musaceae; genus Musa; species Musa beccarii. Next base: position 50,127,359 of record CM044397.1, on the reverse strand, counting down.
GTCTTAGGGAGGCATTGAGACTTGGTTAATGGCGATTAGGTACAGTCCCTTTTTTCCCTTTATATTTCAGTGTAGAGTTGCAGTGTCGTAGGCAGGCCCATATTTGAGTTAAAAATTGTAAGCTTACTGTATGCTGTTTCTAAATCTTTCTTTTTATGCAACATCCTTGTCACCAATTATTTTATATCCTATACTAGATTGTAATTGAAGGAAAATTCTGTGAGCTAATTGTTATTTTCAGTCAACTGTGAAGCTGTAAAGTTAAAGCTTAGTAATATTAGCTGACACCGTTGGAGTTATAAAGCTGCAATTACAGATAAGCTGCAATTACACACATTAGATTTTACAACTATACTTGTTAAATATCAAACAAGTGTATCTCCTTGTGACTCTTAAGGTTCTTGAATAAACTTCCAACATTCCACATTTTTCCATTGTTACGACATAATTACAACTGTTTTATGTCTTCTTCTGTGGTTCCCTGTACCTCCAGTTATCTCCTTGTCAAATTGAGCACTCTGATATGCATTTGAATCATACTCTTTCCCATTAACACAACATTACTTTTATCTTGGTGTTGGGTTCAAAGCCATTCAGTTTTAATCCTTCTATATTCAAGGTTTTGTTGCTATAGTTACCTATGTCACTTTTATGAAATTATTGTGAACAGTCTCCTTTTGTGTAGTTTTAAAAGCACTTGTGGATGACACTGAAGATGTACTTGTTAGATGGTGCAACCTGAATATGTATTCATTTGGTGGTATGAATCAATTGGTTTATTAGTCATCTTGTTTGTCTTATACTATCATGGATAGCCTGTTTGATGTCGCAAAGTTCAAAATTTCATTCCATCATATACGTCTCACACATGATATATGCAAGCAATTAGGCAAATTTACCGGGAGTGCAAGCAACATTTACTCTGGAAACCACAATTGTCAAAATGTTATGGCTTCTCTTGACATTCAGAAGGTAAAACAGATTTAAACTAGTGAGAAATATTCAGCTTTTGTTTGGCTGTTGATTTTGTTGGTATGCTTCAGAACGGGCACTTTGTAGCACATGGTTCAGCATCTCCATTGTTGATATTACTAATGAATTAGCAAATTTAGTTAATTTTCCATTTTAACCAAAGAGTATAAGATTGCTATTTATGAAGCCTCGCATGGTTGCAGGATCAATGTGTGCAGCCTTACTGTTGTATAATCAAAGGCTGATTATGTTATTCATATCATGATCACCTCGATCACAAAGGAGCAACCTCATCGTGGAGTGAAAAGGCCTCGTCCTATGGTATTCATGTGTAGTATGGTTTCTTTCTTTTTGTTTATTGTTCTTATTTAGGTGTATATGATTGTATATGATTTCCTTTGACAAATTACACCTCTTAGCAAGATGAGGGTTTTAGAATTGGAGTGATGCCGCATGCATCTTAGAATTTACGAGTTCAAGCAACACAGCATGCCAGGCTTGGAGTACTGATCAGCGCATGAAACAGAATGTATACTCTGTCAATTGTTCAAGTGATAGTTCAGCTATATGCAACAAAATCTTTTACAGCTTTTATTGTCATTACTGCTTTAACAGAGCTCATCTCTGGATCTGTTCTTTTGCCATATAAACAGGAGGACTGGATCAGTCATCTACCATGACATACAAAGTCCGCTTAGCTGAATTGTTTAAGATCAGGTAGGAGGTAAATGCTGTTAGCTTTTACTGTTATGCATTGTCATCACTTTTCCAATCAATATAGTCTTCCTTGGACATTTCCCTCATTAAATACTTGTCCAGAATGTAGCCTAAAGCTTATAATTATGAAATCTTTCTCTGAATGTCTCATATTGTTAAACTCCATTTCATAATATTTTGGTGTCAAATTGCTCCTGTAGGTGTTTGCTTTGAGTTTTATTCCTGTGCATATGCAATTTATTTGAAATAAAAAAGAAGAAGAATGATCAGTGAGCTTTAACACAAACTTTGGTGTAATAGTAGTTATTTCCATGCAACATATGTGATATAAGGATACGATTGTACATACTTGGGAAATTATATGGTAGGAAGGGTGAGGCTTGTGATGGTCACAAATGTCTTGGATAATTAGGGTTTGAGTAATCAAAATTAATCTAGCAAATATGTATTAGACTTTTTAACTTAATTTAAATTTAGAAGGATAAATACAAAAATCACTTGTATGCAGCAATTTTAGCTTTTTAATACATTTGATTTCCAAAGATGTAAGTAGTTGGGGCTTTCAACTTACTGGGATCATATATAGAGAAAAGGCTTCTCTATATATGATTTGGGCTTCATTAGAGAATATTTTTTATGAACTCTTAATCTGGTACACACAAGAACATTTTGGTAGAGCCCCCCAATCCATTCAAATTAGATACAAAATAAAACATAAATTGTTGTACCACTGAGACATGAACACATTTCTGTTCTAATATAGACAATGCCACAAACACTGGGAGATATTTCGCAGGTTATTTGGATTTTGATGGCCACACGTTTAAGGCAACGCCTCGCTCCCATCTGTCTCTGGGACCGGGTCGAACCGAGAGAGACTAAGAAACGGGGGGTCGACCGGGTTACGCGGCCAATAGCTCGCATCGCCCATCTCCTGACCGGACCGGGCCTGACCTTTTAAGTGGAGCCCGACTGCCCAAACGCCGTCACCCGACCCCTTCCCGTTCCGTCCTACGGATTCTGGAACCTTCTTCGCTCCAACGATGAAAGCCGGCCTCCGGTGATTTGATCGGATGGCACGGGTTAACGCGCTTCGCAGGCTTCTGCCCTCGTCCCCGCCGGTGACGCCGAGGGCTGGGGTCGCCCCGTCGGCGGCGGGCATCCCGGTGGCCCCCATCCGGAGGCAGCCGGTGATCCTGAAGCAGCCGACGCGGCCGGGGGCGCGGTGCGCGGAGGTGGCCGGGGGCACGGCGGCGGACTGCGTCGCCGTGTGCTGCTGCGGTCCCTGCTTGGTAGTGAACCTCCTGGTGCTGACCGCGGTACGGCTGCCTGCCGGGGCCTGCCGCCGGGCGCTGCGGGCTCGGGAGAAGCGGAGGCAGAGGGCCAGGAAACGGAAGGAGACGGCGCTGCTGGGGCCGAAGGCCGGTTTCGGAGGGGACGGGTCTTCCTCCGACGCGCAGGAGGACTTGAACGGAGACGTGGATGGGCTTCGCCGGGAGGCTGGGCCATCGCCGGCGGAGTTGGAGAGCGAGATGTTGGCGCAGTTCCGCGGCATTGGGTTTTGGCGGAGCCCGTCCAACGGCGAGCGACCGGGCGACGACTTATGATGACGGCGCCTGTAACATCAGCCAACGGTGACGGTGTAACGATTGTTTCGACGGTTTTCCGTCTCTGTTTCACTTTGCCGTCAATGCTCCGTTAGCCTGCAGCCAACTGGGCAAGGCGGTGGTGATTATTTATCATTCTCTATCTTTTCATTGAAGGATTAAATGGATGTAAAATATCACGAACATAGTATTTTATATGATTCGAATTAAATGTGCCGAAAAGGAGATGGAAATGGGTTTGATGGAGTTAACTTTAGTTGAAAAAGTTTAATTTGATGAAATTGGTGGTGATGGTTTTAGAAGCTGCTAATTGTTAAGGCGATGGTTAGATGGTTAATGATGATTAGGTATTGGATTTGTGGATATTGATGTCTTCGTTGGTGTGGTGTGGTGGTTAATATCGAGGTCACATGTTATTGTTTTACTTGGTAAAAAGTTTTAGACTTTGACAAAATTTAAAAAACTCAAGGATTTTTTTTTCACATAGAGGGCTTTAAAAAAAAAAAATTATCCTTAGTCGCCACCTTCGTCCGTTGCCTCTATTCTGTATCTGTCATTGTCATCACATCATCTTCCATCGTCCTCCTTTGCCTCTACCCTCGTCATCATTTGCCACACTCTTCTCTCGTTGCTTACGCCACTCGTCTATCGCTATCATTGTTATAGACAATCTTTTGGGAGGGCCTCATAAGTGGGGTGTTAGACTTGTCTATCACTATCGCTGTGATAGACGATCTTTTGGGAGGGCCTCATAAGTGCGACGTTAGACTCATCGGTGTTGACAATGTTGTTGGATGATGCCACACCTATGCCTTCCGCCATAGGGGTTAGGGGAACTTGATCTTGGCCTTGGGGACATGAATCTAGTAAGCGGTAGTGTCGTAGGCACGTGTGACCTCTTCGATAGTGTCAAAGGTATTGAGTCACACACGACACTTCTTGTCTAGGTTTTAAATCTTCATCACTTACCTCTCCTCAGGTTGCTTCCTGATCTCTTAGTAGCTCTCTTCCTTCTCATCTTCTTTTTCTCAGTAGTCGTCATTGCAACCCTCACTAGTGATGGTCACCCTCCTAGGAGACCACTCACCTTGGCTATCACGATGATAATGGTGGACAAGGGGCGATGGTGATTGGGAGAGGGTAGAGACGGATAAGGGCCAGAGTGGGGACAATGGATGTAACATCAATGTCGGACAAGAGATGGAGGTGGTAGGGAGGAGGTGACAGTTGGCAAGGGATGCCAAGAAGAATCTCATTTTAAAAAAAAAAGAGATGTTATGCAAAAATAAACCAAAATTAAAGCATTTTGAAAATTTTACCTTGATTTGAATATTTCATATTGGTTTTTCTCCGGGTTAGAGAACATTTGTAAATGTTCAGAATCGTCAGAACAGTGGATGATGACGATTAGTGGCAAAATATGACTTGTTTTGTGACAGCTCAATCTCTTTAAATCTCCCTCATCTTCTTTTAAATGTTGAAGCTTTATTTGGTTTTTTTTGTGTAATTATTTGAATGAAAAACTAGCTAGGTTTGTTTCTACGAGAATTTTAATTCCAAGATTTTAAGTTTGGGGATATTAAACATCATTATAAATTAAAAATTTAAATTGTTAAGCGATCAAATTTAATATATATCATCTTGATAAGGAATCTACTACTAGCTGACACATGATCGTCATGTGAGATCCAAGTCACCCGTCACCCTACGTGAACGAAGATTCAAAGTAGACAAACACAAGTTTTCTTCTCATAATGCCATTATGATAAGGCAATCACAAATTTCTTCTCACCTTTATAATAAAAAAGTTAATCATAAGCTTCATTCTTATCCTTCAAGATATAAAACCATATTTTGAACAGAGGAAGGATATTTTTTTGAACTACTCGAACCCATATTTGGGAATCTTAGAATACTAACTTTGAGCACATTAGAGGGATCTGATAAAAAAACCTCTCATAACCTCGATCTTTATGGAGTGGCACCTCCCACGATGTTTTCACTTTGGAGACACTTCGGACAATCCCACGCATACGAGTTCAGACCATGTCAGGCTGACCAAGACGTCAACGATATTTTTTCCTAACATTTTGGTGCTAGAAGGAGAGCTTGATGTCGCAAGATCATCCACCAACTAATCCTCTCAATGAATGCTCTAGCAAAGAGGCTCCATCCCTAACCCATAGCACTTTTACTCGAGAGATAACTGTCATCCTTCCCATATTGGATGCATCCACTTTGGCGCAAATGTTGATGAGATATTGATATCTATTCAATGATCGAAGTCCCTCACCCCTAGGGATGAACTCAAGCCCCTTGCTCATCCCTGCTGAGGTATTCATAAACCTCACCCATCAAATGCATACGCTCATAGGCATATTGTAGGCTATTGTCTCGCTCTTACCTCAACTAGCCCAATAAGCGATGCCACCATTTTAGCTATGGTTGACACTTCAACCGCTACTGACACTGGCACTCATTGGAATCCCCTCAATTGACACGATGCTAGCATCCCAGGATTGCCCAAGGTCCGTGAAACTACCAATCGAAAGAGTGCCCTGCTCCCCAACGATGAAGTTTAACACATTGCCACACCACCGCTCTACTCTACCCAAATCTAAGACCCAATTAGTGGATTCAATGGATGACTCCTTAAGGGTCCAATTGTGACAAATGAAACAATACCTAGACAAGATGTGATGGGAGTTCTACGAGTCCACGAGGGAGAATCTAATCGATTACACCTCAGGTCGATCCCCATTCCCCATAACATCTAAGAGGAACCAATCCCGACTAGCTTTCACCTCTCATCATTAGAAGCCTTTAATGACAATACCAACTATGTTGAACACACTACCACTTTTTGCATTTAAATGTCTCTCTACAGCATCTCGGATGCTATAATGTGTCATGCATTTCCAACGACTGAGAGGCCCGGTGTGGGAGTGGTACACTCATCCAAAGCCACTTTAGGTAGGCTCTTTCGTTCAATTTGTAAAGGAGTTCAAACTCTACTTCCTCGAGAATGTATGCTCAAGTCCATCGGTGGCAATGTTGCTCCAACTTAGGTAAGGGGAGGAAGAGACACTCTCTGACTTCATTGCTTAGTTCATCAACGAAATCTAAGGTGTGCAAGAAGCATATCTATTACTTATGATTCAACTCTTCATGATGAGGCTTAGATGCTTTTACCTTTTTTTGTCATTAGTGGAGAGGCTATCAGTGACTATACTCGAGGTTCTCTAAAGGGCCAACTAATACATAGCTGCTGAAGCGATGGTCTCAAGTAAGTGTGAGGAGATGTGCAAGAAGCCACGGTAGGAGCTACCACAATTGATTCCAACCTCGAGGTCACCTCAGCGAAGAAAATAAAGCAGACTTGAGTTGCCTTACCTGAGACCTAAGTTAACCCCCCTTAACATAACGAGAATTGAGATCTTCTTATAGATAAAAGGAAATAAGTTCTTAAAGGACTCTCAATTGACGAAGATACTATTGGAAAGGAGAGACATATTTAAATATTGCTACTTCCACCATGACTATGGTTATAATATAGAAGACTGTCATTATTTGAAGGAACAAATCAAGGAGCTCATTTGTAGGGGGCACCTCGGGAGATTCATTTAGAGACCTCGAGAGCCTTCACCCTAACCTCAGGGGCCAATACAGAGGTAGATTGACATCATTATCAAGGGACCTATCTCTAGAGGGGATAGCATCTTGGGTTGCAAAGTTTACGCCCGAGCTACCATTGAGAAGCGCCAAAGATTATTAAAAAATAACCTTCAAAGATGAGGAGATGGAGTACCTCGACCCAACTATGATAATGCCCTAATGGTCTCTATAAGAATGATTAATGCCTGAGTAAAGAGGGTTATGATTAACACAAATAGCTCCATCGAGATCCTCTACTTTGACGCTTTTTAAAAACTTGAGCTCTCTGCTAATGATTTCACTCCTATGACTTCTTTGTTGACGGGATTCATGGGTGACTCCATCTCCTCTCTTTGGACCAATAAGCCTACACATCATGTTTGGCAATGAACTCTACTCCAAAATGATGATGATCAGGTTTATGGTGATTTACATTCCCTTAGCATATAATATGATCATAAGCCAACCCACACTCAATAGGTTGAGGGTTATAGTATCGACCTATCACATGGTTATGAAGTTACTAATAAGAACCAACATCGGAGAGTTGAGAAGTGATCCAAAGGAGTCTCGCCAGTGCTATATGATGGTACTCTTCTTATCGAAGAAGGCTTGGCCCAAGGTGCTACCATTGGACCCTCGAGATTTTGCTAAGCACCTTCCACATCAAGAGCCAATGGAGTCATTAGTCGAGGAACGCATGGATAAGGCTCATCCTAATCGGGTCATCAAGATCGGGATGACACTCCTTGAGGAGAAGCAAGTGCAACTCATTGTCTTCCTCAAGAAAAACGTCGAGGTGTTTACATAATCACTAAGAGACATGCTAGGAATGGACCCCAACATAGGCCAACATCACCTCAACATCTCTCCTGAGGTCTAACTTGTGAAGCAAAAGCCTCGTAAGTTTGCTTCGAAATGCTAGCAAGTGATTAGCAATGAGGTGGATAAGCTACTAGGGGTAGGGTTTATAGCCAAAATGTAGCACCCCCAATGGCTTGCTAATGCTATATTGATTAAAAAAATTCTAATAAAAATTAAAGAATATGTGTTGATTACACCGATCTCAACAAAACATATACGAACAACAACTACCCTCTTCCCTGGACCAATCAGCTAGTTAATGCTACATCGGGCCATGAGCTCCTCACTTTCATGGATGTGTTTTCGGGATATAACTAAATAAGGATGGTGCCTAGGGATTGTGAATATACCCCCCCCACCCTTATCACAAACCGAGGCATATATTGTTATAGAGTCATATCGTTTGGATTGAAAAATACCAAAACGATAAACCAAAGAATGGTGAATTAAATATTCAAGCAGTAGGTTAGGAGGAATGTTGAGGTGTATGCGGACGATATAGTAGTCAAAAGCAAAACAATTGACTTACATCTAGCGAACTTGGTCGAAATATTTCAGGTTTTGAAGAGAGACGATAGGTGTCTCAACCTGACTAAGTGTGCTTTTAGAGTTAACTCGAAAAAATTTCTCAGATTTATTATTTACCGAAGAGGAATAGATGTAAACTCCGAAAAGATTAGTGAAGGAAATACAATAGTTAACATGGTAAATAGTGACAATTAGCCAATTCCTATCTCAGTCCAACGATAAGTGATTGCCCTTCTTCCGAGTATTAAAAAATTCAAAAGATTTTATGTGGACTGAGAAGTGACAAGAGGCATTTAAGGAGTTGAAGCATCACCTCACCGAATTGCCACAGCTCTCCTTCTCCATTTCAAGAGAGGCTCTCATCCCCTATCTCGCTACCACCAAGCAAACTATTAGCTCAATATTAGTGTGAGACAACTTGAGAGCCTAAAAACTCATTTATAATGTTAGCCATATACTAAGTGGAGTCGAGAAGCAATAAGCCCCCATCGAGAGACTAGCTTTTGCGTTGATATTGGCACCATTGAAGCTTCATCCCTATTTCCAAGCACATCCTATACAGGTAATCATCGACCAACCACTTAAGCAGGTCCTTTCACGATTTGATGTCTCAAGATGGATGCTGAGGTGGTCAATAGAGCTAGGCAAGTTCGACATCTAATATGTACTAAGAGTTGCCATTAAGGTTTAGGTGTTAGTGGATTTCATATTGGAGTTTACTCCCTCACTCGAGGTCAAAGCCAATGAGCATGCCCCCTCGTCATTGACCATGTTCGTAGATGGTTCCACCACATCAGAAAGGGATGATGCTAGACTTATCCTGAAAGGTCCAAACAAGTAGGTGCTCGAACAAGCTCTACAATGTGAGTTCAAAACTCCAACAATTAGGTCGAATATGAAGCACTTTCCTTATAGGTCGGACTCACCTGAAAGGTCTAAGGACTTGATGGTGTTCAACGACTCACAATTAGTTGTAAACCAAGTTAACAGGAGCTACGAAGCCTAAGATGGGACCATAGCAAAATACCTTGCCAAGGTGCAATGGTTAATTTGAAGTTTCTCTCAACTAAGCGTGCTGCAAGTACCTCACTAGTTAGGTTAGCCTCCACCTGAGCTCCGAGAGAAGACTAGCTGATAGTCAAGATGCTACTGACTTGAGCCATCGAAAGGCACGATGTTGTCATGGCCAAGGAGGAATCGAACTGGATCGATGAGATCCTATACTACAAAAGAGACGAGGGCACTCCCTATTGACCTCACAATGACTCAAAGGGTCAAGGCATCATCAAGTATGATATTGTGTAATTAACAATTGCTTGTACCATAGGACCTTCAGCCAACCCTTCTTTAGGTGCTTGACACCGCAAGAAGCCGAAAGGGTGCTCACCGAGGTACACAAAGGTATTTGCGAGAAGCACATAGGTGAACAGACCCTTTCATTCAAGATGCTTCAGTAGGGATTCTACTGGCCGACGTAGCACAAGAATGCAATCACCTATGTCCGAAGGTGCCACTAGTGCCAAAAGTTTACTCAGGTACCGCACCAATCGATGGTCCCTCTAAGGTTGATCAATTATGTATGGCTCTTTGTCCAATGGGGCATAGACATCCTAGGACTCTTTCCACCAACTTCTGACTAGAGGAGGTTCTTCATCGTAGGAGTAGACTACTTCATGAAATGGGTGGAGGTTGAGTCACTAGCTTCAATCACCGAGAAGCAAGTCAAGGGGTTCATATGAAAAATCATTTTTATCCACTTTCGAATCCTAAAGGCCTTTATTATCAACAATGGAATTCAATTCAATAATATGAAATTTAAAAAGTTTTTATAGTCCTACGAGATTCAGTTGAGATTTAGTTCGATAGCTCATCCTTAAACCAATTGTCTCATCGAGGTTACCAACTGAGCCATTCTCGAAGGACTAAAAAAAAGGGTCATCAAAGTGAAGAGCTACCAAGCATCATGTGGGCCTCCCAGATGATACTCAAGATCGACTTGAGGGAATTACTAGTCAGCGTGACATTTGGCACTAAGGCTGTTCTGTCACTTGAGATAGTCTTCCCAACATCTCAAGTTAAGAGCTTCAATAAAAAAATCTTCGAAGAGGGACTTCAAGCCGAACTCGACCTAATCGGCAAAGTTAGAGCCAAAGCACATTTGGAAGTATTGAGATACAAAATGAGGGTGGCCAAGCTCTACGACCAAAAAGTTGGCACTTGGAGGATCAGTCTAGGGGACTTGATACTCCGAAAGGATAAGGTTAATGACCTAACCAGGTCCCAAGGGAAACTGGCACCGAATTGGGAAGTGTCTTACCAAATTATCAAAGTCGTCTAAGATAGAACATATCGCCTTAAAACAACATAGGGTGTGACATTACCGTGAACATGGCACATCGCCACCTTGAGGAAGTCTTATCCCTAAGGCCTCAGATGTTGCAAGCCAGGAAAGGCTATACCCCCTAGCACCAAATATTGGCCTATAATGCTTGGGGTATTAGTCAAAAGATATATCCTTAAGGTGCCAATTGCGAAATAAGAAAAGAGAGTTCTATTGCTCCTAGAAGTACTTACACCGACTAGGTCGAGCTTTGACATCTGAGATAAAGCCTTGACCTGTCAAAATAAAATGCTAATAAGAGGGACAAAAGGGACGAGTCAGAGATATCGACCCGACAACTAAAAACAAAAAGGGAGATATCAACAATTAGAGGCAACAATTCACGCAGTAGGGTGAGAAGGCGAGTCGGTGTTATTGTCGAATGGCACCTCAGTTAATATCGGGATGTTTTGATTCTTAGGTTAATCTATGAATGGATTATCTTTGAGCTCTAGCTTGAGGTATCTGAGTTTGAAATAGGCCATGATGATCCGGTACTCGAACTGGTACGAAACTCGACTTGCACCAAGGTATATCTGTCACAGTAGAGGTGTAGGGCCAAATGTGCCCGAGACATATGAATTTGGAAACCTGACTCGCACTAAGGAATATCTGTCATAGCAAAGGCACAGGGCTAAATGTGTCTGAGACATGTGAGTTAAGAAACTCAACTCATGCTAAGGTATATCCGCTACGGCGAAAGTGTATAGCCAAATGTGCCCAAGGCATGTGAGTCAAGAAACCCAACTCACACCAAGGTATATCCGTCACGACGGAGGCACAGACCAAATACACTCGAGACATGTGAGTCGAGAAACCCGACCCACGCTAAGGTATATCCATCATAATAGATGCATAGGTCCAAATGTGCCCGAGGTATGTGAGTCAGGTGAGTTAGGAAATCCAACCTACGCCAAAATATATCCACCACAATGGAGATATAGGGCCAAATGTGCCCAAGGCGTGTGAGTAAAAAAAACTCAACTTGCGCTAAGGTATATCCACCATGATAGAGGCATAGGGCCAAATGTGTCTAAGGTGTGTGAGTCAGGAAACCCCACCCGCACTAAGGTATATCTGTTATAGCAGAGGCACATGGCCAAATGGGCCCAAGGCGTATGAGTCAGAAAATCTAACTTGTACTAAGGTAAATTTGTCATAGCGGAGGCATATGACCAAATGTGCCATAGGCGTGTGAGTCAGGAAACTCGACCCACGCTAAGGTATATCTATCACAATGGAGGTATAGTGCCAAATATGTCTAAGGCGTGTGAGTTGGGAAACCCAACCCGCTCCAAGGTATATCCATCACGGCAGAGATGCAGGGCCAAATGTGCCTGAGACATATGAGTCGAGAAAACCAACACGTTTCAAGGTATATCTGTTATGGCGAAGGTGCAAGGCCAAATATGCTCGAGACGTGTGAGTCAAGAAACTCGACCCCCGCTAAGAAATATCCACCATGGCGAAAGCATATGCCAAGGTGTGCTTGAGACACTTGAGTTGGGAAAACCCGGCTTGCAAGATGAGATCCCGAACACTCTTATAAACTAAACAATGCACTTCGAACCCCTCTTGCAAGAGTCCCAAAGCACACGTCCGAGAAAAGACAAATGATAGAGAATCTATTAGTAAATGACACGTAATCGTCACATGAGATATAAGTGACTCTCCACCCATTTGCCTACATGAACAAAGATTTAACAAGCAAACATAAGCTTCCTTCTCATTCACTATGATAGAAAAATAATCACAAACTTTCTTCTCATCCTTTAAGGTATAAAAAAATATTCTAAACAGAGGGGAGAACTTTTTTTTTAACTACTCAAATCTATATTTGAGGATCTCGGATTATTAACTTGAACGTTGGAAGGATCGGATCGAGAAACCTCTATTGGCCTCAATCTTCGTGTAGCTAGCATGTCAATCCTACACATACAAATTGGGTTCGGACTAGCTGATCAAGACGTCAACAACATTTTCTCCAAACACATAGTTCATGATAACTTTTATTATTATCTCAAATTTCATCTGTTTATTTCACGTATAAATATTTTTTAATCGGATTTTAGAAATTTTTTTATAGTAATCTTACTCTCAAATTCATTGCTGTGTGCCTGATGGGAAAGGTTTTTTTTTTTTATTCTTGAAAGAAGAAAATGATAGAGGGAGTGTTGATTAGAAGGACAAAAACGAGAGAACCAAATTTAACGATATTGTCATCAATATGGATCAAGACCGATACTTGTGCTGCAACCTTATATTTGTGATTTGGGGCCTGCACTCGAATCAACCAAAGTGTCAGAAATTGCTGCAAATTACAATCGAAATTGCAAACCCTCAATCAACAAGTATGCGTAAGACAAGTCTGAAGTTACAGACAGAGCAAAAGTGAAACAAAATCTAGTTTGCAATGATCTGCTGTAGAAGATACTGAACTCTTTCTGAAAATAAAAATGTTTCATTTATTGACACAAAAAAAAATTCATCTAGAAGCATTATTGTTTCGAATTGAAAACTACCTTCTGATGCGCATTAAACTTCAATAAATCCATCTGATAACTACTGGTTCACTCTGGAGAGAAATTTGAAGTAATTTTTATACATCTGTCATCTGCCCAGCGGATTCGGAAGAATCTGACTCGCTTGTTCTCTTCCAAGGATCCTTCTTCAGTTGCCCATCCGCGGTTTCCCATTGATGAAAAGGCAACGACCCACGCTGATGCCAATAAGGGTCTCCAAAAGATTTGAAGAATTCTTTTGCCATCTCGTCGGCTGCGTCCAAGAAATTACCAAAACCACCAAACAATCTCCCTTCAATACCTTCAATGTCACTGTGAAGCCCAGGAAAATTAAAGGGCTCCATTGTTGGCGAGTTAGAAGGAAACAATCCTCTGGTCACTTCATCAGTAACATCATCTTCGGTGTGCTCAGTTTTTGATTCAACTACTTCAACAGGCCTGAGGAAAAAAAAACCATGATATCAATCAATGCTAAAACCCATACAAACGAGACTACCAACATAAATGGATTTTGCAGTTCTCCATAGTGCATCAATGCAAGTATAAATTGTCCATATATGCACTTCATAGTCTTTCGTGGTGTCCTATGCAAAGACACTCTGCATCACTGATAGACTACTTAAGATTCAACTGTAAAGGCATAAGTTTGTTTCACAAGCCTTTGTCATGAACCAGAAAAAGGCAGAAATAGCTAATGAACAATTCTACTGGAAGTCCATCGGACATTCATACAGTGGAGTTCTGCTGTTGATCTAAAACCTGCTATTATGAAATCATGGCAAGATCTAAGAATAATAGACTAAGATCTACACAAGCAAGAGACTGAAGGATGGTTTACTATAAATCCACAAGAGCATGGTATTTAAATAGCTGTATTGCCGTCATTTCCAGAAAACTACAAGCAAATATGTGCACATTCCACATATTCAAGCAATGTAACATGTAACCTTTATGAAGCATAGCCGGTTTTTAATAATTCTCCAAGGAAGATAATAGTGCCCAAAATATGGGTTGGACTTACAGGAAATAGGTGGACAAATCCTATGTTTAATCTGACAATTGAAAAGTGACATTATAAATACTGTATATGACCGATGTACGCATGCCTAAACCAATATGGAGTATTTACATCTCAAGACAATGTAAAGCCATAAGTTTTCTTAACTCAAGACATATTTTCCCTTTCCCATGTTGGTAGGTCTAAAAAAAATAAAGCACAATCTTCATGTCTGACAGGTACAAAAGCCTAAAAACAAACACAATGCAATTAACTATTTATATATCTTTTAGATGAAACCATTAATATTCTATCTGCTCTATCATGATGATAATAATAAAGACATTTTCAACTATCCACAAAAAAAAAAAAATCAACTTTTCAAATTCAACTTGATAAACTTATAGATGATATGCCACAATTCCATGCTTGGTAGTCATGTATATATTGTCATGCAATAATTGACAAATGAATTAAGTTGGTGTCGGTAATTCAGGAGATGTTCTTCTCCCGATCCATGCCGTACATGATGAGAGTGTATGTACATCTCATCCTAATATAGCAACTAACTGTTCGATGATGATATGCCGCGAGTACCACATTGTCTCACCCAACCAAAACTGATGAATCATCACAAACAAACAATCAATCGATCGATATATAAATCTCTGGATCGAAGACCACAACCAAAGAGACAGACTTAATCCAAGTGTGACAAATCGATCGAACCGTCCACAGGATTACGAGAACGGAAGAGGGGCAACGACGGGCAGCTATACCTGCCGACACAATCCCTTAGGGTTTGCTGAGTCTTCTCGCACTTGCGGACGAACCTACCGGGCTCGACCTCTTCGGTTCGGCAGGTCGATCGCACCACCATCTGTGTCGAGCACCGCTCGTCGCCCGCAGCGAATCGAGCATTAGGATCGGGGTTAGGGTTCACAGGATCGCCGAAGCCCCGCCTCGAGGGTTCCTCTTTCTCCCGCTTCCAACCCATCTTCTCTCCCTCTCTCTCTCTCTCTCTCTCACTCACTCAATGGAATGGCGAAAGATGAAACGGATGGATGCATACACATCCTCGAGGGCGTTAAGAGTCCAGGGAACTTGTGATCCCGTGCGCGTCGTACCCGTCTCGTCTGCCTCGTGATTGCGAAAAGGCCATGGAGCCCGCGCGCGCCCCCACCAGGTGGCTTCTTTTCTTCCCACTCAAACCAATGGGCGGCTGATATCGGGTGCGCCGAAGACGTACAAGAATATTTTTCTTTGTAGCATTGATCCAATGACAGTGTATCCTCCGGTGATATTCATATATGTCACGTGACGTTCGCCCCCAATATACAAAGCTCCCATTGACATTGAGAACTAGAAAAGATCGGTATAAATGTAACTCTACACATATAGATTATTATTTTCTATTACTCGAATAACAAAAAAAATAACCTTACAAAAATAAAATGTTACAGATAGAAATAAATTCTAAAACGGCAATATATCAAAATTAGTTCATTTCAGATGAACTTATTGATTATAACCATCGGAAGAATGCCCCCAAGTGACAAAATATGCTAATTGAAGTGCCAGCTAGGCCGGCTTTCACCGGTGGCTGCTGAACAAGATTTCAAGACACGGTAGCTGCTGAGCTAAGATCTCAAGAGATGATCGACCGCCACCTTTGCATCAGACTGAGAACTCACACTGTATGTGATCAGCAAGCCAGATCAAAGTTTCTTTGTGATCTCTTCAAGGGCACGGTCGTAATATCTCATTCGTTCGATTGCAGCTATAGCATTGTCAAAGTCGTGCATTTTGAATACTTGCTGAAACGATCTTGAGCATTTCTCAAATTTTTCTTCTACCTATATAAGATGTGGGAAACTCTTGGTGGTATTTTATCAACATATCAAGGCATGGAACAATGAAACAATTAGAGTAATATGGGCAGAATAAGATTCACCTGAGTCTGTATCTGATTCAGAGCATGAGAATCATTTGCCTCTTCGACAGCTTCTCGGATGTCCATCATCTGTAAATAGCATAATACGAAAAACATGAAGTTCATTATTATTCGGGAAATAATATCAAAAACATGTGGGATTATATATTTTAAGAAGACAGCAGTATCAGGAGAATACTGCAAATATGCAAGCTGATTAATGACCCACATCATCCGCGAGCATTCAAATTCCTGAATCTAAGATCTTCAAATGTCAGGCAAAAACGAAGAGCATTCAGATAATTACCTCAGCAAGCAGATCTGGATCTGTGATTGTTTTCTCTTCATCAACATGTACACCCTCCAGTTTCAACTGTCAAAGGAGAACAGAGAATGGATATTAATCACGATAAACTTGATTTTTGTTTTTTCTAGTCCATTTCAAGCAACAACTGCTAATATACACTAACAAAGTGGCTGTGATTAATAGCCAATATTGATGCAATAAGACAAGAAAATAAAAGATATAGGAGGACATCAAACCAAAAAGAAAACATCAGAATATATATAACTATATATAGTTTATAAACAACTAAAATAAAAGTTTTAGTTGTCAGATACTAACAAAGGAACCAGAAATATGCCACTTCAATAACAAAGAGAAGTTCATTAAAATATTGATTATCTACTACAAGATAATTATCTAAAAAATTACCAGAAATGGTCGTGGCATAAAGGTTAGCAACAAACTTACCAGGTATATTGCCCTCGGCAGGGGTTTGCTTAGAGTCCGATATGCATCAATTACTCGAGCAGACTGTTCAGCAGCAAACATCTTTTCCTTCTAAATCATGTATACCAATAGATTTAGAACTAATTAAAGAATTAGGTACAAACTATAAAATATGCAGGCAAGTTTAAATTTTAAATTTTCGTAACATATCCTCCGACCTCAGATTTTGAATGCACTAGGTCAGGATGCAATTTCTTTTGCCAATCTTTATACTTCACTTCTAGATTACCATCCTTTATTTCATATTTTCTTTCCCTGCATTAAGTGAAGAATGTAGGACTTTACCTTCATTGTTATAAAGGGAGAGTTCCAATTAGCTTCTTAAAAAAAACTAAAAAAGATGTTTGCATTAACTTACAGGTAAAAACACTACTATTACAACCACAATATCTCAGATGATTGCTACTTTTAGGAAAAAATTGATACAATCAAAACCATGATAATCATTTTATGCCCGATAAAATCACGCACCAAGACATACTAAACAAACTGATGTTAGAGACTCTTCATCACTTAACAAATACACATCCAAAACAAGAATCCGATTAGAACTTATTAGTAATACTAATCATGGTATGTAATACCGAATAATACCACCCGGTACGGACGATACGTACTGGTCCGACAGGATACCGGTACGCGAACCGCCCGCTACCGATCAGTACAATTTTTTTTTTTAATAAAAAATCTTTTTTTTTGCTTTTTTTTAATATGGACGTCATGCCTGCTCCTCGGCGGCGTTGCCAAGGCGACGTCGCTCGAGAAGGAAGGCGACTTCACACGGGTGACGTCGATTTTTATATTTTTTAATAGAAAAAATCTTTTTTTTTTTTACTTCTCTCGGCAACGTCGCCTCGGCGACATCGCCCGTTGACTCCTCGGGCTTCTCCCGAGGCAACGTCACTCGAGAAATATATATATATATAATTATATATATAATATTTATTTATATATATAATATTTTATAATTATAAATATATATACCGAATGGTACGCTGAAACGTACCGTTCGGTATTCGGTACCGTACCGTACTGAAGAAGTATTGAAACTCCGGTACGACACGGTATTGCAGATATTGATACTAATATCAAAGGAATGTCGAACATCAAATTTGCTTGATTAGGTTTCTATAACGAAATATCAAAACGGCTTAAAGTCATATACTGCTACCCTAGACTGTCTATCATTTTGGTCAAGCCACTTGACGAGAGGCCCGATACAATACGATACAGGTGGTATGTACATCCAATAGGTGACTAACACACGGATCAATTCAAAGGGTTTTTAAACCCTTTCCTCCCTGCTCTTTCAACCTCTTTACTCTCTCAAACTCATTCTCAATCATATCTCTCTCTCATTCTCAAATTTTCACTCTCTTTAACTCAAAAGAAGCTATGATTTGTGAATTGGATCAATTTTGGGAGGCTCATTTGAGAGAAATGGGTCGAAGCAACGAAGAATCAAGATGATCATTTACTTAATAAAGGGGGAGATCCTCCATATCCTCATGTTTTATCACTAAGGGACTAGAAGAAGAGAAATAACATCGCCAGTAGGAAGAAGATCCCCTTGGGTCAAAACATGACGGAAGGTGTCGAACAACCTCAAGTCAAACTACACAAGGTCGTGACACTCAACCGTCACAATCGTTCACCCAACATGCAAAGACAAATGGGAAGGTAGTAGTATCAGCTACACCATTAGAAAGAATTAAATTGGGTAACGAGACACTTTCTCTATCACATTCAACAAACCTACCAGATCCGTAGACATAGCAATGCCATGGACAACAATGCCTCAACTGATGATGGCAACAACGTCGAGGAGTCGATGGTTCCACCTACTCAGTTTCAAGGTGATGCATGGATCAAAGAGGAGTATTTTACATCTGCCACCTAAGATTCAAATCATAAATCTAGACAAAATACTAACCAAGTTTATACACAAAAGGGGAAAGGGAAGATAGTCAACGATTTTGAATAGATGCGACAATACCTATACGATGTAGACACAAAGTGGAGTTTGTCATATTCCCAACCATCATATTATGAAGTATCTTACGACTAATAATAGTATAGTGATAGTTGGTCATTTTTTTACAAGCAGAAGTACAGCGATCGATCTTATAATACGAATCAACAGGTTAGTGACGAAAGTAGAAGTTTTGATATCCTCCAACCTCTGCACCAATACATGTCACAATCATACTTGCCTCAGGAACAGCCTCGAACACATGTGATTCACGACAATCAAGCTACTACCATCACTACATTGATACACCAATAACATACTGTCACGGACAAAATTGTAAACGGCTTGTTCGGTGTAATGCTTGTGCTTGTCCGTGTCCTTTTAAATTTATAAAGCTTGAAAAGGGGCTTGTCAAAGGCAAAATGCCCCATTTGAGCTAGTTTGGTAGTCATTGTAGGCTTGTACATAATGTTTCAAGTCGAGTGCATACTTGTACTAAATTGGTCCTAGTGGACCAATTTTATACCTTTGTTGTCTGTGCAAACGCTTACGAGCTTGTAATATCCATGGTTGGAATGTGCATCGGTTATAAAGTGTTTGCTAAAAGAGTGGCTTGCGGGTCCCGTGTGAAGCGCTTTCTCTGTCCCGTCTTCTCTTTTGTTGGTCCTAAGGGATTGTAGGAGATTTCGGGGAGGCTGACCTTTGCGGTGATCGATTGGTGCCACACGGCTTAGGCAAAACCAAATAAGTCCCGATTGGTATCGAGCGACAAGCCCACTTAGAAACACTTAGCATGCAAATGTGGGGACCTAGTGAGGCACCACGAGTACAACAAGCTAAGAAGAATTGCGGAGCGCACAAAGGTCGGGATGGCCGAGTTCGAGCAGTGGCTCGACGTTAGCACCCAAACTTGACGATGCTCAAAGCAAGCGGAGTGCTGGCAAAGGATGAGACCGTCAAGGCGGAGTGGGTTATTCAATGATCGAAAGAGTTGTGCAAAGCTCACGAGCTCGTGGGAATTGCAAACTCAAGGAATTGATAATCATGCAAGGCTTGCATGCGGACGATGGACTATCCATCGGCCATCCCAAGCGGCCGAAGGTCGGCGCCATGGAGCATCAAACTTTCTCTTTGGCATGTGCGGGATACTTTCGTAAGAGGAAGTGTTTCAACTGCGATCTTTGGTGAAGTGTCACAATCTAGCAAAGTGCATTTGCAGCGAGAATTGGGCACGCAGATTTGTTCAAAGAGAGGCGAAGTAGTCCAGGGATGGTGGTCTCCAAAACTTCCAAAGGAAGGATCGAAGAGCGAAGTTGCTCCAACGGATAGATATCCGGGAGGGATAAGTCCCGCTCAGCAGAGGCGAGTTATGCGCAATGAACCGCACTACGAGTTGAGGAGTACCTCAAGACGGCTCGATGGATCGAGTGAGTAGTAAGGTGTCATTGCATGATCTCGCAAGTGGTGATGCGTTGGTGGGCGATAACGAGATCAAGTGGGGAGTAACCTGAGCAACATAAAGTGAAGGCACACTTGAGCCGATAGTAAGATCGGACTCAACGGAGGGTCGAAAATGGTGGGCGCGAGGCCACCATCAACGCAGCGATCAAATCGAGAAGCAAAGCAACTTGGGGTAACTTGGTGAAGTACCCAAGTGCATGAAGGAGTTGGTTTAGAAGATGGAATATGGAGCGGAGGCTTGGAGCTTTCCCTAGGCAGGGTCAAGGACATGGACTCTTGCAGAGGCGGAATCGGATCATGTCGTTCCATGGGTTTCATATTCGATGGAGCCGACTCATCTTGCATGGTGCCAAAGACAAAGGGAGCTTTGACACATGCACCTTATCTCGATGAAGCATTTGGTGGAGATTCTAAGCGACGCTTGATTTCTTTGGCAAAGTTAGTGTCAAAAGGCCTTGACACGGGCAAGAGGATCAGAGGCAGTACTCTTGAAGAATATGCCACAGTGTTGTCATTCGAAATTGCAGAGAAAGCGATGCAGCGGAGATTGTCTTTGGTAGGGGCAAAGTCCCGTTGATAATGGTGCATCTATTTCAGTAAAGTCGGGGGACTTGAAAGAGCTGCTAGGCGATGGACTATCCTAGAGCTAGACTTCGTCCGAGTGTGACTCGAGAGTGGGGGGCGAAGGTCGATTGCCACAGAGCGAATAGAATCGAAGATGGCGAAGGCCTGCGATGTGTTGGCGAGTCCACACGTGGAGATATCAGCAGTTCATACCACAGGATCGAAATGCAGGAAGATGTCACCAGCGCGACATGATCGATGCGGATCGTGGTGGAAAAGTTCAAGCAGCAAGTCGACACACACAAGTGAGTCCATAGGGGACTAGATCGCATGCAGGTATGATCGGAGCGCGACTAAGAGCTCCACATCGGTGAACAACACGACGGCAGAAGAGCTATGGATTGGCAAAGAATGCCATGGTATCACAGAGGCGGGTCTTCCGTGCATGCACCGAATGTTGCATTGAATGGAAGCCTTGACATCGACTTATGGGGCCGTGAACTATCGAGGAAGAAGTTCGATGCAAGTACCAGAGAGTCCCATGGTGGGGACCTCGATCATGCAGAGGTATGATCGGAGTCGGCTTTGAAGAGTGGAACTACTTGAGCTCACATTCGCTAAGGGAGCCCTAAGTCGGAGGACAAGGCCGAGTAAGCGAACATTGCGATCAGTAATGAAGCTAAGGAGAGCAGTAGTGATAACCTGCAACATGATGGTGGAAGCCACACACGGGAGTTGCGATCAGTATTTCCATCGACCAAGTGGAATCGCTTTCGAGAAACAGAGGTGTTGAAGCCAGGGTCGGAAAAGGCGTGGAAGCAATGACGAGTCCAAGAGGGGACTCGGCTACCCAAGATCAATCATCGAGTAGATTGAAGGTGAACTCGGAGGAGTGTCACAATGTCACAGAGGCAGATCTACCGATCACGAAGAAGGGATGCAGATGCAAGACAACGGATAGTAGTGCCATGGGCGTCGCGGTTGCCGTGGTACCGCCGAGTCCGGGAGTCATCAATCCCTTACTCTCTTAGAGGGAGAGCACCGGTCGTGATATGGGCCGTGGAGGAGGAGAATGCTTTGCAAACTCCATGTACCAAGACAAGGCAATTGATGGCCAGAGAACTTCCGTAAGACCAATGTCATTTCCATCAAGATAGCCGTGAGTGAAGGACTTGGTCGATCAAGAGTGCATTTCAAGGATCGAGCGTGCAAGATCTTTGTACCTTTGCTACTCGAGGAGTCGGCGACGAAATGATGGAGAAGGCGACAATCCCAAGGCGACCGAGATCTACCGGAGACTTACTCCAAGTCGGAGTGATAACTTCTTGCATTCCAGGTTCATGGCAATGAAGGTGAATCATAGTAGCTAACTCGGCGCAAGGATTGCAAACACTTCAAGTGCCTAAGTGTGAGCTAAGAGCGACGAAGTCTAGTAACCACTCGGCGCACGAAGTCACAAACTCGAGGAGGCGGGCGAAGACAAGTAACCTTTGCCTTCTCAACTCTCAAGAGAATGGGTGAAACCGAGTACCCACTCTCTTAGATATCCAGCAGAGGAGCTCGCACAAATTCCAAGACCCTTCGAAGAGACTAATGGAAGACAACAAAGTTAAGTCCTCACCAACGGTGATCATGCTCAGAGTAGATTGTCCGCCGTTTCCCGATTGAATGCCAATCGAAAGCGGAAGTGATCGAGCCTACTTGGCAAGACAACTAAGTGGAAGAAGATTCGATGGGCAAATTTTGCGGAGGAAGGACTCGAAAATTTCAAGGTTGCGGGCGATGCTTGTTAAAGCTCCAACAAGCATCTATCCAGATTCAAGAGACAAGAAGAATTTGAAGATCGGCGGCATATCAATGATGGTCTTTTACCTTTATCGGATGAATCCGCAAGAGCCGCGAGGATCAAGACAACTCGCTAACCCCACACCAAAGTCGAGTCATTGGCGAGTTGAAAGACATGGCGGATTAAAGTTCGACGACTCAACAACAACAACCGAGAACAAATGGGAGTCAAGGATCGCGTGCGAGCGGCAGTCGAAGATCCAACTAAGAAAAGAAGTTGCGGCGTCGTGAAAGGCTTCAACGAGGACGTCGAAGGAATAAGTGGGGAGAATGTCATGGACAAAATTATAGCGGCTTGTTCGATGTAATGCTTGTGCTTGTCCGTGTCCCTTTTCGTTGGTTGTAATTTATAAAGCTTGAAAAGGGGCTTGTCAAAGGCAAAATGCCCCATTTGAGCTAGTTTGGTAGTCATTGTAGGCTTGTACATAATGTTTGCGTCGAGTGCATACTTGTACTAGAATTCGGTCTGTAGTGGACCAATTTTATACCTTTGTTGTGCAACCGTTCTGAGCTTGTAATATCCATGGTTGGAATGTGCATCGGTTATAAAGTGTTTGCTAAAAGAGTGGCTTGCGGGTTCCGTGTGAAGCGCTTTCTCTGTCCCGTCTTCTCTTTTGTTGGTCCTAAGGGATTGTAGGAGATTTCGGGGAGGCTGACCTTTGCAGTGATACGCATTGGTGCCGCACGGCTTAGGCAAAACCAGCTAAGTCCGTGACAATACGGTGTATTAGTATACCATGTCGTGAGAGAAATTTCAGGATTAGATCTGACTAACAAGCCATATTAATATATAAATACATAGGATCGAGGACCCTAATCCATTGCCTATGGAGCCCCATCATTTTTTCCAATGGTAGAAACAGATATATTCATCAATCAATCCATTTATTACTTGATTCATTTGAATCTTAAAGCTTAGCTAGTAATCTATCAATATAAGTCATATCTTTGTAGATAAGTCAATATCAATGGAAAGATAATTCGGAATGTGCCACAACGCTGCTCCTTAAAGCCTGAAAAAGATACATGGTGCTATTCCTTCCTAATTTAGAAGATTTTTCATGAAATTATACTAAACTTACATTTAGTTCCAAATTAAAAAACCTTAATATAAGCTTTTTCTTATTTGGCAAGTATTTTTGGAGGTTTTTTGGGCTTTTCTCTATGTTGTCAGCACACCCAACCGTACAGATACACGGCACACTAGTACAGGGTGACACAACAGCTGACCGACACATCGGCTTGGACCAATAAGTCGAGCATTGCACTTGACAATCTATTTTTTGAATGCTGGATTGCAATCGTTTTGGGCAATTGTCCAAGACAAGGTTGAGATTTCTCTCACAAGAATGGAAGATTGGCACCAAGAAGCTCAGATTTAGAGGGCATAGATCTTGAAGATAAGTCTGCCAAATCCTAAAGGGCAGTCACTGCAAACATCCTCTGAATGATTTGTAAAAACAGAAACGAAAGTTTGCATCAGAACTGCTTTATACAACCCTCTACATTGCGGCTGGAAGTTCAAGCCTTATCCTCTAAGCAATCAACCAAAGCTACCCATTATCAGGAGATAGGGGATTGAATTCTCAGCTCAATAATAATGATATTAATGAGGCAAGTTATTCTTTAGACTGTGATGGATCTATTTCTAAGTCTACTGAAGCTGCAGAAGCTGGGTACATCACCATTGATGATCGAGGAAAGGTGGTAGCTGCCAGGAACCAAACTCACAAGATTAAAAACCCGCTGCTCAAAGAGCAAAGGAGGATGAAATACACATGGGTGCAAACAGATGCACAGACTCATTAACTTACTCGATAGAAGGGAAGGGATGTAACAACTGTTTTGAACTAGGAACCAAGACTAGTTTTTTAATATGGTCTTGTATCCCTAGATTAGACAACCTTTGTAACCACAAGCATGCAAACATCGCAAAAGTTAGTGGGAATTCTCACAATGGGATCACACAACTGACCTTTGTGATGTTACCGTTGTTACATGGTTGAATCACAGTTACTTAATTTCAGAAATAATGCAGGAACACCACAAAGAAAGAAAAACACACCATCCTCAAAGTTAAGAAACCAATATCAGCTTGTATTTTACACATAAAATTTGCATAGTAAGAGTTTCTGAATGCAGTAGAAAAGACAATAGATGAACCAAAAAGTTGCTAATTTTTACAAAGGATAACAAAAATCAGATAATGAGGGAAAAAATTATAAAGAAAGACTCACCATAGAATTATATTGTTTCCCATGACCTAATTGAATGATTTATTGGTGCAAAGAGCTTGTTGCAATGTAAACATGAATAAATATCGAACCAGTTATTTTGCATTAATCAACAAAGGAAATTCAGCACTCACTGCAGCCAACAACTGTCATCTGAAAAGCTACACGCTTTATCTGGAAGAAGTTATATGCCAAGAGCACTTACAGCCCAAATATCTGGAAGAAGTCAATTGACTGGTCTACAGGCTGCACGCTTCCACACAATCCACAAGCCAAGAATGGTCCAGGCGATACTGCAGCTCCACCACAGTTCCAGCACCTGGGTAATTCTCCACTACCGGCCTCTGATGAGCAGAGAAATCGATTCAATACGCTAAATTCTGGAAAGTCATGATGATCGAGGCCTCGGCAATTGCTAGCACGAGCAAATCGCTTTGCATGAATGCTGAAAGATCGAGTATTTATGCAGAAATTTGAAGGGATTCCAGGGTGGAGATGGAGATCTTCATGAACAAGACTTGAGGCGGAGACCCATAGGCCTCGTTTGGCTGTGTTCTCATAAACCAGCTCTTTGAGACTTGTTCTCAGCAGTGAAAACAGAGAACAATTCTTGCTTCTTCTCATAATCAGAAATACGTTGAGACAATTGTTTTCCAGAAATTGTCTCCTGAGTACAGAAAACACAGAGAGCATGTTCAACATTTTGTACTAACTCCAACAGAAAGGGCATACATCATATAGATTAGGTCTAAAAGAGCTGATGAGCATGACGCCGACACATTTTTCATAACATTTTTGCAGATTTTTCATTCTTGTCCGCGTCAAATAAAACCTTTAATCATGTAGCAAAAAACATGATATAGAAATCACCGGTACGTACCGGTGACTCGAAGAGGAAGGAGAAGAGGAAAGGGCAGCGAAGGAAGGAGGAAGAAGTGGAGGCGGTGAAGGAAGAGGAGGAAGAGGAAGAAGAAGAGGAGGCGGTGGAGGAAGATGAAGGAGTAGGAAGCGTACCCGTCGACGGTGCAAGGCGAGCAGCGGGCGGGCAGCGGCACCAGGCGGCGAAACGAGAGAGGGCTCGCGTCCGGGCGACGGGGTATTCGCGAGCCCTAAAGTCTTAATCAATTACGTACTTGATCCGCAGTAAAGCTCAACTATATATTCCATTTTGAATGTTATAAAACTATATTTTATCGGAGCCATCGTCATCTCCGTCTTCAACCTGCGCTCACAACCCTTGCACAATGACTCGATGACGTCGCCCACAACCCTAAATAAAGCCGCTCCTATATTGCCTACACAGGTTATTCGTCTTCGCCACATGCTTGGTCACGTTGGAGTTATCAATTGTTGCCTCCGTATGCACATGGGCGATACTGGGGCAATCGATGGGCAATACAGAAGGACAAGCTAGCAGAGGTCAAGGGTAAAATGATCACTTAAGGAAAAATATGTGTCTCGTCAAAAAAAGTTAAATTTTTTTTTTCAAAAATTCACCCAATAACTATTAAGAATGCCAATTAATATACTAGAAAATCCAAAATTTTCCCATTAAGTTCAAATCATATGATAATATTATATAAATTCTAAGTTCAAAATAATCAAAAATAAGAAGAAATCAATTCAAATGTTTTGAAATCACCATTATTTATTTATAAGATACATAACATATATATAGTAATGAATCCTAATATATTAGGATTCCTTTTCCTTCTTAGATTTTTAATCCTAATAATAATAGTCATACAAGTAGGTTAAATTTAATTACGATTCTTATGAATAGTTTAAATCTAATTAGAATTACAAAAATCTTACCCATCGTAACAAAATAGCGTACAAGAAATTAGATGAATGTGATGATTACTTGACATTTAGTTGTCACCAAGCCATTTTCTTTTTGTGCAAAGTATTTGCGAGCTTCTTTTCTTGTACATGTTTCACGGGAGTGTGTTGCTTAACCTGATTTGCATTTAGAATATAGTAGGTTTTGGATCTGCAACTCCTATCGTTGATTCCTGAAGTCACTGCTGATCATCACATTTAGCCTGGAAACGTGGAAGCACTGCTCGTGTCTCTTCATTTTACTGTAGAAAATTGGCAGCTCCATGATCAGCTTCCCTTCATTTTGCCTTCCATGTTCTGTAAATGTCGACTTGTTTATAATGACTGTTTCTACCCTCGCACTTTAGATTGTAGCATGGGATTTTACCTTCCGTGTTCTGTAAATGTCGACTTGTTTTATAATGACTGTTTCTATCCTCGCACTTTAGATTGTGGCATGGGAAGATGCTCAGGTTGCAGCAGGCTCTCAATTTTTTATTGGGACCGAGAACTTCACAACAATCAACAAACTAATGGCACGACCATTGCGTTCATAGTGCAATCCAAGTTTAAAATAGCATAGTTTATAATTTTGCTTGCAATGAAGGAGAGAGAAGAAAAAAAATTTAAGACAATAATCCAAGTCTGGGAGCTACTTAGCTCGTCAATTTGCTGTAAAGTGACATGAAAAGAGATGATTATGACCCAATTTTTGCAGTTTCCAAAGAATAAACTTGCAGACCTACCTACCAGTTCAGCTTGATTCAGGGCACCTTACTGCTGTGCGCACTGCACTCTTTGGGCACCGCCATGAACATCTTCGTCCTCCTCATAAGCCTCCTGAGCTTGAGCCTGCTTTCTCCGCATCTCCTCCTCTATGTTAACATCATGTAATGTTGTTTCCTCGCATTCATCCAGCTCCATGTCTGTCATCTGAGCTGCAAGCCTTGGAGGGAGTACAGTTTCAAGAGCTTTGCACTGATCTAGTGTCAGTGACTCGGGGAAATCCACGGTAAAGTGGATGTAGAGCTTCCCCCTCATGAAGGGCCTCTGGTACATTGGCATACCCTCATCATTTATTGCCTTAAATTGATCTGTGTCAGCAGAAAGAAGCTCATTTTGAATCCAAGATCAATATGATGTTTCACTACACAAGGCGTGAAGAGTAATGATTTCAAGTAGACTGCCTGCCCCATGAACCTTACCGGGTTTAACAACTTCGCCAGGGTTTGATTTAATAAGTAGCTGTCTATTATCCAGGTGGGTCAAAACATACTGGAAGCCACAGAGAGCCTCAGAGAGGGACAATGTGTGCTCAAAGAAGAGATCGTCACCCTTTCTCTTGAACTTGGAATGATCCTTCTGCTGGAGAACAAACACAATGTCGCCTGTGACAGTATCCGGCTGCAAGCATTCACCCGTTTAAACCATAAGAGACAAGGATTTGCTTAAACAAATAAAGCTCCAGCTATAACATGTATTAAATAACTCTACACAACAGGAGAAAAATGTTCTACCAAAAGCAAAGAGATAATAGAACATACTGCTTCATCAGCCTCGCCAGGGAAGGTAATCTTTTGACCATTTTGCATTCCCTTCTCAACTACAACCTCCAGCACTTTCTTCTCTGGGACAACTTTCTCACCTTTGCATTGCGGGCAGCGATCCTTATCATTGATAGTCTCCCCAGTACCCCTGCACTCATTGCATGGTTGCTGCATCTGCTGAATCATGCCAGGCCCAATCTGACGAATAGTGACCCTCATACCAGAACCCTGACAACCAGAGCACTTCATCGAAGCACCAGATTTTGAACCCTTGCTGCATAAGTGTAATAAAAAAATGAGTAAACAATTATCCAAATCTTGGAAAGTCATGTTCTGGGTATGAAAGGTAACTCACCCCTTGCACTTCTGGCAGATGACATTTCGTGAGAGTGAAAGTTTCTTGGAAGTTCCATTGTAAAGGTCTTCCAAAGACACCTTTAGAGGATGGATCACGTCCTCCCCTCTCCTCTGCCTTCGGCCCCTGCTGCTTCCTCCTCCTCCTGTTACAAAAAAAATAGACAGCAAAAAGTTCATAGAGCATCACAAGCATAAGCAAACCACAATTTTTTGATATTAGAAGACAACATCACATCATAGACAATTACATCAATGAATGAGTAGCTGATTGCTTACCTCCAAAGGGGCCTCCACCAAAGAAAGATGAGAATATATCAAATGGGTCATGGCCACCTCCACCACCCATTCCCTCCTTGAGGGCATCTTCACCATACTGATCATAGATCTCACGCTTCTCAGGATCACTCAGAACTTCATAAGCCTGGGCTAACTCCTTGAACTGAAAGCAAGAAACTGAATTGTAATCTTCACATAAACAACAACAGCAAGCATGCAATAAAAACCTCAGGCAGCTAGGCACGAACTTCCGCTACAGCATGTTGATCCCCACGAGAAATAGAACATTTAATGCCAGCTCATGATGCCAATAGGCAGCTCATCGCAGTAAGCTATGCTCACACCTTCATGCACATAATAATAAATAAACAATCTTTGCATATTTCCTAAACCATTAATTGTTTGCTTGTTTCTGGGATCAATAAGTATTACCATCCCACTGCAAGATTTTAGCTGCTAAATATATGCTGTAAGAAAGCAATACAATAATCTAATTCAGAACATAGCAGCATTTAAAGTTAAATCCAAAAAGATCTACACGCCAGATTAGCCACGAAGATCTCTAGCATTAGTATCTAGCAAATAAATCAAAGACAGTAACAGATCAATCGAATTTAAGAGACGCTCCTCCCAGAAGTGCGGGAAAAAACGATCTTTTCAGAGGCAGATGGGATCGGATCTTAAGGGAACAAGATAAAACAAATCGAGTATACGAGAGATAGGGATCTATCTATACCTTCTCAGGGTCCCCGCCCTTGTCAGGGTGATTCTTGATGGCAGCCTTCCGGTAGGCCTTCTTCAGATCATCCTGCGACGCACTCTTAGGCACCCCCAGGATCTCGTAGTACCGCGTGTTGTCGCTCTTCTTCGGCGCCCTCCCGAACATCTCCGCGGCCGAACCCTAACCCGATCGATCCCAAATCCGACAAGAAAAACCGCCCAACCCAGCGATTCAAACCCCAGAGGCCTCCCGATCGCCGCCTCGATCGAAGAACCGGAGAGGACGAAACCCTAATTAGCGTGCGCAGGGAACGCAATCCGCGATTCGGCGGACTACCGGTCAAGCGTGGGTGTCTCGGAATAACAATAATGGGTGGAAAAGGCCAAACTTTATAGAGAAGGGGAGGTCGAGAAAATGAGTCGGCCAGCGAACGTGGGCCATTAGATCGGAGTCGACGGACCTGATGAACGGTGGGACGCCGTCAAACTTGACCTAGGAACCTACCTACTGGCATGCGCAGTTGGCGAACACGTGGACTACGTGGGATTCATGTTCTTTCATCAGATCCGACCCGAAATATTTGGTTCAGCATTTGGATCCGCATCCGGATGTTACTGACGGGTGGATTTGGTGCTGTTCTTAGGTGAATCCAACCTGACAATAACATAATAATACTGATGAAGGGGATTGAGTTGTGATTGCACAAACCCAACAATATATTTCTAAAATATATAAATATTTGTATATGTGATTATTTAATGTCATATTCATCATAGAACAGAAATATGAAATCACTAACAAGATGTTGTAAGCCTTGTTCTCTACTCTCGTGCACGTTTAAACCCATAGAACTCAACCTCAGTATATTGTTTGTCTTTTGTGTGTATGAGCATGAAAAAGCTGACTAATTTCTATCAACTTTGAGTAACAAATTCATAACAAAAGGAAGGAACACGGTCGAAAATTAAAAATGAGGTTTTCTTAAGTATGTAAGGTGAATTTGAGAAGTATTTTCTAGTGTCTAAAATAAGAAAATTGTCTCTGTATAAAATTGATGATAGTTAATTAACACCTATCGATTCAATAAAATTGTTAATTATAAAATAATCCCCCATTACATGCAAGTAGTTAATTTAATCATATATAAAAAGATCCTAATATGATCGCAAGGATTGACATGTCTTTATCTTCTTTTAATAAGTTTTTTTTTATCTTTGTTAGACGTGTTACAATCCAATTTTATAGGTGTTATGCCTTCAATCATAATTGGTTTCTTTTAACTTGGGTTGAATTTTTCTGACTTATATGCTTTTGGCATAGTTTGTCTTGTACCTCTCACAGTAATAGGTTTCTTCTGACGTAAATTGTATTTTTTATACATCAATCAATTTTACATTCTTCAAGATAGTCTTCACACATTGATCATTTTTGCACTCTTTGATGTGTCCCTTCATTAATCGATGGCCCTTTAGATTTGACTCGAATGGACATTTGTCTTTAATGTAAGAGGAGAGAGATCGATCCTGCCCTTATAAATCCTCCTTAATCATAAGGGTTAGGCTCATTCTTCCATTTGAGCCTCCAAAGCCTACTTAACCTCAACTCTCCTTTATAAGGCGAGTTGATTCTTGGGTGCCTCATTTTACTAACATATTGACTCTACAAAATATTGTCTTTCCAACATTTTATTCTTTCACCTTTACATGTTGGGATATATTTCCTTTCTCGTACAAACTTCTTTTGATCTTATGATTATCAAATAGTCAAAAAGATTGATACTCTATCCTTGGACAACCCAAGGGCAAAGGAGATTGAGGAAAATCTATTTATTGATTACCCCAAGGTTTAAAATGTTCTGATGGCGCCCGAAGTGCCTTTTGACAATAGTGTTCGTGGATTTAACATAATAAATCTAGATCAAACATGTTTTATAGATCCAAATTAAATTATTAAATCCATAATAATATATATATAATTTTATAATAATTATAAAATATATTAACACGTACCTGATGAATTCATCGAAGTATTTTTTTAAATTAATCGATGATTTGGTCTTCCAATTGTAGAGTATCCTTAAGAATTTTAGATTTCTCTTTAACGAGTAAAGAGAAACTTCATTCGATACTACAACTAGGGACCATAACCCTATTTATATACATAACTGATGAATCTATAATTATGATTATATTCATAATTGATGAATCTGTATTTATGCCTCAAGAGTTTCATATTCGTGACTTATCTCATTATTAAATCAGAAATATGACTGATGGTATCCACATAATTAAATTCATGACAATTATATTCCTTAGTCAAATAAATTTACTTTAATTAGATCACTTTAATTTTGGATAATCAAAATAATGGCTTAATATATTTAATTATACATGTGTGACCCTTAAAATTCTAATAATCTCTCGCTAGGTCACATATGTATCATTATAAATATATTATACTTTATGAGCTCAAAACTATTGTCATTATTAAACAAAACATACAACACAATCTCGTCCATTGACTATATTAATATAGGACCAAAGTGGTGTTCGCTATATCAATCATATCTAAACCCATCAATGATCACTAATATTAATATAACTAAATGACATAGATCAATCATGAAATGTGTAGCATAAAAATTACATAATGTGATCTATACATGTCAATTTTCAACTGGTCCAACTTTATCTTTATGAGATCATTAATAACTTTGATAATCATAATACATAAAGTATAACAAACTGAAGCTTTATTTCTAATCAGAAAATACAAAATCTGACATAGAACATTTAATATACATATGACAAACTCTCAGTAAACTAAAATTTTCTCAAATTCTAATACACCCATATGAGTAGTATGCTCATAAAAGACATTGGATGGTATACCTTTTGTGAGAGGATCTGTTAACATAAACTTTGTTTCTAAATGTTCTATGAAAACTTATTTGTTTTGTACCCTTTCTTTCACAACTAGGAATTTAATGTCAATATGCTTTGACTTAGTCAAGCTCCTATTATTGTTAGAGTATAAAGTAACTAATTTATTGTCACAATATATCTTTAGTAGTCTTTCAATCCTTTATACTATTTGCGGTCCTGTGATAAAATTTCTCAAACAAATTTTATGATTGGACATATCAAAATATGCTACAAATTTCATTGTTATAGTGAAAGAAATAATAAGGGATCGCTTGGCACTACGCTAAGAAATTACCCCACCAACCAACATATAAATGCAACCTAAAGTGGATTTCCTATTGTCTTAGCATCCACCAAAATCGGAGTCAAAATATCTAATGATTTCCAAATAGTCTAATCTTCTATATGTGAGCATATGATCTTTTGTCTTCTTCAAATATCTCATAACTCTTTTCACTACCTTCCAATGATTCATTATAGGATTACTTAAGTATCTACCTAGCACTCTAACAATGTACGCTGTATCCAAATGCGTACAAACCTATGCATACATTAGACTTTCTATAGTTGATACATAAGGAATCTTCTACATTTCTTGAGTTTCCATATTTCCTTTAGGGCACTAATTGAAACTAAACTTATCTCCCTTTGCGATAGAGGTGTTTCCTGGTTTGTAATCCTGCATACCAAACCTTTTGAATACCTTATCGATATAGCTCCTTTGTGATAATCCTAGAATATCTCAAGATCTATCCCAATGTATTTGGATTCCTAATATAAAAGAGGCATCACCAAGATCTTTCATCTCAAATTCTTTGATAGAAATATCTTGGTTTTATGCAATATACTTATATCATTCATGGTAAGCAGAATGTCATCCACATACAATATCATGAAAACAAATTTACTTCCACTGAACTTGTGATATACATAATCATCAATAGCATTTACCTCAAAACTATATAAGAGAATTACTTAATGAAATTTGTGATATCACTGACGGGATGCTTATTTTAGTCCACAAATGGATTTTATTATTTTACAAACCATTTTCTTTAGGTCTCATGTCACAAAGTTTTCTGGTTGTACCATATAAATTGTTTTATTAATGTTTCCATTGAGAAACGTTGTTTTGACATCCATTTGATGAAGCTCCAAATCAAAATGTGCAACTAGAGCCATAATTGTTTTAAAAGAGCCATTTGTTAAAACTGGAGAGAATGTCTCTTTAAAGTCAATCCCTTCCTTTTGAGTATAGCCTTTTGCTACAAGACGTACTTTGTACCTCTCTACATTACCATTAGAATCTCTTTTGGTTTTAAAAATCTATTTATAACCAATGGGTTTCACATTTTCTGGTAATGGGATAAGTTCTCAAATTTTATTGTTTTGCATGGACTTATACTCCTGATTCATTGCTTCAATCCATTTATCTGAATTGGAATCCTCTATGGCTTGACGGAAGTTGATTAGATCATCTTCCATCAGACCACTACTTTCTTCATATTCCTAAAGAAATATCATATAATCATCCAAAATGGCACTCCTTCTTTCCCTAGTGGATCGTCACAAAGGTGTTGGCTCTTGTGATATGAGTTCTTGAGGATGTTGAGTTTGTTCCTTATGAACAATTTCCTCATATTGTATGGGAGCTGAAATTACTATATCCTTTTGAGGTCTTGAATTTGTCACATTAGTGGCAACTATATAAATTGGATTAGATTGAACCAATTTTTCCTCAAAGGTAAAGTCTTTAACTTTATTTCTCCCTCCAAACTCAATATCCTGAAAGAATGTAGCAATACCCATCTCAAAAATATTTCTTGATTTGGGATCATAAAATTTATACCACTTAGATCGCTCAATAAGCAATAAAGTAACTGCTCACTGTTTGAGATTCTAATTTCTTTTCATTAGGCTTGTAAAGCCATGTCTCAATTGGACAACCCCATATACGGAAGTGTCTTAGACTAGGCTTTCTCTCAGTCCAAAGCTCATAAGGTATTTTTGTAGTTGCTTTAGTTGGTATTCTATTAAGAATATAAGTTGCAGTCTTTAATTACTTCTCCCCAGAGTAACTCTAGTAAAGTAAATTGAGAAATCATACTTCTTACCATGTTCATAAGTGTGTGGTTTCGTCTTTCAGCTATGTTGGGAAATCCATCATGGGGGAGCGACATCACATGCGCAGCGGAAGGACAGAAAATAAAACCCCAGATTTCCCGTATAAAGTTTCTGTCATCGTACAAAGATCGATGCATCAAAACAAATCCACAAAAAACTGCATGTGTTAAAAGAAGATACCTAGGGAGATCGTATATCCCTAAATTCCTACAGATCTGTGGGAGAAGATGAAGAAAGTCAAGTGTCCTCCTCTCTAACGGTATCCACACAGCATGAATTGCGACGATGCACCTCTCTATCTGGGGAGAGGCGAACAGGAGGTGGCTACCAAAAACCCTCAGCCTATAGAAATTTGGTTCCCTCCTATTTATAAAGGCCCCCTTGAAAAACCCTAATGGATCTTTTGCCATATTGGGTATTGGATCTTCATCCAATTACCCAAGCCTCTTGGATTAGTGGGTTTCTACCCAATAATCTCTTATTAGCAATTATTAGATCTCATCTCAAGATCCAATAATTCAGGGGCTTAATGGATATCCAATAAGATATGGGGTTCAATGGATATCTCATATCCGAACCTCTACTCGTCGCAACACCTACCATATGTGTGTGACCCTCTAGGCCCAATATCGAGCTGGTCGTGAGTTATACTTGTCAGAACTCCTTCTGACTTAGTGAATTATTATCTCTATAATAATTCACCCAACTCATCGACTGCGGACGTACCAGGCCACTACGCCGCGGCCCCCAAACGATACAGGGGAATCAAATCCTTTGGACCTATCTGTCCTCAGAACAAACCAAAGTAAGGAACGTACCCTTTTTAGCATGTCAGGCATGATATTTGGTATAGTCTTTCTTTAAATGCTCAGATTTCTTATAGAAGAAACAAGTACTAGCCTTATATTGTTTCTTTTGTGCAAGACCTTTATCAGCCTCATTCTTTCTAGATTTATATTTCCTCATATTTCTTTTACTGTTGTACCTCATGGAAATCAAGCTTTGAAGTAGAGTACTTATTTTTGCCTTATTATTTTTAAGAAAATATTTTTCTATTTTAGTAAGAAAATCTTTGGCCATAGTAATCCCTTCGGATATTACAGCCCTAAAGGCCTCTGGAATGCCGCACTTAATGATCATAAGACATATACGATTAGACCTGTCCCACTTCTCATATAATCTCCTTTCATCATGAGTACTATTATGTGTAAAAGAAGCGGGTTGATTTTCCCTTAGTGCAAGGTCCAGATCTATGTAGCCCAAAACGATCAAAATATTTTCTTTTCAATCCTTAAAGTTAGTTCTATTTAGAACCGGTACTGAATTGAGGTTAGTATATATTGAAGCAAGAAGACCTAAATAAGAGAACATTAGACAACTACAAATTATGCTCATATATATTACCATAAACATAAGTAAATTCAAATAATGATATAACTCATCTCAAGATACTAAGTGCAACATTAATATCTTGTCTTTGGACTTCAATATTAATTGCTAGTGGTAGTCTTGTTGTAATGATCAAACACCGATAATAATGTATGTCAAATAATAAACTCATCTTTAGATTAATTTATCATTCACATGTATAACTTTATAATTATTACGTGTTTACCATTACAAGTGTGTATAAAATCCTACCAATCATTAACCTTCCTTTGGGCCGGATAATTATTACATGGATGTAAATACACACTACATTTAATATTTTCATGAGAAATATTACACATGAGAGGTCACTTTGACAACTTTATGCATTAAATTACTTAATCTAATATTAAATAATTATTAATTAAATTTGAATCATATTAGTCAAATTGACTTGACCTTAATTTATTGGCTCAAATATTTAATACATATAAATCATTCAATTTATGTCAACAAATAACTTTATATAACTAATATTATGTTTAAACCAACATAATATTACATAAATATTGCAATAATATTATTATTAATTAAATTTACATATTGCAACAATATAATTAAAATAACATAATATTGCAATAATATTATTATTAAATAAATTTACATAAATATAATTAATTAAATAAAATCTAAAGGGAATTTGAAGATTTACATGAATTGCTATTCAAAAAATAAATTTGCATACTTAAAAAAGGAAAAAAATTCATAAAATTGGAGATTTATGTCTTGCAGTACAAAAAAAAATGAATTTACATATTGTAAAAAGGAAAAAGCATGAAAAGGAAAAGACATCTTAAAGTGATCTAATATTATAAAAACACACTGAATTGAATGTGAAACATGCTGTAACACGATTATATAAAACCATCATCCCCTAATGATGATAGAACCAAATCACTCTAAAATACTGATAAAAATATCATTAAAATATATGAAAAATAAGTCTAGATATTCAATAATCATTATAGGATAGCTTTGATACCAATGTTGGTGGATTTAACATAATAAATCTGGATCAAATATGTTTTATAGATCCAAAATTAAATTATTAAATCTATAATAATATACATGAAATCCTACAATACTTATAAAACATATTAACATAAAAGCATACCAGATGATTCCATCGGAGTATTTTCTGAATTAATCGGTGATTTGGTCTTCCAATTATAAAGTATCCTTAAGAACTTTAGATTTTTTTTTAACGGGTCAAGAGAAACTTCATTCGATACTGCAACCAGGGACCATAACCCTGTTTATATATATAACTGATGAATCTATAATTATGATTATATTCATAATTGATGAATCTACAATTATGCCTCAAGAGTTTCATATTCTTGACTTATCTTGTCATTAAGTTAGAAATATGACTGATGGTATCCATGTAATTAATTTTCATGACAATTATGTTCCTTAGCCAAATAAATTTATTTTAATTAGATCACTTTAATTTTGACTAATTAAAATAATGGCTTAACACATTTAATTATACATGTGTGACCTTTAAAATTCTAACAGATAGTCCTGACTTACTACCTCGTCCTAATACCTAGCCTATTATCTCGTAATGTATTGGTCTCTTCTTAGTCATTAAGTCTGTTTACTTAATTTAGTTCTTGTGTCTTTTGCTTACTGCATCATCGAGTTTGTCTATTTGACTAATTTTCTAACTATGTATGTTGAGGTCTTGGTTGTAAAGACACGATTGAGTCAATGTAATATGTTTGAAGTAATAAATTTTTGTTTCCTCAACTTGCAACACCCATATTTTGAAAAAATATACATATTTTACATGGTAGATCAATGCTCGATACTCGGGGCATTGTCATCCCGACCTGATCTCAGGGGACATCTCAATGATAAAACTTCTTTAAGTTCGCAATATGCTATATTCTCAATAACACCACTCTTTCTATTGTCCTGAGGTGATTGGTTTCATTTTGGACAACTATGATGACTCGATATGGCCCTTCATAATTTGGCACTAACTTACATTGAGATCTAATTGGGTCGCTAACTTTAGCTTTCCAAAACACCAAGTTTCCTAATCCAACTCCCCGAGGGCGAACACCTTAGTTGTACAGTTTGGCTATCATTTTTTTATATCTCAGTGTGTTTTTTGCTATATTAAGTTGAATTTGGCTCAAAGTCCTTTTTAAGAGATTTCTTCATCAAAATTCACAACCCGAGGTGTTTGAAAAGACTATCTCGAGTGACTTGACAACCTTAGTATTAAAGCTAAGTTGAATGATTATTCCCTAACCAATCTCAAGTGTCATTCGAGATGCCCATAAGATACTTGGTAGCTCATCTACCCATACCTTTTGCTCCAATGACTCGTTTCTTTAACTTTTTGAGAATGGCTCAGTCGGTGACCTTAGTGAGATAATTGGTCTTAAGAATGTGCTACCAAGTTAAAATTTAGTTGAACTTTATATAATTAATAGAATTCCTTGAACTTCACATTGTTATTCAAGGATGATTGCTCTTAGAATTCTAAAGAGAGTGATGATATTCTTTCGTACGAGTCCCTCAACTTACTTCTTGGTGATCAATACCAATGGCTCAGCCTCCACCCACTTCGTAAAATAGTCAACTCTAATGATGAGAAAACTCCGTTGACTCGAAGCTAGTGAAAATGGTATCAGAATATCCATGCCCCACTGGGCAAAGGGACATTCATAATCAATCGGAGTTAAAGGGATTATCGGTTGATGTTGTTGTTAGGGATCGAGCGGCACTAAGAGGGGGGGGGGGTGAATTAGTGCAGCGGATAAAACGATAGATTTTCAGCGATTTAAAACAAGCTTTGGAAACTTCGTACGAATGAATGCAACGTTCGTTTGAACCCTAAAGATTGCGTTTTAACTTTAAAGCATACGTAATAAGATGATAAGGAAGTTGAGTAAGTAAAGTAAAGGCTTGCAGCAAAGTAAAACAGAAATTTAACCACTCACATAATCAAGACGCAGCGATGTATAGTGGTTCGGTCAAAGTGACCTACATCTACTTCCGAAGCCTTCTCCGATGAGGCTCCCTTCTTCCACTACCAAATCCTTTGAAGGGGAAGGATCAAATACCCCTCTTACAACCCTTTATAAGTGGTTCACACTCTTACAAGATTTCACAAGAAGAATGAGGTGAACACTTAAGCAAATGAAGAACAAAACTTTCCCAAGACTTATTTTCAAAATCTAACTCTCTAAGGGTTGAGTTTTTCAATTGAAAAGGAAGGGGTATTTATAAGCCTCAAAGTGATTCAAATTTGGAGCCTAAACATGGAGCCAAAAATTTGAATCTTTTGAGTTTTTTTACACAGTCTTGTCGGTCTTGGCAGATCGACACACCTAAGCGGTTCTACGCCCACCAAGCGGTGCTACTTTGGCTTTCCACGCACCAGTGGTGCTACAGCTGACTAAGCGGTACTACTAAGATTACCAGCTAAGCGGTACTACCGCTTAGCTCTACGATGGCGGGCGGTACTACCGCCTCAGCAAAGGGTGCTACCGCACACTAAAGATGGCCACTCTGATGGCCACTACGATGCTGGCGCTATAGTAGCATGCATGCATGTAAGTTTGGTTCGGTTTGGGCCAAAATTTTGGCTCCAAACTCATCCTAATCAAGGCCCAATGGGCCCCACTTTGGGTTATCTAATTCTAACCCAAAATATGTGCTAACTATGAATTTTAAAGACGTTTCCTAAGCTATTACAAAGTCCACATGACAACTTTTTCCGGCGAGCTTCCGGTCAACTTCCGATGGTCTTCCGACGAACCTTCGGAAACCATTCCGCGGACTCACAAAGAAGCTCTCGGACTTCATGATGATCTTGGCGAGTTCCCAGAGCTTCTTTGGCAAGCTCCGATCTTTCTTGGCAAGCTCATGAACTTTCGACGAACCTCCTGGCGAACTTCCGAAAACCCTTCGGCAAGCTCCCTACTCGTTCTCGACCGGTTCCGACAATGCTCCCAACGAATCTTCGGACTTCCATTGAACACTCGAACTCCCAACGATTCATCACACTTGTCTTCGGTCCTTTGTTTCGCTTTACGTCTTCATTCCTATCGTAGTCACTCCTGCACAAACAAACACCAAAAACTCTACTTCGATATAGACAGATTATTACGCGAATTGACATTCGGTTTGCGGCACATCATTGGTCGGCGCTTCGTCCGATCCTTCGGCACATCGCCCTCTCTAGCGGCTTGTTGCCCAATCGACAATTGACCTCCGCAACCTCGATATCCATGGCGTAACTCCGCACTTCTTGGCCCGATGCCCGACGTACAAAGCCTCCTGCCGATAGTCGACCGAACCTCCGGCTCGACATCCAATATCCTGACGTGATCACCTCGGCGCAACGTCAATTCCTCCAGCATCAACTGTCTAATCCTGATCGATAGTAGACCTGCGTAACTCAAAACGTAGTTAGACCACAAATCACACTCAATTAGTTTCATCATCAAAATCTGAGATTCAACAGTTGTAACCATGTAAACTTCTAATACTTGTTGCATCTTTAGGTATAGGCTATTGCATCCTTACACAACATCGATCAGTAGAACCCTTGTCGAAATCTTTTAAAGGTTTAGGTTTATCTACCGATGTGCTCCTCGCAAATATCCTCATGCACCTCAACAAGCAATCACTCAATCTTTTAGGGTGTTAAGCATATGAGGAATGATTGACTAAAAAACCCATAATATAGGCAATTATTAATTATGCAATATCATGCTTGATAATGCTAGACTCTTCAAGCTGATGCAGGATCCGTTGAGAGTGTTTAATCCCTGACTGTAATCTCATCTATCCAACTTGGCTCTTCCCTAACTATAATCACATCATGCTTCTTAATGTTTCAGGTAGTAACATCTCAACTAATGGTCTACCATCCTTTGAGGCCTAGGTCGATGCTAATTTAGCAAGCACATCAACCTAGGCGTTCTCTTCATTGGGGACTTGTAAATACATTTAAATTGGGAGAAGTCGTGGGTTAATTTATATACCTCAGTGATGTACTTTACCATGATTGCATCTCGAGCCTCGTACTACCCCTTCACTTGGTTCATAATTAATTATGAGTTATTGAACACCATTAAGTCTTAGACTTGAAGCTCTAAAGCAAGACGAAGCCTCGAGAGAAGTGCCTTATACTAAGTCTTCATTATTGAAGATTTTGAATCCAAACTAGAGAGCTTGATTATACATATTTTGGTTCAAGCCTTTCAGAATGAGTCCGACACCACTGGCATCCGAGGTGGTGGAACCGTTCACAAATAGTGTACATGTGGGTGGGGTGTGCTTGTTGACCTCGAATGAATCAGTAGTTAGTTCTAAGATAAACTTTATTAGCGCTTAGGCCTTTATAGTAGTCCTTATAACATGTCGGATTTTGAACTCACCCATTTCTACTGATCACCTTAGCAATCGACCTGAGACATTGAACCTAAAGAGAAACTATCTGTGGCTGGTTAGTGATCACTTGCATAGCATATGCTTGAAAATAGGGATAGAGCCGATAGCTAATATGAGCCTCTCGATAAGAGAGTATTATTTCTCAAGTGCTCTCAAAATGTGACTGACATAGTAGATAAGCTTTTGAACACCCAAGTCATCCCGTACCAACATCGAGCTAACAAATAGGTCAATGGCAGTGAGGTAGAGACTTAGAGTTTCACTTGTTGTAAAGGAGGTGAGCTGTGGTAATTGGGCGAGGTGGTCCACCTTTTGAAAGCCTCTTAATACTCCTTAGTTCATAGGAAAACCTTGGGTTCTTTAATGCCTGAAAGAAAGATAGATACTTATCACTATATTAAGATAAGAATCAACTGAGTATTGTTATCCAACTTATTAAATGTTGGACATTCCTTGTTGACCAAGTTGGGTGCATCTTTAATTTGGCTTGAACCTTCTTAGTGTTTACATTTATTCCTTTTCGATGCATAATAAACTTAGGAACTTTCTCGAGTTGACTTTGAAGGCATATTTAGTTAGATTAAGGTGTTTCTTGAACTTCTTTAAAACTTAAAATATCTCTGCCAAATCTATCAAATGTGAGTTAACCATCCTACTCTTCACTAACATGTTATCTACATATGCTTCAACATTTCTCCTACTCTGATGCTTGAAGATCTTATTTACCATCCTTTGGTACTTCATCTTCATATTTTTTAATTCGAAGGGTATGACTTGATAGCAATATGTGCCTTAGTCGGTGATAAAGAAAGTATGTTCCTGATCTCTAGATGTCATTCTGATTTAGTTATATCATGATAATGCATCTATAAATGTGAGGAGCTCGTGACTCGAGATTGCCTCAACCAACTAATCAATCTAAGGAAGGAGGTAGTTGTCCTTAGGGTATCCCTTTTTTAGATGGATATAATCAACATACATCATTTAATTTTTATTAAACTATTT
This sequence comes from Musa beccarii, assembly GCA_024322285.1. Lineage (NCBI taxonomy): Eukaryota > Viridiplantae > Streptophyta > Magnoliopsida > Zingiberales > Musaceae > Musa > Musa beccarii. The sequence continues at coordinate 50,084,692 of CM044397.1, read as the reverse complement.
AACAAGTATAACATTTATGATTTATTTGAGGTACTGCACCTTGATAATAAACTCTACTCATAACAGCTTATCTACCTCATCACTAATTGTCTGTTGGCAGTTAGGGACAAACTTATAAGGCCTTTGCTTCACTAATCGTGCTTCGAAAGAAATATTCAGGTGATGCTGAGCTACGTTAGGGTTGATTCATGGTATGTCTCTCAGCAACCATGCAAACTTTTTGATATTCTCTAGAAGAAAGTTGATGAGTTGCCCCTGTCTCTCTTTGGGGAGTGTCGCTCCTACCTCGACAACTTGAATGGGATGAGCCTTGTTTAAGAGTGCTTCAATGAGTGACTCTACTGACTGAGGATGTGTGATGGACTTAGCAAAATCTTAAGGGTTCAAATATAGTGCCTCAGGTTCGCCTTTCTTTGGTAGGGAGATCATCGTCAAATAGCACTAGCGCGACTCCCTTAGGTTGCTTTTTAGATCTTTGATGTTTGTTCATATAAAAAATTTTATCACTGTAATAAGTCGACACCACCACCCTCAATCTATTCGGTGTGGGTCGGCTTATGATTGCTTTGTATATTAAGGAGATGTCTACTACCATGAATTTAACTAATATCATTTTGGAGTAAGGATCATCTCTGAATATGACCTGCAGGTTGACGGTCCCAGGAGGTGAGATAGAGTCGCCAATGAACCCTGTCAATGACCGAGGTGTCCCTGATGTATGAGTTCTTCAATCTACTCTTTCAAGTTGTGACAATCTTCCGTATTGTGGTCGTAATCTTGGTAGAATCGATAGTATTTGGACATGTCTATTTTCGCTAATAAAGTCTTTATTAGGTGAGGTTTTTTTAAGAGTCAATTCTCTTTTATTTATAAAAAATTTTAATTTTAGTCATATTCAGGCGGATTAGCTCTAACCTTGGGCAAGTTTACTCGAGTTTTTTTATTTCTCCTTCATCACATTGACCTCGGGGTCAGGGTGGATTATGGTCGCTCCTGCTTTGGCCTCTTACATGACTCCTCATGTTTACGTGAGACCATTGTATTAGTGTTTTATATTTATTGGCTCTCTAAAGTACCTTTACACTAATCGTCGATGGTCTCTTTATTAACGACTAAAAGAGGCGAAAGGGCTTGAATCCTACTATGAAGGTCTATATTATGAGCGATAGATAAGCATCTACCATGTCTTAGATTTCATTCATGAACCAAATAACAAAGTTCGCAAGCATTTCCTCCTCCTCTTGTTTGAGTTCAACAAGCATTGTCATCTTGGGTGCATGTTCCTTAGGAAGTGAAGTTGGAACTCCCTTACAAGCTAGGCAAAAGAATTGATAGAAAGTGGATTTAGGTGAGCATACTATTATCGTACTAGGCCTCTTAACATGGTTGGGAAAGTGAGGCATATCAAGGTGTCTAAGGTGCCATATAACGATATTTAGGTATAAAAAGCTGTACTATGCTTTATTAGTTTGGCACTATCATCGAATGTCTAAGGCAGAAGTTTATTGGAATCAATTCCTCATGAATTTTCTTTTTATTGTCGAAACTCTCATCATATCTCTTCTAAACATTAGTCCATTTATCGTAGTTGGATCCATAAGGAATCCTCCGTTGAATCCATCGATTGAGTCTTAGATTCTAATAGGGTAGAGTGGTGGTGTGGTTAGTTAAATTCTATGGTCAGGAACCAAAATACCCCCTCAACCAATAATTCAATGAGTCTCGGATACTTATGGGATGTCAGCACCATGTCGGGTGGGAAACCTCGATGAGTATTGATACTGGCAGTAGTTGAGCTAGTGGCATTGCTTGTTAGGTTAATTAGGGCAAAAGCAGAGCGACAACTTATATCATCCCTATTAACATTTGTACATACTGAGTGAGATTCAAGAATACCTCAGTGAGTACAAGCAGGTGGCTCGAGGTCATCCCTAGGGGTGAGAGGCTCTGTTCATTGAATAGACATTAGTATCACATTAGCATTTGCATCGAGGTGGATGCATCAATGCACAAAAATAATGGCTACTACCTCTATTGGGTGAAAGTACACTAGGTCAAAGGCAAAGTCTCATCGCTTAATTGTTCATTGAGAGGGTTGGCGGGTGGGTGTTCCTACGATATCAGATCCTCCTGCTAGCACCAAAATATTACAAGAAAAAGTCATTGATATCCTGGTAAGCATGACATGGTCCGGACCCATATGCGCAAGGTTTTCCAAGATGCCTAGAAGATAGAAAAGTCAAGCTCTTGACATGCCACCTACATAAAGACCGAGATTGGGAGAGGTTTATCGACCTAATCTCTCTGACGCCTAAGTTAGTAACTCGAGATATATGAGTATAGATGTGATTGACAAAAAAAGATGATCATTCCTCTCTCCTTCATTGTTTTGAAGATGAGTTTTTATACCTAGTTGTAAAAAAAAATATTTTATAAAATATTCTATGGGAAGACAACCTCTAACCGTCTCCAATCTCTATATTGTCTCTTATCCATGATGGCGATAAGGGAGGATAGCCCATAATTGTCAAGACGTCTTGGATCCTTACCCACATTGGCTGATGGATGAAGGATAGTCTTTGTCTTTTCCTTCACTTTAGATATTATGTGAAAGTCATGTGTCAGATAACGATCGACTACGATGTATATATTATCATTATTCTAGCAACTTAAAACAAGTTTATCAATTTGATAAAAATAAAAAGCATCCAATGTCACATAATAATCAAGCTAATAAACCATATGATCACCCAACCAAAAAGTCTTTATTGGCATAACCTATATATAGTCTATGCCGAGCTGACCACACCGATAGTGAACTTGTCTTCAGCAAACATCCTCGCATAAGCAAACTTTTATAGGTCTAAAAGCAACAAGTCCCAATGTTAATATGAATGGTGAGATTCTATTTTAGTCCTTCGTCAATTGACCTACAATGGTTAACAATATCGATTAGTCAACAAGTCCCAATGTTGATGTATACTATTAATATTGATTTTTCTATAATATGATTAATAAAATAATGCCTGAATATAGGAAACACATCATTGGCCACCAATCAAGAATTATATTGCTACATGATTATATCCTTTTATGTTAGACACCTTTTTATTCCCCACTAATGGAGCAATGCTAGTCTGCCTCGTGCTGACTGATGGAGAACATGAGCTAACCCCCTAAATTCTTGTTAGGATTTGATTCTAAATTTTATTAGTCATTGACAAGCAACTTAAGTGATGAAGATTATAATATCTTACATTAGAAGTAAGTATGAGATGTCTTGAATTAACTTATTTTGAACTAATATTTTAGGCTAAATAAATTAATGAGTTAGTCATTTTATTAAGTCCAATGATAACAACTAGTAATTCCATTATATTGAACCAACAACAATAATGCAGATAATAAGACATAGTATTCTAATCAACTACATATATTTTGTCTCACCATTAAGTTTTTATCAAGCTTTATATTAGAGGTGCAAAAGTTTAGATTCATAATATTAAGTATATAAAAGGGGTGTGCACGAGACTCTTATTTTTAAATATTTAAAGAGATTATTTTTAGAACTCAAACTCTCGAGTCAAAAGAAGCAACCCTATCACCGTCATCAAGTATATAAAAGGAACAAATTAAATTAAAGTGAGTTAAACATAACATTAACTAAGATCGAATGGACTTGCATGGCACTATATCTAAAAAAAACTTAGAATACACCTCAAGTCATATATGCTAAAAGGAAATGTATCATCTTGAATTTAGCAATTATCTTTTTTGACAAGAAAGTTTCTTTTTGCCGAGTCAACAATTATGCTTATGGGTACAAATGTGGAACCGTGTGTTTTGTTATATATGCAAGACCGAATGGAGTTGCATAGCTCTTTCTATAATGAAACTTAGAATACACATTAAGTTATATATGCTAAAAACAAATGTATCATCTTCAATTTAGCCACCAAAATGCTTAAGCTTATGGTGATGATAATAAGTTCATCTAATCCTACCAATCAACTCAATTGTCCTTCACCTTTAAAATCATAGGATTCAGGAAATCACATCTCTCATGATGCATTTCCCACACTTGCTTGGTACTCATTTTATTTTTCTGTGATCACACACTAAAAACAAGTTTGGAGTGACCAAGAAGTTTCTTCTTGATGAGTCAACAATTATCCTTTTGGGTACGGATGTAGAACGTCTATTTTGTTACGAGTAATCTTTACATACATAGATGAATGAAGGCCTCGAGGGTCATACAAATGAATCATTATCTCTATTTATCAATCTGTCTTTTTCCTTTTAAACTCTCGAAACCTAAAAGGTGCCTTTGTAGATAGAGTTTTGAACTCGTAACTCGTCAAAATGCTATAACTTTATCGTTTAAGAATGAATTGTAACTCATACATATTAATTTAACTCGTCCGAAAAGCCTGATAGAATAATGTTGTAACACATATTATATTCTCTCTCTCGTAGGACATATGATAATCAAATTGGTATATATCACACGCTCTTTTTTTTTTTGTGTATTTTTGGGGATGTTTTTGTTCTTTTGACATGAAGATGAGTTAGATCACAAGACTTCACCTTCGTTTTTTTAAGGGCTAATTATATATTATCTCCTATAGTTAACTATATTTTAATATTTCGATCTTTATATTTAAAAAAATTATATTGACATTCCTATAGTTATAAAAATAAAATATCTAAGTTTATTTATCATAATATCTTTGATTTTATCAATAAAAATATAAAAAATAAAAAGTAAAAAAAATAATTTTAATATTTCAGTTGGTGATGGTGTTTGGTATTGATGCAATTGCTGTTGGATATTATTTGACGGTGCATTAGCGTTGACGCAAATACAAAGTGGTGAAGGGACTGTTCAACAATTATGTCGATATCAATATAGATGCAGAGTGACCCTTATCTCTTGTTATAGTTCTCTTTATCTATAATAATCACCCATGATCCCTTACAATGTCGTTCGTCATCATCAATCGAAACGTTAAAATTATTTTTTATTTTTTATTTTTATTTTAATATTTTTATTAATAAAATCAATGATGTTAATATAAATATATATATAAATATTTTATTTTTATAATTATACGAATGTTAATATAATTTTTAAAAATATAAAAATCAAAATACTATAGATAACTATAATTAGCCCTCTTCTAAATTCACATTTCTCCGTTGACTCGTCTCTCTGGATAGCGTATGCAAGCACACAAAAGCTACGCGTGTCGCGGCGCGCCACGGTTGCTTCAATTTCAGCGCTGGCCTCCGCCCGGAACCGGCGCAGCCGGTAACTCTGCGGGCCACACCGGTTGTGGGACCCGGAAATTCGACGGCCCAGATCGCCCTCTGCCGGTTCCTGAAAACACCGGAGTTACACGTGGTAAAGCACCGGAAGCCATGCAAAACAGGAACAAACAAAATAATGCGTAAGAGATCAAAGAAAGCCATCGGTTTCTCGTACTTCTCATTGGGCCCCAACGTATTCCCAATAAAAAAGGAAGTAAGCTTCGCCGGTAGGAAATGAAGTACTAGTTTGAAACGAGAGATTTGTTTCGGCCTCTACAAGTTTCATTGTGATTGGGAAGAACGGCGCGACCGTGTGGGCCCCACTTTTTTCTTCTAATAAAAAGGGAGGTTAGAGTGGCTGGTCGAAAATAAAGTGCCGTTTTCGAAGCGAGAGGATTGTTTAGCCCTTACGATTTATTTCTGGTTCATCTATTTTTTATGGTTTGCTTCTATTTGCTGTCCGCGAGGGCGATCGATCAAGGGGGAAGAGAGAGAGAGAGAGAGAGAGAGAGAGAGAGAGAGAGAGGCGACAAGGGAAGCGAATCCGAGGAGGGAAAGGTGATCCCTTTCTTCCGCCTTCCCCCTCATCATTTCTTGGTTTCGATCCGATACGGGCGGAAGATTCGGGGGGTCATTTGGGGTCGCCTCCGGCCGATGCGGTGATCTCGAAGTCCTCCTCTCGTGAAACGGCCTGTACGATGTCGGCGCCTTCTGCTGCGCGACGGAGGAGCAGTCGCCGTTTACCGGGGTTGTAGGTCGTCTACTTCACCGTTCCTGACGCCCGCCGCCGGTGGCAGCTGCGGTGATGGAGGTGGACGCCTCGATGTCGACGAATTCAGACCACGATCTGGCCTTGGCGAACCACCACGACGGCTCGGGCGAGCCCTCGTCGCCTCCGATGCCGGCGGTGGGGCAAGGGCAGCCGGTTCTCGCGGGGCCGAGGCCGGCGCCGACGTATAGGGTGGTGAATGCGATCATCGACAAGAAGGAGGACGGGCCTGGGTGCCGCTGCGGGCACACGGTCACGGCTATCCCGCCTGTTGGGGAGGAGGGCACGCCAGGGTACATCGGCCCGCGCCTTATTCTGTTTGGCGGCGCGACGGCGCTGGAGGGCAATTCGGCCGCACCGCCATCCCCCGCAGGGACTGCTGGAATCCGTAAATGCTCTTTCTCGATCTCTCACCTTCAGTAGTTATCACGAATCCATTCACTTGAGGAACTTCATTAGTGGCGATTTTAGCCCTCTGATAGGTAGATTTAGGGACTTGTGGAGCTTTGGTGAATTCTATGGAGGTTGTCTTAGGTTTTCAGGGGAAAAGTGAGAGGTACAATATAGGTTTTCGTGACTATAATCGGATCTGGTGTAAATATGCATACTTGAAAACTATATTGTTTGTTTTACCGAATTGCCATTTTTTTTGTTCTTGCAGGTCTGGCAGGTGCAACAGCTGATGTTCATTGCTATGATGTGCTTTCAAACAAATGGACAAGGTGTGAATATCAACCAACTGATGAATTGGTTGTGCTACATGCTCCTAGTCTCATTAATCTGTATTTGATGTAGCTAATATGAGAAAAGAAACAATTTTGTAAGATTGATGTGTTGTTCAGTGTTTTAATGATCCTTTCAAGCAGTTCTGAAGTAATTATGATGGTTGTTCTATTATGTGTTATCAGATTGACACCTCTTGGTGAACCACCATCGCCCAGGGCTGCACATGTTGCAACTGCTGTGGGCACCATGGTGGTAATTCAGGTATCTTCATAATCAATGTTTTGATAATTTTACTTTATGGTTCTTTATTCAAGATATTACGGTCTCAGATTGTTTAGTAGATGGTTGTTCATGTGAAGCTATCTAATATACCAATGTTTCTTTCTGCAGAATAAAATTCATTCAATTTCTGGCTCTTAGTGCTAAGTTTTCTTTTTGTGACTATATTCAGGGTGGAATTGGCCCTGCTGGTTTGTCGGCTGAGGATCTTCATGTTTTGGACTTGACACAACAGCGGCCACGGTGGCATAGGTTATAGTCTAATCCAAGCAATCATCTTGACCACTGTGTATGCTTTGCAGTTATAAGAGCTGATTAAATATATTAATGAATGTAGAGTTGTTGTCCAAGGACCTGGCCCAGGACCACGTTATGGTCATGTGATGGCTTTGGTTGGGCAAAGATTTCTATTGACAATTGGTGGAAATGATGGTAGGTTTATGCAGATAAAATCATGTTTTTATATACTCCGAAACAATATATATTTCTGCATTCATAGGTTTTGTTGACGAGGCTCACAAGAAAGAGTAAATTATATCAGGTAAGCGGCCTCTGGCTGATGTTTGGGCTCTAGACACTGCTGCCAAACCCTATGAATGGAGGAAATTGGAACCAGAAGGTGAAGGTCCACCTCCATGCATGTGAGTAATTGAGAGTTTGTTTTCTCCATCAAGGTTCTTGTTAAATGAGTCTTCAAATGCAGATAATTTGGCACTTCATTATGTTTTAGTGCCTGGCCTCCAGTTAATAACACTCTATTTCTTATGTCCTAATCCAAGAAAAAAGAATTGATGGAAACACATGAACAGTGCTACTTTGGAGTGATCTTTTCATAGTTATCTACACAAAAAATTTATGTTTGTTTTATCTATCAATGGCTATCTTACAATATTATTGAAGGCTTTTGCTAAGGTCTTTGGGAGCCTGGGCATAAGGCAAGCTCACTGAAATAAGGCATACTTAGTGTATAAATCTATTAAAACACAACCTTAATATTAATTAGACATGAGTGAAAATTTACTTAACATTTAATGTCGTCTAAATGATTATATTGGTTCTTGCTTAATAGTTTGAATTGTAGAGTATTTTTCTTTTCATTGCACTACTTGTGAATGCAATGATGTAATTTGGAATCCTGCATAAATTGACAAACCTTAGGAAATCAGAGGGAACAAAAATATAAAAGAATGGACACACTGACACAGTACATCAAAAAAGAAAAAAACCAGAGATGAAAAAAGATGCATTGGAAGATGAAGACAAGGCAGAAGTAGTTGAAGAAAAAATGTCACAAGTGGCAAAAACCTCAGGAAAAAGGCTTGGAAGAGCGGCAGCAACAGCAGTAAATCAGAGAATCTGGAATATCAGAATAACAGTAAAGAAAAAAACTTTGTTAAAAAGGGAAAAACTTCAGCAGCATTAGTAGGACATGAGGAACAACAGGTCAGCAGTAAAACCAAGGAAGGGAAAACATCTGTGAAGTGTGAACAAGTGAAAGAAAAATCAGTAGCAGTAATCAGATAAAAATAAATATTAGTGTGGGAAAAGAATGGTTTAGAGCCTGGAATTTTTTTCTTCTGTATCTTCTTCTCCTAGTCTACCTGATATGTTAATAGAGATAAATCGTCACAACAGAAACCTTTTTGTATATGCATTTATAACACTGTAGATTCCGAACCTTGCCTCACCTAAGGCTCAAACACTTAAGTTAGATGCAAAAAAGGCAGGCGTCATGTGCACTTTGCGCCTCAGCCAGGACACACTAGGTGCATGCCTTTTATTTGCTTGATTTAACTGTGTGAGCCTAACATGAAGATCGATTTGAGCTAAATTCAAAATTGAGTTAATGGCGTTTACGTCGATTCTAGAAGTTTTAGGCTTAAGGTTTTTATTTTTTTGGGTATTCTTGGACATATTTTTATGGGTATTTTATAGGTTTAACTTTTGTGATAGAGATTTTTTAATATTCCAGTTATTTTGTACTTATTTAGTTATAATATTAAGAAAGAAATGTTTTAGATTATCTACTTTGGTATGTCCATCTCTACTTTAATGATGTTGACAAAATCAGCTTATTATCTGGCATTTACATACATGAATGATGTATTGCTGGTGGCACAAGAAAGCGCTAAACCAGGAGTTGGAAATGGTAATGGAGATGGAGTGGAGTGGCCTAACTTTTGATCTATTTTGGCTCTCCTTTTTTTGCCCCTGTAGTATGTCTTCTTTCTTTTTCAACAATGGAAAAATTTGTGGTTGAGCGGTGCCCTCGGACTTGATTTCTGGAACAATTGTTGGAGGGCTTTTATCTGCTGGCATTTGCAATGAATCTGATTGGGACTTTGTGTAGTCATCACATCAACATGTTTCATGAATAGGGAGTGAATTAAGAATGAAGTAAGATAGCAAGGGGGAAAGAGAGAGTTTCTATAACAGTTTGAATATCCTGGTTATCAGTGCATAATTCATCTTAAGAATGGATGCAGACATAACACTGTATGGACACACCAACATGGAAAATGTTTAAGAAACTAGGGCAAGTTCCATACTTGAAACATGAATGAGATAGTAACTATATGTTTTTTAGATGATAAAATAATTTGATTATTTTATGATATATTACGTGAAATTTGATATCATGGTCATCATATGTGAACTTACGACAGCCAGTTCAAAGAAATACCACGAACTCATATGCACAAAATTAAGGAGATCACTTGTATCATTCTAATTCAATTGTATCAGATATAGTACCTTGATAAACATGTTTGGGAGCCTTACATTGATGACATAAGCATTTTATGCATGTATCATAATTTAAGATAAGTGTAGGTGATGCTTGTGGCCAAACATACTCTGAACTATCAGACATGTAAGAAGAGTACATGAAATGGACATTACAATGATGATCAAGTACCTACACTACATAAAATTCATTTATGGCAGTTTATAACTTCATCTATTGTAGTTTCTAACGAAAATTTAATTGGACTGTTATAGGATTGGATAAGGGTTGACCCATATCCAATCCACTGAGAAATCAGGTAATGGAATTGAAACAAAATCTTAGTGAATCGAAAGTTTGATCATCATCCATCATTAATCTTTCTTGCAAGATCATTTGATTCTCTCTATTGACAAGTCTTCAAGATCTATTTCTTTCTGGATACACAAATGCTGGTAATCAAGTAGACCACCAGACGGTAGACAATTCACTCAATAATTTGCATTAATCTTTATGGTTTTATTGCTAGTACTATGTGATGGATCAAGTCATTAAGGATTCCTCTGAGTTTCAATTTTGTATAGATACCTTAGAATTGTAAGATATTCTGCCTTTATAATTTTCTTAGTTGTTCTGTAAGTTATTAAAATCTCTGTTTAAGATCTATATTACTCTTTCTCTGATTCTCTAGTTCTTCTATCTCCTAGAAAACTTTTAGTATTTGGATTCTATCTTTTAACATATTATTATATTTATTGCCTGTAGTTCTATTTGTTGATCTGTTTGGATTTTCTGTATTATCCTCTGTGCTCTAAAAAGAACTTTTTTGAGCTTTGTTGGTTGATTGGTTGTGCTTGCCCTCAGAGTACCACAGGGGCAGTGCTCCAATTTGTGACGTACATCTACTAAATAACTAGAGTTTGTCCAATTGATACTTGTTTTTCAGATGGAGCAACTTTTGATCATTATCCGTGGTCATGACAACCTTCCTGTTGAGACTAAAACCCAGGTGACTGATGGAAGTTTGTGATTTAAGTTAAAAGATAAGCTCCCAAATGATTTAAACCTGCTTATTTAGGCTGTAAGGTCAAAGCTAAGGTGATTCAAATATGAACTGCCTTGTCCAGTAAACCTGATTATAATATTTAAATTTTTTTTGCCATGTTTTATTGTTTTTTTTTCCTATACATGTGACTTTCCATTCTGGAGGTTGTAGCAAGCACTATGTTCTTTCACAAGGAATTGTGTAATGATTTTTCACGTTGATTGTTGTGGTTGTATTTAAAACCAACTTTGTGGTTGATGAAGTTCTTAAGTTATGAAAATAGTTGTCTAGTTCTAATAAATAAAAAGTATCATTTGATTAAAGTTTGATTTCATGTCCTGTTTTTGTTTAGGTATGCAACTGCTAGTGCACGTTCTGATGGTCTTCTTCTTCTATGCGGGGGGAGGGATGCAAATAGTGTGGTGAGTTGTTGCTTTTGATTAAGAACATACTGTAGTAACTGTACTATCCCCAACTTAGTTCCACCAAGTGATGTTTCTGGTATAACTTAAATTTCCTGCTGTCTTTCTTGATCTGATTAGTTATACTGTATGGGCAGAAATGAATCTTCATTTTTCATTAGCATTGGGCATTTGATATATGATTAGTTGAGAAAGATAATAATTTGGCATTTGGTTGTTTACATTCTCCCTATATTTCGTGGTTCAAAACTTCCAGTAGTACTGGTCTTGAAGTTGTGTCAGCCAGTGAAATATTGAGCAAAGTTTGGGATTTTGCCATATAGAACCATGCTTGCATCCTGTTGGACTGGTTCATAGCACATGCTAGGCCATGCCGACACCCCATATGGTTGGTTATCCTGCCAACATCATTGGCATAATTAGTACAACTGCATTCTTAATTGTATTAAACTTTTCTCTTTTGTGATGAACATGATGAGAAGAGGGTTTAGTTGCAGTTGATGACAAAATCAACAGGTTTTCATGAAGAAAAACAAGATCACCATAGCTTAGCTTGGGTTTTATCTACTGGTCTGGTGCTAGTCAAGAAGTGATTGGCAAGTGCTACTGGAGATCAGGACTTTATTGCGCGGGTTGGTAAGCCTTGACTTATGATTTTAAATGAAGAAGAGGAAAGGGAAACTGTCGATGTCTAGTGTCCTTATTGACCTGCAGTTTTAGGGAACTGGTCACAAGAGGCAATTGGATCTTTGCCAAGCGTGATCTTTTCTTTGAGAATCGGTGAGTTGTGGTCGCATTCACAGGTTTGTCGGAGGAAGCACTATGTTATACCAAATAAAAAACTATAAGGTTTGGTCTATATACTGCTGAAACCATACAGTTTTGACCAAAGCTCAGTGATGCAGCTTCAAACTTGGGCCACATTGATCTGCTAGGTGTCTATTTGTTGTATTTACCAGGCAATATGTCTATGGACTGAAATGACCGTCCTCGAGTCTATAACATTTGTTTTTACTTAAGCAGGCAATATCACTGCTGAAATGTGGTTATTATTGGATCCTTATGAAATGTGGATATGCTGTATGCTGCTCAGATTTTGGAATTTCTCATGCTGTACTTGATTTAACTAGAACCTAACTGAATTGATTTCCAATCCTCATTTAACCCATCTGAAATCATCCTAGGCTGGTATAATTTGGACTAGATTGGGTTCAATTTAGGTTAAACAAACTTAAATAAGTCAAGCCGATTCGGAATCGCCCTGAATCGAGCTAAACTGATCAAATTTGATTTGGTTTAATTAATGTTTAAGCCCAAATCAAACAAAATAAGAGTAATGGGCTAGGTTGAGTCAGTCCATGTATTGGACACATGCACTACACATGACTATGCATGCAACAAGTTGGGCCAACCCATAGCCCATGAACGCATGACTACTCATGTTGTGTTGGGCCTAGTCTGCGGGTTGCGGCCTAGCCTGATGGTTGATCTCAACTTAAATTCTAAACAATTCCCTTAATTCTGAATTATAACAGCACGGAATTATAATCAAAGTATTTATTCATTGGTATTGAATCATTAAAATATAATAAATAGTAGCAGATTAAAAAGATAAAATTATATAAAGAAAGAAATAACATTCTTAATCAAGTATTGTATAAATCTAAAAGAAATCAAATATCATGCATCCAAGATAAAAATTTTAGAAACTGCATATGCTATGAATAATCGCCACATGATTTAATCCCAAAATAAAATTCTAAACCTTTAAAGGGATAAAAAGAAAATCTTAGAAACTTCATATAACATGAATAATTATAGACATTTAAAGGAATAAAATAATATTTCAGAACTGCATATAACATTAATAATCATAACATGTTTTAATCCAATGTAAGATTTTAAATATTTAAAGGAATCAAAGAAAATTTTTATTTTTCAAGAAAGGCAAAGGAACCTACCTCTACTCAGTAGGATGCAACTCGTCGTTCCTTCCTTTGCTAGGCTTGGTTGAGTGAGGAATGAAGGAGAAGAATTACTCCCCTTAAATAGGAGTGGGCCCTCCACATAAGGCTTTTTTTTAATTTTCGTATTTATTTTTGTTTAATTAATGACAAAAATAACATCACCCTACTTGGTTTGTTGAATAATTATTTCTGAAATCTCATTAGAAAGAAAGAAAATAAAAAATTATACATAAATTAGGGATTTGATTTTATTTCTCTTCTCCTAAAGGAAATTTGGTCCTCAAATTTAGCTTACCTCAATAAATAGACAAGGCTACTATTCCCTCACATCTTCTTCTCTTTCCTAAGTTGCGTATTGGTTTGAATGGTGCTGTCAATGGATCTTTACCAAGGGTATAGCTTTATTCTTTAGAACATGCTCTTTCCTTTTCAATATCTAGATTGTTTGCTCTATGAAAGTGACATCGTCTCTTAGCTGCAGAGGTTGGTAAGATATGACATGGGATGGATCCCTGATATATCTCCAGAGCATAGAGACGTGGATATATCATAGAATCATAGATACTATCTAAAGTCTGGGGCAATGCCAATCTGTATGCCATAAGTCCAACCTTCTGTAAGATCTCAAATAGGCTAATGAATCTAGGGGCTAATTTCTCCCTTTGGCCAAACCTCGTGACTCCCTTGGTTGGTGACACCTTCAATAAGAAGTGATCAACTTTGAACTCCATATATCTTCACCTTCGATCTGTATAACTTTTCTGGCGACTTTGGGGCTGTTAATAATCTCTGGTGACTTTTGAGCTATTATTGTAAGAAAATTCAATTAGGTACAAATGCATATTTCAACTTTTACCAAAGTCTAAAGCACATGCTTTTAAGAGGTCTTTAAGAGTTTGTATTGTTCTCTTAGATTGACCATTAATTTATGGGTAAAAAGCTATGCTAAACTATAACTGTGTGCTTAAGGATTTTTGCAGACTTCCCTAAAACTTAGAGTAAACCTTAGAACTCTATTAGAGATAATACTAATTAGCACCCTATGATGTCGAATAATCTTCTTAATGTCTAAACTTGCTAGTTTATCCAATGAATACTTCTTGTTAATAGGGAGGTAATGAGCAAATTTAGTAAATTTATCCACTACTATCCAAATTCCATCATATCCTCTTGCAGTCTTAGGCAGTCGTATCACATAATTCATAGTGACATGCTCTCACTTTTATTCAGGAATTGGAATCTTTTGCAATCTTCGAACAGGTACTTGAAGTTTTGCCTTCACCTGCTGGCCGACCAGACATTTAAAGATAAAATTTGTTGTCTCCCTTTATACCATGCAACCAACATTTTTGATACATATCCCAATACATCTTGATAGTTCCGGAATGGATATTAAATCTTGATCTGTAGACCTGCTTCAAAAGTTGTATATTTATTAGATGAATTTCGGGAATACAAAGTCGATTATGGAATCTAATAAAACCACCTTCGGCTTGGAGGAATTATGGTCTAAATCTCTGAGCTATCTCCTTAGTTATCATATGAAGCTATGTATCTTTCTTCTGACTTTCTTTAATCATTTCTACCAAAAATGTTTGTGCCATCAAGCACGCTAGAAAACCTTTATTTGTCTTAGATAAAAGTTCAAGTTTCATATCTATCAACTCTATCATCATAGAATTCTTTTAAATATTTATATAGCATATAAGATATAAAGTATTTCTGCTCAAGGCATTAACGATTACATTAGCCTTCCCAAGTTGGTAGTTGATATTAAAATTATAATCCTTTAGAAAGTCCAACCATCTTCTTTGTCTCATATTTAAATCCTTCTGAGTGACGATATACTTGAGACTTATGATCTGTGAAGATTTTAAAAGTCAGTCCATGAAGATAATGTCTCTAAATTTTCAGTGCAAAAATGATAGCTGTTAGCTTTAAGTCATAAGTAGGATAGTTCTTCTTATGAGGCTTTAATTGTCTATATGCATAAACAACTACCTTGTTATTTTGCATTAGAACACAACCAAGCCCTTGAAGTCAGGCATCACTATACACTGCAAAACCTTCTCCTCCAGAAGGAATCCCCAGGATAGGAGCACTGGTTAATTTCTTCTTTAGTTTTTAAAAACTTCATTGACACTTATCGCAAATGAACATATGTTTTTGCGTCGACCTGGTCAAGGAAGCTGATATTTTTGAAAAGCATTCTACAAATCTTTTATAATATCTAACCAACCCCAAGAAGTTTATGATCTTCAAAACATTTGAAAGACGCTTCCAATTCATCACGACTTTAATTTTTTGGGGGTTAACAGATATACCAACACTAGAAATTACATGATCGAGAAACGTAACTTAATTGAGCCAAAAATTACACTTGGCATATAGTTTCTCGTCTTAGGACTTTCAAAATTGTCCTGAGATGGTGTTCATGTTTCACCTTACTTTTAAAGTAGTTAAAAATGTCATCAATGAACACGATTATAAACTGATCAAGATAAGAGTGAAACCCTATTCATGAGATCCATGAAGGCAACTGGTGCATTCGTGTGTCCGAAAGGCATTATTAAGAATTCATAATGACCATATCTTGTTCTGAAAGTAGTTTTCTATTTATCTCCCTCCCTTATCTTTTAGTTGATGATACCCGGATCTAAATCAATCTTCGAGTATACTTGAGTACCTTGAAGTTCATCAAATAGGTCATCTATTCGGGGAAGGGGATACTTATTCTTTATGATCATTTGGTTGGGTTGCCTATAATCGATGCATATCCGCATGGATCCATCTTTCTTCACAAACAAGACCAGAGCACTCCAAGGTGATACACTAGGTCGAATGAAGCTCTTGTCTAAAATCTCGTGAATCTATTTCTTTTACTCTTCCAACTCAATTGGTGCCATTCTATAAGGAGGTTTAGAAACAAGTGCAGTACCAGGTAGACGATCAATTGTAAATTTAATTTGCCTGTCAGGTGATAGTCTAAGCAGATTTTCAGAAAAAACATCTAGAAAATCTCGTTCAATAGGGATATCCTTTAATACTGGCTTCTTAAATTTTTCTTCAGAAATGAAGGCCAAGTACCGCTGACATCCTTTTTATGATAGTTGGGTAGCACTCTATGTTGAAATAATAGGAGGGAGTTTTTCTTGAATCCCAATGAACTGAAAGGGTGGTTGATCTAGTAGTGAGAAAGTAGTAGTCTTTTGGAAACAATCGACACTTGCATAGTATTCTGAAAGTCAGTCCATACCCAAGATAGCGTCGAAGTCTTGAAACTCTAGTAGAATAAGGTCTACTAGAAAATCATGACTTTCAATAGTAAGAACATAGGTTATAAATATCTGATTAGCTATAAGAGAGTTTCTAATTGATGTTGTTATCATTTATGCATTATTCATTATTTCAGGATTCTTATATAATCTCATAGCAAAACAAGGTGATATAAAAGAATGCGTAGAACCAGAATCTATAAGCACAGTAGTAGACATACCGTAGAGTGTAATTATACCTTAAATGAGAGATCCTGAGTCTTCAGCATCATGATGGGTGAGTGCATAGACCCTTGCTTGACCTCCCCCTCTAGGTCCTGGCTACTGCTGTCCAGTTGTTTGTTGTGGAGCTTGACGCTGATGTTGTTTCTATGGGCAATCCTTCAATATGTGCCCCGATTATTGACAAAAGAAGCATACACATTGTCCCAGGCATGAAGTGAAAATATGATCAGTCTTCCCACAGAAATAACATCCTATGACAACTTGATTACTAGAAGTTCCTGCCTGTTGGTGTTCAGATTGTCTGCTCTTGCTCTTCTTTGAGGGTCCAAAATGTGATCCCTTATACGCAGATGGTGCAACACTAAAATGTCTCTTTCGATCCTTTACCTGTTGCAATTTATTATCTAATTTTTCTACCACTAGAGCTCGATTGAATACTTCAACATATGTTGATAAAATCAATGCAACAACAAACTTTCTAATTGACGGACGAAGTCCCCTCTCAAAGCGACGAGCTATCTGATATTCAATTGAAGGCAATATGTGGAGAGAACTGAGCTAGCTTAGTGAAATAATTATCATACTCTATCACAGTCCTACTTCTCTGGTGGATCCTAAGAAACTCTTGTTGCTTCTTCAAGCAAACTGAATCAGGGAAGAACTGCTCATAGAATGCATTTTTGAATTGCTCCCAAGTCACCACATTTTTGAATTCTCCTTTTTGAGGTCTACTAAGTGTCTTCCTTCTCTTCCAAAATAAAAGAAGCGAAAGACATCTTTTGATTTACGTTGCATACAATAGCTTCAATTGTTTTCTCCACTTGAAGGATCCAACGTTCAGCAAAGATTGGATTTGGCTTGCCCTCGAAAACAGGTGATCCCAATCTCTTAAAGTGATCGAAAGTGTTATTTCCACCCTGCGAAGCTCCATCTTGCTCCTCCTAACACTTCAAGTAGCCTCTAATAGCATTGAGAACTCTATGTACATCATTTAGAGCATTGCCACGCGCTAGAACATGAGGTGCATTCTATGGTGTCGGAGAAGCTGGCACATAATTTGTCACAACCTGGGCCTAATAAGTTAACTGGCCCATCAACTTCGTTTGATCAAACTATTAATCAAAATGCTTACGCTGAAGTTGATAGTAGTACACTCATCAGGCCCTTATAGGCCAGTCTTAGTCTTACCTACTTTCGATGTGAGGCTAATCTGGGTGTTACAATCCATGTCCAACAAATACTGTACATTTTTTAGTTTCAAAATTCTAAGTCTTTACTTATCCGGGTAAAGACTAAAATTTAATTTCCACCTTACACAACTAGCTGGAGGTGAGTAGCATTTCGAGTTGGATTACTTTCATGTTGTATAAACCAAGGTCTGCAATACCGAATGATACCGTCTGGTACGGGCGGTATGTATCGGTCCGACAAAATACCGGTATGCGGACCGTCTGCTACCGCTCGGTACCATCGATTGAGGTGTTTGGAGGCGTTATCGTTGACGGTGACCGAGGGCGAAGAAAGAAGAGGGAGAAGGGGAAGAATGAAATAGAGAAAAAAAAGAGAAAAAATCTGGATATCGCCGCTCTCCTCCTCGTTTGTCGGCAACGACTTCTCTTCCCCGGCATCGGCGCCACGGGGGGCGACTTCTCATCCTCCTCGTTTTTTTTTATATGCGACGTCATTGCGACGATGTTGCTCGAGACGGGAGGCGACGTCGCCCAAGAAGGGAGGTGAGGCGACGTCGCCTCGCATATATATATATATAATTATATATTATTTATAATTATATATATATATATACCGAACGGTATATCGAAATATACCGTTCGGTATACGGTACCGTTTCATACCGAGTAAACCTCAAAACTCCGGTACGGTACGAAATTTCAATCCTTGATATAAACTAGTAATTAAAGATATTTGTGTGATTATTGTTATTTGTCACTCGCAAGTAGAAGTCACTAATGTACCAAAATCAACCATAAACTTCTGTTATACCTATAGATGTTATGCCAAATTAATTATCCTATCCTTGTTCGTATATCTAGTTTCATACAAGAATAAAGACTTAAAATCCTTTTTTGTATCCCACATGTGTTTTCCATTATGTTGACCATAAAAATGACCAAGTTGATTACAAGGTCCAAAGGATAGGGATCAATCTTGGGGTCAACGATGAAATTTTGGGACCAGGAGATAATATGGTCAGTTGGAGTTTAAAAATATTTTTAACAGAAATAATAAACAGAAAAAGTGAAAAAAGTTAGCAAACTCATTTAACAATAAGCTGAAGAGCATTATCAGGTCAATCAAACTGGATATTTCCTTAAAAAGCAAAGAGCATTATAAGGTCGCTGATGCATGTGATACAAGCTGAAGTAATTTTTAGACCAGATTACAAAGAAGTCTCCAACAAAATGCACATAATAACTCTCCTAAACTTAACTGTAGGTGTTTAGGATATGTAGTTTACTCCAGAGGGTCTTGTCATAAAACAAAATACATTGAGAAATTTGCACATTTGGATGGGATGGCATGATGATGTGATCAGTCTGAATTGGTCACAACTCATGATTGGTCTGGTAGAGGCAGACTTATTTGACCCCCATCATGAGATCAGCATACCTTAACTTTTCCACTGTTTTGTGTGTGGGTCCTGCTGAACCTGATTATTTGCTTTTTGATCTTGGCTTACTTAGCTAATGTAGCATTTATATTGTTCCTTTTCTAAACTGAGGTTTGTCTCATTAAGACGTGACAAGGTAATGATCACCTTGTATAATTATTAAATATACTTAACTTTCTGTTTCTGAGGTGAGCTGATGAGTGAAAATTTATGTTGATTCTGTAGCCTTTATCCAGTGCTTATGGTCTTGCAAAACATAGGGATGGGCGTTGGGAGTGGGCTATAGCTCCTGGTGTCTCTCCGTCTCCAAGATACCAGCATGCTGCTGTAAGATTCTCATATGTTGCCCCCTTCTCCTATCATCACTGCTTATGATTTAACCTGATCCATTTATGTTAAGAAGCATTGTTCTTTTAGGTCTTTGTTAATGCAAGACTTCATGTGTCTGGAGGGGCTCTTGGTGGTGGACGCATGGTAGATGACTCTTCAAGCATTGCAGGTAGTTTCTGCTCAAACTAGTGTAGGACTTTTAGCTAGCCTCGTTTCACAATTGGATTGTTCTAATCAAGGTATGCAATACCGATTGGTACCGCCCGTACCGGGTGGTATGTACTGATCCGACAGGATACCGGTACGCAGACTGTCCGCTACTGGTCGGTATGATTTTTTAATAAAAAATATTTTTTAATAAAAAAATTATTTTTAATAAAAAAATATTTTTTAATAATTTTTTTTAATAATTTTTTTTGTTTTTTTAGGTTCGGGCGACGTCGCCTCAGCGACGTTGCCTGAGAAGGAAGGCGACGCGCCCTTGTGGCAACGTCGCCCGAGAAGGAAGGCGACTCTCCCGAGGCTACGTCGCACGGGCGACGTCGTTTTTTCATTTTTAATAGAAAAAATTATTTTTTTACTTTTCAGGCGATGTCGCCCGAGATGGGAGGCAACGTCTCACGAGGCGACGTCGCCCGTTGACATCTTGGGCGACGTTGCCGAGGGCGACGTCGTCGAGGGAAAAACAATATATATATATATCTATTTATATATATAATATTTAATAAATATTATTTATAATTATAAATATATATACCGAACGGTATGCCGAAATGTACCGTTCGGTACATGGTACCATACCGTACTAGAGAAGTGTCGAAACTCCGGTACGGTACTGTAGTGCAGACCGTGGTTCTAATAATATTAGGCCACCTTACATATATAGATTTCACTTTTTATTATTTTAAGCTGTATATATATTGAATATTTGAAGATGATATGCATTAAATTAGCATACAATTTGCATCAAGATCTTCATTGACAATCATCCTCAGGAGTTGAGATAGTGGTTTGAAATTTCAAGCAGATCGATATGTACCATCCAGTATTTACTGTTTTTTCCCCATGTAATGGTTCAGTGAAAACATATGAAGTGCATGATGTGGTTGCACACATGATTGTAAATGATTTTATCGAATGCTTTCTCTATTGTTTAGGAGCACTGTTTATGTTCTATAAATTATTTTTACAGCAATTGTGCTTTGGCTTATGGTTCATATTCCTTAATGTCAATCGTCTACCAAATAATATATCAAGAAGCAAGTTACATGATGTGTTATGTTGTCCACATGGTTGTTGCTTGTCACAAGCAATGAATTAAAATGATCAGTTCTTCCTCTGTTTGTATTAATGTGTTATGGTGGCTATTAATTTCTTGTTTCATAATTCTTATTAAAATTTTGTCCACAAAAAAAAATTAAGGATGATTATCTTGGTTTCCTTATGATAAAGTCCTATGAGATATTAAGTGCTATTGTGTGTTTTTTGTGTTAGTGTTGGATACTGCTGCTGGAGTTTGGTGTGATACAAAGTCTGTGGTGACAAGTCCCAGGACCGGTAGATATAGTGCAGATGCAGCTGGCGGTGATGCATCTGTTGAGCTAACTCGGCGTTGTAGGCATGCAGCTGCTGCAGTTGGTGATTTGATCTTCATTTATGGAGGGTTACGTGGAGGTAGGAGTAGAAACTGATTTATCTGTAGTAAATGGGATGCATTTTTCCTAACAGAATATTCCCTTTTTTTCCTCTCTTTTTGTCCTCCTTTGCAGGGAAAAAGAAAAGAAAAACAGGGGATATATCTCATGAAAATGTCTATGAAATTTAAAATCAACTCCTGAACTTCTTATGCTTGCCATTATTTTGTTACTTAGTTATAAGCATTTTTCTTGGTTTGGACTTTGGACCAAGGTTCGCAAATGTGTATTAGTACTGTTCTAGTCAGGCTCACATGTGTACTGTATCAGTTGTTACCAGTGTACAACACTTGGTACACTGGTACATGTCAAGGTTTGAAAAAAATTTAAAATGCTGAAAAAACAAAAAAAAAAGAAACTGCCCCTGTCCGGTTTACCTTGGTCCATGTACTGATAACATGTCAGACCTGTAGATACCGGCCGCACAGAACTGTATTGGATGGAGTTGCGAACCTTGGTTTGGACGATGATTTTTCTTGGCTTTGCCTCGTGTCTTGAACTTTTACATCGATTTACAAATTGGTTAGTAAGGAGAGATGAATAGACTACTTTCATCAATATTTCCAATGGAAAATTTCCATATTATTTGGTTGTTCATGGTTGGGTTAGAAAACAAAATATGCCCAATGCCAATGTTAGATGTACTTCAATAGTCTAAAAATTCAACTTTCTGCATTATACCAGATACCTTTCTTAGTACTAGCATGTTTGTATAGGATTAGCCCAAGTAAACTATTGAACCTTCAGGAATACAATTTTTCATTACTTTTAGAAATATCATATTTGTCCTGGTATTATCAGTTAGGCATAAGTATTTTTGCATATAGCACCCAAAATGTTATGATCTTCTGAGGTTGATGTGTTTGTTCAGAATTAGGCGTATCAATTAAGATGAGTTTGTTATCGGGGCTTGAAACAATTTACAATAGAAGTCATGCAGCTAGTTTGGGGTTTACATATGATTGCAAGTGTCATTTTAGTTTTGGATGTTTGACTGTGCTGTTTAATGAAAGGATGATGCACAATTCTGCCAGACCTCTGTCCTGTTGTTAACTTATGATGCATATATAATAGCATAAATTTAAGACTCTAGGAAAAGCCCAAGAAAAGAAGAATAACTGTTATACTATCATGACAAACTTAACCTGAAAACACAACATTTGAAAGCCATCATAGTTTCCTTGTAGTTGAAACCATAAACTGAAGCATCATTGGTTGGACCCTGGAGCTTGATTATTTTAAATATTGATTTTGCAGACATGTGAGAGAGATTAAGTTCCTAAAATTAGCTATATATGATTGCATTAACTCAATTATGAGGAGTGAAATAGTTAAGAGAAAGCTGAAAGGATAAAGGATTTTCAGATTCCACCATTTTGGAAGAGATTAATGTGAGAGAAAACAAATAGGAGACAGCAATGGGATTTTCACTAGGCAGATTGTGTTTTAAATGATATTATTTCCTTCTTTCTAAACTTGTAGCTTCTATTACGCTTTAAATATAATGACTTCCAGAACATCTTCAGATTCAATTTGTACGCTAGTTTCAGAATCTATTGTGCCTGAGTTAACCTATACGTGGGCAGTGAGTGACACTTTTTTACATTGTTTTAGAGGTTGGTGGTCAGTTCAAATAATTGCAACTACTGTTTAGAAACTTCAACTGCCACATTTGTGTGTATGACCACATGTAATTAATCACAAACTGATGAGAAGATGTCTGCTTTGTGAGGAATTACAAAATGATGGCTTAGATTAAGATAGTTACATCAATGAGTTATCACCAGAGGGCGTACATAAGTTTTCTTTAGGTTCTAGTTGCTTATTTAGGGTGTCTTTTATGTTCAAAATGTTTGTGACCAAGCACATCGTGAATAAGAAATTCTTTTGAATGTCTTAAACTCATTCCTTAATATTACATTTGTGTATAAACCTGCTTTGTTAGTTGACAGAGTGCACAATAAGATGCAGTTTGTAACTGGTGTTGTATGCTCTTGTTCATTTTTTGATGAACATCACATTTGTTGGTTTTATGGTTCTTATTTATAGTGATAATTAATTAATTATATGCCTCATGATCAAGGATTTGTGAGGTTTCTTGCTTACATTAATTTTTCCAATGCTTCTATGTTAGGATCTTTGACCAGTTCCAATTTGATACTAATATTTTTTGGGAACTAGTGGAAATGTGTTCCTATATATTAATAGGATTTTGGTTCATATGATCAATTGCAATATATGCTTGTCAAAATGCTTTTGTTTTCAGTTAACTAGAATGTGGTTTTTCTGCAGGTGTGCTTCTTGATGATTTACTTGCTGCTGAAGATCTGGCTGCTGCTGAAACAACAAGTGCTGCTTCCCATGCTGCTGCTGCAGCAGCTGCTACAGATGCACAAGTAGGAAGGGCACCAGGAAGATACCTGTATTCTGATGAAAGATTGAGGCAAGATATTCCTGAAACAGCTCCAGATGGGGCAATCATGGTGGGAACTCCTGTTGCCCCACCTGTCAATGGAGATATATACACTGACATAAGTCCTGAAAATGCCATGCTTCCGGGACAAAGGTAGTCTATGAGTTATGACTTATTTCCTTTTCTTACTTACTGTGTTTTGTCAAATTTTGACTTAATTGCCATGTTTTAGCTGCAAATAGCTGATGTGCTCTCTTTCAAGTTAGGTCAGATAGTCTAATAATTGATGGAATCTGTTGCTTGTGATGAACTTGGTGCAGGGAACTGAACAAAGGTGTCGAGTATTTAGTTGAAGCCTCGGCAGCAGAGGCTGAGGCTATCAGTGCTACTTTAGCTGCTGTAAAGGCACGTCAAGTTAATGGTGAAGTTGAACAATTGCCTGATCGTGATCGTGGTTCAGAAGCTACACCAAGTGGGAAACTGATCTCAAGTATGGTTAAGTTGCCAGACCCTTCTGCAGCAAGCAACACCCCACCAACTGGGGCTTCAAACTGATCTCAAATATGGTAGTTTGACGAAGTGCAGTTTCGCTGTACAGACCCTTCTGCAGCAAGCAACACCCCACCAACTGGGGTTCGGCTTCATCATAGAGCGGTCAGTATAATAAAATGTCGACATGGTAGTTTGACCTTTTCTTGATCATATGGCATGACCAATTAATAAATTACCAAGTTTGGCTCCATATTTCTTTTAGTTAATGATTTGTAAATAACTTCAATGTTGTCATTATATTTGCAAGTCCCAAATAGGCTTCTTGAACATCTGATCAGTCACTACTGCTTTCTCGGACCTTCAAACTCAACATGTTCATTATGCAGGTGGTCGTTGCTGCAGAGACAGGTGGTGCCTTGGGTGGCATGGTCAGGCAGCTTTCAATTGATCAATTTGAAAATGAAGGCAGGCGCGTTAGTCATGGTACGCCCGAGAATGCAACTGCAGCTCGGAAGTTGTTAGATAGACAAATGTCTATAAATAGCGTGCCCAAGAAGGTAAACTTTGTTTTTACAAATGGAAAGCAAATTATACTATACAGATGGAGAGCATGCATTTTAGAATTGCACCTTTGGCATGATTTATGAGAAATGTGATATTTTCTACTTAAGTCTATTAGCTTGGTATATATTATAACATACTTAAGATACAAACTGCAGCAAATTTAAATGATTAAACTTTGTCTAGCACTATTAATAAAACATAAACTTAATAATTGAAACTCAATAGTTAAGAATCTTCCTTAGCTTCCAAATTTGTATCCTTATATGTGTATCTGTCATGCATTTTCTAAAGAAAACCTCATCCAGTTCTTTGGTATTTTGTAATGCTGATCCAGGTAATAGCACATCTTTTGAAACCTCGTGGTTGGAAGCCCCCAGTACGGAGACAATTCTTCTTGGATTGCAATGAAATTGCAGATCTTTGTGACAGTGTGGAAAGAATTTTTACTAGTGAGCCAACTGTTCTACAAATTAAAGCTCCTGTTAAGATTTTTGGTGATTTACATGGTCAGTTTGGGGACCTCATGCGCTTGTTCGATGAGTATGGTGCTCCTTCAACAGCAGGGGACATAGCGTGAGTATCTTGAATATGCGAATGAATTGTGACTTTATTTGTGAAAGTGATCCTGTATCAAAAGGGATTACAGTTTCCTTGGGTTGGCACAACATGCAATCATCTTTCATCTTTTTCTTCTAATCTTACTCTATGAGAGTTGCTTAGTACTACCGTACACACCAAGCTTGTTTTATGTATTTTGTACTTTTATTTGCACATGTATTCCAAACTCCTTGCTTCCCATTTTATAATATTCAGAATAGCACATGTATCACTTGTGTTCTGCTTGCAAAGCTGACTTGCTTTTATGTCATTTAGTTATATAGATTATCTCTTCTTGGGAGACTATGTTGATCGTGGTCAGCATAGTTTGGAGACTATTACTCTTCTTCTTGCATTGAAGGTATTATTTGGATGGATGCATGCATCCTCTGTTGGATTTAGTCTTTCTAGTGGCAGTCATGATGTAAGAAACTACTTATCTACTAAAGCAAATTGGTTTTTCTGGCACTTACAGGTTGAGTATCCTCATAATGTACATTTAATTCGTGGAAACCATGAAGCAGCAGATATTAATGCTCTATTTGGATTCCGGATTGAGTGTATTGAGCGAATGGTACAAATAATAGTTTGTTATTTTTGAGGTTTTTGAACAATTTCTCCCATTAATCTATTTTAATATCTGGAAACAGGGGGAACGCGATGGCATCTGGGCTTGGCATCGTTTTAACCGACTTTTTAATTGGCTACCTTTAGCTGCACTGATTGAGAAGAAAATTATCTGCATGCATGGTGGCATAGGTCGGTCCATAAATCATGTGGAGCAGATTGAGAACCTTCAACGGCCAATCACAATGGAAGCAGGCTCAATAGTTCTTATGGATCTTCTATGGTTTGTAATTTAACAACCACAAGTAGCTTCTTTTCTGATTTGCATTTGATTTATCACGTAAATAATGTATTTGTCATTGTCCTAATAATTTAGGTCTGATCCGACAGAAAATGATAGTGTTGAGGGGCTAAGGCCAAATGCTAGGGGTCCAGGACTTGTCACATTTGGGGTTGGTGTTTTAGCATCAACTTAATTTTTGTTTTTTTTTGCTGCTTGTTTAATTTTGTTTATCTTTTTGTTTTGATTTCTTTCGTCAATCGGATCTCTTTTCATATTACTGCAGCCTGACCGTGTTATGGAGTTTTGCAATAACAATGACCTGCAGTTGATAGTACGAGCACATGAGTGTGTAATGGATGGTTTTGAGCGTTTTGCTCAAGGGCATTTGATTACTCTTTTCTCTGCAACCAATTATTGTGGTAGGACTGGGTTTTTAACATGCTGAGCATCCCATGTTAGGTTCTCCCCCTTAATTATTCTAATATCTTCTGTACAGGGACCGCAAATAATGCGGGGGCAATTTTAGTTTTGGGAAGAGACCTTGTGGTTGTTCCAAAACTTATTCATCCTTTACCTCCTGCCATTAATTCCCCTGAAGCATCGCCAGAGCGTCATACAGAAGATACATGGATGCAGGTCTATAACATTCTTTCTTCTATAAACCTGGTTCTTGACTGTTTCTCTGGGCCTTCTGAACCTTTTATTGTTCCTTTCATGCACCAGGAGCTCAATGCAAACAGACCACCAACACCAACCAGAGGCCGACCTCAAACATCAAATGATCGTGGTTCTCTTGCCTGGATATAGCAATTATATGATATATTGTAGTCAATTCTGTTCACTTGTCTGAGGCTCTTGGGATTATGGCCACCCCTTCTCAAAGACTCGGAACCATATCCCTTAGATTGGTCCAACCACAATTGAGCTGTCAAGGTCTTGAATGGGTCAGCAAAAGAGCTACATCATGAAGCTGCAAAGCAAAAGCTGACATCAGGTTTGACGAGCAATTCACGCGACACACACCATGTGGCTGGTTCACTGCATCTTGGGTGTAACCAATCCGAAGTTGCCTCAGCTCCTCAGAAAGTTTCTCCTGTGTATATGTAGCTGTTGGATAGGCGAGTGCGTACATGGTTTCTTTTCACCATTGGGATCATTGATAGGTTTGTTGTGTGCTATGTATTCTTTCGTATGTTCGGTTTTCTCTTCTGTGACCACACTATAGTTTTGGTAACAGCAACATGGGTTGTACGGTCTATTGGGAAGTCCTGTATAATAGATAATTCTACTTGCAGCACTCCTGTTGTATCTTCTTTGGTGCTGTTGGTGCAAGTTTTGTGCCGGAAACACGACTTTGAAGGTTGACAAGAAATTGTTGATGTTGAGGGCATGGGGATACATTTGGCAACTTGTTCGGAATGGTGTTTGATACAATTGTGTGCTTGTTATGTAAACTACAATTGTGTGCCCCTTTTCAAGGCAGTAATCACTACTTGGCATTCAAGTTATCAAGGTTGATCTTCCCCCTGACATGTTGTCGATCAAAATTAGAAATGCTGTGAAGTTGAATCCATCTGCAGGGGGATTGATTTCGCTTGGATCCAATCAAAATGCTCTCAGTTTTTAGCTGTGTATTAGGATGAATGAACCTTATAGCATCTTCATATTCAGTAATTACCGTTCTTGGCAACACCATCTTATATTTTCTTTGAATCTTTTTGATTGTGAATGAATCCTTCATGCTTACAGGCATGCAACAGTTGATTGTAAATTGCTCAGATGTCTTCAATTGCACATCATAGTGTCAACTTGAAAGTGATCCGTGTGGTTATCGTTAACGGGATTTTTGAATCTTGATTGGGAATTTAATCCATTTATGTGATCCAAGTTCATTACTATTATCAATGATATTAGTTGACCCGGTTTGCATGGCATCTTTGTCATGCCAATCCAAATAATTAATCAAGTTGTGGATCTGATATCCTCTTTATTGTGTCGAATCCAAGTTTGGTTCAAATGTATGAACCCAAGCATCTTTCTAAATTTTGACGATGAATCCTCATTAATTACAAAAGAAATGGAGAGTCTTTATGTTTTGATTGTTACCCCTCGCCATGTAACATTTAGCAACATATCTTTGTCATTGTAATGATTATATATATATATATATATATATATATATATATATATATGTATATGTATATGTATATAAAACAATAAGAAGAACAAGAGAGAGAGAGAAAGAAATTGAATTTGACCCCTATCGTGTAATCCATTTACCAAAAAGAGAAAGATGAGGAAAAGAAGAAAAATACACACCATCTAACCATCAAATAGCAGCAGTACATAGTAATAATTATTATAACAAGGCTGCGGAGGAAAAGAGAAGGTACAAAGTAATAATTATTATAATAAAACCAGAGGAAGAGAGAAGGGAATGAGAGATGATGTATAGTATGATGGCGAGGATGATGGAGAGTATGATGGTGATGATAATGATGAGGAGGATGATGGTGATGCATGGTGTTCTTAAAGTACACTAAGCGATGTTGAGATGGATGATGAATTGACACGATAAACCGGAAGTCGGATTATGGTGCCCATATGTGCACTAACCCAAACACCGCAAAAGGTTTTAGTCTATTAAGACAACATGTCAATGGTGATGGAAGTCAAATTCTGCTAAACAGCTTGAAGTGTCTTTTCTCTCCTTTCTTGCTCTTATTTCCCCATCTTTCATTTTACTTTCAGCATATAATATACAATAAAGATCATAATGATATAACTAGTTTAGAATTATGGAACAATTTACTTCATTGGGATTTGGGTTAGGATAAGATGTTCTGTGATGTACCTGTGGATATAGAACCATCTGCTAATTAGTGGATTTGTTTATTCCTTTTAGCTGTGATGATATCATATAGAGTCAATGTCATTACATCAGCATTTTTTATTTGCTCAGCCATTTTCAACCCATGAACCTCGTGATTGAACATCCTGTAATGCACATAAATGGAGAGTGATGTCAAATATGCAGCATTTTTTAGTGTGGCAATCACCAAAAAGTCAATGCTGCTGCATTGGCACGGTTATATACATCCAGTGCGCCGATAACAATTATGGAACTTGTGATCTGAAGTAGTTATTTACAACAGCAGTTGGGCAGAAAACCCTTCTCCAAAACTACAATTCATTTGATATATAGTCATACAAACTTGGGGCGGCGAAATATACCCCCTCGTGTATTGCTAACATATCCTGAACTACAGCTGCAGTGGCGCCTTTTCTATGTTTGCATCATTTATCGTTCACAAGATGATTTGTGGATCAATCGTCAATAACAAGATTACCATCACTTGTATTGCCAGCTTTATCGATCACAGGTAGAGTGACATCCAACAAGTTGATACCTTCTACCTCAAGTATTCCAGGATCTTCGATCCAATCTCCTGCATCGTAGCTGCTTATGCTGAGCAGGTCATTTTCGCCATTTATCAAGCCCTTGCTTTCTGTTGCCACTGGTTGTCTGGTCAAATACAGATATGTGAGATTAGTTAGTTCGTTTTTTGCTCCAGCATGAAATAGAATTATTTAGTAAACACATGCCATAGAACTAACCCTTCTTGAAGGTGCAAGTTATAGTGGACGAAAGTAGTGTCATTCAACCTCGCACGTTCCAATCTGTTCTTACTTGAATGAGCATATTCGTTGATGTAGCAGTTCCTCCTGAACGCAGGCATGCGGCATGTCTGGCTTAGGATCCTAACGGCAAATCGCTGTAGGTCTGGATAATCTGATGCATACATAGACCACCATGCAGCTGGAAACAAAAATTTTCAAGCAATGATTAGTTTTGGAAAATCAAAACCTTACGCAACATGTTTTTCACTTGAATTATTGGTAGCAAAAGAAATTTATGTTCCGGTAAATTATCAACAAAATAGAAACCAAACTTACCTGGAGGCAGTGATTCTCTTCCCCTTAAAGCCAATGGTCGACTAAAGTCACCTAGAGAATCTTCATAAAAAGATTTATGCTTTGTAATATTATCTTGGGCTGTCAGATCAGGCTCTAATGTCTCAATACAATCAAGCAAGCCTTTCTGAATAACATTAGTAATAAAAAATCTGGTGTCATAATAGATGGAGGGATTAAGATAATAAGCAGCAGCATGCAGGGGGCTGTGAAATTCATCATGTACACGATTTATGACCCCCAAATATGGCAAATAATCAGATTCCTGGTTATCAAATGCCAATATGATATCCTTTTTTGCTTTTTCAAATGCATCAAATATATATCCCATAGAAGGCCTTTCTCCACCATCTGCAAGGTGCAGAACTCTCGCAAGGGGTTCTGAGACCTTTATGATATTTGCACATGATTGCCAGAACTGCAAATCAAACACAATGTTCTTTGCGCCCATTCCTAACTTTTGCTTAGACAACACTGACTCCTCCCAGGAGTCGCAAGTGAACATCTGCTGAAGAGCGTCTTTGAGAGAAAATATGTTCTGTAAAGTTAGATGGTCCGTTATAGACTGTGTCATGCCAGGTCGAATTAAATGTCTTCCATCGGTAGTCTTCTTCAACAAATCAAGGAGCCATGCATCATTATAAATCAACTGAGTGATTTTCTTTGCCTTGGCAATCACGCCATATACTTCATCCATTTCACTCAAGCCTTTAAACATTAGTTCAATGCAATGGTTCACACAGGCACTCCAAAAAAAGGTTTTATACTTGTCCATTAGCACCTTCCCTACAGCTTTATACCAGGGTGCACTATCCGATAAGAAATGTACTATGTTTCCAGGGCCAACATCTTGAATGATACTCTCAAATAAATGGACAAGACCTTCCAAGGTAGTCTCGATCTGGGATACATCTACTGACTTGAGAAACATTGTTCCTTTTGGACAATAGACAAAAAAGTTAACTATGGACCGACCAGCTGTATCCATCAGCCTATCAACCAGGACAGTACAGCCTGTCACTTCCCATGACTTACGAAGCTCTTTGCTGAATTCTTCTGCATCAGTGGTACATCTACTTAATAATTTACCTTTGAGGGAATGATGCGAAGGCATTTTGTAGCCAGGCCCTACAGCAGCGATAGCATCTGCCATTCTCTGAAAATACACTGAATTGGCTGCACTTAGTGGTATGCCAGATTCATACATGAATTTTGCAACCGCAATATCAGCTTGGTCTATGATTTCTTGTGAAGCAAAAGAAAGTTGCACTGTAGACAGAGGGAATGATGAGCCCTGTGGAATGCGTAACATCTCCACTTTCTTTCTCTTTTTGGAATATCCTTCATCCTTCCCTCGTCTTCTATGAGAAGCAGCTGTTGGAGAAATCGGAGTCACTTTAAGAGCATCACCATTATATTCTTCTGTGTTCTGCGGGGCATTACAATTTTCCAAAACCTTAAAGCCTAGATGTTGTTGCATTTGTGCTTTGACATCATCAGGTACTTGGTCACATGGTGCTATGTTACCTCTTTCTCCTGCTAAATGCTGTTTAAGACGAGAAATTCCACCACCTAAGATTACCTTGTGGCAATATTTGCACTCTATCTTTTGTCGATCCCCATTGACCATTGCACCATGAGCCCATCCAATATCAGTGGCTCTAGTAGGCATGAAATCCTTCAAAGAATTCAACAAGCAAGAGAACAAATAAGTAACAAACTAATCCAACCAAAAGATAGATCAAGCATCCTAAGTAACATACTTGCTCATCCTTATATTGAATACATGAAAAGGCATCAATGAAACCCCTTGTCCCAATCTCAAACTGTTGCTCAGATGTTCTTTGAGCTGCATCACATGAAAGCGAAAAAAAGAGAGAAAGAAACAAGTCATATAGACAAGGAACCATATGTCATAGTAGGCTAATTGGAAAACACTGAACAGAGACAAGAAGCTTTAAGAATTATATATTTATTTTTCCTAGATAGGCTAACATTATTTCTGACAGAAACAATCGAACAGAAAAGCCATCTAATTTGACTGGAAAACAAAGACTAATAATTGAACATATAATTACAATAATGACATCTATATTTTGACAAGTATGATGTCTGGAATACCATGAATTCATGATATCACACTTTCATGGATGACATGCAAAGTATGCATAACATAATCATCACTTACTTTTGTTAAATAATGAATATATATATGAATAAGCATAAATATGCTCGGAGATGTTTGATTATATGTGTTCAAACATAGACACATGTACTAACTTGGGAAAAAACATGCTATGTTCTCAATAGCATGACATGAAGTTGATATCTAGTGCCTGGTATATGAGGACTAGCTTATGAAAGCAAAACCTTCAAAATTGAAAATTATGATGAAATGGCACATAATGTGTTCTTAATAGCATGATATGAAAATTGATATCCGGTAGCTGGCATATGAAAACTAGCTTATGAAAGCAAAACCCTTAAAATTAATCTATCAGACAAAGTAGTGAGCAAATTTTGAGATCATATTGTATTATCTGTGCTTATCTAAACCTAATTTGCCAAGGTGAAAAAGTCTGTGCTGATCCACATATGGAGCAAGCTTAATTTTGTCACTACTCGTGTTCTAAATTCTATCATCAAATTGACATGCAAGAAGAAAACATTTAAATGGTGAACAAGCAAAGAATCATGCTGCCTTTTAACTCAAAAGGGACAAGGGCAAAAAATAAACTCTAGCAACCTCTTATCTCACACGTGTCCAGCTTCCTATGTGGTAGCATTATACTAAACTCACTAAACTAAGACCAATTTATCCAAGTAGTTAATGTATTAGGAAATAATCATATACACACTTCCATAATTTTTTTTTTGGTTATTTTGCTTTTCTCTAAAGATCATTTACAAAACCTAATTGGAAACATGTGTTTTTAAGCTATATAAGAATGGGATGCTATGAATAGAACTAGTAAGGATATTGTATGAACTACGAAATACTTAAACATTATATTAATAAGTGTTCAATATGTGTTATCTTGAGAGTAACTAAAGGTTGGTGAGACTAGAAAGAAGTGTTTTATTATTGCACTATAGAAAAGTATTATACTGGAACAAACACGAGGTTGGCTCTGGACAAGTGGTTGTTTCAAAGGGCAAAAGTCAACATACATATGAGGCAATTAAGAAGTG
This sequence comes from Musa beccarii, assembly GCA_024322285.1. Taxonomy (NCBI): domain Eukaryota; kingdom Viridiplantae; phylum Streptophyta; class Magnoliopsida; order Zingiberales; family Musaceae; genus Musa; species Musa beccarii. The sequence continues at coordinate 50,051,213 of CM044397.1, read as the reverse complement.
TCACAAGAGAAAGCATGCTGCCTAACAAGAGACAGAGGAACTAAAAATATTTGGACTGAGACCATAGCCTTATACATTTTTTCCCTTTTCTATGTCATACAATTCACCCCAACTTTTCATGTCTTAAGCTAAAAATGCTCTCTTTGACTACCGCATATCCCACTACACATACTGACTCCAATAAGTGGCGAATTCAATTGTTCAGAAAACAGCAATAATTTAACCAAACATAACATTTATTGGCAGAAATTAACAATGAATGATAATAAACAAAAGCATTACCATAAACCTAATATAACAAAAAAAAAAATCAAACCAAACATGCTATTAATATTAATCAATTAGTCATTTTTCCTATTGTTCATCTGAATGTCAAAGAATAGGATTATTCTAATAGTGATTACTGATTAGAACAAAATAGCAAGTACAGAGAGAAGTTCACAATAAAACAGAGGGAAATAAATTCATATTCTTCTATGATTGCAAGAAGCTAATATACAATCTGGATTTGCATTTTTTTAAATCTTGACCAGTACACAAATCCAAGTGGATTTGCATTTTTTAAAATCTTGACCAGTACACAAATCCAAGTAATATATGATACTACAAAAAAGGAGAAAGATAAAATGACAGTATCATACAATGAACTTCTGCTTCATTAAAGGTCAATACTTCTTGTCTAGCATCTCTCATGTCCGGATCTGATGCATCTGATTCCACACTATAATTAGCAGAAATTGGTGCTGAAGAAGTTCCCTCAGCTGTCTTTCGTCTTCTTTTGTTCGGCCTCCTCGGTTTTCGTGTTGCTAGATGATGTGCTATTATCTCTCTTACTTCTTTCGGAACGGCATCACAACCCTTGATTTCCCCTCTTTTGCTTGCTAAGTGTTTCTTAAAACGTGTAATACCTCCGATCATGATCCTGTGACAATAGTTACACTGGACATGATGTCTATGGCCACCTATCATGGTACCATATTGCCACCCTATGTCTGGAGGTCGAGGCATTCTTTTATCTAAACCAATAATCCCGCAATACCTGTCCTGTACAAAAAAAAAAAAAAAAAAAAACAACTAAAGACTAATAATCAAGAAGGAAAAACAGCAAGTAAACTCAAAAAGTAGCACACGATTAGACACTGAATGGTTCATGCTCTACTTATATTCTTTTTCTTAAACATCGCTAATTTATCTGCAAATTTGAAGCATTAATCCAACTAGTTTGCAAAAATCCAAGGTTTTAAATGTCTAAAAAATGACAGCTTCAGATGTTCCACATGACATGATATAATGGTTGACATGCAAATCCATTGGCAACTGAAGTTGGAACTAAAATCTAAGCAGTGGAAACCACACAAAATGTTCCTCCAGTTTCTCATCCAATACTTCGAGCACAACAGCTCCTGAGCTGATGGCATTTCGAAAACTAGGTTACTAGAATAAGATTGACGCCAATTATATTATACAAACGCAAATTCAATTCATTTTCTTCATTTGAGACAATCATAATGAGTCTGGCCACATAATTATGATGACTGAAATTTGAAAGCCATGACTGTGAGTATTAAGGATCATCACCAATATCATCGAGAGAGACCTTTTATCGAAGCAGAGAGAAGAAAGTACAGTAAGCAAACAAACAAGCATTAAACCCCGGTTAAAAGCCGTACATTCCAGTTTTTAATCACAATGGGTATAAAAGATTGTAGAATTAGATCGTTATCTCTAATCAAGATATTCTTTTTATGTTATGAAGCTCTGTAACACAATTAAATTCATCAAAAAGCGACCAGAGATTCATCGGAAAAGAAATATAACAGACGAGACAGAGAAAGCCGGTTTCCGACTCCGTTCCATCGATCGATTCCGAAACGAAGTAACAGAAGCTAACCGGTGTCGGAAGCGAGAAGGGAGCCGGGGCCCTTCGAGCTTGTTCTCCTCTTCCTCCCCCTCCTACGCTGCCGCTCTCCGCTCGACCTCCCCTTAAACGGGGGCGATCACGCCGAGCCCGATCGGGCGATACCTTAACACGAGACGCGCCTCATGTCATCATCAAACGACGAATCGGGGTTTCCGATTTGACGCGACGAGATCGGATTCCCGCGATGCCGGTTTGGGGGCGGGACGGTGGCGAAGTGCGCCCGTGAAAAGGCCCGATAAAAACCCTCGTGCTGGAGATGTTATCGCCACTCGTAACGGGGGCAGATGCCCGTTATATAAAGCCGTCTCAATCGGGGGTATCATTTTGCCGTTAATGCGATGTGGTCTACGGAGGCTGCCGTAGCCCGCTTTGGTGCCGCATCAGCATTGCTAAACACGTGAGATCGTATTATACTGCTTTGAGATTTGTGTATTCCTTAGAATTTGGATCATTTTTCCTGAATTATTAGAACAGTATTAAATTTAATCTATGCAACTTCTCTACATAAACATAAAAGAATCACATACCAAAAAAACAAGTAGCAACGTTTCGTACATCAATTGGTTTTAATTTTGGGAGTGATTTAAGACGCTAAATTAATCACTACAACAACGAGTTTTCTTTTCTTTTTCATGTTTGATTTAGATAGTGTTTATCGGGTTGATAGACGAATAAAATTGGCTTTTAAATCAATGGCAAACTGTACTTTTTAATCATAAAATAGCAGTTTTATAAGGCAAATGTATAGACTGTTCATACCTTAATATTAATAACCCAAATGTGAAAGTATTAATGATGATCAGAATTCTACGGACACTTACATTTGCAAGTGGTAGGTGCAATCATTATAAATTATCTTAATAAAAAGATATACATATATAATTCCATACTTTCATAACAATTACACTGTAAAAAGATGTAGGTTTTTTTCTCACGTGGAGAATGCACTCCACCTAAATCAATTCAGAAAACTTGCCATAGTGTGATGGGTATCCAATGCCAACTAAAAATAATGAACTATAACACCTCATAAATGTTATACATTCAATTCAAGTTCAACAATCAACATGAAATAGCAAGACTGGGTCTTGATTTTGGATCCATGAGCTCATAATTCTGGTAGGAATCATCTGTTGATCCTCATAACACAACTAGGCAATGTAGTCAAACCCATTTGAAGTCTTTCCATACCCTGTTTTCCAGAGTCAGGACATAAGAAATAGTTTTATTTGCCAAGGTAGAATAGAAAAAGAGTAAATATCCTAAGAGGCAACGAAGTGCCTGTGACCTCGCTACTAAAATGGCAGGTCTCCTATGCTCATCATAAAACTTGCAAGGATAAAATTGCAGGGGCTCATAATTTCTCAAGCAATGGAAAAAGAACTGCCTTAGATGAAAGGAAAGCATCACAACGATACATGATTCTAGAACATGCACCGAATTAAGTTCCCAAATCAAAATGTATTTTCCAAACAGACGGGACAAATGGACAACTCGAGTTCCTAGTTTTGAACAAACAAAGTCCAAGGTAAAACCAACAATCAAAGTTTCTAACGGTAACGGCGGAGAGACAATGTCTGGTTCCTCTTCCAGGTTGCCCTGCGAGATGGTCTAGCCTTGTGGTGCAGGTGGCCCTTGCCACGAAGGCCACGATACTTCTTGCCAGCAGAAGTGAGACCACGAAGCTCCCGATGCTTATGGACACCCTTGCAGATCCAGTTAATCCTGGGGTCATTCCGGATTGCACTGTGAGCTGGGTCAATAAGGATAATCTCATAATACTTGTAGGTTGAGTCCTGCAAAATACCGAGGTAGTGAGAGGTATTATCAAAATTCAGAATATGTAGGGTACATGTGAACATACATAGACAAGAGAAAAAGAAATGACCGTTAAGCATAAACTGACAATTCATCTAACCTCATTCACCCAGTAAGAATTAACCACCCTCAACCCTCCCAACTTTCTTCCAGCTCTCTCCTCAGCAACCGATCTCTTGTTTCTTTGAAATTTCAGCTGTGTGATACCCTGATGCTTTGGCTTTCCATAGACAATACCCTTAGGCACTGGTCTCTTTCTTCCACCACGTCTAACACGAACACGATAAATCACATATCCCTGCATGTTAGGAAAAACAATGGAAATAATGAGGCATCAACTCAGAACAGCAGCTGTGCAACAAGGTCACCCTGAAGCAAGAAAGCTAAAACACCTATAGAAAAACATAATGAATGGTGAGAACATACAACCAAATACAATTGGAATAACCTGTGGTTCACTATAAGCGTACCAATATGTATCTACCAGTGCCAGATGGTCAAGACAAAATCCACAGCTTACCCACTACATATGATCAGTTTGAAATGTAGAAGCCACACTCTAAAGTATAAATGATAAGAACTTTTATTCATGTGACGCACTTGAAGATGAATGTGTCTATCAAAGCCTCATCTATAAGATTTAGCAAACCACATCCATACTCTATGCAGTAGACATCCTGATTATTTGATGTCCAGAGCTGCTAGAAATCATAAAAAAAATACAATTTGATTTTAAGGATTAACTGATCAATACCTAAATCACCTATAACTTTAGTGGAACTCTTGCTAGATAAAAACATCCATAGCTGATCTAACAATGGAGAATCTTCTGTTCATGTAAAAGATATACACATACATTCATTTCATGACAGTAATATTATCATCATTGTTAATATCCAAAAAGCTCCATCATGGCTTCATCAATCATCAAATTATTGAATGCTAATCTAGAGCCATTCTCTGATCCTTTTCCATGTCTTTCAAGATCCACTATTCATCTTGTTAATCAAGTTGTAATCCTATTTTTCAGTGTTGTTAACCCAATCCCACAGTTGATGCTGTTCTTTATGTTGCCAGAATCTCCTTTTTTGATCAAGTATACAAAATTATAAACAAACAGTCTATTAAATTTGTTCTAATAAGCAACTCGTTTATGTTTCTCTGTTTACAGAACTAAATCATTTAACTGGAAGATAAAACAAATTGAAGATTTAACATGGAAAGAAGAGCCTTTATTGTGACAAAAGATCAATCCTGTATCACAATATATTCTCAGCCACTCGCAGACATCTAGTACAATTTAATCCATCATATACCTGACATATAGTGATCGACTTAGATATCAGGCCTAAGGATCAGTGATTTAAAAAATGCTAGGCGCCAAAAGGCACCAAGGTCTAAAATCGGCCGAGGCGCTAGGCGCTAGCCCGAGCAAAGCGATACGCTAAAATATAAAAATTTATAAATATAATTTAAAAAATATAATTTAAAAAATATAATTTAAAAAATATAATTATTATTTTAATTAAAAAATAATAATATATTATTATTTTAATAAATAAAAAAATTCTGTTAACAGTAGTACACTGTTAAGTATACTGATTAAACTTAACAATATACCTGAGCTCAAGTATAGCCTAGTGATCAAGACTTAGGCGGGATATCAGCAACAACGCCTAGCGATGGCGATACAATGAAAAGGTTTAGGTTTGGGAAAATCATTTATCGGTGATTTAGTTGGTTCCATAAATCATTATGTAAAAATCATGCTGCTGGCAAGCGCCTCTTTGAAGTGCACCGCCTGCTGCCTCGCCTCGCCGACCAGAAGCTTAGGCGAGTGCCTTTTTAAACCACTGCTAAGGATACAATGAAAAAGTGACAAAAAAAACCATCAATCATGCTTCAATGATCAAGCTAATAAAACAGCCTTTCACACAATTAAATCATAGACCAACAGCTACATAATAGTTTAACCAGATACTGGTACAACCAAGAGGGTGTCATTGGCTACATAGACGAACACTATACCAGTTCTCACCACTAATACACATCTGCCAGATGACCAATATTATTCTGTGATATCCACAAGGATAGGTATGATAAAATAACACATGGTGATAATGGCTTGTTTTTTCCTTAACATCTAGGTAGTAGTAAAAGTTCATCAAAGTTGTTAGATTCTTTTTTTGAACTTCTAAACATTCTTTTACCAGCTATGATATATTGTAACCAATATCATATAATGCCACCCACCAAAGATAATTTAACAGAAATAAGCAATCAAACATTTTATGAATTTCAAACACTAGTCCAATCAAAGAAACTTCAGTGAAAAGAGTCGTGTATGAAAAACAACCATGGAATGTGGCTTCAAGGTATCAAACACACCAGTAATAAGAATAGATAAAGGTCCAACCGATGAATATCATACAACCATGCGTTATGTATTATGGTATTACGGTAATAAAGAAACATCAATGAGAAAGCACAGAATAGTAAACCATGCTTAAGTGGCCCCCATGTATGTGGGGGCAGAATCCATACAGGCGGTATATTGTAGATTGAGGTTGTATTGACCATATGCAAGGTGATCATACGTCTGCACCTGTGCACACAGCTAGATACCATATAGACCACACATTTATCTTGTTGGTTTTTTGTGATGGCACTCTATCCTATATCTTGTTGGTTTTGATCACAGACCCTTTAACTCTTCGTGAAGAATATCACATGCTACCAGATCACAATCATATACACAATCAAGTAAATCTAGCAATTTGTGAAAAACCATAAAATATGACCAACATTTCAACCACAAATGAGTTCGCATAACTAAGTGATCAGCCTTAAGAAAAAGCTACACGAAACTACTCTTGACCGCTTGATATGAAATATTCTGGAAACAAACTATACAATCATCCTATATTTCATGAACCTTCAATGCGTCAAGGGAGATAAATATGGTACCTCAAATTATTCCCTTCGGCAAACTATGAAAGGAAAGAGAATGAACTTGTATGCAACATACCTAATCACCTAACAAAGTTAGCGATCAGGAACAGATACTGACACCTAAAGTTGCTATTTTTCACCGTTACTAGCCAGAAAATTAAGGTACAAATGTCAACTAGCGTAAAGATATATCAATAATTTCAACTATAAAAACAAAGACAATCATGTGCACCAAAAGAAACAAAATTTCCTCTTCTCTTCTTTTCTGCAATCGTCTACCTGCTTGGCCTTATAACCAAGGCGCCGGGCCTTGTCGGGGCGCGTCGGCCTAGTGACGCGGACGATCGACGGGAGCTGGCGGTACTCCCAGCACCTTACCCGCTGCAGGAACCGCATCACATCCGACTGCTTTTTCCGCCACAGCTCTGACACATACTTGTAAGCCCCTAAAAAAAACCACACCACAAACCATCCCAATGAACCAATGCCTCCACAAATCTTCGATGAACGAACCAAATATCGCTTAAAGAAATTCCGAGATACAACAAGATGAGATCGAATGGATTCGAGAAATGAACGATGTGCAGCAGACGGGAATCGACACAACAAAGCAAGTAGGGAAGAGAAAGAGAACGGGAGATCGCACCCATTGCTCCAAAGAGGAACTTCGGCCGTCGAGGTTAGGGTTTTGGCGGCGTGGGCGGAGGCGGCTCTCGTTAGGAGAGAGACGGGTTTATAGACGAGAGCGAAGTCCCACGTAGGAGGAACATACACCGTCGGATCCAGGATGTGTGATCCGACCCGTTCGTTCATCCGCGCGTTGTTCTAGGGTTCGGCGTTGGGTTGACGTCCACGATCGAGCCAGGCGTCCATAAATCGCGTGCGAGATCGAAGATGAACGATCATGATTAATTTATGGGGATTTTAGTCGAATTAGTCTTCAAAATGGATTTTTTGTTTTTTTATCGTCAAAAATCCTTTCCATAAAAATTATATACAAATAATTTAATTCGCGTGATTTCTAACATTGCGGAGTCTGACATTAGAGGTGAATAATTAGATTCACTATTTAATAAAAGGTTTTTCTACATGCTTAAAGTTTTAAGATAGCCTATTTATTATAGATAATTTTTTTTTAATTTTTTAAAATATAATTACTCTCGTGTATAGATAAGATGATAATTGATTGACCATGCATGCTCAAATTTTTAAATCTACTTATTTTTTAAGAGAGGATTGATTCTCTAATTTACTTATATCGTCATAATATCATCAACATCATTATCGAATTTTATTTTGATTTGTTACACATGATTTAATTAGATGCCAACTAATTGGCTATCAATTTTAACCATTACTTACAATTTATATATTTAAATATCTTGTAACTAAAACAAAAATAACACTAACTAGTTATTATCCATGGTAAGGATCAACGTAAAGGATCTTAACATGGATAGATATTGATATACTATATCAGAGAATTTAATGGCAAATGTGCTATTTACAAACCTCTAAATGTTTTGGAGGATGATGTTGATTCAACAAATCATGTTTAATTTTGCTTCTCAAAGTAAAACAAAGAAAAAAAAAAATCATTCTGAATAGTTTTTTTTTTTTTTCCTTATTGCAGCACACAACAACTCATTTGGAAAAGGAGAGCTTCCTACACAAAAGATTAATCAAGATAAAAATACTGTAACCTGTTAAAAAGAAACAATTTTTCAAAATTTAAAAGATGAAGCAGCAGCTGGGTCAAAAAAGAGGTATGCATTGAGCAGTGAAACAGCATGTTGTGTATGCTTTGATATGTTTGACTAGAATCTTTGTCTAAACAGCTTGACAACAGTGGAATGATTTCGGAAAAAAAAACAATATTATGATGGTGATAGAAAAATAATTCACACTTGCTGTTGCCAAAAACTTGAACTAGGTCAACTTACCTGCTTTGATCCCCTTGTAGAATTTAACCTGATAGGTTTGAACTCATCCATCAAACAGACTGCAAGGCTTCTATAATTACTAACCAGATTAGGGCTTCCTTGTCAACATCAGGCAGAGCATTCTTACATTTTACATGGCAGATAATAAGCAGTAAGATGGAATCTGTCTTGCAAATTATTCCATAGCCTCCAATGACACCCATTGTCGAAGTAGAAATAAGCCTCCAATGACACCCATTGTCGAAGTAGAAATAAGCGCTTTCTATGGAATGGGATAAGGATCTTGATGATTCAATGGCTAGTCGAGTGGCTTGCAAAACAACTTGCAAAGCTTGATGCTTTAAAATTATTAACATGGCTCCTTTATGACCATGATCAAATCAGTAGCCAGGACTCATCTGATACAGTTACCAAGTAGAATCTCCATTGTCATCCATTGTCTTCTTGCAATTGTTTCAAAAGCAAATATAATGTTTATTCATAAAAGAATTCTCAAAGGGACAAATGTCGATGATCAATCAAGCATTAAATGGTAGCACATATCAAGTTTCTAGAGAAAAAAAGGCAACACATAACAAAACTGGCTAAACGAGAATGTGCATGTAAAAGAATGTGAAGTTAAAAAAGAAGCAGTTGGTGATGAGGTAATAGAGAACCAAACAATGAGTAACTATTATTCTGCACTAATGATTAGGTAACCTATTTTTTGGTACTAAATTTGTGTCATGTTTCTAAAGCAATCAAGCACAAATCCAAAACAGTGAATTAGCTTGTAGTTTCTACATGTTCACAAAGCTAATCACATCTAATGTCAAACTGTGAAAACATGTTCATAATGAGCATTAAGCAACACAGGCCATTGGTGGCAAAGAAAATGACAATCCAAGGCATGTAGCAATTTAATCAGGTAGAAACATTTCCTGCTGATAACTGGTATTCCAAAGAAGCAACCATATTTTGATGGTAATATGCAACACAAATTTAGAGATTCAGAGATGCAAAATCAATAAACCAATCAAAGTCTCCACGAGTATCAAGCATGAAAGAGGGCCCAAGAGTTTGGAACATAAAGGTAGCACTAATCCTAATATTGAAAAATGATGCCAATAATAATAATAATAAACTTCAATGGTGTGATAAGATACCACATTGTGTACAATAATTCTACACCTGATAGATTCCAGTTAAATCTAAGCAAGTCACTTACTTCCACCACATTATTTCCAGAAACACTCCTATGCTGATTTTTGATAACAGTGTGCCTCAGCCAAGCTCCTTGAATATCTCATCCCTTGATATCTTGTGCAAATTTTATGCTTCCATTTCACTTTATAAACTAAGACAAAATTCAGTGAGAAACCATAACCCTCCTATTAGTTTCATGTTGAGTTGCTTCTCTTTGTTCCGTGGTAGCAGACTGACTAACATTTTCATCATCGCTCTCATCCTCGGTGTCAATGCCTGAAGCTGCTGACAACTCTTCCTCCTCTTCATCATCGTCATCCTCTTCCTCGCCTTCTTCGTCTTCAGCTGTGATGTCATTATCAATAGAGCCATGGGCAGCAACTCTTCTGGACTTGCTATGTTTTTCCTTAGCATCTGTCTCTTTCCCCTTGTGCATGAGATGGATATATTGATACCTCAACCCCATCAGTGGGTGCTTCCCCAACAAAAGATCTCTCCTATATGCCTCTCGAAGCACCACCGTTTGTGTCTTCAGCTTATTGGACACGTAAAAGATGCCCGGGTGATGCGTGATCACCTTCCTAAAGCCCGGTGGCAGTCCGAGATGCTCTCCGAGCAGAACCAGGTTCTCCTTCTCCGTCTTCTTTGGCACGAAAAGGTGTAGGACCTCATGCAGCATTGCCACCATCCACTTCTCTGCAAGATCGCTCTTTGGCGCGAGATTAGATGCGTCCTCGTAGGGGGAGATGTAGGGCAGCTTCTGCCACTCATCCAACCACTTCCTCACCTTCTTCTCCAGGTCGAAACCCCGAGAGAAGTAAAGGGGGAAGGCGAGCGACATCCCCTTGTTGTACCCACCGGTCTTCATGGCGTACCGCTCCATAGCGGAGACGGCGAGGTCCTTCCGGTACAAGACGAGCTCGAGGTCGAGGGCGCCGCCGACGCCGGTGGTCGAGGGGACGATCTGAAAGTAGTCGGGGTAGTCGGGGAGGAGGGAGCGGGCGTAATCACGGGGGAGGCCGAGGTCCCAGCGGAGGCGGTCAACGAGGCAGAGGGGCAGGCGGCGGCGGCGAGAGAGCATGAGGAGGCGGAGGAGGCGGTCGGCGGCGTCAGGGCGGGCGGCCTCGAAAGCGCGCTGTTCGTCGTCGTGCAGGCTGAGGAGCGCCGTGGTGGGGCGGATGACGGGGCGGGGGGTAGCGCCGGCGGCAGGAGGGGGAAGCTCCTCGATGAAGGCGGAGGGGAAGAGGCGGATGAAGCGGATAGGCCGGAAGGGGAGGCGGAGGTCAGCAGCGCGGGAGGCGATGAAGGCGAGGCGGAGGGAAGGGCCGGGAGGGGAGGAAGAGGCAGCGGAGGAAGGGAAGAGGAGGAGGTCCTTGAGGGCGTGGAAGGGCTGGAGGTGCTTCTCCTTCTCGACGGCGTGGTCGAGGGCGCGGTCGCGGACCCACTTCACTCGGGCGTCGACGAAGGTGCGCCGCGGCTGGGTGATGGGTGGCCGCCGGTGAAGGCGGCCCAGGAGGCGGCAGAGGGGCGGCGGCGGCGGCATGGTTGGAGGCCGGATGGTCGGACTCCTCCTTGGTTTTGACCTGATGGAAGCAAGCCCGTGGCCGCCCACGCTGCCGGTCCGGGTTTTACAAGGGTTTTAGTTAGACCGAAACGCTAATGGGCCAAGAAGCCCACGAACCAAAAAGTCCTCAATATTAATACCTAACGCAATATTTTAATTACTTAAAACAAGATTTTATAATTATAATAATTATTTATGTTATTGTACAACGGAGACGTTTCAATTTAAATTAATATTAATATTTTTAAAAGCTCCACAATAACTATTCTAAGCCCCTCCGCGGACATACCCGAATGCCCCTCCGACCTTCTCGTCTTCAAACCCTTCTTCGCTGCTGCGGTCGTGTCGGCTGCAGATCGCGTTGGAAGGTACATGGTTGTCGGAGGATCGTAGTGAGGTAGGACTTGCCGCTCGCTGCAGCGTCGGCGACGCCCTGAGTATCAACCTGACGACTTCGTTGGTGGCGGAAGGTACTGCCCGAGAGCCCGACCGATGTATCAATTACAAGATTTGAAGATAGAGAAGTTGCTCGTTCTGATCCACTTCTAGGGATTTCTCTTTAATTTCTTTTGCTTTAATACAAAGACTTCTAAGTTAGTCGCACGTATAGTTTGATCATCTGAATTGGGGAAGTTGCTTCATATGTTGCCGTTTGTGTTTAATTATGAATGTACCTTCATCAAATTTTAGTTGCCCTTTTTCTTTACATAGAACTTCCTTTGGTGAAAAATTAGGTAATGATTGACGGAAAGATGTACGCTAATCTAAATCAATTGCCCTGAAGTATTACTATAGTACCAAGGCGAATGGTCGGATTATGATGTGGTAGGATGAAAGTAGATGAGATTCACAATGCTTTTCTGTTAGATATTTACGCAGTAGGTTCTAAGATTCTGCATTAATTTATGTAGGTGGAAATGTCAAATGGAATTATGGTTCAGAACCACAAGGTGGCAAGGTGAATGGGGCTAAATGGAGTCAATGGGAAAACTGTTAAGACTAAGCTTAGGAATGTAAAAATTTTGTGATTTTTCTATGAAAATATTGTTTCTTAGATCCGCTCTAGGAATAGTAAATCTATAATCTTTTGCTTTCTTTAGAAATATTTTAAGACTATGATGGAGTTTATCTCAATGGAGGCAGGAGTTAAAAAAGGAATCTAAAGTTAGTGAGATAAGCACTTGTGAAAACTAAAAATGAACCATTAATGATGAAGTCACGTGATATGCATTATATGATAGACAACTGAATGTTATTTTTGAATACAAGCTTTTTCCCTGAAACACTATGGTATCGCAGCATGTTGGTGGAAATGTTAGCCAATGAGGGTTTAAAACCACAAGGTGATATGGTAAATGAGATTGAGTCATTGGGAATATTATTAACACTAAGTTTTAGAATGTAATTAACCAATTAAGTGCTGTGATTTTCCTATGAAAGTATTACTTCTTACATCTGCTGTACGAATAATAAGTCAAGGATCTTTTTCTTTCCTCAGAAATATTTTAAGATATGATGGAGTTTGTCTTAGTACAGGCAGGAGTTTAACGAAATCTAAGCTACGAGATATGCATTATATGTTAGGCAACTCAATGTTGTATATCTGCATGTAGGTGGAAATGTTAGCTAGGGCAATGTGATAGTGAATGAGGGTTTTCAACGACAAGGTGGTATGATGAATGGGATTAGATGGAGTCATTGGCAATCTCGTTAATTCTAAGCTTAAGAATGTAATTAACCAATTAAATGTTGTGATTTTTCTATGAAGATGCTATTTCTTACAACTAATCTAGGAATATTAATCTAGGATCTTTTGCTTTCTTCAGAAATATTCTAAGATTATGATGGAGTTTATCTTACTAGAGACAGGAGTTCAACAAAATCTAAGGTGGTGAGATAAGCACATGTACAAGCTGCAATGCTTTAAATTGGGCCATTAATGATGCAGCTACGAGATATGTACTATATGTTAGTCAACTGAATCTCATTTGTAGCTTTAATTTTGATTGCTTGAACAGCAGCTGCAATCACTGATTTCTTCCTTCTTTTTCCTATGAAAAACTTACAAGAGTATGCATGAGTTGCTATGTAGAACTGGAACCCGTAGCAAGGTAAAAGATTTTACATCATTTATGTCTCGGTAATAGCACATGGTGTACAGCATCTTCTTTCGATCAACCAAACAAATAAACTTATTTAGTGAGATTGCTACTTGATATGTGGATTTTGTGTGTTTTCTGAAATGATGACCAGACTCACTAGGATTTGCTGGTCGTCCAATAAATTGGTACTTATGAAGCATTGAATCCTACAATGTCTTAAGGTTATATACTTTTGCCTCCGTGGAAACTTGATGTGGATTGCTACACTCCAGAGTCATCTTGCAATGACCGTGGGCCTTTTGCTTCACCAAATTGGTATTGGAGGGAAATTGTCCATCATGGCTTTTCTTTGCCAATATTCATTTTCTTTTCTTTTCCTGGTCTCCATAATTTGGATCACGGAGTTTGAAAAAGAAAATTATTCAATTACATGCAAGCTCAGATTAAAAACTTACTGTTGATTCTGAAAGAGCAATGGCTATGTTGGAAACTCACTTCTCTTCTATTTACTGGGACATCTTTCTTTCTAAATTTAAAAATACCCTATCCCCTTCACAAAACCTCTAGTCAATCTTCTACTCATGCAAGCCCTAAATTGTTAGGTGCTCTTTGATAAATAAAATAATTTGTTAGCCAAAAGGATCAAAGAGTTTGGAAAGACATGGTTCAAGACAATAAAAACTTGTGGCTGATACAAGATTAAGATGATCTTAACAGGGGAAGCCCAAAAACCTTTATGTCAGCTGTGTGGTTTGAGAAGCAAAATTTGAAAGTCAAATAGATGAAGATCCCACACTAGTTGGTTTGGTTGCATAAACGTGAAAATATGAACACCTAATTTATGAAGTGCTGATTACTCATGAGCTTTTCTCTTGGAAATTTGGAAGTCACAATTTTTTGTTTGTTTCTCAGGGATCTATTAGTTAGAAGACCTGAAGATAATTCTGCATCTATTGGACTAGATGTCACTGTCATTTATAGGATAGTGCTTTCATAAGTTTAAATGTTTATCGGTTGGTACTGTATACCCTTTTATTGCTTGAACAGTATGCTGCAGTAACTTAATTCAAAAGCTTGTTAAGAGAAAAGATGGGCAATTGGTTTTGTGATATTTTGATTCCTTTGAATAGTCCAAAACCAAGGACTCTTGACTAGTTCTCTGAGATACATGTCATATGACTTGCTATCCATGTCATGTACAAGTGTGAATAGCACTCGGCACTCTTCATGAACATGTCTATGTTATGTGCACAAATGACTTTTTGTCCAATCAGTTGTAATGTTAATTGCAGCTTCTTTTGTTTATTCCTAATCTCTGTTGGTTGAGTACTGTCGTCATGACTTGCAGGGTGTTTCCATGACTTCAATATACATCTGTTTGAGCCATGTATGTATTCAAATTTTAAGCATTCTCCTTGTACATGTTGCAATTCCACAGACCAAGTAGCAGTGAAAATTATCCTTTTTTGAAGTTCTGGTAACAGTATGCTGCAGTAGCCAATACCCTTGCACTAGAACTTCAAAAAATTCATGTGTATCTCACAAAGAACATAGGCACAGTCCTGTTGTTGTCAGCCAGGCTTTAGTGGCCTGATCTTTGTGGTCTACACTTGCCAGCCTGTTCATATCTTGGCAATTTCTTGATGGTCTGGATAAATCTTGTTAGTGCTGACCCATGTTGTTTCCACTGAACAAAATTTGGAACTCTAAAGCAACTGTTTTCTGAATATCTCCTTGAATTTGCATGAGAAATTAATCTGTTTGCTAGTATATTTTGGCAAATAGTTAGCACATAATTCTGCTTTTTTGATCATGATGGTAGCCCTTGTGTATAGGTAGCCAAGTAGAACACAGCACTGATGTCTGACGTTTTTTCAGCACCAGTTTGGATGTCATTATACATACAATCCTATTCAGGTTTGGAAACAGTATAGTGATCTCATACCTGTTAAAAGGTTTTAGATCTTTATTCATGATTTGAGCCTAAACTAGCATTTGATATGAAGTTAAATGCTCAAAAGAAATCTCTTTATTGGTGAACTTTTGAAACTGCTATTTTTTCCCTGATGTAGAGAAGTTTTTATGCTTTTTAAAAAGATGATTTTCTTAAAAAATACTCACATTTTAGGTATTTTTTCAATCATTACCCCCATTTAACTTTTTCTCAAACAGTATCTCTAGTTTTATCTTTAAATTTTTTTCCTCTATTATAATATTTTGATTGTTACAATGTTTTTGTTATGGTTAATAAAAACACTGTAAAGTTTATTTGAGAACATTGTAAATCATCTTAATAGACTTTTAACCTCAATCAAATGAATTATAAATCTAAAAATATGATATTATAATGGTTTATGAATAATGACAACTAAAGAGATAGTTATTATAATGTTTTTTTAATAGCATTTATAATATTTTCAGTATATTAATAAAATATTATAATATTATTAAAAAATATTGTAAATGAATCAAATAGAAACACTGTGAGAGTTGAAAACTGATAAAAAAATAGACTGAAAAGTTTAGGAGGAAATTTTTTGAAAGATATTTTGGATTTTTTTTAACTTAAAAATATTATTAAAAAATAAAATATTTTATAAAAAAAATTAAAGAGGAGATATTTTTAAAAAAAATCAAAATATGAGTGAGTATTTCATGAAGGAATCATCCTTCAAAAAAAAAAAACAAATCTTACAAGATTTTGTTTATGTTGTTTGTTGTTTGTGGGATTGTTGTTGCATGGATTTCCCCATGGATGCCAGTAAAGGTCAATGTCTGTGTGGGTGGCATGTCTGATAGTAGCAGTTCGTATGCACATATCCAGCATACATTGTCCCATCAAAGACATAATACCATTACTGCAGAGCCGTACGTCACAATAATTCATGCAGGACCATTTGCCATTGAGGAGCATTAAGAACGAAATGTGCGCGTACGGTCTCTTGCCTTCTTGCTGCGTTGCTGACACAGCTTTTCAGTTTTGTTATGGTCCATAGAATAAAGTTACCTCTCTTTTTTTTTTATCTTGGACAACTTATGGGTTCAATCCATTATCTCCAAGTATTGCATTCGCAGAAGTGTTTCCGAGTTCCATTTATTACAGCACTACTCAGCTGGACTCAAGATTATCACTCCCCAATTCTTGTTTGCTCTAATATTGATATCTGTAGATCAAGTTACTCTTTTTGGATCTTGGACAACTTGCTGGTGCAATCTTTCATCTCCAGATGTTGCATTCGCAGATGGGTTTCCAGGTTCCAATTTTGTTACAGCCTTACTCAGCTGGATTCAACATTATCACTCCCCAATTCTTGTTTGCTCTAATATTAATATCTGTAGATCAAGTTACTCTTTTTGGATCTTGGACAACTTGAAGGTGCAATCTTTCATCTCCAGATGTTGGATTCGCAAGATGGGTTTCCAGGTTCCATTTTGTTACAGCCGTACTCAGCTGGATTCAGCATTATCACTCCCCAATTCTTGTTCGCCCCGATGTTAGCTGAGAATGTCGAATCAAAGGGTAGGGTTCTTGATATGCTGATTCTTGTGCAAGGATGTTGTTTATGGCGTTAATTGTACATGCACAGTAATCTACGCTGTGTATTTTGTGTTAGTAGGCTGCACTTGAAGGTGGTGGGTAGCAGCCGTGTCAGTGTTCTTTGCAAGTTGCAAAGGGCACCATGGGGCAGTTCTGTCTGTGTCTTCCACACCCTTTTTTCCTGGCCTCAGTTGCTTGGCAGTATGCCCCCCACATCCAACCCAAGGAAAGCTATCCCAAGCCAGGCCTGACCACAGGAGGCCTCTACAAAATGGTATATTCCTTGCCTTGGATTCACCTTTCTCATCAGTATTAATTTCAATGATGGGGAAGCAACTCATGTGTGGGTTTGTTGTGTCCCCTGTTCCAACCTATTTTTGGTGCTGTACTCACCTGCGGATTTGCTTCTCTCTGCCAATGATGGAGTCCTTCCACCTCTAAGATCTGTTGACTTTGATGCTGCAGACACTTTCTCTACATTATATGACATTTTTGGGAAGGTAGGGACTTGCTTCTTCTGTTCACTCTTTTCATGGTATATGACATGCTAATTCCCCCACCGAAGTCTTCTGCTAGTCCAGTTGCAGATGAGTGTGATGGACTCTCCTCCTCCTCCTCCTCCTCCTCAAGAGACACAACAGCCGCCGCCCCTTGATCTGTCGCTCGCCTTGGCCCCTTCCTCGCCTTCCTCCGATCAGGAGACCAAGTACGTGAAGCTCTTCCCCTGCCTTTTCTGCAACAAGAAGTTCCTCAAGTCCCAGGCGCTCGGCGGCCACCAGAACGCCCACAAGAAGGAGAGGAGCGTCGGGTGCAGCTCCTACCTTTACCTCGCGCCCACCGCCGCCGCCCCCACCACCGTCCCTCCGCCGCCGCTTCCCATCGCGTCCCACGCGTGCAGGTACCTTCCTCCCATCGACTACTCCTCCGGCAGTTACTCGGACGGCTTCAGCCCCGGCCGCAGGGCCCCCCGGTTCGCGGCTGACCATCCGCTGCTGGCGACGGTGAGTAGCGGCAGGGCATTGTGCGCCGCGGGGGACCTCTCCGCGAGCGGTGACGAGACCATCGACCTGCTCAACTGGCGGAGGGGGTCCCACCCTACGCAGGAGCTCGCCGCCGTCCCTGCCGACGGCGACGGCCAGGCCGAGCTCGACCTGTCGTTGAGGCTCTAGTGTTTGTGTCGTTGCTGCCTGTTATCAGTTCACTGCTCGTTTCGGTTGAGCTGCACCGGGGTTTCGCTGCGCCTCGACGGCTGAGGTATAGGCCGCGGGGCGGGATGGTGTTGGTGCTGCGCCACGACGGCTGAGCTACAGGGAGGGGTGTGTTGGGGGGCGGCGGGACGGTGTTGCAGTGGGAAGAAGACACGGCCATGTGCTGTGGGTGGGCATCGTGTCATTTCGTGGTGGGGCAACGGATGCGTGCAGTGCATTGTGGATGCTGTTGACATCGTGGTCTCCCCTCTCCTGCTCTCTATTGTAGCTCATAGGCCAATCCTTTGGAGGGCTCGCATCCATGGGAAGGTGGAGATGTAAAGAGTTAATTCTTTCTTTGTTCGAGTGCTGGTTAAAAAGAAAAAAAAAAAAACTTCTGATGGTGTCAAGGCTCTACAGAGGTTCTCTTCATCTTTTGACCATGTATAATAAAAAAACCGGTAAGTCCGTCTTGTTGGCTATGCAACTTAAAACGAGATGTCAGAGGCAATTCTGACCGGCGGAGAAGTTGTTCTCATGGCACGAGTGTTGAGAATGAACATATTTAAAATCTCGAGTGTATTCTTGTCGTGTAATTCGAATAAACAAATTTGATCGGGACACGAAGGCTCCAGAGATGAGTGTGCGGCAATGTGCGTGGTGGGGCTGCTCGAGAGTGGTACGGATAATTATTTGTTGGAGGAAGAAGACGACAGAGTGCTAAGAATGGAGGGCACGTGGAGCGCGACAGGGCTCTAATGGTGCAGCGCTGTAGGCACTGTAAGAATGATGTGTTTGTCAACGGTGACACAGTGACCTCTTAGTAACTTTCGGCAGATAGGACTTTTATCCATCCTAGTCATAGATAAATATCAATATCAAACTATATGATGTTATATCAATACTTAATCGAACAGATACGTACTGATTAGATCCAAAGGGCACCAAGTATTAGCAGCCAAATAATGGAAACTAATGGATTAATCTCATATCAAGCTTCTTAATGTTGGCCTTTACCCCAAAAGAATATGCAACTCCATTTATCCCTCACAGGAAAAAAAAATGATGACTCTACACAAACTTTGCAGTAATCAATTTCTTTTGATGCCTTTCCTCTCATTATAGGGCCCACTGTGTGACAGTATATTATAGACCATATGTGGACACAAGAATCTCTCGCATCCTCAACCACAAGGATATCATTTCCAATAATAATATTTCTGTACAAGGAAATAAGGATCCAAACTGGCTTGCCAACTTTGTTAGATTTGTATTAAATACCTTTGCTCTCTGTCTTTTTGTGGACTATATAGTTGATTTCCTCAAAAGAAAAGCATCCTTCAGCTTTGGTAATCAAGAAAGGTGGATGCTAATATGAGAACTAGAAATCCACACCACTAAGGGTAGCTATGGATATCTAGAGAAATCCAACGTATATATACTGTCGTCCCTATGAGACCCTCTTCCATCTGGTCATATGCTGCTCATGATTTAGGAAGGAGAACTGCATGTTCTATTGATTTCTAGTTACAGGGGATTGGAGAAAGAAAGAGCGCTCATGGCATCAAGTGGAGTGATAGGTGTGGATATCATAAAAAATCCTGACATACTAGCATCCCTCTCAGGAGCCTCATCTACGAATTGTACATGTGCCTATAGAGAGAGAGAGAGAGAGAGAGAGACAAACGAGCTTGTTGATTGTTAGATGAGTGCAGCATAATCTCTATAGAGTAGCAATGGCTGTTTGAATGCTTTTGGATCAGTCCATCGTACTGCTACAGACACCAACCTGTCCGCATTGGTTTTCCCCACAGCTTTGTTGCTGCTGCTCTTAATGGCCCCCATAGCAGTGAGATCTTGAGAGACAGAAGCGACAAAGATGATGGCTTCTCGTTCGTCTTCTTACATGCTCGCAGGGTTTAGAGAGAGGGGCAAGGTTTTGGACTGTGAGTGCGGTAAATAGCTGCCCAGCGGTAGTGGGCTGGGCATCTCAAAGCAGTCACACCACATCACAGTCTGATGCTCGCGCACACAGAGAAGAACCTGAAGGCGTGGCTTCGGATAACCATGAAGCCGGCAAGAGGGTCGCATGTCGCGGTCACATCTGCATCTTGTAGTGCTTCTGCATTTTTTGGCCTGTCGTTGTAGCTCTGTGGACAAAGTCACATAAGAACAGCGGCTTTGGACGCAA
This sequence comes from Musa beccarii, assembly GCA_024322285.1. Classification (NCBI taxonomy): domain Eukaryota; kingdom Viridiplantae; phylum Streptophyta; class Magnoliopsida; order Zingiberales; family Musaceae; genus Musa; species Musa beccarii. The sequence continues at coordinate 50,030,812 of CM044397.1, read as the reverse complement.
GACACCGGCACAAGATGTGGGCAGTGATTAAAGAGATAAAGCAAAGTAGCAGCGGGATGGACGGCTTCGGAGCGCCCTCCGGTATTTTCGACAATGAAAGGTTGTTTCTTTGCGATTTGAAATATTAAGATTTGAACCGTACGTAATAGTTGTAAAAATAAAACATCATGTATCACTTCAATTTTTCTTTTTCCTTTTTTTTTTTTGGCACAAACGATAAAGAATATTGTAGGCTTTCTGCTTGCCAAGGATAAGATTCAGTACATTAGCACTTTCTTTTTCCTTAGTAAAAGGATTGCTACTGAATCTTGATTACAGTAAAAAAAATCATAAATAAATATATATCAAATATAGGATGCGAACATTCGATATCCTTCGAAAGATCTTTATCTGATATGCAAATGTATTATTATCAAATTCGAAAGCTACAGTAGCAATGTCTATATATAAAGAAAATCATATTCGTTTTTTTCTCTCTTCTTATTTTTCACCACACCATTATGAGCAATTGATTAAGAAAAGATGTGAGAAGATTTATAATCTCTCGATAATTTATTATTTTATCCATGAAAGATATTTTTTTTTATAAGCGAGAGCGAGAGCAGAGAATCTAAGATAAGTAATTATGTTAGTTACTCCAATTAAAATCATCTCCTAAAGAATCCTACCATAATTAAATTTTTTTCTATTGATCGATAATCATAATTAGAATCTAATCATATCTATAATATATCTTACATAATTAAATAGGATCGTATAATTTAACATTCTCTCACTTGGTCCATTAATTAGTAAGATATAAAAGAAATTTAAAATTAAAATAATAAAATAAAATTTTATTTAAAATTAATTTTACTTAATTGGATTCTAAAATTTTGAAAATAAAAATATTTTACATATAAGTATGAATTTCATAAATAGGCCAATAAGTCCAATAAACATAATAACATATTAAGTGTGATTACTAATGCTACTCATAGTAGTTATATGTCCTCAATATCATATTTCATTCTATATACCACAATATTATTGGTCCTTCCTAATGCAATTCAAAATGACCCTTATAATTTATCTTGTTAAGACAATCTTGTTAGGATATTCAACTATAATATGTACATATATTAATATGAATAAAATAACATAAATAAATAACTTTAATTATGTGAACAAGAATGTTAATTATAATATCAACTCAAACATATATCATAATATTTTTTATGAGTACTAACAAACCCAATCATAAAAATATATTCTTTCAAACACTTAGGGTTGTAAATCCTTAGTGAATCAGTAATCAGTTTAGTTGAATTCAAGTTCTTAATTAACATTAATTATTTCTGAGCTCCTTTCTCTAACCACGAAATACTTTATACTATAATACATAAAACTATTAACGTACTTGTTATTTTTAGAGAAGAAAACTACTATGATATATCATAAAATATCTTTAATGATTTGATAATTGAGTAATCATACTAAGTTTGAGATAAAATTTTATAGTCATAAAGCTTGATTAGTGGATTCAAAGCATATCATAGAATCAACTTTTGTTATTGATAATATAATAATATATTATTTAATATTTTTTTAATAATTATCCCTTTAACTAATAAATATAAAACGTAAAGTGAATTTTCTATTATAAAGGTAATTTATAAAATCAGTATATGAGATAACCAGTATTTCAAACTAATCTATTTTTATATATATGAACATATAATCCTTTATTCCTTTTGGATATCTTATTATTTTCTTTATAGTCTTTTCCTATAATGTAACAAGTTTATTTTTAAAATTAAAAAAATATCTTATTATTATAAATATATTTTTTATGAGTAAAACTATTGACCATCAGTCGACTATTATATCATTTGATATTACATTTTGAGTCACATTTATATAATAGACACTTTTATAGTTATTGAGTAATTTGCATTAAGATATTCAATCTTAAGAATTACTATAACTATCTCAAAAAAAATATTGACTAAGTCTTTAAGAGATTTAATATATAATTTTATTTAACAAATGATAAAAAAGTAAAAATTTTAATCAAAATATTTTTAAAAAATAACTTAGAAACGAATCTGATAAAAAAAAATTTAATATGCATAATTAAAAGTCTATCACATGCTCCTTTTAAAAATAATAAAAGATCATTTTCATTCATATGTCATAATATAATTCTTATAGATATACTATATTATAATAAAAATGATAAGTTTATTTTTAATTTGAGATATTCTCAAAATTATCGATTAACAAAATCAATAGTGACAACATATGAGAGTTCATCGATGCTATATTATTATTCACCCTTATCAATTCTTTTAGTGAATTGAGGAATAACAATCTTTTAAAATTAATAAATAGTATTAACCTATATCTCCTTAATAACAAGATTAAATTTTAATATTTTCATTCTCACTTATTTGTTATTTTCTAGAAATTTTGTATTACTAGATTTATGACAATATGCCTCTTTAAATTTTTTAGATAAATAATAAAATATCCAAAAATAATCCTCAAAATCTAATTTTTTTAATGTGAATTAAAGACCCTATAATTCTAAATATGTAAATGTCTCATGTTAGTTTCGTACCTTTTCATAACTCAAAGAAAATTAATATAATTGACTTATTAGAAAACTAGTTCAAAATATACATAATCATCCTTAGAGTTTCTCTTCATATTGATTCAGATACAGAAGAATAATCTATCATGCTCCTGATCATATCAATAAGAATATGATTTTGTCTTTTAGTAATCCTATTTTGCTATGGCACATCTGATAAAATATACTAAATACCTTGCTTTTTTAGAAATCTAGTAAATGAATCAAAATTATAATTAGGTTCATCATATCTATAATAAAATTGACCACCCTTGTTAGATCTGATAATTTTTAATTTTTTTATCTAATTATCTCTCGACTTCATTTATGTATACCTAAAGGTGCTAATAGATTGAGACTTTAGATAATTATATCTCAATAGGTAATCTATAAAGATGATATAATGTTTCTCTCTACTAAAACAAAAAATATAGAATGACCCGTAGATGTAAACAAATATAATCTTTAGGAGTCCATTAAACCATATTTTATTTCAATATTTGATTACAAGATTATTGTAAACTTAATATTCATATTAATTCTGTACAATCCATCGTATAGAATTCAAATGATAACTTTTATTAAATCATGATAAGTTTACCTCCACCAAAAAAGAAACAATATCCTAATAATTCTAAATAAAAAAATAAATATCTATAATTATAGGAATATAACATCATATGAATAATCTCTAGGCATAAATGATAAGTACTAACAACTATGGCTTTCATTTAAAGATAATTCCCTGAGACAATGAATATTTTATATATATTTTTTCATATTAAAATGAATCTTTATTATTGGTAAAATAAGTTGAAGTGTTAGAAAAAGGTTTCTATAACGTTTGATTTGAAACATATAAAGGTCAGGTTTATACATTTTTCTTTCAAATTATATCCTATAATCCTTCTTCACATGATCTTTCTTGTCATAGAAATAGCATTTTACTATGAAAATTTATCTTTTACGAGATTATATAGTATTTATAAACTTAAGTGATTTACACTTCAATTATATAATAAACTTAAGTGATTTGCACTTCAATTTTCTTTTATTGTTACTCACTCATTGAGTAGTACCCAAAATATTAGTCAATTAATCTAAGTTTCACTTATCCTTAATTTTATTATAATAAATTTTAAATGAGTCAAACTAAGAAGAAATATAATTAAAAATAAATTGTACAAGAAAGAACTTAATTATATTCATGCTCAATATTCTTGAGCTTGTAGCTTTGTCAACCATATTAAGGATATAATTTTAAATTTCATAAATATAATCATACTAAATTTTTATTCAGTTCTTTCATTAATATATTAATCAGTGACTTGTCAATAAATTTAAATTGATAATTAAAATATTCTAGTATGATAATTGTAGACTATAATAAATTTTAAATACTATTAATAGTTATCATAAAATTAAGTTATTTATTTTATCACATAATTAATTATAGATTGTTATACTTAATTTTAGACATTTTCCCATCATTTATCTCAATTATTTATTTCATAAAACTTTTCGTAGTTATGTCTATGATCTTTTCAATTAATTTAATCGAGGTCTAACACACCCAAAGTAAATTATATATGCTTAAATTATTTATAATAATTTAATCTAAAAAAATATAGGGATACTTATAAGAATGCAATGAATGAAGTATTACTATAATAAAATAGTCAATAAATGTTAAACAATTGATATCATCTTTATTTCACCTTTAGAAGAAATATTCACATATCTAGTATTCATATAAACTTATTTATAGATGACTCGTAAAAGCACATGTACGTTTTGTTGATCCGCATGTGCTTTCGATGTGCCAATTTTATTGCTCACTTGTCCTTTTGTACCCTGTGGCTGTGGGATTGTCTAGACCTTTGCCAGAAATGGTAAAGGGTATATGAGTCACCCATGACCTTCACCGACTCACACCAAGCATCCCGGGTCAACACTTTGGGGGTAAGCAAGGTGGTCAGTCCGTGACAAGGAAGTCACGTGATTAAGTGGGGGAAAATGTAACGCTCGCCCGTAGGCCCTTAAGGAGATAGGTGGGGTGCATTAGTCCCATATTGGGGGAGAATGTCATGCATAGCATCCCAATTGCACTCTTGATGAGGGTAGGCAGGGTGAGATTTATGTTTGGTGGTCATCCAGAAATGGATGAACCATATTATGAATGTGGTCCCACAACGCCCTCTATGTTATTGATATGATATCCAAAGCTTTGGTTATGTGCTTCTATATGTGCTTTGGATAAGAATGAAATGAATGTGATTACCAAATATGACATTCGAGCTTCTGTTTCTTATTATATTGCTATGCTCTGAAACATTTCATATGCTATTAATATTATTTCGAAATGTTTCATTTGTCATTGATATGCTTCAAAACATTTCGTATGCTATTGATATGCTCTGAAATATCCTATGTGTCATTGATATGCTTCAAAATATTCTATGTGCCATTGATATGTCCCAAACTATTTCATTTACTCTTGATATGCTCCGAAACCATTTATACGTCATTGATATATTCTGAAATATTTTATTCACTCTTGATATGCTCCGAAACCATTCATACGTCACTGATATGTTCCAAAATGTTTCCCACTGCTCTTGATATGCTTCGAAACATTTTATACGTCTTTGCTATATTCCAAAATATTTTATTCATTCTTGATATGCTTCAAAACCATTTAATATGTCTTTGTTATGTTCTGAAATATTTCATTTGCACTTGATATGCTCCGAAACATTCCCTACAACATCGATATACTTCGAAATGTATTAAGTGCCATTGATATGCTCCGTAATATCTTATGTGTCATTTGATATGCTCCAAAATACTATTTATGTCATCTGATATACTCCAATTACTCTCTGCTCCATTTGTTACGAATCAAATATGATTTGAATGAAATGACATTTGCGATTCTGTATCTAATGAGCTTATATCCATGAATTCTTGTATCTCTGTCTTATATTTGGATACCAAGTCTGTTTGAAGCTAGTCTCCTCTTGTTCTGGATTTGTTTGTCAGCCGAGCTTTGTAGCTCACTTCGTTGTTATATAACCCTTTTTCAGGTTAGCTTATCACTCACTGAGATGTTTAAATTGAGCTAAGATAGTAGAAAGCTATTTAGATTGTGGCAAGTGTTTCCATCATTTCTACTTCAATTCTAATCTTTGCTTTTCCTTTAGATATGAGAAATTTGAATTGTTCTAGCCTTGAATCTGATATCTCTATTGTTTGAAATGTAAATGTTTAAATATGAAAAATTATCAAAATTTTGACCCTTCTACTTTGTTTCGATTATAAATCCTTGTACAGAATTCCAATTTGGGTAAAACTTGTTTGATATGAATATAGACTTGTAAACCTTTCTTTTGACAGCTTACTTATATGTTTTGTAAAAATTAAAGGACCTCTCATGTTAGGATTTGAAATGTTAAGTTTAAATTGTATAATGATATGAACCGGTAGTAAATGTTGGTTTTGAGATTGTACGGATTGTCAAACTTATGGATTTTATGATGTGGATATTGTTTAGTTGAGTTGGCTTTGGATTTTATGAATTCTAGAGTGATGTGGTATATTAATTATAAACTACACAAGTTTTATGCATTATGGGTTTTTGATGTGATTTACGACTTCTTGTGGAATAGTATTACTACTTTTGAATATACAATCCTATATTATAAGGATATCTAAAATAATATCTTAGGCTATCATATAATTATTTAAGTAGATTTTCCTTTATAATTATCTAAATCTCATAATTATATGTATCATTATCAATATTATTTTTCTTGATATTATTTAAGACTAATTCTTTAATATAATTTTATAAGTTATTCATCTATGCCACTTTAACAACTACAAGACCTAATCTAAAATATAATTTAAAATATCTTATAAATAATAAAATATTTATTATAATTTGTATCCCATAAATCTATCATCCCAAGTCATTTTGACAATTGCTACTCAGATAAAACTTAAGGATATGAGCTATAAATAATATATACTAAATTTCTTCAATCTAATTTATGTCAAAATAGTTCAATAATAATAATAAATCATAATAATTATAAAATATTAATCAATATAAAAAAACTTATGTGATAACTATAATCATCATGAAATATAAATCATGTCTTTATGTAAAAATAAATATTATTTTATAATTTTAAACATATACATTTTAATAACGAAACAAATATCCATGAAAAATAATTAAAATTATAGTTATCACATGTAAAATTTTATCAATATGTCATATGAGAAAACTATAAAATAAAATCATAATTTATGATTTTTTTAAAAAAATTATATATAAACCTAAATTAGACTAGTCAATCTTACTTAATTGGACAAGCCCAGAATTGAACTACCCAAATTGAGCTCATAGATTTGGATCAATCATTCGCCTAATTTAGTCCCTCAAGACTAAAGTTGATTAAGATCAAAATTTGACTTTCTCCTAATTCAATTAAAACTCGATTTATCGAATCTAAATACAATCAAGCAATCAAAATATAGTCATGATCAAGTTCAATTAAAATATTTCAATGAAATAAATTAAATGAGTTAATTTCATAATTAAGGACATAAGTAATAAATTTTTAATTTCTAAAAGGTAAAACTATAATTTTTCGTAGGATATATTGTAGAAATATTTAATTTCTAAAGAACATAATTGAAAAGTAAAATTTAAGGACATAAATTATAATTTTTGATTTATGAGAGATAAAAATATCATTTAAAAAACACTTGATTCTCACATGGTGTTCCACCACACCCATGCACATGGCTCTCACTTATGGTGCATCGGTCGTTCTCTTACATGCCACTCGAGTGGCATGGTTCTTTTCACATAATTGGCCAACGACCTCATTGGTTGTCATGTCATGCTGTTGCATTCCTCACTAGTGGAACACCACCATAGTGTGTCGTTGATTGAGCATCATCGATAGATCGTCTCACCACGTGACCATGCACATGCATCGATCGGTGATGTCCACTGTCATCATAGTGTTCAGTTGTGCCCATGCGTTTGTTGTGCAATCGTTTGGAACCGCAACCTTTGACATCCAGTGGACGTTGATTGTGGCCAACAAATGTCGTCGCAATAATATTACTATAGCCACCATAGGTAACGATGCTACTGCAATCGTGGTAGTGTTGTGGTCACCATAGCGACTCTAGTAGTGGTTCTACTTTAGTCATCGTAGGAAGTGTGGCTACTGCAACCACCTATGACCAAGGCAAGCCAACCGTTACAAGGCTATTATTGAACATCAGATTTTGATGATGAAATTAATTAATAAAATTATGATCTAATTAGCATTTTAGTAATGTAGGACTAGCTTTGATCAGGGAAAGATAAATTGATTAAAGTAGTAGAATAAGAAGTTGGCCCCAAGTAAAATATATCAGAAGATTGGATATCGAACCAAAGGACTGGTCTACATGTCGGCAAAAGGCTTCATGACATGAGTTTGAGCATTGGGCCGGAAGGATCAGATATTGCACCAAGGAGATCAGAGTTGCGGGGGTCAACATACCGATTGGGCAATACGTCGCAAGAGAGGATGATATGTCGAAGGTTCGGACAAAGCGTCAGATAAACCAATGACATATCGAACAACTTAGTATTCTTATTTATAATTGACTATGTCTAGATTATAGTAGTCGTAATTATAATTGAGTTAGTTTTGAGTATAACCATGCTAATTCAATTAGGGACCAATTGGGTCAGAGTTTGGGCTATTTTGGGTCAAGAGGACGGCTCATTTAGTAACCCAAAAGTTATGTCAAGTAGTAGCACCGCTAGAGGCTTAGTCTCCAAGATAGTCTCCAAGACTATGTCAGGCGGTGATACCGCCCAGTGTTAGTGCTACATGCGATGGTACTACTAGTACCTCGAAATCCCGAGGTGTTTGAAATTTTAATTTTAGTTTTTAAATCATTTAAGATCTATAAATACTCCAACTATTTCTGCTTAGAAAAGTAAGAAAGTTAAACAAAACTCTATGATTCTAAATTTGTAAACCCTATTAGAAAGTTGAGTTCCCTTATCCTTAAGCTTAGAGGTTGTCCTAAGGGATTGTGTGAGGGAATACTTATAAAAGAGGGGTATAAAAGTTCTCTAGTGAGCTTGTGAAAAGGAGAAAGAGTTGTAATGGTAGTTGATCTTTACCCGTTAGAAAGAAGATCAATAATGGAAGCTGATTGCTTCGTGGAAGAAGAATCAGAAGTAGACGTAGGTTGAGACAATCGAACCACTATAAAATTGGTGTGCCTTCTCTTCTTTGATATTTACTTATATTGCAAATTGCTTTACTTACTTATTACACTCTTACGAACATTTTTAAGTTTAAATGTATTTTCGATATAAACTTTATAGAACGAAGATTTTTGAATCGATGTAATTTTTACAGAAGCACTAATTCATCCCTCACCTGTCGATTTTGGTCTTAATAGCTGCTACATATAGGCAATCATGCATGCAGCTGCCATCAGTTGTTGTAATCTATAGCCCTTTTATTGCATATACAACTTTTGATCATAATTAGGCTAGTAATTACTGGAGGCTATCGCTCTTAATAATATTGTCGACAATAGTAAGATGTCAATAATAGTCCATCAATTAAACACAAAGAATGTCGCATTATCGCAAGCAGACGACATGATGGACTAGATAGAAAAGCAAATCGATAATACCTTTTTACATACAAAGGATACTAATAAACAGATCTAAATATAAAATAGATTTGAAATATTTTTTATGAATAAAATATTTGATTTCAAAACATGACTCTGATACCAATTATAAATATAAAAAAATAGTAATATGCCACTTTCATAGAAAATCTTTAACGTTAGAAACTAAAATAAAATAATAATAGATTAAATATACGATGGGTATCTATGTTATTCATAAAGCCTTGATCTGATCTACAAGTGCATTATCATTGGATCCAAAGGTTACAATGATTTTGATCTACAAGGAGAACTAAATGATGGGATAAAAAGGGTAATAAACAAAAAAAAATTTGTATATGAATAAATACTAGCAGGTCGTAACATAGCGGAATTAAACGGAAATAACAATCCAATAGAACACCAAAATTTATATGGAAAACCCCTTCGATGTGAAGGGTTAAACCACGGGCAAATCAGAGAAAATCCACTATATAAATAACGAATGTACAATTCTCAAATCTCTTACCCAAAACCCAAGCAACAATCACAAGAGAATAACTAGGATACAAGGATCACATCACTGTGCACAATATCCAAAACCTCCCCAAGCAATCATAGTAAAAATCCACTGTAGATATAATCTAACCTGAGATGAGAAACTGTTTGGATGAATGAGAATAATTTTTATATTTTTCTTGTCTTCTTTCCTTTCTTTTTCTCTTGTTTTTCTGTCCTTTTCACCTCTCTTTGAATCCCCTTTGCTGCTGCGAAGTTTCTGTCCTTTACTATAGTTTTCTTCTAATTTTTCACAGTCATCATTAGTCTCTTATCTAATTAGGATTTAGGTTAAATGAAAAGAGTAGACTGTGGACTGATAAAGCCCATATGCGTTGAATTGAGCTATCAGCCCAACACTAAACTCACACTCTTTTTTTTTTATCCTTCATAGGATCGTTACGAGCGACGAATTAAAATAAAAAAAAGAGAGTTAAAAAAAATCTATAATCTCTTAACAATTGATTATTTCGTCCCTAGAAAATATTATCTTTTTATATGAAAGAGTACAACATCTAAGATAAATAATTAAAAGAATTCCTCCCATCAACATTTTTTACTTTCCCTAGCTTTTAGAAAGAAAAAAAAAACTTTAACAACTTACATCAAGAGAAAACTCATGCTCATTCCAGTAACATTGTGTCTCTTGTCATGACTGCTGTCACTTCAAGAAAAGAAGCTTCTTCTCCTTGTGTTTCCACATGCCTTGAGAGCCCACATCTGGCGAAACCACGTCGTCAAATGAAGTTGAATTTTCCATGTGTGGCCTCTAGATTCAAACACAACTTTATGTTCTGATATTATATTGAAATGTTGATGTTAACCCATCCAAAACTCATAGATGCAACATGCTCCATTATTCATGAAAATATAAAGAACAATTCATTTTCTTAGTGTGAAGAACTATGTGATTGGTGTCGAGAAGAAAGTCATTTGAACAATGAGAGCAAAACATGTATATGGTGTCAATTATTTTTAGTGGAGATTGACACAGCATGATGGAGACTCTCTCCAATAATGTACAATTTTTGTAGGGCTATGAAGTCGAACTGACTGCCTAAGTATCATCATTAGACTCATCTATATATTATTGTGTTAGAAAATAAGAATTCCACATGAGATGGAAATATTATAGCTTTGGCCACTAACATTTTCTTTTGGTGCAAAAAGACATCTAAATTTACAATTTATGGCCTTGATGATGAGTGTCACATGAATTGGTTCAATTAATTCCTCATCTAAATGAAAGATTGAGGAGGGCACTTTACACATGATGGAGGAAAATGGATGGTGGCTTCCTTTTGACAATTCCACATTTTATGAAACAAATACATGCTTACTTTTCCTCATGTTATCATCATCAAAGCCACACTCACTATCCAATCACATCTACCTTCATCAAAGACAAAAAAAAAAAAAAAAAAAAAAAAAAGGGAATCACAATTCCAAGTGAATGTAACATTGTGCTTATCACATTTGTTGTCGATGAATGATATCTCTTTTTCATTAAAAAGATCAAACCATACAAATGGAAATATGAAATTTAGAAATGTCTCCCACAAAAGAGAAAAATCAAATCAAATCTTCATCTGATTAATTTAGTATACTTCATACTAGTTAATCTACCTTAAGATTTCTTCAATATGACCTCACACTGCCATATCAAATTCTTCTTCAATAAAAAAAAAAATACTTACTTTGTCCAAGAGTATGACCCAATTATCCTTATAGTATAGCTTGGGAGATGCCCAAATTAAATTATATACTCTAATTAATCTTGTCATTGTATATTCTACTTTCATCACTCATTCAGATTCAGATGAGAGGGAGAAAGGTCAATGGGACACAATGTGATAGGTGAAATATTGAGACCCCAACAGTAAATTTAGTAATGAGAAGATATAACCTAATCAATAACTAAGTCATATGGATATTAGTTCAAGATAATAGTCTAAGGAATATTTCATCTATGCTCGAAAAATGGAAAAGCGTAGAATATTTTATCTGTATCGCGAAATATTTTCTTTAGTTAACTCGTTATAAAATACCATCTAAGACATGAACCACCATGAGACAAGCGATCGAACTCATATCAACCCTCAAGTGAACGATCATATCTTCCGTTCGATGACATCGGACTTCTTACACGCACGAACTTGAATAAAATCATAATGCTTCTCAAAATTTGATTACAACCCATTAACCAAGTCGTACTCTCCCGGATGAAAATAGTTTTAAGTTCAACCAATTCATAAAACAATTTGGTCTCCATCGGCGCATTGCAAGCAAGTATAGATAGTGGAGATGTCATCAAGCATTTCAATGTCGGGTAAACTTGGACCACTGCTCAGTCTTACCACCAACCCATATTCTCGGTGGTTGAGACGCATGCAACACATTATGCTCGAGCATAAATGGGGTGGTCATACGTCTACGTCTAAATGGTCTAAAAGATGCCAACTAGTGGCTTTAATAGTCTTAAGAAATCAAGAGGCATCGAATAAAGTTGTTTTCTTCAAGTTAGATTCTTGAATTGTAGATTTCTTTAATGGTTTCGTGCGGTGGGGAATTTTCTTCGGTGGTTTGATCTTTGCGAGTCTGAAATCAGAAGAAATCATATGTAGGCAGAAGAAAAAAAAAAAAGGGACTAATTACGTTGACTAAATCGACCCCGAAAATTCTCACGGGTGACTTCGTTTTCTCATCGATGTGTGGCGTCCACATGTGGGACCCACTAATTGACGTCGATCCTGAAAATTTTTCCTGAGTACATTTAAGTCGGTGTTGGAAGTTGGTTCTAATCCAATCTCTTTTTTCTTTTTTTTTTTAAGTTAATCTCAAGTTAAAGTTTATCGATCTGACTCGATTCTTGTAACATTAAGTCATTACGCTCCCAATAAAATAATTCTGGTGCTTAAGTTAGATTAGACAATAAAATGCAGGCGATTAATGAGACATGACAAGACCAATGTCGATGTGTTAATCATATAACATCAAAGTGTCAATTGTATGGTGATAAGATGTCAAACACGTGATATCGATGTATTGATCACATGACATCAAGATATCAGACAAATGTCATCGAAAGATCGATCATGTGACATCAAGGTGTCAACACGTAATGTCAAGATGTCGAATGCATAACGTAAGAATATCAATTATGTGGTGTCAAGACGTTAGACGTATAGCACCAAAATGTGATGTGTCAACTATGTGAGTATGACATGTTAGCAAGATGGTGCTAACATAAGATATCAGCCACATCATTCTACCCGTAACAAATACATAAACGAATTATATTTATTTATTATAAGATACACAATCAAATAATATTTTTTAGGATCAAAAGTCTTTACCCTACTCAGTACCTTGATGATCCAAAGCCTTCTTAAACTCTATCCACAATTCTTCCTATATCTACCTCATTGGAAAATATTTAGATTTTAATTATTAGTTTATAGTCATCCCCTAATAGTTAGAAATATACAGCTGTACCTACTACGGGCCATCATATTTAATGATAATAAGTACCTAAAATAATTATAATATACCCACCATCTTAATCATCATTAAATCCCCCTCCACAAATTAAATGATAACTAAACTAATCGATATTAATACCGACAAAATTTGGTCAAATTAAAGTCATGCGGTAGGCGCAAAATCTACGAGGCAATGGCGGAGGACGCAGTTGGCCGCACGCGCCGCACGGGTCGGATCGCGTGCCGACGGAGGAAGCTTTAACGCACATGGGCCGCGTGCTCCACGTGCGCCTCCCCTCTCTGCCTCTTCCTCCCCCTCGTCGTCCTCCCGTGGAGAACGCGTATATGACACCCGCCCTCCTTCGCTTCCTCCTCCCTTGTCATCGCCCTACACCCACCGCAGCGAAATAGCGTTTCGAGAAGGAGTGCGAAGACACAACACGATGGGGTTCGGTTGCGATCCCGAGCTCCGGCTCTCGCTCGGCGGCCGCGACGACGACGAAGGCAGCAGCTCCAACGAGCAGTGCAAGTCTGCGAGGCTCAGCAGGTGGGGTAGTATTGTGTTTACGTCACGGAGAATTGGAAGCAAGAGTTGATGATTCATGTAGGTTGTGGTTGACGTCTTCTCAGGGTTGAGTCGATGCAGAGAAGCTCGACGCAGCACCAGCAGCAGGTGACGACCGTCTTCTGCTATGGGCGGGTCTACCTCTGCGACGCCACCGAGATCCAGGTTCCTCGTCGACCTGGTCTTGCTTCTTTCTCCTCCTTCTGGTCCGTGCACGGCTACTGATCAATTCGATTCTCCCCGCAGGCAAGAGCGATCATATCCATGGCCAGGAAGGAGATGGATGGCATGATGACAAAGAAGAACCACCAGCAGCCGACGGCGCTGCCACCTCCTCAGGCTGTGCCGCAGATCCTCAACCCCGGCCTGTCCATGAAGCGATCCCTGCAGCGGTTCCTGCAGAAGAGGAAGGCCAGAATCAGCGATGTCTCCCCCTACACTCAAAGACACAAGCTGTTCTTCCCGATCGAATCACAGCAGGGTTAACTCCTGCATCTGTTCTTGATACACTTCAAGAAGAGAGGACCAAAGAGATGATTGTATTGTTCTCCCTTCCAGATTTCTTCTTCCTTTTACCTTGATGTGTTTGAGCTTGACATAGGCGTTGTTTTACATATCAGGCTTTTGAAAGATCTCTCCATCCACATTGTATTATGTTTGATCAAATAGTTGGCGGTCATCGGTGTAATAGGCTTGTGAGAAATTATCTATTTTAAACGGATAAGCATACCTGTATAGTTTTGTACTTTCATGAACTCTAAAATGAACCTTTGAGGATAAGAGAGGCTCAGGGAGCTTATGAGCTTTTAATTCCTTCTCAATCAATATGAGACTAAATGGTCTTATCAACAATTCCTCTCGAAAGAGAGCCATAAACTTAGGGGGCTTTTTTCTAATGCTAATCTGATAAATTATTTAGTCAGTGGTCATTATTGCGATGGGCTCGTGAGAAATTATTCGCTTTGGGTAGATGAGTATACCCACGTAGTTTTACTCTTTCGGAGCTCATGAACTCCAAAAGATGCCTCTAAGGGTAAGGGAGACCCATGGGCCTTATGAGCCCTTTGTTCCCCTACTCCTCAATATTGGACTGATATAACCTTATAAGTACTCCCGCTTAGAGAGGAGCCAAGAGCTCAGGAGCTCTCTTTCAAACATTTCGAAAAGACAAAATCGTTTGGGTATGCTCATTCGCCTAAAGTGAATAATTCCTTATAAACCCATTGCACTAATAACTACTGACTAAATGATTCACCAAATTGATACTAGAAAGGTCTTGGCTCCCCTCGAGGAGGGAGTGCTGATAAGATTATTTAGTTCTATATTGGTTGAGAAGTAGAGAAATCAAAGACTCAGAAGCCTCTCAAATCTTTCTTACCCTCCGAGTCTCCTTTTAAAGCTCACGTATTTTGAAAGAATAAAATCGTGTAGATATACTCATTTGTGCAAAGGATAATTCCTTATAAGCTCATCGCACCAATACCACTAACTAAGTGACTTATGAGGCAATGTTTCCTGCATAAGACCTCAAAAAGCAAAAAAAAAAAAAAGTAGTACATTCTGTCACATAATAGTAATTCTTAGGGATTACTATGCAACAATCAATATTCATTGAAATTAGTTTTTCTTTAAGAAGAAATCTTCCCAAACTTCAGTTCCATATCCCTGTAACTAAAATTATATTATCATAAACAATTATTTTATTGTTTAGTTTGACCAAGCGATTGTTTGGACTTCAAAGACATTTTTATTTAAAGAAATCAGCAACCTCATAATTGAGCCTATTCATTCTGTGCATTATTCAGCAAGAAGAAAAGAAAAAGAAGAAGGTCTTCACAGTCAAACACATTGAATCCTGAGTTTGATTCTTGGAGAACGTATGCATCACATGTAAAATCTCAAAGGTCAAACCATGAACACCACAACAAGACATGTTGCTCGAGGATTCAATGCTGTCCTTGTCACCTTTGCCGTTGACCATATGGAGATTGGAAAGGGCTTCATGTTTCCAAAGCAATTGGGTCTCAAATGTTTCTCACATGTGGTGTCTAAAGAAAAGTGCACAAGCATATTCTAGATGGAGTGCTGTGAGATGTGGAGGAAGTAGCAAAGTCCTCCTCATTTGGTTGCAAAGGTGGTGTGCTTAATGAGGTGGACTAAATCAATTGCAGTGGGTTTGGCAAGTCATGCCAAATCTTTGTGTGGGATACAGTGGGCTACTAGCTAACATCAAACTGGCATCACCACAGGCTAAGTTGACCAAGTTGACTCAGAAAGGAATGGATTAGCTATCATTAGCCATGCAGCTTGTCTTTGATCCTAATACAAACAACATTTCTAGGTTTGAAGCATCATTATCTAATCAATATTTTTGGGCAAACTTTTAGTAAGCAGGACCAATGTTTAATGTGATATCTTGTATAATAATTATAAAGCAAACTATTATTATTGCTCCATCGAAACATAAGATCATATGAGTATAACTTATCGATGATATGACTATTAAAAAAAATATTTTATAATTATAAAATAATCATGAACACTAAGTTCAAGGCCGATCACTTTAATTCTTGAAATCCCAAGCTCATGCAAGTAGAGACATCACAAACAATACAATGTCGATCCATCAATTGGACCTTGCCATGACTAATTTCCATTCCCAATAACATGAAACAAGTCTTCAAAGAGGAGTCAACATATAAATAAATGCCTTTCTCTTTCAAAGAAGAGTCAACTGATTCATCTCATTTGCCACCCGGCCCATTTGAGGGCCATATAATGAAACTGCAATTAGCACTTCTTCCGAAACTTTTAAGAGAGCACACGAATTGGTTAGTGCATTATTAAATTGGTGATGTCTAAGATCTAAATCCACGTGTAAGCATTATGTATGTCATTTAATGTAACGAAACCCTTTTTTTTTTTTACAAAAAGAGCATACAAGGATTATGAATCTAAAAATATGTCAACATTTTTTTTCAACCAATTTCACAAAATTGGGTGTCCCATATTGAGATCTTTTTGGGTAAATCCAACATAAATTATTTTATGGCATTCATTTCAAAAATATAAATTACGACCGAATGAAATGGATCAAATTCAGATTTGCATATATAAATAGGCTTGTGTGTTTGGTTTAGTCGATAATTTGACCAAATAGACATATGATAAGAAAGATGAGAAAATAAGATCTAAATGATGAGGCATGCATATTCTGTGACTGATTGAACAAATATTGTAGACAGAACATTCCCATTCCAATTCTTTCGACTCGATTAAAACTCTCAAATCCTCCTTGGGTCCTTTTTTCGATACCAATAAATGTTGACTTCAACAGTGGAAGGGTTTTACTGAGCACATTTTTGGTGCAATACCCTAATAGAGATCAGACAGTCGAACTCTTCTTGGGTAGTAGAGAATTTTACCATGCAAGAAGTCATCTCATCGGGTCGATTAAACCTTCTTAGGTGGATTCCTTCCTCCCTGGTCAGCCATCATCCTTAATCAGACTTTTTGCTTATATGTCGCCTCGCGGCAAAAAGGATTTCTTGCTAATTGTAGGCATGACAAGATTTAGAAGAAAAAAAAAAGTCAAATCGAATGAATATGTCAAATCACATTCACAATCAAGATCGCCATTAACACTTTCGAGTTTCTTTTCTAACCTTATTTAAGCTCGGCATCTCATTAATTCTTAACATAATATTTCTCTTACATGATTAACCCTATCCACCATTGTTATCATTATTAGTTTCGGTGAATAGTTTTCGCTTAGATATCTAATTCATATTTAAATGAGTCACGTTCAAATTTAAGGGCCAAATATAGAGTCATCACCATTGGTGCGATTCTCATGTGATTTTAGGAGGGTTAATTATAAATTACCTCACCTAGTTAACTACTTTTAGCATTTATATATTTATACTTTAAAAAATTACGTTGACATCCTTATAATTATGAAAGTGAAATATCTAAATCCATTTACCCTTATATCATCGATTTTACTAACAAAAATATGAAAACAAAAGATAAAAATATAATTTTAGTATTTCCATTGGTGATGACGAATAACGGTGTCGCTAAGGGCCATAAGTGACTGTTGTGGACGAGAAGAGTATCGACGAGATGTGAGTACCACTCAATATCTGCATTAATGATGATGTAGATATAGAGCGACACAACTTTTACATCTACGTCGGCGTTGATGCAGATGGTGGAGGCCATCATGGGGTTTACAACAAAGATAGTGGCTGTCTCACCGTTGACTTGTTGGGCGGATCGCTTGGCCCGAAGCTAGGGTCATCAAAGCTCCTATCGTTGCCCCCGTTGTTGTGTTAGTTCTGGCATAAGCATGAAAAATGGGAGATGGGGGGCTCACTGAGGAGGAGTTCTATTCATCATGATTATCATCAACTAGGAAGGGAAGCTTAAGAAGGTCGACAAGCAAGCAGTTGTTAAGCTCCTAGCGGACATATCCAACGATGATAGAAAAATATGAGTTTTGGAATTCAATGCTAAGTACGTCATCATACCCGTCATCGACGTAGTAGCCGAGCAGCTCTCATCTTTCACCATCGCTCGCCTCATCTACAATAGTCATCGACGGTCTCTAATGATATCGTCATCCATCATCACTAACTAAAATATTAAAATTATTTTTTTACACTTTATTTTTATATTTTTATTAATAAAATCGATGATATTATGATAAATAAATTTAAATATTTCACTCTCATAATTATATGGGTATCAATATAACTTTTAAAATGTAAAAACCGAAATATTAAATGTAACTAGTCCGATTTTGGGATATATTGATTCTTGAAACTCCAATTTGAAAAACTAAATTCGGAATATGAAAGTTTATTATCGTTAAGAATAGGTTCAAATAATTTTGTGTGATTCCCATCGAGTTACGTCTCCAAGATCGGTGGCACAGAAAGCTACACCGATGTGTCACTTTTGAGAAGTCCATCTTCCTCAAGCAAATGTATTCTATTGGGAGACAACACCGTAGCATCGACACGAAAGGGTTTATGGATGAGCTCCAACAAAAAGCTGAACCCCCAAAAGAAATGCCACGAAGCTATTGCCATCATCGTGCCAAAGAGACGATGGCTTTCCGACGAACTGAAGTCATGGAAAGGTGCCTCGGCCGACTAAGTCTTGCGTGGTTGCTTTAGGTAGAGGCTTTGATGGCTAAACTAAAATACACGCACGCGCTCTTTCTTTCTCGTTGCAATTATTCGGTCATAATTAGAAGTTAAAAGAAGCATTAGAAATTTATATTGGTTTTCACAATAAAAATACTACTTTGGAGCTTCAATTTGAAATTTATAAATTTGGCCTAAATCTTATTGTGATCCGACCTCATGAGTTCAAAATGTTTAATCATTCTAAATCTTTATTCTTTTTTGATGTAAAACTCCTTCAAGTTGTTGTGTAAAAATCCTCATCATTTTATTTTGATTTTGAATGGTGAGACATGAATTAATATATGCACGGATTTCTTTTATAAAGTATTTGCGTATCGGCTTAAATTAAATTTATGTACTTTTGAATCAAAATTTAGATAATTTCAGATATAAAAATAAGTTCTCGAGTTTTTTTTTTAATTTTGGGCATACAGATCTATTCCTAATGTAAAGAACTCGTGGTAATTATTTATATTTTTATGCTCTATTTATGGAAATATTTAATCATAGGAGTCTAAATTTAGTATCTTAAATCCTAAATTTACCAGCACTCGACTCGTTGTTATCTCCAAATCCATACTGATGATAAGAACACCAATTTTTATATAATAAATTTTTATATTACTTGAATGATTAATCGATTATTTTTAGGTTTTGACTCAGAATATATATATATATATATTATTCGATTTATACTATATCATTTTTTTATGTACTTTCGATCATTTGTTACGATCCTACCAAATAGGATAATTGATTAGGTTTATGAGACTAAATAAATTGGATGTCACATTATGCCCTCTAAATCTCCTTCCAAGAAGTATAAATCCCTCCTTCAAATCTCATTCTCTTTCTCACACTGCTGCTTCAGAGATGGATCAACCACCATGGCCAGTGCTCCAAACCAAGTCCAAGCCAAACTCCGGCAGCGGAACTCCCCTCAACCCAAAGAAGCTTCCCGTCTCCATTCTGCTCTTCTCCCTCCCCCTCCTCTACGTCTCTCTCCTCCGCATCCCTCCCTCCACCCTCGTCACCGACACCGCCTTCTGGTTCCTCCTCTCCAACTCCATCATCATCGTCGTGGCCGCCGATTCCGGCATGTTCTCCTCCTCGAGCACCGCCGGCAGCGACCTCTACGGCGAGTACATCAAGCTGAAGTCACCTCCATGGTTTGAAAGGGCTGCGGATGCGGGCGCCGTAGCTGAGGAGACCGAGGAGATCAGAACGGACTGCAGAGAGGAGGAGAGTGAGTATTCGAAGATGTCCGACGAAGAGCTCAACAGGAGAGTGGAAGAGTTCATTAGGAGATTTAATAGGGAGATGAGCCTTCAGGTTAGAGACGAATGAACGAGTAGCCACAGCTTTTTTCTCAGTCAACACAACCATTGACTACAACACCGAAGTCAACCCTGCTTCGAGTGTGTGTTCTACAGGAAAGTTAGTCCTGATGTAGTAGTAGTACTAAAGAATGGCCGTATCAATTGAAAGCAAGCCATTTATAGCTTTCTTCTCCAAGTCAAAAGCTCCTCTGTTCATCTTATGGAAGTTGGATATGCTTAGTAGGTTTCTTTGTGCTCTCTGTTTCTCCATCATAAAACATGTTTTAGGGTCTTTTGCTAAGTCATATGTTACAGTATGATATCAGTCTGGTATAGAATGGTGCATCACATTATAATGGATTTAACCTTTAGCTCAAGAAAAATTAAGTCATTATTTTTTCTCCTTGTTAATGCATCATGACCTTGGATGCAGCTTCTTAATAGCAACATCAAAATCTCTATCATAATTTGATGTTTCGGGTGTTGGATATATATCTGTTAGTACATAGTATATATCATTATACCAAAAATTACTCTTTTTAAGATTTAAATACATATGATTGAGTATATGTCATACTCCCTAATAAGATGCATATACCGATCCGAACGGAATGTAGATCATGTATTCATATAGGTTAATTTCAAATTTGGCTTTAATTATCACTTGTTGTTTCTCTAAAAATGAGATCGATATGTGACATATTTTATTATTGTAGGAGATAAAATACTTTGAACCAGCTAATACACACAGGAAGCTGACCTCCTCCCTTTCCTTTCCTCTCTGTTTTCTATTGTCTCCCTCTTCTTTTGGATTTCCTCACCTTTTTTTTGCAGTAAAACTTTTACAGCTTCTTTCTCTCTCTTATAACAGTAGGTCAAAAGAAGAGGAAGGGTGAGGAAATCAAAAAGGAGAGAAAGAGAGAATAAAAACAAGAGAACATATATCAGATTGATCTTAATAAAAGTTTACATGCTTGATGAATATGTATCAGCTTCCTCAACTTTCACTGCTTCTTTTGATCTCTCTCTTCTTTTGGATTTTCTCACCCTTGATATAAAAAGTTTGCCATGTAAAATCTTATTAAGATCAATTTGTAACATAATACATATATGTTCTCACCTAGCAATATGAGGAAAGCCAGGCAGTAGCATGAAATAAGATCAACTAGTGATTGTTGTGGATTTAGTTGTGAATTAAGCATTCCAACATGAACAAAGGAAACTAAATGAGAAAACCAAAGACTCAATGTCCTAAACATGTTCTCAATATAATCTTTTTGGAAGTCATTGTTTTTTTTTTCTCATATACATGGTCTTTAAATATATATATATATATATATATATATATATATATATATATATATATATATATATATATATATATATATATATATATATATATATATATATATATATATGCAGCCACCAGAAATATAATAATTGGCCATTCATGAACAATCATGGACAACAACACTTGCTCACCTCTAACCCACTCACATATCATGGCAAGGATATTTCTGAACATTAAATGCATGATAGATCATGCATTTATGTCACATAACAACAAGGACAATTCAGCATCTACAATACATGGTTCACATATATTTCTGTTATTTTTTCTCTTTTTAAAAAATAAATCTATTAAGACTTCATAGCTCCATCAAAAGACTTGTTTAAATCATTTTGGAGAGGTACATATAAATCTTGAAGGAAAAGATCCTTTCATAGAACAGCATATTTATCAGTTTTAGCTTTCCTAACAGTCCAATTTGCTGTCTGATTGCATTCTCCAAGATAATGTAAGATAGTAGAAGAACTGAGTGACATTAAAAGATGCTTAATATATGTAATAATATGCTCCTCAACCCATGATGGATGAAGTTAGCAAATCTGGTAATGTAGCTGGGCCTGTTTCAATCTATAGCTGAGTGAGAGACCTTTGAATTGATGCCAAACTGCAATCCCATCCTCACAGCAATTGCTTCACAGTGCAATGTTGATGGCAATCTAATTTCTCATTAAACATTTGTTGTGTGGTTGTGGTTCATGCAAATTGATGCCCCTCCTGCATTTGCTCAAAAAACAGCATCCACAAACATATATGACATGGACTATTCATGCTTTACAAAATTAGATGTGATGTGTTGAAATCAACTTAGCTTGTAGATAGCTACACTTGCTAAGAAATAGTTCTATCACCCAAATATGAGGACAATTCTTTAAAATAAATGCTTGTCAAAAATATACAACAAAGGATATTATCTTCTAATTATTTCTTTGAAGTCAATCCTTTTTTTTTTTTGTGGACTGCATTAATTATTATATTTCATGGAATATTTTTCTCATCGATTAAATGGAATGGAACAAACCAGTGAGTAGGCCCTTTCATTGGGAAAAATAACAATAAGATATACATCCAAAATTGTATATTATTAAGATCTTTTTGTGCTTACATGTACGAGTATAATGGCAACCATGCAACTCCAATGAAGTGACAGTCTTGGGAAATCCATAGCTGTCTCTCTCTCTCTCTCTCTCTCTCTCTCTCTCTCTCTCTCTCTCTCTCTCTCTCTCTCAAAGGTGCTGCTTCTCTCAAATAATAATCAAGGACTCGTGCACATTACGAAACATAAGGGTGACACTCGAGATTGTGATCCTTGATAGATACTCTATTTAGTCTTGGGCTATAATTTATTATCTATTAATATATATATATACTTGATTTATGTGAATTTTGTACTATGTAAGAGCAACACTCACTCATTATATCTGGGCTTGGTTGAAATTTAATGTGGATATCAGTGGATCTCTGATCACATAAATAATTACATGGACGGTGACAAATGATGGAAAGCAAGAGCTGACTTGTTCTTTTCAATAAAATAAACAAAACATCATAGATCAAGAAATAATTGAAATGTGAAGATTAGTCTCGAGTGAGAATTAAAAAGCACTAGATTCGATAGTGTAAGAAATGATTGGGTCGACCAAGAGTATGGCGTCTATCTATTGGGATAGGCACTTTATGAAGTGACATATGAATCCAAATCATCTAAATCTTATTTGAATCTCATCCATGAATACTATTTCCTTGCAACTCCTGCATCGAAGAAACTTTGTCGGACACATGTGATAGATACTACGTGTCCTAACACTACAGTCTTATAATATACCTCGGCTGATCTCGCAGCCCTTCACTGAACTCCAACTCATCATCTTAAATATTCCATCAAATCTTACCTCATCACCATATATTTGATTTAAAAATACCATGATGACCATAATCTTCATACCCTACATCTTATTATTTGATATAGGAAATATTCATTCTGATCCAAAGCTCGACATGTATCAGTCACATCATTAGAAAACATAAAGGATTTCACCTGACGACTCTACCATGCCAGCGAAACTTATTATTAACAAGATCGATCTCTTTCTAATTTCTCTTTCCACATTCCAAGAAGTTTGATTTAAGAGAGACTACATTGTATCAACAAAAAATATTTTTAATTTCTCTCTATATTTCTGATTTCGATAATCATATTTTAATCTCACATCATATAGAAAAAATATCTCGGGATCAAGAAGACGTGAGATGGGACTAAAGTTGCTTGTATCAAACCAAGTTAAGCTAACCTACTCAAACGATCATTGATTTTAAATAATAATAATAATAATAATAATAATAATAATAACAAATCCAATTGTATATAGCAAAGCGTCGCGCCGCCACCTGACGTACGTGATCGCACCGCTGCATGACAAGCCATGCAAACACGTAGCCCGCGTGTTTGCCACAGCATGTTGTGCAGTGCGTCAAATGCTCTCCACAAGAATATATATATATATATATATATATATATATATATATATATATATATATATATATATATATATATATATATATATATATATATATATATATATATATATCTCACCTGCAACCTCGTCAAAAGTGTTGCCGCTGCCGATGATGATGATGATGGTGTGGCCAAATGTAGTGTCTGATGGAAGCTACTTCCGTGGTGGGACATAATAGTCAAACAACCTCCTTGAGATTAAGTTTGTTGTGTCAAGTTCTTAGTAGCTGGTTTCAACACATGTGAAAATAAAAATAAGATAATTGAACTTGATTCTAAGTAGCTGGTTTCACCTAATGTTTACTAAGAAACACTCAATGATCTAAGCTTGATTAAGATTCAAATTACAAAAACAATCATTTTGTATGTGTCGAAGTTGATCTTTTTCCCTTTGAAATATGAAAAAGAAAACTTGTGTCACTTTCAAAAGGTACTTGCTTTTTTTTTTTTGACTTTTCACCTAACATTAATGAGCTTTACTCAAAAGTTGATTAAAGAAGTATTATTTAAAAAATAAACAATTATATATATATATATATATATAATTGCTATGCAAGAGTCAAGTCATCTTTCATTCGCCTATTCACCTATGTGTATACAAATTCAAAATAAAAAATATATAAACATTATTCTTTCT
This sequence comes from Musa beccarii, assembly GCA_024322285.1. Taxonomy (NCBI): domain Eukaryota; kingdom Viridiplantae; phylum Streptophyta; class Magnoliopsida; order Zingiberales; family Musaceae; genus Musa; species Musa beccarii. The sequence continues at coordinate 50,005,871 of CM044397.1, read as the reverse complement.
TTTCTCTTATGATAAAAAAGATTATTATAAACTTTCTTTCCTTTCTTCAAGGTATAAAAGTACATAGTAAATAAGAAATAAAAGAGGAACTATCCCCTTTCTTGAACTACATATTTCATTTTACTATCTTGAGCGTCGAAGGGATAAGTTAAAAAATATTCTCTAACCTTGATCTTTGTGCACGTATTACCTGAGGAGCATAATACTTCCATTTTAAAAGTATAATATTTTCACCTCGGATGCATAATATTTTCACCTCGAAGATACCTTAAATATTCCTGCATACATAGGTCTGGATTATGTCAGACTGATCAAAACATCAATGATATTTTTTATAAAATTTTTGCACGAGAAAATTATAAAAGCATGAGAAAATTGACTAGAGTTTTTGCATCTGGGCTCAACCCAGCCTTTTTGTGTGCTGGTCTGTCGTGAACGAAGTGCAAATGGGCCAACCCGTTGCAATCTTTTAATAGCTTCCCATGACGATATCTGCTTTCCCTATTTCTCCTCTTTGAGGTCGAGAGATGTATATGCCAAGCAGACTCCAGCCATCAAATAAGCTGACCTCAGCTCCGATGTCAATGCATGAAATGTTAGTAGACGAAGAGACTATTTTCGTGATGAGAATGTTAATCACTAGGATTTTTAAAAAAGAAAATTAAGGTTTTCGAGAGTGAATGATTTCTGGAAAAAGACTATTTTTTGTTCATTTCTATTTAAACATTTTTTTCATTTGAAATCCTTTTCGTATGCCTTTTGCACTTGATTATGAGATGTACAAGTGTAAGATTAAACAGTGAGAATAAACCAAAAAGATCATCATATATCTCTCATCTTTATTCTCTGTCTTCGTATCATTCACACACTATTTTTTTTTTTACATGTCTCTTCAAATGTGCATACATGCCAAAAAAAATCATATAATAAAAATTATAAATCTATTTTTTTTCTTTATATAGAATTAATAAAATAAATTATTTATGAATCATCTTTATTGAGGTATTTTATTAGTTAATGCACTATTACATAGTTGATAGATTGTCCATGAAAGCGCGTGATTAAGATAATGAATAGAAATGAAATGTTGTATGAATATTATCTTCTTCTTTTTTTGTTTTTTGTGGAAACAACTCATATCTAACTTTCTTTTCCCTTATCAGTACCATCGTCTTTTCCTTTTTCTCCGGGTCTTTTTCAAGTTCTCTGTTGCTCGCTTCACAAGTTAGGTTTCATTGATCCTACCACATGGGTTGGTCAACATAGATGTTTATGGATTTTATAAAGGACAAATGCATTCCTATTTGTATCTTGTATTCCTTGACAAGTCCATGTAGATGAAAAGAAATAAGGCACTGCATCCACATGAATGGAGTTGAGGCCACAAAAGCTTGGAGTCTCGTATTCCAATGCATGATGCCACATCATAGAAATGCATGACGCGCAAGTCTATGGATGACAGTGTCTTTCAAAAGTCGGGCCAACCTTTGTTGAGTGTTTTCAAAGGAGAAATAATGAGAGTTGAGCTGACTCAGCTGTTTCAAAGTTTGTCTCGTATATAAGAACAGATCGTTGTCGTTGATCACCCAATCGACGGTGCAGAAGCCGGCCTCGAGGAATTGCTGTGACGCATGCGATCACCGCACTCTCGAGAGAGTTATATTTTGTGCCACGCACTTAGGTTGCAATCTTTATTAGTTTCCCATGATTCTATCAGTTTTCTCCATTTCTTCTCCTGCTGTCGTCGAGAGATGTTTATGAAAAGCAGACTCAAGCCATCAAATAAGCTCCGATGCCAATGCATGAATTGTTAGTTTCATTATATATCCATAAGATTACTCAAATAGACGAAGAGACTATTTTGGTGATCAGAATGTTTATAACTAGGATTTGAAAAAAGAAAATTAAGTTTTTCGAGAGTGAATGATTTATGAAAAAAGATTACTTTTTGTTTATTTCTATCTGAAAAATTATTCTTTTTTCATTTCAAACCCTTTGGTACGCCTTTTGCACTTAATTATGGTACGTAGAAGTGTAAGAAAATCTTCGAAAAAACGGAAACAGTGAGATAAACCAAAAAACCATCATGTATCAGTCACACACTATTATATTTTTTTTATGTCTCTTCAAATGTGCATGCATGGCAAACAAAATAATCTAATAATAAAAATTATAAATCTATTTTTCTTTACATAGAATTAATAAAATAGATTATTTATAAATCATCGTTACTGAGATATTTTATTAGTTAATGCACTATTGCATAGTTGGTAGATCTTATGTCTGCGTGTCCGTGTGATTAAGATAATGAATAGAAATTAAATGTCGTATGCATATTATCTTCTTCTTTTTTTTGTGTGAAAACAACTCACATCTAACTTTCTTTTCCTTTATCAGTACAATCCTCTTCTTCTTTTTTTTTTTTTCCTTTTCTCCAAGTCTTTTTCGAGTTCTCCGTCTATCACACTTATTCATTGCATCACAAGTTAGGTTTTATTGATCCTTCCATATGGGTTGGCCATCCATCAACAAAGATATTTATGGATTTTATGAATGACACGCATTCCCATTTGTATAGTTTATTCCTAGACAAGTCCATGTGGCAGTGACATCTCTCTGTCGACTTCAGCATATCCTTCTCTCCACCGGAAAGGATCCTTTGTTTTCTTGGTGCTGAACTCTTCCCCCCGAAATGATTCTAGTCGTTGATATTTCGATCAACGTTAGAGATGACGGCCTCGATACCTGACGCAAGCCATGACTCGTTATCCTCCAGAAAACGAGTACTATTATCTAGTATTTGTTCCCTACGTACTGTTCTACCCACCCAGTCGTTGGACGAACGAAGACCAACAACTCGTCGGACCCACTTTCCGGCTCCAGCAGCGAGAAACAAGGGTCAGGTCATCATAATAAATTCGCCCGAGACTTCCAAAGCCAAGCGGTTACCTCACTGGCCGTGACCACATCGTAATATTCTGCTTCCTTGCTTCTATATATAGTGCCCCATCGACAGCCACTCTCGACATTGCCACCAAGAAGCCGGGGTAGAGAAGGGCGTTCGAGTGAGCGAGATCGAGCAATGGCGGATGTGGAGCCGATGGGAGTGGTGCTGTTGGACTTCTGGGTGAGCACGTTCGGGCAGCGGTGCCGGATCGCGCTTGTGGAGAAGGGGGTGGAGTACGAGTTCCGAGAGGAGAACCCGTGGGACAAGAGCCCGCTGCTGCTCAAGTCCAACCCCGTGTATAAGAAGATCCCTGTCCTCATCCACGACGGCAAGCCCGTGTGCGAATCCCTCGTCATCGTCCAATACATCGACGAGGCGTGGCCCGACTGCGCGCCGCTGCTGCCCGCCGACCCCTACGCACGCGCCCAGGCCCGCTTCTGGGCCGACTTCGTCGACAAGAAGGTGCGTCCTCCTTCCGCCGATGCCTCGCATATGTTCGACGCTAGTTCTCCCATTCGGATTGCCATATTTTTTAGCTAAGCATTCGAGCCTGGATCTTGGGACATACCGTCCGTGTTTTGTCCTCTTCTCCAATGATGGTGGGCGCCACCAGATAGTGTCCATTGAGGAGACAGGTAGGGAAGCGGATAAGAAACCAAGAGGTAGTTTTGTGTTTTTTTTTGTGTGGAAAGCACTTGCCATCTGTTGCACAGAACTCCGTCGCACAGAACAAAGTGTTGAAAATGCCGTCTACTAATTCTTCTTTAATGGTCAGAATCTACTTCCGGATTTATTTATTTTCTGGATATTTTTGTCCTCGGAAAACACGTTTAATTTTTGCGCGTTTGATAGAATCCGCATAATCTAATTTTTTTGATCGAGAAATAAATTCTGGATCATCTTTTCGTCTTGTCAGAATAATTGTGCAACACCTGTTGGTTCTCATCACTGTTTATTGTTTTCCTACATGGATCAGTTCCATGAATGCGGGATAAGGCTGTGGAAGCTCAAGGGCGAGGGACAGGCGGCGGCCAAGGAGGAGTTCATCGGGATCCTGAAGCTGCTGGAGGGCGAGCTGGGAGACAATAAGTACTTCGGCGGTGACGCCTTCGGCTTCGTCGACATCGCGCTCGTCCCCTTCGTGTCTAGGTTCGACACCTACGAGACCTGGGCCGGCTTCAGCATCGAGGAGGCGGCGCCCAAGGTGGTGGCGTGGGGCAAACGGTGCATGGAGCGGGAGAGCGTGGCCAACGCACTGTCCGACCCCCACAAGATCTACGAGACCGTGGGCGTCTTCAAGAAGAGATTTGGAATCGAGTAGTCTACACTACCAGTAGTGACTGCGTGTTGCATGGTGTTTGCATGCTCTGCGTCTGATTGCATTGTACTTGCTCTCTGTGTTACCTTCTTGAATAATCTACCTATCTTGGTGGTGTTATGTGGCACATGCAGCATAAATCGATAGATTGACATCATAGCTCTGAACGTGTTGAGTGTGGATCGATCTATAATGATATTGTACTTGGGGGATATTAATTATAAAAAAATTAGTTGTCATCGTTTTGAAGCAAGGTTCATCGTTGAATGTGATGTGCAGGCACATGGTCCTGAAAGAGATAGATGGAGTCACCTGTAAACCTAGTCGACGAAGAAGTTATAGAAGTGAGAAAAGTCTAAATTTTTTTAAAAAAAATTAAAGTAAACGACAGAACTACTTATGTCGATTTGGGATAGACAATATTATTTGAATCACAACCATGAATATTATTTCCTTATAACTCCTGCATTCAAAGAAACTTTGTCGGACACATGTGATAGATACTACGTGACCTAACACTACAGTCTTATAATATTACCTCGGCTGATCTCGCTGTCCGTCACTAAACTCCAACTTATCATCTTAAATATTCCATCAAATCTTACCTCATCACCATATATTTGATTTAAAAATGCCATGATGACCTTAATCTTCATACCCTACGTCTTATTATTTGATATAGGAAATATTCATTTTGATCTAAAGCTCGACATGTATCAGTCATATCATTAGAAAACATAAAGGATTTCAACCGACGATTCTACCATGCCAGCGAAACTTATTATTAGCGAGATCGACCTCTTTCTAATTTCTCTTTCCACATTCCAAGAAGTTTGATTTAAGAGAGACTACACTGTATCAACAAAAAATACTTTTAATTTCTCTCTATATTTCTAATTTCGGTAATCATATTTTAATCTCACATCATATAGAAAAAATATCTCGGGATCAAGAAGACGTGAGATGGGACTAAAGTTGCTTGTATCAAACCAAGTTAAGCTAACCTACTCAAAACGATCATTGATTTTAAATAATAATAATAATATAATAATATAATAATAACAACAAATCCAATTGTATATCGCGCCGCCACCGGACGTACGTGATCGCACCGCTGCATGACAAGCCATGCAAACACGTAGCCCGCGTGTTTGCCACAGCATGTTGTGTAGTGCGTCAAATGCTCTCCTCAAAGAATATATACATCTCACCTGCTACCTCGTCAAAAGTGTTGCCGCTGCCGATGATGATGATCGATCCCATTTAGGAGTGTGGCCAAATGTAGGTGTCTGACGGAAGCTACTTCCGTGGTGGCACATAATAGTCAAACAACCTGCTTGAGATTAAGTTTCAACACATGTGAAAATAAAAATAAGATAATTGAACTTGATTCTTAGTAGCTGGTTTCACCTAATGTTTACTAACACTCAACGATCTAAGCTTGATTAAGATTCAAATTACAAAAACAATCATTTTTTATGTGTCGAAGTTGATCTTTTTCCCTTTGAAATATGAAAACGAAAACTTGTGTCACTTTCAAAATGTACTTGTTTTTTTTTTTTTTGACTTTTCACCTAACATTAATGAGCTTTACTCAAAAGTTGATTAAAGAAGTATTATTTAAAAAAATAAAAAATTCAACTTAATTTACTTTCAAATGTACATCACACTTGTTATGATTTGAGAGCAAGTCTTTATATATATATATATATATATATATATATATATATATATATATATATATATATATATATATATATATAACTAATTGCTATGCAAGATTCAAGTCATCTTTTATTCGTCTATTCACCAATGTGAATACAAATTCAAAATAAAAAAATATAAATATTCTTTTCGTTCATTATGGTAAGAAAAACAATCACAAACTTTCTTTTCTCCTTTTATAATGAAGTAATCATAAACCTTATTCTTTTCTCTTATGACAAAAAAGATTATTACAAACTTTCTTCTCTTTATTCAAGGTATAAAAGCACATAGTAAATAAGAAATGAAAAAGGAACTATCCCCGTTCTTAAACTACTCAAGCTCATATTCAAAGATTTCATATTACTAACTTGAGTATCGAAGAGACTAGATTGAAAAACCTTCTCTAACCTTGATCTTCGTGCAGGTATTACCTTAGGAGCATAATATTTCCACTTTATGAGTATAATATTTCGACCTCGGATGCACAATACTTTCACATCCAAGATACCTTAAATATTCCTGCAAACATAGATCAAAACATCAACAATATTTTTCCTAGAGTTTTTGCATCTGGGCTCAACCCAGCCTTTTTATGTGCTGGTCTGTCGTGAACGAAGTGGAAATGGGCCAACCCGTTGCAATCTTTTAATAGCTTCCCATGACGATATCTGCTTTCCCTATTTCTCCTCCTTGAGGTCGAGAGGTATATGCCAAGCAGACTCCAGCCATCAAATAAGCTGACCTCAGCTCCGATGCCAATGCATGAAATGTTAGTTTCATTATGTATCCATAAGATTGTTTCAATAGACGAAGAGACTATTTTCGTGATGAGAATGTTAATCACTGGGATTTTTAAAAAGGAAATTAAGGTTTTCGAGAGTGAATAATTTCTGGAAAAAGACTACTTTTTTGTTCATTTCTATTTAAACTTTTTTTCATTTGAAACCCTTTTCGTATGCCTTTTGCACTAGATTATGAGATGTACAAGAGAAAGATTAAACAGTGAGAATAAACCAAAAAAATCATCATATATCTCTCATCTTTATTCTCTGTCTTCGTATCATTCACACACTATTTTTTTTTTTTTACATGTCTCGTCAAATGTGCATACATGCCCAAAAAAATAATCATATAATAAAAAATATAAATCTATTTTTTTCTTTATATAGAATTAATAAAATAAATTATTTATGAATCATCTTTATTGAGGTATTTTGCGACTATCGATGTAGTTAAGATAATGCATCGCGCTGGCGGATTGAGTGCGGGGAGGAGAACGTCCTGGCTGACAAGAACATGCCGCTCGAGTCCAACCCCGTGAATGTCCCCGTCTTCATCCACGATTGTCCATGAAAGCGTCCAGTACATCCACGAGATAACCCATACGCCCGCGCGCAGAAATGAAATGTTGTATGCATATTATCTTCTTTTTTTTTTGTTTTTTTGTGGAAACAACTCATATCTAACTTTCTTTTCCCTTATCAGTACCATCGTCTTTTTTTTTTTTTTCTCCGGGTCTTTTTCAAGTTCTCTGTTGCTTGCATCACAAGTTAGGTTTCATTGACCATTTACTAAATCTTCTTTAACGGTCAGAATCCATTCCAGATGGATTTTATAAAGGACAAATGCATTCCTATTTGCATAGTGTATTCCTTGACAAGTCCATGTAGATGAAAAGAAATAAGGCACTGCATCCACATGAATGGAGTTGAGGCCACAAAAGCTTGGAGTCTTAAAGATATTTTTGTGGTGTGACAATGGCCTCTGCTACCATGCCATTGATCCTACGTATGAGCTTCTTTCTTCTTGGGCTCTTGGAATTTTGTTCAGTCGAAGGGATCGGTGAGTCCTCCAAGAAACTTTTGGGGAGAGAGATGACGATCCTCTTCTCATGCGGTGACAATTCTTTGTCCACTTCGGCACAACCTTCTCCCCACCGGAAAAGAACCTTTAACTTTCTTGGTGCTGAACTCTTCCCTCCGAAATGACCCTAGTCGTTGATCGTCCGATCAACGGTGCAGATGACGTCCTCGGTTCTTGACTCAAACCACGACTCGTTTCCTTCGACCGAATCCACAGGAGAGCAATACTCCGTTCCACCTTTGGCGCCGTACCCACAAATCTACCCACGCGTGTGGGACCCACCCTCTGGCACCAACAACGAGAAAGACGGGTGACGTCATCATAAGCCGTCACCTCGCTGTCGGTGACCACATCGTCATCTTCTGCTTCCTTGCTTCTCTATTTAGGGCCCCCATGCACGTGCACCACCGACGTTGCCACCAACTAGCAAAGTGAGAGAAGGGCATTTGAGTGAGCGAGATCGACCAGTGGGGGAGGTAGACACGAAGGGGGTGCTGCTGCCGGACTTTTGGGTGAGCGCGTTCGGGCAGAGGTGCCGGATCGCGCTGGCGGAGAAGAGGGTGGAGTATGAGTGCGGGGAGGAGAACGTCCTGGCTGACAAGAACCCGCTGCCGCTCGAGTCCAACCCCGTGTACAAGAATGTCCCCGTCTTCATCCACGACGGCAATCCCGTGTGCGAGTCCCTCATAATCGTCCAGTACATCCACGAGGCGTGGCCCCACCGCGCACCGCTTCTGGCCGCCGACCCATACGCCCGCGCGCAGGCCCGCTTCTGGGCCGACTTCATTGACAAGAAGGTGCGTCCTCCTTACGCCGCCGCCTCCCATGTGTTCGACTCTTGTTCTTCTCTTCGGATTCATGATTTCTTCTTTTTTTTTTTTTGGCAAAGGATTCGGCCGGAACCCTGTGAAACGGCCTTTTTTTAATTTTTGTTTTGTGATGACAGTGGGCGCCACTAGATGGCGTCCATCGATGAGGCAGGTACACGAGCGGGTAACGAACCAAGAGATAGTTTTTCTTTTTTTTTGTGTCGAAGAGAGTTGCCGGCCTCCGTTGCACAGAACAAATGGTGGAGAATGCCATTTACTAATTCTTCTTTAACGGTCAGAATCCACTTCCAGATATATTTATTTTCTGGATAATTTTATCATAGGAAAGCACTCTTAATTGTTGCGCGTTTGATAGAATCTGCATAATCTAATTTTTTTGATCGATAAACACATTATAGATTCTTCTGCTCACTGTTTGAACGATCTGCTCGTCTTGTCAGAACAATTGTGCAGCACCTGTTTGTTCTCAGCGCTCTTTAATGTTGTCCTTCATGTATCAGTTCTATGAATGCGGGACAAGGCTGTGGAAGCTCAAGGGTGAGGGACAGGCCGCGGCCAAGAAGGCGTTCATCAGGATCATGATGCGGCTGGAGGGCGAGCTGGGAGACAAGTTCTTCGGCGGCGACGCCTTCGGCTTCGTCGACATCGCGCTCGTCCCCTTCCTGTCCTGGTTCTACACCCACGAGACCTGTACCGGCTTCAGCATAGAGGAGGTAGCGCCCAAGCTGGTGGCGTGGGGCAAGCGGTGCATGGAAAGGGGTGGCCAAGGCAGTGTCCGACCCCCACAAGGTCAACGAGTTCGCGGGCGTCCTCAACAAGAGATTCGGAGTCGAGTAGTCTACAATGGTAGCAGTGACCGTGTATTGATTGCCTGCTTTGTTGCAGCTGCTTTGCGTGTCTGAGGGCATTGTAGTTGCCCTCCCTGTTATCCTCTTGAATAATATACCTTCCTTGGTTGTGTTGTGTGCCACATGCAGCTTCATCTCATTGGAAAATAGGTATCTCTCTCTCTCTCTCTCTCTCTCTCTCTCTCTCTCTCTCTCTCTCTCTCTCTCTCTCTCTCTACTAGCTTGTGCTTCTTTAGAAAGAATAAAGATCACTTGTGTTCTACCATTAGCTTACATGACTCTTCCCATCCAAGAGGGGCTCGAGTTACGTGGAAATGTCATTGCATTATCGTTAATTTATCTACAAAAGGCAATTTATTTCAATGCATGATGCCACATCATATAAATGCATGACGCCCAAGTCTATGGATGACAGTGTCTTTGACAAGTTGGGCCAACCTTTGTTGAGTTTATTCAAAGAAGAAGAAATAATGAGAGTTGAACTGACTCAGTCAGCCTTTGCAAAGTTTGTCTCGTATATAAGAACAGATCGTTGTCGTTGATCACCCAATCGACGGTGTAGAAGCCGGCCTCGAGGAATTGCCATGACGCATGCGATCACCGCACTCTCGAGAGAGTTATATTTTGTGCCACGCACCTAAGTCATACCCACAGAGCAACCCCTCATCTCGTTAGAGGAACGAGTCGCACCCACCGAGACTAACCAATCACGAGAACGATGGGTGACCTACTGGTACATTCACCGCGATCATGTAAAAACACAAGCAAGAAAAAAATCGCGGTGGTAGCGGTCACCTTACGACGCCGCCCACGTTGTCATCTTCTGCTTCACAGCCCCTCCCTCCATTTAGGAGTGAGAGAGCGGAGAGAGAGAGACAGAGACGGAGAGACAAAAGTAAGCGATGAAGCCGGTTGTGCTGCTGGGCTTCTGGGGGAGCCCGTTCGGGCAGCGGTGCAAGATCGCGCTGGCGGAGAAGGGAGTGGAGTACGAGTACAGGGAGGAGAACATCTGGGGAAACAAGAGCCCGCTGCTGCTCGAGTCCAACCCCGTGTACAAGAAGATCCCCGTCCTCATCCACGACGGCAAGCCTGTGTGCGAGTCCCGCATCATCATCCAGTACATCGACGAGGTGTGGTCCCACCGCGCACCGCTGCTTCCCGCCGACCCCTACGCCCGCGCCCAGGCCCGCTTCTGGGCCGACTTCGTCGACAAGAAGGTGCGTCCTCCTTACGCCGATGCGTCTCATGAGTTCGACTCTTCTCCTCTTCGGATTACCACTGTGTTTGATAGAATCGATTTCCCGATATATTTATTTTCTGGATAATTTTGTCCTACGAAAGCACGTTAAATTTTTGTGCGTTTGATAGAATCCGCGGAATCTTTTTTGTTTTTATCGATAAACAAATTCTAGATTCTTTTGCTCACTGTTTGATCTGCTCGTCCTGTAAGAATAATTGTGAAGAAACTGTTTGTTCTCAGCACCCTTTAACGTTAGGCTTCGTGTATCAGTTCCATGATTGCGGGACCAGGCTGTGGCAGCTCAATGGAGACGCCCAGGCGGCGGCCAAGAAGGAGCTCATTGAGAACCTGGAGCTGCTGGAGGGCGAGCTGGGGGACAAGAAGTACTTCGGCGGTGACGCCTTCGGCTTCGTCGACATCGCGCTCGTCCCCTTCGTGTCTTGGTTCTACACCTTCGAGAACTGCGGCGGCTTCAGCATCGAGGAGGCGGCGCCCAAGGTGGTGGCGTGGGGCAAACGGTGCATGGAGCGGGAGAGCGTGGCCAATGCACTGTCCGACCCCCACAAGATCTACGAGACCGTGGGCGTCTTCAAGAAGACATTTGGAATCGAGTAGTCTACACTAGCAGTAGTGACTGCGTGTTGCATGGTGTTTGCATGCTCTGGCGTCTGATGGCATTGTACTTGCTCTCTATGTTACCTTCTTGAATAATCTTCCTATCTTGGTGGTGTTACGTGGCACATGCAGCATAAATCGATAGATTGACATCATAGCTCCGAACGTGTTGAGTGTGGATTGATCTATAATCATATTGTACTTGAGGGATATTAATTATCAAAAAATTAGTTATCATCGTTTTGAAGCAAGGTTCATCGTTGTGATGTGCAGGCACATGATAGACGAAAAAGTTATATGAGTGAGATCATTAGTGGAAAGTCTAAATTTTTAAAAAATATTAAAGTAAACGATATTGACAAAAATACTTATGTCGATTTGGGATAGACAATATTATTTGAATCACAACCATGAATATTATTTCCTTACAACTCCTACGTTGAAGAAACTTTGTCGATACTAAATGACCTAACACTACAGTCTTATAATATACCGTGGCTGATCTCGTTGTCCGTCACTAAACTCCAACTTATCATCTTAAATATTCCATCAAATCTTACCTCATCACCATATATTTGATTTAAAAATGCCATGATGACCTTAATCTTCATACACTACGACTTATTATTTGATATAGGAAATATTCATTTTGATCCAAAGCTCGACATGTATCAGTCACATCATTAGAAAACGATAAAGGATTTCACCATACGACTCTACCATGCCAGCGAAACTTATTATTAACGAGATCGACCTCTTTCTAATTTCTCTTTCCACATTCCAAGAAGTTTGATTAAAGAGAGACTACATTGTATCAGCAAAAAATATTTTTAATTTCTCTCTATATTTCTAATTTCGATAATCATATTTTAATCTCACATCATATAGAAAAAATACCTCGGGATCAAGAGGACGTGAGATGGGACTAAAGTGAGATGGGACTACAAGAAATTCTGAAGACTTAAGAGATATAGAGCCCAAGAATAAAAAATCTCACTTATATAAATATTCTCTCATCAAAATCATTTATGGTATAAGAACTCTCTCATTTCTTATACTACTCGAGTTTATATTCAAAATATCTTATTAGTAACTTGAGCTTATGAGCATAATATTTTTATATTAAGAGCATGTCGAATTAACAAAGACATTAATGAAATATATATATATATATATATATATATATATATATATATGAGAAAATTGAATATATTTTTGCAGCTTTTTTCTTGCCGCTCTGTCATGAACGAAGTAAAAATGGGCAAACCCGTTGCATTCTTTTATTAGTTTCCCATGATTCTATCAGTTTTCTCCATTTCTTCTCCTGCTGTCGTCGAGAGCTGTTTATGAAAAGCGGACTCAAGCCATCAATTAAGCTTACATAAGCTCCGATGCCAATGCATGAATTGTTAGTTTCATTATATATCCATAAGATTACTCAAATAGACGAAGAGCTCTTTTGGTGATCAGAATGTTTATAACTAGGATTTGAAAAAAGAAAATTAAGTTTTTCGAGAGTGAATGATTTATGAAAAAAGATTACTTTTTGTTTATTTCTATCTGAAAAATTATTCTTTTTTTCATTTCAAACCCTTTGGTACGCCTTTTGCACTTAATTATGGTACGTAGAAGTGTAAGAAAATCTTCGAAAAAACGGAAACAGTGAGATAAACCAAAAAACCATCATGCATCTCTCATCTTTATTCTCTGTCTTCGTTTCAGTCACACACTATTATTTTTTTTTTATGTCTCTTCAGATGTGCATGCATGGCAAACAAAATAATCTAATAATAAAAATCATAAATCTATTTTTCTTTACATAGAATTAATAAAATAAATTATTTATAAATCATCTTTACTGAGATATTTTATTAGTTAATGCACTATTGCATGGTTGGTAGATCTTATGTCTGCTTGTCCGTGTGATTAAGATAATGAATAGAAATTAAATGTCGTATGCATATTATCTTCTTCTTCTTTTTTTTTTTGTGAAAACAACTCACATCTAACTTTCTTTTCCTTTATCAGTACAATCCTCTTTTTTTTTTTTTCTTTTCTCCCAGTCATTTTCGAGTTCTCCGTCTATCACACTTATTCCTTGCATCACAAGTTAGGTTTTATTGATCCTACCACATGGGTTGGCGTAGATATTTATGGATTTTATAAATGACACGCATTCCCATTGGTATAGTTTATTCATAGACAAGTCCATGTAGCAGTGACATCTCTTTGTCGACTTCAGCGTATCCTTCTCTCCACCGGCAAGGAACCTTTGTTTTCTTGGTGCTGAACTCTTCCCTCCGAAATGATCCTAGTCGTTGATCTTCCGATCGACGGCGCAGATGACGGCCTCGATTCTTGAACCAAGCCATTTCTCGTTTACCACGACGGAACCCTCAGGAGAGCAATACTTTTTTCCGCCTCTGGGATCGTGCCCGTCAATCTACCGACTCGGCCATTAGATTAACGAAGACGAAACGCGTGTGGGACCCACTCTCTGCCTGCAACGGCGAGAAAGACGGGTGAGGAATTATAAATTCGCGGCGGTCCTTACGGTGTGAACACGCAGGCAAAGAATAGCGTCGATGGTTCCGTTAGCCGTCAGCTCAGTGACAGTGACCACATCGTTATCCTCTGCTTCCTTGCGTCTCTAGTTAGGGCGCCCATAGAGGTCCACTCGACGTTGCTACCAACTAGAATAGTGGGAGAAGGGCATTTGAGTGAGCGAGATCGAGCGATGGGTGACGTAGACACGAAGGCGGTGGTGTTGCTGGACTTCTGGGTGAGCCCGTTCGGGCAGCGGTGCCGGATCGCGCTGGCGGAGAAGGGGGTGGAGTACGAGTACAGGGAGGAGAACGTCGTGGGGCACAAGAGCTCGCTGCTGCTCGAGTCCAACCCCGTGTACAAGAAGGTCCCCGTCCTCATCCACGACGGCAAGCCCTTGTGCGAGTCCCTCATAATCGTCCAGTACATCGACGAGGTGTGGCCCCACCGCGCACCGCTGCTGCCCGGCGACCCATACGCCCGCGCCCAGGCCCGCTTCTGGGCGGACTTCATCGACAAGAAGGTACGTCCTCCTTGCGCCGATGCCTCCCATGTGTTCGACTCTTGTTCTTCCCTTCGGATTACCTTTTTTTTTTTCGGCAAAGGATTCGAGTCGGAACCTTGTTGAAAGAAATAGATTTATCTAGATAAAGAGATTATAAAATATGATAGTTATATTATTATTGTTAATTAATAATAAAATATAAAATATTTATCTAAATTATTTTAAGAGAATCATGATAGTATGTTATCATAATTTTTATTATTTAAAATTATTGTGATATATTATCAAAATATTAAAATAATCATGATAATTTTATGATGCTTTATTTTTCTCAATAACATCTATTTTAATATGCACCTATTGGTTCTCAGCACTCTTTAATGTTTTACTTCGTGTATCAGATCTATGAATGCGGGACAAGGCTGTGGAAGCTCAAGGGCGAGGGACATGCGGCGGCCAAGGAGGAGTTTATCGGGATCCTGAAGCTGCTGGAGGGCGAGCTGGGAGACAAGAAGTACTTCGCCGGCGACGCCTTCGGCTTCGTCGACGTCGCGCTCGTCCCCTTCGTGTCCTGGTTCTACAGCTACGAGACCTGTGCCGGCTTCAGCATAGAGGAGTTTGCGCCCAAGCTGGTGGCGTGGGGCAAGAGGTGCATGGAGCGGGAGAGCGTGGCCAAGACACTGTCCGACCCCCACAAGGTCTACGAGTTCGTGGGCGTCCTCAAGAAGATATATGGAGTCGAGTAGTCTAACACAGTAGTGGTGATTGTGTGTTGCCTGCTTTGTTGCCCTCTGTGTTATCTTCTTGAATAAGATCACTTTCTTGATGGTGTTATGTGGCAGATGCAGCAAAGCATCATCTCATTAGAAAATAGGCAATAATCTCTCTCTCTCTCTCTCTCTCTCTCTCTCTCTCTCTCTCTCTCTCTCTCTCTCTCTCTCCTCTCCCTGTTTTCCATTTGAACATAAATATTCATTTCTTTCTCTCTTTTTTAGTCTTCCTCCTCGTCCTCCTAGTTCTCGCCTTCGAGAAACATGAGGGGCAAAGAGCATTGTCGGTGATGAATTACGACGATAATAGCATTGACAAGGAGCAGGATAAAATAAAAGATTAGGGGAAAAAAATTAATAGTACTTGTTTGTAAATAATAAATAAATATTTTTATTATTTTTTAAGGAGTTGTCAACAATTTGTTGTGAATAATAAACAGGAGCTTATGAATAGTAAACTTCAAAACCAATAGTAAAATTTTTACTATAATGCTCGTGAATTAAACATGAATAATTTAAAACAGTGACCATAAGACAGTCTTATGTGCTATCCATGTAACTCCAATTACACTTGCTGCAACAAGTTCACAGAATGGAGTTGACAAGTTCCGTAACAGTACGTGGTTGGAGTTGACAACTCCAATCACATTTTATAGTATGGCCCTAAATCCTGCCGTTGGTGTGTACAAGTCAAAATAATATATTAATTATTTCTTAATGTCCAAGCAAGAATTTAAAATTTAAAGGGGAATGGAGCTGATTCACCAGTTCTTAATGGCTTCTTAATATCAAGAAAATTTATGTTATTTATCTGAAAAGTATATTATGTATACATATATATTGTCTTCAATAAAAAATCATGTACAGAAAAAAGCGGACTCGGACCTGAGAAACAGATCCGATAGTCCAACCGGTTCAGCGCCGCTCCACGTCCCTTCGAAATGATTCTAGTCGTTGATATTTCGATCAACGGTATAGATGACGGCCTCGATACCTGACACAAGCCATGGCTCGTTGTCCTCCAGAGAACGACTACTATTATCCAGTATTGGTACTCTACCTAAATTTCCACCCACCCAGTCGTTGGAGGAATGAAGACCAAAAACTTGTGGGGCCCGCTCTCTGGCTTCAACAGCGAGAAACATGGGTGAGTGCATCATAATAAATTCACCCCGAGACTCCCAAAAAGCCACGTACGAAATAAATCGTGTCTTTGGTCACGTAAGCGGTTACCTCACGGGCACCGACCACATCGTAATCTTCTGCTGCCTTGCTTCTATATGTAGCCGGGGTAGAGAAGGGCGTTCGAGTGAGCGAGATCGAGCAATGGCGGATGTGGAGCCGAAGGGAGTGGTGCTGTTGGACTTATGGGTGAGCACGATCGGGCAGCGGTGCCGGATCGCGCTGGTGGAGAAGGGGGTGGAGTACGTGTTCCGGGAGGAGAACCCGTGGGACAAGAGCCCGCTGCTGCTCAAGTCCAACCCCGTGTATAAGAAGATCCCTGTCCTCATCCACGACGGCAAGCCCGTGTGCGAATCCCTCATCATCGTCCAATACATCGACGAGGCGTGGCCCGACTGCGCGCCGCTCCTGCCCGCCGACCCCTACGCACGTGCCCAGGCCCGCTTCTGGGCCGACTTCATCGACAAGAAGGTGCGTCCTCCTTCCGCCGATGCCTCGCATGTGTTCGACGCTAGTTCTCCCATTCGGATTGCCATATTTTTTAGCTAAGCATTCGAGCCTGGATCTTGGGACATACCGTCCGTGTTTTGTCCTCTTCTCCAATGATGGTGGGCGCCACCAGATAGTGTCCATTGAGGAGACAGGTAGGGAAGCGGGTAAGGAACCAAGAGGTAGTTTTGTGTTTTTTTTGTGTGGAATGCACTAGCCATCTGTTGCACAGAACTCCGTCGCACAGAACAAAGTGTTGAAAATGCCTTCGACTAATTCTTCTTTAATGGTCAGAATCTACTTCCGGATTTATTTATTTTCTGGATATTTTTGTCCTCGGAAAACACCTAACTTTTGCGCGTTTGATAGAATCCGCATAATCTAATTTTTTTGATCGAGAAATAAATTCTGGATCATCTTTTCGTCTTGTCAGAATAATTGTGCAACACCTGTTTGTTCTCATCACTGTTTATTGTTTTCGTACATGGATCAGTTCCATGAATGCGGGATAAGGCTGTGGAAGCTCAAGGGCGAGGGACAGGCGGCGGCCAAGAAGGAGTTCATCGGGATCCTGAAGCTGCTGGAGGGCGAGCTGGGAGACAATAAGTACTTCGGCGGTGACGCCTTCGGCTTCGTCGACATCGCGCTCGTCGCCTTCGTGTCTTGGTTCGACACCTACGAGACCTGGGCCGGCTTCAGCATCGAGGAGGCAGCGCCCAAGGTGGTGGCGTGGGGCAAACGGTGCATGGAGCGGGAGAGCGTGGCCAACGCACTGTCCGACCCCCACAAGATCTACGAGACCGTGGGCGTCTTCAAGAAGAGATTTGGAATCGAGTAGTCTACACTAGCAGTAGTGACTGCGTGTTGCATGGTGTTTGCATGCTCTGCGTCTGATGGCATTGTACTTGCTCTCTATGTTACCTTCTTGAATAATCTTCCTATCTTGGTGGTGTTACGTGGCACATGCAGCATAAATCGATAGATTGACATCATAGCTCTAAACGTGTTGAGTGTCGATCGATCTATAATCATATTATACGTTGGGGGATATTAATTATCAAAAAATTAGTTATCATCGTTTTGAAGCAAGGTTCATCGTTGAATGTGATGTGCAGTCACATGATCCTGAAAGAGATAGATGGAGTCATCAGTAAACCTAGTCGATGAAAAAGTTATAGGAGTGACATCATGAAAGTCTAAATTTTTAAAAAATATTAAAGTAAACGATATTGACAGAACTATTTATGTCGATTTGGGATAGACAATATTATTTGAATCACAACCATGAATATTATTTACTTACAACTCCTGCATTCAAGGAACTTTGTCGGACACATGTGATAGATACTACGTGACCTAACACTACAGTCTTATAATATACCTCGGCTGATCTCGCTGTAAGTCACTAAACTCCAACTCATCATCTTAAATATTCCATCAAATCTTACCTCATCACCATATATTTGATTTAAAAATACCATGATGGCCTTAATCTTGATACCCTACGTCTTATTATTTGATATAGGAAATATTTATTTTGATCCAAAACTCGACATGTATCAGTCACATCATTAGAAAACGATAAAGGATTTCACCTGGCGACTCTACCATGCCAGCGAAACTTATTATTAACGAGATCGACCTCTTTCTAATTTCTCTTTCCACAGCCCAACAAGTTTGATTTAAGAGAGACTACATTGTATCAACAAAAAAAAAATTAATTTCTCTCTATATTTCTAATTTCGGTAATCATATTTTAATCTCACATCGTATAGAAAAAATACCTCGAAATCAAGACGACGTGAGATGGGACTAAAGTTGCTTGTATCAAATCAAGTTAAGCTAACCTACTCAAAACGATCATTGATATTGGATCATATTATTATTATTGTTGTTATTGTTGTTGTTATATTACTATTTCGATAGCCGCTTGAGAGATGTAAAGAAGACAAATGGAGAGGTACCGTAGCAGACTATCCGACACCAAACAAAGCCAATTGTATATAGCAAAGCGTAGCACTGCCACCTGTTGTACGTGATCACACCGCTGAATGATAAGCCATGCAAACACGTAGCCTGCGTATTTGCCACAGCATCTTGGGTAGTGCGTTAAATGCTCTCCACAATAATATATATTGGAAGAAAATACTAGAACAAAATGTATTTCTAAATCATAATAATAGAAATATAAGGAAACTAATATATAAACGAAAATTACATACCTTCAGTCATTATTATTGAGAATTTTTGTAATAATTTTTTTAATATTTTGATATTTTTCGATTTAGAAATCTCATATTAGATGGTATAAGAAATCTTGAAGACTTAAGAGATATAGACTCTAGGAATAAAAAATCTCACTTATATAAATGTTATCCCATCAAAATCATTTGTGGTATAAGAACACTTTCATTTCTTATACTACTCGAGTTTACATTCAAAATATCATACTAGTAACTTGAGCGTTGGAGAGATTGAGTCGAGAAACCTCCATTGATTCTGATCTTTATGCGAATAACATATTATAAGTATAATATTTTTATATTAGGAGCATAATATTTTCATCTCGAAGATGTTTTGAATATTCGTATATATATAAGTTTAGATCATGTTGAAGTAACCAAGATATTAATGATATATATATATATATATATATATATATATATATATATATATATATATATATATATATATATATGAGAAAATTGAATATATTTTTGCAGCTTTTTTGCTTGCCGCTCTGTCATGAACGAAGTAAAAATGGGCAAACCCGTTGCAATCTTTTATTAGTTTACCATGATTCGTTTATGCCAAGCAGACTCAAGCCATCAAATAAGCTTACATCAGCTACGATGCCAATGCATGAAATGTTAGTTTGATTATATATCCATAAGCTTACTAAAATAGACGAAGAGACTGTTTTGGTGATCAGAATGTTTATAACTAGGATTTGAAAAAAGAAAATTAAGTTTTTCGAGAGTGAATGATTTATGAAAAAAAGATTACTTTTTGTTTATTTCTATCTGAAAAATTATTCTTTTTTCATTTCAAACCCTTTGGTACGCCTTTTGCACTTAATTATGGTACGTAGAAGTGTAAGAAAATCTTCAAAAAAAGGGAAACAGTGAGATAAGCCAAAAAACCATCATGTATCGCTCATCTTTATTCTCTTCAAATGTACATGCATGGCAAACAAAATAATCTAATAATAAAAATTATAAATCTATTTTTCTTTACATAGAATTAAAAAAATAGATTATTTATAAATAATCTTTACTGAAATATTTTATTAGTTAATGCACTATTGCATAGTTGGTAGATCTTATGTCTGCTTGTCCGTGTGATTAAGATAATGAATAGAAATTAAATTTCGTATGCATATTATTATTATTATTATTTTTTTTGTGAAAACAACTCACATCTAACTTTCTTTTCCTTTATCAGTACAATCCTCTATATTTTTTTTTCTTTTCTCCCAGTCATTTTCGAGTTCTCCGTCTATCACACTTATTCCTTGCATCACAAGTTAGGTTTTATTGATCCTACCATATGGGTTGGCCATCCATCAACAAAGAAACCATGTAGATATTTATGGATTTTATAAATGACACGCATTCCCATTTGTATAGTTTATTCCTAGACAAGTCCATGTAGCACGTGACATCTCTTTGTCGACTTCAGCATATCCTTCTCTCCACCGGAAAGTACCCTGTGTTTTCTTGGTGCTGAACTCTTCCCTCCGAAATGATCCTACTCGTTGATCTTCCGATCGACGGCGCAGATGACGGCCTCGATTCTTGACGCATGCCATGGCTCGTTTCCCTCGACCGAATCCGCAGGCGAGCAATACTTTTTTTCCGCCTCTCGGATCGTGCCCGGCAAGCTACCGACTCGGTCATTAGATTAACGAAGACGAAACGCGTGTGGGACCCACTCTCTGCCTGCGACAGCGAGAAAGACGGGTGAGTGAATTATAAATTCGCGGCGGTCCTTACGGTGTGACACGCAGGCCAAGAAAAGCGTCGATGGTTACGTTAGCCGTCAGCTCACTTGACGGTGACCACATCGGTCTCCTCTGCTTCCTTGCGTCTCTATTTAGGGCGCCCATACAGGTCCACCCGACGTTGCTACCAACTAGCAAAGTGAGAGAAGGGCATTTGAGTGAGCGAGATCGAGCGATGGGTGACGTAGACACGAGGGGGGTCGTGCTGCTGGACTTCTGGGTGAGCCCGTTCGGGCAGCGGTGCCGGATCGCGCTGGCGGAGAAGGGGGTGGAGTACGAGTACCGGGAGGAGAACCTGGGGGACAAGAGCCCGCTGCTGCTCAAGTCCAACCCAGTGCATAAGAAGATCCCTGTCCTCATCCACGACGGCAAGCCCGTGTGCGAGTCCCTCGTCATCGTCCAATACATCGACGAGGTGTGGACCGACTGCGCGCAGCTGCTGCCCGCCGAACCCTACGCCCGCGCGCAGGCCCGCTTCTGGGCCGACTTCATCGACAAGAAGGTACGTCCTCCTTACGCCGATGCCTCCCATGTGTTCGACTCTTGTTCTTCCCTTCGGATTACCATGTTTTTTTTTTTTGTGTGTGTTTTTTTTGGGCATAGGATTCGAGTCGGAACCTTGTTGAAAGAAATAGATTTATATCGATAAAGATATTATGAAATATGATAGTTATAATATTTTTTAATTAATAACAAAGTATACAATATTTATCTAAATTATTTTAAGAGAATCATGATAGTATGTTATCATAATTTTTATTATTTCAAATTAATGTGATATATTATCAAAATATTAAAATAATCATGATGATTTATTTTTCTCAATGATATCTATTTTAATATGCACCTATTGGTTCTCAGCACTCTTTAATGTTTTACTTCGTGTATCAGATCTATGAATGCGGGACAAGGCTGTGGAAGCTGAAGGGTGAGGGACATGCGGCGGCCAAGGAGGAGTTTATGGGGATCCTGAAGCTGCTGGAGGGCGAGCTGGGAGACAAGAAGTACTTCGCCGGCGACGCCTTCGGCTTCGTCGACATCGCGCTCGTCCCCTTCGTGTGCTGGTTCTACACCTACGAGACCTACGGTGGCTTCAGCATAGAGGAGTTTGCGCCCAAGCTGGTGGCGTGGGGCAAGCGGTGCATGGAGCGGGAGAGCGTGGCCAAGACACTGTCCGACCCCCACAAGGTCTACGAGTTCGTGGACGTCCTCAAGAAGATATATGGAGTCGAGTAGTCTACCATAGTAGTGGTGATTGTGTGTTGCATCGTGTTTGCCTGCTTTGTTGCCGCTCCTTTGTGTGTCTGATGGCATTGTGGTTGCCCTCTGTGTTGTCTTCTTGAATAAGATCACTTTCTTGATGGTGTTATGTGGCAGATGCAGCTAAGCATCATCTCATTAGAAAATAGGCAATATTCTCTCTCTCTCTCTCTCTCTCTCTCTCTCTCTCTCTCTCTCTCTCTCTCTCTCTCTCTCCCCTGTTTTCCATTTGAACGTAAATATTCATTTCTTTCTCTCTTTTTTTTAGTCTTCCTCCTCGTCCTTCTCCTCGTTCTCGCCTTCGAGAAACATGAGGGGCAAAGGGCATTGTCGGTGATGAATGACGACGAAAATAGCATTGACAAGGAGCAGGATAAAATAAAAGATTATGGGGAAAAAAAATTAATAGTACTTGTTTGTAAATAATAAATTAATAAATTTATTATTTTTTAAGGAGTTGTCAACAATGAGTTGTGAATAATAAACAGGAGCTTATGAATAGTAAACCTCAAAACCAATAGTAAAACTTGTTTTTTACGATAATGCTCGCGAATTAAACATGAATAATTTAAAACAGTGACCTATGTGCTACTCCAACTGCACTTGCTGCAACAAGTTCACCACATGGGAGTTCACAAGTTCGAAAACAGTACGTGGTTGGAGTTGACAACTCCAATCACATTTTGTAGTGTGGCCCTAAATCCTGCGGTTGGTGTGTACAAGTCAAAATAATTTATTAATTATTTCTTAATGTCCAAGCAAGAATTTGAAATTTAAAGGGGAATGGAGCTGATTCACCAGTTCTTAATGGCTTCTTAATATCAAGACAATTTATGTTATTTATCTGAAAAGTATATTATGTATACATATATATTGTCTTCAATAAAAAATCATGTACAGAAAAAAAGCGGACTCGGACCTGAGAAACAGATCCGATAGTCCACCGGTTCAGCGCCGATCCACGTCCCTTCGAAATGATTCTAGTCGTTGATATTTCGATCAACGGTACAGATGACGGCCTCGATACCTGACGCAAGCCATGACTTGTTATCCTCCAGAGAACGAGTACTATTATCTAGTATTTGTTCCCTACTTACTTTTCTACCCACCCAGTCGTTGGACGAACGAAGACCAACAACTCGTGGGACCCACTTTCCGGCTCCAGCATCGACAAACGAGGGTGACGTCATCTTAATAAATTCGCCCGAGACTTCTAAAGTGACACGCAAGAAATAAATCTCGTCGATGGTTCCGTAAGCGGTTACCTCACAGACGGTGACCACATCGTAATCTTCTGCTTCCTTGCTTCTATATTTAGTGCCCCATCGACATCCACTCTCGACATTGCCACCAAGTAGTCGGGGTAGAGAAGGGCGTTCGAGTGAGCGAGATCTAGCAATGGCGGATGTGGAGCCGAAGGGGGTGGTGCTGCTGGACTTCTGGGTGAGCCCGCTCGGGCAGCGGTGCCGGATCGCGCTGGCGGAGAAGGGGGTGGAGTATGAGTACAGGGAGGAGAACGTCGTGGGGAACAAGAGCCCGCAGCTGCTCGAGTCCAACCCCGTGTATAAGAAGATCCCTGTCCTCATCCACTACGGCAAGCCCGTGTGCGAATCCCTCATCATCGTCCAATACATCGACGAGGTGTGGGCCGACTGCGCGCCGCTGCTGCCCGCCGACGCCTACGCACGTGCCCAGGCCCGCTTCTGGGCCGACTTCGTCGACAAGAAGGTGCGTCCTCCTTACGTCGATGCCTCCCATGTGTTCGACGCTTGTTCTCCTATTCGGATTGCCATATTTTTTATAAGCATTCGAGCCTGGATCGTGCGACATATTGTCCATTTTTTGCTCTCTTCTCCAATGATGGTGGGCGCCACCAGATAGTGTTCATTGAGGAGACAGGTAGGGAAGCGGGTAGTAAACGAAGAGGTTGTTTTGTTTTGTTTTTTTTGTGTTGACAGCACTAGCCATCTGTTGCACAGAACTCCGTCGCACAGAACGAAGCGTTGAAAGTGCCTCCTACTAATTCTTCTTTAATGGTCAGAATCTACTTCCGGATTTATTTATTTTCTGGATATTTTTGTCCTCGGAAAACACGTTTAATTTTTTCGCGTTTGATAGAATCCGCATAATTTATTTTTTTTGATCGACTAATAAATTCTGGATCATCTGCTCGTCTTGTCAGAATAATTGTGCAGCACCCGTTTGTTCTCATCACTGTTTATTGTTTTCCTTCATGTATCAGTTCCTTGAATGCGGGACAAAGCTGTGGAAGCTCAAGGGCGAGGGACAGGCGGCGGCCAAGGAGGAGTTCATCGGGATCCTGAAGCTGCTGGAGGGCGAGCTGGGAGACAAGAAGTACTTCGGCGGCGACGCCTTCGGCTTCGTCGACATCGCGCTCGTCCCCTTAGTGTCCTGGTTCTACACCTACGAGACGTGTGCCGGCTTCAGCATAGAGGAGGCAGCGCCCAAGCTGGTGGCGTGGGGCAAGCGATGCATGGAGCGGGAGAGCGTGGCCAAGATACTGTCCGACCCCCACAAGGTCTACGAGTTCGTGGGTGTCTTCAAGAAGAGACTCGGAGTCGAGTAGTCTACAATAGTAGTAGTGACTGTGTGTTGCATGGTGTTTGCCTGCATTGTCGCAGCTGCTTTGTGTGTCTGATGGCATTGTGGTTGCCCTCCCTGAATAATACACCTTTCTTGGTGGTGTTATGTGACACATGCAGCTTCATCTCATTATAAAATAAGCAGAACTCTCTCTCTCTCTCTCTATTGGCTTGTGGTTCTGTAGAAAGATTAAAGATCACTTGTGTTCTACCATTAGCTTACATGACTCTTCCCATCCAAGAGGGGCTCGAGTTACGTGTAAGCGTAGTTGCATTATCCTTAATTTATCTACGAAAGCCAATTTATTTCAGTGCATGATGTCACATGATAAAAGTGCATGAAGCCCAAGTGTGTGGATGACATTGTCTTTGAAAAGTCGCGCCATCCTTTGTTGAGTTCAGTCAAAGAAGAAGAAAGCTCAGTCAAAATGTACCGTCCAATATCTTCTTGTCCTCCAAGCAACGACTGAAATGAGAATAGTTGAGCTGTCTCATCTGTCGCAATTATTGTCTCGTAAATATTTCTTTTGTCTTTTATTTGGAAGAAGAAACGTACAGCCTCGTCAGTAAGAACAGATCCTCGTCGTTGATCACCCAATCGACGGCGCAGAAGAAGGCCTCGAGGAATTGCCACGACGCATGCGATCACCGCAATCTCGAGAGTTATATTTTGTGCCAATGTTGTCTCGTTCCCAGAAAGCAACCCCTCATCTCCTTACACGAACGAGTCGCGCCCACCAGGGGCAACCAATCACGACAACAATGGGCGACTTACTGCTGGTAGTGGTCACCTAGAAGCACTGACCACATCGACATTTCTCTTTATAGAGTGAGAGAGCGGAGATAGAAAGAGAAGCAGAGTCTAACATTCCTTATTTTTTTTAATTTTATAAGAGTTTATTTGTAGTGAAAGAATCTATTTGTAAATATGAGAATTATTTAATATTTTTTTATGTTAAATAATTTTATATTAAAAATTTATTACTAAGAATCAAAATATGAATCTTAACGATTGAATATTATTTGTGAAAGATTCATATTAAATTTAAAAAAAAACATATGTGATTGGTTAACCTAAGAATAATGCAACTTATGTTTATTCATATAAGTTTTCATCATGCTTACTTGCCGTCTTACTATATTTGCTTTAGTCAAATCTAAATAATTAAGGGAGACATAAAAAAAATTTAATAAATAAGGAAAACTTGCTGCAACCAAGAAGAGAAGGGAAGAGGAATTGAAGTGGAAGAAGAATTTTTTTACTTTGGCTTTAGGTTTTGGATCAATTCCTCACATTTGGGAATCAAATTTTTTTAATGCAAGTGTTCTAACCCCATCCTATAGTAATTTTGATCTCTAATTTTAATTTAATTTTATTAAATTTGAAAGATTTTGACTTTGTATATGATATCTCTCCCATTTAGGAATAAAACTATGAATCTAATTTTTTTTTTTTGAGATTTTAACCTTTTAGAATTTTTCTACATATAACTTTTTATATCTAACTCTAATTTTAACAAAACCTAATTTATCCGAAAATTGACTCAAATATCTTTCTTGTGATACTAAGATTGTTAAATTTTGAGTTTAAATACTGACTCAAACTATTATTTCAACTTACTCTATGAAATCTATTAAAAATAGACTATTGGTTCTAACCTTTCAGTACTCTTTTACTTGTAATTTTCTGTCTAATAATCTAATTATAGCACATCCTACTCCATAAGAAATTAAACTCATAGATCTTTCTTTTGATATTAATATTGAAAGATTTGAGATATAAATGTCTATTGAAATATCTATTTTAATCATCTCTATAAATTCTATAAAATAGAGATAATATTTTCTGACCTTTAGCTACTAAACTATTCCTCCTTGTTAGAAACTCAAATTCATACAAAACTTTATTTATCTGAAACTAGATTGAAATATCTTTTAAATGTCGCCTATTTTAAGTAAATTAGAGCATAATTGGTCATTCAAATAGTTCATGTAATGTGCATTTCAAATTCTGTCAAAATCAAATTTTTGCCGATATTGCCTATTATTGTTTCATCCTTTTGAAAATTGATTTTAGCTAAAATCCTTCCTTCAATTAAGCTTTATATTATTGTTTTGAATTCTTGTATACTTTTGTCTTTCAATTATTTACATACCTAAACCTATTATGTAAAATTTATGTTTGTATCAAATTATTTCGTATAGGTGCATGCATGTTTTATTATTCCGTATGTACCTCTGATATATTTCAATTTTATTGTACATACTATCCTTTTGTACTATGGTGTCTTATGAGATTGTATGAACCTTTGCCAGAAATAATAAAGGGAGTTATGCTTAGAGCCCACGATGCTCTACTGGCCCCTATTGACTTCATTTAGACATATATGGATGGAGCTCTCAAACGTGGGAGACTTATGTTTAGTGATCATTCAGAAATGGATGAATCATAATATATATGTGGTCCCACAGCACCCTCTATATTTTTGATATGATATTCAAAGCAATGCTTATATGTTTATCTGTATGCTTTGGATGAGAATTAAATGAATGTAATGTCAGATATGGAATTTAAGCGTATATTGATATACTTTGAGATATCTCATATGTCATTGTTATGCTTGAAAATATATTTCAAATCATTTCATGTGCCATTGATATACTCTGAAATATTTCATTTGCCCTTGATATACTCCAAAATATTTCATATGTCATTGATATATTCTGAAATATTTTATTTACCCTTAATGTGCTTCGAAACATTTTCATACGCCATTAATATGTTCTGAAATATTTCATATGTTCGTTGATATGCTCCAAAATATTTTATACATCATTGATATGTTCTGAAATATTTCATTTGCCTTTGATATGCTTTGAAACATTTCATACATCATTGATATATTTCAAAATATTTTATTTGTCCTTGATATGCTTTGAAACATTTCATACGTTATTGATATATTCCGAAATATTTCATATATTATTGATATATTCTGAAATATTTCGTACATCATTGATATGTCTGAAATATTTCATTTACTCTTGATATACTCTGAAACATTTTATACATCATTAATATGCTTCAAAATATCTTATACATCATTGATATGCTCTGAAATGCTTCTTATGTCATTGATATGCTCCGAAATGTTTCATATTGACATATTTTGAAACATTTTATATGCTATTGATACACTATGAAATATTCTATGTGCTAATGATATGTTCTGAAATGCTTCTTATGCCCTTGATATGCTCTGAAACATTTTATACTTTATTGATATGCTCTGAAATGCTTCTTATGCCATTGATATGCTTTGAAACATTTTATACGTTATTGATATGTTCCAAAAAATATCGTACATCATTGATATGTGCCTAAATGTTTCATATGTCATTTGATACATGCTTAAATACTTCTTTTGCTAATGATATACTCTAATTTTCTTTCCTCAATTGTTATGAATAAAGTATGATTCGAATAAAATGACCCTTGTGATTTTGTATCTAATGAGATGCTATCTATAAACTCTTGTATTCTTATCTTACATTTTGATATCAAGCTTATTTGAAATCTATCATCTTTTATCATAGATATGTTAGTTACTTGCTGAGCTCTTTATGCTCACACCATTATTATATAAATTTTTAAGATTAACTTGTCACTTACTGAAAGGTTAGATTTGGGTTAAAGCAATGAAAAACTAAAATATTTTGGGTAGATCTTTATTGGTTGATAGGTTTTTATTGTATAAGGATACTTTATATCTGATTAAATGTTAAGGATAAATCTAAACTTATGTATTGTAAAAGTTTAAAGGACCAGATTTTAAAATGATAAGTATAATTGGTATAATGATATAAACTTATAATAAATATTGGTTTTGTGACTGTATGTATTTCCACACTTATGTATTTATGATGTGGTTAATGCTTAGTTGAGTTGGCTTTAGATTTTATGAATCATTGAGTGAAGAGGTGTATGATTATAAACTAAATAGGTCTAATGAGCATGAATTTTGATGTTTGAATGTTTCTTAGTGTACTCAAACTTTAGTTTGGATCATGAATTAGATTGTTGATGAATTATAATATTATCGATTTAAGATAGGCTTCTTTGTGTGTCCGATGACATTGTGATTGCCTTTCATTGTCTTGTTGAATAATATAACTTTCTTGATAGTGTTATGTGGCATATGCAGCATAGCATCATTTCATTAGCAAATAGGCAAAATTATATATATAAGTTTAAGTTGATTAGGTTATGCTCGAAATTGAACTAAGTTATAATGAATTTTTTTTTAAAAAAATAATCTAGATAATTAATTATCATAAACTAATGTGTGGATAAAAAAATGATTCGAATTATCTTATATACATGAGGAGATAGTTTCATAGAAATCTAATTTGGTTTAGTGGAACTTAAACAAGTTATATTCAAAATTAAACTAAATTATAATTAATCACAAAATATATTAAAAAACTCTAATTTTAATAATTAATTATAATAAAATCATCAAAAAATATAAACAGCTAATCATCTTATCATAGAGGTTATATAGAAGTTTGGATTAGGTTAATAGATATTGATAAAGTTACACTTGATTATGATATCAGTTTAAGAAATTCTAAAATTTGTTAATTAATTATCACTAATTTTTAAAAATAAAAATGATATTAATAATATAAGAATAATATTTTAGTTATTTATGAATAATTTTGGTTGGTTTAATAGAAGTACACTTGGTTATACATGGAATTGAATTAAGTTGTACTCAAGTTATATTTGATTACAGAATCTTTTCTGAAAAATTAGATTTTAATTAGATTTAGTTCGTAGGGTTTTTTTATTATTTAAGAAAAATGATGTCCAAATTAAAAAAAAATGAGTAGAGACCGCTGTCGGATAAAAAACCAAAGAGATTATTATTTGCAAATCCCTCTTTACTATTTATAATCTCATTTTTAAAAATTATTATTATTTTTTGAATTAGCTCTTTATAAATGTATGTAAATATTTCTTTCTTCTTTTTTCTTGATCTCTTTCCACTTATGTCTTCCTCCTCAAAGGAAAATGTGAGGAGTGAAGAGTGTCGTCAACGAGCAACATCAATGCAAATAACAAACGATGATGATAATAGCATCGAGCAAGATAAAATAAAGGATTGTAGGAAATAAAAAAAATTATAAAATTAATAATACTTATTTGTAAAAAAAATAAAATAATATATATTTTTTTAAAGGAGTTGTCAACAATAAGGAGATGTGAATAGTAAATAGGAGCTTTGAATAATAAACTTCAAAACCAAAAGTAAAACTTTATTTACTAAAATACTCATGAATTAAACATGAATCATTTAAAACAGTGACCATAAGACAGTCTTTATGTGCCATCCCTCTAACTGGAACAACACTTGCTGCAACAAGTTCACCGAATGGAGTTCACAAGTTCTGTAACAGTACGTGGTTGGAGTCAAAATAATTTTTAATGATTTCTTAATGTCCAAGCAAGAATTTAAAATTCAAAGGGGAATGGAGTTGATTCACCAGTTCCTTATGGCTTCTTAATATCAAGAAAATTTATGTTATTTATCTGAAAAGTATAATATATATATATATACATATATATTATCTTCAATAAAAAATCATGTACGGAAAAAAGCGGACTCGGACCTGAGAAACAGATCCGATAATCCACCGGTTCAGCGCCGATCCACGTCCCTTCGAAATGATTCTAATCGTTGATGTTTCGATCAACGGTGCAGATGACGGCTTCGATACCTGACGCAAGCCATGACTCGTTATCCTCCAGCGACCAACACTATTACCTAACTTTCCACCCAGCCAGTCAGTCGTTGGAGAAACGAAGACCAACAGTTTATGGGGCCCACTCTCTGGATCCAGCAGAGAGAAACATGGGTGAGTGCATCATAATAAATTCGCCCCGAGGCTTCCAAGATGCCACGCACGAAAAAAATCGCGTCGATGGTTACGTAAGCGGTTACCTCATGAGGGTGACCACATCGTAATCTTCTGCTTCCGTGCTTCTCTATTTAATGCCCCATCAACACCCACCACCCTCGACAGTACCGCCAATCAACCAAGGGAGAGAAGGGCCTTCGAGTGAGCGAGATCGGGCTATGGCGGATCTGGAGACGAAGGGAGTGGTGCTGCTGGACTTCTGGGTGAGCCCGTTCGGGCAGCGGTGCCGGATCGCGCTGGCGGAGAAGGGGGTGGAGTACGAGTACCGGGAGGAGAACCTGGGGGACAAGAGCCCGCTGCTGCTCAAGTCCAACCCAGTGCATAAGAAGATCCCTGTCCTCATCCACGACGGCAAGCCCGTGTGCGAGTCCCTCATCATCGTCCAATACATCGACGAGGTGTGGCCCGACTGCGCGCCGCTGCTGCCCGCGGAACCCTACGCCCGCGCGCAGGCCCGCTTCTGGGCCGACTTCGTCGACAAGAAGGTGCGTCCTCCTTACGCTGATGCCTCCCATGTGTTCGATGCTTGTTGGACCTTGCGATATGCTTGCGATATAGTGTGGCTCTTTTTCCCCCTCTTCCCCAATAAATGGTGGGCACCACCAGATAGTGTGCATCGAGGAGCCATGGTAGGCGAGTGGGTACGAAACCAAGAGGTTGTTTTGTTTTGTTTTGTATTTTTTTGTGTGGAGGAGAGTTGCCATCCGTTGCGCAGAACAAAGGGTCGAGAATGCCTTCTACTAACTCTTCTTTGATGGTCAGAATCCACTTCCAGATATATTTATTTTCTGGATATTGTTGTCCTCGGAAAACACGTTTAATTTTTGCGCGTTTGATAGAATCCGCATAATCTAATTTTTTTGATCGACAAATAAATTCTGGATCATCGGCTCGGCTTGTCAGAATAATTGTGCAGCGCCTGTTTGTTCTCATCAACTCTTTATTGTGTTCCTTCATGTATCAGATCTATGAATGCGGGACAAGGCTGTGGAAGCTCAAGGGCGAGGGACAGGCGGCGGCCAAGGAGGAGTTGATCGGGATCCTGAAGCTGCTGGAGGGCGAGCTGGGAGACAAGAAGTACTTCGGCGGCGACGCCTTCGGCTTCGTCGACATCGCGCTCGTCCCCTTCGTGTCCTGGTTCTACACGTACGAGACGTGTGCCGGCTTCAGCGTAGAGGAGGTAGCGCCCAAGCTGGTGGCGTGGGGCAAGCGGTGCATGGAGCGGGAGAGCGTGGCCAAGACACTGTCCGAACCCCACAAGGTCTACGAGTTCGTGGGCGCCCTCAAGAAGAGATTCGGAGTCCAGTAGTGTACAATAGTAGTAGTGACTGTGTGTTGCATGGTGTTTGCCTGCATTGTTGCAGCTGCTTCGTGTGTCTGATGCCATTGTAGTTGCCCTCCCTGTTATCTACTTTAATATACGTTTCTTGGTGGTGTTATGTGGCACATGCAGCTTCATCTCATTAGGCAGTGTTTTACGCCCCTTTTTTTTTTTTTGGCCATGGCCGAGGTGTGATCGTGGCATAGTCTGTCCCACTGCATCACTAGTGAGATTTTTGAGCTGGAGCCTATCGAATGAGAGTCGGATTGAAGGGCTACGACCCAGATTCTCGTGGATGGAGGTTAAAATTAACTCGTTGGTTAGGTTCCTATACACATATCAGCATCGGTAGGGCCTTTGACTCGGCCCAAAGGTTTTTGGGGGTTGGGGAGAATGTATGAATGTTTTCTTCTTCACCTCTCGGCATTGTTCAAGGGTTGCTTCATTGTTCACCTCCCTGGTTGTCATTAATGCCCACCGTTTAGCAATCGGCCCGTACGTTGGGTGCGTGCGTTGTCTGATTTCTTGGTTGGGTCTCAGTCTATGTCGCCTCTTGCTTCTTGTGTGGCCCGATATAAGGTTGCATTGCCTTGTACAGTCTCAAGCGGAGCAGGTCTAGTGGGCTAGCGTCAGGCGGGTGGCTGGCTTTAGACTCATGGTGCTAAGTTCCTTAATTTAGAGTGCAGATTCTCGACCAAATTATTAGTAAGAAAAATAATATAATATATACTTCTCCCTTTAATGACAGTAGTCTAAGCAGGATTAATAATCTTGTGCATAATTTTTTGCATTCGATCTGCAAGCAACTTGGATATGATCTTATAAATAAATTTACAAGATCTCGCTAAGTCCTCTGCTAGTCAAGACCCCCTCCCCCCATTTGATGTCTCTATTGGTCGAGTCCTCGATCTCACTGGCTGGGAGGTGCTTAGAAAGGATGGACCAAGGCATGCTCGAGTGAACTGGTTGGATTGCATTTGGTAAGGGCTAATCGAGACATGGTCGACAAGGATTGACTGAGACTTGGTTCTTAGCAATCAATCGCTGGTAGGGCGAATGATGTTTTTCCACTATGGCATTTATGCTAGTTGTAGGTGCTCTGTAAGCTAGTCACGTGAGTTATGACATATGTGATATGATACACACTCTTTTTACTTATTATTTATTTAATATTTTTCTCATTTTATATTACTTGTTATAATATATATATATATATGGATTTGTGTTATTATAATTGGATTTGATTAGAATTGGATCGTGATAAGATCACGATAATGAAACCAATTCACTTTTAAATATAAACCTTAAATAATCTCGCTTATAGGTTACTCGAATGAGACAACAAGATAATAGGACAGAATGATGTACTGTATACCCGTCCATACGATGGAGACCACTGGTCTTATATTTGCTCGTGTGGGGACACTAGCGACATAGTGCAAATGCTCATTGAAGAATGAGTTCATTGATTGATCCACTCATAGAATGATGAATAGTTGATGATATATTATAGTTAGACAACGATTTTGTCATTCCAGTGGTGTATCTGGTCCTTAGACTTGAGACACTAAGGATGTCTTTTATAAGTACTCCACTCTTTGATTCCGAACTTATAGATATATAAGTTTTAGATCTAGCATAGCCGGTCATCGGGAGTGGCAACTAATTTTATAAGGGCTATTGAGTATCGATAGAGGATTATCCGCTCTCGGTGTCATGAGAAGAATATTTCATGTATTCTTGCTTAGACAAATCTCTAGCCATGGTCATTCAGATTGAAAGAGAAAGAGTTTTCCGAGAGAATCTGATTAGAGAGAGACTCGAATGAAAATCGTATAGGCCTAATAGCACCATGCCCGATATACGGTCTCTGAGATATTAGATGGATGAGGGACTATAAGTGCATGGTAACCGAGGACAGATAGGTTCAAAGGATTATATTTCCTGTATTGTCTGGGGATTGTGACGTAGTGATATAGTATATTCGTACTATACTATTATGGAGATAATATACTACCGTATGGAGATAATATTATGGAGATAATAATTTACTGAGTCAGAAGGAGTTTTGATAAGTAAGACTCACAGCCAACTCGATATTAGGCCTTGAGGGTCATACATATTTGATAGGTGTTACGACGAGCAAAGGTTCATATATAATATATCTATCGGAGCATTTATTTTTTTGGATATCCAATAAGACCTTGAATTATTAGATCATACGAATGAGATCCAATAAGAGCTAATAAGAGATTATTAGGCAAATACCCACTAATCTAAGAGGTTTGGGTAATTAGATAGGTGCTGCGACGAGCAGAAGTTCAGATATGAGATATCCATCGGAACCCTTATCTTATTGGATATCCAATAAGCCCCTAAATTACTAGATTCTATGGATGAGATCCAATAAGAGCTAATAAGAAATTATTAGGCAAAGACCCACTAATCTAAGAGGTTTAAGTAATTAGATAAAAATCCAATACCCAATATGACAAGACACATTAGGGTTAAATTGATAAATGAC
This sequence comes from Musa beccarii, assembly GCA_024322285.1. Classification (NCBI taxonomy): domain Eukaryota; kingdom Viridiplantae; phylum Streptophyta; class Magnoliopsida; order Zingiberales; family Musaceae; genus Musa; species Musa beccarii. The sequence goes on along the minus strand of CM044397.1, from coordinate 49,971,317 downwards.
ATTTATAAATAGGAGGAAACCAAAGGCCTATAGGCTAAAGCTCTTTTAGTTGCTACCTCCTATTCTTTTCTCTTTCTTTTCTCCTTAGCCAGCAACCCCTAGTTGGGGCGCGTGGACAACAAGAAGGGTCGGCTCCTTCTTGATTACATGGTGCTCGCAGTGAGGATATTTATGTAGCGATTTGAGAAGCGTCTTCGTAGCCCCTACCGTATGGATCACCGCTAGAGGACACTTTACCTTCTTCATCATCTCCTATAAATTTATAGGAATACAAGGATATACGATCTTTCTATATAACACACATATCATAACATGTATGGTTTTTCGATTTCGTGAGTTTTTATGCACCAATCTTTGAATAACGATAAAAAAACCTTTTTCCATAAGAAATCTATAAATTTTGTTTCTGTTCTTCCACTGCACATGTGATGTCACTTTAGATTTTTCAACAGTTTACTTGTTTCGATTTGGGGTGGTGGATTATCGATGTAAGAGAATTGGTTCGATCGCTCTTAAGCAGGAGAGTGCATTTGCTATGGGGTTCGGCTTGACCATATTGAAGCAAAAGAACGGACCTACTATAAGTTTTGCTCGACCACGTTGAATATTGGGTTGACAGCCTAAATTCAGCCCATAGCCCACTTTTTTCCTCTAAACCCTAACTTAACCTAAATCCTAGTTTAAATAGGGGCGAATGGTGGCTACGAAATCAAGAGATTAACATCGCAGCAAAGGGTAAAAACTTTGCAAAGCAAAGATTGGGGATTCAAAGAGAGGAGAAAAGGGTAGAAAAATAAGAGAAAAAGAAAGGAAAGAAGACAAGGAAAACATAAAAATTGTTCTCATTCATCTAAACAGTTTCTCATCTCAGGTTAGATCAGATCTACAGTGAATTTTTACTATGATTGCTTGAGGAGGTTTTGGATATTGTGCACAGTGACGTGATCCTTGAATCCCAGTTATTCTCTTGTGATTGTTGCTTAGGTTTTGGGTAAGAGATTTGAGAATTATACATTCATTATTTCTATAATGGATTTTCACTAGTTTGCCCCGTGGTTTTTACCCTTCACGTTGAAGGGGTTTTCCACGTAAATCTTGGTGTTCTATTTGATTGTGATTTCCATTTAATTCTGCTGTGTTACGGCCTGCTAGTATTTGTTCTTATACAAAAGTTATTCCTTGTTTGCCTTTTTATTTTTCCATCAACTGGTATCAGAGTAAGGTTTTGGTAGTTTAATTTTTGTGTTTGAACATGGAGGCTGGTAGTGTTTCTCGCATGATTAGTTTGAACGGAAATAATTGGATGATATGGAAACCAAGAATAGAAGATCTCTTGTATTGCAAACGTTTGTATGGACATTTACAAGGGGATAGTAAAAACCTATAACTATGACAGATGATGAGTAAAAGAGATTAGATCGAAAAATGATTGGGTTCATTCGACAGTGGCTCGATGATAGTGTCTTTCACCATGTTTCTACTGAAAGTTTTGCATATTTTCTTTGAAAAAAGTTGGAAGGTCTCTATGAAAGAAAAACAGCTGGCAACAAAGCTTTTTTTGATAAAAAACTTGTGAACCTGAAATATAAAGAGGGTGCTTCTATTGCTGAGCATTTGAATAAAATGCAGAGTATTACTAAATAGTTATCTTCTATGAAAATGTCTCTTCATGATGAATTGCAAGCATTGTTATTTCTTAGTTCATTGCTAGAAAGTTGGGAGACACTGGTGGTTTCCCTCAGTAATTCTGCACTAGATGGTATTATTACCATGAGTCAAGTAACAAGCAGTTTGTTGAATGAGGAGTTGAGAAGAAAGAACTCAGTAGCATCTCAGATTAATTCACAGGCACTTATCTCAGAGAACAGAGGAAGGTCAAAATCTAAAGATAGAAGCAGTTCACGTATAGGTAGAAGCAAGTCAAGATCAAAGAAAGATATTGTTTGTTATAACTGTGGTGAGAAAAGATATTATAAGAATCAGTGTAAGCAACCTAAGAAGAGTAAGAAAAAAGGAAAAGAAGTAGAGTCTACAGAATCAAAAGAGAATGCCACAACTATAGTGTAGGTTGGTGATTATTTGATTTTATTCCCTTCTGATGATATTTTTTCTTGTGTGTCAGGATCTCAAGTGGATAATTAACATAGGAGCTTTTTATCATGCTACACCACAGAGGGAGTTCTTTACTATGTACAGGTATGAAAATTTTGGTGTTGTCAAGATGGATAACCATGGCACAGCAGACATTATTGGCATGGGTGACATCCACATAAAGACCAATCTTGGATGCAAGTTAGTGCTTAAGGATGTGAGGCATGTGGTTGACTTGGGGCTGAATCTAATCTCAATTGGAAGACTAGATGATGAAGACTATGATAGCAGGTTTCACAAAGGGTAATGGAAACTCAGTAAGGATTCTCTTGTTATAGCTAATGAAAAGAAATGTCATACTTTGTACAGGTTGCAGGCCAAAGCTTGTAGTAAACAACTAAATGCTATAGAGAAAGACTTCAGCATAGAGTTGTGGCATAGGTAATTGAGACACATGAGTGACAAGAGACTACAAGCTCTTTCCAAGAGAGAGGTATTGTCTGACCTTAGAGGTATACGTTTGAACACTTGTATTGATTGTTTAGCTGGTAAATAATATAGAGTTTCATTTGCTAGTCCTGCTTTGTCTAGAAAAATACATACCTTGGACCGTGTTTATACAGATGTATGTGGCCCATTTGAGGACAAAAACTCATAGTAGTACTATTAATGTTCCTGGCATCAGGGGTGCACTTTACTTTGTTACTTTTATAGATGACTTTTTCAGAAAAGTTTGGGCTTATGCTTTGAAGACTAAAGATCAAGTTATTGGTGTCTTCAAAGAGTTTCATACCAGAGTTGAAAGAGAGACAGAAAAATAATTGTAATGCATAAGATCAGATAATGGTGGTGAGTATACATGATTGTTTGATGATTATTGCAGGTCACATGACATTCAATATAAGATGACAATTCCTGGTATACCTCAGCATAATGCAATTGCAGAGAGAATGAACCACACTATCATGGAAAACATCAGATGTATGCTTTTCACAGGCACAACTACCCAAAAGGTTTTGGGATGAGGATTTGAGGACTGCAGTTGATGTGATCAACTTATCTCCCTGTACAACCCTAGATGATGATGTTACAGAGTATGTATGGTCAGAAAAAGATATTTCCTATAAGCATTTGAGAGTGTTTGGTTGTCGTGCATTTGCACATGTTCCAGACAATGAAAGGTCCAAACTGGATAGTAAGACAAAAGAATGTATTTTTCTTGGCTACTCACATGATCAATTTGGTTACAGGATTTGGGATCTAGAAAACCAGAAGGTGTTTAGAAATAGAGATGTGGTCTTCTTTGAGAATCAAACCCTTGAGGATTTGAAGAAAGAGGCACCAGCTAAGACTTCTGCAGAAGGATTAGCAGATTGTGACCCAGTTATTCCTCCAGTATATCAGGGTGATGGGGGAGATGTGCAAGAAGATGGTGTAGAGCCAGATATTAATCTACCTACAGGACACGTTGAGCAAGAAGAAGTTGAGGAGCAGCTTCCCGCAGAACCTCAGTTGAGAAGATTTTCTAGACAACATCAGCCTTCCAGAAGATACTCTGCAGATGAGTATGTGATGCTTACTGATGCAGTGAACCAGAGAGTTATCAAGAAGCGCAATGAAAGTGAGCAGAAAAAAATATGGCTAGTTGCTATACAGGAAGAGATGAATGCTCTATAAAAGAATCATACATATGATTTAGTACAACTACCACAGGGAATGAAAGCCTTGAAGAACAAGTGAGTTTTCAGGTTGAAGACTCAAGAATATTATTCTCAACCAAAGTACAAAGCCAGATTGATTGTGAAAGGCTTTGGTAAAAAAAAAGGTATTGACTTTGAAGAGATTTTTTCTCCTGTTGTTAAAATATCTTCTATTTGTGTTGCTCTAGGTATTGCTGCTAGCTAGGACTTGGAGGTGGAGCAATTAGATGTGAAGACAGCTTTCCTTCATGGTGATTTGGAGGAGGAAATTTATATGGAGCAATCAGAAGGTTTCAAAGTCAAAGATAAAGAAAATTTTGTCTACAAGTTAAGAAAGAGTTTGTATAGATTGAAGCAAGCTCCAAGTCATTGGATTCATTCATCCCTCTTCTGCTCGAAAATAAAGGAGATTTCACGCTTTCTCACAAGTTTCTCGTTCCAAAAAGTAAGGGTAGGGCAAAAGGATACCCTAAACTTCAATAGTGGTACAGAAATTTTGATTCATTTATGACTGAAAATAGATACAAAAGAACAGTTTCAGATTATTATGTATACATCAAACAGTTTGGTGAGGATTTTATTATTCTCTTACTTTATGTTGATGATATGCTTATCCTTGGAAAAGATATATATACAATTGACAGGTTGAAGAAGGAACTGAGTGAGTCCTTTGTAATGAAGGACATGGGGCTAGCAAAGCAAATACTGGGCATGCAGATTTCTTGTGACAGTAAAAACAAGATGATTTGATTATTGCAGGAGAAGTACATCGAGAAGGTATTAGAAAGATTCAGTATGAGCAATGCAAATCCAGTTGGTTCTCCTCTTTCAGGTCATTTCAAGTTGTGCTCAAAACAGATTCCGTCAAGTGATGAGGAGAAGGAGAAAATGCAAAAGGTTCCTTATGCTTCAATAGTTGGAAGTTTAATGTATGCAATGGTATGTACGAGGCCGGACATCGCATATGCAGTGGGTGTTACTAGCATATTTCTTGCAAATCCAGGTAAGGAACACTGGGCAATAGTGAAGTGGATCTTGAGATATCTCAGAAGAAGCTCTAAGGTTTGTTTAAGCTTTGGAGGTGGACCATATGTGCTAACGGGTTACACAGATGCAGATATGACCAGAGATATTGATACAAGGAAATCCACATCAGGTTTTGTACTTACTTTTGCAGGGGGAGCTATGTCATGACAATCCAGATTGCAAAGGTGTATTGCTCTCTCCACTACAAAGGCAGAATATATTGCTGCCATAGAGGTTTGCAAAGAAATATTATGGATGAAAGAATTCTTACAAGAATTGGGGCTGAAACAGGAAAACTATGTGGTGCATTATGACAACCAGAGTGCCATCCATTTATGTAAGAACCCAACTTTTCATTCCAAGTCAAAGCATATAGTTGTCAGATATCACTAGATTCGAAATATACTTAAAAAAAAGCAGTTGCAACTTCAAAAAATTCATATAGATGATAATGGAGCAAACATGTTGACAAAGACTTTACCAAAAGAGAGGCTGGAGATGTACCGACAGTTGGTCAGTATGGATTTACACTAAGGAGTCATGGGACAACCTCTCTTATGGGCTGAAGAGGGAGGTTGTTGGGCTGACAGCTCAAATTCAGCCCATAGCCTACTTTTTCCCTCTAAACCCTAACTTAACCTAAACCCTAGTTTAAATAGGAGCTAATGGTGGCTACGAAATTAAGATATTAATATCTCAGTAAAGGGCAAAAACTTCGCAGCAGCATTGGGGATTCAAAGAGAGGAGAAAAGGGTAGAAAAATAAGAGAAAAAGAAAGGAAAGAAGATAAGGAGAATGTAGAAATTATTCTCATTCATTCAAACAGTTTCTCATCTCAGGTTAGATTAGATCTATAGTGAATTTTTAATGTGATTGCTTAAGGAGGTTTTGGATATTGTACACGGTGACGTGATCCTTGTATCCCAATTATTCTCTTGTGATTGTTGCTTGGGTTTTGGGCAAGAGATTCGAGAATTATACATTCATTATTTCTATAGTGGATTTTCTCTGGTTTGCCCCATGGTTTTTACCCTTCACGTTGAAGGGGTTTTTCACGTAAATCTTGGTATTCTATTTGTTTGTGATTTTCATTTAATTTCACTGTGTGTTACGGCCTACTAGTATTTATTCATATACAAAAGTTATCCCTTGTTTGCCTCTTTTTTTTTCCTATCATTGAAGTGGGAAAATGCATTCGCTGTGAGATTTGGCTTGACTGTGTTAACGCAGAAGGATGTGCCTGATTGCATTGAAGTGGGGGATTAACTGTGTCGAAGCAATGAGTTGATCGCATGGAAGCAATCAACTAGTCAAGACGTAATCAACATAGACTAGCTGAGACTTAGTCGACAAGGGCTAATCGAGACTTGGTAGACAAGGACTGGCCGAGACTTAGTCAATAAAGATTGATTGAGGCTTAGTCGACAAGGAATAGCCAAGACTTAGTTGACAAGGAATGGTTGAGACTTAGTTGGCAAACACTGGCCGAGGCTTATTCGATAAGGATTAGTCAAGACTTAGTTGGCAAGGACTAGCCGAGGCTTAGTCGGCAAGGACTGGCCAAGGCTTTCACATGGCATCTATATATAGGAAGCTTCAAGCAACTGTGGTAGCTACTAGCATGCCTTGACTCTTTTTTATGTAGACCTTTCATCCTCATGATGAGATGTTGCGCTATCGCCCATTGAATATATGAACGCCGGCGATTGTTGATGTGATCGTGCTTCATTTAATGTGGATCTCCTTAGGAACATTATGTTGGAAAATATAGGGCGACATTATATGTGTAGCAGAAGAATATAAATAAAAATCATAGATTTCCCATAAGAAAAAAGGGGTTATTATTGTCGTGCAAAAGTTGGTATGCAAAAACCAACGAAATCGAAAAACTACTTATAAGATAATTACCTAGGGAGATCGTATATTCCTAAATTTTTGCAGATCTATAGGATTGGATGAAGAAGTTCAAATATCCTCTTTTTTAATAGTGATCCACATGGTAGGGGCTACGATGACACTCCTCAAATCGTTACTCAAATCTCATCGCTATAAACACAACGCAATCAAGAAGGGTATTTGGCCTCAGCTATAAACCCTGCTATAGTGAAAGCTGGTTCCTCGCTCTCCCTGGGGGGTTTGGAGCCCGTGTATTAGTTATAGGTGCTTTACAAGCCAATCACGTGAGTGATAACGCCTGTAACTCATTATGTCAATCTCTTTGCTTATAATTACTAGTAATTTATCACTTATTATCTAGATAAATATTATAATGTCATTGGATCTATGCAATGAGAATCAGATCGTAATAAAATCATGATAATGAGACTGATTCACCTTTAAAAATAGATCTTAAATCATCCCGATCATGGGTTGCTCGAGAAAGGATAATGAGATAACTGGATATATTGGTGTGTTGTATACTCATCTATATGATGAAGGCGATTGGTCTCACAGTGCTTATGTGGGGATACTAGAGGTACAATGTAGGTGCTCATGGGATAATGAGTTCATTGATTGATCCGCTTATAGAATGTTAGATAGTTAATGATACCTAACATCAGACAGTGATTTCGTAGTCCCAGTTGTGTGTTTAGTCCTTAGACTTGAGACATCAAGGATGTCTTGTATAAGTACTCCATTATTTGGAGTTGGACTTACAGGTTTAGAAAATCTCAGATCTGGTACAATCAGTTCTTAAGAATGGTAGCGAGCCTTACGAAGGTAATTAATATCAATAGAGGATCATACACTCTCGGTCTCATGAGAGGAATATCTCGCGTGTACTCACTCAAACAAAATCACTTGCTAGGGTCGTTCGGATTGAGAGAGGAGTTCTCCGGAAGAATTTGATTAGAGCGAGACTCGACAGGATTCTATATGAGCCTGATATTACCATGCCCAATATATGATCTCTAGGATATTAGATGGATAAGTGATTAAATATATGATAAATGAGAATAGATATGTCCGATAGATTAGATCCCACTATATTATCTCAGGACTATGACGTAGTGGCCTAGTATATCTATAGCTTGGTATCGGGCCTAGAGGGTCATATATATTTATTAGATGTTGTGACGAGTATAGTTACGAATATGATATATCCACGAAACTCCTAGTTTAGATCCTGTGGATAATATCCAATTGGATAGTTGGATAAGATTCAACTAGACGATTGAATAAGATCCAATTGGATAGAGATCTAATGAGGATAAAATTCATTAATGATAAGCTTCACGTGTCTTTATAAATATGAGGAATTTCATGATTCATAGGCTAGAACTGCTAGTAGTTACCCCTCTAATTCTCCTGAGCTTCCTCTCCTCCTCATTGGCTCTGGCTTCCTTATGGTGCATGCGGAGAGAGAGAGATCACACGGCGATCTAAGGAGCGTCGTTATTGCGTCTGCTATGTGAATTATCGCTAGAGAGGAGTACGAGAATGCTCTTTTATCCTTTTCATTAGATTTAAAAATTTCGGGGATATACAGATATTCTATAGTTTTTCAGATTTATGATTTTTTTATACACCAAGTGTTGCACAACAATAAAGTATTTAACTATAAGAAATTTGATTTTGTTTTTTTACTGTGTATGAGATGTCGGCTCATAATTTTCCAGCACTATGGTCATCAAATAACCTCTATTAGTAGCTCAGGGTTTGGGACATAATATTTTCATCCACGTGTGGAGGAAGAAGGTGCTATCCATCGAGGCTAAAAGTGGAGGGGTTTGCATGCATCACTTCTCCAGGATGCTCGTCGAGGTTGGTTGGCGGTTAGTGTTCTTGTGACATGGGTCATCCTTCTAGTGCTAAAATTAATTTACACCTTTATACTATTGTCAAGGTGCTAGCATGGCTTGGTCTATCCAAATACATAAGGCCACCAGTGACATCTTTGAGCTGGAGCGTATTAAATGGGAGTCAGGTTGAAAGGCTGTGACCTAGGTTCCTATGGATGGAGGTTGAATGTGACTCCTCTCATCGTTCGCCAGGTTCCTGCATGCAGGCCAACGTCGGAAGGGTCTTCTTACTCTACCCCTTTGATGATTAATTTAGCAAAAGTTTTTTGGGGGTTGGGAGAGTATATGAGTGTTTTCTTCTTCACCTCTCAACACTATTCTTGGGGGTCGCTTTTATACTTGTTCCTATGTGTGACCGTACGTAGCAACTTTAATAATTCTCAATTGTCATCATACATAGGTATTTAATGCCCCCCTATAAGCGATCGATCCATACACTGGGTGTGAACATCATTTGATTTGCCTAATTGGGTCTCATTCGACGCTACCTCTTGCTTTTTATGTGGCTCAATACGAGGTCATATTGCCCTATGCAGCCTCGAGCGGAACGAGTGCAGAGAGTTAGTGTCAAGCAACCGATTGGCTTCAAACTCATGGTGCTGAGTTGGCATGACACGCTAGCTTAGGGACACTATACTACGTCTGCTTTGGCAGTCGATATGTCTTATGGGGGTGGATATCAAAACATACTATATAAGATAAAAGTCTCTCTCTACCAACTTGTACTTCTTTAGAAAGATTATAGATCACTTATGTTCTACCCATTGAAGAGGGGCTCGTTACGTGTAAGTGTAGTTGCATTATCCTTAATGTATCTACAAAAGGTAATTTATTTCAGTGCATGATGTCACATCATAGAAAAGCATGATGCCTAAGTGTGTTGATGATAGTGTCTTTGAAACGTCGGGCCAACCTTTGTTGAGTTTATTTAAAAAAGAATAAAGCTCAATCAAAATATACTATCCAATTGCTCATGATTCGTACCCAGTAATCAACCCCTCATCTTTTTAGAGGAACGAGTCACACTCACTGGGACCAACCAATCACGAGGACGATGGGTGAGCTGATGTTACATTCACCGTGATCTTGTAAAAAAACACGCAAGACAAAAATCATGGTTGTAACGGTCACCTCATCGCGCATGCCACATTCTGTAAAAGTCACATCCACTCCATATCGCTCTTACTGTACTACCAAATTTATACTAACCAATTTCTTAGTATTCTATCGCAAACTCTTATTGTGCCCTCGAATCAGTCCACATTAATATTTTCCTCATTTACCTTTGATATTCTAATTATTATTCCTATAAAGAATCATAGTACTTCTCCATATATAAAATTTATCTCCATTAATACAATACTAATCCCTTTAAAGTTATCAAAAGATGGCAACTACATATCTTAGCGAGTCCAGTTTTCTAATCTTCTAGTTGGATATGACCTGCTAGGCTACGTCAATGACTCTCTTAGTTATCCACCAGTAATGATCAACTTCCCTAAAGAACTCAGCCTAGTACTAAATCCAACTCACAAACTATGATTATATCAAGATCATCTCATCCTCCAAGCTATTCAAGCCTTAGTCGTTAGATTCATTGCCCCACTGATATCTTCATGTGCGACTATTGCAGAAGCATGATACAAACTGCAGATAACCTTGGCAAATCATTCACATAGTCACATACTCAATCTTCTATCTAGTCTAATGAAAACAAAACAAAAGAGAAATACTTTTATTGATTATCTAAAAATATCAAAGTTATCATTGATAACTTGACTTCGATAGATCATTCTCTCAATGACGAAGAAGTTATAATTCATACCCTTAATGGCATAGGATACGATCATAAGGAACTGACAACTGTAATTCGAGCATGCGACTCACAAATATCATTTGAATAACTTTATGATAAGTTGACTGACTATGAGATATATTTGAAGTATGAGAACAAGTTATCCATACCAACCATCATAGCTCAAGTCAGTTAAAAATCTAAGAAGAAGAGTAACCGGTATAATAAGAACGTTAAGAAAAGTTTATCTAAGATATCTCCTGATCCTATGGGTCCTAAACAAACCCCTTTCATCAACATTAATAATATTTATATTAAAGTAACAACTTTAATAACTATCAGCCCTATCATTTTAACCTCATAAACCAACAAAGAGTCGTCTACTAGTTATGTGATAAAGTCGGGCACTTTGCGAAAATTTGTTAGTCTTGACCCAAACTCTCTGCTCCATGGTAGCCTTAAGCGAATCTCATGACTGCTCTGGCTACTAATTAACCTAACTGGATTGTAAACTCAAGCACCTCTTATTATATTACTTTGATCTTCAAAACCTATTTATCCAAAACAATTATGATGAAAATTAAGATATAATCATTAGTGATGGTAAAGGAATTCCTATTACTTATACTAGTTTCATAATTTTTAATTCACATATTATAACTTTTATACTCGAGGATATTCTATGTGCATCTCACATTTAGTAAAATTTTATTTTCGTTTCTCAATTTTACAAATAAAATAATACTTCAATTGAATTTTTTTCTGACACTTTTATTATCAATGATTTGAGCACAAGGACATTCTTAGTTCGAGGCCAGAATCGAGATAATATTTACAAATGACACTTAACTCCACAAATAACCTAGCCCATTATTCACTTTTTGGTTGTAACTCCAATTGATATGTTACAATTTCATCTTAGTCATTCCTTGTCCTTTATCCAGTAGAAATTATTTTCTAATTATTCTCTTTAAGTAACTGTACAACTCATTGTGATATGTGATTTAGTAATAAAAGTTAGAGACAATTCTTTAGCACATCCTTCATATCTTGCTCTAAACCGTTTGAGGTTTTTTATATCAATGTTTGGGGATCTGTCCCAATCATTTCTTTTGACAAGTTCAGATTTTATCATTTTTATAGATTATTTCACTAATTACATATGGTTATATCATTTTCACCATAAATATGAAGTTTTTATAATTTTTATAAACTTTATTAAGTTGGTCGAGAACTACTTGTAGTCTGTAATAAAAATAGTTTATTATAATGGTAGAGATGAATATCAAGCTATGACATATTATCTCGTAGCTTGTAGTATATATTACTTTAATTCATTCTCACATATTCCTTAACTAATTAGCTCTGTCGAATGCACACATCAAAATATAGTTGAAACTAGTCTCATACTTCTACATTAGGCTTTTGTACCTCCAATCTTTTGATCAGTAGTCTTTCAAATTATAGTTTACCTTATTAATCGTATACTTACTATAGTCCTACAATATCATTCATCATTTGAAATACTATTTCATAAACCTCTAAATATTCATGAACTTAAAGTAACTGATTATCTATGTTATTCATTATTATATCTCTATGCATCTCATAAGATAACATCTAGATCTAAGTTTTACGTCTTCATAGGATACTCATTTGAACATAATATTTTTCAATACTGTAACCCTCAAATTAAAAAAAAAATATATCACGTTATATTATTTTTATGGAATCTATTTTTTTTTTAAAAAATTCATGAGTCTTCTATCATATAAACTATTTCAATAAATATTTATCACTCGAATATACCTCTCTGTCGGATGAATCTCTCATCACATCATCCTATCCTTCCCCTTCGTATCCATGCACCCTAGTTTATCACAAAGATCACTTGTGTTCTACCATTAGCTTACATGACTCTTCCCATCCAAGCTCGAGTTACGAGTAAGTGTAATTGCATTATCCTTAATTTATCTACAAAGGGCAATTTATTTCAGTGCACGTTGCAAAATTCATGATGCCAAGTGTGTTGATTACGGTGTCTTTGGAAAGTCAGGCCATCCTTTGTTGAGTTTCTTCAAAGAAGAAAGCCCAGGCAAAATGTACTTTGCTACTGCTTCTTGTGCTCCAAACAAGGACTGAAATAATAATAGTTGGGCTGACTCACCTGTTTCAATTTTTGTCTCGTTAATAAGAACAGATCGTTGTCGTTGATCACCCAATCCACGGTGCAGAAACCGGCCTCGAGGAATTGCCGTGACGCATGCGATCACCGAACTCACGGGAGGGTTTTATTTTGTGCCACGCTCGTGGTTCGTACCCAGAAACCATCCCCTTATCTCATTAGAGGAACGAGTCGCACCCACTGGAACCAACCAATCACGAGGACGATGGGTGATCTAATTCTACATTCACCGCGATCCTGTAGAAAGACACGCGAGAAAAAAATCGTGGTCGTAGCGGTCACCTTACCGCGCAGGCCACCTCGTCATGTTCTGCTTCACTGCGCCTATATATAGAGAGCTGGAGAGCGGCGAGAGAGAGACAGACGGAGAGACAAAAAGAGAGCGATGAAGGCGGTGGTGCTGCTGGACTTCTGGGCGAGCCCGTTCGGGCAGCGGTGCCGGATCGCGCTGGCGGAGAAGGGAGTGGAGTACGAGTACAGGGAGGAGAACATAATGGGGGACAAGAGCCCGCTGCTGCTCGAGTACAACCCCGTGTACAAGAGGATCCCCGTCCTCATCCTCGACGGCAAGCCCTTGTGCGAGTCCCTCATCATCGTCCAGTACATCGACGAGGCGTGGCCCGACCGCGCGCCACTGCTTCCCGCCGACCCCTACGCCCGCGCTCAGGCCCGCTTCTGGGCCGACTTCGTCGACAAGAAGGTGCGTCCTCCTTACGCCGATGCCTCCCATGAGTTCGACTCTTCTCCTCTTCGGATTACCACTGTGTTTGATAGAATCGACTTCCCGGTATATTTATTTTCTGGATAATTTTGTGCTGGGAAAGCACGTCAAATTTTTGTGCGTTTGATAGAGTCCAAGGAATCCTTTTTTTTTTTTTTGGGTATCGAGAAACAGATTCTTTTGCTCACCGTTTGATCTGCTCGTCCTGTAAGAATAATTGCGAAGAAACTGTTTGTTCTCAGCACTCTTTAACGTTAGTCTTCATGTATCAGTTCCATGATTGCGGGAACAGGCTGTGGAAGCTCAAGGGCGACGCCCAGGCGGCGGTCAAGGAGGAGTTCATTGAGATCCTGAAGCTGCTGGAGGGCGAGCTGGGGGACAAGAAGTACTTCGGCGGTGACGCCTTCGGCTTCGTCGACATCGCGCTCGTCCCCTTCGTGTGCTGGTTCTACACCTACGAGACCAGCGCCGGCTTCAGCATCGAGGAGGCGGCGCCCAAGGTGGTGTCGTGGGGCAAAAGATGCATGGAGCGGGAGAGCGTGGCCAACGCACTGTCCGACCCCCACAAGATCTACGAGGCCGTGAACGTCTACAAGAAGAGAATTGGAATCGAGTAGTCTACGTTAGCAGTAGTTAGTGTGTTGCATGGTGTTTGCATGCTCTGCGTCTGATGGCATTGCCAGTTTCTCTCTCTGTTATCTTCTTGAATTTTATAATTCTAAAAATAAAATAAATAATCTGATTTATTCGCTGTCATCTGTATTGAGCGAAAACATAACACATTTGTGTCATACGTTATCACTACAACTAATAACATCATGATAAATAAATTTTTTTTATTTTATTTTTAAATATATAAAAAATATAATTAATCCGATTTAATGTCACTTAGAGTTACGTGTAAGGAAGTGGACGGACTTCCATTCTCCTTAATTCATCTACAGATGGCAATTTATTTTAGTGAATAATGTCACATCACATAAATGCCCAAGTGTGCCAATGCCAATCGCCATTGTCTTTTATAAGTCAAGCCATCCTTGTTGAATTCATTAAACGTGGCAGAAAGCCTAATCAAAATGTACCGCCCAATTTCTTATTGACCTCCAAGACAAGATTGAAAGTAGAATAATTAAAGTTGACTCACCCATTTCATATTATTTTTCACTCAATATCACGTGTTTCTCATCTCAACATCTTGCCGCCTACTACATTAGAAATGACATCGATCGATATCTCACTATCATATCCGGTCAATATATGCTTAATATGCCAATGACATGATCAATATATTATTGATGCATGATCAACACGTTAGCAACTAACTATTGTAATTTGGATTGATTAGAGGACTACTGGTCGAGAGAGCTCACAATAAAAGAACTCTTCATATATATTTTTAAAGATTTTTTAAACATTATTTAAGTCATTGATCGAATTTTGTTGGAAACTTCATCGACAGGTGGGTTCGTTACGAACGAGGTCAGGTGAGTTCGTTCTCAACTGAAATCAAATTGATATAGAAAAAATCTTGATTGATTGTGAATGTGCATCCACATGCGACAATCAACATCTACGCAAACCCTAGAAAGGGAGCCTCGCGACATCTCCCCGACGCCGAACTCTCGAACTCGATCGCCTCCTCACAAGCATGATCCCGATAGGCGACCGTGCAGGAGATCGGGCGCCGACATGGGCCAAGTCGGCAACTCGGGCTGCTGTCGAGCGAAGGGAAGGCAGCCGCAGGTTGGGCGGAATCCTGCTCGACATGGGCATCTCAGCTTCTTCCGCCGCCGACAAGGGCGTCTCGCCGCTTGTACCGGGTCGGGCGGCGGTAGGTGATAAGCCCCTATAGCGGATCAGCAGGCGGCGGCCTGGTAGATCGGCACACCCGACAGACGCTCTGACCGACGAGGGTGCCCCGACGGCCCCACAACTCAGCTTCCCATCATCTAAGGACCTAGCACGACGTGAGCCTTCCCCATCGCCCGATCTCGACGCTTCGGCGGCAATGGGTCAAGCTCCAACGGGGGGCATTTCCTGCCCACGGCCGCAGTAGCCCGGACCACGCCGAAAGGCTTCATGGCCGTGTCCGCCCCGCTCCCACTGCCTCCTCCTTCTTTGTGGCCGCGTCCACATTCTCCGCCACCAGCCAGAGCAAGACCCCCCCACCACTCGTCGCTGCGGAACCTTCCTCTCTCGCGTTGTCAAAGCTGATCTTTAGCTCGACGGAGGGAGGAGGGAGAGCTTCTGCTCCACCTTGCGCTTGGGATGCAACGATGGGTTGATCCCCTGTTGAGACGCTGGCGGCGCCGACGGATCCCGAGCGGTTGAGGGCTGAGGCTGCGGCGGCTGCTGTTGATGCCGATGGCGAAGCAGAAGGAAACAACGGCGATCGGCGGCTACGGCAGAAGGTTTGATGAGGCGGCGGTTGGGGCGCAGTTGCGGCACAAGGTGGGCTGAGGCTTAGAGTGCTACGGCGAAAGGTCGGACGTGGAATCCTAATAAAATAAATAAATATCAAATAAGTTTCTATCCGGACTAAATAAAAAATAAAAAATAACAAAAATCCTAACATATAAGAAAAATGAAATGGCACCACATCAGCACCACGTGATTGCCATATCAACATCACACAACTGCTGTCTCAGCACCACATAGCTACCACCTCATTGTTACATAGCTGGCACATTATTGATTTGTGAACGATACCTTAATCCTCCGGCGTATACATACCATGTGTTTACATATGATTGACATGTGATCAGCAGATGGTCAACACCTTAGTAATTACCCTCTGTAATCTGTATTGATCATCGAAAATAATGGTCTAGTGGCTTTCCATTTTTGTTCTCAAGACCTTTTTTTCTCAACTCTTATTCAAGTCATTGATCAAATCTTTTTAATAAAAAATTAATTTAAGTATTAGAGGAACATAATAAAAAACACCCTCAGTGTAATTTTTTTAAGAATTAATCTCTTCGGGATTGATAGGATTTGATCTGTTTCGAAGTCAGATGGGACAATAAAATCCTGCACTAACAATATTCTCTTTTTTTTTCTCGTAAATTTTTTTTTGTCCATTCGGAAGAAGAAGCGTGTATCCAATAACAAAAGAGACTCGGATGTAAGAACAGATCCTAGTCGTTGATCACCCAATCGATGACGCAGAAGGCGGCCTCGTGGAATTGCTCTCACGCAAGCGATCACCGCGCTCTCTAGAGAGAGTTATACTTTGTGCCACTCTCTTTACCGGTACCCGGGAAGCAACCCTTCATCTCGTTAGAGGAACGAGTCGCACCCACCAGGACCCACCAATCACGAGAAAGATGAGTGAGGTAATGTTACATTCACCGCGATCCTGTAAAACACAGGCGAGAAAAAACATCGTGGTGGTAGCGGTCACCTCAAGGCGCAGCCAACATGGTCGTCTTCTGCTTCACTGCGCCCTCGATTTAGAGAGTGAAAGGGCGGAGAGACAAAAAGAGAGCGATGAAGGCGGTGGTGTTGCTGGACTTCTGGGCGATCCTGTAAAAAACAAGCAATAAAAAAATCGTGGTGGTAGCGGTCACCTTAAGGCGCAGCCCGCGTCGTCATCTTCTGCTTCACTGCCGCTCTATATAGAGAGTGGGAGAGCGGAGAAAGAGAGACAGAGACGGTGGGACAAAAAGAGAGCGATGAAGGCGGTGGTTCTGCTGGACTTCTGGGCGAGCCCGTTCGGGCAGCGGTGCCGCATCGCATTGGCGGAGAAGGGAGTGGAGTACGAGTACAGGGAGGAGAACATCCTGGGGGCCAAGAGCCCGCTGCTGCTCAAGTCGAACCCCGTGTACAAGAAGATCCCCGTCCTCATCCACGATGGCAAGCCCGTGTGCGAGTCCCTGATCATCGTCCAGTACATCGACGAGGCGTGGCCCGACCGCGCGCCGCTGCTTCCCGCCGACCCCTACGCCCGCGCCCAGGCCCGCTTCTGGGCCGACTTCGTCGACATGAAGGTGCGTTCTCCTTACGCCGATGCCTCCCATGAGTTCGACTCTTGTTCATCTCTTCGGATTGCCACTGTGTTTGATAGAATCCACTTCCCGATATTTTTTTTTTCTGGATAATTCTATCCTAGGAATGCACGTTTAATTTTTGTACGTTTGACGGTATCCTCATAATCGATCTTTTTGATCGATAAGCAAATTCTAGTTTCTTCTGCTCACTCTTTGTTTGATCTGCTCGTCCTGTAAGAATAATTGTGCACAACCTGTTTGTTCTCAGCACCCTTTCACGCTATTCTTCATGTATCAGTTCTTTGAATACGGGTCAAGGCTGTGGAAGCTCAAGGGCGAGGCCCAGGCGGCGGCCAAGGAGGAGTTCATCGTGATCCTGAAGCTTCTGGAGAGCGAGCTGGGGGCCAAGAAATACTTCGGCGGTGACGCCTTCGGCTTCGTCGACATCGCGCTCGCCCCGTTCGTGTCCTGGTTCTACAGCTACGAGACCTGCGCCGGCTTCAGCATCGAGGAGGCGGCCCCCAAGGTGGCGGCGTGGGGCAAAAGGTGCATGGAGCGGGAGAGCGTGGCCAACGCAGTGTCCCACCCCGACAAGATCTACGAGATGGTCGGCGTTCTCAAGAAGAAATTTGGAGTCGAGTAGTCTGCAGTCGTAGTGTTGCGTGGTGTTTGCGTTCTTTGCTTACGATGAAATACAAACTTCTTGGTGGTGTATATCACTTGAATAATTGCTCTCTCTGTTATCTTCTTGAATAATAATATATCACTTGTCAGTGGTGTTATGAGGCACCTCCAGCATTTTTTTCATTAGAACATACATTTTATGCGTGAATGAAATACTGGATTAGTATATAGGTAGGTGATTCCGACATTATCATAATATATTATAGGAGTAGAGGTAGAATTCATGTTAAGTTTCTTGAGTAGATTCATGACCCAATTTAGCTTTGCAGTAGCGGTTGCAATGGTATGATATTCAACTTCAATTGTAGATCGTGCAATTGTCCTTTACTTCTTAGAACACTAACTGATTTGATTAGCTCCAAAAATAATAATATACCCCGATATAGATGTTATGTCATCAAAATTCCCTGCCCAATCAGTATCAACAAAGGCATGGAGATAAATGAGGGAGCGTTTGCAGAAAAAGAGACCATGATTGAGGGTTTCGTGAAGATATCGTAAGATTTGTTTAACTGTAGACAAATGAGATATCTCGATGAGTGAAAGATAATTACTATAAGGAACCAAGTACTTGGCGGTATTGATTTGGGTCTATAGCAAGACTTCCGTCATATAACTTGAGTTACTCGCTAGTAGACAGAGGAGTTGTAACTGCTTTAGCATCCTGCATATTCGTCTTTGATAACATGTCTATATATACATGTTATGATGGAATATTTTCCTCAACAGAGTTCGATATTTCCTCATGTAGTTGGGAAAATCTTGACTATCTATCAAGAGAAATCTTAACTACTAACATACCCCCGCAAGATGGTGCTTTTGTCAAGGATGCTAATCTTGGATCGATGTGATGAAAATAGTTTGTTGGCGAGAGGCTTCGTGGAGGAGGTAAACAGTATGACGTTTGATAGCTATCTCTGGAGGGCAACAGAATAATGAGGATGAGAAGAGAGTAGCCCATGACCTGAGGAGAGCAGCCGTTGGAGTAAGGGAAGCTGCAAAGGATCACAATTGAGAACAATCTATGGCTTACAACTTTAGGATAGCAACCGTTGGAGGAAGGGGGAGCGGTGCTTCCTTTGGGGGCGTCATTCATAGGGAAGAGACGAAGGAGAGATGCAGCATCGCCAAGAAAGGCGAAGGGGTGCTGTACCGAAGCAAGATGCTCTGCCTTCATAGGAAGAAGGTGGGGCGCTTGTGTCCTATTGTCCGTTGGTTAGTGCAGTAGTAGGTAGTGAGAGAAGGAGGAGACAGCCGAGCGATATAGGTGAGCAGTAGGGGTCATTGTCATTGAAGGGAGTGCCGATGAGCTGTTGTGATTAGAAGGGTGATGCAGCACATGTGCCGTCTTTGGGAGCGTCGTCCACAGGAGAGTGAAGAGAATCCGAGGAAAACATCGGTAGCGCGACGTAGACAGTAGTGAAGGGAGGGAAAGAGCAACAGCGGTGGTATTCGCTGTGAGAGGAGGAAGCGACGATGACAACTGATGGCTGGGCGATGGCAACATAGAGTGCTCTACTTTTGTCGCATCATAGAAGAGAAAGCTACCGCTGCAAGGGCTCGACGACTTGCAGTGGTGGGGGCGAGGCTAAGAGCAGTAGCGGCAGCCCTTCCCATTCTTCAGCAGCTAGTGGGATGATCACACGGCTGCGACAACGGGGTTGCATGGTGGGCGGAAGGAAAGACCAGTGGCAGCGGTGGATGCCGAGGTCGGCGGTTGCGTTCTTCTGCCCTTTTTCTTTCTTGTATTCTTCTGCTCTGTTTTGCCATAGAATAGGGGTGACTACGACTGTAGATCAATGCGGTTGAGGCAGCGAGGGGGAAGAGATCACTGGCCGGGGTGGGGGGGGACAACGACGGTGATGGGTTGTGTGGCCACCGGTTGAAGCAGCGGCAGAGGAGGTGAGTGGGCGGAGAAGTAGCATCAGTTGCTACCGAGATCGGTGGCTGCGACGGCGATGGTTGTAGGAGGAATGAGCAGGGGCAAGGATGGTCATTGGCAGTGGAGATGGTGGAGAGGTCGCGGCCAAGAGGTAGTGGTAGAGGGGGTGGTCTGCTAGCCGGAATAACAGAGAGAAAGCTTCCGCCTATGGAAGCAGAGGAAGCAAGAGGCAGAGGGGGAGTCGATGAGGAGCGAGCTTGCTCTAGGTAAGATGCTCTGATACCATGATAGAATAAAAATATAATCACAAAAGCTAATTTTGATTAGTATAATATGAGTTCTATTTATACATGTTATGAGGGAGGATTTCCCTCAATAAACCAGTAGGATTTCCTCATGCAGTTTGAGGAAATCTTATTCTCTATCATGCTCTCGCAAGATGGTGCTCTTATCTAGGATACCAATCCTGGATCGATATAATGAAAATAGTTTATAGGCAAGATGCTTCGTGAGTGAGTCTGCTAGTTAATCAACCGTATATACGTGAGAGACACGTAGTTGATGTCTGACAACTTGATCTCGCATGAAGTGAAAGTCGATGGCGATGTGTTTCATATGTGTGTGGAATACTAGATTGTCACATAAGTAGGTGGCTCCAACATTATCACAATATATTGTAGGAGGAAGGGTAGAGTAGACATTGAGTTTCATAAGGTGATTTGTGACCCAATTGAGTTTAGTAGTAGCTGTGGCGATGACACGATATTCAACTTCAGTCGTAGATCGTGCGATTGTCTTTTGCTTCTTAGAACTCCAATTAATAGGATTAGCTCCAAGGAAAATAATATACCATGACGTAGAAGTTTTATCATCAAAGTTCCTTGTCCAATCAGCATCAACAAAGGCATGAAGATTAAGTGGGGTGTGTTTGCGGAGAAAGAGACCATGATGAAGGGTCTCTTTAAGATACCGTAAAATTCATTTGACGACAGACCAATGCATAGTAGATGGCTGGTGCATGAATTGAGATAATTTATTGACTGCAAATGAGATATCTGGATGGGTGAGAGCCAAGTACTATAAGGAGCCATGTACTTGTTGGTATTGAGTAGTGTCCGAAGCGGGGCTTCCATCATATAATTTAAGTGATTCACTAGTAGAGAGAGGAGTTGTAACTTCTTTTGCATCATGCATATTTGTTTTAGATAATAGGTATTGAATATACTTTCTTTGTGAAAGGAGGAGACCTAAAAATGTAAATGTTGCTTCAACTCCCAGAAAGTAACTTAAGGGTCCAAGATCTTTGAGGGAGAATCGATCAGCCAATTGCTTTAGGAATGTCTGAATCACCAAGGAATCATTGTCTGTAACAATAATATCGTCCACATATACGAGAAGATATATTGTGTTTCTATTTTGTTGTCGTAAGAATAACGAGGTATTAGACTTGAAGTTGATGAAATTAGTTGATGTCAGAAATGAGCCAAGTTCAATATACCAGGCTCTTAGAGCTTGACAAAATCTATAAATAGCTTTTTGTAGTTTGCAAATATGTCTCGGATACTGATAATGAATGAAGCCAAGGGGTTGCTATATATAGACATCTTCAGTTAGAGTCTCCTGTAAAAAGACATTGTTAACATCTAGTTGTTGCAGCCGTCAGTCTTTTTAGACGGCCAAACTTAGAATAAGTCAAATTATTATGAAAATACAACACAATCTTGCGGTGAGATGCACTGCTAGTCCTTAGCAATTCTTCAGTAGTGATGGGCGAGGATCGAGAGTTCTTAGATGTGCTACTCCATTGTAGTACTATTCGAGGGAACAATTACAGGAGAGGCAGTTGCTTGGTGCAGAGCAAGAGGAGAGATGGTTCTCGGCAAAGGAGAGCATCGGGGCTGAGATTGAAGGCGCTATCCTATTTCTGTCACACTGCACGCTAGCTACGGCAGTTGCAGTTGATGTCGACAGCGAAGAGGGGTGTGTGGTCGCCGATTGAAGCAGCGGCTGAGGGGGTCGCGGCCGAGAGGCAATGGCAGCTGTCTCAGGAAGGAAAGAGCAGGGGAGTAGCGACGACTGCTTAGGGTTGGGAAGCACGCGGTTGGAAGTCGATGTTAGCAGCACCGTCTCCAATAGTTGCTATCAATGCCGAGGACCAGAGTGGTGGTCGCTGGCAGCCGCGACCACAAGGCCGAAGGCGATCAAGTCGACCATGAAGAGATGTAAGGAGAGGTTGCAAGCGCTCGGTCTGCTTTTGTGCAACAGCCGAAAGGTGGCGGTGGCCGCTCGGGGGGTCCTTCGCCTGTCTAAAAGCTGGAGAATAGGAACTCCGCCGCTGTCACCAGAGGTTCGTTGTGGTTGTTGGGAGGCGATCATGTGTTTGCGGCGGAACGGGGAGCTGGTGACCACGCGGCTGCGGCGAAACGGGCATAATCAAGGGGATGGTCCGCTGGCCGGAACAACATCGAGGAAGCTTCCGCCCGGAACAACAACAAGAAAGCTTTCGCCCGTGGAAGTAGAAGAAGCAGAGGGGAGGGGGTGATCGGTGAGGAGCTTGCTCTAGGCAAGATGCTATGATACCATGAAGAAATGAAGCATAATAAGATATGCTTATTTGATATGATAGTGGTGATGTCTTTTTATATACATTAGGATAAAGATTAGGATGAAGATTTACTTAACAAATTTCTGAGATTTCCTCATATAGTTGAGGAAATATGAGAAATCTTAACTTCTATCCGAGATTAAAAGATCACTTGAGTTCTACCATTAGCTTAACTCTTCCCATCCAAGAGGAGCTTAAGTTACGTGTAAGGAAGTGGAATTAGTATATGCTGTCACATCATAAAAATGCATGATGCCCAAGTGTGTCGATGCCGTTGTCTATGATAAGTCCAGCCATCCTTCGTTGAATTCATTCAAAGAAGAAGCCTAATCCAAATTGTACTACCCAATTTTTTCTTGCGCTCCAAGCAAGGATTGAAATGAGAAGCTTCCTCACCTGTTTCATATTCTTTTTTTTTTCTCTCGAAAATATTTTTTGGTCTTTTATTTGGAAGAGGAAACGTGTATGCAATAAAAAAGAGTCGGATATAAGAACAGATCTTGGTCGGCAGCTTCGAGGAATTGCTTGGACGCATGCGATGACCTCACTCTCGAGAGAGTTGTGTTTTGTACCACTCTCTTGATCGGTGAAGCAACCCCTCGTCGTTGGAGGAGAGAGTCTAGGCCACTGGCCACAGCGGATCTTCTGCGTCACTGTCACTCTATTTAATGAGCGAGAGAGCGGAGAGAGAGGCAGAGACGGAGAGACACAAAGAGGGCGATGAAGTCGGTGGTGCTGCTGGACTTCTGGGCGAGCCCGTTCGGGCAGCGGTGCCGGATCGCGTTGGCGGAGAAGGGAGTGGAGTACGAGTACAGGGAGGAGAACATCAGTGGGGACAAGAACAAGAGCCCGCTTCTGCTCGAGTCTAACCCCGTGTACAAGAAGATCCCTGTCCTCATCCTCGACGGCAAGCCTGTGTGCGAGTCCCTGATCATCGTCCAGTACATCGACGAGGCGTGGCCCGACCGCGCGCCGCTACTTCCCGCCGACCCCTACGCCCGCGCCCAGGCCCGCTTCTGGGCCGACTTCGTCGACAAGAAGGTGCGCCGATACCCTCCATGTGTTTGATCTATGTTCTCCTCTCCGGAATACCATATTCTTAGTTCCCTTTCAATGGTTTTACCCTTCAGGTCTGTGACTCTGCAAAGAATCTGTTGATGCTTAAGGGCGAGGCCCAGGAGGCGGCCAAGGAGGAGTTCATCGAGATCCTGAGGCTCCTGGAGGGCGAGCTGGGGGACAAGAAGTACTTCGGCGGCGACGCCTTCGGCTTCGTCGACATCGCGCTCGTCCCCTTAACGACCTGGTTCTACAGCTTCGAGACCTACGCCGGGTTCAGCGTCGAGGAGGCGGTCCCCAAGCTGGTGGCGTGGAGCAAGCGGTGCCTGGAGAGGGCAAGTGTCGCCAACTCCGTTTACGACCCCGTCAAAGTCTATGAGTATGCCAAGACGATATTTGGATAGTGAAGAAAGTCTTCATTTGTGTGTGTGCGTATGTCCATATATATATATATATATATATATATATATATATATATATATATATATATATATATATATATATATATATATATATATATATATATATATATATATATATATATAATAAAAATAATTATTCATAAATATTTCTCAACTAATTAGTTCTGTCAAACGTAAACATCGGAATATAATTAAAATTAATCTTATACTTCTACATTAGGTCTCTATACCTTTAATCTTTTGGTCAGTAGTCTTTTAAATTATAATCTATCTTATTAATCGTATACTTATTTCAGTCCTACAATATCAATCATCATTTGAAATATTATTTCATAAATCTCAAAATTTTTATAAACTTAATGTATCTGGCTATCTACGTTATTCATGATTACGTCCCAATGTATCTCATAAGATAACATCAAGATCTAAGTTTTACATTTTGGATATTTTTTGAACATAATACTTTCTGATGCTATAATCTCTAAATCTAAAAAAAATTTATATCATGTTATGTTATTTTTGTATGGTTTATTTTTTTTTAAAAAATCATAAATCTCCAATCGTATAAATTATTTTAATAAATATTCATCATTGAAATATATCTCTCGTACTATCAGATGAATCTCCCATGACATCTTCCTATCCTTCCCCATCTTCCTATCCTTCCCCTCCATATCCATGCACCCTAGTTTATCACAAAGATCACTTGTGTTCCACCATTAGCTTACATGACTCTTCCCATCCAAGCTCGAGTTACGTGTAAGTGTAATTGCATTATCCTTAATTTATCTACAAAGGGCAATTTATTTCAGTGCACGTTGCAAAATTCATGATTCCAAGTGTGCGGCTGACGGTCGGGCCATCCTTTGTTGAGTTTATTCAAAGAAGAAAGCCCAGTCAAAATGTACTTTGCTACTGCTTCTTGTGCTCCAAACAAGGACTGAAATAATAATAGTTGGGCTGACTCACCTGTTTCAATTTTTGTCTCGTATATAAGGACAGATCGTTGTCGTTGAACCCAATCCACGGTGCAGAAGCCACATCACCGCTATCCTGTAAAAAAACACGCGAGAAAAAAATCGTGGTCGCAACGGTCACCTTTCCGCGCAGGCCACATCGTCATCTTCTGCTTCATTGCGCCTATATTTATAGTTGGAGAGCGGAGAGAGACACAGAGACGGAGAGAAAAAGAGAGCGATGAAGGCGGTGGTACTGCTGGACTTCTGGGCGTGCCCGTTCGGGCAGCGGTGCCGGATCGCGCTGGCGGAGAAGGGAGTGGAGTACGAGTACAGGGAGGAGAACATCATGGGGGACAAGAGCCCGCTGCTGCTCGAGTACAACCCCGTGTACAAGAGGATCCCCGTCCTCATCCTCGACGGCAAGCCCTTGTGCGAGTCCCTCATCATCGTCCAGTACATCGACGAGGCGTGGCCCGACCGCGCGCCGCTGCTTCCCGCCGACCCCTACGCCCGCGTTCAGGCCCGCTTCTGGGCCGACTTCGTGGACAAGAAGATGCGTCCTCCTTACGCCGATGCCTCCCATGAGTTCGACTCTTCTCCTCTTCGGATTACCACTGATGAGGGTAATAATGATGACTCGGACGAGAGCCAATGTCACCTGCTCCCCGGTGATAGTCTCCTCGATTGTGTTTGACGAAGAAGCTGCGAAGGTTTGCATTCGGCCCAACGAAGCATGCCGAACGACGATCGAAGCACGTCGCCATCCCGCAGAGGCCAGGTCCTTCGCACACCGTCAGACGCTATCAGAGGTACGATCCTGCTCCCTGCAGGCGAACACATCAGGAAACAGTAACCTCCCTTGTATAAGCTCCGACGTTAGAAGAAATAGAGGAGGCTGTTCAGATTAGCAGTAACCCTCTCCTAAACCACCAACTAACTTGATCGCCGGAGGGGTCGGGCGGAGCTTTCCCGACCCGACCTATGTGCATGAACGAAGATGGAGCGTATGCCCGGAGTCCCCGCCGACATCGCCAAGCGATCGGGTCGTTCAAGGAAGATCTCTGCGCATTCGTGCCCGAACCCAACCGCGACGGCCCCGGGGCCATGACATAAAGTTGGTGACACTAACAAATTAGCGCTAGAAGGAGGGCCCGATGTTAAGAGATTGACAGATCGACTCAGATGAGCCCGCGGCAGAGAGGTCATGTCTAATCAGGGCTCTGGGGAATGACCTCCCGCATGGTGGGCTCTGAGTGGAGGACCCCGCTGCGACCTCAGAGCGCTATTGGCCGTTGTTCAATGACCCGGGCCTATCGCCGCCCGAGGGTGTCTCGACTAGCCCGCCACCCATATCACCCGAGGCCTTTCAGGACCTCGCCCGTCAAGTCCAAACTCTGACCGGAATGATGCAGACAGTCATCCTGCTCATCCCTCAGCTAGCGTTGTCACCCGTGACATGGTAGCCAGAGCCACGAGTCGCGGCCCATCTCACACCTCCATCGGTCCCCATCTTGCCTGGCGAGCGATGGGTCCCGTTCAAAGATCAAATGTTGGGGAACCCGAGTGGCTGCCCAGATCCCGAAGTGCTATCTTCAGATTCGACGGATTCCCTTTGAGCCCAGCTGCGCTTCGTTAACCAGCGACTCGACGAGGTGCAGAAGGAGGTACGCAAGTCCAAGGAAGAGCCAAGGGAGGACACACGCCGAGGCTCCTCATTCGCGCCTAAGATTCAAGATCAGCTAGTCCCCCCAAACTTCTGGCTTCCCTTCCTCAACACATATGATGGCGCCACGGACCCGACAGACCATGTGGCCGCCTACCGCACCCAAATGGCACTGTACAGCACTTCGGACGCCTTAATGTGTAGAGTGTTCCCCACGACCCTGAGGGGATCGGCCCGCGCATGGTACAGCGACTTGAAGACCTGGGCATTCGCATACTTCGACCAGCTCACTAAGGACTTCGAGCTTCACTTCCTAGCCTACGCCTGATCGAAGCCATCCGTCGCTCTGCTCCTCGGACTCAACCAAAAGGAGGACGAGCCCCTCTCCCATTTTGTGAATCGCTTTGCTACGGAAACCTAGGGGTTACTAGATGCAGATCCCTCTCTGTTGATGCAGGCGTTCATAATTGGGCTGCGCCCTTCTAGGTTCTTCTGGTCCCTCATGGAGCGTCCCCCCACCACAGTTCCGGAGATGCTCCAACGGGCCAACCACTACATCGCGGCGGAGGCTTGGACATTCGGGAAACCCGAGGAACACAAAAGAGCTCGGCCGGAGCCTACTCAAGCGCAACAGGCAGCCACCCCAAGGTGCAGGGTAGACAGGCCTGATCCGCCAACGTCAAGGCCCTCGCTCCCCGCCTTGGGCACGTCCAGAACGGAGATCTTTCTCCAGATAAAAGAGAAGGGGTTGCTCAGAACCCCCAATCCGATGAGGAGCCCCCCCCGGAGCTACGGGACCAGTCTAGGTATTGTCGTTTTACCGGCAAAATGACCACGACACTTAGGAGTGCTGCGACTTGAAGCGGCAGATCGAGGAGCTCATTCGCAGAGAGCATCTTGGCCGGTCCCTCCGCTAGGGTAGGGACCTCTCATCACACCCCCAGGGTCCTGTTGAGTGGTAGATCAACGTGATAACGGGCGGTCCAGCTTCCGGAGGGAACACTATGTCTGGACGGAAGGCATACGCCCACGCGGCAACGGAGGAACACCCCAAACGTGCGCCCAAGCCCGAGGTAACGTTCCCGTCCGGAGGGGCCGACCTATCTGAGCATGACGATGCGCTAGTAATAGCTGCCAGGATTGCCAACGCGCAGGTAAGGAGGATCATGATCAACATAGGGAGCTCGGCCGACGTGCTTTACCTGGACGTCTTCTAGAAACTATGGCTGACTAGAGATACCCTGGAGCCGATGCGCTCGGCGCTCACCGGATTCACTGGCGACTCGATCTCGCTGCTAAGCACGATCACCTTGCCTCTGACCCTGGGTGACCCGCCGAGGTCGAAGACGATGATAGCAACCTTTTTGGTGGTCGACCTCCCGACTGCGTACAACGCGATCCTCGGTCGCCCGACCCTCAATAAGTTTAAAGCCGTCATATCCATCTACCACCGTACTGTCACGGACAAAATTGTAAACGGCTTGTTCGGTGTAATGCTTATGCTTGTCCGTGTCCCTTTTGGTTGGTTGTAATTTGTAAAGCTTGTAATTTGTAATGCACATTCAAAGGCAAAATGCCCCATTTGAGCAAGTTTGGTAGCCATTGTAGGCTTGTACATAATGTTTGCGTCGAGTGCATACTTATACTAGAATTCGGTCTGTAGTGGACCAATTTTATACCTTTGTTGTGCAACTGTTCTGAGCTTGTAATATCCATGGTTGGAATGTGCATTGGCTATAAAGTGTTTGCTAAAAGAGCGGCTTGCGGATCCCGTGTGAAGCGCTTTCTCTGTCCCGTCTTCTCTTTCGTAGGTCCTAAGGGATTGTAAGAGATTTCGGGGAGGCTGACCTTTGCGGTGATACGCATTGGTGCCGCACGGCTTAGGCAAAACCAGCTAAGTCCGTGACAGTACGATGAAGTTCCCGACCCACGCCGAAGTTGGTGAGGTTTGGGAAAGCCCTCGCGAATCTAGACGGTGCTACCTGATGGCGGTCTTGTTGCACAAAAGACCGAGAGACAACCAGCCCCCGGAGAATCCCGGGGGGACAAAGAAAGCGACCCAACATCCAAAGCTACCACAGGCAGGAGAACATCCTGGGGGCCAAGAGCCCGCTGCTGCTCAAGTCGAACCCCGTGTACAAGAAGATCCCCGTCCTCATCCACGATGGCAAGCCCGTGTGCGAGTCCCTGATCATCGTCCAGTACATCGACGAGGCGTGGCCCGACCGCGCGCCGCTGCTTCCCGCCGACCCCTACGCCCGCGCCCAGGCCCGCTTCTGGGCCGACTTCGTCGACAAGAAGGTGCGCCGATACCCTCCATGTGTTCGATCTATGTTCTCCACTCCGGAATACCATATTCTTAGTTCCCTTTCAATGGTTTTACCCATCAGGTCTGTGACTCTGCAAAGAATCTGTGGATCGTTAAGGGCGAGGCCCAGGAGGCGGCCAAGGAGGAGTTCATCGAGATCCTGAGGCTCCTGGAGGGCGAGCTGGGGGACAAGAAGTACTTCGACGGCGACGCCTTCGGCTTCGTCGACATTGCGCTCGTCCCCTTCACGACCTGGTTCTACAGCTGCGAGACCTACGCCGGGTTCAGCGTCGAGGAGGCGGTCCCCAAGCTGGTGGCGTGGAGCAAGCGGTGCCTGGAGAGGCCAAGTGTCGCCAACTCCGTTTACGACCCCGTCAAAATCTATGAGTTTATCAAGACGATATTTGGATAGTGAAGAAAGTGTCCATTTGCGTGTGTGCGTATGTCCACACACACACACATACACACACACATATATATATATATATATATATATATATATATATATATATATATAAAGACAATTATTCATAAATATTATTGATGAGATACAGCTTTGGCTTATGTTGAGTGTCACTGGTCATCCATATTCCTGATGAAAGAAAAGGAAATAACTAAAATTTGAGGAGGAGGATGAAGCAAAGAAAGGAGATATTTATTCAGCAACCACAAGGAAATAGGAGGAAGACAACGAGAATTGCCAATTGCTCCAACTGTGGCGGCAAACACGACACGCAAACGTCAAACCACAATCTCTAGAATGGCTGCAACCCAGGCTTCTTGTTCCTCAGGAAGCGCACGAACTGGTGAACCTTGTGGGGGTCAGGAAGCGACGACATGGCGACGCTCTCCCTCTCCATGCACCGCTTGCCCCACGCCATCAGCCTCGGAGCATGCATCTCCGTTCTGAAGCTTCCAAATAGCTCGTAGGTGCGGTACCAGGCCACGACAGGGACGAGGGCGATGTCGACGAAGCCAAAGGTCTCGCCGCCGAAGTACTTCTTCTCCCCTAACTCACCCTCCAAGACCTTGAGTGCCCTAAGGAACTGAACCCTCGCCTCGTCCTGTTTCTCTCCCTCGAGCTTCCACAGCTTCAGCCCACACTCGAAGATCTGACATCCGAAAAAGTTAAGCATGCTCGTCAAGTTCTATGCTACGTGCTTAAGAAAAGCTCACAAGATTTATCTTTCTTAAAGAATTAGACAGGAAATCGAATGGTGAGAGAACACATCATGCCAAAAGAATCCGACACTTCATGAATTGATGTTGTATTGGTAGCTTGCGTCAATCAGTGAAGACTAAATTGACATCCACTTGTACGCAAACATGCTGTGGATGATGTTGCACGGCGGAAGCAACCGCAGGAAGGCGTAGTGGTGAAAGCAGTAGCCCGGACCTCCTTGTCGATGAAGTCGGCCCAGTAGCGGGCCTTGGCGCGGCCGTAAGGGTCGGCGGGCAGCAGCGGCGCGCGGTCGGGCCACACCTCGTCGAGGTACTGGACAATGATGAGGGACTCGCACACGGGCTTCCCGTCGTGGAGGAGGACAGGGACTCTCATGCGCACGGGGTCGGACTTCACCAGCAGCCGGCTCTTGCACTCCATTATGCTCTCCTCCTCTCTGTACACGTACTTCAACCCCTTCTCCGCCAACGCCACCCGGCAGCGCATCCCGTGGGGGCTCGGCCAAAAGTTCAGCAGCATCAACCCATTCGTCTCCGCCATTGCTGATCTCACCCGATGCTCCCTCGCGCTCTCTCTTCTTCTTCTCTTATATGAAGTCGGGGGAAGGGCTAATCTTAGGGATTCACTTGAGCGTCGTACGACATGCATGCACATGAGATCGTGAGTCGGGTCTAACAAGCCATTGGGTCAACCGTGGGTCGTGATGGAGAGACCTTTTAATCGTGATGGCTCTCGGTAAGATCTGTTCATTAAATGACTAAGAGAGCCTTATTCTACTTATTAATCTAAAAAAGACATAATCTACATCGAATCAGACAAGTAATAGATCTTAGGTTCGGAATCAACGTAAGAGTGTCATATATATCGTTTGGTGTAATGAATTTTTTAAAATATTTTTATAAAAAAATCTATATCATATAATCTTATTCAAAGAATTGGAGGAGCATTCGGATTTTTATTAGGACCTGAGGTTTGATGAATATTTTGGACCTAAGCATATCCATAAATCATGATTATTTATCATTTCTTCAGAACAATTACATCAAAAGTTAGACCTAAATTTTGAGATGACACAATAAGATTGTAAAATAAATCGGATCATTTGGTATATTATATATGAAAAAAAAGCAAAAAAAATGTTCTCGGGGAAGCTGCAACCCATGGTTTTGAGGAAGACGAAAGAGAGAAGAAATCGATTACCACGGCAAGCTCAGTCCATGGTTTGCTGTCGGCATAGGGACGTATTATTCAATAATCACAAGGAAATAGAAGGAAGACAACGAGAATTGCCAACACCTCCCACCTTCAACACACCACACGCACAACCTAGAAATATTGCAGGCAGCAGCAGAAGAATCCTGCTTCACCCGAGCCCGAACATCTTCCTCATGAAGCACACGAACTCGTAAACCTTGCCAGGGTCAGGAAGCGACATGGCGACGCTCTCCCTCTCCATGCACCGCTTGCCCCACGCCACCAGCTTGGGAGCCTCGGTCTCCGCGCTGAAGCTTCCAAAGGACTCGTAGGTGCGGAACCAGGCCATGAGAGGGACGAGGGCGACGTCGACGAAGCCGAAGGTGTCGCCGCCGAAGTACTTCTTCTCCCCCAGCTCGCCCTCCAGGAGCTTGAGTCCCTCAGTGAACTCCTTCTTCGCCTCTCCTTGTGCCTCTTTCTTGAGCGTCCATAGCTTAGTCCCACACTCAAAGATCTGACAACCAGAGAAAAGAAAGCATGCTTATGAAGACTACATTGGCTCATAATTCTGCACTTGAAGACGTCCACGAGTCCTACAAACGCATGCTGTAGATATCGCATGGCGGAAACAGACGCAGGAAGGCGAAGTAGTGAAAGCATGCAGTAGCAAACCTTCTTGTCGACGAAGTCGGCCCAGAAGCGGGCCTGGGCGCGGCCGTAGGCGTCGGCGGGCAGCAGCGGCGCGCGGTCCGGCCACGCCTCGTCCACATACTGGACGATGACGAGGGACTCGCACACGGGTTTGCCGCCGTGGACGAGGACGGGGATCTTCTTGTGCACGGGGTTGGACTGCAGCAGCAGCGGGCTCTTCTCCATCAGGTTTTCGTCCTTGTGCTCGTACTCCACCCGCTTCTCCGCCAGCGCGATCCGGCAGCGCATCCCGTAAGGGCTCGCCCAGCAGTTCAGCAGCACCAATTC
Organism: Musa beccarii; assembly: GCA_024322285.1. NCBI lineage: Eukaryota > Viridiplantae > Streptophyta > Magnoliopsida > Zingiberales > Musaceae > Musa > Musa beccarii. The sequence continues at coordinate 49,939,073 of CM044397.1, read as the reverse complement.
CTTCGTCTCCGCCATTGATGTTCTCGCTCGAAGCTCCCTCGCTCACTCTCGTCTTTGGGAGCTTATATAGAGGTGGGACGGAGGTGTAGTCTGCGTTGTAAGACGTGAATGCACATAAAATAGGCTTCGTGTCAACGATAAGTTCTGATGTGGGGATCCAAATCTAATGGCGATCTCTTGGAAGATCCAAAGATCTGCTTAGGAAATGGCTGAGGAAACGATGGCTTGCATCAGAGACAGAGAAGCTGTTTATAGAAATGGCTGAGAGAGAGAGAGAGAGAGAGAGAGAGAGAGAGAGAGAGAGAGAGAGAGAAGCTACCAAATGCAAATAACAAGAAGAAAACATTGGGGTGCTCGATGTTTCCTAATGTGAGCTGCTACCCAAAACACTAATCAATCATAGGAGAGATCTAAACATGAATTCTTTGTTGTCATTGCTTACGCATGTGATGATCAAGTTTGATTTCTTATTATTAGTGCTATTATTATAATTGTCCTGTTATATTAATTTTACAAGATAAAGGAAATAATTCAATTGTGTAAGGTTAGACTTAGGAATAATCCTTTTGTTAATCATCCATTCTATTACTTTGTTCTTTGACAAATTCCACTGGAAACTGCTCTCTGTAGTTGAACCTGTCTCAACCATTCAATCTTGTCCATCTTCTGCAAACATCATTAAACCAGTATCTAACATCCCCCTAAACATAGAAGTCAAAGTCAAATTGGACATTCTATAAATAAGTCAACCCCCTAATTGCCTCAGAAGAAGTCCAAATCTATCATCAATTGTCCATCACAAAATACTTGTAACGAAAGAACACATAAATTACACACAGGGAAGGCAGATGAAACCTTGAAGTGAGAAAGAGAAGTGAGAAGGGAGGAGGAGAACAGGAAGGCCTCCCTCTTCCTTGTTTGCTAGTAGACAGATGTGCTACAATTATATTAAGTATACCAATCTCTTGTCTTTTCTCCAACCAAAAGGTACCATTGAAGGCTTTTTCTTTCTTCTGTCTCTCTCTAAATTCAACAGAAGAAGAGTTTTCATCTTCTTTCTCCATCAGAATTTGCTACAGATATGAACGGTTTGCGTGTGAATTCGTCCCCCCATTTGATTCCTCCGAGTGGTGTAGATCATCCAAACGAATCCACCTTGGAAGGTGAAGAATGTTACAAATCTGTTGTTCTTCCTTCATTTCAGCTTGTTATCTCCTTCCTCTGCTGTGTTTGATGTTGTCGCAGAGAATGTGAAGACGTTGTTGAGGTTGATACATGATTACACAGAAGGTGGCGGGCACAGACCACAATGCGTCACCGGGATGATGACGGTCCTCGATGATCTGAAGTCTCAGGTCCAGAAGCTGCAGCCTCCACGGAGGGGAGAGGCCGAGCTCCGCCGGTGCAACACCGACCTCCGCCGTGGCGCGCCTCCGAGGGAGAAGAAGCCCCTCGACCCCGCTGCTGACGAGGTCCAGAAACTACGCCGGGAGCTGTTCGCGCACATGACCGCCCGCAAGAACCTGGAGAGGATGTTCTCTAGCCTGGGCAAGGAGAAGGAGATCATGGCGGCGGAGCTGACGAGGAAGGCGCGGGAGCTGGCGGAGGCGGAGGAGCTCGTCGACGACCTCCGGGCGCAGAACGAGGTGCTTCTGGAGAAGGTCAAGGCGTGCGCGTCGGAGCACAAGAAGAACGGCTCGCAGTCGCGGCTCAACTCGGTGCTGCAGGAGCGGAACAAGGCGCTGTCGGAGCAGCTCCTCAAGTCGTTGGATGCGTACAGAACGGTGAAGAGGCGGCTCAGGGATGTCCAGGAGGAGAACGCGAGGATCGTTTTGGAGGCGGCGGAGGTGGCGGCGGCGAGCGCGGGGATCGTGCATCGCGTACGTGGAAGAATGGAGGGAGGTGGGAATGGGAAGGTGAGGACGGAGGAGGAGATTAACTCCTTGGAGCAGATGCTGCATGGATTGCAAGGGAAGCTGAGGAAAGTTAGCCCAAATAAGGGAGATTGTAGGAACTCGAACCTTCAAGTTTAGGTGGAGAGATTGAGAGGAGAGGGATTGATGGAGGGAAATGTAACGTTTTCTTTTTCTTTTAGTTGGAAGATTTGCATGGACTTTATATACATAAGAATTGTAACATGATCAAGTTATCAAACCAATTATTTTTCTTTTTAGAGACAAAATTAATATTTTTTTTAATGAAAAAGACCTGATTAAGATAATCGTAATGTGCTGCTCTTAAAGGACATAATTGGGAGTTTTAAAATTATAAAATAATATATTTCATATCAAATACTGAATATAAATATATAAAAACGAGTTTCGATTCTTATATTTTCGAAAATTATATTGAGATTTTTATGTTTACAAAAGTGAAATATTAATAATTTTATAATATTAAAAATCAAAGAGAGAGTGAAAGGTTTTGTTGGAACAATTTTAAAATATTTAACTTTTATAAATATAAAGATATCAATATAAATTTTTAAAATATAAAAATTTAGATGCTAAAAATAATTAATTATAAGAGATAATCTATAATTAGTCCCCAAAAAAATAAAAATAGGACTTATTAGCTCAGTTGTTGATCAGTGCTAATAACTCATATTTATTGTTTTTGTTTGAATATATATATAGTTTGTCTTTTTTCACTTTTTAAATTGATATTTTATGAACCGTAGGATGAGAAACATTCTTAACAACAACAAATCTTCGCCATCAAATTTACCCAAAACTATGACCCACACAACAACTAGTGAAGACATCCATCCTCGCATCATCGGGATGGCCTGATGCAACCTGAGCGAGGCCCATCGGCCGTCGCCCAACCCACCTCTTCAAACCCCGCCGCGCTCCGCCGCTGCATCGAACTGCTGCAGACATGCAAGTCCCTGCCCCGGCTCAAGCAGATCCACGCCCACGCCGTTCGCCATGGCGTCACTCTCGGCCACCACGGCCTGGCCAAGCACCTCGTCTTCGCCCTCGTTTCCCTCCCCGCCGCCGACCCCATGCCCTACGCCAGCTCCGTGTTCGCCCAGGTCCCCGCCCCCGGGGTCTTCAGTTACAACACCATGATCCGCGGCTACGCCGAGAGCTGTCACCCCCGCCCCGCCCTCGACGTCCACCGCCTCATGCTCGCTGCCGACGTCCCCCCGGACTCCCACACCTACCCCTTCCTCCTCAAGGCCTGCGCCAAGCTGTTGTCTCTCCGCGACGGCGAGAGGGTCCACTGCCGCTCCGTCAAGGACGGCCACGACGCCTGCATCTTCGTCCAGAACACCCTTCTTCATTTCTACGCGGCCTGCGGACTCTTCGAGAGCGCACACAAGTTGTTCGAGAGTATGTCCCACAGAAACCTCATTTCCTGGAACTCTGTCATTAATGGCTTCGCCATAAACGGGAGGCCCAATGAGGCGCTGACCCTCTTCCGGGAGATGGTCGCGGACGAGGATGGCGGCATCGAGCCTGATGGTTTCACCATGGTCAGCTTGCTCTGCGCCTGTGCCGAGCTGGGGGCCTTGGCTCTCGGCCGCAGATCCCATGTTTACCTTGCCAAGCGAGGCCTGGACCGGAACCCCCACGTTGGGAATGCGCTCATAGATTTCTATGCCAAGTGTGGAAGCATTGAGGAGGCTTACAAGGTATTCGACGAGATGGATGAGAGGACCGTGGTGTCGTGGACTTGTTTGATAGTAGGGTTGGCCATGAACGGGTTTGGCGAAGAATCTCTCAACCTCTTCCATGCAATGGAGAGGGAGAGGTTGGTGCCGACTGAGATCACCTTGGTTGGGGTGTTGTACGCTTGTAGCCATTGCGGGTTGGTTGACGATGGATTCAGGTACTTCAACAGGATGACACGAGAGTATGGCATTGTGCCCAAGATGGAGCACCATGGTTGCATGGTTGATCTCCTGGGACGAGCTGGCTTGGTGGAAGAGGCACACAGTTACATCATGAACATGCCGCTGGAGCCCAATGCTGTCATCTGGAGGACCTTGCTTGGAGCATGCACCATGCACAAGAGGCTGGCAATTGGGGAAGCAGTTTGGGCTAGGCTTGTGGAATTGGACCCTGGCCATAGCGGCGACTATGTGCTCCTATCCAATCTGTATGCCGCTGTTGGTCAGTGGGGGATTGTTCACAAGCTCCGGAGGAGCATGCTGAAGGGAGGGGTGAAAAAGATGCCCGGCCACAGTCTTGTCGAACTGGGCAACCGCATGCACGAGTTCGTCATGGGTGATCGCTCACATCCTCAGAGCCAGCAAATATACGAGATGCTTGAAGAGATTGCAACGAGGCTGAGGCTGGAAGGCTACAGGCCTCGCACAACGAATGTCTTGGCTGATATAGAGGAGGAAGAGAAGGAGACGGCACTGAACTACCACAGCGAGAGGTTGGCCATAGCCTTTGCTCTCCTTAACACTGCCCCAGGGACCCCCATCAGGATAGTGAAGAACCTGAGGGTATGTGCAGATTGCCACCTTGTGACCAAACTCATATCTAAGATTTATGACCGGGAGATTGTGGTGAGAGATCGGAGTCGATTCCACCATGTAAGAGGTGGGTCCTGTTCTTGTAAGGATTATTGGTAGGTTACAGTAGTGTTCTCCCAGCAAGATTATACTGCATTCCGAATCAAGGTACACAATCAAGTCCATTTACTTGGTTTCTCGTTTATGATATTGTAACATGTTAATGGAATGCAGCAAAGTCCAGTGTGAATCACAGCTAATTAGTTCTATGCCATCTTCTTTTACCTTTTTTGTAGCAGAGAAAAGAAAAGTGCATTTTAGTTAGTTCTATGTTAGTTAGTTGGGGGTATATATATACTTGTTGCATTGAGATAATATATACATGAATTAATTATTGTTGGAAACATATCTTTATTATCTGGTTTTGGTCAGTTTTTCTTGTCATAGATGAGAGTTCTGTATTTAGGGTTTGAAAATATCTTGTGCTACAATCTTTTACTCTGATAAAGTACTTACCTAAATAAAGTTGAGATCTGGAAAAAAAGGGTTTAACAATATCTGATACAACACTCATGCTAACAACTCTTGTGCAACATATAATCCTGCTTATCTTACTTATGCTCTGTATCAAGGATTCAATAGATGAGTTTCGTGTAAAATTTTGATGATTAAATTAAACATTTGAAAAATAGGCAGAATAAACTGTACAATACTTTACAGGCTGATGTTAAAACTGTTTTTTCCAGATGTTGTAAGTTATTTCTGAAGTGATAAGTCTAGTAGAAGTTCCATTAGGTGTTTGCCCTAGTGATAATGTTAACAAAACTTTTAAGCGAGGTTCGGTGTTTTGGGTACCAGGTCTGTTTCAATGATCTGGTCGGACTAGTATACTGGTCAGTATTGGTATATCATGTGTCTGGACACCACTATGTATTGGGGTTTCGGAGTGGAAGAAAAAGAAGGCGAAGAGGAAGGGCGATGGAGGTAGAGGAGGAAGAAGAAGAAGTGGTGGAGAAGGAGGAGAATGAAGAAGGAAGAAAAGGAGGAGGAGGTACGAATGTACTTGGGAAGAAGAAGGAACGCTACAACAGCGGCGTTGGCGGCGATGTCATGAAGCGACAGCTGTAGCAGCAACATCCAAAGCAGCGGCATTGTGTAGCAGCAGTAATGTCGTGAGAAGAGGGCTCGTGTTATCGAGCCCTAGTTTCTATTTTAGGTTTTTCTTTCTTTTATAATGCTGAGTTAGATGACCCCATCACTATTTGTAGGTTTTATTTTATTTTTCTTGAGTTGGACTGAACGGCCCGAAATAGAGTGCTCTGCGTATCAGTCCACACCCAAACCGGTACAGGCCGCTTGTTTCATACTGTTTTGAACAGTATGATGGTGCTTGCTTTTAAACATCTTATTTGGACCTAGTTCTGTATTCTTAGTTTGTAATGATTTTCTCTCGTAGTATCTCCTATTTCCTTTTTTTGTACAATGTGTCCAATGCCACATTTGAGCTTCAACTTTAGATGACTCTGACTCTGTAACTATCATCTGAAGGTATAAAAAGACTTCTCTAGATTTCTTGCTACCTCATTGCAAGCATGGGACCATTTCTACAGTGTTTAGAAATTAGAATATAGTTAACAGTGGCACCAAAAACTTGGGCTTTTTAACTAAATTTAAGAAATAAAGTTTGCTTTTGGATTATTGAACTTCTACTGACCAAATCTAATATGCAACCGGGTGACTGAGCATTGGGCACTGCTAAGTGTCTATCCCTTGTCATCAAAACATGTTCAACTAGTCAAATTTTTTTATATAGTACCTTTTTCTAGATGATATTCCCCTGAAGAATGTCACGTGGGAAAGTTTTGTGTTTGTGTTTGTAAAGAATTCTTAGGATGACAAGAATCTTTGTCACTTCTAAATTCCCTCGAAGTTGGGATGTATATTTATAGGTTAAAGAAGGATTTTGAATAGTCTTGAAATGAGGTGGCATGTTGTCCTTTAATCGAGGAAAATTTCCTTTTTTCACATGCATTACAATTTTTTATATGATGAAATGAAAGGGATCATTGGAGGTTTTTGAAGACATAGCATTGGCTCATACCATAATTAATAGAAAAAGGCATGTCTTGAATGAAAAGAAAATGAAAAAAAAAAGAAAAAGAAAATACCTGAGATGATAAGTCCATAACAATATATTCAAATATATGATAGTGTATCATGTTTGTCATTTTTACGATGACTTTTTAATTTAGTAATCAATTTTTATCCTTTCTTCCTAATGTGCAGTGGGTCCTCGTTTGAGAGGAATTGTCTGGTCACCTGAGCTTTTCTTTGGATGCAACTTTACCAGACGAGCTGTGTTTTGACTTTACAGCTCCTTTGGATATTTGTTTATGCTTGTCATATGATGCAGATTTTAAAATGATGATGACCCTTGGAACTCTTGCTTGGTTCACTAAAAACATCAAAAGCTGTTTGGTCATTGTTGGCATTGTCAATTTGTCATCGCATTGAACAATTCTTGATTTATATGCTCCCAGAAGTGCAAGTGTGAGTGTTGGGGAGATGGAGCTTGAGTGGATCCTTCGGATGCTGCTCGGACTTGGTAAATGACAGCAGATGCTTGTCTGGAAGCTGAATGAGCAAGCACATTGGCTAGATTGTATCTGGGTAAACAAAAAAAAAAAAAAAAAAAAGAGCATCATTTAGCATTGTTTTGTTGTTTGCTGTGTTTGTCTCAAATGAAATTTAACATACTGCTTCTGTATTATTGTCTGTTCAGATTCCTTTGTGCAATTCAGATGAGAGAATTCTTGTTGGAAGATCCAAATTGACTGTCATGCTGAAGTCCAAGAGCCAGATGTTGCATCACCAATAGCAGTCAAGGTATGTAGGAAGCCAGTTGGCCAATTTGTATATGTGATAAAAAAATGGGTGTACCTAGTGGAGGACGCTCTTGCCAATCCAGTATTTTTAGAGGTTTAATATATGCAGCCTTCTGGAAATAATTTGTCATGCTGATTCTTGATTACTTCTGGAAATGGTCCCATAAATGCTGGGAGACTTAGCAGGATCTGAGTGGTTAAGCTTTGTTCCTCAATTATTATGATGTGTGATAACTTTAAACATCAACCACTTCACTGTTGGGAGTAACAGGTGCAGTGTGCCTTTCACTCCATGAATGCATTGTTTGTTGATATGATGATACATCAGCAAGGGATATTTTGCACCATATCCAGCAATTCGAGGTACTTCTTGTCTCTCTACTCTCTCTCATGCTTTATTCTACCATAGAAATGGGGAGGAAAAAAAAAGGGGGGAAGGTTCTGTGTTCCATGGTTTCTCAATCAATCAATCATCCAAAGCAACAATGATTGAAATGATACCATGACATATCAAACTTTTCATAGTATCATTTATAAAACTGCCTATTTGTTCAGGTTACCTGACACACAAATAGTACTGGAACAGAGTCATGGTTTATTCTACTCTAAAGATGGGGGAGACAAAATGAAAGATGGGTTGCTCAATCATGCACCCATTGCATTCATGATTGAGGTGGTATCATGGCACATTAATCTATTTATAGAATCATTCATCACAACTACTTGTTTATTTGTGCCATCTTGCTCTCAGATAATCAATACAGGGATAGAAGAGTTGCTCGATCACATCAGATCAGTTGGAAAAAAAAAAAATCTACATATTGATAGCTGAAATGGTTGTGGAAATCTTTGTTATTGTTGAGCATTCCTCTCTTTCTTTTTATAATCAAGTTAGTCTGATGATGTATATTAAGTTCATCCCTCTTTATGGTATGCATCCATTTGTATTCCATAGTAATTTTCACTCTAACAGGGAGTTAAATGCAGAAAAAGAAACTATACTAAGTTAATCTCATTTCTTTTTTATGTTGGGAAAGGTCTCATAATCACAGATAGATGATAGATTCTTCAGCATTTATCTTTCTTTCTTTTAGAAAATAATATACATGAATTAAGATCTTGTCATGATCTCACTAAAATCCATGTGGACAGTGGATTCTAGTGCAAGCTAATAATAACAGTATTATATTAAGCATCTTGACTTCCAGGGAAGCCTTCACATGTGCACTCTCTCTCTCTCTCTCTCTCTCTCTGTAGTTTCCACCCTGAGAAGCTGCAGTCCAAAGCAAGGCGTTTTCGTTAAACCCAATGTGCTTTGGACTTGCCCACCGTAGCCTAAAAGGCAAGCAATGGTCACTTTGCATCCCAAAGCGTTGACCAATCTTTTCCTCTCTCAACTATCCTTTAGATTTCATTAATTTAGTATTTTAACTTCTTTTAATCGTGAGATCATTTGATGCAGTCGCTAAGCTTCACGTTCATGAGACTAGATAAAATTTTATACTGGTTGTTAACAATTCTCTTGTATCAAAAGCTCGGACTCGAGAATTACTTTGTATAAATCTCCATGATACCAAAACACATACCTACTTGGAAAATACAACATATAATTTGGTAAATTATTTGGAATTCCAGAGGATGCAACGAAGCAGCAAACAGACAAGAGTTGATGCTTTATCATCGGAAAACATTCCACCCAGGTTATTTGACTGAACTATTCTTTACATTTGAATTCTTTTAATCGCAGTATCATTTAATGTAATGGCCGCCATTTCTGTAATCCAACAACTCCTTTTTGTCTAAACCATAGATTGACAAGGAATAACGACACGTGGAGTTATTGTGTGTAAAAGGCATATATACTTGAATAATACAAAATATAATTTCTGGTATACCACAGTTTATTTGTCTTTATGGTAAGAGAGGATGCACTAAATCATTTGTGATTGGAATACAATCCACTGGGATTGTCTGATTTTTTTTTTCTGTACAGAACTAAATATATCATTTTTCTTTTATAGAATTGTAAGATTTAATTAGATTTTTTTCTTTTTGATATTATGATTTCATTTCCGTTTACATTATAAATGAATGATATATTGTTTTCATCCTTCTTCCTTTATCAATGCTGATATTTAAGAGCATTTCCTGCAGCATTTTATGGTCCTTAACTCCATCTCTTAACCCAGTACCAAAAGTGGCTCCATTGCTATGTTGGCCACCCCACCATCCCTGCATCTTCCAGTCTTTGTCCTCATCCATCCGATGGCCACCATAAACCCGAGCAGCAAAAGGTTGGCCTCGACAAGGAGCAGACCAGAAACGCCACAAGCATTGGCACATGGAAGCCTTGAAATCCTCTACCAGAGTTGACCTCTTTCGTGTTCTCTAGTGTGTTTAGGCAGCAGCAACAGCAGCCGCACCACCACCACCACCACCAACCAAACTGCTTCATCACCCCCACATGGACAGCAGTTGTGCGCATTACTGCTCTCAATTCCATGCCAATAATCATAAAAGAAAGGAAGAGAGAGGGAAGGGGAGAGAGAGGGAGTTTGAAGTCACAAGAAATCACCAAACAAGGACACCCCAATGAGTGAAGCACAGGCAAGTTTCTTTGGTACTGTCTGCGCTTTTTTCTCAGGGAATCTCTCGGCGCTGGGACCCAAAAGTTTTAGACTTGAATGCTCATTAATGGGAGCAAGGAAGAGCACACCCTCCTGTGTTCATTTGCTGCGTCCTCTATGATCTTTTCCCCCTTCCTATTTGTTTTCTGCTTTTGACAGATGGTTGATGCATGGATTGGTCCCCTCCAGCTCAACATGGTGCAGTTTGGAATGGTGTGAAGAGGTCTGCAAGCAGGGTAAAAGACAGAACAGAAGCTGCACTTTTGGTGTGGCGTGAAACGTCTTCCTTTTATCTCCTGCCGTCTCTTGTTGTTTGGTTGGGAAATGATGGGTGGGCTTGCCTTCTCTGGGGATCATCTGGGTTTTGGAGCTTGCTGAGGGTGCTAACTTGTCCTACAGTTTGGTTTTTGTGCCTGGGTTGCTGATTCATTTACATTGGAGGTTTTGGTGGGGATTGGGGAACTTGGGGTTGTTTACCTGGTGGTCCTGGTGGTGATCTTTTTGTTCTTTTGCTTTTGTGTGATTAGGTCTGGGTTTTGTGGGTATGTGGTGAAGAATTGGTGCTTGTTTGGGGCTGTTTGTTTGCTCTTCTATCTTCTGAAGGTTTGGTGGTGGTTTTGACTACTTCCGTGTGTGAGAATGGCCTAAAGTTTGGATCTTGGAAGGGATTGTTTGAGGGTTTCATGGTGGCCTCTGTTCTTTGTGGTTTGAGCTCTTCTGAGTTCTTAGTTTCTTGAGCGATAGTTAAATTTGCGACCGTGTGTGTCTTTTTCAGGTGATGTGTTGGTGGGTTTTTGATTCTTGAGCACGGTTGTGCCTGGAAACATTCTGGTTTTCTAGGGGGGTTGGGGTGTGCTCTCGAGTTGGTCTCAGCTTACAGTTGATGGTTTTTATTTTGGATCAGGTTGCAGGGATTTTGGTACTGAGGTTGAGGTCTATCTCTGGAGCTGACTGCAGTTTTCTGTGAACATGTTCCTGTGAGGCAACAGATTGATGGAGAATGGCTTGTGGCCTAAACTTTTGAGCCTACTTGTCAATTATTGAAGATCGCGGGGTGTTCAGAGTGTGATCTCTGGTTATTGCCAGGTTCTGTTTGAGGTTATTTTGCTCTGGCCATTTCATCTCGGAGTTCGTTCAGAATGGCCTGCAAGAAGCTGGGATCAAAAGCTGATGCCTTTCAACGACAAGGGCAAGCCTGGTATGCTGTATATTCTGCCTTTTTGTTCTAACGATATGCCTATATTCTAAAGTGATCTTAGAACTATCTTCTGTTCTGAGTGGTCAAAAACCTGCAACTCAATTGATAAGATCATCATATGACTTCCCAATAGTGCAAGCTCTTATTTATGTCTAGAAGTTGCGGCCTCTGAAACAGACAGTCTTTTTTGGATTAGGTTTTTCTATTTTACTAAATTTGACAATAGAATGCTTAAAAATATTATCTGAAGCATATTATTCATGTAAGATACTCCATGAAATATACAAGTCTATGAAAAACTGATTGCTATCGTTATTTGCTATTTCTTTTTAACTTCTGCAATTTTTCCTGACTTGTTGAATATTATATTTTTCTTGGTGAATTGATTAGTATGGTTGTCGCCCTAAATATCAATTCTACAATGTTCTACAGTTTCACAAACAAAATAGTCTTATCTTGACAACGCTAAATGGAACCAACGTTTATAGAGGTTGCGGCACGAAGAGTTGGTGGCTTGCCGCACATTGTCCGATGAATTAACGGTTAAAGGGTAAAATAAGAAGGAACAAATGGATTTAATTATTAAGAATTAGTTTATCGTCAAGCTCTAATTGTTTCTCTTAGTTGTTGCTGGATACTTGGATATGCCATGAATGTTTAGATAAGTACTTCAAATTTAGCCCAAACTCGGACAAGCCCATAGTATAGGTGCCTTGTTGCCTCTATTTGCTCGTACCACAGATTTAAAGAGAACTAACCCTGAAATAAAAGCATTTTCTTTCCATGGTCACGGCATTTTAAGGAACAAAGATAAAAGGGAAATAAACATCCTGAGAAAATTAGCTTTGCAACTACAGGAGTGTATTTGATGAGGAATTGAGCAACGAGAGTTTCAGGGACTAAAGTGAAATTATTAGATCTTTAAATGGGATAATCATACTTGAGTTATAAAAAAAAATGGTGGTCTTCCGCACGAGGATCCCCGCAATATAGGGTCTAGAAATTATTGTGATCATCTTTGTTTGAGAGGAGCATACACAGCGATAAGAGTGCCCAAACAGGAACAGATTCATATGGTGTGCAGTTCTCTAGGTCACCTCTTCCACAATAGTGGCAATATGAATAGCAAATGAATAAGGCTATTTATGAGTTAAAAATTTTCTCTCAAAAGACTGCTCATTGAGGACCTCAATTTGGTTTTGCTAGTCAATTTGTGGTCCTAGAAATCAGAAGCGTGAAATATAGGCACCATATTTGCTTAAACACTTGGTTTGTTTTGTGTATTTTCTTGGGTCTATGACTATTATTAGGAAGTGAAGCATAAAAGCTAAAAGCATTTGTGATATATTGCAATCATCTCAAATAATTGCTAAGATCTATTAATCATGTAGAAATGCTTCTGGACTCTGAAGCTTCTCCATGCATGCCTGTGTAAATTGTGGTTAGCTTGAATAAGGTCCTTTTTTTTCAATCATAAACTTGGTAGGAGATAAAAAGGCATGCTAGATAAACAAAAACTGGACTGTTCTTTTCCTCCTCCAGTGATCTGAACCTTTTTGCTTTTATGTGGCCTAAATCCTTAAATTCCACCTCTATATGAAAGGATAACTATCTTGAATCTCTATTATGGTCAAATCTGTCTAGAAGTATTTTTCACTCTCCATTTTGTTTTTTTCTGTCAGGTTCTGATAAAGTTGTTCTATGTGACAAAGAGTATTGCACTCTCATGTGGATCACTTGTTATTTGTGCATTCTGCAGGTTCTGCACTACTGGGCTTCCAAGTGATATTATTGTTGAAGTTGGCAAGATGTCCTTCCATCTGCATAAGGTGAGGTGATTAATCATTAAATCGAATGGGACCATACTTGTATGTAGCTACCATTTAATGCAATACCTTTTCTTAAAAAGCTGCGGCAATTAAGCATTTAATCAAACAAGAACCCATGCTTTCATCAAAAGATGCACTTTGGTGTTATGTTAAAGTTGCTCCTTTATGACACAAGTAACTATGGTTCAAGTCTCTAAATCCTGCAAATGCAATATTAAATCATTTTGACACATATTTTGTGCTATTAGGCAAGGCACTAATATTTTAAACAATTTTAAGTTTCAACATTCTTTTTCTTGGAGGCAAGGAGCATGTTTAGCTCCTAGCATCGTACAGCATTGTTGTCATTTAGGTCAAATCAATTTTTGTCGTATTAAGTCTTGATATGAAGATTAAAATTAAATGAATGCTGCTTCTTAGTATCTGTTTGTTTCTTTGTGGGTTTTAATGTAGAGGGAAAATAAACTTGAATTTCATATAAATGCATAGACACAAACTCTCTTGTAAAATGAAGCCTTAGATCGAAACAAGTCACTAAGAAGGAACATTTCATGTCTAAAACAAATTGAATTGTTGCTGCCTGAGATGGACAGCCAACTTGCCTTTCCAATGACAGATAGAGTTTGTTATCAGTTGTTTCTTTACGATAGAAGAGAATAAATTTTTATGAGAATGATAGAACTATTATTTTGTTTAGTGGTCTGATTTTCTCATAGCCATTATTTAGGCCAGTTTGTCATTTTCTATTTGTTCTTCTCCTGATTGATTGTAACTTTGTCCGACTCATGTTAATTTTATTTCCAAAGTAGCTGAATTCTTTTATTTGCTAATTACATTTGTAATTTTTTCTTGCAGTTTCCTCTTCTGTCAAAGAGTGCTCTCTTGGAAAAGCTTATTGAGGAGAGCTCTGATGAAGAAGAAGGTTGTGTAGTGAAGTTACATGATATGCCTGGTGGGGATAAAGCATTTGAACTAGTAGCTAAGTTCTGTTATGGTGTTAAGTTCGAACTCACTGCCTCAAATGTTGTTTGCCTGCGCTGTGCTGCTGAATATCTTCAAATGACAGAGGAAATAGCAGAAGGCAATTTGATTGCCCAAACAGAGATCTTTCTTAACCAAGTTGTTCTTCGTGGCTGGAAAGATTCGATAAAAGTGCTCCAAACCTGTGATATTCTTCTCCCTCATGCTGAAAATATTCAGATCATTAAGAGATGCATCGATTCTTTAGCCGTTAAAGCTTGTACAGATCCCAATCTCTTTGGGTGGCCTATGATGGAGCATGGTGCAATGCAAAGCCCAGGCGGGAGTGTTTTGTGGAATGGAATAAGCACGGGAGCCAGACCTAGAAACTGCAGTTCTGATTGGTGGTACGAAGATGCATCTTCATTGAGTCTTCCCTTGTATAAGAGGCTGATCTCAGTCATGGAATCTCGAGGTATCAGACAAGAGGTAATAGCAGGCTCTGTGACATCTTATGCCAAAAAGTATCTGCCTGGTATTAGTAGGCGTCACAGTCTGGCTCCTGTAGCTCTGACTGCTGCACCATCTGAAGAAGAACAGAGACATATTCTCGAAGAGATTGTGGGCTTGTTGCCTTTACAAAAGGGTGTTACATCAACTAAAATTTTATTTGGACTTCTTCGCACTGGCATGATTCTGCGAGCTAATCCAACATGCATTTCCAACTTGGAGAAAAGGATAGGACTGCAGCTAGACCAGGCGAATTTGGAAGATCTACTTCTGCCGAACTTTTCATATTCTATGGAGACGCTCTACAACATTGACTGTGTTCAACGAATTCTAGAGCACTTCTTAGCCATGGATCAAGTTGCTGATGGGGCATCTCCTAATTTGGTTGATGATGAGCAGTTAATTGGTTCGCCTTCTCTGGCACCCATTACTACTGTTGCCAAGCTAATTGATGGGTATCTAGCGGAAGTTGCACCAGATATCAACTTGAAGCTTCCAAAGTTTCAAAATCTGGCTAGTGCAGTGCCTGATTATGCACGACCACTGGATGATGGACTGTATCGTGCTATTGACATCTATTTAAAGGTAATTATTCAAGTACATTTTATTAATAATTATCATTAGGTTTCTCTGTGTGAACCAAAAATGTAAAAAACACATTGGAAATATGGGTCTCCACTACTGCAAACATGTTTGTTCTTTTTTTTCTCATAAAGAATATCACATCTGTTGTACACTTCAAAAACAATCTGTCAAATGATCAATATCATTGTTGCATGCTAATTACTATAATGCCTAAATTTTTATTTCAATTTCCATTGTGCTGTTGCAAAATTGTTGATGATGTGTCATTTATGATGCATTTGCAGGCACACCCATGGCTCAATGAAGCCGAAAGGGAACAGCTCTGCAGGCTGATGGACTGCCAGAAACTCTCCCTAGAAGCCTGCACTCATGCTGCACAAAACGAAAGGCTCCCGTTACGAGTAGTCGTTCAAGTTCTTTTCTTCGAGCAACTTCAACTGAGGACCTCGATTGCTGGTTGCTTGCTTGTTTCCGATAACCTTGATGGCTCACGACCTCTGAGGAGCGGTCTGGTGGGTTCAGGAGATGGCGGTGGGTGGGCAAGTGCCGTGAGGGAAAACCAAGTCTTGAAGGAGGGAATGGATAGCATGAGGATGAGGGTGTATGAGCTCGAAAAGGAGTGCACAAGCATGAGACAGGAGATCGAGAAGTTGGGACGTGGGAAGAGCAAGTGGAGTACTGTTTCAAAGAAGTTTGGATTTAAGCTCAAGTCCCAGATGTGCAGTGCCCAAGAGGAGTCTGTAAGCGATCATCAGAAAACCGGAAGCAGCGCCATTGAAAAGTTTCCAGCTAAGCTCACCAAACACAAGCAGCAGCTATCCACAGATGCACGACCATTTCCCGCGAGGGATCAAGGTTTGTAACTCTAATTTTCTGGGGTTTTTTCTTACATCAGGAAGTTGTGAATTCAGTGTCTCTTGGACAAATGTTATTTTGAGGTTTGTCCTTCACTTTCTCTTGTGTATGAAATAGTACTAATCTTGTGTTAACTATATGTTTCTTACTGGTGACTGCAATGCTAAAACCGCAAACTCGAGATATATATATATATATATATATATATATATATATATATATATATATATATATATATATATATATATATATATATCTGAATTGGTTTTTCTTCTTGGATTCTTGTCACAATTCACCACACATACCTGTAAGCACTACTATGCCTTTGAATGGGATGATTTACCTTGGAAGATGAGTTAATCTTGGGTTAACTACATGCTACTTGCCAGTGATTGTGATGCTGCATCTGCAAATTGGAAAGACCTGTATCTTGCAGACTTACTTGTTCTTCTTGGTTTCTTGTCACATAATTCTGGTTGGTCACCAAACTAGTACATTGCTTCATCTCAATCAAGCTCAACCAGCACCAGTTGGCAACATATAGCTGTAAGCATTACTATCCTATTAAATGGGATAGTTGACCAGGGAAGATGAACCTGCCAGTGTAGAAGTTTGTCCAGACATCAAATGCTCATCACACAGCAGAATTCCTGGTTGGTGGGTGAAATATCCATTCTTGTTCTTACTTAGCAGTTCTTTGAACCTGCTCACCTTGATCAGCTTTACAGAAGTCCTTGTCCCCACACTTGTCAAATCTCCATGAATGGGGTAGTTGACCTGCTGCTCTGCACTCAATGCACCATTTCATGGTGGTAATGCAGTTTGATAATATGCAAAGATCTCCAATGTTGGCTGACACTTTGTTTAGCTAGAAGTTTCAGTTAAGTTTTTATGTTGTTTTTGCACTTTCCATCACTTAGTGGAATTGATTGATAGCTTTCTGTCCATATTATGATGTGATTAAGTTTGTCTTGCAAAGTGAGGATGAGAGCTTCTTTTTTTTTGTCACAAACACAATTATTATGTTGGTCTTCAGCTGAAATGGATCAGAAGAGTCTTTTGAGCTATAAACTGTCTATAATTATGCGGTTGAGTGCATGCCTTTGCCAATCACATGAAACAACATCAATCCCAATAGTTACTATTGTCACAAAGTGATGCTCATTGAATCAGGAAAATTCAAAGAGAACTGCCCCTCAAACTTTGTGGGAAATTTTAGAATAATTTCCCTCATTATTCAGTCAAACTTTGATTTACAGAATCATGGGTTGGACCAATTTTTCAATGGGTAAATTCATGGAAAAACCTTCTATTTTAAAAAAAAATTAATTAATGCTCCAATTTTTAAAACTTCTCATAGAATATTATTTTTTTTAAAAAAATGATAATATTACCTCTATTGACCATTGTCGCCCTTGCGAACCCCGTTAGCCCTCGTCGAACCCATTTCTACCTTTGTAGATCTTAATGACCTACATCCAAACCTATCAAGCAAGACCACCCTTAGCCCCCAGGCCACCCTTAGCCCCCCTATGCTCTGCAAGCAAGACCGACGACGAGGGCAAGACGCATAAGGGCAAGTTCAAGGAGTAAAATGATCTTTTTATTTATGCAAGAATATACAAGAATTTTTTAAAAATTATAACATTCTAAGAGAATTTATCAAAACTAAAAACTTTTCCTAAGAATTCACCCTTGTTCAATTAATCAAATCGTAAATTTCATAAAAATATAATATAAATTGTTGCTTGCGATACTTTATTTTTTTTATTCCACATTAAGTTTATTTTTGACCCCTTGATTGAAATCCAAGCTTTACCAACCACACTGAAGACACTCAATTGAAATCACTGTTGTTGAAATATATGAAACAGCAAGGATAATACATAAATTGTACTTGAACAATCCTTTGGAACTCCACACAACAAGCTCCTGGCTCACTGTACATTTTATATACACAACAAATCATCAAAGCACCCCAATTTACAACAAACAAGTGCAAAGTGTCAGTGGATAAAGTATAGAGGTCAAAGGGTGAATGCTTGATGAAAAGTACTTCCTTTAATCTTAACTTCCTCGGATTGGGACATTATGCATCTCACCCAAGGATGTACAAGTCATGGCACAACAATCATAATGAGAACCCTTCCGAGACTGGCATCAACACAATCTCAATAGGATGAATGACTCCAACATAGATGCAGCAATTTGGTCAGAAATTTGCTCACTATGCACTGTGAAAAACATACTGAAGGAGCACCCTCACATTCTCGAATTCTAATACCGCATGCATCATGTCTCTATCTTGAGAAGAGAATTAAGGGATGTGCTGTTGAACCTTTGTGCGAACCCTCTTATCACAAGAACAATGACATCCCGCATATGTCGAGTTTGCACCATCAAGTCCACTTCATTCTCGCCATCAACTACAATCTTGAATCGGTGTTGGTCATTGCGATAGAGTTCAACCTGCAAAGTCCAGTGAGATGTCAATGCGCGAGTCTGTGGAGTCAGTGTCGTAATTGGTCCATTTGAAAGGAATGATTAAATTCAGTATGCTCATCTTTTGGCCATATGCCTTAGCTCATCAGTTAACATTTATTGCAGGGCATCTACTGGGAAAGCATATCATAATTTTTTAAGGATCTTAAATATCTTCACCAATTATCTGCATGACCATCAAGAATCATGCATGCTACCAAAGAATTCACATGAGCATCAAGTAAATTTGGCATCCACTGTGCTTCCCCAGTGGTACACAGGAATGAAAGAACTTACATGAAAAGGAGGAGCATATGTTCCACGGATTTCGGTATTTGGAAATGAAGTCTTAGAACCAGGTTTAACAACCTTGACTCTCTTCCTGTTGACTTCTAGAATTCTTTTCTCAAGATTTCCTGCTCCTGGAGCCTGTAAAATTGATGCAGTAAGAATAAACAGTTTTAGCTTTGGAATCACTCGGTTCTATTTGATCAATGATCATAGAAGAGAACTACAGTTACCTCCTTTGCAGACCGGTTTCTCTCACACAATGCCTGTTTCCAATGGAAAGAAAAGATTGTCAACTTCCAGATATGAAAATTGTCCAAAAAATATATTTATAAACAAGATCTCTATGCTGAAATCTTTTGAGAAAATTCCACAATAAGCCAATGAGGTTGCAATCAAAAGTACCCAATGGTCACACTAAATTTAGCTCGAAACAATATGACTGTTACTCTATATCATTGCTTCCAATTTTTAACACTATAAGCCCCATGTATAAAGTATGGCTAAGAACGGCTGACCCAACGTCAGCATGCAGCATGCAGCATGCCGCATGCCATGCCAACACAAGATGGATCCTCTTTCACTTGTCCTGGCATGTGAAGTTGATCAATATTCATGGTTGGGCATTTATTTCCCGTGCAGGAACAACCATTATCATGCGATAGCATAGGATACCTTGTACACAAGTGTAAATAGATGGACTGAAACTGGGAACAGCGCCAGAAGTCACAAGCCAGATGATCCAAGGGTAAATTTGCTGTCAAAAGAAAAAGGATATTGCGCAATATTTTGGGGTGGGGTGGGGAGGGGGAGGTGGAGGGAAGAGGGGGGAAGCCAAAAGCAAGCAGTACCTCAAACTTCACAGATCCAAGCTCCAAGTTCTGCTTCACTTCTCTGTAAACATCTGGCTCTGCAAATGGGTAAAAGAGGTAACTGAATACAACCATAGGAAATTGAATGATGGAATGAAGCTAAATAGTACACCAAGCTTTTCCGAAAATGTTAATCAAATTGGTTCCTTAGGTCAAGAATTTGTCAGCATGAACATAGAAGAAAACCAAAAGTTCACCCCCAAGTTTTGAACGCTGAGAAATAAATAAAATAAATCAGATAACCGTCAGTACATTCAACTAGCACGGGTAACCAACCAAACAAATCTTTAAACTTTTGTGTTTTCCAATAATAGTACAATTTCCAAAACAATCATATACTTAAGGTGACTGTAGGACTACCACACTGTTGCAGTTAGAGGAATAAGAAAACATGTTATTCCACTCATGAACAAACTGCAAATAAGCCACAAGTTCTGCATCAGACAGTACACAAAAATACACAAATCATGTTCATCTACAAGAGATCCACTTGAAAATTCATGGATGAAACCGTTTGACTTAAAAATGATTTATACATTTTTAGTATCATTTACAATGCCCTTTTCCAACAAGTTCTCTCTCCTCATCTTTGGGCAGTTTTTGAAGGGAGTGAACTCAGGTTGCCGGCAAATGGAGATTCTCTATACTTGCAAATGGCAATATCTTTTTATCTGTTTATGGTTTACAAATCTAGCCTACCAGTCTTGTGAATGGAGGCAACTACTGGATCCAAATGGGATCCACCTGTGGAAAAATAGTTGCTTCAAGTCACAAGACAAATAGGTGAGACTGGTAAGCCATAAAAGTGCAGCAAAGATATTCCAGTCCACATTTGCAGTAGAGCCATGAATCTTGCATTTTAAAATGCAACTCAGCTGTTTGATAACTTACATTTATGATTACAGCATGCAGCTACTTTTGTTTGGTTACTTGCATTTGTCAATTGCAGACTATTTATCTATTGTGCACTGGGTGGAGCAATGTTTGTAGGGATTGGTGGAAGGACAATAGGCAGCATTGTAAAGATACGCAGTGGGAAGGGCCGCTTTGGTCAAAGTAGGAGGCAGGAGATGTGACACCCCCATTTAGTCCCACTTTAGAAGTTAGAGAAAGTTTGAGTGACTTATAGGGCTAGAGTGAATCTGGTATTACTAATTTGGACTTAAGTATTTTGAGCCATGTGATTCTAAGCTTATTAAAAGTTAATAGATTAGCTGTCCTATCGAGAAAGATTATGGTAGTGGAGAGAACCGTTATTGGACAGTGAGATTCCCACATTAGAACTATCTATGGTTGGAGTTTGAGAAACATCAAAAGTATGAAGCAACTACCAGGTTGGGTCTCACTTGCACCATATTAGGATTTGATTTGACGATGTTAAGCCTTAAGTGGGGTGAGATTGTGACACCTCAATTTAATCCCGCTTTGGAAGTAGGAGAAGGCCTAAAACTGGTTAAACAACCTTGAGCTTAGCATTTTGGGTCACGTGATTCTAGTCTCATCAAGCCAATTGATTAGTTACCGCAGGTCATGATAGGCAAGGCACAATCAGTGGAGGCAGTAGCAGTGGTCAAGAAGGATGATGTCAGGAGAAGTAGTCAAAAGGCATATTCAGAGTTGTGGCTTCCAAGCTGCAAGTAGCCTGCATTTTCACATGCAAGCAGTTTAGTCCTAGATGGAAATACAGGGTTAAAGGCTTAAGTTACAATAACGAATGTCATTGGCAGTTGCAATGTGGGTAATTAAGCACCTGCATTTGATAAAATGCCCACATTGCACTCATAGCAATTCCAAAATTCAGGCAACTAAACAGCACCCAAGTTGTTTTAAGATTGTTAGTAGTCAGAAAATGAAATATCTACAACTAACATGCTTGATTAACCATAGTTGAACTAGTTAATTAATATACTGAAAAGCAATGAACTAAAAGCATACCCATGTTGAACAATCTAAAGAAATTCATACCAACTGAAATTGGGTCTGTTGATGCAGAAACAGGCTGTCCCTCGACTCCATCTTCTCTTACTGGTGTATAAACTGCCACAAGTCTATATCCTACGTCATCAACATTAGCTTCATACATCCTACTTGTCTCACCTGTAATGATAGAATGTTGAAAAGGGGAAGATAATAGAGTTTTGAATGGTGAGGTAAAAAGCATAAGCTGTAGATCAAAATACAAAATTCCCTCAAACAACAGTTGACATGAAAGGAGTTGGCCACAAGTCAATTTCAAATATCAGATATAGCTCAAAACATAATCATGTTTAGCATTGTGTTTATAAGGATGAACGCAGACCACAGGTCCCTTGCCCTCATTGGCCACAAGTCACAAGACAACATGAACTGCTAAAGAACATTTAGCAGTTCTGTCAAACAACAGTAGACATTTGATTCAATCCTTGTGGACAGTTCATATTGACCCAACCTCGAACAAATGCATTCAATCCAGTCATATAATCAAATGTCCATATCAGATTCACATAGACCTGATTTACCAGAACATCAAGTTGGGTAACTCAGAATTAGACCAAGCAAAAGATTCTTTTGAAATGACTTGAATCATCGTAACCCAATTCAACCAAGCTCTTTTTGTCAGAAATATAATGCAATTTCATTTTAGACAACCAATATGACTTTTGTTATGTTGGCCATTTTTGAGTCAGGGGAAACCCTGTGACAAATGTTAATGTAAGTGTGCATGACCCTTTTTTAATGATTGAAGTAATGTATATGAAGCCTTTACTATACTTAATAAAAAACCATTTTGGGAACTTGACCAAAATCTTGGAAACAGCAATTTTTGTTTCCTGGTTTGACTGATTCAATAAGCCTTAGCTGGAATCTATTGCTTCGTTCTTTTTGGAGGCCATATGTTGCTTTTCTTTTTTTGGATGCCATATGTTGCTAATTGATAAATAATGAATATGAAACCTTTTAGAATTCAGTCGTACAGAGTTAACAGCATATATTAAAAAAGATGCCACTTGGCAATACATGGTCCACCGTTCAGTACATCAATTTGCATACCTAATAGTTCTTTATTAATAAGTTAATTCATCCTATTTACCAATCTGTTTAAGAATTCTGGATAAGATGTAGTCTTCACGACCACCTATGTATTCAAATCCTAGTAAGGATTTGAGTTCTAACAGCATGGAAGTTGCTGACTGATTGTCAGCATGGTCTGTGCCAAGAATTAAAATTTCATACCGTACTGGAGTTTCGAGGTTTGCTCGGTATAGTACATACCGGTATGTATCGTTGGTACGCTAGGGCATACCGACGGTACACTCTAAAATCTTAAAAATACCTTCACCTACCACGCTAGGCCGTACCGATCGGTATATCTCGATAACGATCGAAATCTAGGGCGATATCGGTCAATACACCTTGGTACCAGCCAAAACAATCGTACAGCCCGGTAGAGGGTGGTCTGTGTATCAATATCCTCTCAGACCAGTACGTACCGCCCGTTCCTAACGGTACATATCGAAATTGAGAATCTTGGTCTATGCCATGCTGGGCCAGCTTGTAGACCTCTGGTACTAATTGTGTGAAGAAGAACAAGAAAAAGGAAAAGAACATTACAGAGAAACAAAAAAGCACAAATTAAACATCAAACATGAGCAAACTTAATTATATATAACATGAAGCCAGTCACTAATGAGGGCACAGGCAAAAATCAAAGGATGATCATGCTAGTCTGTGCCACAGCCAGATGTAACAAAATCCAAGGCCAGAACCATCATAACAATAAACATAATTACAATGATGACAAAAAATAAGAAAAGTGAAAAAACCTAAACCCATCTTTTAAGCATTATCCAGAGCATACTAGTACCATTCAAGGCCAAATGGTTGGGTTAGTAATGTGTATAATTTCAAAACAAGGATGGCTGCAAATGGCAGTTGACATAACTGTAAGATCCATCCAACTGTCCAGACATAATTACCTTACCAATGTCACTCAGCAGAAGAAAAATTTGTGGTACATGGACATCTTTTCAGCTAATAACAAGGAGATGCATGTTGCACGCTCCATAAGAAAAAAATGCAATCGAAACCAAAGCAGCGACAGCTAAAATTATATTATGCAGTCAATTAGTTTCCTTTTCCATAAATGAAAAGTAAAGTTGGTTTTGCAATAGAAAATGTTTCTTGAATTTAAATAGTGAACATCATAGTTCTGATGGCAAGTTTGTTATACCAGGTATTGAGATTAGATCAGGACTTCCAACCATTGACCTAAGCCACTGAATTCTGCTCTTGCCTTCTTTCCCACCACTATAGATGCCTCGAACAGCATACAAGTTTGTATGGTAGCCTCTTCCTTCAATCTCCAACTTATCAATTTTGGGAATACCTGAAAGCAGCAAATTTTGTGTCATAGAGCAGACTAGTGATGCAACATTTGCTTGATCTTGCCAAATGATTTTGGATGCAATTAAAAGACTGGAGATCTAGACTAGTAGTGTGAGCTTCAGAATTCAAGTTTTGGATAGTAGAAAATTTAGAACATTTGCATAGAAAAGGTGTTCCATCCAGATCAGTAGGACAATGTCATGATGATGAAAAGCAGTTGGCACTATAAGATAGTGAGAATTACTTATACCATGCAAGTAAAAGGGCAGTAACGTTTCCATTACTATGTCTAGTAATTAGCCTATAAATCATTGGCATGATACTTCAGCTTAGTTCCAACTAGAAATTAGTGGCAAGGTAATGAAAAGACCTGGCAATATAGTAGACGTTTGTGCTGACACAGTATTACTTGATCTTCCAAACACATCTGTTACAGTGCATTCACATTTGAAACGTCTGCCTATATCCTCAAAGCGCACCTTATAAGAGGAAGATAGTTGAGATGGCAATATTTCAAAGGACTGGTGCTCCCCATCTCCTATAGAGGAAAACCTGTTCCACAAGTTTATTATTGAGTAATAAATTCATAAAAAAGTAAATAAAGTAACTTATCTTGCATTACCATTGGTACTTAATCTCTTTCTTGTACTTGTTCCAGATATGATGTTGAATATCGCTCTTAGGAATTACTTCAACAGCCATAAGTATTTCACCCTCAACTTCTTTTCCTTTGAAAGAAAGCATCTCAATTTTTGGAATCTCTGGAGGAAAACATGAATCATGGTGTTTACTATGAGATGAATTTTAAAGTAACATTAGCATTCAAAGAATTTGAAGATGTAGACATCTATAATTTTGCATGTATCCAATAATGTGTGCGCCAAAACATTGGCAACATCAGAACTTCTGATAGACAAGAACAAATAAGATACAACCAAAGTACTGGTACCACACATACACTTGGTATTTTTCAGCAAAATAACCAGCTGTCTAGTTTTATGTGTCTCAGTTAAATCTTAATGATGGGGATATACCAATGTTCTAAACAAGAAGTTATCTAAGAAAATTATCCTAGTGCATGGGTCTCTGCCACTTGGGTTACAAGGAAGATTGGATGTACAGAGACTTACCCCAGCAATCATGAAAGTTAATTCATTAAGAAATTAGGTTCATGACATACTATACAGATAGCTGATGCAAAATTAAATCTAGACACAGGTACATAAAGACATAAAGGACAAACAAAAAAAACCTAACAGAGAAGTAGAGAAAAATGCTATACAATCTGTTGCACACTCCATTAAATTTCCAGAAGTGTCCACATGCTACACAATCTGGCAAATATGTCGTCTAACATGCATAGGAAACAACAGAGTTTTAGATATAAAAATCTAGTTAACTTTTGGACACCCAAAAGCTACCATTACCATTGTCAGAAAAAGAAGATAATATGTATCCTACAAGGAAAGCAATTGTTCCAAAGGCATAAAACAAACATACCTGGAAGAATTATTTCAGATGGTTCTGATAACTTAAGTTCTCCTACAACTGCATCAGAACGAACAGGAGTGTAGCTGCCAGATAATATTTTAAGATTAATTCTTAAACAATCCAAGGATTAGACTCTGTATGCAGGAGGAGTAACTCTAAGGAATTATATGCAGTTAGGTTACTTGAAAATGAATACAAAAATATATTTAAATAGATGAAAAAATTGTTAACAATCTCTTCAAGGAACTGGAGACAATTACATCAAAATAGAGTAACTATTAATAAGAAATGTATTTTGCTGAAAATTGGAATCTTGGAAGGGATCCACCATATTAAGTCATGAATACATCTATAGCTTTCTTACATGTATTATCTGAGGAGCAACCCCTAGCATCAGTGAAACTCAGAAAGATGGAGAAGTGCTGGACACAAAGCACCTTTTATCTGCCACAACCAGAAATCAGGGATATGGCAAATGTGTTCAATCTTTTTTCTTATTCTTGTATTTGTTTATCATAATGTGTTTATCAAATCTGTGCTATGAACCAGATGGTAAAACAACCTGCCATAGTTACTGCATCTGACACCTCGTATGGAATAAACAACTTCTCCTACAACATATTGTGCATAATCATATATGAAGCATTGTCTGATGATTGCAGCTTGTGTAGCATCACAGTCAACTAGAAGTACTAACCAAATGCCTAATTCACCAATTCTGTGATAATCAAACCCTATCATTCAGATTTTGGTTCTTGTCCAGTCAGTTCCATTTTCTACAATCATTATCAGATGAAGGTTCAGTTCTCTATGGCCATTATTAAATCCAACTGAGGGAAACAAAACAAAGGAATGTGCTAAAGGAAATTGCATGTGCCATTTGGATTGTTATGCTGGTCATACTACCATGTTAATTGACACATTCTTTACCAATGTGGTACGTACAATGGAGCACTGACCAAAACTGGTATTTTGAACATGTTATCATATGTACCAAGACACTGGGTTATGAGCACACCCTGACTTGCAGCCAGTAGATTATTGTGTTTCATCAAGACTGCCGAAGTGTCACAATTTCAGTAAATTAGCAGCTGAAAGAATAGACAGACTAGCAGACTGCACAGATACCACTAGGAGTGGAGCCAGGTTTCAAATGAAGGGGTGAGAAAATAGTTAGATTGAAAAGTGAACTACATTAATGTTAGTTGGAAACAATTTCAAAAGATAACAATTTCAAACATATTCATTTTAACTGCAAACAATTTCAAAAGATAACATAGATTGGCGTAAATATTAAAACAAATTCATTTTAGAATTTATACAATAGTTAAATATGATGCTTGGTGTAATGGTATGTGCCATGGTCATCTTTAGAAAAGTTGAGGTCTCAAAACTTCCTAATATTTTTAGATAATTATTGTTTAACACACATGAGCAGGGCTCTTGGGGGCTTAAAGATGCACAGGAGGGTCACATAAGGAAGAGAAATGTGGCAAATAATATTCTCCATGGTTCGGGGACTATGCAATAATGCAAACATTCCCAGGGGGCCACCCCATGGGGGGTAATCATGTTCATGTATAAATGCACAATATTGTTATCACCAGTTCTTCAGTTAAGATTATTTGATAAGAAATCATAGTTATCCATAATCAATATCAAAGACAACATACATCAAGTAAAATGATGGTAGGGACTGTTTCAAAATTTGCTGATGGTATAATTTAGTGATATTAACAAATAATTTTTAAACAATCAATTGAATAGCTTTCAAAGAGCAACAAAAATATACAAACAAATAAATACTTACCCAAATAATAGACGGCAATTATAATCTGAATCTGTAACCTCATAGGTGGTGGAATTAGCCTCGGAGATAAGGACAATAGTTCCTTCTTTACTTTCTCTATACCAACTATAGAGGCTTGATCCCTCATATCCACCATAATATTTTCCCTCTCCAGCATATACACCTGAATGAAGAAGCTTTACATGTACTTCCGAAACAGAAGGAAGAGCTGCATCATTCAAAAATTTTGAACAATAAGAAAAAATAATAATCAAACAAGAAAAGTATTAATAAGACACAGCACCATATAAATCAAGACAACCTGCCATGACTGGTTGGCTGCTAAAAGCAACTAACGGAGCACCTTGTTTCCCATCTGCACGTGTAGGCACCCAGTGAAGGGCCAGGTAAGAACCAACATCTTCAAGTGACGGTGTGTATGTTCTGTTCACACATTTCAGTATCCAAAAAAGCTAAGCTTTATTATAAAGTACTTTTACAAGAATCTCAGATTCTCAATAGTATAAAGGTTGCCTAAACCACAACTCACAGGGTTTCTCCAACAACAAGAATATCATCAGTGACAGCAACTCTATTCAAAAGTTCCGACTCATCTATCTTCTCTTTGGTTCTGTACCAAATATATTTCCCAGTTCCTTCCTTTCCACCATAGTATGATTTAAGGGGAACAACTTCCTCATCCTCACAACAGCTTGGCTGGACAAGATCAATACCTTTTGGATCCGCTGTACAATGGGCAAAAAGATAAATTTATAGTGATATGATCATGAAATTGTAATTTTTGTATATACTACAGAAATCATAAAATTAGAAGTTTCTGAACAAAAAACTGAGATACTCATACTCAAGGTTCGTAATTTTGTACCGTACCAAAGTTTTGAGCTCAGTTCGGTATAAGCATACCGAGCAATACATTTCGGTATACCATTATATATATATATATAATAAAAACGATGTCGCCTCGATACTCCCCGCTCGCGTGAGGAGGAGGTTTCCTTCTCTACGCGAAAAAAAAAAAAAGAAAAAGAAAGGTTCGGTATGGCGAACCTTGATTTATTTATTTATAACCATTTTTTGTTTTATTGTATCCTCTTTGTATCTAGAAAAAACACATATTTCAGCATCCATAGTAACTGAGATATTCTGCTCATAATCTTCAAGTCATCAAGAATATTAGAAAAGAAGACTTATTTGCATGAACTTATAGAACAAATAAGTTCATGAAGCTAGTCTCAACTCACAAAAACCTCAAAATTATACGAAACGCATCCACCTTGTAATCATTCTCTAATAGAAACTTCCATCAACGATGCTCAGTATTAACACATGCTTGATATTTAACCACTTTGGCATCATTACTATTTCATGTTTATTTTTCATTATAAAAACAAACAAAACAATATTAATTATGCTTCCAAAAAATAAAATATGAGAACCTGAACATAAAACTTGCTTATTGTATCTCTGTCATTCTATGTTAATTTGCAGTGAATCACTTTCATTGGTTTCTGTAAGTTTTAGAAGCAAAGAAGTTTTTGTATGCAAAAAGCTTTAAAAATAAAATTGTGTAGCACCGACCCATGACCTATTGGAGCATAATGACGAATTTGTTATAATGCATAATTCCAATGGATTGAAGACCCCTTCATCAGCCTAGAAATATTCACATAAAAGAGGGCCTAATAACCTAAATGGGCCAATTCTAATCCTTACTATGTACCATAATCCTTCATTTTGTTCTAAACATATCCTCTTCTTCTTCCACATTTGCCTCTCTTTCTCTCTTCTCTATTTTTCCTCTGGTATTACTTAAAATGTGTTCTTCCCTCAAAGAATGAAGGTGCTCAATAGGTGGCATTAAATCTAGGAATTTCATATTAGAATCCTATCTTCTTTCAATCTAGGAATTTCTTGCAAAATTATAGTTTGTTTCTGACTCCAAAATATTAGGAAAATATAAATACACAAATTATATTTCTTCTTTCAAGCACATAAAAAATGAAATGATGAGAAACATACTTGAATGAAGTGGCATATTTGCTCATTATAGTACTGACAAAAATAATGCAATAATCACCATAGAAAAAGATCAAGATTTATGTGTTACATGTGTCCAAGATAGCCAACACTAGATGCATTACAATAAAATAAAATACCACATATCCCACACTGTGCAGAGCCTTTGGGACTGCAAGTAGGTCGAGCCATCAAATACCATGGAAAGTTTATTTCAAGGTGGAGCAAAAATATCACATCTAAACACACAACCAACAGATGGAAAATATGGTGGTTGATTTTTGTTTAGATCTGGATACCCAGATATACTTTGAAATAGGCAGCTATGTTGGTTCTTTTTTGAAGTATAAACTACATTCTCTATCATCCTTTACTATTGTAAACCAAATGCCTATAATTTTATCAAAGAACTCATTGATAGATCTGAGTTAGTGCATTAATTATGTATTACTAGTAACACAAATGACATGATTACGAGAAAATTTGGTATCACAGGGCAATAATTTTGTGGGGGTTGTACAGACCACAAACAACAACTGCTTGTTATAGTCCTTCACATTAAGAAACAAGAGCATAGCTATGTCTGTTGCATACATTTATAGTTTATTTCCATATTAGAAAAGAATATTAGGTACCATGCTACATAATTGAAGCTATTTGTCACAATATCTGATTAGTGTTAATATGATAACATCCGATTCAGATCCATAACCACTCTATTGAACTTTTTTTTTCAACTGATATTTGGTTCCTGTCTGCATGAATCAAATATCATGGTATCTGAAACATACAGTATTGGCCCAACAATGTTCTGGCAATATGCCATACTAGGGCTAGAAACTGGTTGAGTCAAGTTGATATGGATATTAAGGGCATTCAGGCTTGACACAAACCCCACCCAACAAGCCAGTGGATCAAGATTTATCCCAATCTGCAACTGGTGAGTTGGGTTGGGTTGGGTTGGTGGGTCAAAGCAAGTATTCCCTTTTTTTTGTGTGTGTGTGCAAAACATCCATGTATGAAGAAAGATATGGTTGATCAAAACCTGAACTAAACCCAGCAGATTATACTGAGTTTCACTGTAACTGTTTAGGCCATGATTCCTGCCGCTCTATCATATCAAGGTAAACCAATTTATGATTCTTCTAGTGATATACCCAATCTACTTGTACAATTCTGATGTTTAGGGTGTATAATATCCATATCAGCATTTACATCCTTTGAATTCCATCTCCAAACCATTATCTCAGATGCCTATACTGATCACAAGAACATGCAAATGGAGAGTTCAGTATATGATAAGATGTGCAACACAGACCTATGCTGTGTACTAAATTGATGCTAGGATGATATCAGCTTATCAACTACCAAGTACAGAATGTCTAACACCTTGATTGTCAAAGCAGATGCCATACAAACATCTGGTTCTTTAAATGACATTATCTGCACGATGGACCTGGCTTGCATGCCACATGGTACAGATCCATAAGTTCAGGATGTTCAACACCTTAGTTGATGAAGATATGCATTCTTGAACTAATGTGATCCAAGTAAAAGATACTTACCAGGAACTATGATATCCGAAATAATGATCTTCGGAGTTCCTGTTGTTCCATCCTTCCGAACTGGTGTATAAACCAGCTCAATGCGTTCACCAACATCGTCAATAGTCAGATCTAGATACTCTGAAAAAAAAGTTTTACAGATGAGCCTAATTAGTGGTGCTATGACATTTAGGTAATGAAATTTGTTTGAAAATCTAATGGACTCACCAGCACCAGTAACTTTTGTTTTTGCTGCAGTACTCTTCACCCTGAACCATTCATGGATGCAGTTTCCTTGTTCACTGTTAAGCAAAAAAACAACAGGTTATCAGGTTTAAACACTTGCTCATCAAAAATTATCCAGAAACAAATCGGTCTAACCCTCCACTATATTCAGCAATAAAGCTCAAGCGCCCTCCTTCAGTCATTGTCCCATGAAACTTGAGATTACGACAAGTTGGTGGTCCTACAAAAAAAATCGATGATAGAAACCTTTGTTGAGATATCTATAAAAATATGAAACAACTGTATGTGGAACAGTAACAAAGTCAATAAGGTTAATTGTTCAATACCGAAGGTCCACATGCAAAGATAAGATAGAGAAAAAGAACCATATTTGAATGTAAAATTAGGGAATGTTGAGAAATGTAGATCTTGAGAAACATGTGTTTTGTAAGGGCGAGAACAGACATACCAGGTACTATGGGACCAATGTATTCAGAAATGACAATAGGACCGCGAGCCAAATCACTTCTAACAGGTTCACACGAAACAGATATGAGAAAGCCAATATCATTGATTGTTATGGTATATGATGAAGTTGTAACACCTCCAATTTCACATTGGATGCCCTCAGGACTAGTCTGCAAATGTATCATAAATTTATTTAACATGAAAGCTGAATATTTAAACTAGCCAAACAGCCAGAAGTCAGAATTGGTTATTAGCTTTCTAAAAAGATATAGTAAAACAGATAAAAGCTGATGAACCCTACTGACCAGGAACCAACGGAAGACAGAATCACCTTCTTCACCACCCCAATATTTCTTGTCAGCAATCAATGTGTTTCCTTCAACAGCCTCACCAATTATCTTAAGGGAAAGCACTCTTGGACTTCCTGTTAGTTGAACAGTTTTTAGAATAATATGCACATTAGCGTAGGTGCCATTCTTTTTTTATAAATTCAGTCAGTATAAGGAATACATCTGACAGTAGTAATTGTAGCAAAGAAGTAAAAAAACACACCACTCTGAAAGAAATGATTTTAGAAGTCAGCAAGTGCTAAAAGATTTCTCATGGTACACAAGAGCCAGGAAGAAAAGCTAAAAATCAACACTTACCCATTCGTAGTTTTGCAAACACGTGCCCGGTTTGCAAATATGCTAATAATTACAATTAACTTCGTTCACTTCAGATAAAATATTTACTTCCTTGGCTTAGACAAGGTGGCATATTTTTATGCTTTTAGAGCTTTTTCTCTTCAGTTTGTCAAACTCCATCAGAGTCATGCAGTCTTAAGTCTAGTATATATATAGATATGTCATGTTAATACTCATCACAAATTTTAAAGGATATATTTGCACCTGGATGAACTCGTTCTTGTCCAATAAAAGTTCTTGGTTCACCAATAATACCATCATCCCTTACAGGAGTGCATTTAAAAGAAACAAATTTGCCAATTGCATCTTTTGTTATCCGGTACTGAAGAAGCCCTGATGCCTCCAGTATTAAGGCACCTACGTCAGTTTCATTCTGCAAATATCCAAGGCAAAATTAAGGAGTATGGAACAAAGGAAGACCAAAAAGAATTTCCTTCTGGAAGATGTGAGATGCAGACAACCAACAAAATTTGTAGATTGATCAGGGAAAATCATCAACATATCTATTTCCCAGCTCTTAAAACATGAACTATTAACAAGAAACAGGAGAGGGCATACTTCATGGAGATACCAACTGTAGACGCTTTTTCCCTCGTGGCCCCCAATATAACCATATGATGCTGTCAACATCTCACCCTCGGAAAAGTCACCAGTGACAGATAGAAAATTAAGGCTTGGTGGAAGGGCTGCCAAAAATCATATGAAGTCATTTATGTCCTAGAAAAACAAAGAATCACACAGGAGTAGAGGATACATGATAGAGAATGATTCAGACACTAATAAGAGAAAAATTAACTACTCTGAACTTGAGTATGACACATTCAGTTTATATTACAGTAGACACGACAAGACTTAATGCTCTTAAAAATGTTAAATGAAAGGTAAAGCATTTTAGGTTTTTCTATGGACTTGCCAGGTGATCAGTGGAGAATAAGAAAAAACAATGAGTTCAAATTTAATCAATGGAACTCAAACACTGCAAAGTATAAGCAACATAAGTACACTCTGGTACACAAGGTTTTCGCCAATGCAAGGTCTGCAGACAGTTAATTTTGTGCAGTCTTATCCCTACAAGCAGAAATGTTGTTTAAATAATAAAGTTAATATATAGTTTTGCACATCTCAAGTATTTGAATTTTGTGAGTAATACCACTAATCCAGTTGTTTAGTAACTACAATCTTTATTTTTATGATATGGTAATCTTCAAACAGGGTTCAAAATCCAAATTCCACCATGCTGTGCATCTTTCTTCTCAGCAACTTCTTTGTGTCCTCACAGTCCCTGTCACTATTCTTGTTCCTGTCTCAGCATGATCTATCCCCACACTATTGACATCTTACAGCATTTTGCAACAACCTTTCACTCATCAATTATCTTTTAAATAAATCAGGTTTGCAACTCATGGCAGACACATGACATATTCAGGTAATGTCTTAATGCTCAACCTACATTTATTTTGTTCTTCATTTAGAGATCCTTTGCCTCTAAATTCTTTATTAAAAATTTTCAATCTTTTCTCTGTCACATCAAATCCCAGAACTGCCAACCTGGGAACTATAATTTCCACATGAACCACAGGATCTAGTGCATAGTCCTAGACACCTAATAGGTTCAAGAGTGAGGAAAGTGATTGTTCCTAGACACCTAAACTTGTTTTGGACCTTTGAAAATGAATTGTATTATAAAAGCATATGAACGGTGGAGTACACTGAAAGATAGAATCTGAAGCAAATATCTGAACTACTGGCAAGTAAGAAAGGTTTCAAACAGAACTTCATGGAACAGGTATTAGGAAAAACCATGGTTCCAGTGGCATGAAAAATATCTCTTAACGAAGTTGAGAAAACATGTCACCATAGGCATACAGAGCCATGCTTGTGAAATTGCAGTTGCTAATCATTAATTTCTACAAATAAAAAACTAGATTAAATATAACAAAATAGCAAATTTAGACCTTGGTAGCGATCCCTACAGAAATAACTTCTTTCTCGACCAAAGAAGTGTTCAAGAAATTCATGCCATCATAAAAATGAATGTAACTTACTCTCAACAACATTCTCTGATATAGCATATGCAGGTTCACCAGTTTCGCCATCAGGGGCCATAGGAGTAAATTTTGCAACAACATAGTACCCAACAGCACCAAGGGGAATACGAAATGCCTATGAAAGGATCAAGTTATGTTTAATGTGAATAAGCAGATCAAAAAATTTGAACAAGTAAACAACTTCAACTGCATTTAGAAGTTAGTTATGAGTAGCATTTGATGAAAAGAAACTTAAGATATCTCACTTTTGCAATTTTGGAGGTACTAACTGCTTCAAGAAAATTTTCAGCTTCCAACTTTGGGGAAGTTGTTTTGAACCATTGGACTCTACTTGATCCCTCAGTTCCCCCAGTGACAAGAGCACTAACAGTAACTTTGTTTCCCTCTCTAAGATCTCCAATGATCTTTAAATTGGTTACCTTTGGAGGGGCTTCACAACATCATGACAAAATTGGGGGGGAAGAAACTTTAGATGAAAAGAACAAATTTATTGATGCATAAAGCAAATGTGATGTTTGGCTTATACCTTTCTTTACAATTTCTGTAGTGGCAGATGCTGATTTTCCCTCCTGACCTGGAAAGCAACAGAAAATGAGTTCATGACAATAAAATTTTCCTCAATTTTAATAATCTATAACTTTCAAGAGAAATAGCACATGAACATACCTTCAAAATTGATGGGTATATAAATAAACACCAAGCGTCTTCCAATATCTTCTTTGGTCAATGTATATTCATTTGTACCAGATGATGCTAGTTCACAAATGCTGCCCAATTCAATCCAAAATAGAAAACAAACTTATATGGTAAAGAGAAAATGCCAAAGAATATCAAGGTTTTCAGCATTCTGGTATAGGTAAGGTAGGATTGCAAAATTATTCCACTTTTACCATTAATAAAACTTGTACCAATCAAGAGCACACTTCAACTTATAAGCTTCATTACTCTGTAATGTCAATTAAAAAGGTACAGATATGCCACAGGCCAGAGATTTAATATATTGCAACAATTAAGGATACATGAGCATACTGAATAGGACACTGGTATAGCAATACTGTAAAACAGCTGATAACCATAACCAAGGATTGAAATTTCGTACCGTACCGGAGTTTCGATGCTTATCCAGTATGGTACGGCACAGTATACCGAACGGTATATTTCGGTATATCGTTCGGTATATACATATAATTATAAATATTATATATAAAGATAAATATTATATATATAATTATATATATATATATTTCTCGGGCGACATCGCCAACGTGAAATCACATATTAAAAAAAAAACGACGTCGCCAGGAAAAAAAAAAGTGACGTCGCCTCGTATTAAAAAAGAAAAAAAGTCCCTTCTCAAGCGACATCGCCGAGGCGACGTCCCTTCTCGGCAACGTCCCTTCCCTTTTTTCTCGACAACGTCACCTCAGGCGATGTCCCTTCCCCTTTTTTTTTTCCTATTTCATTCTTCCCCTTCTTCCTCTTCTTTCTCCGCCCTCGGTCACCATCCACGATAACGCCTACGAACACCTCAATCAATGATACCGAGCGGTAGCGGACGGTCCGCATACCGTATCCTATCGGACCGGTACGTACCGCCCGTACCGGACGGTATCATTCGGAATTGCAGACCTTGACCATAACTCATTGACTCGTAGCTAAAGCATTTCAGTAGTGATAAGCGTTGAAAGTGACAATGTGTTAACCATATAAAAGGAGTTCTTTTGCCAACCACAAGGTCAGCATATGACCAAAACCCTAACCCTTTTGTCTGGGGGATTTGATGAATTTCAACTACAGGTTCAAGTAGAAAGAGTCAAAGAGAAGTGATTCAGCTCACTTATTCTACATTATTTTTGTCCAAATTTTTAATGAAGGTAAACTAGTAACATGCAAACTGCCCAACTAAGTAATATTAATTTTTTTCTTAAAAGAAAAAATAATTAAGTTTAGGGTTCGGCAATAAGTTCAGATATACCTTGAATCTTTACTCTCTCTTAACCATTTGAACCTGCTTGGTCCTTCTTTTCCCCCAAAATATTCTCCAATTCCTTTTATCACGTTTCCTTCAACAGCATCTCCTATAATCTGCACATTATTGACTGAAGGTGCAGCTGAAAACAAAGAAAATAGGCCACAAACAGTGAGCAACAACAACAACAACAACAACAGTAAGCACTACAGGAAAACAAGTTAATAAGCAAATGTGTTTACTCCAAGGTTTGCCATGCCACAATATACCGCCCAGTACAGGTAGTAAATACTGGTCCAACAGGGGACTAGTATGCAGACCACCCTGTACTGAGTGGTCCAGTTAAATTAATAAAATATTCAAATATATGGTGGGCCCATATCCAAACCATCGTAAAAAAGAAAAAAAAAGAGATTAGGGCTCGCATTCGTGAGCCCTCTTCTCACGGAAGGTGTCGCCGCCTCGCCATCATCACTTCGCCTCTGCTGCCACTGCTGCTCCACCATCGCGTGAGATGCCGCCACCTCATAGTTGCTGTTTCCCAACTGCTAACGCTGTCTCTTTGCCATCGTGTAAAATGGCACCGCCTCGCTGTCGCTGCCTCCCAGGTACGCCTGCCGCCGCTCTTTTCCACCTCTGCTTTCTTCTTCCTTCTTCTTCTTCCTCCACATCTTCCTCTTTTTCCCTCTTCCTACTATGTTCCCCTACGACTCTTTCCACTTCTCTTTCTTTTTCTTCGTTGCTGACCACTGGTACGCATCGGCATATCATGTATCGATATATTAGTACAGATCAGTATGTACCGTTCCAGCAGTTTGCCGAAACAGTCTGGTACCCAAAAAGGCAAACCTTGGTTTACTCCACTGAAAAGCATGACTGCAATAAGAATCAAGTGCATAATAATCATTCCATGTAAGAAAAACATAAGACACTACACTCATGGTATGTTGACCATAAAATTGGGGTTCTTCCATACATCAGGTAACTGAGGTTTCATTGGAAGGAAACCTTTCAAGGATCCGTAGAGAAAACCCCTGCAACTATGCATATGTGAGAAACATGTGTGCTCCTACAGATAGCTCAAAGCACAATGATGTTTATTGATACTAACAAGAATATTACTTGGTAATTGACAAACAAAATATATACATAAGAAATTAAAATATCTAGTGCCAATAATTAGAACTGACAACCAGAAAGAAAAATTTTATGCATATTGTTGAATGCAGTATCCAACCATAGGCTAAAAGTTCAGCATAAACTGTAAAGAATCAGAACCGAGCAAGTCAAATAAATGACATCAACTCATAATCTGTACAGTTAGCAATACCTGCTTTTATGAAGTCAGTCATTGCATACTGTGGCTCTCCCTTGACACCTTCTTCTGTAACTGGAGTGTACATGAAAACCAAACTTGAATCAATGTCATCTAAAGTTAGCTTGTACTCCTCAGCTTCAGCTCCGACTATTACAACAGGACTACCATTCCATCTTCGTCTCAACCAGCTGTTAAACAGATTCATGGATGTTAGGCTTTTCACTATAAGGATTGCATTCAGGAAAAGATGAGAATGGTAATGTTCTGATGCAATGTAGAAAAACCAATTTCAAATAATACAGTAGATTACTCACCTTGCCACACATTTTCCTGGGGTTCCACCACACCATGCAATCTCAGCAGAACCTCTTATCACATTTCCTTCCACAAGCTCACCATGGACACTCAAATTCAGAACTTTAGGATATCCAGTTCCTAGTCAAGGGATAGTTATTAGAGCATGCAAGCTATTAATAAACTTACAGTGGTAGTGGTAGTATCACATATAGGTTCCTTCAGGAACTAAAAATCAATGATGCAAGATGATTACCTCCTATTAACAACTCTACAAGAACTTCTTACAAAAATAAAGCAACAAAAGCTAAAAAAGAAATCTCTACCAATCCAAAGTCTGATCATTAGTTTATGCTTGTTATCTTAAAAATTAATGTAGACATCTTATCATCATCAACTACGATAGTGAAAAAACAATAGTAATAATTCTCTGTATCCAGCATTCGATACCAGATCTTTGCTAGAAAACCAAGGATACTCCAGGCTCCAGCACAGTAAAATCCACCCCCTCACAAGGGTTGAGCCATGAGATTTAAAAGTGGACTTCGAGAGCCAGATATGAAAGACCCCATTTTACTTACATCAATGTCCATTATTATATGTGCGGCTCATCTGTTAAAATATGATTCTCTCTTTAGAAGCCCTTCAATAGTATGCTCTCTTAGTCTTGTTCCAAATAAGCTAAAATTCTCAAGGTGATGTAGTTCCCTTCTGAATCTAATTGCAACTTTTCAAACATCAACGAGAGAAAGAAGACATATAATAGGCCAAACGAAAGAAAGACTGCAAACTTACTTTTAACTAAATAGACCAAACCTACATATATACTAAATTCTGACAGAGTATGGTAGTACCCAATATATTTATGTAGACTTAAGATCTTAGATATTTTTTGGACCTTGTGTTACAAAATCACATCCAAAGATTTTGTTGTCTTATTCAAAGATGATGACACACATCAATGAGCAAATCACAAATATTGTTTTCCATTTCAGCTTTGTGAATATGCATAATATTTATTCTCAGATAATTAAACTAAATTACATAGATCATGTTTCCAGTCTCTTTCTCCTCAGATCCGCTACAGGGGACCACTGCATGAAATGCACGCTGAATATGATTTCTCAATTACAAATCCAACAAGATTTCCAGATTCTCAAGAGATATGCAGCTGCTACAGGGGGCCACTGCATGAAAAAAACACTCCATATATTGCATACCAACTAGGGGCTTGTTGAAACCCTAGCTATGGAAGACTTCCAAGCTATTCACCACAAATATTGAGGTGACTGATGGCATTGTCTCAACTACAACTATATTCCAGAAAAGATGCATGCGATGGACTAATTGGGTCAGTTCAAAGAACAACAGACTCTATACCATCTATTGTATAGAGTACAATGAAGAATGCGATTAACAAAAATCTACAAATAGAATTCCACCAGTTGACATATGAGAATCAACAAGACCAAGCATACCATGCTAGCCCCTTATGTGATAGTTAACATATTTTGTTAAGCTAAAACTAAAATAAATGTTAAAGCACAATGCAAGCTAGAGGCCCTGATATTCTTGAATAAAAAGATCCAGAACTTTTAAGCCTTAAAAGGTTAATCTACCCCATCACAGGATGATGATGATGCTGCACTTCGTCCTCGGTAGAAATGTGAAGTAAGAACAACAAGAAGCTGTAACATCCCAACTTTTCTCATAGCCACTTATTAGTTGTCAATTGCTCTTGTTATCTGGAAATCCAACTTTCCTGGGCAGTGAAGCAATATCTAATGATTGTGACATATTTTCTTTACATGCACAAAAGTTCACTTTTCACTCTTGTTCATTCTCTCATGATATGATGAAGATTCAAGAAATCCTCTACAAAAAGAGGCAGTATATTCGCAAAAAGACAAAAACAAAATCCTTTCCCCTATATACAAAGTTTTCGCTTGCAAACAACATCAGAATGCATCAGGTTTCAAATGTTATATATCCAATTGTACAGAATGCAGACACTTGGTTCTGCAAATTACAAATTCAAAATTTTATTCAATCACATCAAATTATAACCACATATCCTAGATAGTTATTATATACACATGAACAGCAAAAAAACATGAACTTAGACCAACAATATTCTATAAAAAACAACAAAAATATTTAACTAATGTGAAATATCAATAAAGATACCTGGGGAAACAAGTGATGATACAGCAAAAACTGATGGGTACTCAACACCATTCATGATTGGAGTGCACTCAACCTTCAAATATTTGTCAATGTCGGAGTGCTTCGGCCAGTAAACCTTATCAGTGGCAAGCAACAAATGGTTAGCATATCACAACATCAGGAGAAACATCAATAAACTCATAGATAAACTCAGATAAGTACAATTTATACCTCGTCTACAGCATCTGCAATAGGTACAAAGCTAGAGAGAGTTCTTTCTCCTATAAGCCATTGGTACTTAAGGGCCAGCTCAGAGTTGCTGCTTAAGTTGACAAAGTTAAAGTGGCAGCGGCAGATATCTTCTTCAAATGGCTGATCAATTGAAGCTTGTTTAAGCATGTATCCAGGAGGAATGTTATCCTTCCATTGCTCAAATAGAAATGAAAATGTTGACTCTGTCCAGAAGATAAAAGTACAGTTGTAAACAACTTTTCTAAGAGTGACATTGACACTGTGCAGAAAGACAGTATTCTATGTCAAACAGAAAAAGATAAACAAAGACTATTTTGAGACTGTATAATTTTGGATATATTCAATCAATAGAGAATCTGCTGACTGTACGTTGTTACACACGCAAGATAAAAGAGCCTAATAGTAGTAGTTGTTTATGAATTATCATGCAAAAGTCCAACCTTCCTAAACTGTCCTAATTTTGGTGTTTTCCTTCTGCCTGGATGAAAATATCTTGAATAGACTGTAATTCTTAACCTAGTAATATACAGCAAATAGCCTGTCAAAAGTTCTAGTTTGACAACTACTGCAACAACCCTGATAAGATATTAAGAATACTCCTCAAAGAAATATGGCTTAACATTCAGGAATTTCGGCTGAATTGTTTATGCCTGTACAACACAGGAAAACTTGACGGGAGATGGCCAGATTATTCCGGCATTCTTATTAGAACACATCTGGCAGATGGTTACCAGTAAGGTTTAAGGGTTGAATGAATAAGAAAAAGAAAGGTAGGAGGATTGAGGACATAGAAGGATACAGAATGAGCTCCCAGTGGCAAATCAAAACCTTCACAGTTGGCCACGAATACAAGGAGAAGAGGACCAGTGACACCAAGTTTCTATTTATTATACTATCCATGCATTGGAAAGAAATGCTTAAAGCTGCACTCCATCTGTATGACAACCAGCAAAAGCTCACCACCGCCTAAACTAACCTCAAGCATGTTGCAGCCACACCAGCCCCCTCAAGTTCGAATTCCACCTTATACAATAAATAGAAACCTCTTCACCATATAAAAATATATTAAAGTTGATCCTGAGACCAATGTCACGAGCCTCAAGAAAGCTATCATCAACATCAAGACCAGGTGACAAAGTGAAAAGGCAGGTGAGTAAAACGATAAATGCAAAGGATTTAGAGTTGGACAAAAGCAAGAATAAAACAAAGCCCAATGATTTGTATGACAACCAGTGAAACCAAGGAGAATAGGACCAGCAAAAGTGAAACCAAGTTTTTATTTATCATACTATCCATGCATTGGAAAGAAATGCTTAAAGCTGCACTCCATCTGTATGACAACCAGCAAAAGCTCACCACTGCCTAAACTAACCTTAAGCATGTTGCAGCCACACCAACCCCCTCAAGTTCGAACTCCACCTTATACAATAAATAGAAACCTCTTCACCATATAAAAATATATTAAAGTTGATCCTGAGACCAATGTCAAGAGCCTCAAGTTCGAATTCCACCTTATACAATAAATAGAAACCTCTTCACCATATAAAAATATATTAAAGTTGATCCTGAGACCAATGTAAAGAGCCTCAAGAAAGCTATCATCAACATCAAGACCAGGTGACGAAGTGAAAAGGCAGGTGAGTAAAACGATAAATGCGAAAGGATTTAGAGTTGGACAAGAGCAAGAATAAAAGAAAGCCCAATGATTTGAAGTCAACCAATTCTGTGATAGACATTGAGTCACATGGTCCTGAATTCCCAATGTTTCATTAGCCAACAGAAACTTAAGTTATCATGTGATGATGAAAGTTCCAAGTCATGTGGCTGTCCTTTTAGCACGACAGCCAGGAATAAATCATTACAGAAAAGTGCTAAAATTACACACCAAAAGTTGTGATACTAGATATAGAGACCACCCATGGTTTTAAATCTGCTGATTTTGGAATTATTTTGTCGGCTATAACAAATTGTCACATACTAAGCAGAAAATCAAGCTTTAAAGAGCAATGCTAAAATTATCCATCGTATATTGCCCAGTAGTCTTGAGCCTCCCTGATGTTTTTCGGTTAAGCAATCATACAAATCATTACAGAAAAGTTATAAAATTATACACCAAAAGTTGTGATACCAGATATAGAGACCACCCATGCTTTTAAATCTGCTGCTTTTGGAATTAATTTGTCGACTATAACAAATTGTGACATACTAGGCAGAAAATCAAGCTTTAATGAGCAATGCTAAAATTTCCATCATATATTGCACAGTATTCTCAAGCCTCCCTGATGTGTTTCAGTTAAGCAACCAGATGCAGTTTAGTTAACCCTTCCACATACACAACCTTCACATAAAGTAGTACCCCAGTACCCCTCAAAACAAATGCCTAAAGATAATAATACATGTAATATCAATCAAAAGGCATGTTAGAACACAAGAAAATCACAAGAGCTAGTACCATAAATATTGAAATTAAGCTAATTGAGATGAAATGTTAGGAAAAAAAGGTGCAGTGTCACTAAGTTTCCCAAGTCAATAAAGCTAATCTTCAAAAGGCCCAGAATGGATAACATTTCCACATTAGATTATCATAATAATATATAGAACCAAATAAGGCATACCTTCAGCAATCTCTGGACGGCAAAATTCCCATCCATCTTTAATGCACAAAGCTGTATGTGCTGGGTATAGCTTTGCAATTTCTAGTTCTTCAGGAGAAATGTCTGCATTGTTTAATTGAATTGAGAAGAGAAGAGATCAAGCAAAACTAACAAAAAAGCAATTTTCGTCACACAATTAAGGATAATTTACTTCAATGTTATCAAAATCAGACTGGACCGGCTAGGGTGTCTGGGAAAAACAGGAACCAACCCCCTGGTCAATCAATTATGTCTTGGAAATGCATGTGAACCAGGTTTAGCTGCTCGCGCCACCCAGTTTTTTAGCCAGTTGATCCATAGAAAACCAGGTTGGTTTCAGTATAAATTGCAAAAGACTTGAATTACCCTTGTTATAAATTTTAAATAGGACTTTGGAGATGGTAAATAAATAAATTAAAATATTAAGAAACAACAAAAAGTTCATTGAAATCAGTCCAAATGTCTGATACATTCATCCCCTTTTGTCTTATCTTAACTGTCTCTAATGTGCCCCACCACTCCCTATTTTCCTTTTGTGCATGACCGCGCCCCACCACCTCCTATTTTGCTACCACGCCCCTCTCCATCTCTGCATTACCTCCACTCTCCTCT
The DNA here is from genome assembly GCA_024322285.1 of Musa beccarii. Lineage (NCBI taxonomy): Eukaryota > Viridiplantae > Streptophyta > Magnoliopsida > Zingiberales > Musaceae > Musa > Musa beccarii. The sequence continues at coordinate 49,895,615 of CM044397.1, read as the reverse complement.
TTCCCTCCAGCCCACCACACTTTCCCCTGCAGGACACAACACCACTTGCTGCTTGGCTTCACAAAACCATTGCCTGCCATATGCATCTCTAAGATAGAAAGTCAAGGCCTTGCTACACCTTTGCTGCCTCAACATTCAACATCACCAAAGCCGCATTTAGAATTTCACCCAGCCACCTTCACTGCCTCCACACACCAGGGCATCCTCAACCATTGGCAATGCCAACCCTTTACTAGTTGCAATTTTAATTATCAATTGGACTGGTATGTACCAACAGATATTTACCAGTTCAACCAACTACCAGTACAGAAACATACTGCTTAACCCCAGTACAGAATCATTCATTGTTAACTTCTTTTATTATTCATTCAATGATACAGGACATTTGATATCAGTATACCAACCAGTATACTGAGACCTTACTAATCCGATAAGTTATTAGAACCAGTATAACACCAGTAATAAAAATTTCGGCACCGCCATCTCCCACTTTTTTTTGGTTAGCTATTTATTATACCAACCAGTATACTGAGACCTTACTAATCCGATAAGTTATTAGAACCAGTATAACACCAGTAATAAAAATTTCGGCACCACCATCTCCCACTTTTTCTTGGTTAGCTATTTATTATATCATTATCCTGATAACTACTTTTCAATTAATCAACATAAGAAGCAAAAAAATGTTTCTAATATTTTTACTAGCAATATTTTTTATTTTAATTATTTATGGATTCTGAGAGTTCTTTAGGTGATTATCACAAGCTAATTTAATTGTTTAGATGATATAGTGACTAATTTGTTTTTTTGTGATTAACAATTTCTTTATCAAACGTCATGCTAATGCCATATAATAGTTGGAACACAACAATAAATGCATTCTATGTACACTTATTTGTTAGTATTACTCCTCAAAAAAATTTATTTTATTTTGTTAGATACCACTAAATAGACTTGTGAACAAATTGATGACCATTGGTATGACCAGTGACCCTGCGACTTGTCCAAGTCGATGAGGCAGCATTAATCAATTTCTACTCATACTCATTTTCAATTGGTCATGGTTCAGAAAATGCATAACTATATCATGATCCATCATGCATCAACAAGTGGGTTTTTCCAAGCAAATATGCTAAAAGGGTAGTTAATAGCCATAGTCGTACGGAAGTTAGCTTCTGAAGGTTAATAACTGATTATTCTGGAACTCCAAAATTTATCCCACAGATAACCACAAGATCAAGCAAGATAATGATGAAATTAATCATACAAACTTCATCATACTTTAGGTTGCACCAAAGATGAAAACATATATTTACCAAGAAAACTAATGAACAAGCATAGCATCTCAAACTCACTGATATCAGGGAAAAAGACAAATAAAATAGAAATAATATGAAATGAAATAACAAGCAGCAAGTAATTAGATTAAGATAGGAGTAGTGAGAAAGGAATTTCTAGCAAATTTTACAAGATAGAGAAAAGACTTTGAAACCTATGTCACATTAGAATATCAAAGAACTTGGACGATACCACGGTTGTTGAACTTCTTAAGTGTAGGACCAATAAGTAATATCAAAGCTGCTTCTAAGTGAGGCATCTCTAGTATAGGATTCTCCTCGACACGGAGATGCTGCACATGTAACATTCAGAAAGTTCATATAAGTCGCTCTTACTGATGTGTCAAAGAAGTGTTTCCAGAGTGTAACGCAAGAAATGAAAGGTTACTCATTTTAAGGATTGATGCCGTAAGACAAATAACAACCTAGAAAGTAGAAACAATTCTATATTGCTAAACAAGGTACCGAACAATATGATAACTTGAAAACTGCAAAAATTAATACCAAATACTGCATTAAGATTCATTCAGATGTGATTGCCTATTCAACCATATTAGAAATTAACAATATTGAATGTAACAGAAGAAATGCAACAATTTGTTACCTTCATGCACTTTTTGTAAACCATTCTTCAAAGATAATTATCATTCATCATGATAATAATTTTCTTAAAGAATCAATGAAACTCTTACTATAGAGCACAGTTAGAATTATGTCACCTGTGAACTGAATTTTTTATTCTTCACAAATCTGGTAAATCATTTACATCCCAAAGGCTCCAAGGTTTTTCTAGAAAAAATGTGCTTAAGTTAACTAAGCTTTTCTCAAAGATATATCTTTCTTATAAAGTCATATACAAGGTTCATATAGAATCCCACAACCTGCATTAATAACATGTAACATCAAAGACAAGTACACAACTATCTCAATGTAAAATCTATTCAGATGAAATAGATGAACCTTTCTTAAATTTCAAATAGAGAATAAAACTGAGCATCTCTAATGCTAAAGCTCAAAGTTTGCCCAAACAAAAGTATAAAAACTTTACATAAGAAGTCAAAATAAAAGCTTAAAAAATTCTCTTTTTTTTCCCGTTCTGCCAGTGCAGGAAAGACTAGAAGAAACCATAAGTTTGATAAATGGGTAGGATAGCCTGACCTCCAGAAGTGGTAAATGTGGAAAGCCCTTCAAAGTTGATATCTTATTTTTGCTAGCTGCCAATACCTGGATGAGTACCAAAACAAATAACAGTGACTGAATAAAAAAAATATAAGAGAAAAAGAGAAGAAAAAAAAAAGTTAACAATAAGTTAAAATTAGCTGACCTGCAGCCGTGGTTGACTAGCCATGGTAAGTGACTTTAACTTGTTCTGAGCAACTGAGAGAAACTGGAAGAGAAGTAGTTCAACGTAGATTTGTGAGAAATAATAATAGTATGCATTATTAAAAGAGACAATATATTATCCAGTCTAAGATTGTGATAAATGATGATTACTGCATACCTCCAAATTTGGAAGTTGAGGAAGAGTAGCAAGCGATGTTATTTGATTTCCAGCAAGATAAAGTTGCTAAAGTAATAAGGAACAAATCATTCTTAGTTGCATATTTAGGCAAAAAGCATCCATACAGAGGTATGCAAGTAAAAGACAATTTAAAAGACCATTTACATACCTGAAGTCCTATGCAATTTCCAAGAGGCTCAAAACCAGGTCCTTCAAAATCATTAAAACTCAGGTCAAGCACCTTCAAGATAAAATTTACCCACTCATCAATATACCACTGGGATGTTTGGCCAAAAGAAATACTTGAAGGTAACCCCTGTTATTTTATAAAATGGGATGATAAATGCTGGCAAAAATATATCAAGAAACCATACCTTCAACCTTTTTAAAATCTCAATGCCCTCTACGGATGATAGAAGGTTATCCCTGAGATAAACAAACTATAAAGTAGAAATATTACTACATGTAGAAGCAGTCATTCTTCAGAGAGCATTTATAATGTATGCTATGTTCTGTATGTTTGAGATGAACACAAAAGAAACAAAGTAAAACCCTATATTTGGTGCAAGAAAGAAGTACTCTCACAACATTTAATCAAAAAGTACAAAGAAAGAAACATGTTAATATAAATATGCAGTCATTCATTAGCCTAGCAACAGAAAGCTGAAATTAACAGAATGGCACTAACAGGTAAAGATATTATTATCACTTAACAGTTATTTTCACCAGAAATCTGTGTCAACTCTCAAGCATGTTGAATGTAACCCAGTTAATAATGTCAGCAATTCTTACATTTACATACTCAACTGGCCTATCAGGTTTGTCATACCATGGCATATATGTACCGGTCAGTATGGACAGTATATATGTATCGGTCCGATAGGGGACCGATATGGATGGTACATATTGGTTTGTTGGTACACTCCACCGTATCATATATCGGTATGTACCATACCGACAGCTGATTGGTACACAGGTACAGATCGGTAAGGCAAATCATAGGCTACCTATGAAGTGCATACAATCACAGCTAGCTCATTAAGCTAATCGGTCATCGTATACTCTGTTGCCAATAGCATACCGAGTTTCAGCGAAGACCAGATCTTAACAATCATAAGTAACAAACAAGTGTAGAGCTTCAATATGACACCTCAGATACCTTACAACACAGGCACAATTTACAAGTTTCAAAATGTAATTACTAGAGATAGCCTACAGTAACGGAAAGTCCCCAACAAGTGCAACCTTCTCCCATTTACCACATTTCTTATGCAATTATGCAAATTTACATCTTTACATAATATACTAATTCCATACCCCATAAGATTGCCCTTTTCTTAAGGACTATTTAAGATTACCATTAGGTACATATGAAAAAAATCGATTACAAAAATTATTTGTTTCGATCCCTCTGAAATTTTTAACTTAGCAGACCATGGGAAACAGGTTAATCATAACAACAAATGTGGTACCACTGAGACCTCTACATCATTGCAATCTTTAACTCTGACCTTATATGTAATTCGTAAGTATGAATCCATATTATCAGCCATGACACTAACAAAAGAAAGCATTAAAACTTTCCATCAGGCAAAAATTCCTATGATGTATTTCCTTCTTAGACTTAGTACTTAAGCAATAAAAAGTCACGTCAATCTCACTAAAGAAATCTTATCATAACCTGAAGCACATTGTGTACGCTGTAACACAACCTTTTCACAAGCAACCCAAATCAATGGATTTATCTCTAGAACTCTCCAAACCATCCAGTCAGTGATCAATGATAATTTGACATGCTTGTAGCCTAGCATAGAGGTATGGAGGTACCATTAAAGTAGAGGCTGCAATAGTGCAACACACTCTCTCTTGTCCTCCTTTATCTCTCTGCCACGTATTCTTCTTTTCACATTCCACGAATCTTTTATGTCATATAGTTAGAGGCCTATATAAGGGTGCCATGATGATAACAACATTTTCATCACAACTCCCACAAGTGAATTAGATCAGTCTTTATGTAAGTAGGAAAGCATGATATTTTATAGTAGACATCCGCCTTATTAGGTATGTGCAGGAGGCCTCTATATGCATTTTTCCTCCGTTTCTTTCAAAATAAAGTTACCAATATTTTATTCATAATCCAAATTCATTGGAAAAACTAAGAATTTAGTCATGTGAGCTTCTATATCTTCAAACAAAACTTTGAGAAAAAACCACAGTAATAGTTTGACCATGTGCAAATTAACTTTATGTAGGGTTTTATGCTCTCCATCATGCTGATGAACGATGGTCTTGGGACTTTAAACAATAGTCCATTGTACCAGGCAGCGATTTACCAGAAACAACCCTGAAGTTAGAATAACACAAAATGATGAATAGGTTACTATTTAAGTTGCTTGATCATTGTTAATGGTTGGAACTTGAAAATAAATACATGAATCAAAATTATCAGTAGCCTTCTTTTATATTTGGCCACTGATTTCATGTCATTACATCGACAAGATTACAGGCCCAAACCAGATAACTATCGTTCTTCACCCAATGAGCATTATTTGCCTATGAAAATGAACCAAAATTGCTAACTGATCCAAAATGCACACTTACCTCTAGATTTGGTGACAAAGTCAAGGAACTAAGGCTGCGAACTCTGTGACCTCTTAAATCAAGCCGCTGAAAATGCATTAGAAACAGCAAAAGAAGCAGTGGTTTAAACGATGAATGTTCTTCCTAAAGCTGCATTGACTAATTTAATTCAGGTTTTTCTCTACTATTGGTAATATAATCAAATAGAAGAAACACAAAAGAAAAAGAACCCAATTCTAAATGAGATTCCATTTTAAGAGTGAGCTTCATCACTTACCAGTTCATCACCAGCCTTGACATCAACCTGTGGAAGCATCATGAAGCGAGAATCACGACTCTCGGAAGATGAAGTCTTCTTCCGGCCTGATAAAGACGAACTCCTATCAACAGATGAAGTTGTTGACCTCATCTTAGAGCTGCTCATAATTGAAGGTGAGCGCCCTGATGGAGAAGATACATTGTTAGTGACTCTTCTGAGATTACTGCGGCCATTGGGATCATCCACTGAAGATGAGGTAATCCTTCTTGAGGAAGAAACTGAAAGTGATGGTGATGATGGTTTGATGGATGGCTTCCTTGTCAAATCTGCCTTGGTACCGTCAGACTTGGATAATAACCTTGACATGGGAGATGACTTTAATGTCTCTGAACGTTTTACGCCAGCAGGTATTTTTGAGCTAACAGAAGGCAGTGATGAACGTCTGCTCTCAAGGCTGCTACTTCTCTTTCCAGGATCAGAAAGCGAAGGAGCAATCTTTTTAGCCTCAGCTGGAGTTCCATTTTCCTTTCGTTTTGTAGAAGAAGATGGCTGTTTCAGTGCCATGCCCCCTGTGCTATTTCTCCTCGGCAATGAAGCAGCATTTGAGTTCACAGCGGTTTTGGTTAAAGTAGACTTAGACTTGTTGGCAATCTTATCTGCTGGACCAGCTCCTTCTGGTCGTTTCTTGGTCGAAGCAATCGGTGTTCTTTCGCTAGGTTTTACCATTTTCGATGATTTTTTTGAAACTCCAACGGAAGCATCCGTCGATTTCTCTGAGGACGTCGATAACTGGACCTTTTTGGCCGGATCCTCGCTATCGTTCTCCAAAACTGACTCCATTTCAGCAGAAAATTTGTAGCTTTGGTGTTTGGATCCAAACTCAGCAAGCTCGATCACGCAAAAACACCGTTTCGAGTCCTTTTCGAACACGAATTTTAAGTGAATGAGCTGGGCCTAGTCCGGGAAACTAACGAAGTCGACACGCATGTTCTCCAAACAAACTCCTCGAGGAACACTGCGAAATTAAGAAAAAAGAAATCGAATTGCTGCTGGTCTTTAGATCATTTCCATAGTGATCATACATAGGACAGGGATTACTCTTCCATTCATGTAAAAACCAGCTAGATGCAAGAAAAGCCAGGTATCGATCTCACACACATCGACAAACTCAAAGAAGAAAGAAAACATTCCAATCTTGGCACTAAATCCAGGCTAAATGCAGACAAACCCACCAAAAACCCAAAATCCACAGGAAAAACACATCAAATCCGAAGCAAGACCAAAACTTCTCGCAACATACGGAAATGCAGGTCCTAGAAAGGAAGGTCCGCGCCCCTACATCGATCTCTACGAGAAAAGAAACAACAACGAACCCAAATTAAAAGAAGAACCCACCGCAGGATCGATCCAGGAAGCGGGATCTCACCTCAAACCCGGGTGACTGTGTCACCAGAACAAACCCTACTAGTCTTTGACAAATGCTGTCCGCGAGTACGATCTCTGTGAGTGAGCGAGTGTGAGAGATAGGGAGCAATTGATACGAGCGGAAGCATCGAAAAGGAATCAAACAATAAATGAAAAGAATAAAGATATTAAAAAGGAGCGATTGATGGCTTTCGTTGGATGCGCGTACAATTGGAAAAAGAAAAGAAGGGAGAAGAGTTCATTTGACCAAATTGCCCTCCTTTTTGTCGGTAATGAACTTGCCTTACCAACTAACGTCCAAGCACACCTCCATGCAATTCCGCTCTGTCACCTCCACGTACACAGTTATTCCAAGAAACAACGTTTCCTTTTCCAGTTAGACTTGGAGGGAATCTAGCCAAGATCGGTGACGCGATGCGACCCACGACCTAACGAAGGGGCAGTCGTGGAGAGCAACGGCTAGCGGTGACCGAAACATGGCGGTGCGTGGACCGCAATGACAGCTGTAGAGTATATGTGGTGGCAGAGATGGCTTTTTCCATAAAACCCCTTGCATTTGTTATTATTATAAAACCTTTATATGAATATATGTGCCCCACCTGTATTGCGTGGATGAGCAAGTGGGGCCGGGGGAACAGCCGATACTTTTTTCACGCGTACCCTCTGGTACCCATGATGGGTCCCATTATCCCTTCAATCAGAAGGCAAAGGTAGAGCCGTGAAACGTCGGTACTTAGTAGCGATAGGTTTTCTATAAAACTCCTAGAATAAGTCGCTATTATATAAACTACACTTACATTGCGTGTCTACGCAAGAAACCGTCGTACTTTCCTCACGAGCACTCTAACTTACCCATATTGGGTCCCACAGTGCCCCTTCCTCTAATCATAAAGCACAAGCAATGGTAAGCCATGTTACGTACGATTTGCTAGTAGCGGAGGCTTTTTCTATAAAGCCCCTCGACTTTACGGTTACTATAGAAAGCCCATACATTTACACCCCACTGGTATTGCGTGGTTGCCTCGGGTGGGGCCTGGAGGAAGAGAAATACTTTCCGATATGTATTGGGTCCCACAGTCTCTATTCGCCAGTGACAATGCAGAGGTATGGAAAAGCGGTGAAACCGGTGATGCCGACACAAATGGAAGATCGTAGCCGTAGATCTGAGCCGTGATTGATTGCCTCCCTCTAAATTAGGTATTTGGTGTGCCTTGTACCGGATGATTAATGATTAATTAATGATGGGGTTCAATAAAATATGCCATTAATTTAGTTGTGGATGAAGATAACGTGCAACCGAATACCTTTTTTTTTTCTTTTTGTCAAAAGATGTGCCACAATATATTCAAAGGGGTTGGCAGATAAATCCAATATAAAATTCATAATGTCACCACCACATCTACTATATCTTGCGAATGCAATATTATATCTTGCTTATTGCATGATCAAATCAATCAAGATTGAATGTTCTAATATCACAATATTTTTTCAATAATAAAAAGATTTTTTTTTTTTTTGGTAAAGGGCGAGTGATCAATGATAAAGTATTTTAGATACTAATCTAACTGGCATACACTATGATTTTATAGACTCTCATGCTTTGGCATGTGAGTGTAAAATATAATTATTACTTCCTTAAATGAGTACAACATTCAATAAAAAAATATAGGATTATTCTTCCTATATACCTGCTTTATTTTTAAGTACCATGGAGAACTAAAAGAGTGTGAGTATATTTTTTGTTATGTTCAAGATATTTCAAGAAGGTGCACTTTTTATACTAAACTTATCAACCAAGGTTTTTATATTTATGTGTGTATATATATTAGTAGGATAAAAAAAATAAATATAGAGAATATTAGTTTTTATTAGCAAAATTTAATTATCAATACAGTTCTATAGCAAGCAATGCATTTATGGACCATTATTATCCAACACAAAAGTCCTGCATATGATCTCTCTCTCTCTCTCTCTCTCTCTCTCTCTCTCTCTCTCACACACACACATTTATAATTTGGTGCCTTGTTTGAATCAGCATTTGTTATCATTGTGTACTTTGGATTCTCTAGAACTGAGCATGAGAATTAACTTCATTTGCCAACACACATTTGTTTGGTTGTTGATCTTTCAGAATCATCTTGTCCCAAGTCAAACTTGCTTGGATAAGCATGAACATGTGGACAAACAAATACTCTGTTATTTTTTTCCTCCTCAAAATATACTATTGTGGGGTATAAATTGCAAATGTGTATATAAACTCAATCTTCAGTTGCAAAACACAAACATGTTTGACACTAACCCAGAAAAGAAGTGCAGGAAAAGGATTAAAACCAATCTAAAACAAGGCAAGAAACAAAATCATTCATCCCATGGCAACAAGTGAGGTTGTTGAAGGGATAATAAATGAAAAAAGTCCAAAACAAAACAAGAAATGTGAACATTATATATGCAGCAACAGAGGTTGTGGGAGGGTAATAAATGAAATGGTTTTATTGTACATATATGTTCTTCAAAATGTTTATATATGCCATTCTAAATATTAATATTCCAGCTATGGTGAGCAATAATAGTTCATGATAGAGAGCACATAAAAACTATGTGTGTGTAGGATGCTCCTAATTTAATATGTTTGTAATGGCATTGGCATGCATGTAAGATTTTAGGTTTTATAGACTTATAAATGTGCTTAGATTTAGACATGATGTAGGAAACATTTGGCATCACCTACACCATGGCACACAGATACTAAATCATCAACCTCAAACAAATTTTTCTATGGCACTGCTATAATTTAAAATTATTTATTTAAAAATTAAAAGAATCTTACTATATATGGTTTTGCAAGACCTCAGTACATCAAGAGGACACAAGACATTTGACATCTTTAAGATAGATGAATAAAATATACACAGTGTTGTTTTGTGCAAACTTCCTTAATTTGAAAAAGGACTGCTAATGTTGTGATAGGTTTGAAAAGAGAATTATCTCTTCAAATTGGGCCCTTGAATCAGACACACTAACAACACCATGAAAAGTGAATGTAATCAACATAAACACTCAGCTTGCAAGCAAGCATTGGTTCTCCAACCTTGAAGCAAACACTGCCCACCTCAGGAAGCTCTTTGATGAATCATTTGAGAGCTGAGTTCACTGTTCACCTGCCAAACTATGAGGAAGACCATTTAACTGCTCCCTCTTCAAGCTGGGCTGAGGTTGGTGGAACTCATCAATGGCAATCATGGAGTAAGCAGATGCTGTTGTTTTCCCAGCGAAAGAAGCAGAAAGAGATGCTCACTTCTCTCAACAAGGAATGTGTGACAACTAAGGTTGATTGAGAAGAGAGGTTCATTGATGAGTGTCAGTAATCTTATATTTTGTGTCTGCAACTCTGCCGGTGACTTTTATGAAGTTAATCAGTACATGCTCTTTACTCCTTTTTTTTTTAATTTCATATATTTGGTTGCATTGTTTGGCCATTTTCTTAGAAAATATTTATATTTTAGATATTATTTAAACAGTACCTTCATTCTTAGGTTTTTCTCCTCGTAAATAAAAAAAAAATCAAAATTATCCCTCGTTCTTTCTTCCTCCTCTTTTTTTTTTTTATCGTTATCCTCTCACCATCACCTATATCATTGTCACTCATCATCTCTAATGCTTCTATCCCTTTGCTTCTCTCAAAGATCTTGTCACCAATAGAGAAGGGAGGAGATGACGAGAAATGAGAAGGGAGGAAGAGGGAAAGGGAGAAAGACAAACAACGAGAGAGGAATAGTAATGATGTAACACATCGATTAGTCTCATATCGAAAGTAGATAAGATTAAAATTAAGTTATAAATGTCTAATGAGTATATTATTATCATTTTTAGATTAAATAGTTTGATCAATAGTTTAAGTCAAACTAATTTGATAAATTGATGAGTTCATTAGGCACGAGTTATAACAAGAAAGATTATGAGGAAATAAGCATGATGAAAGGGAAACGAGGATGGATAAGCAATAGGGAAGGAGGAGACATTGTTAGAAAGATATCCATTTTCTAAACAAAATATTTTTTTATAAACTAATAGAAAAACATAACGTATGCCACAATCGATATCATTCCACGATCACTTTTTTTAAGTGAATTCTTAAAAATGGTTCATACTTTCCTAAATTTCTAATAGAACATTAATACTTTAAAAAATTATAAAATAGTACTTTTAATCTTATGAAAATATCGTTTTACCCTTTTTTTTCAACCCATCATCATCTTTATCATCTTGTCGCCACCTGCAACCCTCATGGGGGCTCATCATCACTTGCAATCCTCACATGAGGATTTGTCACTTCTTTCATTGTTGACGGGGCCATCTCAATATAGATGAGCTTTGTTATTATAAGTCGTTAGGTCCTTATGGGAATGATGATGGAGATGGTGGTTAATAAGTTGGGCTAAGCAAAGGGGGTAACCAATAAAGAGATAAAATGATAATTTTTAAATAAATAAATATGTATATATATATTAAAAAATTTAAAGTATCAGCATTTTTGTGAGGAATTTCAAAAAAATATAGGTTTTTTTTCATGAATTTATCTTTCTTTTTTCAATCACTTCATATTTTCTTTTTGTTTTTGTTGTTTGATATATGAAGTCAAGCTAGTGGAAGTCATTGAAGGTTTTGGAGCATCCTAAAGTATAAAGTGAAAAATATTAAAATTTAAAACATTGATAATATTAAATTTAAATATCGTTTGTCTTAGATGAGATTGGAGTCGAGACACTTAGACTTTTTATATGTGCTTCAAATTTTTTAATCTTTCATATATGTTACTTACATTAGTATTCATCCAATAAACTTAAATTAACTATTACTAATAACTGTTATAATTGAATTTTAAAGAATATCTAAATTTTAATACCTAAAATGTTTTATTATCAGCCCATCATGTTTCTCGATAATTTGAAAGGGTTATTAACATTGATTTGTCTTTTAACATAATTTATAACTTAAATTTGGAGTTGTAAATGCAAAAAACTATTAAGGGATACACACACACACACACATATATATATATATATATATATATATATATATATATATATATATATATATATATATATATATATATATATATATATATATATATATAGCACTATTCTTAAGGCACCCTGCACGAATAACGGATTTTGATCACAGGGCGGGTTGCCACAGTCGGATCCGAACCCGACTGCTCCCCAGTCCTTAAACCGGATTCGATCAGGCCGGCTTTGGAGTCTGGACCGGGCGTCGGCGGATCGGATTCTAACCCATCGTTTACTGGTCTTGAAGCCATAACAGCAAACGGGAGAAGCTCTTCGAGATCTCGGTGCGTTCTTCCAGGAGAAGAAAACTGATCCCCGTCGCCAAAACGAAGAGGTAATCTCGTTCTTCTCCCGGTGTCAATCCAGATCCGCCACCTATCTCTGGAGCTCGGCCCACACCCTAGGGTTTGGGGTTGCTCAGACCCTTCGGTCTTCACCTCGGGATCTTATTCGATCCTGTCGTCCTCGTGTTGGAGGACGTCACTAATTTGATGCAATGCTGTGGACTTTGCATAAAGGCACTCTCCTTTAGTCGCGCTTTAAGCTCCGACGTCGGTTCTGGTTGTGTCTTTCTTGTTCCGTTTGATGGAACTTCGATTTTGTGTTTGATCGTGGAGTCTAATTGTCTTTGCAGACTGTGATTCGGATTTAACCGCGTGTTTGGCGGTGATCGAATCAAGAGTTGATGAGACATGGACAAGTCCAGTGCCTTGGAGTACATCAATCAGATGTTCCCTACAGGTTAGGTGGATTTACGGTTGTTTATCTGGAGCATCGGGTTTTTGTTTTGAATTGATAATATATATTTATATATATACGGTCGTGTATGAAGCCATTCAATTGTTGGTGCTCGTTGATGTGTTACTTCCTAGTTAAACCTTAAATTCGTGTTTTGACGGCGGTATAACTTGAAAGCTGGAATTTAGGAAGAAATTCAAATCTGGATCAATGTTTACTAATGTTGCAGTTCACTACTTTGCTGTAGTGGCAAGTTTCCCTTGGCCAATGATCCTTACATTGTTCTAATCAGGACATTGAACTGCAATGCACTGTCCTAGAAGCTAAAGCTGCCAGTGAAAATGTATGATAGATAGATTAACTACTGAGAACTATATGCGGCTCTGTTTATGATTGCTAGCAAGAATTTTTGTATGTAACATACAATTTAGTTTATGATTAATGTGAATCAGCATGTAAATGTTCCAAAGTGCTGTTAAAATATTTATTTCTGTGTAAAACTGGCATAGTAGATAATCTCATACAGATTTAGTGTATGGTAAGTGGAACTGAACACAAAACTGACATTGTGAACCATCTCGTTCGTTTAGAAGCATCATTATCAGGGGTGGAGCCACTTATGCAGAAGATACAAAGCGAGATTCGCCGTGTAGATGCCAGCATACTGGCAGCTGTCAGACAACAGGTCCTGCCTGCTTTTGTTCTTCGTATAATTTCTTTTTTATATTTACTATCGTCTAGTTTTCTTCATATTACTACCTTCTTTACTGTCACGCTTCGTTATTCATTAATGGAATTCATACCATGAGCATTTGAGTGATCTGGTATGAATATATATATATATATATATATATATATATATATATATATATATATATATATATATATTGTGAGGGGAATGGGACTCATGGTCATATTTGTGCACATACAGAGTAACTCTGGCACAAAAGCGAAGGAAGATCTTGCTGCTGCAACACATGCTGTTCAGGTCCTTCTCTGTCCCTATATATGTTTTTCCTGTGTATCTCTTAGCATAATATGAGGCAGTTGGTGATATCATTATTCTTGTCTATCACTAGTTAATGTATAATGTTGTCCATATGATAGTGGACTTGTCACTGGAATAGAGAATCATTTGAGGCTTGAAGATGGTTGATGTTATCAAATGCCTTGTTCCTAAAGTACATTTCTCTTGGTAAACAGGAACTTATGCACAAGATACGGGAAATAAAAACAAAGGCCGAACAAAGTGAAACCATGGTTCAAGAAATTTGTCGTGATATTAAGAAACTGGATTGCGCTAAGAAGCATATAACAACCACAATTACGGCACTTCATCGTCTTACCATGCTAGGTTAGTGTTCTCTCTCCCACCCCCCCACCCCCCCTTGTCTTATCATTCTCTGCTAGCTACTACATGATATGTGGACTCTTGACCACAAATCTAAAAGTTTACATATCATTTAAAGTGAAAGTCTAGTTCTTTTTTAAAGTACTCTTTTAATGTCTGATGGAGCCTGATTCATGCACGTCCAACAATTATAAGGTTTTTCCATTTTCTCTATATGTATCAGTATTTTTCATAGAGCTGCTTTTTTCCCCCTCAAATAAGATTAGCCATATTGCATTACAATTGGAATGTGATTTGTTGCTTATGGTTTAATGATGCCTTAGGCTTTCTAAAGTTGGTTTTTGTGTGCAATAACTTTGATGTTTTTAGACAACATGATGTAGTTAATAACTTTATATGTGCCTCTTTACTTTTCTTTACAATTTTGACACTATGTATGGTTATCCCTTTTTTAGTTTCTCAAAGAAAGAAGAGGAAGAGGAAGACATGTATATTGTTCTTAGTCACAAGTGTCTATTGCTTAACACTTATTTTAAACTAATTTTGTTTTATGAATTTCTTAGGTTTTTAAACTTTTTACTTGTTGTTCTCTTTTTCAAAATTTATAATTTTTTCTATTGAACTTTGAAATTATTTCTGGCTTAAACTGATTCAAGAAACTAGGCCAGCTGATTTTGACAACCCCTTTCCTAAAGTGGTATAAATTTCTGTTTTTTGAACCTTATTTGGTACTATAGAAGTTTCATATGTATAAACTCAAAGGATTTTTTTTATACTAGCATAAGTGCTTGCTAATTTTCTTAGTGAATTTATTGTGTGAAGACTTATCAGATGGGGTATGATGTTATCTTCCTTTTGATTTTTTAATATGCAAGTTTTGCTTTTATTGGCTTGTGATCAATTGTACAACATAAGCAAACTATGAACATTGTACTTACAGTATCGGCCGTTGAGCAGCTTCAAGTAATGGCCTCAAAACGCCAATATAAGGAGGCTGCTGCACAGTTGGAGGTAAATAACTAAATTTAATATTCATGGATTTTTTTCTTGGAACTATAAATTAGGTTCTTGCTATTGCTGCTTAATCTTTGTTCAGAGCTATACAATTCTCTCTAATCTTCTTAATGGTTAAAACCTTTGATTTAGATAAGCTGTAATTATATGTGATTGCTGTGCCAGTTATGTTTTTGAACATTGTAGACACCACATCCTGCTCAGTAGAAAAAAGTTTTTGTGGTAGCACAAAACTGTCTTAAAATTTAAATATTATTAACTGAGGTTGATCTGCTGGTTTTTAAGTTAGCAATGAAAAAGTCTTCTGAAAATTCTATTCTAGCATTGTTAAATATTACTTTTTCTCTTGATTTTTAAATTAGTAATTGTCAAATTGCAATGTGGATTATTAACCTCATGACTAACAGAAGGTATGGCATGTTTCCAGGCGGTAAACCAATTGTGCAGTCACTTTGAAGCTTACAGGGATATACCAAAGATATCTGAACTCAGAGAGAAGTTCAAGAACATCAAGAAAATACTTAAGTCTCATGTATTTTCAGACTTTTCAAGGTAGTTGCTGATTGATTTTAATAAACTCTATTTGGGTTATTAATATATATTAATATATGTCTTGGGTATAAGAATTAAGGAAATGCTTGATAACTAGAACTTACAAGATCCTGGTTCACATCTTTAAGTTGATTAGGTTTTGAACCTATTAAAGTTCCAAATTCATGATTTTTTTTTTTTTTGAGGAAAATGAGATAGATGGTAAATTTCTTCAAGTACTTGTCCCGATGTCCCATGTGGGTTGGTTATTATCATGGCATGTGCCTTGCTTTTGTTAATATAACATTAGGGAGATTTGGTGAATAAGGGATCTAAAGTAACAAATGAGCCACCTATCCATGATTGAAAAAGAAGCAAAACTTTATTACTACCAATACCAATATTAAGCTTGAGACTATTGGAGTTGTGATTTTTTTAAATATTATTTTTCTCTTTTTGACATCTTTTAAATTGGGTATCTCTAGATGTTAGCAAGTATACAAATCTCAGTCTGGTACTTAATTCTGTAAACGATTGAACCAATACGATACTGGTGTACAGAATGACCATCAATCTCATCCGTTGATTGAACATAATAATATATGTGAACTCATTCAGTACATCTTCCTATCTCTCAGGTACTATTGGATTCTTCTCATCCCGCAAAGCTACTTAGGGGTTTCTTAGGGTCGAGATGCTAACATTTTGTCAATGTATTCACTTGCTAAGATTCCTTTGCAATGACACCTAAAAATAAGGAGTTTTGGCCCAGTTTCAATCTCATTTGATGTTTGGTTGATATTTCAGCTTGTGACTTTTATTTTTACAAGGATGCATATATAAGAAAAAGTGAGGTTGCTATGCTACTGTAGGTCTCTCTACCTTGTAACCTATACAAGAAAACAAATCAAAACAAAATGATGAACTATTGCACAGACAAAGCTTTTGTCACTTCATGGCTACATTGAGCATTACATTCTCCTTCATGTAAACTGCAACAACCTTGTAGATGTGCGCTTAGGTGCAGAAATGATTCCTTTTTGTGCCTATTGCATCCTTGGCTCCCAATTTGCTTCTGAATTAGGAAAAAATTGGCATTTCACCAAGTATTTCACCTACTTTGTGTTGTTTGGCAAAGTGCCCTATTAATCCAGCAAAATTCTTTACTATCATATGAAGTTTTGGTGGTTGTGACTTAGTTAAAACACATTTTAAAGGGATAGTGAATTTGTATGGTAGGGCTTCAAGCATCTCGTGTGTAACACTTTGTGCACTCTGAAGTTTAAATCATGTGGGGAACTGAACTTTGTAAGATTGCCTATCTTCCACTAATACTACAAAGGCCTTAGGACTTGTGAAACGATCCCTTATGCATCTAGTGTTGTGAGAACTGAAGGGATATTGGTTGGAGTTTGTCTAGCACTAGGTCATCTATCTTGAAGTCTTTAGTCCTCCCCTGAGTCAATCCATTTCATATTTTTATCGCTTCCAAGTATTTCACTATATCCCTCATGATCATCTTAGTGGCCTCCACCATTGAGCAGTAGGTGGGTGATGCAATAAATATATTATACTTTGAGAATAGATCAACTACCATCAAAATTGATATATAATAAGCGGTTGACATTTTGGTTATATATTAAAGGTCTAACATACTTTCATATTTGCGATCCTCCTGATGAGAAAGGGGTTGGTTCACTGACAAGAGGAACCCATGGCCACATACCGGCTTGCATAGGGGATCTGATGATTCTGATCTACCATTCACTATGTCTATAATCCTTAGAGTGATTAGGACTGTGCTTACCTTTCTTCATCTCATTATTTCAGAATATATGATTTCTTACATAAAAAGCCTGTTAACATCAATATATGAGTATTGATTATTATTATATAGACTTGCAGTTTGGGGCTCATGGATTCTGTGGCATTATTAAAAAATGAGTGGCATAGTACACGAGGTACCCATTAAGATAGGGTTTGTCAAGGGTTATATATATGACACAATCACTTAAAGTAAAAGGAGAAGTAAGCTAAGCTGTTTAGGACATGCTAGTTTTTCAGAAGTCTTGAATAAGCAAAGTAAAAGTTGGGAAGAATATCAGAGTCTGATACCAATCATTTTAAAGTATTAAGGGTTCATAAGGGGGCTGTACTAGCTGGTAAGAAGTTTATTTTGTGGTTCCTATGCCTGGCACTATATTTCCACGAGTATTGTAGGATATATGCATATATATCCTTTATCCAAGATTAAATTCCCCATGGTCTTTGCTCATCAAATTTCAAGCATAGTGTCTACTGCATTAGGAAGTTGATCAATGTGCAGCTTCATTCCAGCTTTCTTAACTATATATGCATTTGCTTTAAGATATTTTTCGGATGAGTTCGTGCTGTGAAGTTCAAAATAAAATGTATCTAAATGAGTTTAACAGAGTGGAAGAAAAAGAATCCGGAACTAATACATTTTTTGGCAGAATGCAAACACAAATATTACAAGAAACATGAGATTCAAACAAATTAAGTATGGGCTTTCATGCAAGAGTAAAAAGTTTTTTGTTGAAGAGAAACAGGGAAGGTTTAAATAACTATGACAAAGCTTATTGATTATGCTAGAAAAATACCTTTAAAATAAAGGAATGATATAGAATCATTTTATTATGTAGTTTATCTAATATATTTTGTATGCTTTGGAATCCCTTGAGAGCATTTCCTGTGATATATTGCAAAATAAGTTTGTGCAAAATTTTCTTTAACATTAGCCGTAGGCTTCCTGTTGGAATTAACATCTAGTAAAAGTTTCAATCGGCATACATTTTTATTGATAAAGAGGTCCTTTAATCAAATATCGACAAAAAATTGCAGCTTAGGGACTGGAAAAGAGACAGAAGAGACTAATTTGCTGCAGCAGCTAACAGATGCTTGCTTGGTTGTTGATGCGTTGGAGCCGTCTGTAAGGGAAGAACTAGTAAGAAACTTCTGCAATAAGGAGCTCACTTCATATCGTCAGATCTTTGAGGGAGCAGGTTGCTTAATTATAGGTTATGCTAAGTTTTTCTTCCCCAATTTTCATTTTCCTGTTCTTGAAATTGGTTCTTTTGTCACTTACATTTCTGACACTAGAACTAGCAAAATTGGATAAGACTGAAAGGAGATATGCATGGATTAAGCGTCGGCTGCGGACAAATGAGGAAATTTGGAAGATTTTCCCTCCTGCATGGCATGTTGACTATCTTCTTTGCATTCAGTTCTGTAAGCTGACGAGGTTAGTGGCACCTAACCAGCATTTCAACTGGCTTTGCTTTTACTCTGTCAGTCTGTTTTCAAAACATCCTATGATTTTATCTGAGCTTTGATCTCTCTTGTTTCCGACATAGAATGAAAATTCTTCTGAATGATATTAATCACTTAATTCTTGAAAGTTGAAACCTTTTTTTTTTTTGACAGATAGTTATTTGAATTTTGACGTATCTGTTTTGATAGTTGTTTTGATTTATTATTAAATATACTTTTCATTTATTTGGTTCATCACCAGGGCTGGAATCTAAATTTTACTATAGGTTAATATGCAAAAAATAGCTTAAATAGATTAGAAAAAAAGACTATGATTTTGTAGTATCTTACATTTTCTAATCATCTATATATTATTTATATATCTTCCTCTTCTAATTATATTTTCATGGGAAACTGTCACATAAAATTTTTTTCTCAAGTGAGAAGTTAGGAAGAAAGACAAAGGAAGTTGGATGCCAACTATCAAACATAAAGATATATTTGGAGATAGAATGAGCTCCACATCACATAATGAAAACAACATTTTAGCATAGAAACCAAACTAATGAGGTAATGCCGTAATAGTTCCTTGAAGAAATATTACTCCCGGAACTTGGCTGGTCTCTAGGATTTTGATATGTGCTACATTTAGGATGTATTGACAGATAACTCCTATGTTATCTTTTTCAGTGCTTGGATAAAGGAAAACTGCATCATCCTACTGACAACCAGCTGAAAACTTTGTTGAACCTCATGAACCTGAATCTTCATTGATCTTATTTCATTACAGGGCTAGGTTATACTTGTAAGTGACATAAGGTATATGCAAGGTTCTTGCATTATTTTGGACCAAGGAGAATCAAGAAGTTTGGGACTTAAGATCAGACCAGTTTAGAATATAGGAACATTTACAAAAGAATTAAAATTAGTATATACAAATACAATAAACAGAAGTAGAAATAACAGAGTTTGTTTGCAAGAAATTAAGTGGATAGAGAAAATTTAGGGAATTATATGAAAACTTAGATGCAATATTTCAAGAAATGCATGTAGATGATAAAACTATAACTGGAGGGGATATGAATCGTTAAATAGGAAAAGAATATGGAGCCTTTAGAAGAGTTCAAGATGGGTACTAGTATGAGAGAAGAACAAGATGATCTCATAATTGTTAATACTTATTTTAAGAAAAAATCTGATTACTTATAAAAGTAGAAATGTTATAGTCGAATGGATGTTTTTCTTGCCAGAAAGATGGATTTCTTTCTCCCGGGAAAGATGGATTCAAATGTAAGGGCTATACGATGTATGAAGAAAGCTTGTCTAATCAACAAAAATGATAATATTAAATGTATACTTTAGGAAATGGAAGAGAAAAATCATGAATAATTTTCTAATTGCATAGTGAAATCTAAATCATGATATCACAAGCCTGTTTAAAGTTGGATGAGAAATAAAGAGTTTGAAACTTGTAAGAAAATAATATTAGTATTATGTGTATGGCTACAAATTTTAAGAGCATGTTAAAATAGTTTCTTGGAGTGTTTAAAGGTGGGAGTGTTGGTTGAAGAGAAAGCTGGTTGTACTATGAGGAAGCCCAAAAAATGATTACTACAAAATATCATTCTTTAAAGGCTAGCTGAATAGTAAGAACAAGGGAAATTTTAGAAGATATACAACTAAGAAGAAGGCTGAAAAATCTAGTAGTATAATTAAATGTAAAGTTCATGATAGTTTTATAATAAAATAGTTGTTAAAGATTAAGAAAATAAAATTTATTTGATTGCTAAAGTCAAGGAAAGGAAGAATAGAGATTTAAGTAACACTAGATGAATAAATAATAAAGACGAAACGGTACTTGTTAATATCATGGATATTAAGGAAAGATGAAGGTATTACTTTACAAATTATTTTATGAACATTTTATAGATAACCGAGAATCATAGAATTGTTAAAAAAGTTAAGAGTAATTGTTGTAAAGAAGGTTATCAAGAGGATAAAATAAATGTTCAAGTACATGATGATACCTCTATTGAGTTTTAGAAGAGTTATGAGATTAAGCAATCATTTGGTTTATTAGTTTATATATTAAAATATCAAGAATTAAAAGGTTTTTTTGAAGAATAAAAGAGTGACATGTTATTATACATTATATAAAACGAGGGAGATATTTAACGGCTTGTTCTTATTTTGTTGGTAGACATGCTATTTGAATGGATATTGATTCTTAAGTAAATTGTTTCTTGGTAAGTTTGAGGCCCTACTTAGTACGTAGTATTGAAATGTACGATGCAGCTTTTGAATGACACGGGATGGCTTTTTATTGATAGTAGCCTCTGCCAGTAATATATAGCCAATCTTTTTATAATGCATATTGTTCTTACATTTCTTTTTTTATCATATTTAACAAGATAATTTGACATATCTAATTTTTCAGGACGCAAATTGTGGATATTCTTAATAATCTGAAAGAGAAACCAGATGTTGCAACACTTTTATTGGTAATTGTTGATCTCATTTTTCATCATTGTTGTACTGTTTGTTTCATTTAGACTTAATAATGTTTAACATTAGTTTTAGGGTCTATAAGCCACCTGTTAGTAAACTTTGTATAGGTTTTGAGTTAGTCGAAGCACAATAAGATCAGTTATCAGGGCAGAAGATCTTATTATCTTTTGTAACTTCTAACCGTCCATGTTCATAAAAGCTTCTAACAAATGAGAAATAATTGTCTTCAGTTTAGTTATAAACTCTTCACAAAGCATTTCTATTATGATTGTGCTTTAGTGAGGAAATCTTATGTGATAAAATTAAAAAAGTAAAAATATGTAGTAATAAAATTGACAAAAAACTATAATAGGTTCAAAGATTGAAGATCAAATTATCTAAGACTTGATAAACAATTAGTTGATTGATCATGTTGTGAAACATTGTGATGTAGGACAAAGTTTTGATACTGATCTCACTAAAACTTGGGGATTAACTCCAAGAAATAAAGGGCTGGAATCTTTGTTTAAAAAATATTTGATTGTTAGTTTTCGTTCTTTGTGGATTCTTTAATACTGATGAAACTTCCTTATAGGGCTGGAAGCTTCATTCAAGCCTTAAAATCTTCAATCTAAGATATATCTCCTTTCTTTTTCATTGGGATCTCCAATAAGAAGATAAGATTTGTCTCCATTTTGTTTTGCTTCACTTCCTTCTTTTCTCTCTTTGGACAACCTTGGTAACTGATGTAACATCATAGATGTTGCCATACAGCAACTTGTGACATTTGCAAAAGACCCCTTTAACTAATGTAATTTATTCAAAAGAAAAATGAATCAAAATGGTCTCACATCACAGCTGTAAGACTTAGGAGGATTTATTTTGTGGTAAGTATATAAATAAATTGAGGTGATGCCCAAATCGACTTCTACTTGTGACCATCCATGTCAGGTAGACAAAAACAACCTCAATTGCATTTTTTTTGCTGGAGTTAGCAATCAATTGGCATGCTCATGCACTCATGCCCAAACAAAGGCGAATTCTAGGTGAACACCTAGAAATCAATATGTTATCTCTTGGTAGAGAGAACAAATGATTATGCTTGTAGTTCTGTTTAGTAGTTCCAGCCCCACGTAGTAGTAAATCACTTGTCACCTATAAGCCTGAAGATTCTGTACTTTTGAGTAGAAACAAGTCAATTCAAGTCAAAACAAAGAATGACATTTGTTATTTAATTCTGTGTTTCAGCTTGTTTTTTCTTTTATTCAAAAACATATCCTTTTTTGTCAATCTAAATTAATATGATCTTACTCTTTACATTTCAGGCATTGCAGAGGACACTTGAGTTTGAGGAAGAGTTGGCTGAAAAATTCAGTGGAGGAACTGCAAGCACACGGAACAAAGAACTTGGGAATGATGTAGAAGAATCTGGCGAGGGGGAAAGCAACAAACAAATTGTCTCAGATATTCGGAAGAAATATGAAAAAAAGCTTGCTATGCAACATGGTGAAGCTGAAACAGTACACACCAAGACCTTTTTTTCTTTAACTTCCACTTGTACTTAGCAGTTAGCACCCTAATTTTCCTTTTCCTTTCCTAGGAAAAGGACAAGCAAAAAGATTTATTGGTGCCTGGGGCTGGAGTAAGTCGCTTAGCTTCCTTGGTGACATCAGGTCCATGTCCTGCATTATGCTGTCCGTATGAGTTTGGCACTGATTTTTATTCACTGTTCTTGCAGTTCAACTTTCGTGGCATTATTTCCTCTTGCTTTGAAACACATTTGGCAGTCTATGTGGAGTTAGAGGAGAAAACACTTATGGAACATTTGGAGAAACTTGTGCAGGTTGTTAAACAAGTTTATTCTGTGAATTCTTCTGGCACTTAACAGTCATGTTCTAAAACATGTTTCCTAATAGGAAGAAACATGGGAAACTGAAGAGGGAAGTCAGACAAATATTTTGTCAAGCAGCATGCAGGTATTATGTTACTTGTAGAATTTCTTTTTTTTTTTGTTGGAACCTTAGCATGTTTTAGAAGTAACATAGGAAACTGCCTTGACATTTTGAAGAAAGATGCTTTGACATTTATTAGGAAGAAACATGTGCCTTGACATTTCAGAATTTTAGCAGTTGAAGACTATGACAGTTTATGTTAGGGATCGAGTGGCACTAAGAGGGGGGGGTGAATTAGTGCAGCGGATAAATCTGAATAAAACTTGAAAACCGATTCCGGAGATTTACTTTTTGATTCAAACTTAAAATATTCAGCAGTTTGAAGTAGGAGAAGAAATTCAGTTTGCACTTAAGAAATTTTGCAGAATTTAAGTACTCACACAAAGTTGTATAGTGAAATGACCTACGTCCACTCTTGAAGCCTCCTCCAATGAGGCTCCCAACTTCTCTTGAAGGGGAAGGACCAAATACCCCTTTACAGTTTTACAAATGGTTCCCTCTCTTTCTGAGATTTTTACAAGGAGAAGAAAGGAGGAGAACACTTAAGCAAATGAAAGCAGAAATTTGCTATAGCTTAGACTCAATTTAACACAAAAGGTCTAACAACCAGCTTAGAAATAAAGGGGTATTTATAGGGAAATTTTGGGATTCAAAATCCCGCTCAAAGAGGTCTCGTCCGAAACTTGATCAGTAGGCGATTTGGCAACGCTTGGCATCACTTCACACGAGTTTCCTTTGGTTGGAGCAAATAGCTATTTGAACATGCACAGTGGTTTTCCATGCAAGCAAGATTATCATTTGCAACCACTGTTGTACCGCCGACTAGTTGTTAAACTCTGATGCACGTAAGCATGCGTGCGAATATTTCGGTTTGGGCCAAAATTTTGGCCCAAACTCATCCTAATCAAGGCCCAATGGGCCCCACTTTGGGTTATCTAATCCTAACCCAAAATAGTGCTAACTACGAATTTTAAAGACGTTTCCTAAGCTATTACAAAGTCCGCAAATCAAGTCTTCTTCCGGCGATCTTCCGACGATCTCTCTAGGAAACCATCCTGCGGACTCCAAGCTCTCGACTCCACGATGATTTTGGCGAGTTCCCGAGCTTCTTTGGCAAGCTCCGATCTTTCTTGGCAAGCTCCGCGAACTTCCGACTAACCTCCCGCGAACTTCCGAAAACCCTTGGCAAGCTCCTACTCATTCTCACTGGTTCCAAATGAATCTTCTGACTTCCGTCAAACTTTCCCAACGATCCATCGTACTTGACTTCGCCCTTGGTTTCGCTTTACGCCTTCATCCCTTTCGTAGTTACTTGGCTATCTAGATAAGCTTTATTACAACGCGAATTGACATTCGGTTGCTCATTGGTCGACGCTTCGTCAATCCTTGGCCCTCTCTAAAAGCTTGTTGCCCAATCGATGGTTGACCTCCGCAACCTCGATATCCATGGTGCAACTCCGCACTTCTTGGCCCGATGCCCGACGTGTAAGCCTCCTGCCGATAGTCGATCAACCTCCGGCCGACATCCAATACCGAATCACGTGATCATCACCGCCGCAACGCCAATTCCTCTAGTGTCAACGCCTAATCACTCGATCGATAGTAGACCTGCGTAACTCAAAACGCAGCTTAAACAATAAACCACAATCAATTAGTTTCATCATCAAAATCTGAGATTCAACAGTTTACTCGGTCCTTATAGGTTACTTTTGAAAATTATGTGCAGAAAGTTGGACTATTTTCCAGTTTTTGGAGCACCACTTACAAAATTCCTTTTACTTATTTTCTAATGGCTTTAATGTTTCATTCTGTAGTGTAGATATTTTTGTTAAGAGTTCCTTATGGTTGGAGCAAATAGCTATTTAACTTGCTTTCATCTCATTCTGTTGTAAAGAAGTTGGTGATTGCTTAGGCCTAAAGGAAAATAGAACATGAGAAATTATCAGCGTGCTAGTTGATAAACTAATTTTGACATCAAGGACTTCCATCTTGGCTACCCTCTTAAATTGGTATGTACTGGTACCGTATGTGCTGCTGCTTGGTATTTGAGGCATGCCGACATAAAAAAGAAAAGAAAAAAGTGTGAAAAAAGGAAAAAAAAAAGAGAGAAGAAAACACAATGTTCTTTATATATAGTAAATAAAGGAGAAAGAAAAATTGCAAATGAAATGTGTATGTTTCCCACCGCCTGCCGCTTTCTATTGGGTTTTCAACAGTGTAGACATCTAGCAATGGTTCCTGGTATGAAGATTTTGTGCAGATCCAAAGATGCCTGTACCTAATTGGATCTCATACTTGATGTTTCTAGAGAACCAACAAACAACAAAGGTGAGATGGTCATCAAATGGAAAATTTGCTGCATGTAGTTGATAAGTTGTTAGAGGGACAGACAAGGTTGGTAGAAGGTAATGGCTTGCAAGGGAGGAAGCAGGTGCTGAGAGAGGGATCAAGTGGTGACTCGCAAGGACTCAGTTCACTTAAAGTAGGACTAAAATGGTGTGTTTTCATGTGTACAGCCAGGTTTCATGGGTTATGCAAGATGTATGTTTTTTTATTACTTGTCTAAATTTGTGATGAATTTAGATATTTTTGTCATAGGCAAACGGATCATGTGCAAGAGGAATGCTTTTATTGTGATGGATATTTATATCTCACATGCGAGATATATCCCAAAGTTTAGCTTTACATCATGCATGTCTGACGATTTTAACTCATGCATGCCATACGATGAAGTCACACTAAAAGGACATTTACAGAACTGAGACATAAGTATGGATTTCCATAGGGCAAGAAATCTATTGCATTTGTCCTACATCTCATAGAAATTGCATAGAGCTACACAGGCTCATTTTTGGGTATGCCACTGAACAAAATGTTGTCCTATTACTGTAAAAACTAGGAGATGGTATTCTTTTTTATTATGTCATCAAGACATATCTGAACCTATTGGTTTAGTGGTTCCACATTGGTGATAGTCATGGACATGAGGATGATACAGGTAGGCAGGCAGCAAATTAAGAAGTATCAATATTTTTTAGCACAAAATTGCTGATCATAAATGCAATATCCATGTGCATCGTCCATCTCTCAACCCAATGTGTTGAGCATGGGACAAAATGAGATTAGCACAAAGGAAAAGTGAACTTACTTTCTTGGTCTAGAAAAATGTTTTACTTTTAGATGAAGTTGAACAAATTTTTTTTTCACCTTCATCATTTATTACTGCAGGTGTTCTTGATAATAAGGAGAAGCTTAAAGCGATGCAGTGCTTTAACCAAGAATCAGACACTGTTTAATTTGTTTGAGGTACATATATTCGCTTTTGATCCTCATAGCAATTCTTGCAGTTTCATTTCTTGGAAATGATAACTTCATGTCAAGATAGACCAGTTTAGTGTCAAATGAACCATTCAAAAGTTGGCAAAGTAAAACTGTTGAGACTTGAGACAATAATGTAGTTTCATTTAATTTGGTAGCTCTACAAAATTATGATGTATTCCACGTACACACCAAGTATAATTTCTTCTTTATATTCAAACTTCTTCTGTAAATTCATTGGAATGCCGGTATGAAGGTGTATGTATATGGTAACTTATATTACTTGTCTATGACTTTGTATTTAGTAGGTATTTCAAAGAATTCTGAAAGCATATGCAACAAAGCTATACGCTAGATTGCCCAAAGGTGGTACAGGGCTTGTTGCAGCTGCTACTGGAACAGACGGACAGATTAAGGTCAAACCTTTGTTCATCTCATTGCTGATATGGAGGAATAATCATTTCTTTTCTTTGCACCTTGCTTTGTTACATTTAATGCTCACATGTTGTCAATCACTGCAGACATCTGATAGAGATGAGAGAATGATATGCTACATCGTGAATACAGCAGAGTACTGCCACAAAACTGTATGTTGGTTTTTATGCTTTCTTAAGTCAAATTTTACGAGAATATTTAATGGCATACTGGGGAAGAATTTGAATGTCAAACTATTGAACTCTTATAAGAAGTCAGATGTAGTGAAAAAGAGAAAAATTAACTATTATTTTTAATTTCTGTTATATAACCCTTGTTCCTCCGGCAATTCCTTGATTTATCAGTTCTTAGTCATGATCACAGCAAGCATGTACATTCATTTCATAGCAACACCTGCCATGAGTGATTGAGAACTACACTATATTTTAAATATCCATTCTGTGTCAGCATTGCAAGTTAACATTACTGTGCTTTGTTGTGACAGTCAGGTGAACTAGCTGAAAATGTTTCAAAGATCATTGATCCTTCATTTGCAGACAAGGTGGATATGTCAGAAGTTCAGGTAATAAGTTTTACCTGCTTCATCTATGTTCGTTCAAAGCTTTTGATGTCTATAAACTTATGTGCATTTTATATCCATGAAGGATGAATTCTCTGCAGTGATTACAAAAGCATTAGTTACATTAGTCCATGGACTTGAGACCAAATTTGATGCTGAAATGATTGCAATGACACGAGTTCCTTGGGCAAGCCTCGAAAGTGTTGGTGACCAATCAGAGTAAAGCACTTAACGCATAGTTATTCATTATTTACTTTTCCACTCTTCAAGCAAATGCAATCATCAAGCATTAGGTTGTTAATGGCCATTGAGTTAAGACTTTTTTGCTGATCAGTTAAATAAAGGTTCACAAGTTCCCACTCTTCCTTTAATCAGATAGAGTCAAGCCCCATAAATCCCTACTTCTCGTACTTATAGAATCTAGGAGTGTGATATTGAGCAACAAAGAAGGCTGGGTGGTTCATGTTGCAACATTGAACAATTCTTATTAAAAACGTTACTGATTTTATGTATCGAGTTAAGCTGATCTTTTATTCGAACCGTATTTTTATGTTTTATTCATCAAAACTACTTCTGATCATACTTGGCAGGTATGTCAATGGCATCAACTCTATTCTTGCTAGTAGCGTTCCTATGCTTGGTAGCCTATTGTCGCCCACTTACTTCCAGTTTTTCTTGGACAAGGTGAGTGACAAATTACATTAGTTGCACAAATCAAATAGAACTTTTTAGAGTAATTTTTCCTGGTGGGACTACTGAATGTGGTGCCAGCATGAACAAGGATACTCATAGAATTGCTTTGTTACATGAGCTAAAGTGTTGAACTAACAGGGTCAGGTTCACATGCAAACTAGTTTTGTAGGTTCACTTAATTCAGAAATTTTGTTATTTTGGAAGCTAATTTTGGAGAAAATTTTAACTTAATGGTTGATAACCAGTGCTGAAGTTAATGAAGTGTAGAAGGGATCTGAGTTGTTTGTATGTGGTGGAGTGTTTGATATGTCAGCACAAGTTTTGCATTTTAAGGGAAATCACAATAATTTATGATATGTTTATATCAGGTACAAGTCCACGTTGTTTAACTTTTTTTCTGTAGCTTATAGTGAATCATATAATAAGCTGCCAAATTTTTATTTCTATTTCATGGGAAGTCTGCATTAGGTCAACTAGCTAGGAAAGCATGTGAGGGAAGATTTAAATACATTTTTATAATGTGCCTTAAAAAACACATCCAATTGTGGATGTTGCCTCTTGAGTTCTTATAACCTTTGTGATTTAGTGATGTTAGTTGATTAAAAGCTAACTAGTGGGCAAAATTTTGCCTCCATTTATGGAAAAATAAGGTAACTGGTTTATGGTTGTAGTTGCATGTTTGAATCTTTTTGTTTTTCCAAATACTGGCAAGGGTAATTCCTCATGGGGCCAGTTTGACACTTCTTAGAAGGGTTATGTGTATTTTTGTTTGTATGTGGACTTGGAATTAGAATTCCACTAAGCACATATTTGTTTATTTCTCTTCTTGTGGTTTTTTAACCTTTACTTATCTTATTTATTATATTGTATTTGTTCTGATAACTTGAGTTTTTTTCTGCAGCTTGCAGCATCTCTTGGCCCTCGATTTTACCTCAATATTTTCAAATGCAAACATATATCAGAAACTGGCGCACAGCAGGTAATTGAAATTCCTTGCTGATTCCTTTAAGCAGACAGCTAGAAAACCATATTTTGTATATCTCGATTCAAAATTTTTTGTCTCACTATGGGAATTTGTGACTTGAAGACCTTGGTTCTTTATGCTGTAGATGCTGCTGGATACTCAGGCTGTAAAAACAATCCTTTTGGAGATTCCTTCTTTAGGAAAGCAGGTATATGACTTTCATAGACGGCTTTAATTATCATTTTTAGATTCTTGATAGTGTTTCCTGGCAAGTCACATGATGTGAGAGGAGACCACAATTATAGAAGGTATATTGGCAATTGTTAAAGGCCTGCACATTCAAGGTGGAACTCATCAGTTGGTAGTTAAAGAATCCAAGATATTTTAGTTATAAGCATTGGATTTGCAGTTCCTTAAACTTGGAAGTTAGATATTAGGTAACAGTTGCATTTCCAGCCATCTACTCTGACGAAAAAGTAAACCAGTTAGATATATAAGATTGTTTTGTTTCAGAATAAATTCATACATGCTTTTTCAATGGCTATTCCTCTTTGCCCTTAAACAGACAGCAGTTGCTACTAGCTATTCAAAATTCGTTAGTCGTGAAATGAGTAAAGCTGAAGCACTGTTGAAGGTATGAAATTGACTCTATTGACATTATTTTGACCCAAAGATCAAATAGTGGAACTGAAGGATTAATCTGTATTTTCCAGGTTATATTATCTCCTATTGATTCTGTTGCAAACACATACAGAGCTCTGCTTCCTGAGGGAACACCTGCTGAGTTCCAGAGGATACTTGACCTCAAGGTTCTGTGCTTAAATATTATGCTTCTCACTTGTATGTTTCTCAAGTAGGTCTTAGTGTACTTTGCATTAGTCCATGAAAACCTTCTGGTGAAGAATTTAAAATAACTTGTTATTTGCAGAGAACAGCAACCTTGACAACCCCTTTATTACACTGAAAGTTACACTATGAACCCTGAAGCAACTTTTGGGTAACTAAACACTATTGCAGAAATTGAAAGTGATCGCCACTTTGGTGCCAATTCTTTTTACCTTTGGTGAAACAAATGGGCCCTTAGAATCATTATCTTTGAGCAAAACAATAAGCTGTTAGCTTATGATTTCATAGAATTTAGCTATTTTGTTCCCTAAATCACTTCTAAATATGATTAGTCGGGTCATAACACAAACTTCTCTCTCAATCTCTTCTTCTTATTCTGCTGCTGCTGCTGCTGATATAGGAGGCTGTATTCTGTTATCTTTTATGTCACTTTAAAATGACTACAGTAAACATAATTTTTAACTGATGATGGATGCCACATCTTAACATTCGACAATCTTCTTGTGTAGGATTTTTGAAAATGCCAAATTGATATTCTTTTCTTCGATGGCAACCTTCCAAAGTCTTAAAAAACAATGGAAATCTAATGTAACTTGCTCATGCTATGCATCTGATTGTTTTATTTTGTTGCAGGGCTTAAAGAAAGCAGACCAACAAGCTATACTTGATGATTTCAACAAGCAAAACTCATCAATCAGACACCCATCTGTGGCTCCAGCAGTAGCCATCCCATCTGCTCCACCTGCTCCAGCTGCCCCACCTTTAACAGCCACATCTACAACTGCCACGTTTACTCCCTCAACCAATACTTCTGCCTCTGTTGTCATTGCATCCCGAGAAGATGTGCTCACTCGGGCTGCAGCTCTTGGAAGGGGAGCTGCTACAACTGGTTTCAAGAGGTTCCTTGCCTTAACAGAAGCTGCCAAGGACAGGAAAGATGGACCCTTCCGGAAACTCTTCAGTCCTTAGTGCTTTCTTTTTCTTGATTTCTTTTTCCCCTTTGTCCCTTTTTGAGTATATGCCTATATGGTGTTTATTCTTAACAGATGCCGAAGGTCCAAGTTACGGTTCTTCTCTTCTCTGGAAACTTTGTTTATGTTACTATGTGCCATAAGCTGCCAGAAGCAGTGTTGCCTTTCTCCTTGCATGTTTCTGACATATTTTCTGAACTATTGCAATGAGTATTAGATTGGAATGCATTCACGACTACCATAAATGAGTATCTCAGCCATAAACAAGAGATGGAGTGTTTTCCTTCTTTTAAAAATAAAGTTCCATATTTATTTGAAGTTGATACTCTCTTGCCAGATGAAGTGCGGTCATGATTTATCTCTATAAGTTTTTATTTAATGGTTTAAGTTTTTATTAAGGGCAGCCGCCTTTGCTCAAAAAGCATGGCATGCATTCTGGACCACAGAGCACATGCAGTTTTCATTTTTTTTTTTTTTATGTACTCCTACATATTTTAGCAAGGTCTAAAAAAGACCACATTTCAGATTTCTTCAGGCAACCATATTCACAGTAGACATTTTGTCATCAGCATCAAGAAAAATTAAACACACACAAATACATGGCCACACAGATACCTGCAGCTGCGATGTTCTTGTTGGCAGATGTAGTACAAAAACAGCGATTGGTCTATGGCAATCAATTTCTCCTTCAAAGGGTAAACAGGTTTTCTGACTTGAATAAGCTTTACTTCCTTTTCTGTCATCTACTCTAGAGAATAATTCTGCTGTGCTTTTTCATCCGCTTTTTCCTCCTTTTATGTTTATCATAAGGTATCATTCAGGGTTTTTAATTTTAAATAATATCATTCGATATGAATGGTACGTATCAATCCGATAACATACTAGTATGCTGATCGCTCGATACCGGACAGAACACTCAAAATTACTCTGTATCGAACGATATATGGTATATCAGATGATAACGGTCAAAATTTTAATCGTTATCACTTGGCACAGCTTGGTAATGATCAATTTCGATTATTACAACTCAGCACAACTCGATAATAGTCGAAATCAATTGGTACCGATCTGTAACAATGCTCCAATGATCAAAATGACAATTGGAGCACTTTCTCATGAGTTTTTAAATTTATATTTTCTCCTATTTCACCGACACTCTCTTAAACTTCTTTAAACTTATTTTCTCATATTTACATTCTTCTAAACTCTATAAAGCAATGATTTATAAATTGAATCGAGACTAATTTGGAAAGATTTAGAAAAAAAAACTTTTTAATCAAGAGGTATATATTTAATATATTTATAGTATTGAAAGAGAAATAATTGATGGATAATTAACTATGTTAATCATATGATTAGTGTATTTAATGATGATTTTATCATAATTTAATATATATTAGATCAAAACTATATATTTAATATTTTTTATATGTTTCAAATATTTAGGATGATAAAATAGGTTTAATTATGTTTTATTAAAGTTATTTAATGCTATGATTAATTATTTTAATAATAATTTAATTAAAATTTGATCTATTTTATGTCAATTCAATATCTTTAATACCTATTAGGATATTTGACATGTTTATAATATTAAAAAATAATTAATAATTAATTAATTATGTTAATCATGTGATTAATCATGATGATTTTATCATAATTTGATTGATATTGGATTTAAATTACATATTTAATACTTCGTTTATATGTTTCACATATTTATGATATTAGAATAGGATTAGTTCTATTTTAATAAAACTATTTAATTCTACTTGATTTAAATTTGGTATGATCATGACACTAAAAGAATAGCCACATGATGATGCATGGGTTTATGCCTGAAAGATAGATGGGAACCGTCATCATTTGAAATGTATTTATTGTGACTATGTTAGTAAGGGTGGAGGAATAATCCAGGTGAAGATATATTTGGCCGATAGGTATCCTGATATTACAAAATGTAAAAAGGTTTTGACGGAGATCCGTAAATTATTTCAAAATAAGCTACAATAAACAAAGGAGGATACATTAAAAAAAGAAGACAAAAGTTGAAGAGAAATACTATAAGGCTACATAGAAATCAGTTTATGATCGGTATGAGGGTTGTGGTGATGAAGTTGACCCAATTTGCAATTGGGATTCGTGCATTATTAGAGTATATTATATAATCGATAAAGCAATGAGACATCGATGACTTGACTCACAATTCGAGCATGGTAGTGGCAATGAAATCCAGATTTCAGCCAGTATGAGGCAGCTAATTGCTCCTCCTTAGTTAAGCCGAACTAGTAGCATGAGGTATAGTAAACTTCATGATTTTATGAAAGGTCTTTGTATGAGGTCCGCACTAAATATTATTAATATTAATCTGCAAGCCTATCCCATATAAATAGCAAAATAGATACAGATTAATGATGCATACATGAAAAAAAAAAGAAGTGAGATATTAGGAAGGAAATTTCAAACTGGTTCAAGTTCCACAGAATTCCAGCCAATATAGCCCAAGGTATATGTTATCAGAGCATGGTCTCATCTATTCAAAAATCTGACATAAGGATCCAACCTCTAACACCGAGGGAGATTCACGACATGTACTTACATAAAGAGATGGCAGAACTAAAGGATTGAATCAAATCTTTCAAGAGGCAATGACACAAATATGGGATGACACTAATGTGTGATAATTGAACAGAACCAACAAGAATAAGTATTATCAACTTTCTTGTTTATTATAATAGCATGGTAGGGTTTCATAAATCAGTTAATACTTTTGAAAAGATTCAAGATGCAAACTACATTGAGAGCTTGATGAATACTATAATAGAGAAGATCGGACCATAGTATGACCGACAATGGAGCGAATTTCAAGAAAGCTAATTTGTAATTGATAAAAAAAAGAAAAATATTATTTTGAACTCCATGTGTAGCTTATTGCATAGATCTAATGCTGAAGGATATTGGTGAGCTGAATGCAGTCAAAAATTATGTAACTCGAGCATAATCAGTTATAAAGTTTATATATAATCATCATTGGGTCTACACTTTAATAGAAAAGTATATAATCTATGAGATACTTCGACCTAGAGTCACTTAGTTTACTATTAATTTTATTATATTAAAGTCATTATAGTAAAAAAGGCATAGCTTGAAGGTAATAGTCACATCATAAGAGTAGTCTGATTGTAGATATTCGAGATTGAGCGATGGAAAGAAAATAGAAAATTCATTCTTTCCTTTAGATTTTGGGATATCGCGGTTGAAATTATAAAAGGTGTGGAACTACTTTATATTATTTTTTATAAGGTCGATATGAACGAGTATCCACAAACATCGTATATTAAATATATACTGATTTCAGCAAAAGAGAAGGTTAGGAAAGTATTCAAAGATGATTTTAAGATCGACCAATACATACGGATCATTGATCATCGAATCAAAATTCATATAGATCAACCTATCCATAATACTAGTAAATTCATATTTAGAATAATTTAATTTATTATATTTTATAAAATAAAAAATCATACTAATAAAATTATGTTTTGCAATATATTATCTAAACCCAGCAATTCAATATCGATATGCTCTCGATGATTTACTAACGGAGAGTCGTTATTCTCTTTGGAGAACACTCGATTATTTCAATGCTCTTATAATTGGTTCATTATTTCAAGAAATAATTGGTTCATTCTCCGATGTTGTAGTTATATCGTGTCGTTACACTATAGATCCTAGTGAGTAAAAGTTACACATATTGATTATCAATTATATTTGATGTTAATTATTTGTTATGCTAATAAAATTTTATTTATATCTTTTTACAATCGAGTGATCGCTATAATTTGGAGGGGATGCACCACATTTAAGAAAGGTTGTCGTTCATGTACATTCACAAATGACAACATATAGTGGTTACGAACGTAATTGATCAACATTTGCATTGATTCATACAAAGGTCCACAACAAATTCTCGTATAGATGGTTAGAGAAACTGATATACATTCATTATAATATGTGGCTAAAGTTACCATGTGCTGAGCTGAATAAGGAGTCAAAGGAATCAGATATTGATCCCATCAACCTCTAATTCTACAATGAAGATTCAGAACCAATATTAGAGTGGGTTGAAAAAAATAGAGAACTAAGAGGATCCTCTACTGGATGAGGTGGTAGATCCTTAACATCCTTCACATTTTATTACTAATATAATAGAAGAAGAGGAAGTACGACCATAGCAAGTGGAAAATCTCTCTTGATCACAATGTGGCAGGAGCCCAACAATATCGAGTTAAACTGCTCGAGAAACTATAGATACTCAAAAGTCATAGTTGTCCACCCAATGTGCAAAAGCAAAGGGGAAGGTAGTAGCATCAGTCACATCGTTGAAAAGAATCGAGTTGGGCAACAAGATACCTTCGTAATCGCATTCAACAACTCACTTGGTCCAAAGACATGATAACAACATGGACAGTGGTGCCTCGACGGATGATGGGCAATTATTGGTCTTATCTACATAACTTGAGGGTGGTGCATGGACTTAGGAGTAATATTTTATACATGCCACTCAAGATTTAAATCATGGAACTCGACAATGTACCGGTCATATTTATGCGTGGAAGGGAAAGGGGAAAGGGAAGGTAGAGGATGAATTTGAGCAGATGCAACAGAGCCTACACAATGTAGACACAGAATGAAGCTCATCATATTCACAGTTGTTGTATTATGGAGAATCATGCGGCCAACAGTAGTACGATAATAGTTGGTCATACTTCTCCAAGCAATAGTATGATACAGAGCAATAGATCAGTAGTAAAAATAAAAGCTATAACATTCACCAATATATGCTTTAGGAGCCACCACAGACAAATATGATTCATGACGATTAACCTACGATCATTACTATATTGATACACTAATGACACACGGTGTATCAATATACTATGTCGTGGGATCAATTTCATGATTGGATCTACCAAACATATCATATTAATATGCAGATGTATATGATCGAGGGCCCCGATCCATGACCCGTGGAGGCCCGTCATTCGTTTTGATGGTAGAATCAACAATCAGATATATCTACATATGTGATTATTTAATTTATTTAAAATTTAAAGTTTATATTATAATAAAATAATCTAATAAATAAAATAATTTTATTATAGATATTTCAATATTTAAAGAAGGACAATTCATAATGGACTGAAATACGACTATTGCACAAGGCTATTCTTCAAAGTCCGAAAAATATATGTGATACTATTCTTACCTAATTTATAATAATTTTGCTAAACTTATACTATTACAATATTTATTTCTAACTTAAAAATCCTATCCTAACTTTTTTTTTCATTTTCAGATATTTTTAAAAAAATTACGCTTGTGCTAAGCTAATAACAAACTTTTTGAGGACTAAATGGTTTCATATATTAAATTCGTTTGACACAATTTCATTTTGTACTCCAGTGTTCTGAATCTTACTATCTATATTCTAAATACCTTAGTTCACAAAGATTGTTCTAAAAGTTTTTTTAGGAGAATGACTGATAAATCGACTGGCTGATCCTTAGACATTCTGATATTTCTTCAATTGCTGCCTTGAGAATTTTGCTGAAAGAAGCTCCCGTGGTAACCGATTAAGATGATCCAATGGAAGGTTTGATACTTATGCAACAATGCCTTTCCAAGTCTCATGTCAAGTGGCATATCTTTGGCTGGCAACAGTGAGCAGTGGATTTTTCTTACTGCATGGTAGTGCCATGGCAGACCATAAAATGACTGCATTTACCCACTCAAGTTTTCTTTTTCTTATAAGCTTTACAATGAACATATTCTGAGAAGGGTTGGGCATGGCGATAGATACGCACCTCATCTATTTATCAGACAAAACTATTGCTTGATGAGAAGACCGGCCTCCAACATTTGTTTTAAAGAATGTATTGGTCTTTTGGAATGGTTTGTCAGGCTGCAACTTTCCTCCCAACATTTCAGTAAGTCAGCTTTATGGAGATTAAATTGGATTTTGGTGAGCCAGAATATCCTGTTAGCACAAGAAATATTCTTGTGTGATGCCTGTCACAGCAACCATTGCTAACAAATGCAGTTTGCATGAAGTTGGAAATGTTTGTTAATAGATTAGAATGAGTCTCTCTCTCTCTCTCTCTCTCTCTCTCTCTCTTTATATATATATATATATATATATATATATATATATATATAGAGAGAGAGAGAGAGAGAGAGAGAGAGAGAGAGAGAGGACTAGATTAAAACAAGTCTCAATACAAATATAAGTAATAAGAAATTGAAAAGTAATCTGGATACATAATCACACAGTTATTAGAATGGAAGTAGATATCCATTTGATCAAGTGTCCGATCATTGGATCATTGATTTATTTGTTGTGTAAAGTGGTTAGATTACAAGATTAATAATTTGTATGCAAAAAATGTGCAGCATATAATTATTTTATAATAAATTTAATATCATTTTTTTAATAGATAATACCTGTATGAATGTAATAGAACCTATTTGTTAGTCTAACAAGTAAGAAGAGAGTAGAGGAAAAAAAAAAAAAAAAAAGTAGGGTGATGAGAGATAGAAAGAGAAGCGGAAGAGGGAGCAAATTCTATTATGAAAAAAAAATATTAAAACTGAAAGAGAGGACGGAGGTGATAGACGAGGACAATGATAAGATAAGATGGATGATAGAGGGGACGGCAAGTGCAGCCACTTTTTTTCTTTTATCCATTTAATTTTTAAATGCTTACTTTTTTTCTTTAAAATAGAAATATCTTTGAAGCTCGAATGGTTCTATGATGTATCAAGGAGTGTGTTTCTCAAATTTTTTAGGTTCGATCGGCTGGCCTGATTCAGAATTTTCGACTATGCTTAATTGAGATCAGACTGCAATGTCTAACATGATTTTTCTTGAACTAGTTTAATTATATGTAGAATCAAAATAACCATAATTATTGTAGAAGCGATAGCTACTGATGGAGATTAATAATTATTATATGTGTGAATGTAAAAAAAAAAAAGAGTATATATATATATATATATGTAATATTGCAGAATAAAAAATGCTGCATAAATAACATTAACTTGCATTATGTGCAAGTGAAAACCACACAGATCTTGTGTTTCTTAGACCCAACAGATGGGAAGAAGACAGAACTATGTTTACAGTCATAGGAAAAGTTTACAGCTTCTCTGTGCTCTGATGAACTGCGCTGATGATGTTCTAGTGGTAACCTCACCATATGCTGCAGCACAGTAGAAAACATATGCGAAATGCAGTGTGTTTGTGAGAGAGAAGAAAAGGCATGCAAGAAGATGTAACCATGTACATCATCACGATCGAAACCTCAGCCTCTTTTGCCTTGGTGGACTGTGCCGGTGCTGGTCTTCGTACCTCCACAAGGTGCTGCAGCAAAGTAGAAAGCGAATGTGAACTGCCGCTAGAGAGAGAGAGAGAGAGAGGGGAAAGGGGAAGGAGATTGAACTGTATTCTTTTGCTTTGCTGGTAGTCATAGCGCCACAAAATGCTGTTAGAAAAAGCATAAAACAGTCCGAAGTGTTTGTGTGTGTGAGTATGACGGAGAAGAAAAGCATGGAAGATAGAAGTGTACATCACGATCAACATCCAGCCTCTTTTGCTGTGATGGACTTGTGCTGATGCTGGTCCTCGCAGCTTCACAAGATGCTGTAGAAAAGGCAGCAAAGCAATCGTGAAGTGTTTGTGTGTGTGTATATGTGTGCGTATGAGAGAGAGAGAGAGAGAGAGAGAGAGAGCCATGCTTGGCTCCTCGCACGCCATCCGCAGTAGCCAATCGATAGTTTTGATTGGTAACTACGCGAGTGGCATACAGGGAGCCAGGCATAGTCCATTTCACCCGCTTCTTCTACTTCCAAAACCCTTCAACATAGGCGAGGGAGATGGAGAAGGGGGCACGTAATCCATGCTTCTTCGTATAGATCGTGTGCATCTCAGAAGGACACACCAAGTGACACCCGTCCAGCTTCTTCCAACTACAACACAAGCACAAGCCTAAAAGAGACTCACAGACCTTGCAGCCTGGGAAACCCTAAGCTACTGTGTGTGTGTGTGTCTTCTTGAGCTAGGAGAAGGGTGATGTTGTAGGGTTATATATACATATATGGATGGCAGTGAATCCCAGCTCACATATATTAATAATAA
This sequence comes from Musa beccarii, assembly GCA_024322285.1. NCBI lineage: Eukaryota > Viridiplantae > Streptophyta > Magnoliopsida > Zingiberales > Musaceae > Musa > Musa beccarii. Next base: position 49,856,121 of record CM044397.1, on the reverse strand, counting down.
CACAGTAAATAAACCTGTCCATCATCCAGCTATAGTTGTCACAACCAGGATAGCTGGATCAAGTGGTGAGATTCAAGAGTTGGGAGTGAGAAGCATGTTGGAAGAAGAACAAGGTGGTGGCTGCCACATGGGCACTGATTTCCAAGGTTAATTATTCTCTGGATCTACATATCTTGTGAGGGGACTTGGATTTTGTTATGCTGTACGTGCCCTCTTTTCAGTCTTTTGATCTGGGAGTTTGTCTGGAGTGCTTGGACCCGACATAGATTCTCCTGCCAACCTTATTCTCCGATCAAAAACCTTCAACTCCAGGTTCTTCCCCTCCCTCCCTCCCTCTCTCTCTCTCTCTCCCCTTCTTGTTCCTCCAGGAGTTGCATGAAATTTCCCCTACACTTGCTCAACATAGGAAGGCAGCGAAATGTACATTCTCTTAATGCGACTCCTAATCTTTCATTTAATGCTTTCATGGGGAAAGGTCAAATAGGCATATTCTTACAAGGGAAAGGATCATGCAAAATGAGGTTCTAAACTGGTTCTCAACTTAAATGAAAAATAACAAAGCCTACTTCACACTCAGCTTGATGTGAAAGATAGAGATTCTCAGGTAGATGATATAAACCATTCAGTACAAATAGTACATTATTTAAGTTTAGTTTGATCCAACTTGCAGTTTAGATTTCTTTCTCAAGCTCACAAAAAGGGAGTACACAATAACACTCTTTGCAAGGCAAATCATGTTTCTAAATACATGTAATTGCCTAAAACTTAGAAACACATGACTACAGTTCATCCAAGTTTGACATGACTTTGGTGGCAGATTAGGTGAGTTCAGGCTGACCACACCATACATCTCACATCCACTTTTTCAAACATCCACCATTCTGATAAAAAAAAAAAAACAAAGAATCATAAAAAGAAAATCAACAAAGTACTTAACACCTGATGTAACATATGAAAAGTTCATGCAATTCTTGAGCTAGGTTTTTAGTTCCTGGTTGAAATGCAGCAAATCAGGCTGCTTATGTGAACTGTAAATTGTGCAATTCGCCGTTCCTTACAAACCTTAGGTTATAGTTCGATTCTATGTTTGATTCTTCTGATTTTGATTTCCAACATCTTCTGGTAATCATTTGTCTCAGCTTAAATCTCCTCTTTTTTTCTTTCTCCTCTGTTGCTTTCTGTGTAGAAATGCATGATATAAAGTATGCTTGCTGAGCTCCAGACATGGCTGTAGTTGTTGAGAACTCAAGGACATTGAATGGAACCTTTTGCTTGCGGACTTAAAATTTCTGAGCCAAGTGAAAAGTTTGTGTGTCGAAGGTGAGCAATGTTGTGGTTGGAGTGACCACAGGGAAGATAATGACTGTTTATTCTTGCTCTATACTTGTTTTGCTCACATGATACTGATTTTTTTTTTCTATGGATTTCAGTTCTCTTTCGAAAAGATACTTATTAATACTACTCTAATCAATCCTGTGGTTGAATTATCATTTCCTCCCTGGATTCAAGCTGAGAGAGCTCCTTCAGCTCATAAAATGGTTTTGAAACTATGCTCTCAGTTTCATGAAAACAGGTTTAAAGAACATGTCTGATTCAATCATTCATCAAAGGAACTAGTATGGCAGAGGAGGTAGCTTCTTCTTTAATTGATGTGGGTGTTCTGTGCTAGTTGGTCAGGATTGGAACCTCTCATGCTTTGCTGCTCCAAAATCTTTTAATAGGAAAAGTAAAAGGCCTATGAACACTTCACCATTCCATTGACCTGTCTCTTGCTTGTGTTGTTGGTGGATATATTAGATCCAGTGACAGCTACTATTGCCTATAAAGCTCAAAAAGAAATGTGGAAACAGTAGCACTTGTCATAGTAGGGAATACCATGTGCAACTCCCTTCTTAGACCTCAGCTTTCACCTATCAGGCCATGACCTTCCTCCTGAACCTATCAGCTGAACTCCCAAAACATGTAGTCTCACCATGCCAAACTTGCAGCCTAGTCTCTGTCTCAAGAATGCTTCCTTTGATGCTAGAATGATGTCAATGTTCCTTCTATTTGCTCTTAGCAGTGGAACAGTCTTCTTTCTCCTTCCCCTGACTGATTCTCTTCTGTTTGGACTAGTTAATGAGTTAGGTTTAGACTGTCATGCAGATTAGGATGGCTTGAATAGGACTACCCCCTCCACTGAATAGTTGGCTCTAACAAAAATTTGAAAAGGTCACTGTTAGGCCAAACACCAGAATCATATTCCAGTTTGAAGGAGTGGCCAGTTTTCCAGTAGGTTTGTCCATATTCAAGCTTTATGTCACAGCCTCAAAGTGACCTGATACATGGAATCATCCTGAAAGTTCACTAAAGAGCAGTGGTTTATAGACATGGGTAGTTGGGCAGGTGATGTTGGCACTAGTTTGGCAACACTGGTCACTTGCAAGCAAGATGGATTCCAATATATGATAGATTTGCATTAAATAAGTAAACCTACCAACAATTTTTCACATGGTTTGGCAGTCACTGAAGTTAGACATGGTATCATAGTAGAAGATTGTGTATTTATCCTCTAATTCTATCGGCATGTTTTTGGTGGAAGCTTTAAGCTTTTAAAGAATTTGATAGTGGATAAAATTTAACATGATTAGCATCTTGAGCTTCATTCAGATCTTCCATTTGGATCATTGAAGAGCCATAAAGTTTAACTTGATTCACCTCATGTTTGCTGAGGTCCATGGTTCTACTATAATCAGAGGCATAAACCACAACCTAGTTCAAGATGGAACTTGTGGAATCTCCTTCAATGATTGGAATCTTCTCCTTTTTGGATGGTTTGGCACAGTTTGCTTGGATTCATCACCTCACTAGTCTATTGCAGAATCAATCTTCTTTAACATGGTAGGTCAATAATGTCCAATTTCCCAAAACTTCTTAATGTTATTTCTGGCACTGCTCTATTACCTACAGAGAAAGTTCACAGCTTAGAATTTGGCCTTCAGCAGCTTTCACTAGTCGCAGTCCATTAAATATGAAGCAAGTAGGATTTGGGTGACACCAATTTCAACATATTTCTTTAGCTGTAAGCTTGTGGACGATTGAGGAAGACCTGCACATAATCACAACCAAATGAAAACAAATAGGTTGTTGAGGAAAATGGTGAGAACCAATTGAGCTGGACCATCTCATCAGGCTTTTAATGTCAGCAAATCTGCATTCAGATATCACAATAACATTGAGTAGTTGATTGATACATCATGATAAATGCATTAAGTGGTGAGGCCCAATGATAGATAATCTAAGGCTATAATATTTCATTATCTGCTTGTTTTGTTCTGACCCCTTATGATTGCAACTCCCTTGTTAATGTCACTGTTAGAAGGTATTAGAAAGTATTTGCTGCATTAGACTATGGTATTAACTCAGATCATATGTAGTATTAGAAGCTTAGAACATAACATATATTGTCCACTTTTCTAAGTGAGCATGTGGTTCATCTCACTTAAAAAGGTTAGATCTAAAAACAGAGGAAACCTCAAAGATTTGTGCAATGAGTAATCTGTAAGGGAAAATTTTGCTGCATCATTTGCAGAGAATTAAAATGCTGCAACCTTTGTAACTATTGTTTGTTTATAGCACTCTGTTCATTGAAGTATATTTGAATTGACAAGGATAATACTCAATTCATAGTAATTCTCTTACATTTGTTGTCTCAGAAAATGTGTCAAAATATAAAGGGATAATCCATCTGGATCAAGTCTTTTTGCTTTGTGAGGTAACTTCAAGTACATCAATCCAGTATACTTAAGAGCACATGTAAATTTGGTATGCAGTTCCAATTCTGCAAAACAACCATAATTGATCACACTAAATTTTGACATGACAACCAAATTACAAACCCAGTGTATGTAAACTAACATACAAATAATTTGTATGTAACACAATCAAGAGGAGGTTTTCTGCATCTGACCTTGGTAGCCTTTCCATTAAACCTGTGCCAGCAGGGTTCATTTCCCATTAATCATCAACCTCACTCTTCTTCTGTCTCAGTAACATTTGTGTTGGGATGCCCATTAAGCTTATCCACCATAAATAAAAAGAAAGCTTCCTATATTGCAAGGAACAGGAACTTATAATAACTGGACATGTATGTGGGCAACTTGGAATGAGTGATATAAATAGGAGGCATCTTCTTGTTCTAATTGCTCACCAACCTCATCAAAACCTCAAAAAGGATTCCATGTTGATGGCAGAGAACTCTGTGTTAAGTAAGCCCCCAAACACCCTTCACCAAAATTTGGCACCACCTCTCCCTTTGGGTCATCCTCCAGCTTGGTGAGGTTGTTCAGAACTGATCTCAGGACCTTCCTGTCACCAGTGAGATGATTCAATCCAGAGCTTGGGTCAGGCAAGCCACCTGTTTGTGCCAAGCATCTTGGTAGGGGCATGTCCCTCTCCAATGGGGACAGGTGTGGGACCAAGTTTGGGGCTGTGCTGGAGAAGCAGGGCACCTGCTCAAACCCCTCCAAGTTGAGTGGGGTTTGGTCAAGGGTGATGTAGTTGTCCATCAGAGCAGGGAGGGATTGGGGGCTTGAATCATCATGGCTTGTCTCCATGCTTTGCTTGGTGGACATCCCTCTGCTCTTGTAGAACACTCTACATAGGACCCAATCTTCCTGCTTGCACAAGAAAAAAGAAGTGTCATAGTCCATGTGATGAAAGTACTGACTCAAACTTGGAGAAATCTCAAAGCTTTGTGATGAACAGTGTCTAGAATTATCTATTTTGGTAGTTGAGCACTTTCAGTTGGCCTCCTTCCATTCAGATATTGAGTTGAAGATGAAACAGAATTAGCATGGTGAGCACAAATTAGCAACTTGTTCTATTCCAGAACTCAAGTCAGAGATTTATTAGGGGAAACTGATTCTTGAAGCTTTGAGATGATTAAATTCCAGAATACAGTAAAATACAATTGTGCCAATTTGTGATCTACTTCCTTTCCATTTTTCTTGTTCTCTAACTCCACTAGTGTCTTATAATTTATCCCACTGTTCCAAATCTAATTAGATTCATTGGGCAGAAGAGATGCATGATCTAATCAATGTAAATTTCTTAATCTTCTTGTCTTATTTTAATTTATGTGCAAAAAAAGCTTTTAGATTGTTTGGTTAAGAATCCAAGTTCCTAACAGGGAATTCCATAAAGATCTATTGTAAACCTAGCATCTCTTATTAGCTAAAACAACCCACAGAATGATCATCCTCCCTGTCAAAAACTAATTTTCTATAAGCCAAAAGATCAATTTATCCAACAAGACCAGTGATTAGAAAGCACAAAAAACAAAGAACAGTACATATAGCAGAGAGATGTCTTTGAAGATTCTCCGTCTACTAATTTTCTTTAAGCCAAAAGATCAATTTATCTAACGAGATAATTAATTAGAGAGAGAGAGGATAGATTGTGCTCGCTGCAGAAAAGTGATAAGGTCCAAGGAGTCGAGATCAAAAGGTCACCTTGAAGGGCAAGTTTGGAGTTGTAGCAGATTCTTCCATGCGGTATTCGTGCATGACCCACTCCGTCTTCTTGCCCTTGGGAGCTCTTCCTTGATAGAACACCAAAGTCTTCCTCATCCCCACAAGGAATCCCTTCCGAGTCACCGATCGATCCTTCCCTGTCGCCTTCCAGTAGCCCGACATGGTCGCGCGGTTGGTTCGCTGCCCCGTCGCGTACTTGCGATCTCGGAGACTGAAGAAGTACCATTCCTTGCCCCCGACACATGCAGTAGCTGATTCACCAGAACAATTCACCAAGTGAGGAGCTTGTGGACGGGAATGCATAGGCAAGTTGCAGTGGGATCAAACTCCATGACAGAGATCGCTCGTCATGGCGTCCCGATGGCTGGTGGGTTGGCACATCGACGTCCCATAGAAGCGTCGATGTGTCAGCATCAAGCGTGGTGGACGAACGCGTGTGTGGTCCACCGGAGGTCGACGAACACATACACACACACACACTTCTCGAATGGACATTTAGTGCCGTGAATCCATGGACGTGCTCAGAAAGCATTCTTTCAGCTAAAAGACCAGATTTTGCAGCAGGTTAAGGTGAGAAAGCCAACGCCTTGTTTCCGCTCTTCTCTCCCAAAAGTGAAGTCGAGATGTGGAAAGAAGGAATAAAAGGCATGAGGAGGTTATCAAGTGGTGGAAGCTTTCTCTTTCTGTTCTCCTCCTTGTCTAGGCTTCTGATTCATCTCTCATCACGATATGGGCAGAAGGAATAATCCATAAAGAGATGGCGGTCAACATGGAGCAACAGAACACATGAAAAGGTTGGAAAGCAAGGGGGAAAGCTTCGTGCAAGAACAATTTCCTTTGTTGGGAAAGCCAAAAAGGACAGCCATGGAGAGCGAGGTGAAGGGAAACGGAACACAGACTCCTGGCATGCGAGCATGGCAGCCATGGGAGGGTAGAAGATGAAGAGGATCGAAGCAGTTCATGGCGGCTAAAACATGATCATGCAACACCAATTTCGACAGGACCATACGGAATATGATGCCGAGGGATGACAACTGACCGGGGAGATCCCATGGTTCGCACTTGTTGAGGTCGACATCCTCCACCATGATGGGCCAGCCACGGAAGCCGACGCCGCCGTCTCCGGCGAGCTTGGCCGCGAGGTAGTCGCAGATGAGCTCGTCGTCCCTCGGGTGGAATCTGAAGCCCGGAGGCAGCTTCGCCTCCACCATGCTCAAGATGCTCATGGTGTCCTCGATGATAGGGGGGGCTCACAGACTGCAACCAGGGGGGTATATATATCAGTACAGGGGGGAAGAAGATTAGGTAATGTGTTAATAGGGACAATAAGTCAACTTTTTAAGGGGAATGAATGCAGCCCTATTTTTTTTTCTTTCTCCTTTTCTTATTTTTTTTTCTTCTCAAGGCAAAAAAAAAACTCATCCTTCGTACTTGGCATGCTGACATGGCCCGTGACAATTTGTTTCCAAGTCCCAAAAAAAAAATTGCACCAGTATAATTCAATCCAAGTGTTTCTACTATCAACAAACAATCAAGATCTTTATCAGCTAAATTAAATAGTATCGTCTTTATTACGTCGACAAATCAATGGAATCCATGTGTGACATAATTATTTTTCGACACCTAAAAGAAGGAAAGTGGCCTTTCATACTTTCATCCTGCGTAGTGGGATATGACACAAGTTTTGCTCAATTTGCTTGCTTGCTTCTCGGTTCAACATCACCACCAGTGTTGATCACTAGCGGTTGAACCACCAGTATTCTCACTACATCGCATTCACAGACACAGATTTGAATGGTCAAGCAGTGGAATGAAAAATGTCAATCACACATTCAGAATGATTTTAAGGATAAGTCACAAGTTACAATCCATCTGAAAGTAGAATCCAGTTTTGATTACAAGAAATTGTGTGTTGTCGTGACTTTGACGTCCCTGCACACCTGTCCTCGGTGCTGTCGTCTAATGGAAGATGAACCAAAGCAGTTTGGACAATGCCTGATGCTTGTGGCCATGGCTCTGCATAAAAATCCATGATGCTCCAATCACATGGCACAGCAATGGCACGGGGCCAGGTGGCCTGCACCAGCCAGCCGTCATCCATCCCCCGTTAGCCAATCAAGATCGGTGACGCACAAACAGAAGACAGCATCGATCCAACGGTTTCAGGCATCAGTGATGGCATCTCCAGAAAGCGAAGAGCGGTTCCAGGAGCAGTATCAACTTGGAAGACAAAGAAGAGTGTCCATGTCCGTGCCAGCTGGGATGAGATCAGTTGAAGTGTAGTCTCTGTTGCACAAAAGTGATGAGAAGATGACTCCAGCTCGCAAAGAGATAAGGTTTGAGGTGATTCTTACCTTGGTAGCCTGCGGTCTGTTTGAATAGTCTCCAAAACAATAGCTGCCAGTCCTTTCTCCCATCCCCATGATAGCTCCATTGCTGTCAGGTAGTAGTGAAGGTAACATGGCCAATCCAAAAGACTCTGATCTGCCAAAACCACCATTGGATGGTGAAAGACTTACCTAGTGCAGCCTATCGGATGGGCAACCACATTAACAGCTTGTTAGGAATAAGACCATAGAAAATGCGCTCCAGGTCCCGGTCAAACCTGCCATCAGCCACTAGTCAGAGAGACTTTTCAGTTACCTTCCCATAAGTGATCAAAATTTCAGAAAAATATACCCAATTACTTTAAATCAACTTTTAAGATGATTCCTTTTATCTATCATGCATATCACAACTTTTTCCTATTAAAAACCTTACGGGCAAAATTTCTACTTTGGATTTGCTTGCCTCACTTGGCACTTGAGTATGCTCTGACTTTTATAGAGAGATCAATAGCTCCAGCCAACAATAAAGCTGCTGATGTATCAGCCAATTTTTTTAGGACATCTGGTTCCACTCAGGAAAATTGAATCCCTAGTAATCTAGTAGATTTTTCACTCTCATCTATTGCATCTATCCTATAATTAATGAAGTCTACTTCCTATACACACACACACACACACACACACATATATATATATATGTATGTATGTATGTATGTATGTATACATATATATACATACATATATATGTATACATACATACATACATATATATTTATACATACATACATATGTATACGTACATACATATGTATATATATATATGTATATACATATATACATACATACATATATATATATATATATATATATATATATATATATATATATATATATATATATATATATATATATATATATATATATATATGGTGAATCATCGCTGAAGCACATTGTCAGAAAAATTACCATTAAATCTCATTCAAATTGCACTAGTCAAATACAAAGTTACAGTGACAATTATAAGAACAAAGAAAATAAGAAGGGATATTTGCCAAACCCCAACTAGAGACTTGCAAAATAAAAGCTCAGCAGGCTGGAGCAGACATGATCTCTGTATATAAGGCAAAACAGGGATAATAATGAGGTACAAGGATAACTAGTTAGTTCTAATGTGAGATGCACATCACCTTCTCATCCCACTGTATAGATATGAAATTTAGTTTCATCAGAAAAACATAGAATATGTGTTAAATATATAATATAGGCCAAACTTCCAAGGTTATTCAATGCATTAGACAGTTTGTCTAGCGGTATGTAGTTTTTTCCTCAGTAGTGCAGGATGCAGTAGCTGTTAAGAAAAGTCAACGTGACGTCGTGATTAGTAACTCAACTAGATGAGAACATAAAAGTCGCTCTCATCCAACCCACCAAGCTGTGGCTTTATATACTTGTTTTGCAAACTCTGAGAGTTGAGTCAGAGTTTCCATCTTAAGAGAGATAAAGACCTAAACCTTATCATTGGAAAAACAATTCAGAACGCTTCTTCCACAGTCAGATATTAGTTAGCACCGAATGTCTAGTTATTTTTTAATATATCTTTTTTTCAAAACCATTGGTATCAACAAATAAACTATGCTAATAATATTCATGTAGCATCCATGATGAAAAAACTCCATAAGGAAAGATAGAGGACAAACGAGGTAAGGTAACAACTCCGATATAATCTAACAAGTTATCTAAGACTGCAAATGCAACGTGATCTTCACCACAACTGAGAAATGCAAGGAGCTTTAGAAGAACTGTCCAATGTCATTAAGGAAAGGCTAGGAATTCAATATTGTATCGGTTCATCAGGCTTGGTAGCAAGTGTCTATACAGAATACAAATAAGTTCAGTTACAAAAGGGCAGGTCCAGCTACATGTGAACATGCGGCAAAAAAAAGAATTAATGTTCTGTTTCCTACTGCATGTTTTTTATACATTATCCAAGTCATTATTCAGTATGAAGCCCATCACTACCATAAGCATCAGCGGCATAGATTTTGATGATTATCAGAGAAGAAAATTGGGAAGGCACATCATGGTTTAATAACTCTTGAAGACTAACTTGTAATGAGATCTACAAAATCCAACATTTCAGAAACACTGACAAGTGGCTGTGCATAGATGAAATATAAATGCCATGTGATATAAAATAGAAGTAAGAAATATGAAGTTGGAGTGGGCTGAGCTAATGCTTCGGTACATGTTGTTGATAAAGCAATTCTTATATCTATCAAAAAATAATATACATATAAGAAAATACAATTCATTCCATGAGATTATCAACAAGTGTGATGCTGACAAACCTTCATTATTGAATTTGTAATGGCTAAGCCTTGTAAAAGGAAGAAACAGAGAAGGAAAGTTTCTAATTTTCTTTAGTTTTCAAGCTGTTTGTTTTAGGGTTGCCCATCAATGATTCAGATTCCCATAATAATTCAAGAAACCATCAAGAATGAATTAAATGATTAGAGACTTATCAGTATGTCAAGGTCAGAAATCCTAAAAGTATGTTGGCTAACAAAACAAATTTTTGTTGTAAAATACTAAAATATTTCACGAAAAGTATCCCAGTCAATCAGAAAGCATGAGTATATGCTTGCTACAAAATAATCTCTTGAAATTTATGATGAAAAAAAAATCCCTGTTGAATTGATCTAAGATTTTAGCAGAATCTGACTTTAAGACATGATTTTCCTGTTCCCAGAGTAGTTGATACTTTCATTTATTTGACATGTCAGATGGATAAATAGATTGTGTCCTAAGTCTTCACTATGAAAAATTGAGAAGTGGCAAAAACTTCACTATGTAAACCTACAAATATATGTTGCTTCATTGCTCAAAACAGTCAAACACACAAATCATGAACCTACCATCTCATGGCTCAGATGTAAGAACTCACAAGATTGAAGGAATCACAATCACAGTCAACATCGTGCTTCTTGATAATAAATTGATGGAGAGTATGCAGCCAACAGATTTTGAAGACTGCGATGTTAACAAAATGCAGCATTCCAAACCAAAATACTCCATTTCTGGCAAACACTGTACAGAAAAGTGAAATAAAGAAGACTGAAGCCACCACTAGCAACCAGTGGATAAAACAGACAAGAAGAATTTGACCCAAAAGAAAAACAAAAGTTAAAAAATGTCCATAATTGCCTGAGGCAGGAATTCTATGTGTTAGTTTAACTACCTTATATTCTGAATAAGTACCCATGAAATGCCAAGTTGTATGAACCTAGCCATGCAAGTTCAATGATAGTATGATATTCATCAGCAACAGAAGTGGTGTATTCCAACTCACGAAAATAAAAGTTATGCCACTATTTCTAATGATCTAGGAAACAAATCTGTTCTGCTACTATCAAGTCAAGAGCATTACCTGGCTTTACTGTACAGAAAATTCATCTCTCTTTATTTAGTCTTTTTTTTTTCATAAAAGCAAAATTTCTTTAAGTCAAAGGTCAGATAGATCCAGTGCTCAGTTCATATGAGCTCAAAATAGCCATAAGCTGAGAAGGTAATGGAGATATCCATAAAAAGTCCTTAGAAAATTTAGAATAAGAAGCAAGCCAAAGAACATAATAAAAAAGACAGCAGGCTAGTGCATGACACATCTGAAGATAGTCAATGTGCACAATCTTACCTGCAAATAGAGAGAATGTTTACAATTTTGAAACCTGAAATTGATTCTTTAATTAATAAAGAATTGAACTACATCTTTACTTACTAATACATATTTTACTAGTTTTCCACTTATCCTGACATTAATTAAGTGTGAAAAGGCCAAAACACAGCCAAAATCCCTAAACTAGCAAAATAGAAACTCTTTAAATGGAGCTAAAACTAAGTCCCAAATGAAAAACTTGATCATGTTGGTGGCCCACCAACTAAAGAAATAAGACATTTTACTGAGAACTGAAGACACATTGAAAGTAAGGATGCAAAAACATGAGATAAAAAAATTTCTGACTTTTATTTCAAGAAGATGAGAATCTTCGGGAAATCCACAATCTAGACAACTTCTAGACTCAAGAAATTCTTCAAAAAGAATAATAAATCTGTCTTTTTCTGTATAGAGGCCTCTAAGATTTCCACAGCTTAAGTGAGCCTAGAGTACCCAAGTAATCCTAAGATCCACCAACAGTGAAGATCAAATTACATTTTCACATACTATAACGACTTCATGCAAAATTTTGCCGGAGCAGATATATCATAATCATGCAGGAATTTATCAAATGTGAAATTTTATATAATAAAGATTTTGAAACCTCTAGGTGCTAAATCATGGTAAATCAATTCATCGCTTTGATTTGATCCTGCATGCGATTTAGCAGTACAGTATTCCTTAACCTCACAAGAGAAAAAGGAAATAGAAACATTGCACTTTGGAAACAGAGAGTAATTTTCTTTTCAGATGAAGTACTAAAAATAGACTTTTGTTTGCCAACCACAACTAAAGCACTTTCGAAGAACCTAAGGGCGAAGAAATTCGTCAAACAGAAAAAGTAAACTACGTAAATGGGAGTCCACGTCAGGTGAGAGACCAGAAAAGAAAATGAAGTTCTTGGAAGCAACCACCACTAATGCTGAGGTTCCCATTGATTAGTGAAAGCATCGGGCAAATGACCGAGGCGTTGATGTTAGGGCTTCACAAAGAATGCATCAAGAACCTAAACTGAGATACCAATCGAGTAAAAAGCAACGATGTAGACTGAGGTCATCGTAGAAACTAAAATGAGATGATCTTATTTGGGTTAAAAGAAAAACGTGCAGGTCGACATCGCCATAGCTGAAAGAACAGAGATGTGAATCCGACAATAATTTAGGTTTTTGACAGATGATTCCAGCCGCTAATGCACAAGCAAAAACACGAGGCTTGAACCAAGTCATCTCATTTCAGGGTGCAAACAAGAAAAATTCGAATACATTGGAAGGGGTGTCCAGTAAACAGATCGAGAAGGCAAATCCTAGAGATTCTCGACCACCGCATTCCACAGGCATAGAACCCTGGACGAGCCACGGGTTTCTGAAGCTAATTGAGATGGAAGCTAGGGTTTCGAGGTAAACCTTGCAGAGAGTTTGAAGAGCCGACCGGCGATCGGCGACCGCGGATCCGAACCTGTAGCAGAAGGCGGGCTGCCATTCCCCATCACCGCGAGCGCCGCTTCCTACGCAGTCAAACCATCCCAAGTGAGCCAAAAAGGTCAACTCATGAAAAATATTTTTTATTTTCCGATTTAGTGTTATTTTATTGGGAATAAAAACGAAGTGGGAGCTCACAATATCGCACTTTTCCAATTCCGCCATTTTTTTATCAGGTAAAAATCACTTGATGTATAAATATAATAGTCTAAATCATAAGTAACACCTAAAATATTTTAAGTACATGTACTAATTCAAGATCATATCTTATAGATGGATTTAAGCTTTTAAATGAAATATCAATGATTAATAATTTAATATTATACTCATCAATAATGTATACTCCAACCAAATACTATTCTATATATATATATATATATATATATATATATATATATATATATATATATCAATAAATTCATGATTTATCAATAAATTTAAAATTTTATTTTTCTATTTATCGATGAGTCAGTGCATTATTACATAAGTAATAAATCTTTATTAAAAAACATTATGAAGAGCAATATAGAAATATTGAAATGTAAAAATGCTCTACGCTAAAAGAAAAACAAATGATGATCCACACTTAGAAATTAAGTTTTTAAAATTTATTTTAGTTTACAATCATTTACATCTAATGATTAAAACGTAATATTTGGAGGGCATATATGCTATATGAAAATTTTCAATGGCACAATATAGTTGTCAATGATATATACATAATACACAAAATAAAAGGAATATCCATCATATGATCAATTCCCCTCCTTCTCTCATATAATAATAATTATTATTATTATTATCATCATCAGTAGCATCATAAATTTGATCAAAATGTTGGATTAACATGCTAGGGATCCAATTACATGTATGAAGGAACACATAGCCATGCAATCATAGTCATACATACAAACATGAAGAAGACAGGTGGGAGACTTGAGGAAGAACACCATCCCATGTGGCCCAATCAAAGCTTCGATCACCCAATCCAATCCCAATTTCTCATCCTGCCTTGATCTACTGCCACACACACTCGATACGCAGAAGACCTCCTCCTCCTCACACTGACACCAGAATTCACACATTAAAGCAAGATTGATGAGAGGAGAGCAGTAAGAGAGAGAGAGAGTGTGGGTGTGTGTGACTGTGGAAGAGATGGCCTCAACTGCATGCTTCCTCCACCACCACGCACCCTCCACCGCCACCAGGATCGAATCCACGCGCCTTGTGCCGATCAACAAGCCCAACCTGATCGTCTGCAAGGCTCAGAAGCAGGCCGCCGACGACGAGAACAGCGCCGCCGTGTCACGTCGCATGGCGCTGACGGTGCTCCTCGGTGCCGCGGCCCTCGGCGCCAAGGTCGCCCCGGCCGACGCGGCCTACGGCGAAGCTGGTAAGTCTTCCCCTGCGGTCTCTCCCACGCCTGTCGTCGTTGTTGCGGATACTTCGAGCTACTGTTCATGTCGAACGCAGCCAACGTGTTCGGTAAGCCGAAGACGAACACCGACTTCCTGCCGTACGCCGGTGACGGGTTCAAGCTGATGATCCCGTCGAAGTGGAACCCGAGCAAAGAGGTGGAGTACCCCGGCCAGGTGCTCCGGTACGAGGACAACTTCGATTCCAACAGCAACGTCACCGTCATGGTGACGCCGACCGCCAAGAGCTCCATCACAGACTACGGCACCCCGGAGGAGTTCCTCTCTCAAGTAACCTCCCCTTCTCCTTCCTCTTCTTCCGTCTCTATCGGTCGTCTTGAATCAAATCCATGACGGAATCACATGTTCGACTAAATGACAAGAGACATGCATGACCAACTTGGATATGTATCTGCCACAGGTTGATTACTTGCTAGGAAAACAAGCCTACTTCGGCAAGACAGACTCTGAGGTAGGTTAATGAAGAGGACAGCAAGCATCTCGTGTACTTGAATGTGATCGATTTGGACACTGAATAAGGCATGGATTTGGTAGGGTGGGTTCGATTCTGACGCTGTGGCAACAGCCAACATACTGGAGACCACCACGCAGGAGAGCGGCGGGAAGAAGTACTTCTTCGTCTCGGTTCTGACGAGGACGGCGGATGGGGACGAAGGTGGCAAGCACCAGCTGATAACAGCCACTGTTTCCGACGGGAAGCTCTACATCTGCAAGGCGCAAGCTGGGGACAAGAGATGGTTCAAGGGAGCCCGGAAGTTTGTGGAGAGCGCAGCCAGTTCCTTCAACGTTGCCTGAGAGAATGGTGGGCTGTCTTTCTCCTGTTGTGGATGAGCTGAAGTGTTCATGACTGTTGTCTGTCCTCCATTTTGTTTCTCTGAGTTCTCTTTTCTATGATGTACATGTTCCATGAGCTAAAACTAGATTATAAGTAGAGAAGCCTGCATTTTCCTGAAGGAGTTGCTTTCATCAATTGGCCAGAAAAGTTCTATCACAAAAAAAGTGTTCTAAATCTAATCAGGCCAAAGTTTCATAAAGCTCAAGTCAGCATGAATTTTTCTTGAGCAACATGTCAAATTTACATTTTCTGCATAATTTTTCATTACAGAAACAATTGAATACATCGATCATAAGGATGTCCATGATATCCAGTGGAAACGAGAATATATGTTGTTCTTCAACTTACCTAGAACAATGCAGCTAGAACAAGCTCAAATAGTTAATTTTTGAGCCACATAAATTAGTCTGTTCATGTTCTTCATTCACAGCTCGGTAAATCTGCATACTGATACTTGATGACAAAGATGTGTTGGTAACATTATTGGTCACTCATTCCTCTGATTATATCCAGATGCTTCAAAATGTATACAAATTGAATAAAGAATGAGGTCGACGTAAGCAGCAAAGTAAAGGATAAAGTCAGCACCTCTTTCTGGTTAAGGTGGCTTTGTGCTTGGTCTTTGAGATGACAGACAAGGGAATGAACAACTTGTGGCCTAGGTTTCCGTAAAGGCCAATCCCCCCAAAGCTGGCAGAGGTGCTGTTCATGGTTGAACCCAGGACAATAGTTAGGTTTTGTTGCTGGCCGCTCGCTATAAAAAACTGTGTTGGTGATACAGAAACTGAGACTCCAAAAGGAGCACTCCAGCTGACACTGTAATGCTCATCGTTTGCGATGTTGGTAACTCTTCTCATGACGGTTCTCGATAGATTGAGCAATGATATGGTTACCGAAGGTAAATTCAGGTCTGAGCCCATCATTGTGGAGATCTTACAGTTGTGGCCAGTGTAGTTCAGTACTACTGGAGCAGATCCATTGATGCCACAAAGAAAGGAGAGGAAGTTGTCGTAGCCTGCAAAAAATATGCAACCAACCACAGTTATAAGGCAACAAATCATGCAAGTTTTTGCCACAAGTTCATGGTGAATGCATACTTCTACTACTTATTGTTGAAGTTAATGGTGTATAAGTAACCTGAATCGAGAATTAGTCCTGGATTTAAAGCAGCAGTTGCGTTGACAAAGCCACTGCCCATGTCAAATGGTGTTGCAGGTGACATGTTGGAATCTGGATTGCTGTAAGCTCGTTGGGCCATGATCGGTGAACCCTGCTTGCCATAGACTGTGGCGGTCGTGGATAGAGCAGAACCAATAGCTGAAGGACTAAAATTTGGATATTTCTGCTTGATCAGAGCAGCAAGCCCAGCAACATGCGGAGCCGCCATACTTGTCCCAGATATCATTGCAAATTTCTCACCTGGAAGAATGTTTCAATATCGTAACATCTTTAGTAATCCTGAGATGAAGCAACTCTATTCAAAAGACAAATAACATGTAAGAATCATTACAGATACCTGATTCAGATGACAAGGGGTTTTCCCGCATTTAGAACTTTTTGTGACTATAGCATGGGTTGACATATCCATCATTCTTTTCAGTTATTCATGAAACTTCTTACACCACTTCTTGGTTTCATGAGCTTTAGCTATCTAGTTGTCTATAGTATACTCACCTAACAAATTGATTGTCTAGATAACATCTCATGGACTCCTTCCATGCGGAGTTCCAGTTGTTAGATACTTATCGGCAATTCAAATAGTTGACATTAGTTTAAAGTCTCTAACACGTTTCTGAAAATGTATGGATCATATTATATCAGCAAAGCCTGGATTCATATCGATAGCAAAGGACTTGTTGGTAAAAGGCTACGTGACTTTACATAAAATCTACTTACATGTCTCTGAATCAAGTCATGATCAAGGATTGAAATTTCGTACCATGCCAGAGTTTCGATACTTATTCGGTACGGTACGATATACCGGATGGTATATTTTGGTATACCATTCGGTGTATATATATAACTATAAATATTATATATATAAAGATAAATATTATATATATAATTATATATATATATATATCTTCTCGAGCGACATCGTCGATGAGATGTTGCATATTAAAAAAAAAAAGTGATGCCGCTCGAGAAGGGAGGTGACGTCACATATTAAAAAACAAAAAAATGACTTTTTTCTATTAAAAAATAAAAAAATGATACCGAGTGGTCCGCGTACCGGTATCCTATCGGACCAGTATGTACCGCCCGTACCAGGTGATATCATTCGGTATTGCAGACCTTGGTCATGATAACTATTATATATATCAGAATTAAGTGCTAGACTCGACGTATCATGCATCACAAATGTACAAAATTTTGTTGCAGTATTTGTCAAAGAATATGATATTACCTTGAAATTCAGCAGAATCTGTCCCTAGGGAACTCCAAGCACTCCAGATGAAATTGCCAGGAGCGATTAGATTGGGTTTCAGTATGTCAGCATCAACCAATGAATTGTCTTCTGGGTCCGGTCCTCTAGCTGAATAATACATTACTTTTGGGGCAGAGATGCTGTAGTTAGCTTTAAGACCTCCTAAAATTTTTGCAACACCACGAAACTTGATAATGGTTTTCGAGTCTTTGCCTCTCATTAAGGAGCTGTTGTAATATTTTAGGAATATCTTAAACAAGCCATAGATCAAGAATTAGTACCATCAAAGAAACAATCACATGATGGAAAAAAGCTTCAAAGCAACTACTAGGATGCCATGGTGGAGTGAGAATGGAACGAGAAAACAAATAAGATGATGAAAAAGGAGACAACAAAATACAAGTTCATATTTTGCAGACATTCATTCAGCCATCAAAACTCAAGAATAACCCAAATCTCAAACTTTGACATTGACGTATAGAAATAGATATTTGAAGGGAAACAAGTTCACTGGTAGATCTTTGTTTTGGAAAACATGAGCATGTAATGCTAAATCAGAAACAAAATAAAAAGTAATTAAAATACCAAGATTAGCACTTTGGGAACAGTTGGAACAACTGATGAAAAATTAAAAGCAGAAATAAGGGGTGTTTGCATAAAATACAGGACAACCTGCAAATTTGAGCTAATACTCCAAGATGTAAGTTATTTAATAGTAAAAAAAAACATAAAGGTAAGTATTCTTCCCTGCTGCTCTACTAGGTTTCTTAATTTAACTAGAAATTATAACTAAAAATTTCAATAATTTCTACTTAACTAAAGATATATCTTTCTCAATGGTGGCAAAAGATCCATGTAGCCCTAATCCCAAAAAGATCCTAGTTGGGACTTTGCAGCCTACTAGGTTTCTGCAGTATAGTAACACATATAAGATTAAGATAGTTCTTAATGGGCATACCTTGGAGTCATCAGGTGAAGGAATTATAAGACCAGGCATATGCATAGGAGTTGGGTTGAGCTGGAACCCAATAACAAATGGATCCATGT
The DNA here is from genome assembly GCA_024322285.1 of Musa beccarii. Classification (NCBI taxonomy): domain Eukaryota; kingdom Viridiplantae; phylum Streptophyta; class Magnoliopsida; order Zingiberales; family Musaceae; genus Musa; species Musa beccarii. The sequence continues at coordinate 49,837,345 of CM044397.1, read as the reverse complement.
AAAATATAACTCCAACAGCACTCACATTCTTTGCTGACTGTAATGCTTGCTTGATAGAGGACAAGCCCAGCACAAATCGGATGGAATAACTGCAAACCAAAAGTTTCCCTTTTGTTAAATCTTTGTTTAGAAGACTTGAATCCTGGCATTCTGCCAAATACATATCATTTGCATCTGTTGTCTCATTTGTCAAGGCATGAGTAGCAGCAATGAGAGGATACATTAAGTCACCATCTGTTCCAGCTGCAATTTTTAAGAACCGTTAACTCAAAGCTACATGCGCCCACTCAGAATGTGGTAGAAGTGTATTGGAAAATGAGAAAAGAGTTCAAGTTAATGCAATTCGGAAAGTTAGGTTATCAAGTTTCACATAACTCCATTATTGATAAAACTTAGCTACGAGAGACAAATACAATGCAAAAAAAGGCAAATCGAAGATTCACATTTGTCATCTATTACTGAAGTGCAGAGTTTAAACTTACGTGCAAGTCCTACTCCTGAAATTTTCAAGTTGTTTCCAAGTACAAGATGGTTACTGTAGATTCTATCATGAGCAGATGCACCAACAGTAAAAATCCAAGGGCTAAAGGAAGACACGCTCTTGGGTGAAGGTCCAGTATTGCCTGCAGCTTGAACAACAAATATTCCAGCTTTTACAGCATTCAGCAATGACATATCTATAGGATTGAAAAAGGTTGCTACACCAAGAGGGCGCCTATTGGGAGTGATGGATAAACTTATGATGTCAACACCATCTTGAGCTGCCTGTGAATGCAAATGATTACAAGTATCAGAAAAATTGTACAGTGAAGCCTAACTGAAAATTATGAAAATGTCAACTGCTTGATGTGTACAAGTCTGGATTGAGATTTAATTAGCTGAATTAAGGCATATAATTTTCTCTTCCTTCTTTTTGGAATTTTTTTTCTCCTCTTGATTTACATTCTTTGGATCTCTTGTTTCTTTCTTTACTTTCTTTAGAGCCATGTCAATAAAACAGATGGAATTGACACCTGCTTACCTGGTCTATAGCAGCGACAACATCGGCTGCAAAGCCTCCAAAACTTTTGTACAAAGCTTTATACACTGCAATACTGAAAAATTTTGAGTCGTTAGAATCAATCTTGGAGTGAAAAGGGCACCATCTATGGTCTATAATAGACTAAAAAGAAGTAGTGGCTTACTGTGCACGAGGGGCCATGCCACTTGCATTTCCAAAACGATGTCCAGACACAACAACAGGAATCCCATGGTTACCAGCTGCAATGGATGCTGTGTGCCTGCATTTATCGACAATCATTTTACTATACAAAGAAAGGATTTTTAGAATAAAATAGAATTCACCAAGTCTCCATTTTGACAAACAAGAAATATGTCATGGAGCATACATGGATTAGGAATTCTATTATTGTTATTCCAGCTTAAAAAAGCTAAAGTTACAAACAAACTATTATTTAACAACTGGATACTATTATTGCAGCTAAGTAGGTCAGATTACAATAACACTAAAATGTACCATAAATTAGTGAAGGACAAATTCTATGAAACTCAAGAAAGAGAAGACACCAAATATATATATATATATATATATATATATATATATATGCAATTTCTATATTGTACTTCTAGTGGAAGTGAAAGCCACTTACGTTCCATGTCCATCACCATCCAATGGTGAAGCATGGTCCAGGGTAGCATTGAAAATCCCCCTGGTTATTGCAGAAGCAGCAAAATGTCGAGCTCCGACTAGTTTTCTGTTACATGATCCAGCTGGAAAATCTTTTGTGACTTCACAAATGCCAGAAAAATGATGTGGAATTGGGTAATGATTGACAGATAGATAATCAGAGAAGCTAGGGTGAGTTGGATCTATCCCTGTATCAATGAACCCGATAACAATTCCTTCTCCAGCGACTTCAGGGCCTCCTTCTTGAACCCATGCTCCTTGAGGCAGGCCTAAAAATTCTGGAGTGTGGGTGGTTGCAGTTCTAACTGAAAAATCTAACAATACATTTGCTACTTCATGCCTCCTTGAAAGTTTTTCTGCCTTTTCCATCCAACAAGAACATTTTATATCAGATAGGAAACTGAAAATGCAACCTGTGTAACTAAATTGATTTTGAAATAAATAATTAAAGTTATAAGAATAAAAAACATGGTTTGGATATTATAAGAATGTGCATGAGGCATAGAAATCCAAGAGAAGACTCAAATGAGAAAGTGGAATAAAAATAGTACTTGTCAGCTCTCTGATGAAGATAGTCATATTATTTCACCTTTTATTGATAGCGAAAGGAGTAAGTGTACCACCATTGGACTAAATTTGGAAGTAGAATGACCTTACAAACACTATCTACTTTTAAAATTTAAACATGGCATAAAATTTTACTAATTTAAGATATATGTCTAAATGAGCCTCGTAATTTTACATTTAGTTAATTGAAAAATACAAGTTTCCAGGTTTTGACTGAAAAAAGAGTCAGTAAGAATTGTTTGAGAAAATCACAAAGCTCTTGTATACCTCCTAGGAATCAGACAACTGAAGCTTAATCTATGGCTCATTTTGGGAAAGTGGCAATGTTTGATAACCTTGGGCACAAGAATTTTAGTTTTCATTATGAAGTAAATAACTCATGCCAATGCCCCAAAGCAAAATTGAGAAAAAAAATGCCTATCAAACTAAACCACAAGAGCGTATAGGGATAGAGGAGAGGATAGGCAGTAATAAACTAGTTAAGTTTAATATAACGCAGTTTTGGAATCTCAGATTCATTAACTAATTGATCATAAATCAATGTAATATCACACCCATGGCCCTTCTTGCATATTATTTACTAGACACCTGTATTGTACTCTTTAGCATCAAGTATTTCACATAAGCTTAGAACCCTAATTATAACTTATTGGTTTGGCCCAAACAGCCTTCAATTATCTAGTCTATCAACCTAATGGAACTAAAAATAAACAGTAAATGAACAAGCATAGACGTGTCAAGTACCTGTTGAGAAGTTATAAGAACAGCAAAGCCATTGAGTAAGTAATGATAACTATAGAGTTTGAGATATCTTTCCCCCCTAAATGCCCTTCTCAACAGAGAATTCTGAAGGCGAATCAGATACGAGCTGTAATTTGTATTTGTCCTCGAATAATTCCTGCAGTTAAGGCAGTACAAATAAGCTGATCACTAAAATTCATGAAACAACTTAGACAGGAGATTTCCATCAAGGGAACTCGGATTAGGAGCATCCATTAAGGAACAAATAAATGGACAAGAATTCACTTGCAATGGACAGGTGTACTGCCATCTACGATGAAAAAAGCAGAGTGACAACCAACTAAATAGAAATATGACACTCCAATTAGTCTCACATTTGAAGTAGGACGAGACTCACGATGGTATATAAGACTAGATGAACTTACGGCTGATAACTTGAGCTGCAGATCATGACAACTTGTATTAAATTTGAATTAAAACTAGGCATATGAAGTTTAAGGGTTCCAGAGAGCAAACAACTAAATGTGGATAAGACAAGAGTGCATTACACTATAAGCTTCATAAATCACATACTATAGATTGATCCTTGAGTATATTTTAGACCTTGCACCTTGACAATGATGTCAAGCTTTTGTGACATGTATCACATCAAAAGTTAGAAAAGTTTGTGATGGTTTATAAAGCTAGATGGATCAACTGTAAATAACTGAGGCATAAGCATTTTCTTTTGCGATGGTATATAAGCCTAGATCTGTCTACTACTAATTTGGATTAAGTATTTTTAAACCATGTGTTAAGCCTGAAAGTTATTGGGTTAGCAGATCTATTAGACCATGCCATGACAATAGAAGTTTGGCCTACGGGATTTTAAGTGTAAAGAAAATTCTGTTATGTAATAAAAAAAATTAATGGATTGTGGAAAGACATTATTGCTTCACAGAAACAGCAAAAATGTGAACTGAAGTAAATTTGTTCTTAACTAAATTAATAAAAAATGCTAATGCTTTGAAATATTCTTTGTTATTTAGACCATGCCTGCCTATAATTTCAGGATCTTATGCCAATCGATACTGCAGTGGCAAACCATGATCTGGGCCTTGAGAATTTTTGCTAAACTGCACACTAAGTATTGCTAGGGGCGTAATCTTTGTACATGGAAACATCAAAACCAGTCAAAATTAGAGTGCATAATTTTCTACCCAATGATCTAGATCAAGTAGAATAAAATACGCATTGAACGATGAGGCACCACCATCTTAGAATAATCTGATATAAAAATTAAACCAGTACAATACATAAATAAATGCACTATATCACATATTCACACTCTATAGCTATGTAGAACAGTGTAGAACATATCTAATCTTGAAATGCACATAAAAGACCATCATAAAAGCAAATAAGAACTGTTACGCATATTAATCATATGATTTTTTTACGAAGAAGCCCAAATAGTGACTAGTCAAACTCACTTTACAGCAGTGACCAGTCATCATGACCCATAAGTCAAACCCTAATTTTACAGCACTAACAATCAATGACTTCTGCCAATAAAATTGATAAACCAAAAGTCCAAGATCAACATACAAGTAAAAATCAGAGAAAATCAAGCACTATTTTACCCACCTGATAAAACAGACCTTGTTATGTTAAAGATTGAATGCTGCAATATCTGCAAGTTTCCAAAGATATAAATTAAAAGAAGGTATTACCTTGTTTTATTGAGGATATTGAAGGTCTCAGAGTCCCCGTAACTGATCCCACTGCTTCCAAACCTCTTCAGCTCATCATTGTAATGGACTGCAGGGGGCTGTTTCATGGTCACAATGTACACAGCAGCATCCTCTTGGCATAGGCCTCCTAACAAAAGACTCAATAGAGAAAGCACCAAGAAATGCACCAGAAGTCCTTCCATTTAGTTACACACCAAGCAGAGCAGGACTCCTCAAAATTCCAACCGAGAAATCTTCGACTCCCCCATGCAACCCGAACTCAGTGCAGTTGACACAGTAAAGGAAAGCATACTCTAATCTTGAACCTGACCCTTCCCTCTCTAATGCTTCACTCTTTCACAAGGAGAGGACGGCACAAGACCTCACTCACTGCTGCTCAGCTAAAGGATAAGCAATGCCAGTTAGTAGGTGCATAAAGGAAAAGAGGGGAGGAGAAAGGAAGCATCTGAAGCTTTCTTCTTTTCCTTTTGGTTGGTGTGGGATGCAGAACATTTTATACATGTATTCTGGGTGTAATACATTTCACTGTTGTGTTGGTGAGTGTCAGCCAGCCACTGCAGCCAAGGAAGGAGGAAGAAAAGCCGAGAGAGAGAAAGAGGGAGGGATCTACCGGGAATGATGATGGCCTGGGGTGTTGGGTGAAGGCCATCACAGTGCCTCTGGGTTCTTCCCAAGGTGGAAAACTTTGCAAGACCACCATGATAGTGAAAGTCTTGTGATTAACGCAGTAATTAACAATAACCATAGAGAATAATTACTGCTATATTATAACTAGTGATTGAAATCATTGGATACAGTGTCAAACAGAGAGGGCTTCGAGGTGGAGTCCCTCCCAATGGCTGTGTTCTTCCCAAGGTTGCCATTTGATGTGGGGTTGGTGAGCATGCCTAACTGTGCCAGTCCACCATTGTAGCAAACTCTTCTAATTAGTGCAGTGATTATGTGGCTATGAGCTTAGAGAAGAATGCTCTCAGAGTGCATGCATGTAGTGATTGAAATCATTGGGCACTGTATCAAACATTGAGGACCACTTCTTCATCATTCTCAAAGCTCATTTACATCGGCTTTTTAACAGCAGATAAGCTAAATACAAGCTCATAAAAGCTTCCGAGATTGCCACTTATACAGTGGCTCGAAGCCCACCCATGGGCGCAGGCTGCTGCTAGCATAATTAATGCATGCGACCACATGCATACTGGGGTACTGCACAGTGCTCTTTTGACCTTTCGCTTTTGAAGGCTTTTTGACTAGCTTTGTCAGAGAAAAGCAGAAGTAATGGCAGACTGTCAATGGCATTAAAGAACAGCTGCACTCCTCCATGTGCACACAGCTCTCTGGCGAAGGAACAAAAGCAGGGAAAGCTTCTTCTTCCTTGAGATAATAAACTTATCACCTCATGCTGACACTGAAAGGTCTTCGCACTTTATTCCCCGCATAATCATGTCTGCAGCTTTGCTTTCTCACACTAATTTCTGTATTGTGTCTGCCATAATCTCTCTTACACATGAATCGTAAAGGAGATAGGCGACGAAGTAAAGATGAACAGATCAGCTCTTTTGAGCTGCGAGCACCTGAGCTGGTGGGAGAATCTAATCCATCGGCTCAGCGGCAGTTCGGAGGAAGAGGTTCGCACTCCTCGAAGCCCAGCCCGTGACCGGCGTACGCTACGTCTCCATCGGGAAGCGCGGCGCGTTCGTTCGTGGCGAAGAAGGCGACGTCGCGTGACGAAGCCATGCACCGAGACGAACGTGAGTGAGTCTCGGGCGTGTCGTCGTCGTCTCTGTTGACCCGTGCATGCCACTCCTCATCGTCGGGGGCCCAGTCAAAGATGCTGATGTGGAACACCATCATTGGCTTGTTCGAGCATCGAAGTTGACTCCATGATCAAATGATTTGATATGATGTGGTAACATCATTTGTGCTTCCAATCAACACAGCACAGCCCTGCCATTGATTAAAGAGATTGAAGTGGATCATGACGAATGAGGTAAATAATAATAGTTATAATGCGTCACTCTTGTGATGAGATGATCCGCTCCACTTAGTTTTTGATTGTCGAGGTATAGTGCAGCGGTCCAACCCAGTGTTGATAGCTTCATAGCATGATGTACTCAGCTTCATCTCTATGGATGTTAACAATTTGATGCGATGAATTGGAAGTTGGTTCGACTCGATCTTATCCCGAGGGTGTGAGATCATCCGAGTGAGTCGGACGGAGAAGGGATGGAGTGGTTGAGGTTAGATTGGGGCTAGTGAGAGTGATTTCGAGATTATCTCGAGATAAGACCGGAGTAGATTTAAGCTTCACCAAAGCCCAATACGATAGGTCTATATTGAGTGGGATTCCTAACTCGATTGAGGAATTGGGAGAATTGGAGGATTGCTATGTGCCTTGCGGTGTCATCTTCCTCGCCCATGATGGGATCAATCAGAAGGGCTTTCTTCTGCAGCAGCGCTGCGCTCAGGTGGGAAGGTGGGGTTTCCATGGTGCAGGGCGCCTCAAGGGGAATCGGCCTTGAATTCGTAAGCAGAAGATCTCTATCCACTTCACTCGTCTTCTCCCTTTGTTTCGAGTCTCGTGGCGCAGTATTAGTGTAGATCTTAAGTATGAATGTACATCCAGGTTCGTCAAAAACTTCTTCTGATTTATTTCTGGTTATGTGTATGTCTAGCTCGGTGGATACAGGAATAAAAGACGGTGTCTTTGATGTGGATAACTGGATATCTGCAAATGGGCAGATTAGTAGTCTGGAAATTTGTGCTTATTTTGGAATGCATATGTGGTCTTGAATTGGACAGACAGTGTCATGCATAGATAAGAGGGAGAAGATATATGTCAGGTAAATTGCTGTGGCAACATAAATTTTATCTTTCTTCGAGTTGCGATGATAAGAGGGAGAAGATATATGTCGGTTAAGTTGCTGAGGCAGCATAAGTTCGATCTTCTTTTGAGTGACGTTTCAACAGAGAAGTTGATTTGGTTAGACAGTATGTGTTTGGCAAACGAAGAACCTATTGCCAAATAATCACCAGAAATAGAATAGTTTGGGATCCACCGAGAAACTTTCTGGAAAAAAAAAATTCTTCATTATATTTTGGCATATGAGTTCAACATTATTAATAGGCTGTTATCGATATCAACTTTCCTAGTGCATACTAAATATCCTAAACTTCACTCGTATTCTTCCGAATGTTCTGTGGGTTTTCGATGTTACCCTTAAGAAAGGGGAAAAAAGCAAAATATAATCCATGCTACCTTAAAAGCTTCAGTTTGTTATAGCTGGTGTTCAAGCTTATTTATTTGGGCTCTTACGTGGGAAGATAATTTCTACCCGGTTTTACAAGTTCTACATTTGGTTCTGAAATTTTAGTTATGTGATTATATTGAACACATTCGCCCAAGAACTTTGTCATTTATATTTGTAGCTCTAGCACTCAAGAAAAGGGGAAAAAGTAAAATATAATCCATGCTACCAAATAAATGCCTCAGTTTGTTATGGCCGGTGTTCAAGTTTATTTATTTGGGCTCTTATATGGGAAGGTAACTTTTGTCCCTTTTTACGAATTTGGTTCTGGAAATTTAGGCATCTGATTATAGCGAACACATTCACTCAAGAACTTTGTCGTTTATATTTTGTCACTCTAGTAGTGTGTTTTGATGGCTCTTCATGTTCTTTATGATGTTAATACACTAACGAACTTAGGACATGGAGAGGATCCACTGTGATGTAAGAGATCCTTCCATTGGCAAGAAAGAAAATTTGGCTTTGAGTATATTGGAAGTTGGTGCCTGGTTAGATGCCTCTGTTAATAGCCAAATTTAGATTTTGTATTGTTAAACTCTCCTATCACAAGTTCTGGATATCTCAAAGCGATGAGGGAAAGGTTTCAATAATAAGCAAGTGTGTTTCTCTTTGCATTTCTCATGCAATAGCCCTTTCTATATCTGCATGTCCTAGACAATCTTGGATATCATTTTTACTTATCCTTGTTGATAATTCATTATAAAATGGGAGGAGCTGAGCTACGAGTCCATTTGTTTATCAATGAAATCAAGACTATGTTCAGTTCCCTACACAATCTTCATTATTAATTGGAATCCATAATAAATTTGTTTATTGGCAGAGGGGCTTTAGCTGTGCTTTCTGGTCTCGATGCCACATATTAGAATGGTGGTCCAGTGCACAAGGATCCTGCCAGTAGAAGTCCAAGGAGGATAGATGTAAGTAGCTTTGCCCTTGCAAGTAAAGAGATTGTCGGAGCTCAAATCCTAAGCACCTGGATCACAAAGGAGAAGAGAAAATAGCCAGCATGTGGTGACAAAACTGGCATCCACCAAAAATTGTGAATGAGTTTCAAAACATATTCTTATGATTCATTACTTGTCTCTAGTAAAAAACGAAGCTAAGAGGCTCATAACAGAGTTGCGATACTTGGTGCTTGTTATACCCCCAAATGCTAGCTGTATCACTATGTTACATGAGTAAGGTGTTCAAGATATGTCACATCAAATGGCTTGAAATGAATGTAATTGAATATCGTTGATTTTCATGCATTGATTCACACTGTCTATAAACTCTTATAGATTGTCATTTCTTTGTCTAGTCAGTTAAGGAAGGACAATGTTTTCTGAAGCTCTAGGTGTTATTTATATTGAAGACAGCTTATATGTATATATCCTTTGAAACTTTTTGGTGAGTTCAATGTTGTCATATGATCCTTGAAGAACTTCTTCGAATGGTTGTACCATGATATGCTTGTGGAAACTATTTGAAATCTTATGTGAAGTGTGCTTCCAGACAAATAATAGTTATTTGATGGTTATTACATCAATGCAAACTTATTGTTTAATTTTCTGCTTAAATCTCATAATATATGGGCATATTAATCATTCTTATGGGGTGCATGTTTAGGTTAGGCAACTATTGGAAAAGAATGATAAAGAACATGTCATCGCTACCTGTCGGAATCCTGATGGAGCAACAGGTCTTCTTGACTTGAAAAAGAAATTTATGGAACGACTTAATTTATTGCAATTGGATGTAACAAAGGAAAGCACCATAGAGGTACAAGCTTCTTTCCAAGATGTTATTCATTCATATATTTTTTGCTCTTAAAAAGATATGCTAACTAGTCATTAGTAGCTTGAAAACAATCTATTACTCGAAAATTTGCAAAAAGATGTGGAACTGGCAAAACTATCATTGATCAATTCATCTCTATAGCTAAGTAAACAATTTGACATCAACTGTTCTAAGAATGCTTGAAACATGCTCTTATGTGATATGATTATATCTATGTAGGATGAAGGAAGTAAAAAGTGAGAAAGGTTCCTTGTTTAGGTCGTTTGCATGCAATAAGCTGCTTCCAGCTTTTTTTTTTTTTTTAATGGGTTATCTTATTCACCAAAATAAACTTCAATTCTTCCGTGGACTCGAACTTCTTATACCATAAACATGATGAACTTTTGAGTTTTGACTTACTTTGTTTAGATGGGTGTGCCATGCAATGGATAAGAATTAATAGGTTCTAGAAATCATGTGAGGCAATCTGCGTAGAACATGGCAAGGTATGTGTAAAGTACCTGATGATTCTTGATTGTTGTGGGACATTTTTTTAGTTGGCTTAACTTATAAGAGAGCCAAAGAATTTACTAGGTCTTCTTGTAATATATTTTAGACCCAGTACTTTGAATCTTGGGATTCATAAAGCCAAACTACATGTTAGAATGCTTACTCTTGGATGGTTATTATCAGGTTGAATCAAGAAACATGTTGCTTGGAGTTAAACATATTATGATCAAAACCCTGCTGTTTACTACACATTTTCAATTCTGATCTTTTGTTTGCACTCCAGCAATTTCTGTCCTTCTAAATGTTACTTTTGTTAGTCTTTTCTATTCAAATGGCAACTAGAATGCTGTCGATCAATCTCTTTGAACATTATAGACCATGGCAGGCAGCTGCAACCTCTGTAAGAAAAAGCTATGGCAGTCTGAACCCTGCTGTTTACAACACATTTTTCAATTCTGATCTTTTGCTTGCACTCCAGCAATTTCTGTCCTTCTATGTGTTACTTTTACTATTCTTTGCTACTTAAATTACATCTTGAATGCTATCAATCAATCAGTTTGAACATTATAGACCATGGCAGGCAGCAGCAACCTCTGTAAGAGAAAGCTATGGCAGTCTGAACATGCTGATTAATGCGTCTGGCATTCTTTCAATACCAGATGTACTACAACCAGGTTTTGCGTGTAACTACCAGCTATGTGGACTTGTATTGTATATAGTTTCTAAGTTCAGTAAAGCTTATGCTTGTGGTTTGATCATTTACTTTCTTGGTCTTGGAATAACTTCATTTAAAGCTACATGAATGATAAATATGACCTTATGTTCCTTGCGATAGTTAATGAACTAATCCTTCTCTGGTGTGTGAAACTCATTTCAAAATTTATTTGGCAGAAACAACATTAACTAAAGTGGAAAAGTCATCTCTGCTTCTTGCATATGAAGTTAATGCTATTGGTCCTGTTTTAGTTATCAAGGTGAGTTATTCATCCTATAATGTGACTTACTGTTTGTACTCCATAGCTCTGCTTATAAATTATGTTTCTTAAATCCGGAACTATATTTCTAACTTCTGTTAGAAACTGTTCTGTTAGCACATGTGGCCACTCTTGAAGGTTGGTGGTGGCTCTGGAACCGAAAGAAAACATGCTGTTGTTGCAAGTTTAAGTGCTAGAGTGGGCTCAATTGGAGATAATAGATTGGGAGGATGGCATTCTTATCGAGCTTCGAAAACAGCATTAAATCAATGTATGCAGCATACCTTCTTACTGCAACGCCAATTATCATTGTCTAACTGTATGCACTAGAATTTTTTTTAATGACTTCTTGCCTACTTTGATATCTCATATGAGCTTTAATTACATCCTGTTTCTGAACATGATTGTTTGATGCTCAAGTAGTATTTAATGCTGAGAGATCAACTGTCCTGGTCTTCTTGGTGTGTAATTGTATGGTGAATATGAAACATAATTTTTTGTGACAAGAAGTAGATTTCTGAAGATGGAAGACATCTGGATATTGGTTTGACATGCCAAAAAAAGATTCCTGATAATGAGATTCAGTGATAAACAATGTTTCGTATCCATTTATTGATCTACCATGGCAAACATGCTTGTAGGCTCATAAAGCTTGTTTGTGCTAAAATTAAGCCTTGAGCAGATCAAACCACTTGATGGAAACCAAGAAACTTTACTTGAAACTAATACGTATAAATATAAAGTAAAAGCAACAGATGGCAAGATCATCACCTTAACCTAAGAAATTTTTAGGCAATATCTTCTCCTGACTTCTCAAGTTATCCTTGTCAAAGGGCCTGCACACTTTATGAAACTCCTACCAATGCAGAAAAGAAAGCTCAGCCTTACGCCAGCAAACATAGAGGCTATTTTCATGATCAAAGCTTAGATCACCCAGGTCACAGGGAACCAATCTTACCATAGTGCTAAGGAAAAGTGTGTTTTGAATGGTACAGCTACATGAATACAGTTCCTCATAGATTGAGAATGAATTCTTAAGTTATATCTTCTCTTCTAGATTGATTTTAGTTGGTTGTTATTTTAGAACTGGAGTTAAAGTTACTACAAATTTCAACATTAGTAGTGCCAGTATGGCAGAGGTATTGACTCTCTGGAGTCTTCCTCTTACTGTCTCTTTTTATTCGTTCACCTTTTTAGAGGCTTTAGGAGTTTTTGAAGTCCAGAGCCACAGAGATTGTGTAATACCAGGAAACCAATTTTCTGGCTTAGATTTCTATACGTGTGCTCCTGCATTTCTTTGTCATTGACATTTGTTTTAACTTTTAAGTGCCCAATTGAATTTTAGGTTAGTGAGGAAAGGCATAAAGCCTGTTGGCCACCTTTCAGAGATTGCTATTTTGAGTTGAGAGATAGATAACCAATTGCACTGACGAATGAGGTGCTCGTAGTGACTGAGGTCTTGGTTTTTTTTTTTTCAAAAGAAATGTCTTTTTGCTCAGATTCTGCTACAATATTGAAATCTGATCCGGGTAATATGTGGTTTTGCAATGTTGCAATGCATCCTATTGCACTGATCGGGGAGGCACTCATAGTGACTGAGGTCTCAGTATTTTTTTTTACAAAAGATATGTCTGTTTGCTCAGATTCTGCTACAGTGTTGAAATCTCATCCAGGTAATATGTGGTTTTGCAATGTTGCATTGCATGTATTAGCAACTGCTTTCACATGTATTTTACATCATGGCATCTTTGCATTGAAGCCATATGCATTACTTGCTGGTTGTTGCTTATTTGTTAGATAACTAAAACCACTGTGTCAATATATGCAGTGACAAAGACTATATCAGTGGAATTTGCTCGGAAGAAAGATCCAATCATTTGCATCCTGTTGCATCCAGGAACCGTGGACACAGACCTTTCCCGGCCATTCCAAAGAAATGTCCCAAAGGGTAAACTCTTCACAAAAGAGTTCTCTGTCCAAAATCTACTGAGCATCATAGACAATGCTAAAAGCAGCGACAACGGGAAGTTTTTCGCATGGGATGGTCAGGAGATTCCCTGGTAGATTGGTCCCCGATGTAATTACTGATCTCAGTCTCCCTCTAATGAACTTGACATATCCTTTTTTTATCAACTATCAATTGTTGTATTCAATCTTCCAAGTGTTTCTTACAACTTGTGTCTGTTAGCCAATGACAAGAAAGCGATAACTGATTGTGTTCTTGATCATTGTGTTCTTGACAAGAAATCAATAACCTGTATAACAAATATATACTTATTACATTTCTCATGCAATGTTTTCTTCTTTCATAGAGCAGTATTGTTGAGGGATAAAAATCCACTAATGATTATTATGTGATTATTCTCGATATAACTATTTGTTGAGTAAGATCCACTGATGCTCGAAATATACAAGTGAACAAATAAGATCTCAAAGTGAAGATTTAGGAAAGATGTTTTATATCGGAATAATATAAGAAGTGTTTCGTTTTGATTTGATAGTGGCATGATAATTAAGCTGATTGAACTACAATAGATCCAATCATGTCGGTGATGTATCAATTAGAATTTGAGGATCCTTATTCTGACGTGATTAATTTCAAGGATTTTATGCTAATTTTAAAGTTAAACAGGGGTATATATGATAATTATTACGTTTCAGGGGGATTTATATGATAAGTTTTAGATTCATGGAGTTATATATGATAAATAAAAATTACTAGGGATGAAATAAAAAATTGCTGAATATATCTGTAAAATTCTTTTAAATTTTAATAAAATAATATTTTACTATTCAAAATCCTTCTAATTTTACTATTCAAAATTAGACATGATAAAAATTAAATATATTCAAATATAAAGAGAATAAAAAATAACATAACTCATGAGAGAGATAGAAGAATATGGAAGAGGAATAGGATGCAAGGTGGGTTGGGGAGGGGGGGCACAATTGATAAAAGTCTAATAGTAGAGACTTTTTATGGTAAATTGCCCACTATTACTCCTATTCTTCTTTCTATCTAACGAGGAGGGGTTCTTCGAAACCCTTCAGAGATAACATTCGACATCGCCCCCCGCCTACTCCCTCTCTCTCGCTCCCCGCGATGGCATCGTCTCTGTTGAGTAGATCACTCGCCGTGCTTCGCCCGATCCGTTCTTCGGCTTGCGCTACCCACGATTCGAGAAAGATTTTCAACCCTTTCTCCAAGGTTATTTCTTGCCGCGATTCTTGATCGCCTCGGTCTTCCATCTCTTGTTCTCGGTTCTGGTTGTCACTGATTCCCGAGTTGTTTTTGCTTGCAGAGAATAGTGAGTAGTGGCCGCTCCGGCTTGTCATCTCTGGTTCGTCCATCTACTTGGTCCGTCCGGCGCTTTGAATTTGCTTCCACAAGCCTGAGGGCGACTACATCTGCGATTCATACAGTAGCGCATAGTGAGCCGGTTGTTTCTGCCGATTGGCTTCTTGCTAATCTTAGAGAGCCTGATGTTAAGGTGCTTTCCTAACATCACTTCTTTCCACTTACAACTGTGTTCGCTGCCCAACAGTTCTCCTGTACAAAGTTGCTGTCTGAGGACTACGTTCTCGGCAACACTACCAGTGCCAGTTGAGTGCCGTCTTGGCACCTGCGCCAACGAGCTGTCCCATGCCAAACTGTTTTCGTGCAAAAAATTGCTGTTTTAGAGGGCTTCTTTCTTGGCATCATACGGTGTGGCTTGGCGTCGGTGCCAAGCCGCACAACCAGTTATTTTTAAGGACTCCATTCTTGTTAGCGCAACCAGTGCCAGCTGAGTGCCTCCCCGATGGTGAGCTGCACAACCATTTATTTTTAAGGACTCCATTCTTGTTGGCAGAACCAGTGCCAGCTGAGTGCCTACTTGACATCACAGCTGTGCCGTGGCAAGCAGCTTTCCAATGAATAGTTGCTTCTTGTAAGGACCATTCTTGGCAGCACAAACAGTGCTGCCCAGCTGCCGAAACAGTGATGCTGATGAGCTGTGCCATGCTGAAACTCGGCAAAGCTCATCAAATGAGAACCTCAAGTAATTTCTAACTGATTTCCCATCAGTCAACATCGATTCCAATTCAAATGCAACTATTCTCTCATAATAGCAAATACAAGTTAAAACACAATCTTCTAGATGCCTTTAAAGTAAGGTAAACATAACCCAACTAGGCCAAACAATTTTTTTGGCTCACCTCTGTTAACCTAAGTAGACTAAAGTAAACTATAGTGAAAACTTGGCTGCATTAATATGCTTTCATTATCTCTACTCAATAATCAATTTGTAGAAGAGCTTTGATCTATATCTTGGTTTCTGCCCCATGATAGTTTTTCCTTACGTGGATGTTCGTTATCATAATTCTTTCTTGCTTGCTTTTATTTGGGAATTCCTTTTTGTGTTATATGTTGAGATCACTGGGCATTTTATCAACCCATAGTCTTGAGATCACTGGGCACTTTATCAACCCATAGTCTGCCAACCATTATTGTCTTCTCCATGTGGAAATTTGAGGTGCTATACTGCCAAAAAACTATTTAATCTCGCACATGAGCCTCTTGATATTTTGCTTGATGATAACGACATTGTTCATATGGCAAACTGACTGGCAGCCATTATTAGTAAGTCTGTTTCCCATGTATTTTCTTATCTCTTGACTTGGTTTGTGTTTACTGAGATTTACAAGTAATATTCAGGTTTTAATGTTACAATAACATACACAGCTCTGCTTTCTTATCAATCAACATGTCTCTGTCAACCAGGTCTTATTGTCATCAGCTTCAGTTTAATTAATAAGCATATGTATTTAGTGTACATAATTTTATGTGTAAATACATATGGCTACTCATGTTAATACATATTTGCAATTTATGCTATTTGATCTGATCTTTGTTTGGCTGTCATGTTTTTTGTTTTCAGATACTAGATGCCTCTTGGTACATGCCAGATGAGCAAAGGAATCCTTTCCAAGAATATCAGGTTTGTTTATGGTTAGCAATTTTTTCTCTTCTCGGCTCTGTTTAACAGTCTATTATTGTTATTGCTTCTTGTAAGTAAGCTTGATCGTGTTTAAGCCGTTGTAGTGCCTGAGGGGAAGTATAAATCTGACATATGAAGCAACATAAAACTTGTTTGTAGTGGTCGTATTACTCATATAGTTGCATGATAATTGGTTTTCAACTTTCTATTTCTGGAGAATGAAATAATTAATTAAAAATTGCCATTGTTCTTAGTTCTTTTACATTTGGATTTTTGGCTCTTACATTTTGGTTTATTTGATTCTATGGCCAGCAATCAATGTCTGTTTTTCGTTGCTGTGATGTTGCACTGTTAGATATATATGATGAATGTGTTTGGTGTTTGTGCGTCCTTTTTAATCTTAGTGCTAATGTTTATCGAAGATCCTGTTAGATTTATAGCATCGATTTTTTTCTCGTACAAATTTATATCAATGATATATAGTATTTGAGCCAATATGCTACTTTGACTGGGTGTGACTGTATTAATATTTGCCATAAACTGTTTTTTTTGTTTAGGATATTGGGAGTTCCTAACAATATTTCATACCTCATCAGTCCATACATGATATTTTTTTAAGCATATACTGTGCATCTGTTTCCTTCACTTGAATCTATCAGATCTGGGATGTCTCGATCTAAATTCAGGCAAAATGCATGTGGGACCTCATAGCCCTTGTGCAGTATAATGATTGGGTGTGAAGCAGTACAGCCAGCTGAGTACTGCAACTGGCTGAAAAATTGAGCATGATGCCCGGATGGACACACTTTGTAATATCGGTCAACTGCCATGTAAACTCATTAAATTCCGCTTTTTCCTACAACCTCCTAAGTTAACAGGGAATCAAAATGGGTATTTTTTTCTTCTGATTATTGGATTGAAGATAAAGTAATAATCAAGGTCTCGAAGCTCGGCATTACCAATTGGTACAGACCAGTGTTTACCAATCCTATCAAGTACCATTGTCAAAACACATAGCTCGGTACCATTTTTTTGCTATTAATTTTTTGTTATTTTATTCATGATATCAGGTGGTATAAGTAATTGTATTGCATGGTATACCTGTGCCAAACTGGTCTGGTAGTTACCTAAGCTGGTATCAGGCTGAGATTTAAATCCTTGTTAGCTATGGTTTAAAGGATTGTATTGTCTATAAATTAGAGGTTGTGGGTGAAGAAGGTTAAAGTTATCATGGAAAATTATTAAGGTTCAGTCAGTCTAAGTGCCAGTTGTTTTTAGTGTCAATGGTCCGTTCATCCTGTAGGCAATGTGATCTTCAGCTTCTCTAAACAAGCTTGGAGTATATTTCTGTGCCTTATTTGTTTACTTTCCGGGTTTTCTAATATTATAATTTTTTCATCTTTTCTTTTTCAGATGGCTCATATACCTGGTGCATTGTTTTTCGATGTTGATGGAATATCAGACAGAACATCTAATGTAAGATGAAATTTCCTGATTTTTACATTGATTTTCTTGTGGTTTAGATTTGGTAAGTGCTTTTTTTGGGCAAAGACTGAGAATTAGTCCTTGCAAATTATACATGCACACAAGTAACTTCTCTTGGTAACACAAGTCCTGCCCGTGCAACCGCCCCTAGCTTTTCCTTCTATTTTATATTTGGCATATTTAAAACTTGCGTACATTTAGGAACTGTGGATTATGGTAATACTTGCATGCTTATAAACATAGGTGAATACAAGTGTATATTTTCTTGTTGGTTGTTGTGCTCTTGACCAAAAGTTTTCTTTTCCCAAACTTCTTGTATGTTATAATCATATATGTAGACATGTGTATATCCACAAATATGATCAATATAATGTTTAATATATATTTGTCCATGTATATGTGTATGTCAGATATGTATATATGTTATGTGGATATATGAACTAAGAACACTTTTTTTTTATAGTGTTTACATCCTTTAGATCAAAATCCACAAGTTTTATATAATTATCAGCGTGCTATTGGTCCTTACAGTAGCTAGCAGATGTTTGGCATTAAACAGTACTTCTGCACTGGCTTTCTGCCATTATACATGAATGATAAATGACAATAAGTAGGATAGTGACTATGGTGTAGACCGTAAAGAGGCCATACTTAAACCAAGAAAGGACATATTCACAACGGAAATCATGGACAGAGCAGTGGAAATAAGCAGGAAGAAAAGTGACCCGAAAAAGAGAAACATGACTACTTTGATATATGTGAATGAGGTCAAATTAAATGGACCTTATCAAATGTAATCGAAGAGAGCTTCTCCATGACCTTTTAGTGATATATTTCCATTTGAGGCACATTTTACAGTTTTGGACAGATCTTTGCTGACATGCTTTCATCCTATGTTTCAGTAGAACTGTCCAGAAAGTGACTTAATTGTGAAATGGCTGTATAGTATACATGGAACACCAAATTGCTCTACATGTGTAATTGTAAGGGAAACTTTCATACATATTCATTGAGAGTAGGGAATGATGAATATACCTTGAAGTAGGAAAAATTTTGAAATAAGGCATACCTATGGTGATTTGAAATGGGACGGATAAAATTTAACCAAATCAATCAACCCAACTGAATCCTTGGAATTGTCCTTGGTTAGGTTGGACATGCACTATTTTATGCAGGTTCTCTTTTTAGAAAGGGCATTTTGGTCACTTTGACAACTCATGACTTGTTTCTAACAGCCTATCCATATTATTTAACATCAGGAATATATTTGTTAATGTTGAAGTTTGGGAGGATATATATGTGAAACCAACTTGATGGATGTTTTTGTTGTTCCTTAATTATTGAGGGATAAGTATGAAAATTTCGTAAATGTAATGGATATGTCAGGATGGTGGTGATCTCAAGCAAATCTTGGTGTATCAATGGCTACTGTAGGATCCAGATTTATTTTAATTCAATCCTATGGAAGAAATATTTTCTGTAACAAGATATCTTTTTAAAATTATCAAGATTTAATGTTCTTATGATGATAAGTTCTTATATTATCTCTTCCCTGTTTAATTGCAGCTAGCAGTTATCTAACAGTGTTTCATTTTGGTCATTCTTTTGATCCTTTCTCCACCTTTTAACTTTCATCAGTAAATTAACCTGTACTTTCTTGATAATAACTTGTAAACAAATTATTCATTTCCAGTTCATCCATGTTCCATTTTCTTTCATTTGGGAGCTTGTGTTTCTTATAGCCAACACTAGCTTTCATAATTTTGGTACTGGTAATTTTTAAAAAAGAACATGGCTTTTGCTATAAACTTATCATTCTCTTTTAATTATTTTGGATTGCCCACTAAATATCTGTTTCGTAATAGATAGATATAAAATGGCTTCTGATCGGTTCCAGATTAAAGAATAATCCATTTTATCATAAAATTGGGCATAAGCAATTATAGAAAGGTAAAGTTGCAATGATTATATATACTAGTGACAATGAACTTTTAATATCTTTTTCATCTTTTTGCAACATGATCTGTAAAAGAAGGTAAAGATTATGCTATACCCATCTATATAGTGCATCTTTTCAGTTGTCCTGCGTCAAATGTTTGGTTCAGTAGATATCACTTGTTTTTTCCTCCATTGATTAGAACTTATAACATGGATAGCAACTAACACTAGTAATATGAATCAGCTGCCACATATGTTGCCATCAGAAGAAGCTTTTGCTGCTGCAGTTTCTGCACTTGGGATTTATAACAAAGATGGGGTGGTTGTGTATGATGGAAAGGGAATATTCAGTGCTGCTCGTGTGTGGTGGTAAGATATATATTAGCATGGGAATTAGTTGTGTTTGTTTTGGATAAAATAGTTTTATCTAAAGCTGATAAGCTAGAGGATGTTTATACTATTCTACTAAACTTTATTAGTTATTTATAAATTATACAAATATTTGTTTGTGAAGATAATTATTGCAAAATAAGTTTTGTGTTTTATATTAAACAAATAGATTCATGAGATTCAGCCTTATGGTGGTGCTCAAGGTTTTTAGAATTCAGGAATGGAAATAGGATTAGTCATATGAAAAATTTCTGGGATCAGATTGCATCAGTGGGATTGGATGATATAGATGAGTTGGTAAGGCTTCAACAATTTTTATAATTATTTTGTTCAACTTTTGAACTAACTGATTAATTTATGATTGACAAGTTAAGCAAACAAATAACAGAAAAAAGAATGATGCTTGTAGATTTGCTGGTTCTCGTGTTATTGGCCCAAAAGTAGATATTCATCTAAAACTGAGAGAATAATAGTTAAAGTTTAAATAGTTATTTAATAATATGTAATTAATATTTTTGGGTCAATAGCATCTACCAACTGGAAAACTTCTAATATTAACTTATTGATCAACTTATTCTTCTCTTTATTTGAGCCAAGTTATATTTACAGATTTATAACATTGACTGCAGGATGTTCAGAGTTTTTGGACATGATAAGGTTTGGGTGCTGGATGGAGGCTTGCCGCAGTGGCGTGCTTCCGGATATGATGTCGAGTCCAGTGCCTCTGGAGATGCAATTTTAAAAGCTAGTGCAGCTAGTGAAGCAATTGAAAAGGTTTATCATGGAAAGGTGGTATGTTTACTAATCTAAGCCTTTTTAAGAATATTATTAGTCAATTTGTTGGTTTTCATATTGATATTTGTTTCTAAAATATAATTGTCTGTTGCAATGTTTTGTTTGCTTTGTGGACCGCATATTGTCTCCATTATCTCAAGCTTGTTCATAATTTCTTTGTTGTTCCCTATGGGCCATGTTGATTTGGCCTTTTAAATCCACTTGATTATTTGGACAATGATTTAGTGTTGATGTTTAAACTTGGAATTTTGTGAATCACTTCAGTTATAAATCATTTAATCCCTTATAATATGAAAGCAAATTTGTGTGTTTGTCTGGGTGTGGGAGGGAAACATTATCAAAATGGAGGCTAGAGGTTAACACATTTATCTTGTACATTTCTCTGAGTTCTCCATGTTTGCATCTTCATTTGTGGAAGCTATATCTGCTTGTTGATTCTTTATGTTTTATATAATAGCAAAAAGGAAAAAAAATTGTTAAAAAAAAGACAAATGAAGTTAAGGAATTTTTCCTATTACTAGTGATTTTGGTCTTAAAACTGACTAATTCACAAAATCTTCAGAACAGGTCATATTTTGTGAAATGTTTATCTTTATCTATTAATGACAACAGTCAAATGCCTAACATTTGTTCCTGTGCCAAAATATGAGAATGTTTGATATCAGATATTTATTTTAACTGAGTGTCTCGATTTGATACGGAATTGTGATAATGTACAACTCTTAGGAAGATATCCTATGCAGGTTGGATCTTCAACATTTGAAGCAAAGTTTCAGCCTCATCTTGCATGGAAGCTTGAACAGGTAAGTACTATTTGTTTCCACTACATATTTTTCAAACTCTGTAAATTGCATCCAGACGCTTGCTCTGCTAGGAAATTGTCATCCAACGGAAGAATGAATAGACAGATATAAGTGCCTGTTCACGCACATACAATGTAATTTGACATACAATGTAACATGAAATCTGCGAAGGATCAATATACACAACCTAATCTTTGCCGACAGAGACTATTTCGGGTTTTAAAGAAAAGCTAATAAAACTAATGATAAAACTACTAATGATAACAGGATAACCATGTGCTCCCAGATTGGCTGTCTTAAAGCAAAAAACAAAAAAATAATATGCAGTACAATTGTTGACTAAACAGAAGATGTGACTCTATATATGTCATGTCAGTGAAAAATAGCATATCATAACATGCTTGCCAAGATCATTTCCTTCACAAATTTACATGTGTACTATTTCTAGACAGATAAGCAACAGAAATGACCAGGATAACTGAATAAAGACAAGTCCCCTGAGACAGAGAATGATCTGACCTTCATTGTATAGGAAGCAGTAAACTGTAGTTTGTTTGCAGAATCCTGCTGTAGAGTAGATGTGATGTAAGGCATTGGTGGATTTCTGTGAACTTTGCTTGTTTTTATATTTTCACTTCATACTTTGAGGACAAAACCTGTTTTACAACAGCTTCTGCCTCCGCATTTGTTAGTAGCATGTTTGATCAGAGATGGTGACATGTAAAACTGAGCACAGCACATTTTATTGTGCTAGACAAATGTTGAACATGTTTGGGGTCTGGTTCCTCAACATGAGTGTGACCCATTCTATGGTCTGGCTAAATGGGTTGACATACTATGATAGAAACCCAGAATAAGGCTGATTCAAACCTCTCATCATTGTGTTACATACTTACATGCATTGTGATCTCTGTTTACTGTGTCACTATTTAATGCTGAGGATTTACTTTGAGATCCTTGTCATGTCATTATTCACTCTTACTCCTGGTGAAAGATGTGTCAGGATCACTTCTGTCCCAGGTGAGAAAATATATTATGTTGTGATCCTGTTTGGATGATCTGCTGAAAAGGGAGAAAACTCTGGCTTTTGGGTCCTTCCAAGTGGTTGGGTTATCCATGTGGAAATGGAGTGGTATGCTACAAGTCTACCAGATGAAATCTATAAAAGGGAGTGGATGGAGGAACAGAAGGAGAGATGAAATGGGATCCTATGGGAGTTAATGCTAAGTTAAGACAGAAATTTAATGGATTGGAGTGTATTTGATTCTTGACTTCCCTCTCCATCTTCTTTGTTTACAACATTTATTTATTCTTTATAACTGCTTTTCACTTTTCCTGTTGTGAGAGATTTGCATCTGTCCTATGATAATCTTCATGGTTTCTCTCTCTGTGTACATTATCTGTTGTTTGTACAATTCCCTGCTACTGGGCCACTTTACCCTTTCGTTGTGCCTCCATTTATCATATTGGCTGTTCCATATAGTTTTATCTGTCTGCTCTGATCCAATGATATTTCAGCATCCTGCTGCCAGCCATGTCTTGTCTGCTCCATTCCTTGGCTCCAACCATTTATAGTGGTCTCAACTTAACTGTTAGGCTTGCACTCAAGCCCATTTGTAAATTAATTATTTCAGATAATTGTTTCCCTTTCTAGTGATTTGAGTTAGCTTGTAGGCTTAGACTCAAACATAATTTTCGTAAGTTGGTGTCAACTGTTGTGTTCTGATAGGAAATACTTATGAAGTTTCCTAGTTGGTGGCTGATATGTGATCTCATTCCAGGAAAAAAGCCTTTTCTATAATTTAATCCCATGCAGATGTGAGGAAAGTGAGATTGTAACTATGCTTATATTCTTTATTGCTTAAATGTTGGAATGTTTTATTGTTAGATTTGGATAGGATTCTTTTCAAGGGCATGTTACACTCGATTCATGGCTTCTTTGAGAACATGTTGAACACATTAGATGGACAAATCTAATTCATCTTACAAGTTATTGTGGCTGAAACAAGGAACATTGTTTTGGGGGTACCAGACTCGTATAGGTCTTTGGTCGGATCATTACATAATGGTGTGACTTGAAGAGGAAGGAGGGGAAGAGGAAGGAACAAATGGCAGTGGAGGAAGAGAAGGATGAAGGAAGAAGAGGAGACAGTGGAGAAAGAGGAAAAGGAAGAGAAAGGAAGAAGAGGAGGTGGTGGAGGAATTGGTGGAAAAAGGTAGAGCGAGAATTGGAGGCAATGGAGGAAGAGGAGAAGAGACACGTACTGAGTAGGCAGTGGCTTTGCATCGGGTGGTGTGCAGTGGAGGATCTCGCGATGAGACGTGTTTTTTTTCATATGGGCAGACCACCAGACTACTTGTAACGGGGGAGGTCCACATACCAGCTCACTGCAGACTGGTACATGCAACTTGTTTCATACTGCTTTGGAGAAACGGTATTCCTTGGGCCGAAAAGTGCTATGGCTGGATTAGGACTTAACAACTATATAAGTTAGATTAAATAATTTTGTCAACTAGTATAGTTTAGGCTTTTCTTTAGGCATTAATTTCAGATTGTTTGTATCTTCCTGGGAATATGTTTTACTATTTTTCAGACTTTCGGACTTTCAGATGTACTTGTTGCAAATATTATAACATAAAGAGTGTAGACCATGTTTTGTCCAAGTTATAATTGATTCTGGCTGTCTTGGAGGAACCTATTAAAATAATTAGGTGCTTGTATTATTCAGAACCCAAATGCTGGTGTTTATTACCCTTCTGTCCTCAGACAGTTTTCATTGGTATCGATGCTTCTATCTTTAGTTAATGTATATGGAAAAGTTTGTGAAGATTTCTCTTTTTCTTTGTGGGCTGGACAATAGTTCTTTCCGTACATTGTTGTTGGTAATGGCCTTTAGCACAAAGCAAATGTAATTACTTGTTTCAGGTTAAGCAAAACATAGAAGGACAAGCATATCAGCATATAGATGCTCGTTCAAAGGCGAGGTAACTTCTTAATATATTGTCTTGTTTAAGTCATAATATTTCAATATAATTGCTTTTAGCTTAATACTTTGACATGCTGTAAATCATCCTCTTTTTTTTTTTTTTGATACATTATACTCCAGTCCTTCCTTTGAAGGTTGCATCATAAATTTTGATTTATTATCAGATTGGCCAGAGGGCTTTCTGGAAATTTACAGCCCTATGATGTATTTGTGATTTCTGTAAGAAATTTAGATTTTTTTTTTTGGTTGAAATGTTTTGATTCAACTGTTTTCAACTTTTCATTATCCTATCAAATTAATGCTCCAATAAAATAAACATGAAATCATTGAATTCAGGGGTCTATTACATTGAACCTAACTTTCTTATATGTCTGTGCCCATTGCACAC
This sequence comes from Musa beccarii, assembly GCA_024322285.1. Taxonomy (NCBI): domain Eukaryota; kingdom Viridiplantae; phylum Streptophyta; class Magnoliopsida; order Zingiberales; family Musaceae; genus Musa; species Musa beccarii. The sequence continues at coordinate 49,812,305 of CM044397.1, read as the reverse complement.
GTGCTGGACATCATTGACATTCTGCTCTAATCTTATTTCTTTTGTTATCTATAGTTGGAATCTACAATTCTTTATTCTGAAAAATTATAAAGGACTTGATCTTATTAAGATGTTGAAGACCTGATGCCCAATAGGATGTTTATTCGCAAGCCGAGAACCAATATCAAATCCATGAACCACCAATAAAACCTACTCCTTAAACGTTTGTCAAATCATTGGATGCAAGTGTTGGGAATTGAAGATGATCAGCAGTCTTGTGGGTCAATCAGAACAACCTGTAAGACAGCAAAGATGAGAGACTTTGTGACATTTTTTGAGAGTGGGTCTCATACATGGAGATTATTTCCTTCTAATTATAATATTTCGTGCCTTCAGATCCCCACTATAATACTGTCCCTCATTTTTCCTTGACCTGTTTCTTCTCAGAGTGGTGCATAAAGCTTTTGTTCACAATATAAACCACCACATACTGAGAAGTGATTTGATAAAAAAGATGTCTTGAATGTATACCAGGTTTGACGGTGCAGCTCCTGAGCCACGGAAGGGAATCAGAGGCGGTCATGTTCCTGGCAGCAAATGCATTCCTTTTGGCCAGGTAGGAATTTATAAGTTTCATTTTTTTGTCGTTTACTATGTTTTCTTTCTTATGGGTTGACATGATATCTTCATTAGTTCCATCACCTCTTATTACAGAACTGCAATTATATTTTAAATAAGCATTTATTTTGATGCAAATGATTGGCCTCAGACCTGAGGACAAGTTTTTCTGTTGAGGCACAGATTCCTCATTCATCTTATAATTATTCATTTTAACCTTCTGGATACTTTGTGTGTTCCCCAACTGGGTATGATGGTTGATAAAACCTTATCATAATGCATTTTACTGATTCATGGACCCTAACCATTTATTATACCAGAGTTTTGTATGATCTAAAATTTATTTGTTACATGAAGGCATGCTGCAAAAAGACTTTGGCATTTGTTAAGAGCAAAGCCTACACCTTGTTTTAACTAGGAACTGTATTACAACAAATGGGGTCCTTGCCTAGCTTTAAACTATATTCTTTTTGACTGACCTATGCAGAAATTCAATAATAAATCTTTTATTATTGGGATTTCAGTGAGACAATGTACCTTTTCTGCAGATGCTGGATAGCTCACAAATGCTCTTGCCTGCAAATGAACTTACCAAAAGATTCGAGGAAGCAGGTAAGTTTTAATATTTTCATGAACATATCCAGATGTAAATCTTGCAGATGGTAATTTATCAGGGTCACTTGTTCTTCTCGAGTCAACAATGATCTTGGAAAAAAGAACTTTGCACCTTTAAAGTCATGTCTTTCTTTCATCTTTGCAGGAATCACAATGGACCGACCTGTGGTTGCCTCCTGCGGCACCGGTGTGACTGCTTGCATACTTGCTTTAGTAAGTTACTTCATTTCAATTAAAAAATGATTATCTACAAAATCTGACACTGGCATAGTGATAATCAATCAAATTCATGGAATTTTAGGGCTTGCATCGGCTTGGAAAAACTGATGTCGCAGTCTACGATGGATCCTGGACCGAGTGGGGATCACAACCTGACACCCCTGTCACCACTGCTTGAATTCTTTGATGTTTCGATGGAACCATCTATCATTCTGATAGCAGATCATGAGATAATGCAAGGGAGGACATGCTTATTTATTTGTACATGAGATAATTGCGAAAATTTTGAACACACTTTATTGGTAATAAAACAATGTACTTTAGTTATTAAATAGTACCTATAATCATCAAATGGAGGATGAATGGATAAATCAGCATCACCTCTGGTAAGTAAGATCTCCATGTTTCATCTTAACAAACGTCTGCTGTTGTTCATCTTGACAACTCGGGATGTATGCATTACTTTGTTACTGTTTCTTTTTAAGCTGTCATTGATGCACCTGCTATGAACAGGCTGGATATTTTAGGGTTTTGTAGTTGAATTCCGTTTGATGGCATGCTTTCCAGAGTAAATCATGGCCATAATTGAAGTGGTAGAAACAGAGTCCAGATGAAGTTTCCTTTGTATCCTCCCGAAGTCCATGTTATTGTCAACTAACACAAACGATAATGTTTGACAATTTGACAGATGACCTACAAAAATGAAGAGCTCAACGACCAGTAAAATTGCGATATTTCCGCTTGACTATATATATATATATATATATATATATATATATATATATATATATATATATATATATATATGTGTATATATGCAGTGCACATATTATACATATAAAGCTTATCTTTGACCCCTAAAAATTTACATGTGTTTATACATAAGATGTGTAAATTTTAGTTGATATTAATAATCTTTAAAAATTTAATCATGATGGTATTGAATACATTTTGTTTTTATTTTATAAAAATATGTAGGTGGTTGAATTGAAAGGTATTTATAAAGAATACATATAAATATATTATTATATTTAAAACAAAACACCAATGGGATCGCGTGGCCTAATGGATAAGGCGCTCGCCTCCGGAGCGGGAGATTGTGGGTTCGAGTCCCATCGCGATCGTCTTTGTCTCTCATTTCATAAGTTTTGTTTATCTTATTGATTTTTAGGAATGTTCTAACCCTAATAATATCAGGAAATATTTTAGATAATTTACATTATAATCCTAAAAGCCGCCGCCACTTTCCACGTCATCAACCAGCGCCCCAGTACACCATCTGGCCCCCGCGACACCGGGCGCTCCACGTCGACCCCAAAAATATCAGCGACAGCTGGACTCCGAGTTGCCGTGTAGCAGCAGATTGACTTGACTACGCGAAGTCACCGCTCGACTTTTGTGGCCACGTGTTGAAGTCAAGATCGCACTACTTGTACATCCCGTCGGTGATTCTTTTTGTATCTGCTCGTTTGAGATGACCATATGAGCTTGTTTGACCTCTTTGCAGCCTCTGCTGATCTCAATGGCTTCATCAACCATTCTCTCCTTCCTCCTTTTCGCTCTCCTCCTCACCCTCTCCCGTGCCGCCAAGTTCCAGATCGTCAATGGATGCCCTTTCACCGTCTGGGCTGCAGCCACCCCCGGTGGCGGCCGCCAGCTTGACCACGGCCAGACCTGGCTCATCGATGTGACCGACGGGACGACCGGCGGCCGCATCTGGGCTCGCACCGGCTGCTCCTTCGACGGCAGCGGCAATGGAAGTTGCCAGACCGGGGACTGCGGCGGCCTCTTGGAGTGCCAGGGGTACGGCAACCCACCCAACACCATCGCGGAGTTCGCGCTGAACCAGGTCAACAACAACGACTTCTTCGACGTCTCGCTCATTGACGGCTTCAACGTGCCCATGGAGTTCAGCCCCATCACAGGGAACTGCAGCGCGATCCGGTGCTCAGCGGACATCAATGGGCGGTGCCCCGCCGAGCTGAGGGCGCCGGGCGGTTGCAACAATCCATGCACGGTGTTCAAGACGGACGAGTACTGCTGCACATCCGGCAGTTGCGGGCCGACCAATTACTCCAACTTCTTCAAGAGCAACTGCCCTGACGCCTACAGCTACCCGATGGACGACACCACCTCCACCTTCACTTGCCCCAGCGGCAGCGACTACAAGGTCATCTTCTGCCCCTCCGGCTCGTCGTTGTCGGCCGATGGGTTCCCCACGAGGTTCGGCCGGATCGCCGTGAGTTTTGTGATCCCAAAGGCTTCAAGGACGTAAGAGGTTTCGTGCCTCGGATTTGTGTGCTGGGTTGAGCGCTGCCGTGGGGAAAGGGAAGATGCAGACTTTTTTGCACCCCACCAAGTCGTCCAAGTTTGACTTTGACTTTGACTTTGCGACTCCTTCCAAATGTCTTTGTTAAAAGTGAAGAAGAGAAAAAAAAAAATTGTTTGAGCATCAGAACAATTGTGAAATGATACAGAAGAAATGAGAAAAAGAACCGAGAAATAGAGAAGACACTGAAAAAATACCACCTAAATGATTTATAAAAAAAAACCCTTCTGGTCATCAATAAGTGACAGAACTTATGTTAATTTAATATTTTTTAATTAAAAACTCATCTGAAAAATATTTACGTATATAATTTTATTTTTAAATATTCAAAGAGATTTGATAATCTTACCTTTAAATGTATTCATGACACTGTATATTAACAGAACTCCATTCAATGGGAAACTATACAAAGGCTCAGGCATAGGTCTTCCTGCCACACTTTGAGTTTTCTCATCAAACTCCAAAAACATTTGAAGCATCAGCACAATTTTACTATTCGTGCCTAGCTCAGGAATCTAGATTATTTTGGTGGCACCCTGAGGTTACAGATCATGACAAGCAATGTGATGTCTTACATGCCCAGATCTCTGAGACCATGTATCTTTGTTGTGTCCTGAACAGTGCATGAATTACTGAAGCCTTTAAACTCTTTCAGTCCTTGTCTGGCTGAGGGGATCCAAATTAATTTGATGCCATCAAGAGACATGAGTTGAGGCCATAGATCATGACAAAAAGCAGGGTTGATAACTTAGAAGACATTGCAGGTCTCCCTGTATCCATAGATACTTGTTTCCTGAACAGTGCATGAAGAACTGAGGCCTTAAACTCTGTCAGCCTTTGCCTGGCTTAGAGAATCCACATTAATTTGATGCCATCAAGTGACATGAGTTCAGGTCATAGATCTAGCTAGCAACAAGCAGTTTGTTTGATAGCTTAGGTGTCATCACAGATCTCCCTGTGTAGTGCATGAGTTGCTGAGGAAGATGAAAGAAGCTTGTGTGTTCAAGATGAAGCCCTTGCAAGAAAGTTGCTAATAACCAGAGAAGCAACACCAGAAAACAACAGCATTGCACACCTCATTTGACTGAATTGGAGCAGCAGCATTTCTGGAGAGCACTCAACTCTCAAGAGAAATCCTGGAATGGCGAAGAGTACCTACAATAATGCCAGAAGCATCATCTTGTACATATGATGTTTGAAGATAAAAATGAAGAGCACTGATACAGGAGCCACATAATCTCTAGCCAGGCTACGTTCTTCAAATTTGATGTCTGTATTATCAGTATGAACAGAATTGTGAAAGGATTTTAGAATGCAGGGGAACATTTACAATTAGCTTTCGGTAGTACCCATTTTGAAGCAACCAGTAAGGAGAAGGAAGAAGAAAGAGGGCAAAAACAAATTTGCAATCAAGTAGAGATTGGTTGTAGCTGATCTTGATGATGCCTATAAGTGAACGAATAACTGGACTGACAGTAGTTCATAACCATGTTTACAATCTAGCCACAAATTGCAAAAAAAAAAGTTGACAAAAAACAGGATGACCTTCCAAGGTCTCCATCAGTCAAGATTGCGAATACAAGCTAAGATATCCAACATCATAAAACTAGAACTGATTCCAAGACTACAGCTAATGATAGACATCTGGGACAGAGAAGTATTTGGTTTGATCAAACAATATGTTTGTCCATGATAGTGGCATCTGTAATGATATACTTCCTACTACCTTGATGTTGGGAATAGGACATTTGGATGCTTATCCATGGAGTGCATGGAATACTAAATAGACCACCTGGAATTTAAAAATCTTGATTACAAGTCTAACCAGTGATTATCAAACAACACCTAGCATGGCCAGCATTTTCGAGTTAATAAGGCATTCTATGATGTAGTCATCATATGATTGTACCGCAAGTTATGCGCTTTTCGAATCAAAAAATTTCCATTAACAAAATATAGAAATCAGTGCAATAGAAGTAAATGAAAATACCTACAGGAAAGATCAAGCCATAAATCAGTATTGGTCCTTAACATGGCATCCTTGAATAGAACTCATCCTTTCTCGGCCTTTGATTTGCATAACTTTGCACAACTCTGCAATATATTTTAAACGGCAGAAGAAAATCAATCTTGTTCGATAATACAAATTGAATGTATAGCAGCTACTAGTAAGGACATGAAGTATACTTGGAATTCCGGAGATATTTCCAGTAGCAGATCCAATCACAAGGCATGTTATGGACCAGCACCACCACCCCAAAAGAATAAAAGTGAGAGTCACTCGATAAGAAGCAAGAGATGCGGTAAAACCATATAGAAACAAGCTATCTAGCATATCTCTTCTTGCAATGGCATCATTGGGTTAAGGATGAGAATCAAGAACTTTAAGGTTAACCTGCAGAAGATGTGTTCAAGGGAGTAAAATCAGTACCCTTTTGTGAATTTTTTAGGGTGAGTTCAAGCAGTCAATATATGTTATCAAATGAGTTCTTAATTTAGTTATTGTAGATTCTGAGTGAACAAGCATAATAAAGTATACAGATCAGGCAATCTGTTTAGTTATTTGATTAAAAGATCAGAAAGGAACATGGAGGGAGACAGATCAAAAAAATAATCTGAATGGAACTCAACTGGAAAGATCATATCAATAATAGTCCTTAGTTTAATATAATTTTCTAGAGCAGTAGGATGTCAACAAGAGAATGCATATCGACATCATGACTGACCATCACATGTATCTGTCTCAAGATTGACCATCAAATGCAACTTGATGACTATTACCTCATGATTATACCGTACTACTTCAGATTTACAAATATAAGCATCTAACAGATACACCACCATCAAGTTTCATCTTTCTTTCTGCACTTGAAACCATAATAGCATCAAGGTCCTAAAACCTGAGTAAACCCAGGTCTAGCGGCGAGATAACAAACTGATATGGTACATCGGTACAAACGGACATTTCATATGTCAACACAAGTAACAATCCAAAGGAAAAAAAGAAAGAAGATGGTAGGTGGGATCCATACAAATAGATATTAAGATATATATGCATAACATCCTCCCTGCATATCATCAAGGTCCCACTGATGGCTGTTTTCACCATTCAAGGGTTCCAAAATGTTTGACCGGTTCTATTTTATGAGTGTCAGACTGGTTCAGATATTAAATTTGTTCATTGCAAGAATTAAAAAAAAAAAGATCAATGTATGCTGCTTGAACCAGAAAAATACCATGCTCAACTACTGACTCGATGCATCCTCTTTGCATCATTAATACACATATATTTTTATAATAGGACAATAATTATGGTAAATGGATACCAATTTAATCCATTCAAGATCATTAGGAGCTTTTTTTTCCTTAATTACTGAAACATTGAAAAGAGAACATAAGTAAGATGCAAGAGAGAAACTTTCTGACAATTACCATCCAGAAACAGAGTCAAGAGGTTTGGCTTTCAAAACCTAAAAGCAAAAAAATCTAAAAGTAGTTAATTATTCAAAGGAAAGGTTCTTGCACTTCAGAATCAATGATCAGAAGCATATATAAAGTAATGAAATGTAGTAAATTTCCAAAGGAACTAAACCAGAAAAAAGAAAGCAGCTAGAATTAGTAGCAACAAACATCTATAATTTCATTTCACCTTTGCCATATATTTGTTCACTTACTCGAACGACCAACACGAACATCCGGAGTAAGGCGATACACAAAAAGCTCCATCACTTGGGAAACCAAAAATTTTTTTTGTACAATCAAACAAACAAATCCGTTCCTTTCCTCCACAGGGTCTTGATTGACTTGTGAAATAGAAACCATGACACAGTCAGAACAAGGGCTACACTCTTGCCACCCAGAAGTCCCAAAAGGACCACTGCACAAAAACACAATTGATGCGAGCTCCCTGATCTAGATTCATTCAAATTTTCTCGACTAAATTCCACATCCTTTCTGTCATGATCGGTCACCTCGTTGAAGGCATTGATGCTTAGAACATCTCCACCACCGAGCACTGCATCACTGTCAACATCTCCATTGATTGCTTCTTCTTCTTCTTCTATTTCTGTAATGCCATTAGAGGCTCCTCTTCCACTCAAATCAGAAATCAGCTCTTCTGCGTTCTTCTTGTCACTTCGTCTGCGAAATTTCTTCGGGACGAACTTCCCGAAAAGCTTCTTCACCTTCGAATTACCCTTCGAACGATGATCATGCTCATGGCAGGCCTTCCCAGCTCCGACAAGATCCCTCCTTTCCAACAAAACCGCCCTCCTCGGATCCAAATCAATCGATTCCACCGAGTTCCTTTCTGATCTTACTGTATCCGAAGAGCTACTGATGCCGACTTCCCTAATAGGGGAGACCACTCCTCTCCCTTCCAAATCCCATCCCCCGACGACGACCGAATTCAATCTGCTCTTGGCCTCCGGACACGGCTTCAAGAATCCAAGCATTTGAAAGCTCATGGAATCAAGCAGCCGAAGTGCAAAGGCGGAGACCGTGATCCCCACGACAAGCTTCTTTCTTTCGATAGCCAGCAGCACCAAAACCGACATCATTGCCAAAAGAAACCCCAACCCTGTCTTTAACCTCTTCTTATCCGTCTCAGTAGAAATGAGCGACGACGAACGGCCACACTCGGTCACCGGAACGGGGCGGTTTACAAAGGCGGCGCCGGGTCGAGCTCCATCGTCCGACGGTGTCGCTACGACGGGGGTTGCGACGGAGGAGTCGAGGTCGGAGGGAGGCAGCTTCTTCTTCCGCGAGGGCTTCTTCAAGCGGCCGCGGTTCTTGACGACGAGGTCGGCGAGGGAGGTCGGGAAGCCGGTCTGGACGACGAGCGAGCCGCCTTGCTCGGGAGGCCGGAGTTCGGCGAGGAGCCGGGACACTCCGCCGCCCCCGCCGCCGCCACCGCCGGCCCGGAACTTCTTCCACGGGTTCGGCATCGCGCCAACCGGCGATCATGGAGCGGGCAAAGACTCGGCGATCCAATCGGCAGTAAAGGATCGTAAGCTTTATTTCTCCCGGTCACGTGCTTTGGTTTCCTCGCCGCCCGAAACGGTGTCCAACTTTACAATTAGCCCCACCGAACAAAACATTTTATACAAACGTAATACACGCTGTCCCCGACAAAGCGGCTTTATTTTTACACCTAACCCCTCCAACCAAATCGAATTTGCACAAAACAGACAGAGGGAACGAATTCGGTGACGACTCGCGTGAATCGTACGGTCGGTGATGGACCGACGCGATACAACATAAAGACGAAAGCGCGTTCGCGCAGTGTCAGAGATACTGTGGGAATCCCAGGTGGATCGGGGAAACGGACGGCCCCGATCTCATCTGGAGTAGGTGAGGCTACAATCTCAAAGCACCAAGCAACAAACCGACGCGTCCGTGTTACGCGTGTCTACCTCTCGTTGCGCGGTCAACGTGTCACGACAAGGAACAGTGGAGTCTGATTCGGGCCGGATTGATCAGGATCCGAATCCGATGTGTTTGGGTTAGGTTAGGATTTTTTGGATAATGAACATAAAATTTCTTATATTTATTGTGTAAGGGAGTGAGTGGTTGTATTGCTCTTAAGCATCTAACTTATGGCCAATGTCCTTTCAATAATAAAGAGAGAGATCAATTCAAGGATGGATTGGTTATTGGTCACTCTCACTAAGAACAGAATAATTAATGCACCATCAAACAGATGTCACCTAAAACTATTCTACCTCTTGACAAATTGAGGATAATTGTATTGATATTATAGAATTTTGGTGAAATTGGACACATTTCTACTTCTTAAATTAAAAAAAAAGGTCTAAAATTGGTCATAAAGGGTCCAAAATATGGGGGTTTGGAACTCTTTTTTATCCTTTTTTATGTTGGAGGTTGTCTCACTTGGGTTGCTCTTGCAATTGGCCAGTGGTGCTTGCCTTGTCACCATCCATTTGTGACTTGGTGTTGGTGTTCAATGCCTTCTTTATGTCTTGGGGATGCAGATGTTGACCACCAAAGCAAGAAGTTGGAGTGCTAAATTATTGTTGTTGTCTTGGTGGAGTGTTTTGCAGTGCAAACTCTACAACTATAAGATGTTGACCAATAATTCTGTCTTGGATGTTGACCACCTTTCTTGTGTAAGCAGTAGGATCCTTGAGTTAGTCTGCACCAGAAACAAAAATTTTCTTGGCATTGGTGATTGCAAAGTTGACTTGGTATGTAGTGCACATGAAAAAATATTGGAGGGAGTTTGATGATGATTGAATGTGAAGGATGCTTCCTTAGACTCTTCCTTTTTTCGGTTCTTTGTATCTATCTTCTCAAATTTTTAAAAAATATTATCTTTATAAATTTTAAAATAACGTATTTGTCGTTTCTAACTTAACCAAGTTACGGTTGTTATGATCAACTTCTATGAGTTTTTTTATAAAATATTATAAGAATATATATAGTTGTAGTCATTATAACCCATCAAATTTATGTTGTTATCTATATGATTATAGAGAAAATTGATTAGGCTCCATTGGTTTGGTCATCACTCACGCTTACATTAACAAATTCTAACATATTTTGATATCTCACTTTCAAATTTATATTCATGGAGACTAATCTCTAAGATAGATATAAATTGGATATTAGCAGTTGAGCTATAAACGTCTCTGATGTTTCATTAGAACATGAGCTTAATAAGTTAATGAAAAAAGAAAAAAAAAGGTTATAGTAAAATAAGGATGAAGAATTTTTATATGTATTGTCTCTTATAACCATCGCCCACTTCAGTAGGAGAAAAATGAGAAAGTGATCCATAGATCCTCTTTGACGAATAAGCTTCATGGAGGAGAAAGAAGATCTAAGTTCCTCGTCGTCACAATGATAAAAGAAAAAAAAAAAGAACTCTCACATTGTAGGGCAAAAACCCTTATGATAATCCACATCTCTGTCAGCATCTACATGACTCGACGTAGAGATTTCCATTTTGGATAAAAGCGATTGTTACTAGTACAATAAAAGAATTATGACATGAGATGAGGAAAAACCTAATAAATCATGTAGTGGTAGGAGATGTCTCCTCGTAGCATATACGATACGAGCCTACGATTACTATGATGACAAAGACGACCTACGATAGGAAGATGATAGATGGTTAGCATCTTTCGACATTGAGAGCTGAGCTGACCCATTCGGGTTTGACAAATAAAATTAATTCAATTATAACATAATAGAGCTGTTAATTTTAATACAAAGAATATAAAGAGGCTTCATACAAAGAATATCTTATTAGGATCGAGAGAGAGTGGATTAGTACAGGTATATTTAAAATTCTTTTCAAAGATTAATTAAATAAATATGCAAAGAAAAAAATAACCTAAGTAGGTGCTTAAATAAGTAAGAATACAATAACGGAGATACAAGTCTTTATAGTGCTTCAATCTTTCCCATTGATATCCACTTGTGATCCTTCTTTTCTTAAAACCTTGGTGAGTTGGTGAGTTAATGATCAAAAGTATCAAAACATAAGAGTAATGATGGTATCCTTATCGCTTTGGTATTACCATCATCAAATTGTCAAAATGCCATAGTCTAATACTAGTAAAGGCCCAATAAGTGCGTAACTCGGCCCAGAGACTAGCCCAATGTAACCTTCGTTCGATATTACGTAGTAAGAACATGTTTTTAGTATATTTATAATTTAATTATAACCTAATTAACTTTGATCAAGAATTTTGAATCATCCTCGAGCTTGTCCATCGATCCTCCAACATGTTAACTGATTCTATGATGTGTTAACCAATCTTTTATCATATTGATCAATCCTCAATCTTCTGACTCAATGTCCAAGTCTTTGACTTGATGTTTGATCCTTAATATATCTAGGACATATTAAAGTGTTGAAACATCTCTCCATGAAAGATGTATTTGCCTAAGATACAAGCATTTGAAGTATTTGATGTGTATTAGCCATGCAAAGTATCTCTTCATGCATGATACGTTTGTCGATAACATAAGCATTCAAAACATCGAATGTACTATAATTAGGCAAAGTATCTATTTTTGCTCAATGTGTTGACAAAAGAATTCAAATCATTCGATGTATTATAATCGATAAATCATCTCTCTACATACAACTTGCCCACTCAAGTCATAAGCATTCGAAGCATCTGATATATTATAGTTAACCAAAATATTTTCTTTCACTCGGCATGTCTATCTTCGACAAAATCATCTAAAGTGTTCAATATATTATAATTGACATAGCATCTCTTCACGAGCTATTCATCTTGGACATAATTATAAAAAAAACTTGATGTGCTATAACTAGGTAAAACATCACGCATAATATGTCTATCCAAGACATAAGCATGAAAGTGTTTGATGCATCCTAATTGAGTAAAACTCATTCCTAAATATAATACGTTAGATTAAGGCATAAGTATTTAAAATATATAATGCATCATAATTAGAAAAGAATCTTTTTATATTTTACGTATATATCTTAGATAAAAATGTTTGAACGATACATTTTAATCGTGTAAAATATCTTTTGGCTCTACTCAAATTACAAGCCTTGGAAAACATGATGCGCCCTAATTAGATAAAGAATATATATATATATATATATATATATATATATATATATATATATATATATATATATATAAAACAAACACGAGCTCCCAAGAAAATATTATAATAATTATCTATAGCCAATTTGGACAGCATGCAATATTAATCCTGATATGATGATGTGCTAATTGGGTCTGTCTAATAAACATGACATCTAAATGAAATATTTAGTTATTAAAGCACATAATCTTACATCAATGTGGTTACAAAACGAATACTATAAAATCTCCGAACAAGTTTTATTTTAAACTCTCAAAACTAATTATGAACTCCTAAACCCTCATCAAGTTTTTATTGACTCAAAGCTAATAAATAATAATTTGAGCTCATAAAAAATTTGTGATAAAGTTTCATCAATGCTCCATAGTTGACATCTTTCTTGATCGAAGATTATTGTTACTTTAAAATAAATTTTTTTGCTAATGTCAAACGAAACAACAATTCCAAAAACACATAGTAACAATCATATAGGCACAACCAACAAAAAAAAAAAAAAAAATCTCAATTAAAAACGTGAGAGATTCTATAAGTAGCACAAAAAATTAGGGGCTTTAAAAGGCATACGATCAAATCTTAGTTTACAAGATCAATAGTTGAAGAGATGCATCAATCTATCATACTATTAATTTAATATTTTTTTAAAAATAAATATTATCAATTATTATATTAAAGTATTTATGTCGAGGATGAATTTAAGTAAAATGGTATTATTTTTATTTTACAATGGTATTAATTTTTTTATATTATTTATTTTCCACCGTAAGTGTTTCAAATATTCTAATATGATTTCCTTAAATCCGTAAAATTTGAAAGCTCGAGGCGGGCAAAATACATTTCCCAAAAAAAAGGCGAAAAAAGAAGCGCCAAACTCTGCATCCCGACAACAATCATCGTAGCACGATGACATCACAAGCAACGCCATTTTCCCACGAGCAGCACTTTGGGTAACACACACTAATGTACCCGACTGTGTACCTTTCTCCGGACTGGACATACATAGGGCCCATTGCGGGACCCGCTCTGATTAGGTGAGACGGCATGCAAGGGTGGTAGAGATTTAGCTATTGCAGTTTGGTGACGTATCCGTCTTCTTTGTTCTCGTAAAAACTTTCCCCACCTTGTTTGGATTACCCGTCGTCGTACCTTCTTTTTTATCGGCCAAATCAGTGAGCCCGATGTGGTAGCTGTCTTTGCTTTCTCCGCCAACGTGTACTGAGCGCCATTTAATCGGCGATTTCGTTGATTCAATGCCTTAAGCGATTTGAAATCGAGCCCCAGCTACTGTTGTTTCGCTAGGGTTTTCTTGGGCGTGCTTCGATCGAGGGAGAGGGTTTTAGTGGCAGGGTTACTTTGCAGGGATGACGCAGGGCGGCGGAGGAGGAGGAGGATCGGACTTTCACCTGCCGGACGAGATCCTGGCGGTGATGCCGACCGACCCATACGAGCAGCTGGACCTGGCGAGAAAGATCACCTCGATGGCGATCGCGTCCCGCGTCTCGAAGCTGGAGCTCGAGGCCGGGCGGCTGAGGCAGAGCGTCGCGGAGAAGGACCGGACCATCGCCGACCTGCAGGAGAAGCTCGCCCAGTTCGATCGCATGTTCCAGCAGACCGATTCCCGCCTCAGGGCCACCCTCGAGGAGAATGTGAGCTCCTAATCCATGCGCGTCACGATTGATCGAATACTAGGTTTATCTTTTATTTTTCACAAAAGATATCTGTGTTTTCTTTCTCGAGTGAAGGTTAAGCTAGCCAAGGAACGTGATTCATTGGCGCAGACTTCAAAGAAATTAAATCGAGATTTAGTAAAGGTGTGGTTTTCTTTCCCTTTACATTCCTGTTCTCTTTCCCTTCTTAAATGGGCGCTTTTTTTTCTTTGAGGTCATTCCTATGAAGGTTATTGTTAATGCTGCCAAAGATTCCACCTCAAAGTATCTATTCTTATTAGCTATGATATGTTGAAGCTGGGTTGCGTTGGTCAAAAGAGTAGCAGGGTTATCGTTGTTCTCAGAAAAGCTGACTATTTAGTTGAAATTCATGACAATTGATCGCTTGTAATATTCAACTCATGTTGCTAATTATTTTATCGTGTTTTTATTATCTGAGCTAGGGAATTAATGGTGATGGTTGAAAGTTGTTGAACTTGTGAGATAAGCCTATTTGGAATAAAATGGCATAATGATTAGGGAGAGCTTGGGGTAGAAAATTGTGGCACCAAGCTAGGAATCAGAAAGTGTGCTGCTTTTGCACTTTTATGTTAACTTTGCTTGGAGTAGGGTTGAGAAAGTTCTTACTTCCCATTTAAGAATGCAGAGAAAGGAAAAGAAAAAAGTGAGAGGTCCAACTGGATCTAGTTTCATAAGGTTAGCAAAATGAATTCTTTATTGTGTTGTCTTGTTCTGCTATATTGCTCAAAATTAGCAAAATAGTTTTGATAGTCTAGGCAATTATGATCTTATCGTCAACCAAGTTTTTTGTTTACATAAATGTAATTTGAGCCTAGGTTGTGCCTCGAGTGGTCACATATTTAGTTGGTATTCATGCTTTTGGAACGTTGTTTACTTTAACCAAAATTTTGGTCCTCAATCTAAAAGACAACTTCTATAGATAAGAATAATAAGTTCTGATTGGCCGTGCAGGAAATGGGAATAGGTCTTCTTGGCCATAAAAGTTCTGATATCTGAAGATAAATGATTTATATTTTGATCTTGATATATCTGAAACTGCTTATTATTTAAATCTTCTGGATTCTTGATTCTTGGAATATTGTACAGCGAAAACTAATTTTAAAAGTTGATCTTCATCCTAACCAACAGGGTATCATTTGGTCTATGTTAAAATTTAACCTCACGCGTGTTTTCATTATTCTCAATGCAAAATTGGTATGATAGATGGTAATATAGATCCTTCAATGACTGACCCCATGTCATGTCATGCATGTGATTTCTTGAGTAAATATGGTCTTTTCTGTTGTTTGATTACGAATCCTGGAATCCACATTTTTATGATGCAATTCTCATAATCATCTGCATGACATCTGATGATGAATGATTTATCATTCCTGATGATGTTTTGTCCATTTGTTTTTAAATTTTTTTTTATTTGTCCGCTATAAAACTGTCTGAATCATGAGTCTTTTTGGGGCAGTTGGAGGCATTCAAGAAACATCTGTTGCAGTCACTTAACGAGGATAACACACCTGTAAGTAAATATACTATAAAACTTAACATACTTCAGTATCCAGTTTCTACCCCAAGATGATCATCATGGTAACTCTTGGAACTACAATACAGAAATTTGAAAGTCCTCAATGATTTTATTTCCTTCTTATATTGTCTTAGAAGCAACAAGATCCTGTGGACATAAGGGCCTGTGATTCATCAACCGCTCAAGCATTTTCTTGGAAAGGCATGCTTTAGCTTGATGTTCATTTGTTAGCCTTGTGTTATTCTTACCTTTTTTTAATGCTAGTTTCTTTCATTATGATTTTCATTTTTATGGTGTTGAAGATGAAGCTTCCATCAGCCGCTCTGCACCATCTGATTCATATCCTACCAGTACATCTACAGACATGGGAAACATGACACTAGATGGTATGCAAATTCTTGTCTTTTTTAGTACTTAGAAGCTGAATCATTGATGATCATTTTGTTTGTCATATATTTGGAACAGTGACTAGACCATATGGACAGAAAATCTCAAAGACTCCTCCTCTTCCTCCTCGGCTCACCCCAACAGCTACACCAAAAGTAACATCTACTGGTGGTTCTCCTAAAAGGTCTTCTGTTGCATTGTTGCCAAAATATGCATCTGGTGCCAGTTCTCCAACAAAAACTCACTTTGAAGGTCTGACTCTGTCACCATGGTACCCATCAAGTAAGCAATCATCAGCTGCTAACTCTCCTCCTCGTGGGCGCTCTATACCAGGTCTGTTTTTTTTTGTGGTTGATTTAATATCATTTTTAGAATAGTGCCTTACTAATGTCCCAAAATAGGGAGAATTTTATATAGCAACTATGTAAAGATAACCAATGTCACAAAGGGCTTCCTTATGGTGGGTATTTCATTTCTAGATTTCTTTTTTATGTCTTGCTATGTAATAATAATTATGGTTCATAAATTTGTTTGAAGATTAACAGCTTAGAGCATTGCTATCTAGATCACTGATAATAGCAATATTTAAGAGTACTATTTCACAAATCATGTATTCAAATTAAATACTTTGCTATATACCAGGTCTGTTTTTCTGTTTTTTTTGGTTGATTTAAGGTCATTTTTAGAATAGTGCCTTACTAATGTCCCAAAATTTGGAGAATTGTATATAGCAACTATGTAAAGATAACCAATGTCACAAAGGGCTTCCTTATGGTGGATATTTCATTTCTAAATTTTTTTAATATCTTGTTATGTAATAATAATTATGGTTCATAAATTTGTCTGAAGCTTAATAGCTTGGAGCATTACTATCTAGATCACTGATAATAGCAATATTTAAGAGTACTATTCACAAATCATGTATTCACATTAAATACTTTGAGTCAACGAGTTCGAGATGCGGCCACACCATGAACCTAACGAGGTTAAATTGGTTTGAGACAGTTCTGCAATTTTTACCATCTTATTTGTTTAGAAAAGTCGATGCTCTAGAACTTTTGAATGAGTTTTCAATTTTTCAGTCCTGAAACTGTCCTGTTTAGTCATCATCTTGCAGCATAATGAAAATTTTCTTAGTATATTCTATCAATTTTCAGGACGTGCACCTCGTGTAGACGGTAAAGAATTCTTCCGCCAGGCTAGGTAGGTAGATGCTCCTGGACATGTTGTACAGAATCAAATAATGCTAAATTTTCCACCTACTTTAAGCTTGTCCATTTCAGGACTCGACTCTCATATGAACAGTTTGGTGCCTTTTTAGCTAACATTAAGGAGCTTAATGCTCACAGACAATCACGTGAGGTGGGCATCAGCATAAACGATCATTGCTAATGGTTAACTATGTGAATCTACAGTTTTTATGCTGTTCATTCTCTACCTTGTTTCTCTATGCAGGAAACCCTCAGAAAGGCAGATGAGATATTTGGAACTGAAAACAAAGATCTTTACTTGTCTTTTCAAGGTTTACTTAACAGAAACCAACAGCCCTAGATATTATAGTGGAACAAACTGTGTGGGCTGCTGACAGGTTCTCTTTTCTTCTTCCCCCTTTTGCTTTATCTCTCGTATCTATATATAATGCTATGCCAACTTAGAAAGAAGAGGCAAGACGAGAGTAGAAACATTTCTTCTTTTTATCTGTGGTTATTTTCATTTTCCATAAGCTCCATGTTACTAGTTGTATTTTATCCTCTTTACTTGAATTGCTTCCTCTTCCAACTGTGAAGATCTTTGAACTCCCTTTTTAATCTTTTAACCATTATGTATTCCCACATATTTTTATAAGTTAAAAATGATGTGTTCTAACCTTCTATTGCAAATCCCTCCTTAACACTATCTTTATAAAAAAAATAAATAAAAAAATAATATAACATGGTCAGAGATTTACTAATAGTATCACCAAGTTAGCTCCAACAGGGTGCAAAGTGAAACATATTCAGGATTTTTTTTGTAATTTGATGATCTAATGGGCCACTCAAATTCTAAATGGCATTTTATACGATTATGATTTGACGTTACAATTGTTTATTGAATTCAAATTGATTATATCTCTAGATCATTAATTAATGTATTGAATTGCCAGTTGCATTTTAAATTGATTTTGTAAATTTATTTGGTGTTGAATGTGTAGTTAAAAAAGTTCTTGATGTACCACTTCACTATTTAGTTGAATTAAGAGAAAAATAGATTGGATTGTGGTTGAATTATGCCAAATACAATTATTACTCTGTTAATCATGTTAGTCGGTGATGAGATCATTGGATTGGAACTTGTGTTGTCATTCATCTGTAGCCGGTTCACATGTATAGAAATTGTTACAGTTGTGTATTGTTAAGTAGGGACTTGTAGATTTGATATTTGAAGGGAGAAATAAGAGTTCATTTTTTTTTAATCGTTTAAAGACAAAAAAGATGGAGTAAACTCAGATCCACCATGAAGAATGAAATACAATTAAGGGGCTTACCTTTGTTTCCCATGTTCTTTATTACCTGATTAAGAGCAAGTTAAATTTTTTTGTCATTTCCTTTGGATTCCTATCCTCCTATCAAATTATTGAAATGTTTTAAATGAAGCTTCATTTTCATAAAATATGTTTTACTGCCTGATGGTAGCTTCTATTCTTCCATGATTTCTGATACTTGCTGAAGGTTCTGACTACCATCATTCCATCATCCAGGCCACCAAAGTTATAAACTACTGGCTTTTGGTGTTTACAGTGTATCGAACAGTACAGTCCGCCGAATGTGAAAATTGTGCATTAATTTTGGCTGAGGAGAAGAGTGCTGGGTACACATGCTGTGCAAATTTGGATCGTAATATTTAATTTTCAGAATTCCAGTAAACAATTGGATGATATTCTGCAGTTAATTAAATGTCCGGAATTGGCCTTTTTAGTGGACTTCTATTAAGAATTGCTTGATAAATTTTTATCTTCAATTGTCTTGATGAAGTGACTAAGTTTAGGACCAGCTGTATGATGTTGTGAATGATAGTTTACGAACCAATCAGGCTATGTAATGTTTCTGTAATGAACATTCTCGTTTACTAGTGTTGAAATATTGTTTCTTGTTTGCAATGATATCAGACGTGCTGCTGCTGCCTTTCTCGTCAGATTCTGATCATAGTTTACACGGACTTGCATACTTATGTTTCTTCTCTGATGGATTTGTTCTTATGGTATATTTGATAGTAAAATTCTTATGTAAAATGTATTTTTTCAATTACTTTTTGATTTTAAAACAAGTATGTGTATTAATTGTTGATTTGTTTATTTTAGAATTTCTCATATAGAAAGAACTAATGTGATTTCTTTAAGAACGGGTCTTTTTGAGTTTTTCTGAAAGTATCCAGTTTTTAGTTTTTTTATTTGATCTCTCTTTTTTCTAATATATTAAATATTTTTGTTGTCGTCTATTGTGTTTGTTGTTGCTTTTGCGTGATTATTTTTATTTCATCATAATGTCACGAATAAAGCTATATATACTCTTTGATGTATTGGTCATGCATTTTTGTATCTTTCAATTTTATAATTTTTAATTTTTAATTTTTAATTTTATTCATAATTTGATAGTTGGTTCAGGTTGTAATCGTTTAAACTAAAAGTATATTGCATATAGTTATTGTGTATAGAAAAAATTTATTAAAAAAATATCATTTAGGTAGTTATTTTTGGAGTTTTTTAATTTATAAAGTAGTATGAAATATTAATTGGTATAGCACTCTAGAGTTACTTAAGTGATACATAGCTGGATGGATATTTGGGGTAGTATTTAAGATTCGTTCACTATGTTGTTCCATAGTAGCTTTTGGTCATGACGAAAAATCTTGGATTTTTTTTGTCATGACGAAAAATCTTTGATTTTTGTTGTTGTGAGACTGTTTAAAGTTTACAAATTTTATATTTATAATTTGTATATTAAATGTTTACTGAAATGGTTATTTGTGGGATTTTGGGTTAAACACTTTTTCTAATTCATCTTTTTTTTAAGTCCTTAAGGACTTAAAGTTTTTGGAAAGATTGACCAAAAGGATAAACAGATAAGGATGTCATGTAACTCAAGCAAAATCAATAAAGTTTGTGATAAATTGTATTAGAAGGAACAAGCATACTTAAAAACACTTGATATGCAAACATAAGCTTATTCGTTTTGAGGGCAATAAATATTGAAATATAGGTTGAAAAGTAGTCGTCACTAGAGGAGCAAGCATCCAAGATTGATATTTAAAAGAATGATCAATACTTCACACAAGAGATATCACAAGGACAAACGAGTTGGGAAGAACGCATAGCGCATAAAGATTGAGATGGCTAAGTTCGAGTTATGGATCGACGTTGGCAACCAAACTTGACTGTGCTCAAGGCAAGCGAAGCGTTTGGCAAAGGATGAGACCATGTAAGGTGTGATGGATTGTTTAGTGACCAAAAGAGTCATGCAAAACTCACATCAGTGAGGGGAATTAACTCGGAGTATTCGATATTGATGCAAGGGCTTGTATGTGAACGATGGATTATTCATGGTCATCCTAAGGTAATTGAAACTTGATGCCACGAAGCATTGAAACTTTGTTTTCGGCATCAGAAGGATATGCTCGTATGAGGCTGAAGTGTGCAACAAATTCAATATATTGTTAGGCCCTGAGGGGTGTAGCGGGCGTTATGTTGGTAAAGAGTTACAATCTCTAAGTACGTTCGTGGAGGCGAAACAATGCACAATTTGTTCAGCAAGGCAAAGGTCTAAGGGGATGGTAGTCTGAGAAAAGTTGCTCTAATTAAATAAATATTTATGAGAGACAAGTCTCAGTTCTCCAAAAGAAAAATCATGTGCAACAAATCTCACATGTTGAGGAGTGGTACCTCAAGATAACAACTCCATAAAGCTTAATGGACTGAGCAACAACGAGGAGTTGTCGCATGTTCTCACATGAGCTAATACGTAATTGGACGTATTATGAGATTAAGTGGTGGAGCGACTTAAGACAACATCAAACGAAGGCACACTTGGAGTCGACATAAAGATCGAACTCAACGGTGGGTTGACCAATGGAATGGTGGGCACGAGGGCCACCATCAACTCAATGCAAATCAAGAAGCGAAATAACTTGAGTGAAACTTGTTGAATTGCCCAAGTCGCATGGAGGTGTCGACAAAGAAGATGAAATATGGAACAAATGTATGAAACTTTCCTTAGATAGAGACCAAGGATATGAACTCTTGTAGAGATAAGAGCGAGACCATGTAATTTTATGGGTCTCTCATTCTAATAGAGCAAACTCAACCTGCATGGTGCCAAAGTCAAAGGGAATTTTGAGATACATACACTTTATCTCGGCAAAGCAATTGATGGAGGAACTAAAGTGACTTAACTTGTCGAGGTGACATTGGGGTTAGAAGGCCTTGACATGGGACAAAATGACACAGAGGCAGGTACTCTTAAAGGATATGTCGTAGTACTATCATTCGAGTTACCACGAAGGAAGTAATGTATAATAAAGATTACGTTAGGAGGCAAAGACCCAAGATCTAAACAATGGTATACCAATTTTAACAAAGTCAATGGACTTCGAGAGCTACTAGGCGATAGACTATCCTATCATAGAGTTGTACTTCATCCGGGTGTGACCTGAGAGCAGGTGGATGAAGGTCAATTGCAAAAAAACACGAACACAATCGAAAGTGGCAGAAGCCTTGCGATGTGCTGGTAGAGGCTACACATGGAGAGATCACAATTCGATTTTATCCCACAAAGATCAGAATACATTGGAGATGTCATTAGGAGGTGACATGGTGTAGCGGATTATGGTGAAACAGTTCGAGGTGATGCCACACACATGGGCATGTCTCGCAAGGGACATAATCATACTTAGATATGATTGGGAGCTACTGGAAGCTCCACTTCGATGAACATGATAGTAAGAAGGGTTATATATTTAAGAAGTGAATGTTATGGTCCTATACATGTGAGCATTCTGTGCATGCATTAGATGAAAGCTTTAGTCATCGACATAAGGGGGTTATCTACCACCGAGATAGAATTCCGAGTGCAAGTACTAGTGAGTCCCATGGGGGACTTAATCATTCAGAGATATGATCGGAGTAGCTAGAGAGTTGGATTGCTCCAGAGTTCATATTCGCTTAAGGGAGCCTGCCAAGTTAGAGGACAAGGTTGAGTAAATGAATGTTGTTACCAAGGAAGCAAAGGAGATTAGAATCGACACAAGCCGTATAACATGATGGCGAAGGCTATGCATGAGAGTTGTAGTCTGTCTTTCCATCGACCAAAGAGAACTGCTCGAAGAATATAGGGATGTTGAAGTAGGTGATTGAAAGGGATGAGGAAGCGACGACAGGTCCAAAGGGACTTCACTACCTAAAACCAACCGTCAGTTTGAATGAAGGTGGACTCAGATGAGTGTCGTGGTGCCACAAAGGCGAATTTACTGATCGCAACAAAAGGGATGCAAATATGAGGCGATGGATAATAGGGCCATAATCATGGCAGCACTATGGTATCGCAGAAACGGTACTTCCATGGAGTCATCGATCCTTTGCTCTCATGGTGGGAGAGCGATTGGTCATGAAAGGGTAGAATCTAGGTGAAGAATGCAAAGGCAAACTCAAAGTACCGAGATAAGATTAACGATCAGAGGTTAGAGAACTTTGTAAGATTGGTGTTAATAGGCTTTTCATTAAAATAGCTAAAAGTAGGGGACTTCAGATTGAGCAGGAGTGCTCGACTAAGAAACGAAGTCGGCAATACATGGTGCTGTACATTTTTTACTTAAGAGTAGATGACGAAAATAATGGAGAAGATAGGATAATCCCAAAGGCGACTAAAACTATTGGAGACTTTCTCCAAGTTGTGGTAAAATTATGCTCTTTTGGGTAAAACTTTTTGTATTCCAGAAATTCAATGATAATAAGAAAACAAATTATAGTAGCTAACTTAACATAAGGAGTGCACACTTCGGGTGTTTCAGAAGTATGAGTAAAGAGCAAACGAAGGCTAATAACCAGCTTGATACATGGAGTATCGAGATTCAGTTGAAGAATGATTTGTTTGACTTTACAGATGGAGCGAAGTCTAAGATCATCTTGCTTTCTAAAGGAGAGTTGTTGGCTTCGAAAGAAAGTATAGGAAAGAGAAGGAGTTCTCTTGAGGAGGCTCTAGTAATCTCTTTCTTATCTAAGAGAATTGTTCCAAGACTGCACATCTTATTTATCTAAAGAAGTTCTGCACATGTTCAAAGATTCTTCAAAGAAATTTAGTGGAAAATAATAATTGTCAAATCCTCACCAATGATGATCGGTGCTACTGAGAGTAGACTTTCCACTTTATTTTCTAACAAAATGTCAATTGAAAATGGAAATGATGTGAAACTACTTGGAGGCAATAATTAAATAGAAGAAGAATCGATGGGCACAAATTTTATGAAGGAAAAATCTCAAAAACTTTATAAAATCTACGAGATGATGCTCATTAAAGCTCTAATAGACATCCAATTAGTTCAAGCCACATGAGACGTTTGAAAGATTATCACATAACAAGGAATATTTTTTCTATCATTTAAAAGATCCGTAAGAAACATCAAGAATTAACATAACTCTATCGACCCCACATCAGAGTCAGAGTTATTGACGAATTGAAGCAGTATAGTGGATCAAAGGTCAACTACTCAGCAATAGCGATGAAGAACAATTGAGAGCTAAGAGGCATGTTGCAACTGGAGCAGAAAATTAAAGATTCAGCAAAAGGTGAGGAGATGCAACATCTGTAATGGCTTTGACGATGACGTCAAAGGAATAAGTGAGGAAGAATGTCACGGACAAAGCTATAAATAGAGTGTTTGATGTAGTACTCGTGTATGTTCATGTCTTTCGATTTTGTTCATGCTTGGCACAATATGTAGATGACTTATAGTAGGCTTGGTAGCCCCATTTTAGTTAGCTTTTGTGGCTATTTCAAGCTTGTAAACACATATTATGTACAATCATCACGTTAAGACAAAACTTTCCAGAAATAGGCCATCTAAATAGTCAATTTGAGGGTTTTCTAGTTTCACAAAGTGGTGTAGAGTATCAACAAGCATTGCACCCAGGAGCTACCCAGGTGGTATATGACTGGATGAGCCTTTGGAGTAGTGTCTAGGGCTCATTCGCAGCCTTATTTCATAGTAAGTGTTAACCATTCAAAGTTTGTGAAGTTTATGTTTGTGATTTACATTGTCTATCGTCTTCTTTTTTATTTAATGGACTATAAGATGTTTCAGAAAAAAACTGATCCTTTACCGACACACATGTTAAGGTGTCACACGACTTAGAAAAAACCAGTTAACTCTGTGACAATAAGATCCATAAGGCTCCAATCCCACTCCGATCATTTGGAGCAGTAATTGATGGTTGTACTTTCAATAGAATGTGATAGTGGTCAAGTCAGATGGTGCTCACAAGAGTTGATACTTCACCCCTTGCCTTCACCCTCACCCCTCCATGTGTCCTCCCCACACCCCCCCCCCCATTTGCCTCCATGCGATCTAATCACTCCAGTAATGGAGCTAGGCTGTCGAATCTTGGCACCATCGGCTCCCTATCGAGCTAGTAGTCGTGCCTCCACTATTGTGGTAGAAGCAATTTGCCATCGTCGATAGGCCTCTTCAAGTGCTCTCCAGCCTCACTCTTGTCGATGATAATACTTTCACCTCTTCCCTCAACATCCAAAAGAATTGTTGCTTTTTCTTTATTAGTTGCCCTCTTCTCTCCTTAGAACCCATTGCTTTACTATGAAGTCTTGTCATTGCCAAATTGTAGCAAGATGAGGGACGAGGAAGATGGTGTGGAGATCGAAGAGGGTAAGGAGGAGAGGAATGGGGTGGCTGTTGTCGACGCGAGAGGGGACAAGGCAAGAACTTTTGAAGGGGGGAATGAAAGTTGAGGGAAAGTCGAGAGTAAGATTATGAGTATCATGGATGGTGGCGAGGAGACGAGAGCCATAATCAAAGGATGGATGATGATGATAATGTCGAAGGAGTAGTTAGTTCCAGAGTTAAGACTTCGTAGGGGCAAGGTGAGGCCTTGCGAGAAAGGGCCTAGTGAAAGGATGAAGGTGATCGCACGGAGCCGATGGAGCTTCACGATGAGGCGAAGGTAAAGAAGACGATGATGACCAAATGACACTAAATAAAAAAACTAAAAATTAGAATCACCTTTTGCAAAAGAGAAACCTTTTTCTAAAAAATCATCCAAAAAAATTTATTTTGTAATTTATTGAGAATTTACATTTGCAGCTACCTAAATAGCTTTTTTCTAGTTGGAAATAACAAGTGCATTGTTTCATTATTTTCTAAGCTAGCAAAGTTAACGTTTGTATCACATTTGTCATAGATTTTTTTTTTTTTTACATATGAGTAATCAATCATAAACTCTAATTCACATTTCAAAAAAAATTATGCTTATTGGAAGAACATAATACATTGTAAACATTACCAAATACGACGACATTTTTTTCCATTGGCTCATTACAACTACAAGCTGGTAATTAATCATAAACAATAATTTAGATTTCAGGAAAATTTGTTTGTTGAAAAACATATTACGGTGCAAACAAAATAAAACGATACAATAAAGATCTTAGCAACTCCACATACCACAATGTCTTATCACCTTCCTCCAACTCAACCTCTTCTTCCTACCTTATCCCATCCCCTCCTCCACTCATCCGCTTCCCTTCCCATATCTCTCTCTCTCGCTCTCAGAGCACTGGCAAGAGGAGACCATAATTAATTGCAGGAGAGGAGGGAGAGCAAGTGATAAGACAGGAGAGAGAGACAGAGAGGAACAACAAAGGAAGGAGGAGCAATGGCAATGGCTTCTCTGTCCTCCATCCCCACCCTCTCCAAGTCCCCGTCCCCAAAGCTTCCCAAAGTTGTCACCTGTAGGCCTCGCTTGTCCATCTCTTGCTCCTCCTCTTTGCCTCAGCAGAAGCAGCAGCGGCAGCATGGAGAAGAGTCCGTGTCTTCTTCTCTCAAGACGTTCTCCGCAGCCCTGGCGCTCTCCTCCCTCCTCCTAACCTCTGCCGCGGCGCCTCCCCCAGCCGCGGCCGACATCTCCGGCCTCACCCCCTGCAAGGAGTCCAAGGCCTTCGCGAAGCGCGAGAAGCAGTCGATCAAGAAGCTGGAGGCGTCGCTCAAGAAGTACGCGCCGGACTCGGCGCCGGCGCTCGCCATCAAGGCCACCATCGAGAAGACCAAGCGGCGGTTCGCGAACTACGGCAAGTTCGGTCTCCTCTGCGGCTCCGACGGCCTGCCCCACCTCATCGTCAACGGCGACCAGCGGCACTGGGGCGAGTTCATCACCCCCGGCCTGCTCTTCCTCTACATCGCCGGCTGGATCGGGTGGGTCGGCCGCAGCTACCTCGTCGCCATCCGCGACGACAAGAAGCCCACCATGAAGGAGATCATCATCGACGTGCCGCTCGCCACCAGGCTGCTGTGGAGGGGCTTCATCTGGCCGGTGGCCGCCTACCGGGAGCTCGTCAACGGCGAGCTCATTGCCAAGGACGTGTGATCCCCCGGCGCAAATGAGCTGAAACGCCACCGCCACCTAATCCTCTTTTTTTTTTTGTGCCCCCCTCTCTTCTCTACCCCCCTCTGCTACTCCAACTCAATACTGTATCATTTGTTTCAGCTCCAAAGAATGCATTTTTCGCCACAAAATATCGATCCGCAATTCCTAATGAACATATACCAATTGAAGAAGATTTCAAACTTAAATCCATCACTCATCTTCTCCTACAGACATCTATCTCAGTGCTCATTCTTTTTCCTACAAACATCAAACTGTAGATGGAAGCGTCACTAAGAACCTATATTTAATCATCATTAAGAATCAGTCTCCTGGGTCAATCAAGGTTTCTAAGAACTGATATATCACTCGCCTATTAGCAGTCCACAGAAATGTCAAGTGAATCAAAATGTTCTACAACTCATTCAGCTAAACAATACAGTCCTATGTAGGCAGAAAACCCAGTGTTGATGCAGCTGTATGCAACACATGCCAAGGGTCTCTCATCTATAGCAACATAGAGTTAAAAAGGAGAGCTAATGAAGCAAAGAGGTTTAACCTGTCTTTCCCAAACAAACAGACCTTGGCCATATAAATTGTGTCGAAGTGCATAAAGATAAAAAAAAAACAATACACTTATTAACAGCATAATGAGAGATTCTTTCAATCACCAAAATAGAACTTCCATGACAAAAAAACAATGCACTTATTAAGAGCATAATGAGAGATTGTTTCAATCATCAAAATAGAACTTCCATGAAGAAGTCAACGAAATAAGTGGAAGATGCCAAAAAGAGAAAAACCAAAATTTCAAGAACACAAGTTTACAAGCCAAAAACACTGTTCTGGACCATACTGACACACCAAGTATTTATATGTCTTTCAAATGTTCGATATTCCACAGTACAAGATTATCCACAATAGCAATTCAACCAAGACTAATGCCAGAAGTACGCAGCTAACTACACCAAAAATGCTTTAATTTGATTCTTTGCCCTCTCTGATTGCTCCATCGGTTATATTAGTTAGAAACCACAAATTACTGCAGGCCCCTCGAGCACTTGTCTCTAGTTAAAGAAAAAAATAAATTGTATTGAAAAGAAACCTTTTACAAACCACTAGTTTATCTCTAGCTCTACACCTTTTGTTTTGGTAATAATAAATAGAATCAACAATTTCCCCTACTTCCAGTGTTAGGATCTCACAACTCCTTCCATTATCTT
The DNA here is from genome assembly GCA_024322285.1 of Musa beccarii. NCBI lineage: Eukaryota > Viridiplantae > Streptophyta > Magnoliopsida > Zingiberales > Musaceae > Musa > Musa beccarii. The sequence goes on along the minus strand of CM044397.1, from coordinate 49,784,497 downwards.
AGCTTGTCCAAACTAACGTCTCCACATACAAGCTCAGCCATTCCTTGTGTAAATAACCATCTACGATGATAACAAATACAAAGACATAATGGTAGAACTATTTGGGATCATCTATACGGATCCTATGTCAAAATGCCTAAGCACAAAGTCTTTACTTCTAGTAGTTAGCGTTCTCCTTGGTATTTAATGAATAGGGTCATAATACCATTACCACAATTTCCCATAGATCTACCACTTCATCATTGTTTTTCATTGTTTTATAAGTATAGACCCTTGCACATAGACCTAACCACGGTTCCGAAATCACTGGTTCCAAATCCGGAACAAGCGGGGTTCTGATTCTGATTCAAACCATCAGGTTCAATTGATAAAAATAAAATAAAATTATTCCACCAAAATTTGAACCCCAATCATCAGACTTTAAGTTTAAAGTGCTAACCACTATACCATGAAACCTATTTATATTTTATTTATATTTTTTTTAGCTGGTTTGGAACCGAAACAGCATTGGCGGTTCTGGTTCTAGTTCGAATGTCTAGAAACCGGAACCCAACCATATGGCCCCAGTTTGGAACCACCAAACCATTGCACCAACTCATTCCAGTTCCGAGTTGGAATAGTTCTGGTTCAGTTTCGGTTCCGGTTCCGAACTAGGGCCGGGCTACTTGTGTCCTATGTGATCACTTTAATTCAAATTCCCCCTCTAATACAATATAACTCTTGCAAAGTCGACTACTAATGTATCACCATCCTAAATTACAAGTATTTATTTCTATACATCAAATATTGACAAGACATTTAATCAATTATACTCTGAAGAAAATCTAACATACAGTCATGCCACTTGATGCATATGATATGCATACTTCAATTTATGGGTGCATCCCAATTTAACCTAAAAATATAATTATAAGGACTTCAAACAAAGATATTATTTACTACTTTATCATGACTCAGAGATCTTATTAGTTATGAGAATCTCCATGCCTTAAAAAAAAAAGGCGGCCATCCCCGCATATGAAATCTACCACAATTGGATATAATCACTTCAGAATTTTCCAAGTTTTACCATAAAGACATAATTAGTGGATCTTCATGATGTGACCCCATTTTTTTCTCCAAAAGAAAATTAACTATATCACTGCAAAGACCTAGCACAAGCTATTCCACTCCTCGGAACACAAAAAATAGGCCAAACTCCATCCACTATTTGTTCCTCCAAATAGATGTGACCCCATTTTTCCCTCAAGGAATTTAGGTAGTTTTCTCATCGCTTCATTCAAACCACTTTAATTACTTTACATTCCAACTCAATTGAGTTGAATTTCATAAAAGCTAGAAGGCCTTCACAGCATCAATTTGTCATGGAATTACTTCAATCGATTCAAAGTTTCTAATCCAGATAATTCATTAAGTAAAACATTTAACCTAATTTTTCCCATGACCCCATTATTTCCACATCTCAAGATCGTGTTTGTTTTTGCAATCTACCAAATACCAACAATTTTTCTACAGCCTACATAAAGCATTACATATTTATCCTAACTAAAGAGGCGAATTATGTTAATTACTTTAATCAAGTATTCACTTTTAAATTCTGATCCTCATCATTTTCATGATCTTATGATCTATCAACTACCCACGTGCATCAGGCACCTGAATGTAAATTATACAGTTACCCCAATATAAATTAGCTACTTTTTATGTCTTCCTCTCATCTTGATAGTAAACCAATCCATAAGGACAGTTTATAGTATAATAAAAAAAATTGAGGCCAGTCCAGCATGAATATTATGCTCTTCAGTAACTAGAAACCCAAGTCTACTTGTATCTCTTGGCACTTCTGCAAGCCTTAACTTGAAGGCATCAGTAAAGACACATATTAATAGCAATATTTTGGTATCTTAAAAAGAAGACTTGAGTACTAAGATGTTTTGATCCTAGAAGAATTGCATTTAAAACCAAAACAATGACTACTCAATCATGGACCTAGAAAGCTACTAACTTGTTCTTTTTGAAAAATAAAATCTCTACTCCACAAAATGACAAAGATATTGATTTCTGAGCATTATACCAACAATGAGATACAAATTAATTGCAGGTTATGTAAAAACAATATTCATCTTCATATCTGTATGATGATAAACACTTCTTAAAGAATTTTCTACCCTTAAACCAAAACATGTGGCTGAACATATCTAAAGTGAACTAATGATTATGTTGCATCAACATATCATGCAGACAAAAGAGACCTGTATATCAACACATGACCATGGATTCCAACCCATACATCATCTGTACATAGTTTCTTTCCCTTCTAATGTTATTTCTTTAAGCATTTCAACAATTAAGTACTTATCCCAATTGGCAAATACCCCTAAACCGAGGCATAGACACCTGTGCACAAAAAAATGTCTAGTTCTAAAACATTACAAAACCTGTACACATAAAAATCACTTGTCTTAAAACATATATGCACATAACAAAATAAAATATTAAGCTGTAGCTATACTTGACAACATAATCAAGAAGATACTATGATTCCTAGGATTCAATTTATAGGATATGCAAAGAAGCTATTATATACTTTGTTAGAAGTACAATTGGTGACAGTTACCTGAGGATAATCAAATTAAAGAGCAATTCTGAGTAGCAAACAACTAAACATCTTAGCATGCCATCTTACCATGAAAGCCTTGGATGACAGTAAGATGCTATAATATTAAACCTTTTATTTAAATCTCTTCTGCCATATAATAGCACCATAATACTTAGTCTGCACAAGATTTTATTCGTACAAGCATCGTTCTACATGTGTCCTAAGGCATCATCAGGATAACTGGGTTTTACACATTACCAACCGCAATAATAGGGAGGAGGAGATGTAGAACCTGAATGTCAACAGATAAATGCTACAGTTCATAAGCTGCAGTCCCCTCATTTTTGACTTCTCCTGGACCAGAAGCTTCGATTCTCCCCACAACCTATAAGTATGTAGACTAGAACTCATCCCCTTATGATTAGTGTTGCGCCCACTGGATGCTCTTGATATCGATCCCCTCCTTGACCATCTCATAGAGTGGGCTCATCTCCCTCAGCTTCTCCACCTGCCGTACTGTCAGTTCTATTGCCTTGTCAATCTCAGCCTCCGTCGTGAATCTCCCAATCCCAAATCTTATGGACGTATGTGCCATATCCTCGTCCACCCCAAGTGCCCTCAGTACATAGGAGGGCTCAAGGCTGGCACTTGTGCAAGCGCTTCCGCTTGAGACAGCCACCTCCTTCAACCCCATCAGTAGACTCTCTCCCTCCACATACGCAAAGGATAAGTTCAAGTTCCCTGGATACCGGTGCTCCAAGCTCCCATTCACCACTACGCCATCCAGCTTAGCTCTGATCCCATTCAAGAGCCTCTCTTGCAGGGTGGAGATCCGGCAGCTATCGTAATCCATCTCCTTCATCGCAATCTCGCATGCAGCGCCCATCCCAACGACAAGGGGCGTGGGAACAGTCCCACTCCGGATACCCCTTTCTTGCCCGCCACCGTTCATCTGCGGCTCAATCCGGACCCGGGGGCGGCGGCGAACGTAGAGAGCGCCAACACCCTTGGGGCCGTAGATCTTGTGCCCACTGAGGGACATGAGCCCGATTCCCAACTTCTCGACGTCGATGGGAATCTTGCCGAGGGCCTGGGCTGCGTCGGTGTGAAAGACGACGCCCTTTTCGCGACAGATGCGGCCAATCTCCTCGAGGGGCTGGACGACGCCGATCTCGTTGTTGACGGCCATGACAGAGACGAGACCGGTGTCGGGGCGGATGGCATCGGCTAGGTGGCCGAGGTCGACGAGGCCGTCGGGGCGGACGGGGAGGTACGTGACATCGAACCCTTCCTGCTGGAGGTGCCGACAGGAATCAAGGACGCACTTGTGCTCGGTCTGGGTGGTGATAACATGGCGCTTGCGGGCGCGGTGGAAGCGCATGAGGCCCTTGACGGAGATGTTGTTGGACTCGGTGGCGCCGGAGGTGAAAAAGATCTCCTTGGGATTGGCGGCGACTAGGGCAGCGACGCTGGCGCGTGCGGTCTCGACAGCGGACTCGGACTCCCAGCCGTAGAGGTGCGTGCGGGAGTGGGGATTACCGAAGCGGGAGAGGTAGAAGGGGAGCATCGCATCGAGGACGCGGGGGTCGACGGGGGTGGTGGCCTGCATGTCGAGGTAAAGGGGGCGCCCAGAGATCCTGACGCCCTTCATCGAGACCATCCCGGCCTCCTCCTCTCCGGTAGCCGAAGGCAAAGGAGACGGAGGGGCTTCCGCAGCGACTGCGGCGGTTGAGAAGCGACGTCGTGCGACAGCGGGGGTGAGGGCGCGGCGGAGGAGGCGAGAGGCGGCGGTGGCGGCCATGGCGGTAGATTTTGGTGCCTAGGGATTTCTTGCTTCCAAATTAAGCGGAGGTGGCTATATAGGGTCAGGAAGTCGAAGATGAGGCTGGAGAACGACCGGCCCGAGACGGGGCCAGGTCGCAACCACGTGGCGTGGCCAGCGAAACTCACCCGAAAACCTACCACCTCACGGCCCAAAAACAGTGGGACCCGCTGGGACTCCCGTACGATTCTAGGAAGGTAAGCATAAAACATATAGGACTGATGGGCCGCGGCCCATTATGGTGACAGTCGATGGTGAACGTAGACCTACCCGGACGGCTACCCATCTCATGACTGGAAATCAAAAAATGTGGGACCCACCAGGACTCTCAGATAGCATTATAACAAAGAAGAAGGAAAGCGGAACGGGTACGCGTTGTGCGCTGCGTTACCGAGACTCTGCCGGGCTTCGGCCCATGAATCTGCAATTTACACACACACGATTTATATGATTAATGTAATTATATATATATTTACAGAAAAAACAATAAAAAAAGGCCAATGTGGTTTGTTTACATGATCAAATACTTTAACATACCAAAATTCTTTTTTTTCTGGAGTTCATATAGTCCTTGCGTAATAAAGGAGGGTAGTAGGAAAGGATAGAAGACTTGGTAGTCCAATTCCAAGTGCAAAATTTTGGTTTGGATTCAATTTAAATAAGTTATCATATTTGAAAATTTCGATGCATAGTTTAAATTGGCACGTCACCCATCTTTTATTCTTCACTTTCCAATGTCGTGATCATGGCATTGGTGGGGGAGAATCTTAAAAAGCTTTGAAAGAGATAGCAACGGATATAGAGTAATGGAACAGATGTCATGGCATAAAGTGAGGTGCGTGTGGTGGAACTTTTTCTCATTCGGTTTCTAAAAATTAAATTCATATTGATTTGAAATATATGTATACATATTTCAAATATATCGATTTATCTGTAAAAATATTATCTCTTTGAAATTTTGCAAGGGTATCCTACTTTTTAATTTTTAATTTTTTTTCTAATATCCTAAATCCATCGTGTATAAAATCATCTACGATGAGGTGGAAGCAATTACTATGAGATAGAGGCAATAATGATGGGGCTAAGGAACAGTGGCGAGGAATATTATTTAGGATATTAAAAAAATACTATATGAAAAAATAAAAAACTATGACACCTTTCAAAAAAAATATTTTTTTAATAAATCTTTTTGATAGAAATTATTGTACTTGCATATTCATAATTCGAGAGAGAGATAAGCCTAACTATAATTCCAAAATCGAGAAAACTTAGAACTAGGGCTAAATCAACAAGGATCGATTTCAGTTATGGTTTGCTCGATTTTAGTTCTAGTTCGAATAGATTTTTCTAATATTTTTTAAAAAATTATAATATAAAAAATTTAAAATTTTATTTTAATTTTTTTTAGAAAAATTGATGTATATCAATAATGACTTAATGAGTACAAATGTGCAATGAGAAGTTTTCTCCCTTAAAGATTTTATTATTCTCACTAACTTGATCAGGGCTATAATGGTCATGTTAAGTTAATGATCATTTTTTTAACATCTTTAATTTTGTTATAATATCAACATGTACTCTAAGGATTCATAATAAATAGATAAATAATCATATTTAATCTAATAGGAAGATTGAAAACACATGCAACTAAATAAACTGGTGGAATTTCAAGAAAATAATTTGTCTATTTTGATTTCATAGCCATTATTATCATATTTAAATCATTATTATTTTGATATTCTTCTAGTGCACCAATAATATTAATATAAATAACTAAAAAAATATGTGCAGTAGGACAATAAACACTATACATTATATTATTAAAAAAATTCGAAAATTTTAAAATTCTTTTACACACGTTGTGGATATAAATAAATTAACTTGTCTTACATTATTTGAAATAAAAGTGTATGATGATTTTTTATATTCAAAAAATTATTTAAGTAATTCATATGCAGAATTCCATCGGGTAGCAACATCGCTAGGAAATATTTTGCACCTTTTGTCATTTAATTTATAAATTTTAATTTTTTTAATTTCTTATGGATAATACCACAAGATTGAAATAACTTGTTTAATAGTAAAAAAAAAAGTTTCAAGAGATCTAAGTGCATCTTGTGCACAAAAATTCATAACATTGCAACTACTTCTAACATGAAAAAGAAATAATATCAAAACCAGGTTAACAAACTTCTTATGATTCCAAAATAGAGGTGGTATTTATCGCTGTATTATCAAAATTAATTGGAAAAAAATTAAATTAAAATAATAGTATTCTAAAATTATTTTATAGCATTCTATAAATATTATCGTTTGTATGTCATTCATCGTCGAAAACTCTAAAAGTAATAATACATTTCCGCATGATCCAATCATTATCTATCCAATGATAAGATAGAAACATGATCGTCCAAAGCTAAAAAAAAATTTAAAAATCTATTTTTTATATACAAAGATTATATAAGGAGGAAGTAAAAGCGGGATAAGGAACTAGTTATGCAACGTCTTCACCAAAGCTAAAAAATAAATGTTCAATGACAATTAATCTAGCTAATGCTTTACCCTCTTTTTTTTTTCAACAGAAAACGAAAAGTGAGAGAAGTAGAGTACCCAAAAATTTGTATTTGACTCCTCTCCATGCCGGTTTTGTTGGATGTTTCTTCTTAACATGCATTCGTAATGTTCCATATTTTCCTTCTTTGAATTTGAAGATTTGGCTATAGTAATTGTATATGACACAGAAAGAGCCATCAGCATTGTAATCCTTTTTGAAGTGCAACTTCAAGATGTCCAACTTCAGTTTGGACGCCACATCGGTTTTCTACGGATCGACATCAATGTTGATGTGTTGACTTTCTTGAGTTGCTACGATCAAATTTTTTAAAGCCTGAGCTTAAGAGGGAGATCACGAGAGAGCATAAGAACTTTGAAAGTTCGACGAGTGCTCGAGGGATATTTATAGAGTTTGTAGATCTTTTTCTTTCCTAAAATGCTTTGAAAACAAGCAATTTTATGGTTGTTGAAAGGGGCCAAACCCTTTTTTTTTTTTGTTGTCAATTTTTATATTTTTAATTATAAAATAACTAAAATACTCCTGAATATAATCGTTTATACGGTTGCTGAGAGGGTAAACTAGTCATTTACTCGTCCGTCGATGGATCGATCGATAACTTGTTGATCGAGCATTTTTCATTTAATAAATTATCTCAAACCAATGATTCGAAACATCAATTTCAGTTCCATAGCCGACGGTTCTAGTTTCCAAAATATAAAAATCAGAATCGAACCATTACTCATCAGTTTCAATTCGATTAGAAACTAACAAACTATTGAATCGATTTGGTTTCGTTTTTGATTCCAATCATGTTTAGTGTGAGAGAGTAAAAGGCGAAGGTTGGTGGTTGATGCGGTGGGATCGGTCCGCCGGTCCGCCTCACCTTGGTTTGATTCAGCTTCTTGAATATTTGGGTTTTGCTCTTTCTTGTCACAGACAAATTATAAATGGCTTGTTCGATATAATGCTTATATATGTTCATGTTTTTTCGATTTGTTATAGCTTTGTAAAACTTGTAAAGGACTGTTAAGCCTTTGGCTAGCCCTCTCCTCGCAAAATCGGTTTAGCAGAGTGTGCAGCGCTCACATGAGGAGGGCGTTAGTGACTTGTACAAGCACTACACTCACATGTTACATTGAGGAGGATCCTAGAGGGTCAGACCCTCCCTCTACGGCATTGCACATGGACAATCAGTGGACTCCGATATCACTAGACTCAGCATGGGTCATTACTTTCTTCCCACTGAGCCCAAGACCTTCTCTTTCCTTATCGATGTGAGACTAATGAATTCACCTTGTCTATCTCCTCTGGGGTGCTTGGCGCGACATTCACATAATACTTTCATCACAATTGGCCACCCTACATACCCCGTATGTGGTGCTTGACATGGCATTGAGAATTCATCCTGCCTACTCCTTCAGGACGCTTGACGTGATATTTCGGAATTCAAAGTATATGGCACCTCTCCCTTGCAGCAACCTCTGCTTCTGGTTCTGTGTTCATCTCTATCTACTTCTTGTGTTGGATTAGAAAATTCTAACGAAGTCTAATTGTAGGTTATTTTGTCAAATGTCAATCCGCAACAAATAAGTTTATTGATATCTGCATATTTCAACTATCAAGTCCATTATCCTCTACCAAGATGCTAATGTTAGCATCAATCTGTGTTCCATAATATTGTTTTTATTGGCCCATCAAATATTCGTAAGATATTAGAGTCTCAGGCATCAACTTGCAGTGGAGTACACATCACCCTAAAGATTAGATGGAACAAGAATAAATCATATCATAAGGTCTTCAACCCAGATCTCATCTTCGTCACTTATCCTTTATATTAAAAAAATATTTTTCTACTGAAATTATCATTAGGATTCTATAATATCTAATCGTAAACTATGATGATTCTGATTTTTCTTCTCTCTCTATATATATTTGGGTATGAATGTGTGGCTTTAAGAATTTATCAAAACTATAATTCAATAAGGTTCTCATTTTCATTAGTGTTAGTCAAAATATCTTCTTGCAGTCGAGGATTTAATGTTAAAGCCCACTGTGAGTGTCTTGAATTTTTTTTTATCTGAATTTAAATCTGAAAGAAATTATCCGATCCTCTATTATAAATTTATACTGCCAATTTCTTTAATCTCTCATCAGATTTAAACTTTAGTTAGCTTTTAAATGACAGAGTTTACCAAATAGGGGGACGCCTTTAACGAGTCCTGAACGGTCGAATCCGCAACGGTCGACTCCTATTCTACCGATTTGAAAATTCCCAATAGAATAAATCATATATCCCAACGGTCGCTTCCTTGGGGATCCGCGATTGGATGCTGCCGCTGGGTCCCAGGTGGGACATATGCCCTTGCAGAGAAACGGGTACAAGCGGAAGCCCCACAGCGGTAGCTTTTATTTCTTTGTTCTTTGAAGGAAATAAATATAGCCCGTTTCGTTCTCGCTTGCTTCCTTCATTTGGCATCCCCGGATCTTTCCTCATCCCCTTCGCCGTCCGACTCAAATTTCGAACAGAGAAAGAAGTGCGCGTGAGAGAGAGAGAGAGAGAGAGAGAGAGAGAGAGAGAGAGAGAGCACATTGTGATCCCCGACTGATGGCAACAACGACAACAAGATCGCCTTCCCCCAACCCGTCCCGACCCAGAACCCCCGACGCCAGCATCGCCAGGAAGAGCGGCACCGCCATTGCCTCGGCCTTCTCAGGTAAGCATCGACAAGAAGAAGAACCTTCTCCCCTCCTCTTGATGATCCCCTTTGCGATCGACTTGAACCTTTCTTGGTTCTTGCTCTTGCCTGCAGAGCCCCATCAGAGGAGCGCCGGCGGCAAGTCGGGAGCGGCGTTGGTGGCGTCTTCGCGTGCGTCGCTCGAGCAAAGGGAGAACGAGAGGGACCTGAACTGCAGCGCCTCCTCCAAGACCTCGGCAGTCAGGGCGAGGTCCCCCGCGCCGGCATCTTGTTGCTCGGCCAAGGGAGCCAAGAACTTCATGGCCCCCACGATCTCCGCCGCCTCCAAGGCCGTGGCGGCGTCCCCGAGGAGGAGGATCCTCGCGGAGAGGAACGAGACCGTGTCCGTCGTCCGGTCTTCCCTCGCCTCGCTCTTGGACGAATCTCCGGCGCCAGAAGAGGTCCCTGCGAAGAGAAGGGTCAGTTTCGGTGCGCGGCCGCATCAAGATTCTGGCGTTCAAGAGAACTCGTACGTCGGTGGCGGCGGCAGCGAGCCAAGAAAGATCGAATCTGAGATCAAGAACCGTCGCTGTTCCGGTGTTCTTTCCTCTTTTCACATTTCTCCGGCGGCTATAGCTCCTTTGGACGCTGACCCATCGCTTCCTCCTTACGATCCCCACACCAATTACCTGTCCCCGAGGCCGCGGTTCCTCCACTACCGGCCCAATCCCCGGATCGAACAGTACCTGAACCAAGAAGGCGACTTGATGGATGCGGGAGACGGGAAGCGGCTCGAGGACAGCTTCTCCTCCGAAAGCTTTGAGGAGACACCTGGGCAGACCGAGGAAGAACAGCAGTCCACACCGGGGGATGACGAGTGTTCATCCCCCGAGGTGGAAGCGATGGAAGAAGAAACAGGTGAAAGCCTTGTTCCTGAATCTGAATCCAACCCCAAATCCACGGGTAAAGGTCGCTCCTTTTGGCATTACAAGTTTGCTTCCCTTCTCCTAGTTGTGGGCATTGCTTGCATCTTTGGCTCCTTCCTTGGATGTCCTATTCTGTCATCTTCCATGCTGCAAACCCCAGTAATACCAGCCATCGATGACGTCCATGTCAGGGACTACCTAGCTGTTGCTGCTCTTGATCTTAAAGAACTAGCTAGGAAATTTAGCCAATGGTCGTTCGATTCTTTTGCTCGTGACACTGCTCTGACTTCCTTGCCAAGAGAAGCATTTGGTCCCATTTTTATGCCTAACTTGACAGCCGCAAATATAGAGCAGAGAGAAGACATAGAGTACAGCTATATTGGAACAATCGTAAGCAATGAACATATTGGTCAGGGCAGTGCGATGGAGCAACCTTTTGAGGGAGAAATGCAAGAGGAGAGTATGGAAGAACATGAAGTAGACATAGATCACACCTACAGTGCAACAACTCTTAGCGATGAACGCATTGGTCAGATCAGCGAAATGGAGCAACCTTTTGAGAGAAGCGTGCAACAGGAGAGTATGGAAGAACATGAAGTGGATGTCTCGGGAGATGAGCTAAAAGATGATGCAGTGTCTGGGGATGGGAAGAGTGGAATGGAAGAAACACAAGCTCCGGAAGAAAATGATGTTACAGTGGAGCCAGAGAGTAGCCTCGTGGAATTTGAGAGTGAGAAGAAGATTGCAGAGGCCGATGATGCCAAAGAAATGGAAGAAGAAGCAATAGTTGATGGCATTCAATCCGAGAAGAATATTGAGTTGGAGCTCAGGAAAATGCAGGATATTGGTGCTCATGATCTTGTGACCCAACATGACGAAGTAGCAGGAGGTCAAGGTGATAGTGGCAGTTCATCATCTTCTGCTTCTCAGACACATGAAGACAGCCTTGTGGAATTTGAGAGTGAGAAGAAGATTGCAGAGGCCGATGATGCCAAAGAAATGGAAGAAGAAGCAATAGTTGATGGCATTGAATCCGAGAAGAATATTGAGTTGGAGCTCAGGAAAATGCAGGATATTGGTGCTCATGATCTTGTGACCCAACATGACGAAGTAGCAGGAGGAGGTCAAGGTGATAGTGGCAGTTCATCATCTTCTGCTTCTCAGACACATGAAGACACTCCTTCCGCATTTGGTGATGAAAGAATCTCTAGTACCGTCCAATCCCAAGATCTTTCGATGTATGGATCAGATGGTAGACATGCAATGAAGCTGGCAGCTGGGCTGTCTTCAGCAGTTCTGCTTGTTGCATGCTTTACCTTTCTTCTGATGAAGCAAAGGCAGACTCCCCCGGTGCATAATCCCCAGATAGCTCCGGCAAAGAAGGTGATCACCAAATCAGTCTCAGGCAGCAGTGAGAGCCATGGCCATGCCAGGGGGTCTCCTTTCCAGAATACCCCAGTGATGGACATGCTGATGATGGATTCTGGTCCTTCAGAATTCAGCAGTAGCTTGCAGCACAGCACGTCTGTTGGCCGGAGGAGAGCAACCCGAAAAGGCGAGGAGGAAGAGAGTGAAAGCAATGAGAGAAGGCCGAGAAGGGACTCTACAGTGTCATCCTCTTCCATTTCTTATGGAAGTTTCACTACCTATGAGAAGCTCTCTTCCAAGAAGGTAACTAAATATTATCCTCTTTTTTTTTTTTCACTTTTGCTTAATGGTGTATAAAGTGATGCTTTTTGGTGAATTGATCTTGAAGTTTGCCTTCTCTTTTTTCTGTGGTGTGTAGGGAAGTAGAGATGAAGAGGTGATGACTCCAGTGAGAAGATCAAGCAGGATCAGAAACCAAATTGCTTCCCCATGAGGAGGAGGAGATGATGAAATGCTACTCTAATTACTTGCAGAGTAGTAGTAGTAGCTAACCTTTGTTGCTGTGGTTTGTTGTTGCAAGCAGTCTTAGCTTTTATTAGGTTGACATGTCCTTAATTTTAGGTTGCTAACTCTTTTTCTTAGGTTGATTTGTACTTGGGTGTGAGATATCTAATGCATGATTGATCAGCTTTGTGCTGTTCATTTCATTTGGATTATGGAAGAGATTGGGATTGAAATATGGACATCACCCTTTGTTTATCTAATCAAGTATCTGATGATCCACAACACAATCAAAGGGTGAATTTTAGAAAAAGCTTTTAACTTTAAAATTTTTTGATAGAGTATTTAAATTTTTAAAAATTCTTATGGAACACTTTTTCTTTTTTAAAAATGAGTAATTTTTTTTTTCAAAATTGATACGCTCTTTGAAAAGTTTTTAAAATTAGGAGCTTTTTTTTATAAAAAAATTCAACTTAGGAACAATTAAATTATTTATATTTTTGAGAACAAGTAATGAATAATTAAATTCAACTTAAGAACAACTTAAGAACAAGTAATGAAAACCATGTATATATTTATATTTTAAATAACGATTCAAATTAAATATAAAATTATTTTAGACCGAATAAGTTCTGATACTACATAAGCTAATTTTAATTTTGGTATCTAATTTTCTACTTATATATATATATATATTTAAAGGTAGACATAATATTAAAATAATTAAGGCTTTGAATTTTAGTTTATTGATTTAAAACATTATATATATATATATATATATATATATATATATATATATATATATATATATATATATATATATATATATATATATATATACGCTAACGGTAGTACTTTTTTTGTCGCTATCACCTTCGACGGTTGCCTTAAGATTATTTTGCTTTCATGAGGCACTATAACCTCTATCTATTATCTTTATCTTGTCACGATGGCTCGTTGCTTCGACCCAGCTTCTATCCCATCACTTTAATTTTATTATCATCGTCTTTTTTCCCTCGCTAAGATCATGTTGTTTTTGTTCCGTTATTTTTACCTGTCGCTTTTGACCATTTCATCAAGAGATATTTAGGATACGAAAAGGAGAAAAAAAAATAAAAATATTAATTATTAAAACTGAAAATAGAGAGATTACATTTGCTTTCTGTCAAAGATCGACCCAAGATTTGTAATCCATTCGTCTGGTGGGGTCCGGACTGAGTGCGTATAACTGGACCCGAACGCAACCAGATGCGTTGATTTGGGGGCGATTTGACGCGCTGATTCATACAAATCCGTCCCCACCTCATCCCTAACGTGACTGCGGCTGCGGTGGCTTCAGCCTCTCCGTACTTCTCCCATTCGCACCACCTCGTTGCTCCCATGGCCATGGCGGCTACCGTATCCGCCACCCGCTTCACCGCCGTAGCCGCCGGTGCTCTCCGGGGACTGCGGTGGCGATGCTCCCCTCCGGATCATCACGCCTTGCTATTCTCCAAGAGGCCCGGAGCCGTCTCACTCAATCACCGGCGCCGCTTCGTCGCCCCGTCCGCCCTCCACAAGGCCGACGTCCAGGCCAAGGACGAGGGCCAGCCCGAGACCCTCGACTACCGGGTCTTCTTCCTCGACGGCTCCGGCAAGAAGATCTCGCCGTGGCACGATGTGCCCTTGCGCTTGGGCGACGGGGTCTTCAACTTCGTGGTGGAGATCCCCAAGGAGACGAGTGCGAAGATGGAGGTGGCCACCGACGAGCCGTACACGCCTATAAAGCAGGACACCAAGAAGGGGAAGCTTCGATACTACCCGTGAGACCATTTTACATCTCAATCGCTTCTCTTGTTTTCTTTTCTTTTCGCTTAGATTGTTTATTGTTTGTTTTAACTGTTAATTCCGATATGTTGACCTGAAAATTTCATGGATTTAGTTTTTGGTCAGCCTGGGATAATGCTATGAAACTGATTAGCTCAGTGAAGAGTTTGATATTTGGGACAGATAAAACGATGAACTGTCAATCATAAACCTAATAAGAGTGGAGTTTTTGGTGAATGTATCATAATCGTAATAGTCTATCTTTCAGAAATATTCAGAGATTGTGGCATTTGCTATGAAGTTAATGGAGAATGTAGACAATATCCAATATGGTTATTCTATATTTGCTTTAGTCCTGACAAATTACCAACATCAATATGACAATCCCCAATATGTAATCTACATCTACTTTAGGATTGCTCCAACCGGAGTTATGCTGAATTTACTCTGCCACATTGAATTTTAGTTATTCAAAGGTGAAACTTTAGACAAAGTCCGCTAAGTTTAAGTCAGCATACGTCTGTGAATTAGATCTTGTTGCTATGTGCTACGAGAAGTTAAAATCCTTGTCTCTTCAGATGACAAGTTCAATGTCATAGGCTTGTTAACCACATTAATGAGTATAATGTATGAGCCCTGTTTTTCCAAATTAAATTACTGTGGTTTCCATATATCACTGGAAATGATTTTACTAAACTGAAGTAACTCTTACAACTTGCACACTTTAAAAATATGTGGATTAGATGCATTTAGATGAGCAGTCTAGAGATGTGAATGCCTGAATTGAATATAACACGAGGGTATGGGAAGAAATGGGTTGACAAGATTGACCATAGGAATTGCATTATTGTGAGAGTTCTTTTTTTTATTTTTATATATGAAAAAGGCCATGTTTACCTATACAAATACGTGAGAAAGTTTGGCAGATACAAGGCCACAAATTTGTTCAGCAGGCTTCACAATTCAGCTAGAAATGCCAAATCATGTAAAAAATAGATCATACTTGAAAGGGCAATATCACCCCACCTATGAAGGTTCTTGCACATATTCTAAATTTGGGAGCCTAGTTGTTTGATTGTTCATGTTCAATTTCAGGTACAACATAAACTGGAACTATGGATTGCTTCCACAGACGTGGGAAGACCCATCTTTCGCTAATGCAGAAGTCGAAGGGGCTTTGGGAGATAATGATCCAGGTTTATAAGAACCACTTCCTATTTTTTGAATTCAATGTTGCTTGTTGATTTTTATAGTGTAGCAAGACCCTGGTTCCTCTGCTGATATTCTCCATTTTCCAGTTGATGTTGTTGAGATAGGTGAAAGACAGGCTAAGATTGGTGAGATTCTCAAGGTGAAGCCCTTGGCTGCTTTAGCTATGATTGACGAAGGGGAGCTTGACTGGAAGATTGTTGCTATTTCGTTGGATGATCCTCGAGCTTCACTTGTAAATGATGCTGATGATGTCGAGAAACATTTCCCGGTATACTTTTCTTTTGGTGTAAATTTATTTTGAAATATTGAAATATATCATATCTATTTACATCAAACTATGAAGTTCTTACATGATTGGTTTGTTGTGTCAGGCTACTAGATTCATGATAACAGACGTCCTTGCTCTGTTGCAGATACATGGTTAAATAAATAGGGTTGAGGTTTGGTTTGTATCATATGTTGCCTTAAAATCCTGCAGGTTGCGTAGTTTGAAATGTCCTTAGACACCCATAGACTGTGGTCATTTAACTATTTGAACATCTGGAGTTCTTTGATCATGCATGCTACAATTCTGAGCAAATGGTAGGCTAGTCTATACAAGCCAAAGATAAGCTTCTAGAATGTACTAAAGTTTTTTTATAAATTTTTTACACTAAATGACTATTTTTTATTTATTTGCAGAAAAATTTCTCCTGCTAAGATTTAGAAGAATTGAGAAGTTGATGTGCATGTTCACAAATCTCTTCACCTTTTTGGTAATTAAGTGAAAATCAGATCGAATTGTTTTCTGTATGTGTTAAGATTGTTGGAATTTTCAGGTGGAGATTGAGTTAGGAAAGTTACCACACTTTTGTTGTTTATTCTTCAATCTACATTAGGATATTCGGCTATATGTAAAGGAACCAAGTCATTGGAAATTTTCTAAAGGTTTTCAGATTGTGTGAAGTTGTCAGAATGGTTATGTTCAACTAAGGTTTAAGCATGGACCTTTGACTGAAAATGTCACGTCAATAATCCACATCAACTGTTATTCTGTATTAGTGTTTAACAAGTATCTTAGCACATTTCTGAATTTTATGTAGGGCTGCTTTGATTCTATCTTGCCAACTGCTTTGTGCTTAAGTGCATAATATACTTTTCTGTGTATTCCAGTTTGGAGAAAAAGCAAGCAATTAAATAGTATACTGTTATGTTATACCTGCAGAGTTACCATCATCACCACCAATAACAAAGCCATAAAGTCCTGACTATTTGGGTTGGCTACATGATTCTTTTACCATCATTGAGATGTGTAAAAATTATATGTTTAGTTAAATTAAGAGTCTTTAAATATTTATTTATAGTTTGTATTAAAAAAATTTTAGATCTTAATTATTTCATAAATTGTTGTTGTTGCTGCTGAGTTTTTTATGCTGTTTCGTGAGATATGCTACAAAGTGCAAAAAAGATGTATTGAAATTTCTCGATGATATTTGGTTGAACGAGTTTGTATACCCATTTACAAGTTCCTGACACAGAAAAGCAAATTACGGTCATGTTTAAAAAGAAGAGAGCGCTATACTGAAATCTTAGATTCTGTTTTAAAGTTCTCATTTAGTTTGGAGGAAGCTAATTCTACCTTCTTTGTAGAAACGTTGATGATTATGTGATTCTGTTGTTGTGTGTAAGTTTCTCTTGTTTCCTTTTATGCATCTTTTCATGGATAAGTTTATATATTTAGGACCATGTGGAATGCAACCAATGATTGTTATCCATGATATTTTGTGTCTGATTATTTCGTGTCACTGGCTTACTGTTGCTTCAGGGAACTCTTACTGCTATAAGAGACTGGTTCAGAGACTACAAGATACCGGATGGAAAGCCTGCTAATAGATTTGGTCTTGGCAACAAAGCTGCTAACAAGGTAATTAGTTTATGGCTCTTATTGGTCTATATATCCTGGTATTAGATTCTGCTATTCGTGTTGCATGCAGCGGTATACTTTTATCATGATGTACTTATTGTTTTAAGGACCCTCGGACATTGTTTTTGTCATATTTAGCTTCTGTGTGGTAATTTTGGCTTTTTTTTTTTTATGTTAGACCTGTTATATGGTTCATGTACTTCTTTCCTTAAAAGGGGGGCAGAGTAATACTTTGGATGGATGCTTATAATAGTATTGCTTGGTGTTGATATCTGATATCTTGTATCCAATCTCAAAACCATGTGGATGAGCATTCCAAGAGGAGTAATTGCTCTTTGGGGGTGAATAATGATCTCGATGAGGGACAGATTTGATCATTATATCATAATTTCGACACTTAAAATCACTGATGTTATAGTTAGGTTCACTCCTAGTTTACTAGGATTCCTGCAACTTATATGGGTCCATGTTGCTGCCACCATCCATGATTTCTAAGTTTGTTAGATTAAACAGTAACTGGGACGTTCAATGGGTTCGACCATGACCCACATACCACTTATGACTGTTGTATTTATACTATATTTATCAAAATCTGAACTTGGAATCACTCGAGTAAAATGTTGTGTTTTTGTGTGGATGAACAGTAACAGATATACTAATCCTGACGTATGCCTTGTTAGATTGGAATACAAGTTCTAACAGATCCATCTACCTATAGTTTTAATTGAGCACTTTTCAACATCTGCTTGAAGTTGGGCCTTAGAAGTAAACTCAAATGCTGGATCAATCCAAATGTTAGTCTTCAGGAATTGTCAACTGGTTCTATCAAAGTCAACCTACTTTTAACCAAAATAGATTGAGAAACAGAGCATTACCATTTGACAGGGTCATATACTCAATATGGCAGGCACCTGATGATTTTGTGCCGGTCCATTGACAGAACAATGTGCACCACTCCTGTCGTGATCTGACTTACCCACGCAAGTCTCAGGCAACATTCATCTTCATCGTGGCCCAGCACTTGTATCAGTATAAGCTTAGAGTGATACTACTGTGAGGTTTTCTATCAGAAAACCATCCATTGATAGTAACAACATAAGCATCCAACAAACTCTTTATCTGCCAGTTACTAAGTAGTCTATATGGGACCCAAGGATATAGCTGATGATCGAAAAATCTTTAAAAAGTTTGACTTTCCCAGACTGCATATGAATGAACTGCTTCTTCTGTCAATATGTAGAGCCTAGCAAAATTTGGTTAGCACTTGCATTTTCAGCAGCAATTATCCCACCGGGTATATTCATTCCTACTGAATTCTTCTGTTCTTTCTGGTGTTTAGGATTATGCTTTGAAGGTTATTACTGAGACAAACGAGTCATGGGCTAAATTGATGAAGAGATCGGTTCCTGCTGGAGAACTGTCGCTGGTATGATTGCCCAAACAAAGAAGCCAGGAGGCTATTTTTTCTATGTTTTCCAAGTATTCAAATGTGCTATTGCAGATTTTTATTTAAACTGAACCAAAACATGGAATCATTGTAGAGTGAATTGCATTTCTTGGGGACAAACTTCTCTAGTCAACTCGGTCATTTCGTGCAAGATGTATGTGCTCATCTTTTTCTTGAGTTCTTTGCCACAAATACAAGTTGATATTTAAAATTCATTGATCTGGCCATAAACCAGTACTGGAAATTAGAGTTCCATATCAGTACATTCGAAGATTATTTTTTGTTATTTTACTTGATGATATCAAGCAAGTACAGATGATCAATGAATGATCCAGTATAATCTGACAAGTTACCAAATTGGTTCGAGGCCCGTATATAAAACCTTGATTATTAATATCAAGGTATAGATTACTCTACTATTATAATTAAAATTAGATCCATTTCTAAATCCCAAAATGGACTCTTTTCGTTGTATCATCAATTTTAAGTGGGGGAAGATTGTGATATTTCAATAATTTTATTATGCTACAATAAGGTTAGATGAGACCTTTTCTCTTGTAATGGATGGTTGCAAGTTTCCATATTATTGCCAATTAAATCACAGATTATAAATTAGATAGCCTAATTGAACGCGTGGGTTATGTGTGGCATTTTATGACGTGTGGCATTTTTTCAATTAAACCCCTGTATGATGCAGATTTAAGACGAGGATTCGCTCCGGATGACATTTCGGGTCGGGTTTCGGAGTTATAGGGTAGATTGGCATCCGTAGTTTCTCGGATCGTAGCTCCTTATCGGATCCCTTGGCGCCTCTTCTTCCTTCTCTGCCTTGTCGGCTCTGCTCGTTCATTCGTTCGATCAATCATGGGGCTTCTTAGCATCATAAGGAAGATTAAGAAGAAAGAGAAGGAGATGCGAATCCTCATGGTGTACGTGTTTTCGCTTCTCTCCATCCTTCACATTTCACTCACTTTCCTCGGTCTCTCTCCCTCGATGCGTGGTTGGATCGCAGGGGGCTGGACAACTCCGGGAAGACTACCATCGTCTTGAAGGTCAATGGCGAGGACACCAGCGTCATCAGCCCCACCTTGGGCTTCAATATCAAGACCATCAAGTACCAAAAGTTAGTCGCCGCCCTAATCTCTCTCTCTCTCTCTCTCTCTCTCTCTCTCTCTCTCTCTCTCACACTCACACACACACACACACAGAGACACACACGCATGCACAAGATGTGACTGTTTGATCTTGGTTTGGCCAGAAAAATCAATAATGGAAGTGAACTATGAGTCCACTCTTTTTGGAAATGACAAAATAATAAATAATGAAGAAAGTAACATTTTTGTGTGAATTGATGTTGTTTCTCCAAATAAAAAGTGAATCTAAAACGAATATTGTTATCTCCTTTCCAAATGCCATAAAACGAGGAAAAAAAAATTGAAAACTTGGTAGTAGATGATCTGGATCTGGTCTTGGTGCCCTGTAGGTACTCCCTCAACATATGGGATGTTGGCGGTCAGAAAACTATTAGGTCCTACTGGCGGAACTACTTCGAGCAGACGGATGGCCTGGTGTGGGTCGTTGACAGCTCTGATGTGCGGAGATTGGATGATTGCAGGTCGGAGCTTGAGAATCTCTTGAAAGAAGAGGTGTGAGATTGATTCAAATGTCAATTATGTTTGTTTTCTTATGCTTTTGATTCTTAGAGTGGGTTTATAAGTTTAAATATCTGTCATTTTGTTATTAGTCTTAACTGCTAATTGTTATAAGTCTATTGGAAAGAAGTAACGTGGTCGGCAAAGGCTACATACAGATGCTTCTACGATTTGCTTTTGTTACATGAAGTTGGCCATTGAAGTTTGTCTATGCAAAGGATGGGTCTCTGGATCCTACTTTGAGGTGATACTTTGAGACAAAGTTTGTCTACTTTGTCTGGCATTGTTTCCTAGAGAAGAAAATTTCATCCTGACATTGAAGGCAATGCTTTTGACAGTGGCGCACACATAGCACATAACATGTTGGTTCATTTATTCCAAGTTTTAGATATTATTATTATTAGCCTTCTTTTTACTATAGTTACAGGTTTTATAAATGAAATTTCAAGTAAGAAATTTATTAATAATTATTCTATATATTTCTTCCGTTCATATTGGTGTCCTCTTTTGCCATCTCTTTCACCCTGATGGAAGTTTTATTTATGACAAATATATTTATTGCATTTGTCAATCAATGGTCAAAACATGACTGCAGTATTGATTAGGGGTGTAAAAGGGTTGTTCTATAATCATGTTATTTTTCTTATTCAGGTTTTATCTAAAATGTTCAATTTAACTCAAAATCATTATACTTAGTTTTTGCTGAATGAGCATTATTTTTCATTTTTCATTTTGTGCTGTGTTAATCTCGTGTTTCTCCCAGTAAATCTTTTATGTGAATGTGTTGGGTTTGAATCATGCTCTGTGCTTAAGATTGGCGCCACAAATATCCATCATCAATGGCACAGCTTAATTTGAAGATATTCTTTTTTTCACCTTTTTCTATTCTTCACCTATGCTCAGCTTGGAGATCATTGTATATCTCTAAATCATGAAAAAGTCAAACATGGTTTAATTGTACAGAGACATATAATTAACTTGGTGTAATTACTTGTGATTTGTGCAGTTGGAACTTACATTGAGTTAACATTTGATGCAGTGAAAAGAAGAAATATTGTTTTACACTTTTGTATTCACTTGAGTTTTTCCTGATATTAGTGTTAAATATTGACACATACTGTGTGTATGCCAGCAGAAAAATCAAGCAGATAAATATTCTAAGCACTTTGCCCATACAAAATTGAAGCATATCTTCTCATGATAGTAGTATTTGTACGATGCACAAGATAGCTACTTACTTTTAATTTTATGGGTGTGAGTATGACTAGATCAGTCGCTATGCCCTTTTTTTGGCTTCATCTGTTGGCTGTTGTATTTGTGGAAGATATTTGTTAATGTTGGTATCTTCTACTTTGTTGTGTATCTTGATGCTTTCATCGTGTTATGATTATCTAATCAACATCTTGTTTCATTACTCACATGTCCATCTGGGCTTGTCAATTTTATTTTGCTTATTCTTGTATTATTGTCACATCTTTGTCCACTGTCGTTAATTCTAAAGATAACCTATGAGATTCCTGTTGACTTACCACTATTATGTTAAAAAGGCCACACAGTGTACAAAGATCTTACCAATGCTAATTTGAGGGAGGATCAATATAAGTAGTCTTATCCTTGCAAATAAAGAGGTTATTTCTATGGTTACACATCCATGTTGTGGAGGAGCAAATTTACTGTGACATCAAGGCTTATCCATACCACTATCATATGGCAACCTAGAGAGCCTTCATATATGCTGCATCTAATTTAATCACCCAGGTCCAATTTGATTGAACATGAGACCTTATGTATAATATACCGATACGAAACATAAATCCATTTCAACAATCAACGTGGATAATAAGATGTTGTAAAGTAGCAAATTTACTGTGACGTCAAGGCTTGTCCTTACCACTATCATATAGCAACCAAGATAGCCTTTATATATACAGTGTCTAATTTAATCACCCAGATCTCATTTGGTTGAACATGAGACCTTTTGTAGAATATACTGATAGGAAACATAAATCCATTTCAATAATCAATTCAAATCATAAGATGTCAGTGTGGTTCATGATGTCAACAGTCAAGGCAGACAATCTGCCTTTAAAAGGTTGTACTGTTTGATGGAGGGCATGAAATGTTAATTGATATTCAACTTCATGGAAGTTTATTTTGATGTGAAGGCTGAAATGCAAGACACCTTAAATCTGTGTCTCCAAGAATAGATCAATGACATGAGATTGCCTTGTATCTTATTCCTTGATGTTGTCTTTAGAAATTTAAGTTTCTATTTGTAACACAGTTTTCATGCAGCTATCACAAAAAATTAGTAGAATTCATTCATAGCTTGTTTCCCTATTTCTTTTGTGGATATTTAGTGGATAAAATATCTAATGGACAAATCTTCTGTGGTTTTGACAGAGGTTATCAGGGGCATCTTTGTTGATCTTTGCAAATAAGCAGGATATCCAAGGTGCTCTCAAGCCTGCAGATATAGTCAAAGTAAGATTACAGATGATATCGATGTGTTGCATTTGGCATTTAACCTTTTGGATCTTTGAAGGGTCTTCTAAATGTGTAAACATGACTATAGTTGTAAAGGTCAAAATAGATCAAACCGTCTTGGGTTCAGACTCGGCTTGGATTGATGTTGATGTTGGATTTGAAGGCTACATAAGGCTGATCCAAATCAGATCTAATTCTCTGAAAGGTGGGGTGGTTTCACCTTTTTTCTCATAGGGCATGGTGCAATTATCCGAGCTAAGTACAGGCTTTCCACCCAGAGAATGTGTTTTCCCAAGCAGACTGAACAATATGGGCCTTGAGAGCTCTGTGCTTAGCCTGTCCTACAAAGGCCTGCCACATTGCCAGCAGCTTCTAAAGTTTCTAGAATTGTCTGGGAACATTTGTACCAATTTTAGATAGCCTTTTGTTTTTGTTTTTCAGTAATACAAATTTGCTTGTGTTAAAACCTTAATTAATACGGTAGGTCAAGCCTTCAGACTTGGACCAGAGCTTTGAACCAAATGGTAAGGTTAAATGTGTTGAGTTGCGTTGGGTTGTTGACTTGAGAAGTCGTCACCACCCTCAACTTCACCCGAGGAAACTTGGAGATATATGCTTACACTGTAATATTTCTGTATCTTTTATTTCATCTATTAGCAACAGCTAGGTTAAATCAAACATGCTGATTGTGCATTTCAACAGTAAGACTTCTGTAACATCTTTATATTTCCTTTTTCCCTCTTCTAGTATGTTTTATTTTGTGGATCAGTCAATTTGAGAAATATCATCATAGATTTTTGAAAATGAGCTTTGTGGAACTGCAAGGTCTAGTTTATTGAATCTCATTATTTTTCTTGAATAATGTCAAATCATACTTGATGCAGTCTTCTCATTCCCAGTATTTCTTGTTGGTCAAGAATCTCGCTGTATTCTCTTATTGAGCTTCAAAGTTGGCATTAAATGTTTCTAATGGCACTCGATGCATTCTTCTCATTCCAGTATTCTTGTTGGTCAGGATTTTGGCTGTATCCTCTTAATGGGCTTCGAAACTGGCATATTAAATTCAAGTGTCATTGCTCCTCTTTGATAATATGATCTCCATTTGTTCAGGTACTAAATTTAGATGCCATGGACAA
Source organism: Musa beccarii (assembly GCA_024322285.1). Taxonomy (NCBI): domain Eukaryota; kingdom Viridiplantae; phylum Streptophyta; class Magnoliopsida; order Zingiberales; family Musaceae; genus Musa; species Musa beccarii. The sequence continues at coordinate 49,760,409 of CM044397.1, read as the reverse complement.
AACCAGGCATTGGCAAATTGTGGGATGTAGTGCCTATACTGGAGAAGGTTTGCTTGATGGATTTGATTGGCTGGTGCAAGATATTGCTTCTCGGATATATATGCTCGACTGAGAATGATATATGGAATGTGTTACGATATGGCAGGATAGAATCTTCGACAAAATCTCTATTGTTCGAGCAATCCTACATATGCTCTGAGAGTTGGACCACCGATATTTTAATCAAAGACGATGACATCTTTCCATTTTCTTTTCTTTGATATTTGTGCAACAAACTATGGTGCCATCATCATGACACTTGAGCAAAATGGCCTTCAGTATTTTCTTGTATTTGGTTTGGAGATGATAATGAGAGGTTGGTATTGTGTGTGGTCTTCTTGAAACTTGTTCCTAAAGTTTATTTGGATGAATCTTCCGGCATCTATCTTACAAAATTGTATAATTCATTATATCAGTCCTTATAATGTAGCTAGCCATTATGCCCTATACACTAAAGCTTTTCTTATGAGCATACATCATCTGTAGCATATTTAACATGTTAGTGTCAACTGCTACTTTCCAAAACTTTGTATTAGAAGGAAGACATATAATGTCACTTTCCAACCTTTGCTTTATAGAGTAAAAGGATGTCAGATGTAGCATGTCATGTAGTATAATGCTTAACTGGCAGTTTGTAAAATCTGGATGCTTGTGCTTGCATAAGCTAAAGTAGTATCTGCAAATGCTGGCTATCTTGTCTAAATCTCTGCATTTGCAAATCCTCTTTTCATACAAGACATGATCATCCCCCAACTCATAATTTTGTCATGGTACAAGAGTCTGATGCTACTCACTCATGCATGTTCCTACCTTAGTATCTCATTATGATTGTTTATTTGTGATGTAGATGATTAGAATTGGAATTGTGGGAACAATCTTTTTGTTCCCAAGACTGAGACCAGCTTTGTTGACCCTCACAAACCCCTCATTGATGGGAGCCTTGTGCTGTGTCCTGGGCTTTTTAACTTTTCCAGACAAGGGATGTTAGAACTTTTATGAGGTCTCCCATTACTATCAACTTAATATCTACACTAAGAAAGGATGCAAACCATGGGTGATCATTCTTCTGGTTTCAGTGTCATCTTCAGTCTGCTACTTGTTTACAGCACATTATGTTTCTTCATCATCTCTGAGTGGTGTATGTTTGTGTGATCTGATTTTATTTACAAGTGATACTGAGCAAGTTTGGGTGAATTGGGAAATTGAAGCCTTTGTTGATCATCTCTCCCCTTCATCATGGAGTACATGAGGTTGAGTTTTATGTTTTCATCAACAAATATGTGATGAATTCTTTGTTATTGTATGATCCTTATATTTTGAAATGTGGATTAAAATTTATATTTTGTTTAAATAGAAATATATTGCAAACATTGCATAAGCGCCTGTAGCTCAGTGGATAGAGCGTCTGTTTCCTAAGCAGAAAGTCGTAGGTTCGACCCCTACCTGGCGCGAAATTATTTCTTTTTGTATTCATTTATTTATTTGTTTTTTTAAATAGAAATCCTTCTCTTTTATTTTTACTAAAATAAATTTTATTTTCAGATCTTATGATGATCTATCAAATGATAATATTTTTTGAGTTTTTATTGAAACTCAACCAAAGAGACTCGGTTCTAACCCAATTTTAATTACTTTAAATTCTCATAAATCATGATCATTAATCTTATTGTGCATTAAAATTTCATATCCGAGAGTTTAAAATGATATTGATTGAAAATTTAGAATACCTTGATATATTTCAAAATAAAGATTTCTAATGATAATATTTCTTAAAAAATATTATAATATTTTTGAATAAACCTATAATATTTTTTTATCACTAAATTAAAAATATATAACTTTAATAAAAAAACACTATGACTAAGTTGTAGTTAATTGAATTTTCTAGTAATCATGATTGTCAAGTTGGCTATAAGTTTCGAGGTATTATAAAATAACTTACGTGAGACTTGGAATGGCTTTCATGAAGGTTTTAATATATTTTAATATATATTTTAATATATATAAAGTTTTCCCAAGCACAAGGTGGCATGGGAGTGTGTGATCGACGCACCATGGCCATGCCATGCACGCGACCGTGGTGATTAGAGAACATGGCATCTCCATTTGATTCCATAGCACGCACTTCCACATCTTTCCACGAGACCACAGTGGCATGGAATCAGTGTCACTCCTCTTCCTCCTCTCCCGATAGAGATAGAGAGAGAGAGGAGTGCTTCCTCCTCTCAACAATAATATATATATATATATATATATATATATATATATAGGTATATATGTTTGAATATATTCCCATAATTTGGAGATGTACTTTAATATTTATATAGGAACATAAAGTCGAGGAGTATTGAGCCAAATGTGTCGCAATCAAACTTCAACTCTTCCACAGTGTTGACCTTTTCAAATGGGAGGTTGTGTTTGAGTTGCCATTTCTTTTCTCGAGTTGGATGGTAGTCAAACAAGGGGTGATCTTTGCCACTTAAATTGATTATAACGAGTTTTAATTAATTGACAAGCTACTAAATGATAACGTAAAGAGGAAGCTTGAGATAAAAACATCAGAGAGAATTGTTTATTCTGCGTATTTCTTTGTATATAAATTTACTTTGACTTTGATGGTACATGAGGTTTTGCGTTCATATCCCTTAGGCAACGCATGCTATTATTAATTAATTTTCATCAATTCGTTGGTAGCATAATGAATGCATTAGAATCAAATAATTAGTGAGAGTAATAAGGGATATTTTAAATATTTAAAATTCTAAATTTCAAAATAAAGTGATAAACATGAATATTTGCAGAAATGTTAGATATCAACATTCCATATATATATATAGTTTTGATAAATTAAAATGACGTTTCGATATAAGAATAGAGTTTGCGGCTTTAACAAATTTTTTTAAAACTAGAGATTTTTTTAAGAATTCTCCATATATATATATATATTACAGGTAAAGGATAAAGATGTTAGAGGAGTATATATAATATCAAAATTTAGAAGGGCATATATGTTATTTGAAGACTTTACAGAGGACAAGTATGTAAAACTCACCAACTTTAATTGCCCATAAATAAACGCTTCCTTAATAAAGAAATCGTAGATTAAATGGATGGCTTCGACGGTGGTTGGGTGCGGGAAACCCCGGTCGGTTCCGCTACAATATATATATTAAACCTGCAAGCCAAATGGACGGCCGATGCACGGGCAAGGTGGTGGGTCCCGCAAGAAAGTACATAAACGGACGGTGGATATGAGAGTTGGCGCGGTGGGGCCCGGAAGCTTAAATACCCGCTCTGCCCCCTAAATTTATACCTCTCCGACGCCCGAGCCGAATTATTACGCCGCGTCTTTAACGCCACCTCCGTCGCCTTAAAGGAATCTTCTTGCTCTTTTGCTGCCGCGGCTGCCGCCTTCTGAGCCCCTGCCTTCGATTCCATTCCCGGTGACGCTTTCGTCTCTTTCCGAAGAAGACCGGCGGAATAATGAGGGCCCTCTTTTCGGGTCACGCGACTCCCGAGGCCCCTCTCTTTACGGTTCCCCTCGGGAAGTTTCTCCCGAACGCGAAGGCGTAATCCGGAGGCGATGGTTGGGGGATCGGACGAGGGGTTCTTGGCGTCCTGCGATACCATTTTCGATCGGTTGTAGAGGCGAAGGGCGCCCCCTTTTTCTGTTTCTTTGGGTCGTTTCTTGCGTGCTTGGTGGTTAATTTGGGTTGTGGGTGTTTGTGGTGATTGCTGGTGGCGGGATGGAGCCCCTCGATTCCTTTTGCGTAGTCGATTCTTGGTGATTTTTGGTTTAGGAATTCTATGATTTGGGGTGTTTTGGGCTTCGTAATCGTGGGTTTGGATCAATTGGTGTTAAGATCTAAGTGGACGAGCTGGAAGCTGCGATTTCTCTGGTAAGGATTTTAGAGTTGGGTTGATTTGGAAGGAGTGGCTGACAGATTGTCTGAAAATTTGGCTTTTGGTTCCGTGTCGGATTTGGTGAGTTATGAGTTAATTCTTTGGTTCAACACGGATGAACGCTGCAAAATAGTTCTTTTTCTTAATCGAAAAAGAAGTTATTTTGTGTGTGTGTTTTCGAAGGGTTTAGAAGGCACGGAAGCTGAAAAATGGAGAACATGAATAGCTTTGAAGCATTGCTCGATAATTCCGATGTAGAAGATGAATTCCAAAGCTGTTGTACAGAAGACGAGGAGTGGCAGGAAACAGAGGAATGTTTGGCCGAAGGGTTCAAGGATGATCTCGACGAACTCTCGTTAAGGATGTTCTTCAAGGGTGTCTCTGCCTCGGATTTGCACAGTAAAGAATCTAGGGTTTCTGGAATTGGAGTCGTAATGGAAAGGTCTCCTGGGATTCCCTTAATTCAAGTGCAGAAGAAGCTCGATTTCCATGTAGAAGCTTTGGTGGCCGAGCACTTGGCACTGATGGATGGTCTATTGGCAGCTCTGCAGAATGGTGCCCGAAGGCTCTATGCATTCACGGATTCAGAGGAAGTTTATCATCAGGCAAGGAATAAACTAACCAAGAAAACAAGAAACCTGTGTTGACTGCAACTCGATTTTGTATCGGTATTTCTTATGATGTAGTTTAGGGAAGGATAATTATAAATTTTGTGTTTGCTTAAACAGGCACCATATGATTCTATTGCACCATAGTTTGACAGCTTATTTTCAGAATATTGATTTGTATTTCTGTGCTCCACTCCCTGATCTCCATTTAGGTTTAGTATTGCATGTGAGAAAATTTGTGTTAGTCTCCTTATATTGGCATACTCCTCCTCACACAACAATAGTTGAATGAACATTCTAATTCTTATTTTCTGCTTCCCTCACTTTTTTTGTGTTGAGATTTATACAAATTGTGCATTTCACTGTCACATATTTCTATATTGTGGGATGGATAAATGAGATTGGTTGTTTAAATATTTTTGCAGATAGCAGAAACAGAAATACTCGATGACCAACTTTTGGTAGCTCTAGGACACAGAATTCTAGAACTTGCTGATAAACTAGAAGATTTTGACTTACAACTTGTTTCTAGTTTTGAACTAGAGAGGCCATTGCGCTTGGCCAAAGAAGCAATTGGTGACTGCACAATGGACACTTGTTCTATCTGTAGTGAGGAAAAGATAAGTTCAAAGATGATAAAGATAAATTGTTCCCACAAATTTTGTTCTGACTGCATGGTTAAATATGTTGAATGCAAGTTAAGGACCTTACAGGTTCCTATAAGATGCCCACAAGCAAGATGCAGAAATTTTATTTCAGTCAGTGAGTGCAAGCCCTTTCTTCCGGTTGCTAGTTATGAGTTGCTAGAGGGAGCTGCAATGGAAGCAGATGCTCATAATGGAGACCAAATCTTTTGCCCGTATCAGAATTGTTCAGGGTTGATTAATCGTGTCAGTCATTTGTCTTCTAGAGCAAACTCATCAACTCAGCCAGACATCAACTGTGTTGAGTGCCCAGAGTGTCACAGAGATATATGTATTGGCTGTCGTGTACCATGGCATTCTTTGATGACATGTGATGAATATCAGAACCTACCGGCAGAAGAGAGAGATGCAGGGGATATCACTTTGCATCAATTGGCACAACATGCTAGGCAGAGACGCTGCCAGCAGTGCAGGCAAATGATTGAGCTCGCAGATGGGGGTTACCACATGACCTGCTGGTACATCAACTATGCTTTATGATATGAACTATTTTCTGAGAATTAATGGTCAAAGTTGAATGATTACCAAGTTTTTAAGTTCTTTAATTGCATAAGATTATTGATTTATGCATAGATCAGTCAGAGTATTTACTGTAGGAGATTTTGTTGGCCTTTTGACATGAGATGTCTTCTCTTTAATCCATATCATTATGATATAGGAACACCTATCTTTCATTCATGCATGGCATACATTCATTTACTAGCAGTTTGTTTAAATCCAATACCTGAATTGCCTAACTGTAACTGGTCCTTTTCTTGATGTTCCTGTATGAATGCATGTGCTAGACTTGTTGGAACATGATTTATGTTCTCTAACAACATCCTATCTTTGCTGTCTAAAATCATTTAACTGCTTCTATACAAAGGCACTCTTGAGTCATTTTGCCAATTTCTTGTTGCCACAAAATAGATAGTTATGTACATCTCATAGAACTGACAGTCCTCAAACTTTCTTCATAGCTGGTATTCTCATTATGTTATTCTATCTAGATGTCAATGGATAACTAAATTTAGATAACTTTGATTTAATCAGTCACCAATGTGTCAGTAACAGGAAATTGTTGTTGGCTTCATAATTGTAGGTATTAATGCTCCTTGTACATCAACTGTGCTGTTTGGTTGCTGCTGGTCCAAAAATTGCTAATGAGCTGTTAGTTTGCAGCAATGAGATCTTTTGAACTTCTATAAATCATAATAATTGTAAAAGAATGAACATTTCTATACCTCTTTGCATAATTTCATCACTAGAAAATTAACAATTTTTTTTAATATGAATAGCATGGACATGATATGAACATCGACAGAGCAAAATAGAGAGGTGTCAATGTTGCAAATATTATTGTAGTGCAAACTTAGGGAGCCAGTTTCTTTTACTTTCCATGTTTTTTACTATTTGTACACTGCTACCTCAATCAAACTTTTTAATTACTGGTAAGGAAACAGATGCAGCAAGTACAGGCAGACACATGCTTGCACAAAGGAATTCCATGGTAAATGCATAGGAGAAAAGGATAAATTGTTTTTTCTTGAGTGATGGAGAAATAAATATCTTTTTGAACTTCCTGTGGTCACTGCTATTAGATTTTGTTTTGAGAACAGAATTGTTATCGACCAATTTTCTTCTATTTATCGGTATGCTAGTATTTGTAATCATCTAATGAGCTTGGAGCCAAGGATATCTTTGTAGGTCTGAAATTCATCCTTGAGTATTTCCTAGGAGACAGTTAAACTTTGAAAATTTTGTTTTCTTATTGAGTCATGGAGGAATACATATCATTTTCAACTTCCATGGCCACTGCTATTTGATTTTGTCTTGAGAAGATAATTTTTATCCACCATTGTTCTTCTATCATGTGCATCCTACTATTTATAAATGTCCGATGAGCATCGAGGCAAGGGTTTCTTCATAGTTTAAAAAATTTACTCGAGTATGTCCTATGAGACAGTTGAACTTTGAAATTTTCTATTAGGTATAGAGTTGACTTACATGGTTGAGTATCATAAAAGATTTGTCTAGATCTCTATAATGCTACAAGGAAGAATTGATTTGTGACCTGGATCTATGTTTATTCCTTGTATTCTTCCTTTGTTTATTTAATTTTTTGGAAATGGTTGGTAAGCTTTCAGAGAACTTTCTATAAAAATTTCCATATGTTATAAGTGCCGTAAGGTCTGCTTAGAGTGAATTAATTTTGAGAGACCGTTTGTCTATCTGTAACTTTCGAGCCTAATTATCTTTACATTAGCCTGACTTTCATAATTGTTTTCTTTTTCAATGTATAAAATCTTGAAGCATTGTCAAGATATTTTTTTAGCTTATATTATTGGATAATTGGAATCAAATAAATTTGACTAATGAGTTTACTTTTCACCTGTTAGTGCTAGACTGTTGTCAAACCAATAATATGAAGTCTGTCTGTTTCGCCATATCTTTGTTTACTAGTCCTTTCTGTTCTGGTCAATCATATATAGATACATCAAACTGCTAATGGCTTGTTATCTTGAAACTTGCCTCCTTTCATTTCTCAGTGACATATAGTGGTTTTCTTCCATAGGCTCTTCTATTTGTCAGGGTGAAACAGCAAATAGTTACAGCTGAAGTAATCAACTGTTTAACATCATTTTCATGTTGGTAATGTCAGGTGCGGGCATGAGTTCTGCTACTTATGTGGTGCTGAATATAGGAATGGGATTCAGACATGTCAATGTGCCTTTTGGGGTGAGAATAGCCTGGAATCCTCTGCAATGCCGAATCAAGACTCAGAGCTGTGGACTTGGGAGTCTTTTGATTCTCTGCCGACAGTTATGGATGAGTACTCGGAGCAAGAAAGAGCGCAACTGGCTCTGATACAAAGGTTTCTTGCTGGAGGATTCGGCCTTAGTGAACACCACCACCCTTCCCAATCACCCCCTCGGTGTTCTGACTCATACATGGATACCATGAGAGACCTCCACCAGCTCCCATGGCTTGAGAGGTTTGTATCTGTGATTAGTGATAGCTACCAAGAGGATTTTGTCCAGTGAATTCAGTTCAGCATCCTGCTGCACACTGATTCTGGTTAATAAATGCTGGCATTTCTCAAAACACGGGGTAAAGGCGTACAGGTGAATGTACAAACTCTTACCTCATAATATATAGGGTTTGCTATCAAAATATTTGGTGCTTTCGAGACTATTGTTGATAAGTAGTATGCTTGTAATGGAAGTCATATTCTAGAATCTAGAAAATGTGGTGCTGTGTGAAGGTTTGGTGAAGTAAAGAGTCGCTTCCATTGAGTTAATTAATCGATACTCTTCCTAGATTATCTTATGAGATACAAACAGGAGTATTTTAACCTTATTGTCATTACAAAACAAGCAAAAAGTTTGAGTTGAAGAGAAGAGGAAAAATTAAGCTGAGACAAATTTGGTCGTGATCCCAGAGAAAAGAAACTTTTCCCAAAGGCTCATTTTCCATATCAGCAGTTATTATTTTCTTTAAAACTGTGATAGCATCAAAATCGGAATAGAAATTGAAAGTTTTCATCCAAGTACATGTGTATTAACTGATTGGAGACTTGAAATCATGGGCTCGTAGCTATTTTTATTGTCAACATGAATCATCAGGTTCTCTTGGAGAAATGAAAATATTATCATAATTATGATACATTCCCTCCAGCTAATTCTAGTCATAAGGTTTGTGATGTTATTGCCCTAATATAGCACATTGATACTCAGATCTATATATTGTCCTATTTTTTTATAGTCATAAAATTTGTGATGTTATTGTCCTATTTATCACACAGATCAGTTGGATCATATTGTCTGACCTGACAACCATATGCCTTTTAGTACCATGTTAGGGCCTAGTTGGTAAGAAAGATGGCATTGTTTAAGCTTACTGGGAACAAGATTTCAACTTTTCTTTCACTTTATGTGATGGATCAGAATCATGTTCTCTGCCATTCATTCTAGTAATTGGTCACTGAATGGTTGGTCAGTCAGTACAGTCCTTAAGCAGGTCCTGCATGATTCATTAAAGCAGCTTGTGAAAGTGACAAGCCAGGCTTTCTCACCTAATGCATCCATTTCCTCCCAAGTGAAGGTGCCAGTCAATAGTGTTCTTAGCTTATTGATGCAGCTGAAGCTTTTCATCTTGATCTCACTTAGCTGAAAACCAAGTCCATCAATGAGAGATTCCTGGTTTTTAGTTGATCATGTAATCCATGTATGCTTTGTTATCATATGGTTTCTTTTCATGATGACACAACTTATAGTGTTCTTAGCTTATTGATGCAGCTGAAGCTTTTCATCTTGATCTCACTTCTTAGCTGAAAACCAAGTCCATCAATGAGAGATTCCTGGTTTTTAGTTGATCATGTAATCCATGTATGCTTTGTTATCATATGGTTTCTTTTCATGATGACACAACTTAAATCATGTTCAGAGCTACACCCTTGATTTTTTCCACATGGAAGAATATGGAATATAAGGATCAGCTTTTTTTTCCTTATATTATCTCCCTCTCCATGTGCCTCATAAACAAGTTAGGAGAGCATATCTTGCCTAGTTTTGTCTATACAACTTAAAAAAGTATATTTTAGAATGTTCTTAAGCAATCATGTATGGACTATGACCACTTGCTGTTCTATTATACTTTTTTGGTGAACAGGTTGGCTAGTGGCAGACAAGGCTGACAAGTGATGAGGGAAATCATCCATAAAAAGTGCCCCAAATGTGAATCCTATTCTTCCTGTAAGTAGCCAAGGAACAATGATAATGAAATGTTCTCAACCTAACATAATACAAAGTCATAGATAACCCTAGATTTGTTGCTGTGTGCTCATTAGGAGAGTGGGCAATGAATAATTACATCAACTACTTTTATATAAGAGATAATTATCACAATGTTCTTAAAAGTTATTTGCCCAACTGAATGCAAACAGAAGGTACCTTAATAATTGAGCACTTTATATCCTGTGAATAGATGCAGTTCTGGTGCACTTGTCCTTGATGTCTGCTCCAAGAGGACTCTCTTGACCAAGAAAAGATTACCATTGATGACATCCTATGATGAATTCTCAGTATCTTTTTCTCAAACTTGCCCTTGCCTCCCATCTTCCTCTCTCCAATACTTCTTCTAGTTGATACCAATATGCTAAAAGAAACTCCTCACTCAATGCAATTTTACACATCTGAAAGCTAATAGAATGTCCTCAGGAATTAGAAATGCTTGTCAATTTCATAAAAAAAAATTTCAAGAATTATCAGGATCTTCTGTTGATTGGACTGAATGATTTTTTCATGAGTTGATAAGGATAATTTAATTTTTTTTGGAGCAAATGACAAGGCCTCTAGATTCCTAATGCTCAATTAGGAGATGCTGTAATTGTTGGAATCTGTTGTTTGTCCACACCATATGTTTTAGTAGCTACTCCATGCTTTTAAAAATATTTATGATATAAATCACACAGAACCAACTACAAGGAAACAAATGAAAAATATGACATACACTTTATAAACAATATTCTTTTGTCAATTTCATTTCTTTTATTATATATATAATTTATCTTTATACCTAATATGACTACACAAAATAATTGAAGTAAAATACATAAAGCTAAGGAGGAGACAGAATGATGGCTAATATTGTGTGACTAATAAAAGGTGGAGCAAAAGGATGTGTTGATATTTTTAAGAAAGAGGAGGTGCTAAGATGAAATAATTTTTTATTTGGAAATAAATATTTACCAGGGCAAATTTTAATATATCATATATATTTCTTTAAATAATAAATCCATCTTTGTTACCATTACCAATTAATTATGATTGTCATCAACTAGTTTAAGTTAATGTATATAATAAATTACCTAAAATATGTTTGTTATTATTATATTTCACTCAGAATAGTTTTCTACATGATATCATATCATATATATATATATATATAATCTTTAACTAATAATCAAATCATGATCAGTTGGCTTTGATTAATTACTGACGCATGCATCATATGCTAACTTTTATTTTTTGCTCTATATATATATAATATATAAAAATAAATTAAAAGAAATATGAAGGTCTTTTTCAGAAAATTTCTAAAGGAAAAGAAAGCTTTCAACATTTAATTTTAATTTTAATTTAGTTTAATTCAAATAACAATAAATAAATGGAAGGGAAAACTCTCTGGTCTCGTCTTTCTCATTGCGAGTGCTCTCTCTTAGTCTGTAATGTTAATGTAGTTTACCGTCGTGAATCCCCCCTCCGTCTCCGACCCAAACCCTTGATATGATTTCCTCTCTTTTCCGTCCCGATCCGCAAATCCAACAAGCGATCTCCGATTATTTCGTGTTCTCGAACGAAATCTTCTGTGGAATTTCGTTCATTCCGTCGATTTTCTTGGTTTGCTTTCGGTTCTTCTTCATGCCTTGTCCTCCCGGTTAAATTCTCTTCTTTGATGTTCTTAGTGCTTATCTGAATCTTGAGGTACGCGAATGCTTGCGATATATGTTTGTACTTGTTGTTTCTTGCGGTGTGTTAATGATTCTGCCCTCTTTTGTGTCTTTCCCCCTTTTTCCTTCCTCGTTCCATGTTGGTAGGTTTATGTGCTAATTTCCTGCGAAACTTGATCTTGCTTGTGGCCTTCTTTGATAGCTATGGCCTGTTTTGTTTAGCTTTACAGATGACGCCTCCAGGCACGTTGTTCTTTTTGGCAAGCAGTTGTTGGAGAACTGTGTGCTACATTTTATAGAGGTAGTCTGACATGTACTGCTACATTTTGGAGAACTGTGTGTTGGGTTTTAACTACTTATGTACCCATATTGAGTTGAACTGAGATGGACAGGCCAGTCAATTCCAACTGGCTGTTCTATCTAAATTTGTAAGAGTTCAACCGAGATGTTGAATCATGGAAGATAATAAAAGATGAAAATTCCCCTTAGTTTTGATGTCACTGAAAGTAGATCAAAAATTTCAGTATAAATGTGGTATCTCGGGATACACATTCAACACTAGATATGTTGGTGTAATGTGTCAATGTATTATAAGTGTGGGTACTGGTAAGGATCAATCTTCACAAATTTAAATTTTGAAATACTTTTAGTTAAGAAAAAGGTTGAGTTGGCTTTGACAACTCTGATTTCGGCAGAAAATAAGCATATGACACGTATCCCTTTTTTTTAAAACTGCTATAAGACTTTTAAAAGTGAGTATATTTTGGTATCATCAGCATAAATGAGGAGCAACAAAATTGTACATGTTGGCATTTTAACTTTCACCAAGCTATAATTTTTACAATTAATTATTTTAAGGAAATTTTTGTTGTAATGTACTAAGTGATGGTTTTTTCTTTATCAACTGTCTTTTTTCATGTGCTTAAATGAACATCATAATACAAACTACTTAAAAGGGGTTACTGTTGCCTTTCTATTCTATGTCATCTCAGAGATAAACAAAGATTACTTATTCTAGTTTTTCTAGACTGATATTAAGGAGATTATGTGATGGCCAAAACTACTTATTACTTTATTTTTGTTGGTTTTTATTTCAGTCAAGAACAACGTATGAAGTATCATTCAGTTCTGTCCAAGATTTTTAAGACTTGCAAGATTAAGATTCCTGGAAATTCAGTGCTGAGGCATCTATGAATTAAGCTTAGGCATCGTAACCCTGCTTCAGCTACTTTCGTTTTTGAATCTTATGTCTATCTCATCTTTTTCACTCTCCCTAGAGTCTCAACTTCACCCTCCAGGTGCTGCTTTCTCCTTAGCTTGTGAAGCTGAATTTTCTTTATAATAAACCAGTCCATGATATTTTCTTTATCAAATTTATGGTCTTTTTTTCTTTGGGTGCTGTAACAGAAAATCTCGCATGGGCTAAATTGGGAGAGATTAAGTGATTAAATTTGGTATGGATTTGAAATTTTGCCTTTATGGTTACGTATGGGATAGGCTATTGTCTCCCCAGGCCCTATTTGCATGAGGTCTTCATAATGCTGTGTAGATCCACAATCATGCCAGAATTGTGACAGGTGGCTTTTGATGAATTTAGGTAGCAGATGGACATATGGTGTTCTGTACACAATTTAATTAGGCTGGTAGCAAACTAAGCTAGTTGAGCAGAGACTTAGAAGATCATCCATCTCTACTCCGTTTTTGCATTGGGGGTGAGATTTTTTAGCAGTAACAATTATTATCTACTATGTGTTTTATGACTTAATTATTAACCAATAATCATCCTCTCTAGATCCTCCATCGATCTTTAAATTTCTGTACATCGATTCTAAACAATCAGGTTTCTTCCAATGCAGGATCTATAGAGTATCAATGTACAGAAATTTAAAATTGGATTATTTGTGAACACAAAAGACCCATATCCCATTGCCTTGTCCATATATTATTTGGTGTTTGAAAGTTTAGTCAGTTTTAAAGTAATTACAACGATCTCATATCAATTAGACTTGACACATTGTTTGATTATTTTGACTTTATTAATTTCTTGATCATACTTTAACAAGCATAACTCTGCTGATAATTTTTATGGTTTTGAAAGTTCAATATTAGAAGGAAAAGAAAAACTTCCCTTTTGAGTCTTGTCTCATCATTGTCAAAACAATGTGTATTCAACAAATAAATTTGCACAAATGGTAACCATCAGCAATATCATCACAAAATACTAATTTAACCCTCTCGAAATCAGTGATGATGTTGTTTTCTTTTTTAATTTATTAACTGAATATTTCTCCTCTTTATGAATAATAAGATCCCATCGTGTGTACATGATCAAATCCTGAATCAGTTCACAGCCATCTTGTTTCAAGTAGATGTGACATATTCTTTGTTGATTTTGATTTGTAATTCTTGATTACAACTCAACACAACATCATGTTGCTAATATTTGTCTTCTTGGCTTTCCTAGCTTTTCCTGTCTACGTCACTTTTTGAAAGAACTATTGGCACTGTTTATAAAACTTGGGAGGACCAAAGTATTCATTCTTGATTATAACTCGACACAAGTTCATGTTGCTGGTTATCGATTTTTTTCCCATCTATATCATTTGTTAGAACTACTATTGCCCCAGAAAATTTATGAATATCTGAGGAGTAGCCAATCTGTTGTTTGCATGCTAGTATTTTGTTAGAACTCCCTTCATTGTCAGGGAGTGTGCTGCCCTTTGCATGTTAGTAAGAATAAATGCTGTTGATGTCAGTCTCCACTGAGTCAATCTGTTGTTTGGTGAGAGAATTCAGTCTTTCTCTCTTTCTTTTAGGCCCCTAGCCGTATGGGAGCTAGAAAGTATGAAGCATGCAAGTTTGAAGTGTGGGGATCTTCTGTTGACAATGAAATTTTGTTGTAATTTGTAGAATATATTTTCATGCACAATACTTTAATATACTAAACTGACAGAATTTGACCATGAAGTTTTATACTGCACGCTTTCAGAGCATATATGAAAAGAGACCTCAGCTTTAGTGTCTGGTGGAAGGCCACATTCAGGCACAGACGGATCATGATTGAGTGTTTATTGACAAAGATTGCTACTCTGTCATAGTATTACTATATAAAAATATTGATCTTCGCTTTCCTCATGCAGGAGATGGAAACTCTGTGAGCCCACCACTGCAATGCTTGATGGATGTCCAATTGTTTCTTGCTCAAGTTGTCCAACATTGATTTGTGCCCCCTCTCAACTCACAAGATCACAGCAAAATCTTTCTTTGGTACATCTCTAGATTGTTCTTTTTCTTGCTTTCTCTAGATTATTTATATAACTTGTTAGTTCATTGATCATAAACACTTTTACTTCCTAAGTTGTGCTATATCCATGTCTTGTCAAAGGAATTTTGATCAAAACATATAATCTATATAAAAATCTATGAAAACAAATGACAGTTAAAGTTTTTGCATCTCTTCTTGGTTATGCATGTCAAAAAAATGTTCCGTATACTAGATAAACATGGCCTGAAATTTTAGGGATACTAGCATAGTCAGTTAGGCTAAAAATTTTCAATCTCATTGTTGTACCAAGGCTCGTCCTCTATTATACAAGAACGATGATATTAGATATGTAAGAAATTTCTCACAAGATAGTGTCTATGTTTTAGCTTTGTAACAATTGATGTACCATAACATTTCAGAAGAAATCATTGTGGAAAAATAATGGTTCATCCTCATTTATTCTTCAATGGATATAAATAGGCATATGTATAAGATCTAAATAATATAGTGTTTAATATGTGTAAAATATATTCACAATTAACAGAAAATCTCAATCAGGCAATAGTTGTTAAGAAAAATATCATCTTAATCGATCAGGTGAATCTTCATTTGTCAGCTTTTACACAATGCATTGCCAACTTTCAATCATTTGAGACTTATTGACCTTTTTCCATCACATTTGAGAAATAGGTAAACAGTTCCTATTTCTCTCTATTTTGGCACAACATATTTTTTATATCCTTTTTCTTAAGAATGTCCATGTACAACTTCTTTTGTGGGGAAAAAAAAAGTATTATTTATAATGTAGTATGACCTAAAATCAACCTAATGATACGACATGGGACATGACCTTCCCATCTTTTAGGACTTTAAACAATGGAAGTAAAGCAATGTCATGATCAAACATTGTCGTAGGGCATGGGGTGGAAGAAACCAAAGGAGTTGATTGCTTAAGATGCCAAATGAATTTAAATCTCATGTTGTAGGACCCTTGAGCAGTAGAGATCACTTTGATAGACACATTGGTTGGGTTCTTTGGGGGGATATCATGTGGGAGGTGGCCCGCTCTTGGATAAGCCTCTTGTGTGCATTTTGAGACTAATCATTGTCATTCCTTTCTTATTCCTCAAGCTTTCCCACTTCATCCGTCAATTATTGGAGAGCTTTATCTTCGTCTACTTGATTCACATACTAATTTGCACCTATTTTAGAGAGACAAGGATCCGTCACACATGTTGTCTATTAAGGTTTGAGGATATATCATACTTATGTTTGGGTCGTAGAAGAAAGAATAGGATTGAATAAAATATGATTTTTTTTTTTTGAATCCTTTGTTCTTCTCAAGATCAAGAACTCCCCATAAGTTGAGTCTTTTAGAACTATTTTTTAGAATTATAACTTTAGAAATACCCAAATCTAAGATAAGGCATCCAAGTAATTAGCACATTGTATGCACAAATGGTAGTATACATGATTGCATAATACTCGCGAGTTAAAGGAGTAAATATATAATTCAACATGGAGCAAACCTTTTGTTACTCTTTTCTTTTTCATATTTATGTGAGGAAAAATGTGAGCATCTATGCCGAAATCTAGCATAAAAAAAGTCATCTCTAGATATAATTAATCAAACAAAAACATAAGAATATGAAATTCAAAGAAAACAATTTTTTTTTTTCTAGAGAAAGACTCCTAACTATCCCCAATTCATCGATGATGATTATCCAATCATTATTTTTACGCATAATAAGAGATTTTATTGCCTGTACAGCTACAAGTATGCCACTCATAATAAGAGATTTTATTGTTTGTTAATTTACATGATTAGTTTATGAAAATATCATGAGTATTGATCACTAGACTCAGAAATATCAAGCAAATGATCTCTTGAGCAAACATTTTTTGAGCAGAAATAGATCTTTAGGCATAATTCATAAGAACTGCATCCTTTGAGCAGAACAAAATAAATACAGTATTCATTCAGCAGGAAATGAGCTCATTCAAAACCACTCACATGACATCAATGTATAGAGTTTTTGTGTCTTAGAGAGAGAGAGAGAGAGAGAGAGAGAGAGAGAGAGAGAGAGAGGGAGAGAGAGAACAGTATCTAAATCTAAACTGATGAGAACAGTATCACCCGAAGCAAAAACCAAATACTATTATATGCCCACAAGGGGATACGCATATGAGAGCAGTCAGTCATGCTGCGTGGTGGGCGAAGGGGTTGAAGAAGCGAGGCCACGAGGCCGGCAAGGGAGAACCAGTCTCGGCGCCGCCGATGACCTTCTTGCACGACGGACACATCGCTGGGATTTGCATGTGCCTCGGCGCCGAGAGCTTATGCGACTTCTCGAGATCCTGCAGCTCCTTCTGCAGCCTCCTCTTCTCCTCCGTCAGCGTCTCGCAGCATCGCCTGAGGAACTCCAGCTCCACCTCCGTTTTCTTGAGCTTTGTCCTGCAGCAACAAGATCCAAGTGATGTGAAGTCGTTCGAAGGAACCGAGGGCTTCTAATTCAACCGTGGAACACCGGTCTTCACCACCTGGCTCTCCTGTTCTGGAACCACACTTCCACCTGCCGTGGCCGAAGGTTCAGCTGCTTAGCCAGAGCTTGCTTTTGCTTCTGACAGGAGAAAGAGATCACACCAGTTAGATCACAATCTTAATTTTCTTGGCAAGATTTCGTCTTTGATTCAAACCGGATTGAGAGTGCTGTGCTCCTTGAACTTGTCTTCCAAAAGTGAAGACTGCTCCTTGGTGAGCCTGAGCTTCTTCCTGGCACCGCTGTCTTCCTCCTCCTCCTCCTCGTCGCTGATCCGGGACGAAACCTTTTCCGCCTCCTCGCTCCTTACATCGTCCTCCCTCTTAATCTTGCAGTGATGACGACTCTGAGGAGGAGGAGAGTGCCTGCTGCCAGCATCTCTACCCATCTCAACTTCCACCGAGGCACAGACGTCGCCGGGGAGTGCGAGGGTGAGAGAGGGCTCAAGCACCTTACCAGTCGAAGAAGATCTTTGCAGCTCGAATCCAGAGCTCGAATGGGGACGACTACCGATCGAGAGATCGCTTCTCCCATCATAACTCAGCGCAAGAGAAAGGCCAGTGTGGGGTGTATCATCTCGATCACGGTCATCCATGGCCATAGGTGGGGATCTTCTTCTTCTTCTTCTTCTTCCTCCTCTATTATGCTTGAGCTTGTCAAGGAGGAAAGGAAGCGAAGGGAGGTGCGAGGGATGCGAGACGTATTTGAATCATGGGATGGCGATGACGGTGATACGGAGAAGCTTAAAGTCATGACGCACCATGACATAGGTTGACCTCGAAAGGTCGAGAGAGAGAGAAGAAAGGCTCAAAACCACGGCGGTGTAAAGATGGAAACCATAGGAGGGAAGAAGAAAGAGAGGATTGCTTGTGGTTTTCAAGAATCAAAGAACCTCTTTTTCTTCCTTGTTTTTACTGTACATATGTGGCTACATTTATTGTCTTTTATGCCTTTTTCAACTTCATGCATCATCAAGCAATCAACCAACCCACCAATTATGTCTTTATTAACCAAACGGCATTGATCAAAAGAAAATTGTGTGTGGAAGTTTCATGGCATTTGATGGGGGTGCCTCAACGATGATGATGCCAGCCATATGAATGAAGCTTGCTAATGTATCAAAGATGAAAATTGTCAATTGTCCATCCACCAGGGAAATTTGTTTATTTTATTTGATAATTAATGCTCTTCCTTTAAATTGCTAATTCGCACTATAAAATTCTGGTTAGGATTATCTGGCTTAAATATCAAAACAAAATTATTTTATAATTTTTTTTTAAAAAATAAGTGATGAAGGAAGATTTTGATCCTAGAACTTTACGATAATTATCGGTCAGCTATCTGTCTCATTTTTATTTGTTAGATGATATTTCAAATTCTCAACATTGAATAATTGAATTTAAATACCATTGTGCGGTAAAACTGGCAACTAATACATGCTTCTCATGTTTGCTGCCTCGGAGTATTATTATCTGTATTTGGGAGCTAATTACAAATTACTCATATAATTAGTTACCTTTAACATCTCGGTCCTTATGCTTTTAAAAATTATACTGGGATCTTTATATTTATGAAAGTAAAATATTTAATCTCATTTATCCTCACGCTGTTGACTTCACTGACGAAAATGCTATAGGATTTATCACTGAGTATGTGCTGGCTCTGCTTCATTTCAATTTATCACTAAGCACGTGTAGTATTTTTGCCTATAGAATCAATGATGTGAGAAAAAATAAGAATAAATATTTTATTTCGTAAGAATAAGAATCCTAATATAATTTTTGAAAATACATGAATCAGGATATTAAAAGTAACTAATTATAATTAATAATCTATAATTAGCCCAAATTTAATCTGATAAAGGAGTTTAAACATTTCACTTTCATAATGATAAGGATCCTAATATAACTTTTGAAAATATATGAATTAGGATGTTAAATGCAACCAATTATAATTGATAATTTATAATTAACCCAAATTTGATTTGATATAGGAGTTTTTTTCTTTTAACTCATTATATCCTCTCCCATCAAGGATGATGGTTGGGTAAAGTAATTATTTGCTTGGGTGCATGCTTGGTCAATTCTTCCTTTAAGACAATAATTGCACTGCTTGTTTAAGTCAAAAGGACCAGGAGAAGAAGTGTCTTTGTGCACTCGCAAAAGAAAAATGTTGCTTTCACGATGACCACCACAGGATGGATGGTTGGACTTCGTTGGAGGAAGACCAAATGCTGCATTAGGATCCGATCCCAGTTGAAGGTGTCGGAAGTGTTCGTCTACACTTCCCACCCAAACAGCATCCCAAGAACGAGCAAGAGGTGGATGGATAATGCACAAGAACAACTTTCGCTGAGATTTCATGCCTTGTTTGCTTGTCTGCAACTGCAGAAATATAATGAGGGGCTGTGCATCTCTAAAAAGATTCATAAAACTCTTGTTATTTTTCACAGTGAGATGGTGAGGTGGTA
This sequence comes from Musa beccarii, assembly GCA_024322285.1. NCBI lineage: Eukaryota > Viridiplantae > Streptophyta > Magnoliopsida > Zingiberales > Musaceae > Musa > Musa beccarii. The sequence goes on along the minus strand of CM044397.1, from coordinate 49,740,450 downwards.
AAGTGGTTTCATTCTACTATGCCAATAAATTCGTTGCATTGATATGTGAGGCTTTACAGGAAATGCAACCAAGCCTAAGTATGCTTCTTGTGAGATTAAAAGTCTTTTAGGGAAAAGAGAGATGCATATTAAATGCATGTTTAATGTATACATAGGGCCTATATAAGGCCATGCTTTTCGTGATGGATAGGATGGGTTAATTATATATTATTCTTTATATTTGGATCTTATTAGTATTATAGTTCTGAAAATAAAACAAATAACCTTATTTGATAAGTACAAAGATGATGGGCAAACGAATAATTTTAATATTTCTTTTATTTTTAATGATTTTATCAATAAAAAGGTAATTTCGATATTTCACGTGTTGAAAATGAAATAAGAATATCACGTAATATCACTTTAACATTGATCTAATACGTAATATCACGTATGACGTTAGGGTAAATGAGATTATTTATTTTGTTTTCAAAATAATAAGAATCATAATATAAATTTTTAAAGTATAAAAATCACAATACTAATATGGTCCAAATACATGAAGTAATATATAATTAGCCCTCGTACAATATGATAGTTATTAGGCTGATATGAATCGAGAGAAATAAGTTGAGTTGGATTAAGCATAAATTATAGTAGAATCATTTAGTGGTATTAAAAAGTTTATCTTATCAAACCTCTTCTCTTTAGTTTTACAATTCCATCTCTCTCTCTCCCCATCCCTTCAAGTAGTCTGTAGTTGAATTTCTTATATCTCTTGTGTATTACCTCACAAGTTTTGGATCAAGAAGATGATGAATGTTGTAGGTTGACTCTTTTGTGCTCCTAAGAGGACAAACACTAAGAATAACTTGTGATTAGAATGACAAGATTGTCGTTGACTTTGGAGCCCTCCCACTAGCCAAAATCCAGAAGACGTGATCGGAGAACAAGTTGTTAACCAACAAGGCAAAGCAAGAGGAGTGGGTTTGGATCGAGTCAAATGGCACCCACATCAGAGGTAAGTGGAGGTTCCTTGAGCATCTAACTCCACTCTCCTTTACAAATACTTGTCATTGGGTGAAAGAAGCAGATGTGAGAATGCAGCTAAAGCAGATGCTCTTGCAGATGATGATGACGGTGGCCACCCCACCAATGACATGCTGCAAAAGGGGTATTTGATTCTTGAGGATGATGGAAACTATGGAGAGACTTTGACTCTTCCTTGTCTTTGTTATCCAGGTCTTTTAGGCATTTAAATTTTCAGTGCTCTTCGAGGAAGAAGATGAGAAAAAAGAAAGAAAGTAAATCTCTGATGTGATGCCTTAAAAGTAATCTAGGATTTAGTGTGATGAATCATTATTTAACTTTACAAACATCTTGTATCTTTGAATAATTTTTAATATTTTATTTCTTTCATATGTGGGTTGATCATCCAACGTTTTTGTCTTGCTTTTAGCGCTTAAGCTCATATATTTTTCGAATAAAATTCACTCATTCAATCAAGATTGTCTAACTCAAGTCAACTCGAGTCTGTCTAGCTCAATCTTTTTTTGTTTAGCTATACAATCGAATAAAATCATCTTTCAACTTTCAATTTTATTTTCTCTTTCTTTGCTTTGGCCATCTACCCGGACATCCACCTTCTTTAGACATTGTCATTATCTCCTTATATCGATATCAACACCATCAATGCTTTCATATATTATACACAGTCATCTCTTCCTCTACTCTCTCATCTATCTTTTTGTTTCCTCCTCTTTTTTCTTTTTTTTTTCTCCTATATGTATCATTTGTCGATACGACGATACATATTTTTCTTGATCAAAACTTAGAATGTTGGATGCACTAATAAATGTAAGACATCATATTAGTAATAATCTTAGGTTCAAGATCATGCAAGTCAATTGTAGAGGGAAGTTTGGTGAAGGCACCACCATGTTTTGGCTATGTTGTAGTCCACCATGAAATAAATATAAAGTTGGCAAGACAAAAAAGGTAGAGCGTCCATGATGGCATGCGAATGCTTAGGGACAACCCTCCATGATTTGCTAGAATTAGATTTGCTAGAATTATCGCAAAGGCATATGCTTAGACAAGTCACAAGTCAAATAGCATAATCTAGAGTTAGATTATATCGACTCGATTAAACGTGTGACGTGGACCTAATGTTTCTTAAAGGTGGAATTTGGACATCACTCTCATGTCACTCTCTAAATTCGCTGTTTCCTTTAGCAAATCACCATCTTGTTAATATAACATTTAGTGGCTTGATCGTAAAACCTTTTTAATGAGAGAAATTAAAGTCAAAAATCATTTTAATGAGAGGAAACTAAAGTTATATAAAAAAAAGCATAGGGTGATTTTTTCTAAAAAAAGTTCTCTCTTTTTCTTTTTTCCCCCCTTAATAGCCTCCTTGTTTTGGTTTTCTCAAAATAATATATATATATATATAATCATAAAAATACCTTCTTTCTCTCTCTTCCTCTTTTTCATCGTTGCCTCCACCTCTGCCTCATGTTTCCCCCTTATCACCTCTGCCTCTACTCCTATGCCCATCATTTGCGAGATCCTTATTATGCTTCTTACCTCCACGTGTACCCTTCTTATGGGTCCTTACCCTTTTCTACAGGAAAGGATGAGGATTCACCTACGTGGAAGGGCTTGTGCATACGAAGATGAGAGACATGATGAGGAAGAACATGCCTCGTAACAATGAGTGGGTGGCACTAGTGGATAAAAAATATAGGCGAGGAAGTACGATTGATGTCCACAAAAAGCGAAGGATATTTTTGAAATTATAAAAAATAGAAGTGCTTTTGAGAAAAAACTAAAAAGAAGAACTTTTTTTAGAAAAATCATTTGTTCATGTTGTAAAATTGAGCGATTTTAAAATCTAATTTCACTTACTAAATAAATAAATTTGTGAGGAAATTAGAATGTACTATGACTAATTTCATGCCCATGTGTTGGTTGGATTAATTTTGTTAATGATTATAAAAAATTCTTTATAATAAGTAATTGATATTATATGAGATTGAATAGCCCAACTTTCCTAGACATTTAAATGACTCAAGTGACATAGATCAGATATTTAATTGGCATTAGTATTTGACTGTGTATGATAATCTTGATCGATCTAACACAAACTTATTTAATTTGATAAAAATTTGATCATGATACAAACTTATAATCACTCACGCTTTGATTGGTATGACTCAATCTCATCTAATTAAAATACTAATAAATGATATAATATTTCTGTCTCAATATATATACCTCGCAAAAATATGTATTTCAATCGTAGATACCATGGAAGCACAAGTAGGGTTCATGGTAAATTAGTTTCTTCTTGGGTGGATTTATGAATCATTAGTTCTCATTTATTTTAATTATCTTCGATATTCTTCGTCCTTAAAATAAGGTGATAGAAGATAGATCATCAGCTAATTATTATCTGATATGTAATCGTCACGTAGTGTCTAGGGTGAAAGGAGAAGACGGATGTCACCCTCCATCCGTCTACCCATGTGAGCAAGGTTTCAAAATAGATGATTTCGGACTACCTCTCATTTTTAACAAGAGATCAATGATTAGAGGTTACATCCAAACAGAATATTTCTTGAAATATTTTATCATTTTATGATCAAATATAAAAGCTCATTTTCAACATAATAAAATGATAATTTTATCTTTTTTAACAACTTGTATAACTCGAATTACTAACTTGCGTATCGAACAAATAGAAAACTTGATATTTTTATTTCGAAAGTAATTCGAATAATCCTATGCATATGACACTAAATTATCTCTGATCATGATACAAATGTCTTCTTTCACTTAGAAATTATGAAATGGTTTGGTAGCGAACTATAAGACTCATTTATTAATGATTCATTTCACATTATTTTACACTTTAAGGGGGGTGCTTATGGTTGTTTATAAGATGACGTCACATCTCGTGATCCCCGGATATCAAATATGCTTATACGTGGACATGCGTGACGCGAAACACCGGTTTTAACGTGGACAAATAGGAAACGCTTCACACGGCTCGCGTCAGGTTTACAGCGTCGGGCGTCGGCGACCGTGATGCTCGCGTGTGCGCCGGAGGGGCTCTCGATCCGTCCTTGTGGCGTGAGATGATGGCGATCCCGGCGAGATCGAAGAGCGGCGACGGGAATCATCCGTGGCCGGGAAGGGACTACGGGTCGTTGACGTACGGCCTCGCCCTCTTCGGATTGATCGGCGCCGCTGCCGCCACCATTGCGGTAACGGCGAGTCCCTTTTCCTGTCTGTTCTTGGAGTTTTGGTGTCCACCATCGGGATCCAAGAATATTACTTTCGATTTAGGGTTCTGGATTCATCACCGGTTGCCTTCCTACGCTTCTGCGTTTCTTCCCGTAGTACTTTAATTTGCTATGTTTCAATAACAATGAGCCGGAGAAGAGATGAGGAGGGCGAAAATAGCAAGGAGACGAGAGAAAGAAAAGAGGAGGATGCCACAGAGAAAGGTTTCTTCCGTTGAACTTTCCATAGGTTTCACCGAGTGGATGCTTCTTCTAAAGGCATGGAGTAACCTATGGATTGCCGTAAATTACTCCTAATCTAGTTGATCAATTATAGCCATGTTTTATTCCTAAACCTTGACAGATATGAATGCCTAGGGAAGATTAGAAAAGGGATTGATGGATCAATATTAAAATGTTTCATTTTGTATGCTGTAAAGGGATTGACAAAATAGATTTCATCGCAAATTCCTAATTGCAAAGGATGCTGATGAAAAGGACTCAAAACCGGAATTGTAATGCCAGAAGTTGTTCATCAACTGACTACAATGTCAAAATCTTTGATCGATAGAACAAGATTCTTTGTTAGAAGCCTCTTGTGTTATTGCTTGAAAGTCCTCAAAGACTTTCCGCAAAGTGCTCCCTTGATAAAGGGACTTGTCGTCACTTTCGTTCTTTTCTTAAGAATTCAAGTATGGAGATACATTTCTCATACAAGACTGGCATATTGAAGCTGGTTCTAGTATACTGTTTCATTGCGTTCTTTCTGGAATTTGTTTCTGGTCTGATTAAAGAAACATAGATATGTGATATAAAAGTTACTAAACGTATACAGAAAGCAGATTAAAAGCCAATATAATATAGCTCACAGTATTGTATGCTTCCACACCTATTGTAGTTGCAATAACATACTTTTAGTTTTTTGTTGATTCTGATGGTAATGTTCATTCTTTCTCGTAGAATCAACATGGCTTGTTGTTGTGGTCACAGTTGGTGTATATAATGCGGATTTTTGATTTTTTGCTTATTTGTAAGACAGATTTATGTGATAGTGTGACTTATGCCATTGTTTAGTATTCTGATGACATGGTAAGTTATTGTGACCCAGTTGGCACCTTTTACTTTTTTTCTCTCCTTTTTTGCAACTTTGTAGGTTGGACAGTTGAGAAAGACTATGCGTTGGTTCTCCACTCAGGTACAGTCAGCTGCTGGTCCTTGATGACATCATTTCATTGTTCTAATATCTTAGAGACATATTTTCTTCTCCATAGATCCATGGTTGTCCAAATGGTGCTATTTAGAGTGATGTTGTAGATGACTATTTCGATGCTTATATACACAACAGAAGATATTGGAATTTATGTGATAACAAAAATAAGTCCATTTTGATGAATGTATGTGAAGAAATGATCAATATATAGGGTGAGAGCTAGTTAATTCAAGTTGCATTCATTTTATTCACTTAGTTAATAAACCTTGTCCTTGAATTCGTCAAGTTGAATTCTTTCTGTGGTGTTGCCATATGTTTCTTTGGGCACCTTAACTCCATGTCATATATGGATGACTACAGGATTTTGTTTGCTGGGCTAAGTTAGCACATGGCACTCACAAGAATGTTACATGATTGTGATTCTTTTCAAATACTTTCTCTAATGTCTTTTTTTTTTGTTTTTTGGCTTAAGCTTGATGAGTCACAATCCCATACATCATGGCAGAGAACTGGCAGTTCGAGCTTTGGAAACCACAAGCAGAAAACTTGGAACAAATACGACTGCCGTATGCAAGAAGAATATGAGGAGGAAATGGAGAGAGTGGTTGGTTTCTCTTCTCTCTTGTTTATTCATTTTTTACTTAAACCAAGTCTAGTTAAATATTTTATAAGATTGGTAATTTTAGGGGTTTAAATGTAGAATTAGTGTTTACCTCTAAAAGCAACCTTTCGCTTTTTGAGGTTATTACAATATCCAAAATAAACATATTTTTGTTGCTATACACTTGTTCCGGAAATTTCCTTTATATTATGTTTTATTTTTTTTAAAAGAAATTTTTATTACATCAAATAGCATATATGACGTTTACATATGGACTCTAACCTAAGACCTATCACTTGTGTAGCATTGCACTAATCAATCTGGATGTTTCAGACTATATTATGTTTTGTTATTATGCTGTGAATATTTGAAAATCTCTAAATTTAAGATTTTTAAGATTTTTATCGCCCCATACATTTTATGGACAAAAACGATGGAAGGGAAAGAAGTGTTATACTTTTTGGAACATTATTCTATTTCACTCAGTAAAAGCTCTATTCACCATGTATATGAACTGAAGGATTGTGTGATGAGACCAAGGATTTCACATACTCGTCTATATTGAAATACCATGTATCAGTAAAAGCTCTATTCACCTAGCTCTAATAATCGAAATCTATTTTGTGTTTCACTAATGCTAGCTACGAATATCTTAGTATTGGAATCAGCAGCGAGCAGCTAGACCTTCAGCTCATCTGCTACTACCACTCTCATGGCATGCAATGTGACAGCATCATCCATTAGTTATCCACTACAGTCATTGTCGACTTTGTTTTTCAGAACAGAAACTTTGGCTTTTCCAATTAGCCCCACTCCAGTCGGTGATCACTCATCATGAAACCCACAGGATCCTTGATTGTGCACTTGGCTAATCTATCCCTCAACGCTCTTCTGATAGTTTTGAACCGAGGTTCAGACATCTTAAGTTTTTGTATTCCAAAGATTTGTACCAAGCAATGAGACTCAGTGGATAGGTCCACCAAAAATTCCTCATTATTATTATTGTTACCATAATTTTTATTATGATCTATCATCTTCTTCATCTATAAAGTTACTATAAAAGAAGGATATTACATTATTTAATTTTCATGGAGATTTTAGTGAAGGTATGAAAATGATGAAATTCTAACTAGATATTTTGTATAACTATTCTGGCTTAATAAAATAAGCCTAAGTACTGTCAAGTTCTTACTATATAAATTGAATGCAAAACAAGTGTTTAGAAGTATTACAAAGAATTATGTAAAATTAATGAAGAAAAAAAATGTAAAAGTTTCAAAAATTATTGCATCTGATTTGAATGGGAGTTATAGTGACACAACTGTAAACTGAAATGTAAAGCTGGCTAAACTTAATTCAACAAAATTGGAAGTAAATCTTCTAAGGTAAGTTGGCAAACAAAAAACTTTTGAATTGTGCAAAAGGAGATTTTCAATTTTTATTTTCTTGATAACTGTGTCTCCATACCCTTATAGCGGGTTGCAAAAGCAGACGTTAGGAAGAATTAGAAAGAATTTGGAGGAATCTCTTTTCCTCTCATATCTATGAACTCCTACCATTTTCTAGAAAGGTGTCATGCAGCCATTTTCTTCCTATATAAGGTGAACTACTTGGAGTTTAGGCACTATGCTCTATGATAAATGACTGAGATCACAGGTCCAAAGCCACTTGTTTGTCTTGTACTAATATTAAAATATAGTCCTCCACTTATTTCCATTGAGTTATGCAAGCTTGTTATTTCCATTTTCACTTTGCTTCTCCATTCAGGCTTCTCACTCGTCCTTATATTTGCTTCTTCTGTCATTTTTAATCTTCTGTTTCTCTTTCTAGCTACAAAATTTCATATATCTTCCTGATATATAGTATTTTTCTCCATTTTTAAATATGTTAGCCATAATGCAGTGAAACTTGGCATTTTGTAGGAACGTATAAAGCGTGTGCAGAGTGTGTTCAACAGAGAAAGAAGTAAGAATAGGAAGAGATACGAGTCTTGGACAGACAACACTACTGATGCCTATCAGTCTTTCCAAAGAGATGACTGGTACTGGAAGACAGATGCAAGTTACAAGGATCGATATACAAATTTCAGATATGCCACAAAGGACAGTGGGGGTTGTCTAATGTCACATCATTACTCTGTCTTAGGCCTTGACAGGTATTAGAATTCATATTTAAAATTGTTATAGGTTTTGCCCTATTTATCTTTGTTTAGTGAATGTTAACTGTTTGTAACTAGAGGAGTCTTCTCCTTATGTGATAAGCATATCAGACCGGCAGATTGTCGATAGAATTGTGTGATTTTATTCAAGAACTTCATTTTTTACTATCATTTATTGATTTAAGATCACAGAGCTAAATGAACCTTGTAGTAAATCACAATTGTTAAATAGGTCTCTCCTGTTTATAAATGGTTTGAATTAATGTCAGAGAATAAGACGAAGTTAGTTAATCCTGATTTGAGACATTTTGAGTACCTGTGACATCCACGCTTTTTTGGTCAATTATGCTTGATCTACAGCATATTATGTAGCAAACATGATATATTGAATAACTACTTTGCTATCACTAACATATGATGTTTAATGAATTTTTAGCTTTATAACTATCATTCTTGTTATTTCTTCTAGGTCAAGGTCAGAACCATACTCAGATACTGAGATCAAGGTGCACTTTTCAATGTCACTTGTACTTATTCCATATTTCCTTTACTGCATTCTGTTCGTCTGCTTGGTAATCATTTTTTTGGAACATATGATGCTTCATAATATGAAAGCGAATATAATTTGGGTCACATTTGTCTTATAAGTTTTTAGTAAAATTTAGTATAATTCTTACATGGTAAAGTGGTTATGGCTCCTAGATATGTCGGCTAAGGATGCAAAAACCATAAGTGGTTTCATAGAAGTGATGGAAATTGGAAATTTTTTTTATTACTGCATAAAAGCAATTGGTAGTGATCATGGTATTTTATTCTAGATGAACTTCTTTTAGGAGTAAAGGGAAAAACGTAAAAAGTTGACCTCTATGTATGCAACTGGATTGGAAGTTCTATGGTTGGATAAACTTTGCCATTTGTATGATTTTGAATCTCATTCCTGATCTGTTACTCTGTTAGCATAAAACCCCATTTAACAATGCGATCATGTAGAAGTCTAATATTAAATTAAGTTTTCATGTCTACTTAAATAGTTAATGTCTTATACCTATAAAATAAAATTGATCTCAAGACCACTCGCCAATGGATTAGTTTCTCATGAAGAGTTCAAATTGTGTGTTTTTTTTTCCCCCAAGTCTACTTAAATAGTTAAACCTTCTCATTGTCAATAATTACAGAATGCTTTCAGAGCAAAAGCAATGGAATACCACCCTGATCAAAACCAGGATAATAAAGGTAAGCCATCATCCTTAACAAAATGTTTTTAGCTTTTTCTTTTTCATTCAAAGTTATTTATCTTCCACACTTCCAACCAAAACCGGCCTTTCTTACTATTTAATGGTGGTATCTTTCTGCAGATGTTGCAGAGGCAAAATTTAAAGAGGTAATGATGTCCTATGAAGCAATAAAATCAGAGAGAAGTCGAGTGTGTTGACTCTCGAGACTGAACACGAGCAAGAAGAGCTGTGTATATATAAAGCAACCTAGCTGTGCTGTCAACTTCCAATCTGGTTTCGTTTTCGTCTATAATCTACTTCTTGATGTAGTGTTGATTGACCTTTTTAAAGTTCCAGCTCTGAAGGCGGCTGCATACCTACATATATGCTGAGAGGCATAATTAGAGATAATGTTGGCTATCAATTCATCGGATTGAGGGCCACACGGCAAGCTTTTGATTCTGGCACGTTCAGCACCGAAAAACTAAAATTTTTGATTCACCGAATTGTAGGATGATTTGTAATCTGATGGCAAAGTCAGATGCCTTTGCTTCAATTCTGTTGTTTATTTATTTATATATGCAAGTAGATGTGCAGTAGCAACCTATGTTTAAATTCCAAGGTGAGCATGAATTAGCAGCTAAAAGAGGTGCCAACCGGAACCCAAATATTAATTCTGCAGCAGTAAGGAAACTTGCCCTCTTTCTTGGTCTGCAGCACTACATATTTCATCATCGGGCCACACATGGATCTGTGCTCGGGTGACATGATCACTTTTGTTGCAATCGAATTTTGTTACGATCGAAACCGGTTTTGAAAAGCTCTTTGACTTTGATATGGTTGAATACGTTACGATCGAATGTGGTTTTGAAAAGTTCTTTGACTATGATATGGTTGAATATGTTATTACCATCGAATCTGGTTTTGAAAAGCTCTTTTGACTTTGAGACAATGGAACCCAACCATGGAGAGTTCTTCGTTTAGATGCAGTCAAATTAAACAATGAAACATCATTCATCTTTGCTGCATCCAAACTCGATCGAAACATCCTCCATCTGTCAACGAATTTGACTATTTGAAACTTCCTTTGACTTGACGTGGTTAAATCTGCTATGAAACATCCTCCATCTCTAACATGGTTAATCCAACAATCAAACCATAAATGCTTCATTCGATTTAAGACATGATCGAATACAATAATGAAGCATTCATGAAGCATCCTCCATCTCTAATGCACTTGATGCTATGAAGTCATATTACAATAGGCACCTTGTTAATCGGATACTTGATAGAAGATCATAATAAAGGTAAACATGGAATGACATTCTTGCATTCCTTTCACCCTCAATTAATTTATAATTTGAGGATTAATTTGATTATATAATATAAGTGTATGATTATAAAAAATCTGTCCCTCAAATCCTATATAAATACACATTACCCGAAATCAATCTTTTTCACAACATATTCTTTTGTTCTACATAGTATAAGAGTCTCCTTGCTTCTAAGCAAGGTTTCTCCTTCTCGTGTTCTTCTTTTGTTCTTCATCGAAGTTCCCTCGATGTTGTTTGTTTCTTGTTCCTCTATTTGGGAAGATCATGCCAGCGCAGTACTACTAGGGATCAAGCTTCGTTTCCTCGTTAGAAGCATTCTCATTGATCAGCTCGAGTAATTGTGGTGCCATCTTCTTCTTGCTGGTCTACCCCAATTTATAAATCCTAGATCTCATATTTGTAGACCTGAGATCTCTTAGAACTAGAGTAGGAGCCAGAGATAACTCCCCTCCATTGTCGCTACCCCTTCCATCACTTGTCTCTCCCTACCATCGCCTACGTCCCCAGAGGATAACGCTTCCCACTCTATTGTTGTCAACTCCACTAAGCTATGGACATAGTCATCATCCCTGTTATCCTTTTTTGTATAACTTCATCACAGCCATTGGGGTGTTGCTATCGTAAGAAGAACGGACATGATCGAGAGAGAACAAATCTACTTCACCTCACAAATCTAATCTATTCCATGATCATATTGATCATAGATTATATATACCTCCTCCAGTGATCCTCCACCATTGCTCAAATTTACTCAATGGATAACAAAGCAGATCGTTGGTGACTCTCCTCTGTTCAACTTTACTTTGTGGGCATTCCTACTGTAAGCAACCAACCAACATCCGTGTCTTCTTCTTCCTCATTTGCATCTAATGTCTCTATTATTATTTCCTCAAGAAATAATAGTTCATCTCAACCTCTAAGACTTATATTCATTAAAACAGTAACTATAATCCCCTTTAGAGTATCCAAAAGTGATAATTATACATCTTGACGAGTACAATTCACTAATATTCTTTTTGGATATGATCTATTAGGCTATATCGATGGCTCTTTTCGTTGCCCATTAGAAAAGATCTAAATATCAAGAGAACTCATCCTAATGTCAAATCATGATCATAAGTTATGATGATGATAAGATCATCTTATTTTACAAGTAATTCAAGCTCCAGTTGTTAGCTCTATAGCACCACTAATCTTTTCGTACAGTACTATAGTGGAAGCACGATCAAAGTTACAAACCACCCTTGCCAATTATTTTCTCACTCGTATGCTAAGTCTTTAATATACTCTAATGAAAATAATAGAAGATGGAAGTATTATTACTGAAATCATATACAAAATCTAAAAATTATTATAGTTGGCTTGGCCTTAATAGATCATCTATTGAGTAATAAAGAAGTCATTGTTCATACTCTTAATAGCCTAGAAGACGAATATAAAAAACTAACGATAACAATTCGAGTATGTGACTCACTAATATTATTTAAAAATTTATATGATAAGATGATTGATTATGAAACATATCTAAAATGAGCAAGGAGGGTGATAGGACTAACTATCATAGCTTAATTCAGTTAAAAAATTAAAAAAAATAATTAAAGTAATAAGAACTTTAACAAAGAACCAAACAAAATATCTCTAGACATATATATAACACATACAGTCATCATCATGTGAGCAACTTCAATCCAAATAATCTAGAAAATAACTTTAAGTAACACTATCAACGGTTCCCTTTGTTGATAATAAATTAATAATTAAAAAAATACAAAAGAGATTAAAAAAATATCTTTCTCAAAATCTATTGATAATAAATTAAATGAATCATTTTCACAATATATTCTTCTATTCTAACATAACATGTCCACCGAAAGACTTCCCCACATCATCGCTAACTCAACACAAGATCGAATAATGTCTAATAATTCCTTTTAACTATCTGCAGATCAACTTCCTACTTGTTCAAACAGCCACCCAAACTTGGACCTTTCTTTATAAATTACCATGGAGGATCCTCTTTCTTTAATATTTTAATCAAGTACATCATCTGCTTTAACCATAAGACAATTGACACCATCTGACATTACATCTCTGATACCATCAGCAATAGCAAATAGTTCATTATAGAAGCTGCATCCCTCAGCCATAATATTTACATCCTCCCAGCAGATAATTTACGGTTTGCGTACTTCTACCGACTCCACTAGCAGTCATACCATTGGAATTTAGCTGCCTTGATCAAAACCCAGCTTTGATCTTTGAGCAGACTCCCATCATGTTCATGTTAGAGTAGATGATATCCAGCTTCTTTATGGCGTCAGCTGGCCTCTCCTTCTGCATGGTTCCAAAACCGTGATAGAGTTTCTTGCCGCCGAACTTGGGATGAAGTTTCAAGCAAGTCACATACATTACCAACTCCACATAGTTACTTGTCACAGACATTTGAATAAGGTTTCGGAACAACCGTATCAGACAATTTAGATTGACAATGATGTATTTTTTCATGTCTTTTCAATCTGCAGATAGTTTATTTTGTCATTATAATCCAACATAAAGATTTCTAATAATCATAGTTAAGATGTTAAGGCAAGTCTTTGTTTTGAATCAACCATTAGAGTCTTTGTCTTTGTCTTTGCAATACCCAACAAGAACAGAGCTATCCCAGTGGGAATCGCATATGTAAGAGGATGGCCTCAGACTCCTCAGGTAAGCCAAAGAAGCTCTTATCACGGACTTGGACTTTTGACTATTAATGGGCTTCATCTTCTTTCTTAATTAACACTCGTTATTCTTCCCTCGAGCTTGGCTTGATCACATACCAATCCAGTCACAGATAGGCCCTCCAAGTTCAAGAGGGAGAAAGAAGCCACCATAAGTCTCACCCCATAGGAAGCAAAGTTCAATTGAGCCAAGCAATTCCTGTGGGTAGACTGCAATATTGTTGGTCTCTATCCTCTTTCTCTACTAAACACCCATCAAACTTCTTAGCCTTCTCTTCTTCAAGCTTGGCTTGCTCACACAACAAGCAAGTTTACAGGTTGAGGGAGGGCAAGGAGTGCATGACAGCTTCTCTACGAATCATTCCTTTGAGATGAGCCACCGTAAGTCTTACTCTGTAGGTAGCATCCCCTTCTCATGGGAGAACCAGCCCGGTATCTCCAAGGTCACGCCACAAGCGGAAGAGAGTCACCTCAAGCTGCCGCCGCCACCATGCAAATCCGACAGCCCCATGTCCGCTGCGCACGGTCTGCATGTTCCTCTCCCGCCGTGCATCTTCCAGCCGCCGTCGCGGAGCTCGTCGAAGAAAGGTTTGAAGGAGGAGGACGACCCCTTCTTCGCAGCTTACATGGAGTGCACCAGCAACGTCAGGACGCAAGGGAGGAGGGGTTCGAGGAGGCGGAGGACAAGAGATGGTTTGATTGGGTTGTTCTCCTGTAAGGGCAGCAGTGGAGTTAGGGAGAAGGCCATTGTGAGGCTGTCACAGCTTCCTGAAGTGCGAGAGTGATGAGAGGCTTGGAATCCATGGGGTACCTGTTGTGCTGATCCTGTGGTTCTTGCTCATGATAGATGTTCTAGGTGACATGGTATATTCTATTGAAAGCATAGTTATATTGATGAATACATGTAATGATATTGTACAAAGAAATTGTGCAATAGAGAAAACAAAAAACGATATAATTTGTTGCAAGTTTTCTTCCCTCCCCTCCTCCCCACCCCACCACCACCACATCGTCATGGTAGAAGTGACGAACTTGGGACGAAACAGAGGCTAAGGACAATCTCATCTTTTAAAAAATAAAAGGTATTTTATAAATTTAAAAAAAAGGAAAAAGGTGAAAAATTAAGATTTATTTTTTTGTGTTTGGAGAACTTGCCCAACCTTATTTTTCATTTAATTCAACTACATGGGTTTTTTCTACAGTGGAGGTCGTAAGAATGGTTTAGGCCTGTTTATAAAAAAGGCCCATAAAACCCAAGCAAAATGGGACTGCTTCTGTGCTATCCGAACACCTCTCGCCGGGATCGGTAACCCATAGGCCGTCTTCAGCACACCAGAGATGCTCATCACATCCTTCCCACTTGCTTGACGAATCGTGTAGAGATGCAGCATTGCAGTTCAACACACAAACGACGAGAGTACCAACAGCTCAAGGATGATGAGCTCCTCAACATGCAGCAAGTAGCACCAAGCCTCGTCCTGTCATCTTCTCACTTCAAGCTTCACATCACCATACACCGCCGTTGTCGTCGTCAGATCACCGCATCGGTGTCAGTCTAATTCAAAGCCAAGATCGCGTTCTCACGAGCCCACCACATCAGTGTATGTAGCTGCTGCTACCTGCAGATTGTCTCAAGCACAGTTTGCAGACGGTGACCACAGATCGAATGCAGGCATCCGATAGACACTTCTCCGTGCTGCCCTAATCAAAAGGGTTATGGTGGTGGAGCAGATGGGCAGTGGTGGAGGGAGGACTCGACTCAGGAACATATGGTGCTGTGGCATGCACGCATTTCATTTATATATGACCGGCAACTTTTCTTCCCCACCTCTTGCCAACCTACCTTCATAAAACTCAAAAGAAGAAATGAACGAGCTATCAATCAACTGTCCGATTTGAAATGTTGGGGTATGTTCTCACTTCAATTTTTTTTTCTGAAGCTTGTGATGCTGGAACTCTTCCACCACTTGTGGAGCTGTTCTCACCTGACCAGGCTTCTTATGTTTACTATATGTTGATCAGTAGTTAATCTAGCGGAAGTCGAATTCAATATACTTTTATGTGTATTGAAATCTCTTATAAATGATTTTTTAAACTATATATGCATTATTAGAACTGACAGATATTTTTAGATTTCTTTAATACAAAACCAAATTGTTTGGAGAATAAAATTGCATGAAAGAAAAAAAAATTCAAATGTGATAAAAAAATCCTTAGAATTTAAGGATAGCTGTCTTATAAATACTGTTTGTAGAGAATTATTTCAAGTGTAAAGAAAAGATATTTATTTTATAGTTGACTGAGAATTATTGAGGATTTATGTTACAGCATATAAAATAGTTTTGGACTTCGGTTTATGCCTACTCACATGAGTGCTTCTTTCATATTTTATTATTGTATATTATAAATATTTATTTTTCTCCTGATTGTGAGTGTTCCTCATTTTGGATTTGTATTTTATTGTTAATTTCTTTTATTGCGCTTTTGCTATTTAAGGTCTTTTATTTCTTTATATATATATATATATATATATATTAAAACGCTGGCGTGTCCTATCAAAATGGGTCCATGATCACGTGATCCGCGAGGAAGGCCAGGTGATCCATCATCCCTGATAGCGAAGTGACAGTATTGTCCTCTTACACACGTAAATAGATGGCTGTGATCGAAACAAGTCTCTTGATTTGTGTGGCACAGCGTCCCCAACTTGATGGTTTGGATGGTCAAATTGTGGCTCAAATTGACTACTTCGATTGCATTTATTAGCTCAATATGAAATTAAGCTTTGGCTTTGGCGGAATTAAGAGATCAAACTTGCTTAGAATTCTCAGATCGTGGCATCTAATGTTAGATGGAGACATACTTTCTGAATTATTTGGTGGCTCATTGTGGTCTTCCAGAAAGTCAACATGCAAGAAAAGTCAAACGCTCTGCACCGAGTCTTCGACCTCCCATGTAATGCAAGCCTTCACAACCTGAATCCGGGCTTCTGGAATGTAGGCGAGTCGAAGAAGACGCTGCCTCTGTTGTCTGTTGATATAAATCTACAGCTTCTCTTGTTTGTCTTGTTGGAAGAAGAGTTAGAGCATGTTCTAGAGATTGATGATGTGAGTTGATGACAACCTTTCCGGACTTGATTACATTAATTTTTCTATATTTTAAATCCTATATTGGCACAGTATAATCAATTCTTTTGTAATGTGATGTGAAGTGTGAACACATCAAATGAATGATGGTCTCTACAGCTGACCTTATCCAACACTGTGGCCACAAATCATCAAAAAGGCAGCCATGTCTGCAAATTAATTGCAGGAAAGAAATTGTTGAACAAAACCTAAGATATAAATCCCAACAGTGTCTGGCCATGCTATTTAAACCAACCATTCCTCACCAAATCCATCAGAAGCTTCTCTTCTCTCTCTCTCTCTCTCTCTCTCTATCCAATCTTCCTAAATCATCATAAAACATGTCGAAGAAGACCATGGTTGTCGTGTTCATTGCTCTCCTCCTGGTGTCCTTAGCTCATGCAGGCAGGCCAAACCCAGTGGATCCAAAGAAGAGCAGTCTTCAGGTACGCCTTGTTCTGTGATTCTAGTCATTCCATCATGTTACAGGTTTCTATCAGCGGCATCAACGTTATTATTATTGCAGGCTGTTGAGAAGGGGATGGGTGGGAGAACGGAAGGGTGTGAAGGAGCTGGGGAGGATGAATGCTTGGTGAGGAGGACCCTTGCTGCCCACACTGACTACATCTACACCCAGAAGCACCATTAGGGACTTGGAGGATTAGATTAAAACTATGCTGCGTCAGTGGGGATTCCTAGCGTTTGGGTTTTTTTTGGCTTCTTCTTCTCTAGGAAGTTTGAAGAGACCATGTAACAATCACTTCTCATCCTGCTGCTCCTGTGTTGTTCACATGGTTATAGGCTTTTCAATGGATCGAGTGATATATGCAGTAGATTGACATCATGCAGGTGCATGCAATATCAAGTATCAAATCTATCGGTTTCGATTTAAGCTCAACCTTTTTCACTCTTATCTCCTTGTTCGTCGTTCTTGCCGTGAGCATTTCAGAACTTAGAACAGTGACCATGCTGTGCCTGCGTCTGCAAACATAAAGCTCTCTCTCTCTCTCTCTCTCTCTCTCTCTCTCTCTCTCTCTCTCTCTCTCTCTCTGAACTCTCAACGAGGAAATCACTAAGCAGTCAAGAACAATCTGACGGCTTGCAACTCAGAAAATATCAATTAGCATGCTGCCTGTTGTTTGCCACCCTGCATGCTGAGCTTCCTTCTGCCTTAAATCTTCTGCGCAAATACTGATGTTGCAATTGTTTCCGATGATTAATCTCTTACGTTACCAATTTGTTAGATATCAAAATTTTTACAGCATGCATTTCCAAAACAATTCACTTTTAGAAATATTATTTTTAACTCTTCATGTTTTTTGGGATTTATATGCCAATATTAGTATCAAAGTGGATGATTTAATTACAACCAAGATTATTAGTTGAGTTGTGGATTAAGAGAGAGTGGTCATTTGGTTTCATAATAACTCATATAGATACATATATATATATATATATATATATATATATATATATATATATATAAACAATTATTGTTCTATTAATCTCAATATCCTCATTTCACCAATAAAACACATTTGTTTGATCTATGGATTAAAAAAATACTAACCGAAAGAAGATCAGAATAATTAATCAGGGCAAACGCTTGTCTGATCTAAGTATTATAAAAAAAATAAAATCAACCAGGATAAGCCATTGAAATCCTCACAAGAACAGATGTATTATAAATGATGAAGCTGAAAGGTAGCAAATGGACAAATGAAGAGAGCCATCAATGTTGTTATACTAATTGACAAGTTAAGCAGTTAGAGATGATGCATATCAATGTGAAGGTAAATATTAAAAAATAGCATAGTTTCTCATTTCACACTAAAATGATCCAATTGCAGACTTAGTATAACACCCACAGGGTAAGGTAGACATCATTCTTGATGTCATCTTAAGATCTCTGAATGGGAATCAAAAGAAATGGTCACCATCTCCAAAGTGTTCTTGCATCAGATTCTTGGCCTTATATCTCTCTTGATGAATTGTTAAAAGGTCAACGGAAGTTAGCAGCAAATGGAGAGGTGCCATCAGTATATGTTTGATCGTGGGAGGATCACCAATTAGGTGCTGAGGTTTTCTGATTTCAAGGCATGATCATGAAAATATAACTTTTTGTGAACTTGGCAATAATACATTATTGGAGTGAGGTCAGATTGAATATAAACTAAAAGAACAGAATAGAACCTTAAATGTGTGGCATTTTCTTTTGAAAAAGAAAATATCTATTTTGTTAAATGCTTATATATATTGTCTAAGAGAAATATATGGTTGGAGATGGCCATGGCTGTACCTTGGAACATCTGAAAGTTGAGTTCAGGGAGAACAGCAAGGGAAGAGTGCATGGACAATCAAGAGAGTAAATGCATATAAGGGAACCCAGATAGACTTTGCTTCAGTTAGGTTCCTCTGCCAATTTTGCCTATACAACAACTGTGGTCAAATGACCATCCAACTATTGTTTTCCTATGGCAGTGCTCCGCTCATTGTTCCTCCTGTGATTTCTTCTTTAATTCAGAGAATTTCCTCCTCTAATTTCAGTTTGAGTGAATTTTCAGAACTAAGTGTAAACTGTCTGATTGACAAAGATGATGAGAACACATAATGAAGAAATATGCTGATTGTTTAAGAGCATATAAACTACAATCATGTTATTTCTAGGAACAGCTTCTCATGATCACACAGTCCAGCCATGGTATCTGTTCTTGGGAAATACTTATATGACATACCCAGAATTCACCAAATGTGTTTGTAGTTCAGCCTTCCAAAGTATGAACTGACATGGTATTCATTGTATCCATTTCAGAAAGGTATTTAAAATAATCTCAAAGCTAATAACAATGCAAGATGTGAAACTAATAGCAGAAAGAAAAAGGACTTTTAATGGCATGGCATGTAGGTGGTACATTGTTTTTACAGTAAGCACCTGGAAAACCTTGGAAAAATGATGTGTATGAGGATCAAAACTCACTCAGTGAACTGACAAGCACTCTTAATGCTAGTAAAGCTACAAAAAAATTTCAAAGTCTAAGTAAATCTGCTAATGTGAAAATGATAATTTTTCAACAGCAAAAATATTCATGCATCTCATTTGTAAAGCATTTTCTCTATTAATTTAAAACAGAGTTGCAGAATTCAGCACAATTCAGAATCATACATCCTTTCACACTTAATGATGCACTATTTAAGAGAGGAAGACACTTGAAAGGGCAGAAAGCCTCATAAACCATGTCTCTGATCTCAACTCTGCTGCCTCCAAATCTTCCCTCTCTCAGACATTTTTGATCCAAAAACAAAGAAAAAACAAATCATGAGAAGTGCTATAAGAACATGACATCAAGCATCTGCTATGTAGCAGAGATACCAAAACAGATATATTTGGATAGTCCAAGTTTAACAAACCTTTGGAAAGCAAGATATATGATGATGCTGCAGCAATACATATATAAAGGATGTGGATCTTATTTTTATATGTGACAGAATTTAACTTGCTGAGTTCACCAAATTAAATAGCAAACCATTATTTAATGGATCAAGAGACTAGTTTCAGAAGAATCTTGTGCACCACTTTGTGGCCCTGCTTTGGCATCTTTGCATGTTGTGAGCCACCATCCACAAATGGAGGCTCATGTGAATCCCAATCAGATGCCAAAGATTAATGATCTTGGAGGCCCTACTTTGGCATTTATAATCATGCTTGAAGGGTTCCACCATCATTCAAATGCCCAGGATTAGCTTTCTAAAGTCATGTCCCTTCTCATGAATCAGTTGAATCTAAGTTCTGCCATGGGCCACAAGGATTATTGAACTGTTGAATCATCTACAAAAAGCCATAATTTACTTCAAACATACTCTCTCAGTTGTTATTGGTTGTCTTTAGTTGTTTGTTAAGCTTGATAAATTGATCTGTGATGTTTAGATCAATTATTATGATACAAATATTAATGACATAGTTAGTAAGTGTTATTCAAGCTCTTAGGATGAAATAGATAGGAAGCATAAAGGAGTTGTGAAGTCATTACAGTCACTGCTTTCATTTGCAGCAGTTTTAACACCATTAGCTATCAAATCTGAAATCAGCCACAGGTAATGCTGTTGTCATTAAATAATTATGGAACTTCTGCAACAGCTATCATGAAGTAAAGATTTTGTTGAATTATACATGAACCTGATAAAAGGTCTTGGTTGTGATGATTGAAGGTGCTAATGATCCTCAACAGTTTGATATTTCTAGTTATTCTCTTATTTTCTATAATAATTTGACTAAAAATTAGAATATCTTATTTTAGTTGCTACCTTTTCATGTCATTGAGAAGAAGATGCTAAGATGGATACACAGAGTTAAAGATAAAATATATATATATTCTCATTCGTGAATAATTAATATATCTATTGTAAAGGAAAAAAATGATGAAGAATCATTTTGGGTGATATAAATATAGGTATTATGGTTAGAAAATATGTGAGATAATTAATATTAATAGTAGATGAAGAAAAGTGAAGAAATTAAAAGGATTTTAGTAAAAAGTATAAATAAAAATTTAGATTCGACAGTAAAAGATGCATGTAGTGAGATCAAATAATTGTGATATTATAACTTATCATTACTGTATTTCCAAACTAAAGTATGATAATAACAATTTTCTGATCTGACTGACATTAAGAACTATAGAATGTTGCAGGAAGAGTCATATAATTCACATGATCCACCTCCCAAGCCTTTAAAGTTGAGGAGGTGTGATGCTCTGATGGGGGTGGGGCGCCTGCCACTCTCTTCATTCTGGTCTACAGCCTAAAGACTTCCTGCAACACCTCGTGGGCAAGAAGAAGTGCCGGTGGGAAGCCATGGACTCTCATGGCCCTTCACTTTATTCCGGTGTCCCGTTGTCGGCGTCGTCTTACCTCTCGCGGAATAATGGAGTCCAGAAAGGTGTAGGTCTTATGAAAATTAATGTGAACTGCTAAGGCGGAAAGCTAAAAGACGTCATCCTTTCTTTCCGGCCATTATGTCGGAAAGCCAATGATCACGGATCTGATCGATGTTGTTTCGACGCCATGGATTAACCTTATGCATGATAGGAGCAAAGACGATAGGAAAAGCAATCGAATAAAGTATAGCATTGAGCTTTTAAAGTAGGTTTAGTGCAAGTGAAGTAGATCTACTTTGATTTCTGGGACATATGTCCACACAAGATAACCCATGGCTAAGCTAAACATTTGAGATTAGCTTTAGCTTTCTTCATCCTCCTTGAGAGAGACGACATGTCTGCTATAATATATACGTGTGCATAGATGGTGCCACTATGTGTTGGCAGCGAAGTGTTGAGAGTTGGGTCCAATATTACTCTTTAAGGTGGCTTTATTATTTAACCTAATATTATCATACTTTGCCCAAAAATATGCAACTTGTTGTTTCTATAAACATTTAACTAACCTTTGATCAATCTTTCATATCGTAAATGGATCACAAGAGAACAAACAATAAGGGGATAGGATAAGTATTCTTTTTCTTACATCAAACAGTAAGGGGAACAGCTTAAACATGCGAATATGATTGCATCAATATCTTTTATTGAGAGGGAAAAGAAGAACAGTGCATATTTGCAGTCACAGAAGTCACCGCTCCTTTATCACCGCATGCCGACCTCTCTCTCTCTCTCTCTCTCTCTCTCTCTCTCTCTCTCTCTCTCTCTCTCTCTCCACTACTTGGCTTAATAAAACCAACCTTTTCCATCCCAAGTCTCATCCAAAACACAGGAGTAGCAACGAAGAGAAAGAAGCAAGCCGAGCCATGAAGACAACCGCTCTCATTCTCTTCTCCCTACTGCTGGCCGCCGCCGTGGCGGGCCGCGACCATGACAAGGAGAAGGCCGAATCGTCCAAGGACAGCGCGGGCGGCGCCTCCTACATCCCGGGGTTCGGGGCCGACCCCGGCGGGTTCTTCGGACCCGGCGGGGGCTTCAACATGCCAGGAGGGTTCGGCGGCGGGTGGGGCGCGGGATACGGCGGGCCCGGCGGCGGGTACGGCCACGACGGCGTGGTCCTGCCCTCGGTGGTGTGCTCCGACAAGGGGCCGTGCTACAAGAAGAAGCTGACGTGCCCCGCCAGTTGCTTCACGTCCTACAGCCACTACGGCAAGGGCGGTGGCGGTGGCGGTGGCGGCGGAGGCTGCACCATCGACTGCAAGAAGCACTGCGTCGCCTACTGCTGAGGCTTTTCACCTCACACTCCGCCCTCTATACGTCATATACCTCAGTATTATGTATACCAGATCTATGCTGATGTCATGTACGAGTGGTGTGTGATGAACCGGTATGGCTTGGTGTTCCAAATATAAAAGATATAAATCATGAATGATATGATACATAGACGAATAAGGAGGGCTCTACGCAGTTTGATATAAATATACATGTACGACTATCGATAGTGCAAGTGTTTGCGTGTCTGCACGTATCTTTTGATGAAGAAATCAAAGACTTCTCATCATCTATTCTCATGCTTTCATTTACATACGTGTTTGATGAGATTTGTTATCATGCTTTAATACTGATAGGGAATCTAATGATGTAAACAGTGCATTACTAACTCACTCAATTGTGAATTATTATTGTTATCACGTTTGTGTTGACTCAATATCATCATCCATGTCCTCTCATCCTAAGACCATCTTCTTATCTCAGTAATGCACAATAATAATACATGACAATTCGATCGAACGTTGTATTTAGCTCAATCGTATGACATATCAATAATTCACAATTTCAATGGTTATCATGCATCCCTGAGACACAAACTTTTCGGTTGTAGAGGGATACACTATATCTAGCTAATTTGATGGTGCCCGTATAAAACAATTGGGAGTTTGTCCAACATGCTAAGGACGATTCGAGTCATGAAAATAAATGTTTTTATCTATTTAGGTTCGACTAAAAAGAGGAAATAATTTTTATTTATATTTTTTTAGTAAAATTCTCGACCTTCCTTTTCTTGTCTTGGCATAATTATTTAGATCTCTTTATACATAGTCATATTATCTTAAATATTTTTTTCTCATTTTATTCTCCATCCAAGTCACACTTAACTCATTTATTTTATCATTTATGAAAACTGATTTATTTGTATATATTTACTGGTAAGTACTCCACATAAAACATCCACTGTGGATCATGCAAAATTGGCGTTGACCGCAACGTTGACGTCGTAAAGGTGATCTTCTTGTTGTGTTAAGCCGCCATGGTTTGGGTCACTGGGCTGCGCAGCCCGTATAACAACCAGTGGATTCACCACAAAGTGTGGAGACCGCTGCAACGCTGGGCTGAGCTTTGCGGCAGTACTGCCGAGGCGTATGTGCAGCACCAGACCCTGTAAACCTTCGCCTGCGCCAGTGGCGGCGGTGGGTTGGGCTTCTCCCACGGCTTTGCCCGCGTCTTCTCCGGGGAGGTGGGTAGTGATTCCAGAAGAGAATTGTCGCTGCGCGGCCGATGTTGGAAAGATGTGGATCAGGTGGTGTGGACGGAGAAAGCTGAGAGATCACCGTCACGAGGTGCCTCGGCGCTGACCCGATCACGTAAGCGCCGCGGCGGCGGAGGCGGCGATGGTCATAGCAAGGCTGCAGAGTCCCCACGTCATGCATCGTCAAAGTGCCACATCACCGACCGTCAATTATTTCTACCCACCATTGTTGATGATGACCACGCGAACAATGGCTAGACTTTTCGATCTTCCAGAATAAAACGAGATGAACTCACAATAATACAGCCACGTATCGCCATCTCGTCACTGCAACACATCCGGCCATGGCATTTCGACCACTTCAAGTGCATCATATGGTCTCTTCATAGCAGTCACCAATACTTAATGGTTCGCAGTGTCGGAGCGATGCCTGTCATTGACCGTAGCGTCACAGACGTCTCTTCTTTTCTGTGCGGTGATCTCATGAGGTTGGGCGTAAACCTCACATATTAGCTCCACAAAAAGGTGACAGAGATAAATCCTCCGATGAGAGAGATATATTGCTTGAGAGGGTATCTAGAAACACACTTTAATTGTTGATGAGAGAGATATATATAAAGGAAAATACTTTGGATATTAAAAGAAATGAATTTACGTGAAAGGGGTATACAAAAGGTTTAGAATTTTGATTTGGAGTTAAATCACGAGAGAATCGTTGATTTTTGGGTTCTGAAAGCTTATCTTCCTCACCCACAGTGTTATCTATATTGTACTGAAGTGGAGCTGTAGCTTGGAAACTGGGGGCGGCGAGGAGTTGGAGTGACTTTTCGGAAGCCGTGGTTTGGCGTACTGCTCGTTCGAATCCCGCCAACTCGTTCGTTCTTATCCTCATCCCTTCACATCCAAAAGGAATCCTCAACCTGTCTTGATCCTACACAAAAACCCTCCTCTTTTCTATATTAATCCAACCACCTCGTGCCCCGACTCCTTCTATCCTCTCGCTTTCTTCTTCCACTCTATCGTCTTCTGCAGTTGTGTGACAAGAGCTTTCAGTCATGGGCACGTCGAGCCGGCTCGGGCGCTGCATGAAGGCGCCGCTCCGAATGCTGTGCCGGGCGCGCGACATGTACGTGCGCGGCCTCAACGTCTTCGCTGGCCACATGCAGCACGGTGCGGCGATGGCGTGCCCGGCGATGGCGTCGACAAACTACAGCTTCCCGTCGGCGAGGGCGAGCGCGGGCGACGACGACCTCAGGGAGCTGATACGGGCTGCGTCGCTGGCCCGGGCCCGCACGTTGCCTCGTCGGGCGGGGGCGCCGGCGGTGCGCAAGAGCCAAAGCCTGGCCATCGGAAGGATCGACGAGGACAAGCCGTGTCTCAGCTTCGATGACGGCGTCGGGGTCGGGTCGGGCTTGGTGTTCGCGAGGAGGAGCAGGAGCTGTGCCGCGGGAGCAAAGAGGAGGGCGAGGCCGTTTGCGTGATGGCGAAGGACGAGGTCGTCTGTGTATATATTGGATCGGTAAGAATGGTGGATTAGGTTGTGCTTCGATCTGTGTCTTGTCTCGAATTCTTTGGCTAAAGTTCGGCTAGAATGTAGATGAAGATGCGGTGGTTTTGTTTGATGCTTTCGCCCAAACAGGGATGCAATGACTAATGTATCAACCAAGCAGTCTGAAACAACCATTGCTCTGTTCGTCGGAGCACAAAACGCAACCAAACTCAGGTGAAACAATCTCCGGGAAGATTTAGTGTTGTACGACGGCGTTGAGCTGAGTGAGAAGGAACTTCTTTGGAAGATGGAGTCTTTTTCTTTCCTTACAAGTGAATCACTATTCAATTCAACCAGTGGTTTAACCAAGATGGATGAACTCCATGCAGTGCTAAAACCACAATAGCCACTGATGGGATCGAAATCTAAGGGTAAATAGGGTTCTGAACATGAAAGAATTCAAACTTCACACGATGGGAAGGACTTTACCTTTCTGAATCCGTGACCGGGTGCGCCATGGTCGATATTGGCGTCTTTGACTCCCTCAACCTTTGATTCCATTGCATAGTTTATTCCACAGCTGAGTTAGTGTTGGTCTACAACGTCAACTTTATTCTGTCCTGAAGGCTTCCTGCCTTGTCCACCAGAATGGAGAAGATCAAATGTCATGTAGATTTCACTGTATGTGGGCACCATTAAGCATACACATTTGTCAGGTTTTCTTAGGGAAGGATGAGGTAGCTGGTCCATCAATTTATAAAAAGAAAAGACAAGATGTGATACAGAAGAAAAGAGGAAGAAACAAAGAGAAAACCGAGGCAAAAACAGGAATTTATGCTTCAGATTTTGTTTTATTTGCCTGTCACGAGAGTTGCCAGGAAAATATGTGATGGAGTTGCTTAATAGTTTTATTTGCCTCTCTGTTGTTACCTGTCTTGTGCTCCTGAGTTGGTCCCGATGGCCTCCCACCATTAAATGCTGCAAGCAAACTGTTGGAATTGAACCAAAAAGGTTGCTGTTGTGCATAGATGTGTGGGTGTGTGGGTGCATTAAAGAAAAAAGAACATGAGAGTTATTACATGCCATGGAAGATTTATGCTGCTCTCTCTCTCTCTCTCTC
Organism: Musa beccarii; assembly: GCA_024322285.1. Taxonomy (NCBI): domain Eukaryota; kingdom Viridiplantae; phylum Streptophyta; class Magnoliopsida; order Zingiberales; family Musaceae; genus Musa; species Musa beccarii. The sequence goes on along the minus strand of CM044397.1, from coordinate 49,713,753 downwards.
TTCCGGCAAAATTGTTTACACTTGCCATTCTGGAGTCTCATCTTTTCTTCCAAATGAAGCAAAGTGGTGGAAGGAGAGGCATGGCACCGACTGTGACTCAAGGTTGCAGAACGAGTTGCTTGCAAGTACAGCAAACAGAGCCCCAAGTTTGGATCCATCTGGGAAGACACTAACAGCTTTGCTGACCAAAAACTCGAAGAGTGAGATGGTTCTACAGTTGTAGTATTTGCAGGGAAAAATTCTTTTGTTTGCTGCAAAATAAAGATGTCATCCACACACATTGATGAAATCAGAGGATTGATTCTAATTAGGTAGAAAGCAACAGTGACTTTGGGGCACTTTGTATCAGTATAGCCACAGGAATCCACAATTGAATTGATCAATTTGTGTTTCTTCCCCTCAAAATTCTCAAAAATTGTAATCCTTGGATTGAAAAAGCACAAAAAAGATTCAAGAAGAATTTTTGATTTGATCTGAATACAGAGACAACCAAGTGGACCAGAATCAAGTGCTCTCCTTCATAGAACTCGTTTTGATTCAGCTGTTGAATCTACACTGAAAGGGGATTATTTTGTTTCTTCCCCTATAATTATTATGATCATATATCTGAACTCTAATTCTTTGGTTACAAAAGTAGTCTGGGAAATGGGAAAGGAAGATTCTTTTTTCTTTGTTTTAATCTATACAGAGGAGAGAACTTACTGATGCTGAATCAAGTCCACCCCCTTCTTTTTTCTTCATTAGATCTCTAAATGATTCATTGCTCCTTCTTCGCCTCAAAGAATTCGGCTTTGTTCTGATAATGATGACGATGGCCACCGAAATGGTGGCTGCTGCCGTTGTCATCCTCCAAGCTTTCGCCTTTCTTCCTCCTGACCACCGTCTTGACGTAGCAGTTGACGAAGAGGAGCAGCAGCGCGGCGTTGAGAACCGAGTTGACGACCCAGGCGCCGATGCCGTTGCACCCGCCCTTGGCGAAGTGGAGCAGGAGGAACCCCAGGTGGCACACCGCGTTGCAGCCGGTCAGCGCGACCTGGCTGGCGAGCACGAGGACCGCCCCGCTCCGGGCGGCCGCGGGGAGGCCGACACCGACCCAAAAGCGGTGGCTGAAGACGACGGCGTGGACGAGGGTGGCGGAGAGGATGGCGACGACCTGGAAGGACTGGGAGAACTCGAGCCAGAGGAAGGACATGCAGACGAGGGCGGAGTGGCGGAAGACGCCGGGCAGGGCGGCGCCGCGGCGGCGGCGGAGGATCAAGAGGAAGGTGCGGAGGAGGTGGAGGAAGCGGCAGAGGTAGAAGGCGTAGGACCAGAAGAAGACGCGGCCGGAGGGGCGGGTGCCGAGGGGGAAGCAGAGGAGCCATTCGAGCGCGGTGGTGCGGAAGCGGCCGCGCCACCACCAGCGGGCGTCCCGGATCTCGGCGGCAGCGGAGAGGAGGAGGCCGAGGAAGATGGCGGCGGAGGCCAAGGCCATGGCGAGGGAGTGGAGGGCGGGGAGGGGCCCCAAGGGGATTGGCCGTTGCCGGCGGAAGAGGCGGAGGACGAGTTCAAGGGCGAGGGCTAGGGCGGCATAAGCGGCGAGGGAATAGACGAGGAAGGACCAGGTGGCGCCCCAGGAGTAAACGTGGCTCCACCGGAACCCCACGATGGCCGGCTGCTCCGCCAGCCAATACGTTATCCCCCGATTCCAGCCATCACCGACGTTCCCCATCATCATGAACGATGGAATGGGATATCCCATCCGGCCTCTCTCTCTCTCGGTTCGTTGCTTCTGCCTTAATTTGGCGTTGGGTAAAACAGCATCGGTTGATATAGAGCGTCCAGGGTTAGCGATGGGATATCACATTCCACGGAGACGCGTCAACGCATCGAGCTTCGATGACACGTGACTCGTCACGGTATATATGACATGGCATGACACCATGATATCGATCCAATCACGAGCCAGTTCCCACTAATCACTGCGTACACGTGGCGTACAGCACAACCCTTGGGGACGCGCCGAACCAACGTGGCGGCGTATTCTTAACGACCAAGCTCTTTGTGAAGGGGCGTGCCTCGTGGTCAACAGGTCTACAAAACCGGGCCCCACCCTCACGGCCCACAGCTGACCGTAGACAAAAGTGGTGAGAATAACCTTCTCGAAAGGGATGGGTTACCATCGGACCGTCCTTTTCTAATTCCACGCCGTTCGTTTTTAGGTCCACAGCGACCCGAGTCGGCTCCATCGAACCGGGTTGGACCGACTCCTTTTTTTAATGTTTTGTAAATATAATTAATACACTTGTGAATCATATTTTATAATCCATAGGCTAAAAAAAAAGGATACCGTCGACCGGAGGATAACATAATAAACGGGGACAGAGGAAGAACACGATGGAAATCAGAAGTGGTGGAGTGGGTATCGGTCGGTCCTCAGCAGCTGTTTGTGCATTAAGATTAGGGGGACTTGATGTGCACGAATGCAGGCCAATCATGCGTCATGACAACAAGATTGACGCTTTTCTGATTTGCTTCTCTGTCCTAAGCTTGCATAATATTTTTCAAAAAAATAAAAATATTAAACCAAATATGTTTTTTGTGGAATGTTTGTGATGGGGATTATTCTAAGAATAAATTTGTGGTTAAATGTAATAAAGGAAAAGAAATATAAAAAAGTATTTATAGTGATAATCGATAACTTAGAAAATAATAATTGGAGAATAAAGGAATTAAGAAAAAATTAAGGAAATAAAATATTTTTTTCTTTTTCTTTTCCCACATTCCAATCCAGTGATGTGCTATGTTGTATATGTTAGTCTAGAAAGATTATTGGATGTGTGATTCAATGCAAATAAATAGTATGTAAAAAAATTACATGTATAAGCTCAATTACATACTTATGGAACATTTAGAAGAATCCAGAAAAGAATTTTTTTTTCATGTTATTCTATTATTCACTTTATTGTGTGAGGTCATACAATGTTATTTGTGTGGAGGTGAAGCTAGGAATTAAATAATTGTTTGTCATTAGTTGACCATTATCTAATGAGACATTACAATGACAATGTGTGTTGATTTAGTCCCTAATAGCCTTATGTGACTTCTATATTACAAGCTGATGAAAGGAACAATAGATGACATAATTAACAATCACATTGTAGCTTAAGCTGCACTCATGTCAACTCACTCAACTAATTTGGATAAGCTGTAGCAATCTATTTTGCAAGAGAGAGAGGTTGCAATGAACTTAATACATGTAAGATTCTCATGATATGTGTAATTAATGGCGCAGCTTTAGTAGTAAATGTTGACAAGCTTTGATTTGGATCATTGACTTTTAACTTTTAGAAGATATCTGAACTTTCAAGCTTTCTTTCAGTAGCCACTGAGTTGATGACAAGTAACAAAAGTTAGTCCCCTAATTGTTTTGTTCTTGTTCCATTCTCCTTAATTCAACCTGAAAGAGCCATAGCAGCAGCTTTGTTGCTTAGCAATAAAAGCTTAAGAATCCCTCACATTGAAACACAATAATTCATTGAAGCTTAAGAATTACTATTGGAAGCAACTTTTTAAGAAACCAATTCTTGATGGTGAGAACAATTAGTTGAGGAATCATGAATTGGCTGCATCAACATCTTTGTCAGAAATTTCTGCTGTGGTTATCAGGTATACCAACCAAAAAGTTTTGGCTGATAGTTGACAGAATTTGATTTGGACAGAATGTTTTCTTAAGTGTAGGCTCTTAATAAAGAAAAAAAAATATAATATTGTCAAATGTCTCAATCCTTATTACAATTGGAGTCTCTTTCAAGGTAGAGTTTATTAAATTGAAGTAGCTGATTTGGATGCCAATTATTTTTACACTAAGAGGACGAGGTTTGACATCATAGTACAATTATTTGATTGTGAGCTGCATTACTATAGTGCAAGACTTGGAAACAATATTCCTACTTTGAGATTAAAATTGATTAGGGTTCAGAGTCATGAAAGCAATCTTCCTATTTACAAAATAAAGTTGTATTATATAATAACCTTTGTAAACAGAAAAAAAAAAAAAGGTTCTTGACATAGGCAATGAAAAGTATAACCCATTGCCTAACTAGGATCAAACACATAGCAGCCAAATGTTGACTTCTAAGCATGCTCTCTTGAAGCAATGCATCATCTAAATATTGATATGTAATTTGCTTATTAATTCCAAAGGAAAACTATTTCACCTAGTCTCATTTATCAATAAATTATTGATATTTTGTCAAGGATAATTTGAAGTTAAATTTTATGCTGCACCTTATCTATAAGAATGCAATACAAATATGCACAAAGACTTCATCTCAAAAGTCAGGATGTACCAAAGCAAGAATGTTTATCCTTATTATATGGCCTACAATTTTATTTTATTTTTTGGTGAATTTGACCCTTGCAATGATTCATTGTGTCTTGTCCTAAGGTAATTATCAACTTTTCTAGATGCCAACTATTTGATAGGTTGTCTTTTGGGCAAGCATATCTAAATATCTAGAATGTCATGCCATGCCATGCCATGGGTCATCCTTTTAGGTGTGATGTCAATTTGTGGACAAGGAAGACAAAAGTTGTAAAACATCCAACAAATGTATTATTGATTTATGAAGTCCAGACAATGAGTTCAAAGTCTCACAAATTCCATTCTACCAAAGCTATCTTCATCCCTTCCATCTCATTATTTCCTTGTTATATCATGTGATTTGCAAATGAAATATATGCAGGTCCTTTAACCAAGTGCTGTGCAGTGTACATGCTGCATGTAATCTTAATTTAAAGTTGTCCTTTTTTCATCAGAAGTTAAAAGCTCTCTAAACCAAATGATTCATAATTTTTTCTGACTACAAAAAAACTTTTGTTCAATTAGATCAAAGCTAATCTGTATATTCTGAAGCAAAATTTATCCTTCTATAGGTCTTTAAACCACTCTCTTTTCTTATATTTCATCAATGGACAAACAAACTTCACCTTCTGTATTACAATGGCATTTTGATTCTGATTTCTTCCATTTTGCACACTCAAGAACATGCATGATGTTTTGAGACATGAAAGAGCTGCCTCTCTGAGTTGCCCATCCATTCCTTTCAGGCCTTGAAAGATACTTAAATCTGCATCCCATGACCCTTTCTCTCTATCATGGGGGAAAGAAGTGATGGTCACAGAACGAGGTGTCTATCATCTGCTACTAACTTTTCTTGCTCACCTTTACAGGTGTTGAGGGGGACTCATCACATTTGCAACATACATGAAAAGTTGGATGAATGGTTCTAGAGATTCCAGCAGTAGTATCTGCATTTGCACAAGAAAAAGAAATGAGGAGAAAAGCTCCCCTCATAGAAAGAAAGGCTGAAAGAACCTCACCAAGACAATATTGGTTAGAGAGCTTTGCAGTAAAAATGATGCTTAGCTTAGATTGCAATCTTAAAAAAGATTTAATATCTCAATTGTATAGGCTAAGCTACTAACTAAGTTCTGCAATAAAAAAAAACATATCTAATCAAATCAAGAATATTATTTTTAGAAAGAAATTCTTTTATATCTCCCTAGGATTCTATTTAGATCCATTTGTGCCAATTGATGTCCTTCCTCTAACCATAATATTTACATCTTCATTTATTTTTTTTTATCCTACATCCAAACTAAATGAATGAAAATAATATTTCCATCTTCATTTTTTTTATTATCCTTCTTGATGAAAAATCATCATCAAGATTACATATATATATATATATAATATGTTGATCGTTTAAAAATAATTAAAATTCATACCTTTGATTCATGTGTTCTGTTTTGGTAAAGACTTTAATAATATATCGTAATGTTTTGGTATTAGTGGTTAAAGAACATTTCCTCCAATTTATATTTAACACATCCATGGTCGACATCAGCTACTAGAATACAGTGAATACATTAATATGGACCACCAAATTTCTCCTTACGATTAAAGTTCTAATACCTATTTAACCTAAATCCCAGTTCATCTTTGTTCATGAATGCTATATAAGTAGAGTCTCATCCATGATTTATAGTATTAAATTTATGTTATTCATGCATGACTTTTAATATCGAATAACATGATAATTATGCCATTAAGTTAAAAATTATGATATTTCATCATGCGTTGTAGGTTTATAATTTCTATTTTATGTTTTAAAAAAATTATTGAACACTATTAATATGATCTTTATATTTAGGTCTAATACTTTTTGTTTGCAATTGCATATCTTAAATGGAGGATCATAATGTATATGTAATATACATGTATGAGAAGTCAATAAATATAGGGCAAATTTCTCAAATAAAAAGCCTCTTATTCTTCTTTTTTTTTGGAGTTAGTATCCCTTTTTTTCATTTATTTATATGAAATATTTTTTTTCTAAAAGACTAAATTATTCTGTGCTAGCTCATCTCCACCTCTTTGGGAAGGGATTCGCTTGCCACCCATTGCCTTTGACCCGCCACAAGGTCTCGCCTCTCTCATCTCCCCTCTTCTCTTCCTAGAATTGCTTGCTCTCTATCATCACGGTTATTGTTGCTTGTGAGACCCTATTGTAATCACCTTCCTCCTCACCTACTTTGCCCTCATTGTTATCTTTGTACATGGTTTTCTTAATCTCACATATGATGTTTTACGTCCACAAGTCTATGAGATAAGTGGGCTCAGCATCGACATGCATTCGATCCTTTTTCTATGCAATGTAGCCAAAGAGGGAGCGAACAAGGTGACAGATGGTGAAGCAAGTATGGTGGAAAGCAAAGCCCAAAGAATTTTAGAGGTGACATGAGGTTTGGAGAGGCCGATGAGTCGAGCAAACTTAGCAATAGTTGAGGTAGGATTGATGATTAAGATAATGATGTCGAGGAAAAGTATGATGAGTAGAGTCGGGGGATGTCGAGGAAGCCAAGATATTAGTCGAAGGCAACACAATAGGGTGAGGGCCTCATGATAGCAAAGCTAACAAAGATGATAGGAGGAGTCTTATAATGGCGGATGTGACGATGATGATGAGAGGGAGCATGCAAAAGCGAAGGCAATGGGCAATGGGCCGACGTAGGGGTAATTTAATCTTTATATTAAAGAATAAATAAAAAGATCTCTAATAAAACAAATTAAAAGTAATTTTTTTAAATATAATTCTCAAATAAATATATAGCCCAAATTACCAATAAAAAGGATATATATGTAGTACACACTTTATATTCATAATCATAACATTTTTTTTTTGCCTTTCCACGTAGTGAAAAAAAATAAATCAATGTAACAAAAATTTTCCTTTTTGCTAAGACATTTTGGAGAAATAAGGCAAGATTATATCTTTCTTATTTTCTTTGTTCCCATTTTCTTTGAACATGAATATGTTATTTGGATTATTAGATTATGTGACGTTGTCTAATTTAATAAGATATGTTATATATATGATTAAATTTTGATTATGATTATCGGGCAAAGGATTATGGTAGGATTAATGAGAAAATAATTTTGATGGGAGGAATTCTTTTAGTTACTTGTACCATAAAGAAAGGAGAAGACGAGTGTAGATCAATATCACTATAAATTTTAAATACGACGATGATATGAGAAAAATATTTTAAATAACATTAAATAGCATTGAAATGTAAGCATCATAATCTTTATTATTTGATTTTAGATTTTTGAAATTAACGTTTTTCATTTAATAATAATATATTATATTCATAATCATAACAAAAATATATTATTTATTATTATTATTTTTCCTTATGATGAAAAAAAATTATCAACGTAACAAAAATTTTCCTTTTCCCTAAAACCTTTGGAGAAATAAAATAAGATTATAACCTTTTTATTTTCTTCGAGGAACAAGAATATACTACTTGGGCCACTCTCAATATCATGCATCAATCATTAATTGGGGACTACATTATTCCATAACCCATTAAAGAAAATTTTATTTTATGGCTTTTATATTTGTAATATTCTGATTCCATCTTCTCTTATCCATATCTTTAATTCACACCTCAAATTTTCTAATAAGTTGTATTTAACTCTTTACGATTAAAATCTATTAGTTAAAAAGGCATATCACCTCTTAATCGGAAACATAATCCATAATTATAAGTAACATATTCAATAATCCCAATAAACTTTCCATTCACATCATTTCTATTCTTCTATTTTCCTCTTCTCGCACCTCATTCAACTCTCTTTGATAGTAAAAGTAAAAAAACTGTTCTTTTTTTCTTTTATATTTTCTTTCAGACAAAATGAACAATTTACTACATTTAATCATAATGCTAAATGAGAATTAGAAAAAATAAAAATAGAAAATTAGAGTTATTTCAAATATAACTCCATGATGTAGATTATTACAAGCGCATATACGCAAATTACTTACTTTGGAGGAACATTTATGCAAATTTACCCCCAACCGTTATCAATGTCCACTGGCTTTGTAACGTCTCTGAAGTGTGGCTTTTAATGCACACGATGAACTCCGACCAAATGATGGAGTGGGTAGAAGAATCCACAAGCAGCAGGAAGGCTTCTCCCTCGCCTCGGAATTCGTTCTTCTCTTCTCCCTTCCCCTCGTTGGATCTTTATGCATTTGCCTCTGCTACTTCTGTTTTGTTGATTGTAATGTGTTGTTCTTGCTTTCTGGAGAAGTTCTCTTTCGTTGCTTGTGACTCGATCTGCAAGTCATGGCCTTTTCCTGGTCGATCGATTGATTGGTGCTTGGCATGTGAGTTATGGCCTCTTTGGTTCTCTGCTCGTGAAGGAAAAGTCTATGCTTTGGCCTCAATTTTTGGTCCTCGTCTGACTTAGGGTTTGATGTTTCACTCTCAAGATTGGTCCTTTTTTCGCTGAATTCTTTCTTGGAGTTTGGGACATTCGGTTCTTGTTGGTAATGTCGCGTCATGAAGGTGTAATTTTGATTCTTGTGCTGATTTTAGATGGGCAGTGGATCTGGCGGGTCGTCTAATGGAGATCCCCAAAGCTGCTTGGCTGGTGGAAGTAGTAGCAACAGGGATGCCGGAAATTTCCAATGCAACATATGCTTAGATCTGGCGCTGGAGCCCGTTGTCACCCTATGCGGTCACCTCTTCTGCTGGCCTTGCCTTTACGAATGGCTCCATGGTCACTCCCGCTCCTCTGAATGCCCTGTCTGCAAGGCCACTGTTGCGGAAGAGGAGATCGTCCCTCTCTACTGTGGAGGAAATAGCTCCACGGACCCTCAACCCAGGTCGACCGGTCGTGTGGACATTCCCAGCCGTCCAGCCGCTGGTCGGAGGTTGGCGACAGCCTCACAACTGCCGTCCGATGCAAACCATATATATCATCACGACACGAATCATATCCATCACACGGCTGGTTGGACGTCGGCGACAGCCTCGCAACCGCAACACGATTTGAACTATATCTATCATCGTAACATGAACCATATCCATCATCATGAGCCATGGGTCATGGCCTGAAATCACTTGGCTGGAACGAGACTTGGGAACTTCACATTCCCAAATGCACCTATGAATCGTTCTGCTGCCGCTAGGAATCAAATGGCCGGCATAAATCAGAGAAACTTCATGTCTCAGGATGCAACTGCCAATGATGTAGACAATGGCAGGCATGCCAATGTGTTTCATAGTCTGCCTGCTCATGGTTTCCACCATGGTCATGGCCAGCATTCTTATTGGTTCCACCATGGTCATGGACATTGTGCTTATGGTTTTGGTCATCCTCATGGGTTCTAGCGACATGCAAACCGTGGACGACAGGTTGATGTCATGTGGAACTTGCTTTTGTTCTTGTTCCTTGCTCTGATAATTAGCAATATAATATCATAAATGTCTCTGCAAATCTTAGATTCTTTGGCACATGTCCATGTTATTATTGACTCATAGATGTCAGTTTAATTGGTGTTAAATTGAGGTTGGATTAAGGCCAAGTTTTGGTTAAATTACAGAATCATCACCTTTCCCTTATATGTTATTCCTATTTCACCCTTTATGCTTATGGACTTGCTTGAGGCCATGATGGTGAGTTATAGACAGACTATATCCACATTGCTCCAATGACATACTACAATCTGTAATAATTTGATTTTATCTTTTCCATTATATTGCTACCCTGATGGGCTAGGCAATCCAAGGGGTGAAGTGTATTTTCTAAAAAGGGTTCAGATCAGAATTTGTATTGCTTCTGAAGTCTAACAAAATCTATATGTCTATCAATTGAAAGGGCATTTATGAAGGTTGGTAACTTTCTAGTGGTACTCATGGTGTTTGGAATCATTCAAAGTTTCATGAGGAGATAGGTGAAACAAGGAGCAATTGTGAAAACTTTTACTTTATTTTTATCTGTTTGCAATATTAAATGTGATCTTTTAATGCTTTATGCATTGAACCAATATTACTGTGTTTGTGAATTACTTACGAAAAATGGTTGCTTGTACCAACATGATGCTCATGCTTTGTTATGATGGTAAACCATTGTATACTGTTGGCATATGTTCTCAAGCAGAGTGCTATTTTCTTTTTAGTGATATTTTGACATATTAAGTTCGCTCTCGAAGCTTTCTTATTTTTTGACCTTATTCTTTTTTTAACAAACACGTTTATGTGGTTCTGATATTTGGATGCTACTTTGTATCCGCAAAATTCTATGTTTCTTTACTTGTATATGTTAGGGATCGAGTGACACTAAGAGGGGGGTTGAATTAATGCAGCGGTAAAGAACGATAAACTTTCTGCGATTTAAAACAAGTTTCGAAAACTTTGTATGATGAAAATTATGCTTCGATTAAATCCGCAACGAAAGATGCTTTAGAAGTAAATTGATTCGTAAGAAGGAGATGAGAAGTAGAGCCTCAAAGTGAAGATGATTTGCAGTAATGTAAATGACAATAAGATAAACGCAAACCGATTTATAGTGGTTCGGTCATACGACCTACGTCCACTCCCGATTTCTCTTCACTTAAGGCCATCGGCTTTCCACTAGCTATCCTCCTTCCAACAGGCGAGGATGAAATCCCTTACAGCACCTCTCCTTTTGACGGGCTTAGGAGATAACTCTTACAAGGCCTCTTAACCCTCTCTAAGGCTATATCACACTTTAGAATAAGAGAGAAAGTTTTGACACAATTTTAACAAAATTTTCCCTTCTTTTTTCTCAGTTTTTGTGTGTCTTTGAACCTTGGATGAGAGGGGTATTTATAGGCCTCAAGAGGATTCAAATTTGGAGCCCAAATTTGAATCACTTTGGTTTTCCCAGTGCTAGCGGTGCCACCTCCCAGCCTAGGGCGGTTCCACCGCCCACCTCTCGGGCACTGGGCGGTGCCACCGCCCAGCCTATTCCAGCTTCACTGGTTGGGCCTTAAACTCAGCCCAAACCAGTCTGATATCGGGCCTAATTGGCCCCTACTTGGTTTATAGGATTAGCACCTAATCCTAAACCAAATTACGTGCTAACTACGAAATTAAAGACATTTCCTGAGCTATTACAAAGTCCGATAAGTCAAGACTTCTTCCGGCCAGCTTCCGGCGGTCTTCTGACAAATCCTCGGAAATCATTCTGCGAACTCCCGGCAAGCTCCTGGACTTCACGATGATTTTGGTGAGTTCCAACGAGCTTCTTTGGCAAGCTCTGATCTTTCTTGGCAAGCTCCGCGAACTTCCGACAAACCTTCCGGCGACCTTCCGAAAACCCTTCGGCAAGCTCCATACTCGTTCTCGGCCAATTCCGGTAGCACTCCCAACGAATCTTCGGACTTCCGTCGAACTCTCGAACTCCCAACGATCCATCACACTTTTCTTCCGGCATTTTGTTTCGCTTTACGTCTTCATCGTTATCGTAGTTAATCTTGCACACACAAACCAAAACTCTACTTCGATCTAGACAATTATTACAATGCGAATTGACATTCTGTTGCCCGGCACATCATTGGCTTATTGGCGCTTCGTTCGATTCTTCGGCACACCATCCTCTCTTGCGATCCGTTACCCAATCGGCGGTTGACCTCCGCAACCCCGATATCCTTGGTGCAACATGCTCTTCTTGGCCCGATGCCCGACGTCCGAAACCTTCTGCCGATTGTCCAATATCCTGACATGATCACCTGGCGCAACGTCAATTCCTCCAGCGTCAACTATCTAATCCTGATCGATAGTAGACCTGCGTAACTCAAAACACAATTAGACAATAAAACATAATCAATTAGTTTCATCATCAAAATCCGAGATTCAACAGTGGAAAGTAAAATGCACAAGAAAAATGTGTAAATATGCTTTAGCCATAACTTGTTTGACAAGTATACTTGCATTTGTGGATAGTATTGACTACTGAATCCAATTCATATGCTTTGGAGGTACTGTTATACTTTTACTCAAAAAGATTAAATATTGGTATGGACCTATCATACTGTAAATTGAGTGGGATTGATGGTATGGTGAACCATGGTATGTATTTCATTGGGACAATAATATTAAAAGTATTTGTATGCAATGGTGTCGCTTTGGTATGGTCGTTGTACCACATATGACTATGAGGATTAAGGATTGACTAATAAATATTGATTGATATGACTTCATATTTGATACCTTGTTTTTAACCTTTTCCTATCGACCATATGTATGTTCAACATATCTGTACTACATTTTTTGTCCACCTAATCTTCTATATCTGAAACCATGTTTCAGTCTTTTTTTTTCTAACTGCTTGTCATGCTAATTCCAGCCAACAGTAATGTGATTGCCATACATACCATCATACTCACCATTCCATGTATGTGCCTGGATTTATGCAGATAGCTCTTGGCATGTAGCTAATACTAAGGATTTTAATTTCGAATGATATCACCCGTATTGGGCGGTATGTACCAGTCCGCCAGCAGACCGATACGCAGACCACCCGCTATCGGGCGGCACCGTCGATTGGGGCTATTTCTGCCCCGTTACTACCCAAAATCGATTGGTGACGTTCGATTTTGACCGTCACCGCCTGCTACTGAGTGGTATTAGTCGAGGGAGAAGAAAAGGGAGAACCTGGAGATCTGGCGCCGCTCTCCCTCGATGATCCCGATTCATTGCCGCCCTCCCACGCTGGACGTCGTAGATGAGATGTTGCCTCCTCCTCGTCTGAGGCGACGAGGCCTCGGTGTCGTCGGTGACTTCTACTCATCCGTGCGAGGAGAAGCCTCGACGACATCACCAAGGCTTTGCGGGGAGAAGAAATCGAGCAGAAGATATATGGCGACATCACGTTTACACAGGGAGAAGAAGCCTCGTGACGAAACGAGGCGATGTTTCTTCTCCTCATGCAGGCAGAAGAAATGAGGCGACGTCGCCCTCTTTTTTCATTTTTTAACTTATTTTATTATATATATATTGAGCGGTATGCTAGAATGTACTACTCGGTATACTCGTACCATACTATACCGAGTAGAACTCGATACTTTGATACGGTATGAAATTGTGAACTTTGGCTAATGCCACATACTTGTTTGGTGTTTGCTTGGTTTGTATAAAGTACAGATTGAATCTTGGCATATGGTTGTCACGTTCAATTATGTATACTTATCATCTAAACTTTGCTTTAACATCAAGTTGGCCTGTTTATTACTTCTTTTTGAAGTTTTGAGTTCATGAGCAGGGAGGTTAAGATTGAACAATGAATTTTGTTTAATTCAGTGAAATTAAATATATCAGAAAGATGCTTGTCAAATATCTTTTTGATGTTTTGTTCATTTGTTTTGAACGGATATGTTTATAATTCCTGAAGACAAGAACAGCTTGTGGTTGTCTTATATGCTAAGGAATCAATGAAGTTTGGAAAACAGCACACAAATCACTGGAGATTTTCATTTGAGATGCAAACATAACTGGTGAGATGTGGAGACGTATTATTTGGAGTTTGGATGCAAAGAATTTTGTCTGCACTTAGTTGTGCTCAGTTCGATGGAGCATTCTTTTTCTCTTTTTCTTTTTTTTTTGTATTTTCTGGGTTTCAAGAGCTTATTTAGCCAAATGGAGATATCTAAAGTAAATGTGCTTAGAAATGGAATATTGAGGGATTCATGAGAATTGTGGCCATGACCTTCCCTGCTAAAGTTAAATTGGTAGTCAATCGAGGAAGGTGCTTGTAGGAATTAAGAGGTTCTATACGAGATTAGGAGGATCAGGTGAGGCTAATGGCAATGATACTAATATAGGATCTCTGGACTTCCAATTGCTTGGAGATGAGGGAAAGAATAGCGAAAATATACGAGCTTGTTGCAGCTCACTGGACTCGTTCTGTTGGTAGCAGCATCCTGTTTTTTAATGACTGAGGAGAGTTCCTAATGATTTATCATGAGTTTAAATGTGAAAAAAGAGTGAGAGTTGAGTCTGAAAGAGAGGAGAGTTTTAGCGAATTGCATAGGTTTTTGTTGGTAAGAGCAAGTGATCGATTTTCAGTGAGGGAACACGTAGACCAACTGCTATGATGAATAACTCGATGCAAAAAACAAAGCCATAGTAGTGCTTTCAGAATAATGTTCCTACCTATTCACAAATCCAAGAACGATATTTGTACATTAAAGAATTACATTTTAGCAAATCTTGCTATACATGGTTTTTAAATTATTTTTTCTTTTTGTGTTTTTCTCTTTTTAATTTTAATCTATCTTTTTTAGTTTGATTCTATGATTTTAAGATCGAACAAATCTAGCTGATTAAGTTGATTTTGATTCTAAATCCTAGGTTGATATTAACCCAATCCTGGTTCAAATCCCTGGACCTATCCTAATGCTAACATCAATTCCTATCCCATTGTTGCAAACCTTGTCTTGATCAAGGGGTACGAATCATGAGTGCCCTATCAGAAAAGAAAAAAATAATGATTTTGGACCACAATGAAGATACCTAATGGGTATTCAAGAAAATTATCATGTCTAACCATGAGGCTTGTGTGGTCAAGAGGCTACTTTTATGGATTGGTTCCTTGGAAATGCAACAAATGTTTTGCCAAAAAGCATGCATTTATTGTAATGGCAGGTCAAAAGCTAATCTTTATTTTCAAGAACTCAAGTGGAAAAGATTTAGTGCTTTGTTACTTCTTTCTTAACTTTTTGCTACAAGAATAGTGTGAAGTGATAGAATCCTTCCTGATCGAATATAGTATGAAACAATTGGTCTAATCTTGTCTTCTAATTTCAGTCATGAACTGTTACATAACAATCAATAAGAGGTGGAGTTCAGTGGCACTTCAATTCTTGAAACTTGACTTTGTTGCTACTACACTTTTGTTTTTGACCTTAATATTTGCTATTCATGTTGCAAGTTTATATGTAGCAGTTAATTGTTCAAAGATCTGAGTACCAATAGATTTCTAGAGGCTGGAGATTGTTGGGCAATTTCTCGGACACTAAATGGACCTGCAAATATGTATCTAGTTTATTATTTGAGATATAAGATTACAGCTGGTCATGTCAGATTCTTTTCAATATCTTCTGTGATCTTTGGGAAGGGAACAACCAACAACCTTTGTCATTTTTATGTGTACATTTGACTGAAGAACATATGAGATCAACTTCCATGTTTTTACATTCTAATTTTATCATATTTATTTGGATTATCCATTTCTATATCTCATATGCTAAACAATTGATGCTTATTGTTGCTTTGTTTACCATTTTTTACGTTGGATATTTTGATGCTAAGGTAATGGGAATTATTCATGAAACTTAAATCTCATTGAGGATTTGCTCTGTTTTACATGTACTTTGATTGTAGAATTTGTTGTACTCATCACTGTTGAGAATCGTGGCTAAATGAGTACTTTGTCATGCCATATCACTCACCACATCATCGTTTTGGGGACTCCAATAATTGCTTGCAGTGAAATATGCCTTTGCATGGTTGAAATACAATTTGAATTAGAAAGTATGTGGAGATTCTTTACTGAGAATTTATCTTCACCAAGAAAATATGTGTTAG
Organism: Musa beccarii; assembly: GCA_024322285.1. Classification (NCBI taxonomy): domain Eukaryota; kingdom Viridiplantae; phylum Streptophyta; class Magnoliopsida; order Zingiberales; family Musaceae; genus Musa; species Musa beccarii. The sequence continues at coordinate 49,697,802 of CM044397.1, read as the reverse complement.
TTCTGTGGATTTGAAGAAAAAAATTTACATAAAACCAAGGATCTCAAACTCTTATTGCTTGGAGATTCCTTTTCGCTGGTTCAAGCTTTCTCTTTTTTTTCCTTTGCATTTTCAGCTATCAAATTCTTCAATAGAATCATGATGATCTCATTGTTCTAATCTTTTCCCCAATTATCTTTGTTGAGTCTATCATTATCAACTGTGGACTTGTGTTAGTGTACAAACTCATCAATTTTTTGTTATAGTGAGGATATTGGTCCATGCTGCAGTGTTCATAAAATTTGGCTTACAATTTTAAAAGAAAGATGAGAAAGTATCCATAGAGATTTAGGTTGACTATATAGGGTATGTGAAGACAAAATGGTTTCTTTTGGTTCATGGAGCACATTTTGTTTCTCAAATGTAATGACGAAGAATAAGGTCATGCTCATTTGCTATCTGAACCTAAAATGCAAATGAAGAAGGTTCTTATAACTTATCCTTTGATCAGAGTGACCCCCATGTGCATTAGGATTAGCTCAGTTATACTAGAAATAGTTGGCATTCAAGTATATCAGTCACTTTTGCCCTTCAGATGTTGTAGACCAATTCTGGTGTGACATGTAATAAATTGGTTCAAGTTCTGGGGTGAACTGAGTTGATTTATCCATTTGTTCTAAGAAACCATTTTCCTCATTTCAAATTAAATGGCACAAATCGCAAACCATTCAGTTGCTCATTTGTGTTAGTTTTTTTTTTCCTTCTTTGATTCTTATCTGTATTGTCTTGAGATCATATGGCTTCCGGTTTCCTTCATTGAAGTCCTTGATTGTTTATATCATATTGCATGGAGCTACTGATAGCTTCCTTCTCTGCAGCTTGATGGTGTTCTCTTCAAACAATTAAATGAGCCTCATGTAACTTGATCATTTACTGATGTAAGCCTTATCTTTGTGACCATGGCAAGGTTCTTCTCATTCAAGCAAATGAGCTTCATGTACCTGTCACCTTTAAACCAGCATCACATTATTAAGATGTCTGTAAACTGGATTTTAATTTCAATTTTTCTGGGAACACATGAACATGTTCTGGATTGTCCTTTAATTACTAGTATAGCAGTGGCTTTAGAATGTCATGTTGTATCTAACTAGCTTAAGATTGCACCAAAATAGTTAATTGTGAGACTGGACTCCAGTTCTAAGCCATCTTTATGTTGGTCTGGATTTGTGTCTAAGGTAAGTGACCGCCAGTATGCTTTTGAGCAAATATTTCTTGGTCATTTATGTCTAATTGAGATGAATCCACATTTACGAGGTCCATATCCCACTATAGTTCATTCTTGATACTCTGGTTCTTCTTTTGGTGGTTAATTTGGTTGGTAAAATGTGAAACAAAATTAATGGAATTTACTAAAATGAAAATATTAAATGATGCAAGTCTCACTAATGAATGCAAGCAACAAATAATGAAATATAACAAATCCATCCAAATAGGTATAGTGATTAAAGGAGATGACTTGAGAGCACATAAGTTGGCTTATATTAATAAGAGAATCTATGTGATAGCTCAACCATTCAAAGTATGTTCAATAAATATGTTTTAATAATTTATCCTTTTAACTAAAGGTTTTAGATTAGGTAGGATTAAAATTAAATATATAAAATATAATTTTAGTGATTCTAAAATTAGATAGGAGAATATAGCTAAGTTGGATGGACAAAAAGTCTTTAAGTAAAAGCTTTATATATCTTCGATCAATTATTTAACAAGATGAAGATATTATTCACATAGTAATAACAAGATTGTTAAAATGGCGAGGGGCGCCAAGAGCTTTGTGTGATTATCGGATATCTTTGATATTAAAAAAAAATTATAAGATAGTCGTGAGACCAATAATGTTTTATGGATCTAGTGCTGGGCAATTAAGAAATAATATATACAAAAAGTTTGTCTTGTCAAGAATATTGATATGGATGTGTAGAGTTACTAAGAAAGATAAGAAAAAAAAATACTTTTATTCGTGAACAATTAAGTATTGCCTTGATAGAAGATAAGATGAGAGATTCGTTTAAGATGATATAAGCACGTGCTTATGAGATTTCCGGATGTGGTAGTCTAAAGAACTTATATAATTAATGTTAGTGGTATGAGGAAAGATAAAAGAAGACCTAATAAGACTTTAATAAAAATTATAAATAAGTATTTAATTATTTTAAACTTAACTAAACAAATAATTTTTTATTGATCTCAATGATCATAAAAGATCCATGTAGTCGATTTCAAATGATTGAGATTTATGATTTTGTTGTTGTTATTGTTGTGTTGTGGTACCTTTTGAACTAAAATCACTAATGAATGATCACATTAAGTGCAAATAAAACACTTAGATATTTCTCTTCAAAATTATTAGAAAATGATTATATAAAATGTTAATTAAGAAACATAAAACAATGGATGATCACATCAAGTGCAAATAAAACACTTAACTTTTTGTCTTCAAAATTATTAGAAAATGATTATATAAAATGTTAATTAAGAAACATAAAACAATGGTCAAGTATCCTGAGCTAGGTACTGAGTGTGTGTGTGTGTGTGTGAGAGAGAGAGAGAGAGAGGGATGAAGTTGCATGCTTGTATATGCCAATGCTTGACCCTTGAACCTTGTAATATTAAACCATTAGTTAATAATTTTGATAAATAATAAATAATTGACTTGCATCTGCAATCTATTTGTCATAAAAGAAAAGAGATTTTGTTGGAATAGTATCCAAAAGCATAGAGTAAGAACTTTTGATAAATTAAGTAAAACCATTTTATCATTCTAATTTGAATAATCATAATATGCCTTAGTGACAAGAACACAAATTGCTGTGGTTGAATTTTACTTTTCTTTAATTATCTCTGCATCCATAGCTGCAGCTGTTGTAGAAATCACAATATGTCATCATTTACCATCTACTCTAGTTCTAAAAAATTTATGCTTTAATTAGGTCAGCACATATTCTTATCATCTGACTTGCTTCTCACACTTCATATCTTGCAGTTTATTCTATTGTTATGACAACATTGTTATGCCATGTACTTTTACATGGTTTAACATGTTTCATGACTAATAGAATATGATTCACTGTTTCAAACCATCCTTTTTTTTTATTCCTTTTCCTTTTTGAATATATTTGTCAATTATATTTGTCTCTGGATGGTTGGTAAATGCAGTAATGTCTTTCATTTCTCTTACAAACTTTGAAAGTCCTGACTGGTGGCCCTCTGGTGACTCCTCAGCAAACCCTAAAGTTCTGGTAAATTTCCTCAGTATTATCTCATTGTCCAGTAAAATGGGAAAATGAGGAGAAATCAATAGTTTCCTGGGTGTTTCCTTCACACCCTAATAAGGTTTTTCTATAGCTCACCATGTCTTGTGTCTCCTGTGCAGTTGCCAAGTTTGAACTCAAGAGGTAGAGATTCAAACAATTGGAGCCATTTACTGCATTCTGCCATAATAACTGCAGAAAACTTTTGTTGCAGTACTTCTGCACTTCCCTCTGCCATAAATAAGCAAAGAAAGTATATGTCAGCAGCATTAATATCACCACATGATCATTGATCCTCTCCTGTACTAGAGTTCCACCAGATCCATGCAAGATGTGCCATAGATTTACTGCACCACAGAAAGAAAACTTGAACTCATGAACACCAGCAGCTGTAAGTTTGCATTTTTGTGGTTTTTTTTTCTTGTTCTTACTTATTTGACGTTCTTTCTCTCTCTCTCTGACACACTATAGAGATGTTCATTAAAGTAGTGCTGAACTGTGTTCGGTGACTGCCCATCAAGACCTACAAGCCAATCCCTAGCAAGAGCCATCGATGTTCCTCTATGGAGACCCACATCCCGGATTATGAGCAAAGAGTTGGCAAACCTGTCGTGTTCTTCCATTGGTCTTCCGAGGGTCTGCTGCTTGAAGAAAAGACCTATCTCCAGTCCTTTCTGCGTACTCTGGTGATAAAAAAAAGTATTGAGAGTCAATTTCCGCTTTGACGGCTGTACATTATTCCTTGGGTCCACGAAGGTTTCACACATTAGAGTCTTCGTAACGTGGAAAGACAGCAGAAATTTCCTAGTGAACGAAAGCTACTTGTTTTCTCCTGCTTCCATCGAGTATTGTAGCAGGAACTCCAAGCCATTGACCTGAGAGTGTTCTGTAATTGGATTACCTACGAATCTTTTACTTCTTTTATCAGCTTATTAATGCCTCGTCACCTCTAATGAATTCTGGGTTAGAGATTGGACATTGGAAAATTATATCTGAGCTGACTTTTTTGTTCTTTGTCTTTCCCAAGCTGTGTCATTTTCTGCTAAAATTGTAATGGCTTTTTATGGAGTCGTATTAAAGCTTCTAAGCTGGGTAATGTTTGTTTTTAGGGTGCGAGTTTGAAGGAGTTCTCTTTTATTTTTATTGCGGTCAAAATATTTATTTTTGTTGTCGGTCCTGATGCAGTGATGTGTACGCGTTAGTCAAAGTTTCACGTGGCCGGCGCTGACCGTTGGTTCAAGTACGTACGCTCCCTTGGCGTCCGCAATGCTTATCCGGTACTTTTGATTATATTATGTAATCCTGTACTTTTGATTGTGTTATGTAGTTAATTACATTTAACATCTCAGATTTTATATTTAAAAAATATAGTTCGAAAATAAAATATTTAAATTTATTTATTTTTAATAATTATATTAATATAAATTTTAAAAATAATTTTAATAATTTAATTAGTAATTACAAACGACGATATCGTCGAATGCCGTGGATAGTTATTATAGAGGAGAAGAACGAGAACGAGAGGTAAGAGTCGTTCGATATTTGCATTGATAGATCTTTTTATTAGCTCAATATTTACATTAGTGTCGATGCAAATATAATAATGATAAAACTATTCGAAAACTATATTAATATGGATGTAGATATATAATATCATTTATCTCTTGTCATTGTTCTCTTCATCTATAATAACCACTTAATGTCAACGTTGTTCATTATTACTAACTAGAAATATTAAAATTATATTTTTATTTTTATATTTTCATAGTAAAATTGATGATACTGAATAAATGAATCTAAATATTTTCTTTATAATTAAGAAATATTAATATAATTTTTTAAATTATAGTGATCGAGATGTTAAAAAGATAGTTAACTATATATATATTTATAAGTTAATATGTAATTAGTAATTTCCGTGGATCGGGTATACGGTACATGATACGGAACGCTCGAATACAGTGCTGCCCGTCTCGGGAGGGCCCGATGTGGAAGCCAGCCGCCTCGCACGGTACGGTGCCCGATGATTCGGCTCGAGTAGCAGATCACCCGCGCGGCCACCATGTGCCCATACGTTCGAGCTTTAAATTTCCATACGCCAGGTTTTGACTTGACTCGAGCCGGCGTCGGCGACCACTGGCTTTGTGCCACGTGATCCACAAGAAACAGGTTGGATCTCACGCTCCTCCTCATGTACTTGAAGCACAAGTCCCAGTCCCAATGCCGTACGAAATAGTATTCGTCCACTATCGTACGTTAGACCATTCAAAATACCCACCGACAACTATTAATATAAATAATACCTTTGTAATTTCATGAAAGCCATGTTACACATCGATTCTTCTCAAATCTTGTATTATAGAAACCCTATGAGTTCATTGTTCCATAACAAGATGTTGCATCACGATCAACAGCTATTCGCTGTGGGTAGTCTAATCTCAAGATAATAATACTTCAGATGATAAAGTGTTTCCTAAATAATAATGGTAAAAAAAAAAAGTCCATGTTAAAGTCTACAATTCATAAAAAATAGCCACATGGGACTTGAGTAAATAAAACATAAAATTTGGATAATAGAAAAAAAAAAACAAAAATTCTAAGCCTGGCTATGCATGGGCCAATGAAGAGTAAAAAGTTGACCAAATATGCACGGCAGTGGCTACGAAGGCCATGGATGGCCGGTCTCCATTCAGTGCCTGCAACCACTCGAAGATGACCTCTTCAAACTCTAAGAGACACGGCGCTGTTCCCTTTATTGTAGCCGGTGTTTGATCACAAGGGATGTCTACTACGGTCGCTATAATAGAGCCATCAAAATGGATACAACCACGCATAAAACATATGCACAATATAAATTCATGAAAATAAAAATAATAATGACTTTAAATAGGATCAAGTCTTCACAATTTAAGGGTCACCCTATGGAATAGCCATGTTTTTCTAGTTAGGTGTTCTTTCTCCTAGAACTAAACTAGACATGAAGTTATGGGGATGAGAAAGATAACAAGTTATGGAGGAGACACAGATGCAGCCATGTCACACTAAAACCCTGCATCCTCTGGGCAAGAATTTAAGATGGTGAGAAGAAGATGGAGCACTACTGCAGGAAGGCAAGCGAGTCACGAGGAGAGTCTTCGATGCTGATCTCCTCGGTAATGTTAGAGGAGGATGGATAACATAACATTGTACTGACGACGTAAGAAGTTCTCAAGTTAGTCTGCATGCATTCACTCAGACAATCAACAGCCAAAACCCTCATCGTAGAGAACTCCATGCAGACAACCTCAAGGATGCCAGCATCAGAGAGAGAGAGAGAGAGAGAGAGAGAGAGAGAGAGAGAGAGAATATAAGCTGAGGTTTCTCCCAAGCAAAGCAACTCATCCACACCTACCATGTTTCTGACACATCAACAGCAGCACCCCAAAGGCAAAGAACTATGTCACATTTGCGAAGATGATCTCCCAACTGCACAACACCCAAGTCTTAGCTTAAAATTTGTGTTAGACATTACATACAAGCCTACACCGAAAAGATTAATTACAAGCAAAGGTGGATCTTTCTGGCTTCATTTGATGATGGAGATGCAGCAACCTCCTGCTTGGTAGTGGATCTGAGAGAGAGAGAGAGAGAGAGAGAGATGGAAAGTGACCGCTTCCAATTAATATATCTATATATTTAGTTATAAATCTGAGGAGGAATTGAAGGAAAAAAATGGACGGTGTAGCCGTATCGCTGTTCATCATCGTGGGAGTCATTCCATTACGTGGGATGTTCTCGTTCCGGTCCCATTTGACCGCCGTGCCCTCCCACCGCGTACGGCGCAGTACACACACCCTAACGCGTAGAAGGAGGGCAGGATGGTCATTTCACGCCTCGGTCAACCTACCGGTCCCATTTCGCGTTGTTGGTGCGGCACATGAGAAAGCGTTATCGTACTCGATATGTAAGGGAGGGAATCAGGCTTTCTTCATGCGGTGCAAGCTACCTACCTCGCCATTGGGGGAAAGGACGGGCCCCACGCGCATTCGGTCTTTGGCTTCTTACAGAATAGAAAAAGAGGTATTAGTGCGCGAAATCGCGTATTTTATCGATTAATCAGAACCGTCGGTTCCATCGCTATCCCCCCCTCCCCACGAAGCGTAATTAACATGGTTGAGTTTTACCTGCCGTTTGACTTCCCCTCAGCTCGCTCTCCCTCTCTATAAACGTCGCCTCTGCTCCGCTCGGCCGGTTGAGTGCGCCACCCCCTTCCATACGATCTCCAAATGCCTCCATTACCGCTCGTTTCGAGCCTTCTTCTCCTGCTCGCTATCTTATCGTCGCCTTCCTCCGCTGCCGCAGCGGCAGCTAAAGGGAGAGATGGCGCCGCCTCGAGCATTCCGAGGTTCCGCGAGGCACCGCAGTTCTACAACTCCCCGTCGTGCCCGCCGCCCCTGCCGGCCGGGCCCGGCGCTGCCTGCTCTCCCAACACGCTGGTTCACGTCGCCATGACCCTCGACGTGGCCTACCTCCGCGGGTCCATGGCCGCCGTCCTCTCCGTCCTCCAGCACACCGCCTGCCCTCAGTCGGTCTTCTTTCACTTCGTGGCCTCCTCCGCCGCGAGCTACCTCGACGCCACCATCGCCGGCGCCTTCCCCTCCCTCGCCTTCCAGATCTACCCCTTCGCCGACGGGCAGCGCGTTGCAGGGCTCATCTCCACCTCCATTCGGGCGGCGCTCGACCGGCCCCTCAACTATGCGCGCTCCTACCTCGCCCGCCTCCTCCCGGAGTGCGCCCGCCGGGTCGTCTACCTCGACTCCGACCTTGTTCTCGTCGACGACATCGCCGGCTTAGCCTCCACCCCGATCCCCGACGGCCTCGCCCTCGCCGCCCCCGAGTACTGCAACGCCAACTTCACCTCCTATTTCACCCCCACCTTCTGGGCCAATCCGGTGCTCTCCGTGGCCTTCGAGGGCCGGCGCGCCTGCTACTTCAACACCGGCGTCATGGTCATGGAGCTGGGCCGGTGGCGGGACGGCGGGTACACGGAGAAGATCGAGGAGTGGATGGAGCTCCAGAAGCGGATGCGGATCTACGAGCTGGGCTCGCTGCCGCCATTCCTTCTCGTCTTCGCCGGTCGGATCGCAGCGGTGGAGCACCGGTGGAACCAGCACGGCCTTGGCGGCGACAACTACCGCGGTCTGTGCCGCAACCTCCATCCGGGGCCGGTGAGCCTGCTGCATTGGAGCGGGAAGGGCAAGCCATGGGCGCGCCTGGACGCAGGACGGCCGTGCCCGCTAGACGCCCTCTGGGCGCCATATGATCTCCTCCTCCGCGCCCCCTTCGCCATCGGCGACTCCTGATCCAATCCAAATCCGCCACGACCGGCCTCTTCCACCTCACTTTGACTTGATTCTTCCCGTTCTTTCACTCTAATGGCTCTTTTACCAACTGTAGAGTACGTAAGGAGCAAGAGGAAGCCACAGTAAAGATGCATAAATAATGCTAGCTAGGAGAATTATATGGCATCACGCAATGAAATTTTGGATCTCATATGTTTCGAAAGGAAAGAAGATGGGTGGTGTATATAGTAAACGCAAGATATAAAATACTTGTTCTCCAAGAGCTTTAGCTTCATTGTGTTACTGTTTAGTTGCTGATGTTATCATTTAAGGAAGGCGGCTGTTAAACGATGGCACAACGATGCTGTGCAGGTAAACAAGATCTAAGAATATGATCCAAGAAATGGAAGCTGGAGATTCCATTATTTTCTTTGGTTGACAGCAAAAAAGGCAAGCCTTTCTCAATGGAAGCTGTTAGCTGGCGATGCTCCATCGAGAGCTTCGAGGACGACATGCTAATCACTGCATATATATCATTTAGTCGATATAAAGAATTAAAATGTTGGTCCTAAGGCTCGAGAACTTATGAAGGATGAATCCCAAAAGACATCTCTAAGAATAAAAGATCATACTTGATATCTTTGCTACTCATAATAAACCATTAATCTTCTATTTGGTACTACAAAATGCCATGGCACATGTGGAGGCTCGTCGGCATTTATGCTTAAAGCCTCAGGATGTCCCACCGCTTGGGTTTCTCCACATGCTGCAAACATGGGAACCTCATGGCCATGTTATAAGTAGACGATAACAATAGCCAAATTACTCGTAAAGATATTTCCGGCTCGCGAGCCTGCGGATTGATATGGTTATTTATCCATGGCGAAGTGTCGGTGAGCGAATGAGCTCCTCACACAGCATTTATTACAAGATCGAGAGAGACAGTGGATAGGAACAAGCAAAGTGAGACCGATTGACCAAAGAAGACGACGGCAGCCGATGTTGAAAGGCCATCACTCCGGACTCCAAGTCTTTGAGGTGGGTTTAGGCCACCTTCCAATTGTGTTTAGGTACAGTAGGCTTGTTTGCATTGAGGACTTGGACGAGGGTTGCTTTGTGCCAACGGAGTGAGATGTGAGGTCGTTCTCCACTAGCTTTTGGGTGTTGGTCACCGTGGTATGCTTCGTCTGTACTTTAGATCATGTTGTTGAAGGAGATGACCACAGAGGTGTGGGAAAAAGTCCTCGGAGGCTAACTTGGCATTTGTCCAACCCTACGATTTTTAGCTTACTATATGCAACGACAGCAGGGCACAATGTCTTCGGAATGATATCTATGATTGAATCGAGAGAAACCAAATCTCTTTTCTTTGACCTTCGTGTTTGTCTCATGACATAAGTATTCTTCGTTGATTCATCTTGGGTGTATAAACCAAATTATTTTATATCGTCTTGGTATATAAACACTATATGGCTAATCAATTCATTCCACACCAAATTTTATATTGACTAATACTCCCTTAACAAGTCAAAAATAATGTATTTTACTTAATCGTAAAAAAAATCTTTATCTCTAGAAAAAATATTTATGCCTCCAACCAATTAGATTACTGGATTCTCTATTTCAAAGCTTTTTTTGATTCGAGCATCCAATAGATTTTGTCAAGTGCCATTAAATTGACATGATATCATCACCTCGAATAAAATTATCTTAGGCGAAGTCATTATTGAGGAAATCGTATTAGCAAATATCCTTAAAGCTTAAGGGAAGATTATTTAGAATATTTACCAAGTCGAATCATATTTAGTGTAATGAATAGGGGAACAAATTTGACCTTATTTATTTTTTATGTTTCAATTTCTCGATCTACTATACACTGAGATAATAGTATGTATTAAATGTTCATGGCTCTTAAAACTATATTTTAAATCTACTATGTTTGGTTACACTTGTGCACACTTCCAAATGCCATAAATTAGGTTTTCATGAGATTTGACTAAAGTAAAAAAAAAAGGGTTAAAATAAATGATTTTTAATCATTCATTCATCTTAGTAAATATATATTTTTTTTTTCTTATCACTCAGGAGGAGCACTGTCCTCACCTAAATAAAAAGTCAATCAAGCTTTTTGGTTGCATAAAAGTATAACAAAATGCAAAAGACACAACACAAGTAATAACTTTTCCTCAAGTTTAATAAAGCAAAAGTGAAGCAACACTTGCAACTTACTGATTATTTTTTACATTTTTGTGCTTAAATAAGGAGCACTAACCCTATAATTTATTGGATCATGACTTTGATAGATCACCTGAGTGATTTGCTTTTTGGTTGGTGGGTGGTAACAAATTGTCTCTTCTGTTGATCAATAGCCTTGCTTCCAAGGAAAGCCATAAGCTGAATCATAATGTCAACAAATAAGGTGAATAGTAATATCATGTACTTGTCTGTGGGGATATATATACCTCCAAAGCTTATATATATCATCACAGTTAATTTTTGATAACTATAAGTTATTAATTTATTAAAATACCTTTAAAGACTTATTATGATTCTAAATATATTAAGATTATTTTAGGTTGACGACAAGGATGATGACGATGAGACGAAGGCTGTGGGGTCTTAGAATAGACCAAGGTGGCAAACGAGGGTAAAGAGATGGTAAGATAAAGGTGACTGATGGAATGAAAGGCTAGGGATAATTTAATCTTTTAGAAAATAAAGGATGTTTTGCAGGAACAAATTAAAAAAGAATCCATGTGAGAAAAAAAAAATAAATTTTGAAGATTTTTTAAGAATTTACCAAAAAAAAAAAAACATTGGCACGTAAAGGATTTTAAAGGTAAAAGAACATTCACTTTACCATCTTTTCTTTTGCTTTTTTTCATCTTACTTAATGATGGTGTGGATTGTAGGTTGAAATCATGATACATTTGAAGCAGAAGAGCAGTTTTCCATCATTTTCCTAGCCATCCACTTCTGTCTCCCTGCCTTTTTGGTGCTGTTTGGATTCACATGCCTTCCATGCAACTGGATCCATCCTTCACTTTTTTGATGTCTCAATTTGTATTATAATATAACATTTCTGAATATAAAACCAGAGTGGTGTTGTTACTTCACAGACACAATTTGTGCTTCTTATACTGTTTGACATTTCATTGTGAATGTGAAGGTGAAGTCTCAAATCTGACTCAGAACTTTATAATTACTGAAAACTACTGCATATGAAACCATGCAGTGCTGTCACTTCAGAGCACAAAATATGCATCATTGAACATGATGGATTTGAAGGTTGAATTGTGGGTATATAGATTGCAGTCATGAGAAGAGCACATCCTATTCCTATGATGTTTTGTTTGCTGCCTTGCACATGCTGTGATCAGTCAAGAGCAACATCAAAGGAGAACAAGCATTACTGGAGCATGGATTGTCAATGTCAAACTTCTTGGTATCTTTGAATTGACATGCTTGTAGCAGAGTTTATGTGCAGGTTTCTACACTTTTCTTCCCTATATCAAATGTAAAAGATGTCATATTCTCTGTTCTGAAGATTAGGAAAGCAATGCTGTGGTAGTAAAATATACATTTTATTCTTATGCAGAAGAATTCTGTGAAAGAATTGTCAGATCCTGTGTCTGAGAAGCATTCTTTCTTCTCCTCCTGCAACACCATTCTATACCAATTTTTCATTTTGCTGTGATGTTAGATCCATGTACACACAAATATGGAAAATATTGTGTGTGTAAAATATTAATTTCTGGCCTAGCCCAAGCCAGTTATATCCAAAAAAAAAAAAAAGATTGATTGATTGGCTAATCTTTACTGTATCAAAGAAAAACACACTTGATAGATTTTTCATCAAGCTTATCATTAAATCCATCAAAATTCTGTACACAGCAAATGCATAAAAAATTCTGTAGATCTGAAGTCTCATGCCTACTGTAAAATAATTTCTCATACTGTGTCATTAATGCTTCTACCAATGAGGGAGCACCGTGCAGTTTGTTTGCACTTTCACAAAATTGCTCCAAATTTTATTAGGAATTATGCTTTTCTTTGTCTCAAACAAACGGCAATTCTTCCTTCTTTTTTTTTCTCCCGTCATTTTGATCAACTCTTTGTGATCTTTTGTTGATGTTGGTCTGGCCCAATCCAAATTCTGTATCATGGATACACTTTGCTCCTCGTACTCTTAGTAATTAAATTATTATTAATTTATTTTGTCATGAAATTTATATATTATCTGATCCTGAAAATTGCTCTAAGTTTTCAACCTAATGCTTTCATATATTTCGCTTTAGTGTAAAATGTTTTGTTAGAATTTTAAGGATTACACATGTATAATTAAATATGTTAAGTCATTATTTTGATTAGTCAAAATTAAAATGATCTAATTAAAGTAAATTTATTTGACTAAGGAATATAATTGTCATGAAAATTAATTGTAAAGATATCATCAATCGTATTTCTAACTTAATGACGAGATAAGTGAGGAATATGAAACTCTTAAGACATAATTACAGATTCATCAATTATAAATATAATTATAATTATATATTTATCAATTATGTATATAAATAGGGTTATGGTCCCCGGTTGCAGTATAAAATGAAGTTTCTCTTCATCCGTCAAAGAGAAATATAAAATTCTTAAGGATACTCTGCAATTAGAAGGCCAGGCCAAATCACCGATTAATTTAGAAAATATTTCGATGGATTCATCAGGTATGCTTTCGTGTTAACATGTTTTATAATTATTGTAGGATTTCATATATATTATTGTGGATTTAATAATTCGGTTTTGGATCTATAAAACATGTTTGATCCAGATTTAATTATGTTAAATCCACCAACATGTTTTAGTGACCATTAAAAGAATTTAGTCATATAAAATAAAAATATTATTGCTAGTTACACAGCAAATGCATTCTTATACAATATTAATGATAACTTTATGATGTAAATTTATGATAAAAGTTCTACATGGTAAAACATATCATTAGGCCATCAGTTTATAAGCTTGAACATATCCTATTCTAACAAAATTGCATCAGGCTGGATCTGATCTATCAATCAACTACTATGGAGTGATGATTATAATTATAAGGAATTCTATCTGTCTGTAGATGCCCAATCATAAATAGTTCTTCAAAGAACTCTGCATCCTTAACAGCCCTAATTAGATTACCTTTTCCATTGTGATACAGAGAAAATGAAGTCAATTTTACCAATATCTGATCAATCTTCTCACCTTTGTGGTAGCATCTCATGGTATCTGTTCTCTAAATAAACATCTACAGCCTAGATTTGGTGCAATAGTACTCACAGTAACCAAAACAAAAAGAAAAAAAAAAGAGTGAAGTTATGAGACATTGAAAAAGAATCTTGGAGTTGCCATGAGCAATTCATCATCAAGAATAAGTCCATAATTTATTAGGGTCTTTTTCCTAATAGAAACAAACTCTTCAATTTTTTTTTAACCCCTCAACCAAAATAAAATCAAAAGAAAAAAGAAAAACAAGGAACAAAGAACCTACCACAATACTGACAGAGACAACCTACTGTCCATGTCTACCAGAGGGTGGAGAAGAACAAACATTATCAATTGCATTCAGTGGTCTGATGGCTATTACTTGCTAAAAATACAACCTTCTGTGTGCATGATCATCTAATCATATGATCAATCATTAGTTATAGTGAATTCTTATTGATACTCTGTTCATGATGTTGAATTTTGTGCATAAGAAGTCAGAACCTACCACTAGTAGCACATTGACAAGGGCTCCAAGGACTTGGTGAGATTTCCTATTATAATCTGACAGATGGAACAATTTGTTGAGCAGTATAGCAGGTAGACATGAATCTGTGTTTGGTGAAGAAGATTGGTCACCAGACAATATCTCCATAAAAAATGACTACTTGATGCAATTGCAGGGAGAATATGATTCGTTTCCATGAACAATGTCACATCAAGTTGACGATAGTCTGTGAGTAGAACTTGAACTACTCATCCTAAACTTATCTGGTAGGTTCTTAGCATCATAGTTTTGCACTGCGATTCTCTCGTAAGAACCAGATGCACAACAAATTACCTTCGAGGGGGTGAAAGAGTCGCCACCATGGTTGGTGGTGAGCAAGGGCATCCGGAGAACATACAACGGGCTCAGTAAGCCTGGAGAGCTCCTCCTCCTCTGAGGACCAAGGAACAAGTGCAGAAAGAGAGAGTCGTTCTGAGGCATTCCTATCATGGAAAGCCTCCTTTCTAAGAGCTGGGAAGAATCAAGGAAGACATGGCACATAGCAGGCCCTGCAATACTCGGATCGGTCTTCCAGTTCTCCATTAGCTTCGTCACTGCCGCCTTCGCCGGCCATCTTGGCGCCGTTGCGCTTGCTGCGGTGTCCGTCGCGCAGAACGTCATTGAAGGCTTCGCTTTTGGGATTCTGGTAATCATGTTCTTCCCCGGATGAGTCGGATCACGCAAACTTCCTCCATTACCTTCTTCTTCATCTGTAGTTAGGCATGGGGAGCGCACTGGAGACGCTCTGCGGCCAAGCCGTGGGTGCCGGGCAATTCCACATACTAGGAATCTACCTGCAGAGATCGTGGGTCATCACCTTGGCGACGGCCACTGCCCTAACTCCACTCTACGTCTTCACAGCCCCGATCTTGAAGCTCTTGCGGCAGCCGACCGACATCTCGGAAGTAGCCGGCGAATTCTGCGTCTGGGTGATCCCACAGCTGTTTGCTTACGCTGTGAACTTCCCGCTGCAGAAGTTCTTCCAGTCTCAGAGGAAGATTTGGGTGATAACTGAGATTGCTGGTGCGGTGCTCGGCCTTCACATCCTTCTGAACTGGGTTTTCGTGGTGAGACTTGGCTATGGATTGGCAGCAGCAGCCATCGTCGGGAACGTTTCGTGGTGGCTTATTAATCTGGCTCAGCTGGTCTATCTGTTCTCCGGTTGCTTTCGAGATTCATGGACGGGGTTCTCTCTGCTGGCCTTCCAGAACCTGTCTGCCTTCTTCAAGCTGTCGCTCGCGTCAGCTATAATGCTGTGGTTGGTGCTCCGCTGCAACTCCTTCAGATTTCTTCGGATGTGTTGACTCATCTGTTGTGCGATTGCAGCTTGGAGCTCTGGTATTACACTGCAGTGATCATCCTCGTGGGCTACCTGAAGAATCCAGATGTGGCAGTTGCTGCCATTTCCATCTGGTTAGCTGTTCTTCCTTCGCGTCCATGATTCATTCTTGAGTTCCGCACAGTAACATGATCTGATCCGATTGACAGCATGAACTACCAAATCTGGACATTGATGATTGCTCTGGGATTCTACATTGCAGTCAGGTAGCAGTCCATCTCCAACCTCTTAATCTTAGCAAGCAAATGGTTCACTAACAAGCTGAAATCTCTTGTTTCTTGCATCAGCGTTCGAGTATCGAATGAACTCGGAGCGAACCGACCCCAAGCAGCAAAATTCTCTGTGGTTGTCGTTCTAACCACATCAGTGTTGATAGGAACAGTTTTCATGGCCATGGCTCTCATCTTCAGGAAGAAACTGCCGGAATTCTTCACAGATGTGCCAGAAGTGATCAACGAAGCATCAAAATTGGGGTATTTTCTCGGTGCCATAATTCTTCTGAACAGCATTCAACCTGTGCTCTCAGGTATTCTTCTCTGTGCCATTTCGAAAACCCGAATCACATCTAACCGTATCATTTTAAATGATTCTCTCTCAAGTTTAAATATTTTCTTTTCAATCTCTTCGACTATTTATTTTATCCATTATAGCATCATCTCCTCAACTATTGCAGGAGTGGCAATAGGAGCAGGTTGGCAAACCTCGGTCGCATTCATAAACAGTGCATGCTACTACCTCTTAGGATTGCCCGTTGGAGCTGTTCTTGGATTCAAGCTCAAGCTCGACGAACTGGTGAGCCAGTAAAAGGAGGTGTTCATTGTATCGATCAGATGATGATGATACGGCTGGTGAACACATCTTGCAGGGCATTTGGATCGGGATGCTACTTGGAACTTTGGTGCAGACCTCTGTTCTACTGCTGATTATGTTCAGAACTAAATGGCAGAAAGAGGTAATGAGTGAAACACATCGAAAGTTTAGGCCTTTTTTTTCCGAAGATTTTGCATTATTTTTCTTTATTTTGTCTTTGATCGACAGGCCGCGAAAGCAGAAGAGCGCGTCAGAGAATGGGAAGGAAGAGTTGAGCTGCAATCCATCACACGGCGTTGAGAACTGCTTCCTGTAGCGTGCATTATGTCAAACTACAGCATTTTTGGATAAATCATTGCCTCATCGTTCTCTGTTCTTAGCAGAAAACACAATGTAATCATCAATTAGATCACTTCAAGATTCTGAAACCTTCTAATTGTTCAGGAAAAAAAAAAAAGGAGAAATGATGGATCCAAATATTTGTAGTATCTATTAAGGTGTTTTTAGGTGTTTTCCTATCTCTTTTCTCCTCATACCATTAACATTAATCATTTTTATCTCTTTTGACTATTAGATTTGTAGTTCTCCTAAGCATATGTTTATATCATATTCAACAATTCTCTCTCATCTAATTCTCTATCGAAGCTTTACATAATTATTCATGAATAAAAATATTTATTTTCATATTTTTATCTTTTCTTATAACTCCATATATCCATCTCAATGTTCTCTTCTCAACGATATAAAATTTGTTACATATATTATTTTTTAACTATCTAATACTTAAAATCATAAAGCATTACTTATGTTTTTATTATACAAGCACGAAACATAGAAAGTCACTTGATATTTGAATTATTGAATTCGTTATGATCGCCAATTTGTGTTAGGAGTGAGCCTAAAATATCTTCTAAGTCTAAACCCAACTAATTTACTGGTTATGTAAACTCGACTACAGTACGTATTGAAAAACAAAAAAACTGTGGCATCAAAAGAACAAATAAAAAATAATAATACAACTCCAAAAATACATAATAGGCATAAGATTTGGGTGGCATCATTTGACTACATCCATAAGGAAAAATTCAAGCTATTTTCCTATAAAGAACAATAAGAAAAAGAACGCCCTCTTAAGCAAATCCAAGCTTAAAGCCCTTTTTACACATTGTCACATAAATCTTGAAAAAATATTTTTATTCTTTGTTTGAAATTTTTTTGTCCTCTAATCACTCTATTTTCAATTAAGGAATCCAAGAAATACCAACATTAAGTCGGTTGCCGTATCATGTCGTACCACCTTCTCTCGAAAGCAGCCAAGCTACGTACCCTGTAGGCCAGTCCAAAAGTTACACGGCACATCGAACAAACACTTGGCGTGCATGAAGGACCGACAAAGTACGCAGAGCTAAGCAATCCTCCCACGAAGCTCCCTCGAACTTTCATGGCGTACCAGCTCTCGACGTAATCCCTCTTGCACCGCAACTTCCATGCAATTTACGACCCTCGGCTTCGTGTGCTTATATATAGCGTCGCTTAATCCACAGATGATGGCCATGGCAACCATGTCTTCTAAGATATCCAAATCTCTCTCTCCTAAGCGATCGAAGCTTAGTCTGCCGCTATGTTGCAGCCAGGCTGATGCCGCGGCCCCCGTGGCCTCGCCTCCCCCCTCCTCCCCACGCAGGGATCGCGTCGATGAGCTCCTCGAAGTCTTCCGCCACATCGATCAAGATCGGGATGGGAAGATCTCCAGCGTGGAGCTGCTCGGTTTCTTCGGGTCCATAGGCGAGGAGATGCCGATGGAGGACGCGGAGGCGGCGATCGCGGAGCTCGACTCCGACGGCGATCGGCTTCTGGACTTTGGGGACTTCCTGAGGATGATGGAGAGGGAGGAGGAGGATGACCTGAGGCGGGCGTTCGAGATGTTCGAGGTGGTGAAGGGGTCGGGGAGGATCACGCCGAAGGGGCTGCAGAGAATGATGAGCCGGCTCGGCGAGGAGAGGTCGGTCGAGGACTGCAAGGCCATGATACGGGCTTACGACCTCGACGGAGATGGCGAACTTGACTTCAATGAGTTCCACCAGATGATGAGTTAATGTGTATATATATCCACTCATCATCTAATTAGCTTTGCTTGTAAATTAGGTGATACTATATGAATAATAATGAATCCTCGTTCTATATCTGAGTTTTAATACGGCAGAAAATATTTTCATATTTATGTGTGAGGAGGATATATGAAGAGATTTATATTTCAATTGAATTAAGGATGCTTGTAATTGATAAAAATTTTGATTTTTTCTGTGAATATAGAGTAAGGGTGTCCAACCATGTGATTCATATAAATCCGATATCAATTTTTTGTATATTTTTTATCATTATTAATCTCTTGGTTTTATGTTTTTGTATCGAGCAACTTCTTTCTCTTTTCCAATATTGTTCGGATTAATAATGTAAGGTGAGATTAAAAACTTAAATAGTTCGGTGAAAATGATAAAAACAATCAATAATACAGTGGAAAAAAACTAAATTAGATATATTATTTTATAAAATCATTTAAGTTTACAAAATATGATGGATAATAATAAGAAACACATAGTGAGCTAATCAGAATCCAACATGTAACCGCTATGTGATGTCAAAGAGAACATGGAAGACACTTTTCACTTGCCCACTCATGTGGACAAGGGTCTAAGGCAAACAGTGATAGGTTACCTTCTTCCTGTATCACTCACGTGGATAATAGCCTAAGGAAAAGCTATTAGGGTAGTTAGATGTTGTCTTCCTGCAGAATATCTCAAGGATATTCTACAGCCTTTAGGACCAAGCACAAAAGTCCATCTTTAGGTAGGGAGAAAAGGGGTTTACTTTTTTTTTTTACTACTTGCGTCTGCACTCATACTATTAACTAGAGTGTCGAAGGGATCAGATAGGAAATTCTCTTCTGACCTTGGTCTTAGTGCAGGTGGCACCTCAGGAGCAAGGCGTTTCCACCTTAGATAACCCTACGCATACAGGTCTAGACCACATTGGGCTGATCAAGATGTCAATAGTATTTTTTCTCATCATTTTTTAAAATTAGAAGTAGGGCTCAATGTCGCAAGAACACTCATCCATCGACTCTCTAAATAAACGTTTGAGCGATGAGGCTTCGCCCCTGACTCACAATATTTTCACTCAATGAGAGAAACAACTATCCTTTCCGTACATTGATGCATCCATCTCAGTACAAATGTCGTATTGGCATTTGTTCAATAACCCAAATCTTTCACCCCCCATGGATGATCTTGAGCCAGTTCTTTATCCCCACTAAAGTGTTCTTAAATCTCATGCAATAAGTGCAGACGATAACGAGCATGATACAAGTCATTGCTCCACTTTTGCCTTAGTTAGCATAACATGTAACACCATGAGTTCAACCACGATCACTGGCTCAACCGCCATAGGCTTCAACATCCATCAATGTTTCTCCACCTGACTTAGTGTCAATATCCCAAAAGCACTAGAGGCCCATCGAACCACTGATCGAGGGGGTATTTTGCTCCCCAACTATGAAATTCAATAGATCCCACCACTGCTTTTCCATGCCTGAATCTGAGACCCAATCAATAGATTTGATGAAGAATTCCTTATAGATCAAACTATAGTAGATGAATCGATGTTTAGAGGAGATGTTTAAGTTATATCCATGAGGTTACATGAGTTAGCTTTCTTTAAGGTACAAAAAAAAAAAAGAAGAGGGGAATGAGATGTTGAAGTTATATCTCGAGGAGTTGGGCTGGGACTAGCATCGATCAGCTAGTTCTTATCTATCTTCTAGACAACCTCAAAAAAAGAGAATATATCTCTCAACTAGAGCACTTGATCCACCTCCTCATCCAAAAAGAAGAGAAGTATGTTATTAAGGGGGTGTGTTGACCGGACAAGGTTGAACCCCCAATCCCGACTCACACCTATAAGAAAGAAGTACTCCTTCTAACCCCCTATTGTTGGAAAGGGTTCCACTAATCTTGAAGCTCTCCTAAGTAGCCAACTAGTAATTGCTTTTTTCCTTTGCATAATCGGAAGTATGCAACAAAGAGTGTATGAGTCGGGTTAATACCGGTAAGATGGCATTCTCTGATTGACACAAAGTACCGCTACAAGTTGGGCACAATTTGTAAGGGTGATATCATCCACCGTTGGAGATAAGATACCATCATTAGGTAGAAGAAAAAATGGAGTCTTGCTTCTAGAATATTAGAAGATAAGCAAAAGGACTAGAACATAGTATTAAAAAGATGATAATTGGGCTAAGGTATTTACAAATCTAACTCAACGAAGATGGAGTGTAAGTGATCCATGAATTGTACACTTAATATTGAGTCTTTGTCATATATGCTTTTTATAGACTATAGGGCCCAAAGAATCTTAGGGTTCACAGGAACTAACTCCCATAATAAGGGAGATGACGAGACTTCCCTTACGCTTAGGCTATCTAAGGATGAAGCATCGATCTCTCCGACCAATCAGTGGTAATGAGATTGGGAGGCACTAATACAAGAAAGAAAAGACATCCCAACTTATGAATGTTTGGGCAGAAGAGCATGATGTTGGAAGACTGATGTGTTGTTGAGTCGACACGCCGGGAGGATGAGAAGCTCAAAAACTAATCCACCTTGGAGATAGCTAAGGCTAAGTAGATATAACTTCTAAGGGGACTTTGAAGGCTCAAATGGAAGAATGAGCCTTAACCCCCATGCTCGAGGGAGATTTATAGGGAGGTGATCAGTCTCTCTCCTCCCACAATGATGATAAATGTCTCAACGAATCATTTTATAAGGGATATTGATTGATAAAGGGGCATTTCGAAAAAAATGTACAAGTGGCCCAAGAGATCGATGCATGAAGACCACCTCAGAAATTTTGCAAGTGGTTGAAGAGATTGAAACATGAAGACCATCTAAAAAAAAATGCAAGTGGCACAAGAGATCAATAGACAAAGACCACTTCAAGAAACACACAAGTGACCGACATGTAAAGACCACCTCAAAAGACCTGACCCGGGTCAAAAAGAATCCACTATGGTAGAAGGCACAAGACAAAAAATGCTCAAGACACATGAGTCAAGAGACCTGACCCCTACCATTGCCCAAGTATGAAGGTCTGAAAGTCTGACCCTCACCTCCACACAAAGCGCAAAAGTCGAGAAGCCCGACCCCACCTTCACCCTAGGCATGGAGATCGAGAAACTCAACCCCCACCTCCTCTTAAGGTATAGAGGTTGGGAAGCCCACTCCCACTTCCACCTGAGGCATGAAGGTCAAGAAGCCTGACCCCCACGTCCGCTTGAGGTGTAGAGGTCAAGAAATCAGAACCCCGCTTCTACCTAAGGTGAGGAGGTCAAGAAGTTTGACCCATGCCTATGTTCCAGGCATGTAGGTCAAGCAACCTGACCCTCATCTTCGCCCAAGGCAAAGGGGTTGGGAAGGTTGGCTCCTACATCCATTCAGTCATGGAGGTTGGGAAGAGACAAGGAGGTTGAGAAACTTAACCCCCTCTCCAACCAACATGTGTTCCTTATCAATACAAGGAGCATGATAGACTAGACATGTTGAACGAGCTATACTTGTCACTAGGTCGATAATGGATTGAAGAGATATAAACTAGATATACCAAATGTACTAGATGTCGTACTTGGGACCCCTCTCTTAAGAGCCATGAAGTACACCTTGGAACGGGAAACAAATGACAAGGAATACACAGTCAAACAATCACCATCCGACATATAGTCATCACGTGATATCCAGGATAAAGAGAAGATAGAGGGCACCTTCCACTTGCCCTCCCATATGGATAAAGATCTAAGATTATGTGATTATAAGTTATCCCCTCTTATCATTCACATGAATAAGAGGCTAAGAGAAGTTGTTGGGGGCAATTAGAACTTATCTTTCCATGGAATATCTTACGGAATATTTTGTGCCCTTTAAGACTAAGTACAAAAGCCCATCTTTAGATAGGAAAAGATGGTTTATCATTTTCGACTACTCGCATTTTTACTCATACACATTGGGTTACTAACTTAGACATTGAAGGGATCGAGTCGAAAAACCTCTTTCGACCTTAATCTTAACATAGGTGACACCTCGAGAGCTCGATGTTTTTATATCGACAACCCTACGTATACAGGTTTGGACTATATTAGATTGATCAAGGCATCAACAATATTTTCTAACATCAAATATAAAACTCTATTGACAGAATCCTTTCATCCTCTATCTTTTATAAAAAGAATAAAAAGTAAAAGAATATAATACTCCTAAGATTTCACTATTATCATCCACTCCCACAATAAAAACATCGATTAATGTTTGTAAGTCAATAAGCAAGTGTGAAGGCAATATTGCACGGTGGGGCAAATGAGCTTTACAAGTATCAGTGTCTTCTTCTCTTTCTCATTCAACCTGCCAAAGTATTACTGTACTCCATGTGTGTTCTGTATACAATATTATGTATGAAATGCAGGGCATTTAGCGTTTTTGTTGTGCAGTGTATCCATGATGGCAATATCGAAGCCTTGTGACCTCATTATAATGGGGTTTAATCACCACACAGTCAACACCATGATTGGCCAGTGGTCAACAAAGAAGTCCCATCATATCTGCAACTAAATAAGTCGTCTGATTTGACTTCAAGTATATATTTGTCTGTGAGGTGCTCACATTCCCGCTTTAGAATGTGCAATGGACATGAAGAGGACCATGATCAAGAAGAGCTCTTCCTGAGAATTCAAAAGGTTTCAAAGATAGACAGCATGGCATCGTTCGGTACAAGTATGCTCCAAAAACAAGAAAGTAAAACAAAGAAGATGATACGAATTCATATGCTCCAAATAGTCCTCCAAAGACAAGACAAGGATGAACAATGTGTGATAACAGATAGTAAAACAAAGAAGATGGAATGATTTCATGCACTCCAACATATCCTCCAAAAACAAGCAAAACTTGACAGAAGAGTTGTGGTCAACAAAAGGTAGTTGACTAAGTAGCCTCAGATATATAAAAACATATCAAAGAGAATCCTACAAAAAGATAAGACACAAACAACATAAAATTTCATCTCTGATTGTTTTCTAGACAGCATGCTTTTTCACTCTATCCTGGGCCTGATCATAAGGCAAAGACATTAATTCAATGAGTGCTGTAAAAATCTGAAATGAATAGTTGAATGTTCAGAAGTTTGATTCAACAAAGCATGGATATGATCATGAACATTGACTTAGGCATCCAATCCATGTAAAGTTTCATGATGTGCAGGCAATGATATCAAGTTCAGCTGTCAAGATTGAGAAGATTCGAGTGTGAGAATATGTAAATAAAGCATACATCTGATTTCTCTGAAAACTCAATATAGTAAGATTGTCACTAGTTAACAACTCGAAAATTTCTTTCATAGCTTACAAGCAAACATAATCATAAAATGCAATCACACCTCCCAGACAGAGAACACATCACTTTGTAATGGTTGCAGACAGATGTGCCATGGAACTGATGCTATGCAATTGAGAGGTAGGCATTCTGTCTTCCAGACTAAACACAAGTCAAGCTTTACCTGACGGCAGACTGTTCCCATGCTGTTCAACATAAGGCCTGATGAATGTCCTCCTCCACCAGACCTCAAAGGCTCTCTGAAGATTGGGACAGTTATCACTAGCCTTCAGGAAACATCCCAACCAAGACAGAAGAATGCTTTGCTGGTCTTCTAAAGAAAGCGTTAGAATCGTTCGACCAATTCCTTCCTCCACCACTTTTCGATCGAACGATCTGCTACCATGCTGTAACCAGCTATAGTCATTGATCAATGGCTGCAACCATACATGTAACAGCAGCTTGCGGGTTTCCTTCGAAGGAAGCATCTCCCCATTTCCGATTCCAACGAAGAGCCTGCAGGTGATGCAGCTGATCAGGTGACGGGACATGGTTGGCACCTTCGTGTGCAGTTCTGCAAGTTCATTCTGGCTAGCCCACATCAATGCGAATTCATCTGCTGCATTCCTGTCAACCAAAATTTCAAGTAACCAGATGAGATTATCTGCCTCGAGAGTGATCTGTCGCACCACAGGATCTTTGCTCTCCAAAGATCTATCAGAAAAACCAGGCTCGGATGCTTGTCTGAATAGATTCAGCAGTGATTCTAAGCATCGCTGGCATGAACTGTATAAACTTTCAGTGCAAATCTCAACAGTTCCATTTGTCTTGAGATTGATTTCCTTCAGAAGTTTCAACACTAAGGATTTCATTTCCCGTCGACCTCTATCCTCAGTGCTTTCAAGGACTAACTCCATTATGTGAGAGAGTGTGTCATTTGGTCGGTTGGATAGATCAGAAGCGACTCGGTTCAGTATAGGACTGATGCCGTAGTTGTCATCTTGAAGTCGTCGAACAGAAGAGACGACATCATCTTCTTCTTCTCCAATCCATGGTGCTGCTTCCAAGTAATCCAGGCATGACTTGATGCATGCTTGGAAGCCAAGCGTTTCAGCTACCTGTTAAATACTGTCCTCTATTAAGTTGGGTAAGTAGCACTTTCATCAAGTTCTAGGATGTTAGTAGCACTGAAAGAGATAACAATATCTATAAGCTCCTCACTTGATACAAAAAATACATGCTATGATCAAGCCAGATACCTATGAAGCTACTGCAAAATGTTTATCTACATTCATGGTTTATGTTATCTGTGTTTCTGTAATCTGTTGCTGAAAATTTTCATCAGAAATACTACAAATTTACTCTTTAGGATTTACAAGGAATTCAGGTGCATTGTTAGAGTTCATTTTCATCTCTGATTGCTTCATATTTGATGCTCTGCAGTGATTAACTAATTGGTATCCCTTTATTTTAGGAATACTTAAGCTATGATCGACAAGTTAAATAGCAGAAAGAGAAACATTTGTAGGTTAACAGTTGCAATCCTTGGAGTCTACTAAGACTAAAACAATAGCAATGACGATACTTAAACAGGTCATTCTTGTAGGCTGGTGAATCATTTGTTTCTGTGATAAGAATCATCTTTTCTTGCACAAAATGGTAAGAACCTCCTCTTGAAGCCAAACATCATATTGGCATTGTAGTACTAATTACTAGTCAGATAAAATTCATATGACCACAAAGATTATAGGAGAAATAGATGGCATATACTATGCAACAGCTGAAGAAAATGATGTGATCGTGATGGACTAACAAACCTTCAGAATACGAAGTACACGAGAAACACTTTGTTTGATCAGTCTGTGTTTAATTTCTTTGCAGTACATCAACCCCATGGTCTCGACATAGATTTCCACATCTTCGCAGTCTGCCATTTCGATTTGGGGCGCTGGAGACAACCCAGAGAGCTTATCCGCAAAGAAGCTGCTGTGTTCCGCAAGAATGTTCTTGTGAACACTCATCCTCACAGAAGTACCTCCCTTTCCATGCAGAGTAACTTTCAAGTCACTGGTCTCCAGCTGACCGAAGCCGACCGATATCTTGCGTTGCTGAGTTTCAACATTTAGCTTCTGGGGTCTCTCAGGAGCCTTTGATGATACAGGAGTAGCAGCGCCAGAGTTGGGACATCTCTGCTCATCAGAAATGAGCCTCGACCTCAATGAAGTAGAGACTGATCTTTTGTCCACAGGGGGAAGTGATGGCCTCTGAAGAGACGAGGCCTTTGAGTGCAGTGGAGAAGTGGCTCTATGTCTGTCTTGAAGATTTTGATTCTTAAGGGTCTTCTGGATGGCTGCAGGAGAGGGACAACACCAGAATCCTTCTGGGGTTACTGCAATGGGAACATTTCTGATCCTTGTGTGGCCTTGTTCAAGCCTTCTGAGTATAAACTCTGCCATTCTAATGTCTGCTTAATGGTGTCTTTCTAAGAGAGAAATCACATTTGAGGTTGTCAACTGTTGAGTTTGACAGCTTAGAAACCTTCAATTAAGATGAAGAACATCAAGTTGTGTTTCTTACAAGATGAATTCCTACATATAAACCTGCGTAAGCAACAAGAAATTTACTTCAGCAAGCTGGGTATCCTGTTCAACCTCAAAAAGAAAGAGAAAAAAGGAAGAGAAAGGGAGGATGAAACATAATCAAATTGCAGATGACTATGTCTAGAATACAAGGCAAGGGTTCCAACTTGAACTCCATTTCTCTCTGGAACACCTAAAGATTCTACCTTTCCCTGTTCATATCTCAGAGAAGAATGAAGATTTGAAGTTTTGGAGTGTAAGGAACCTGTCTTGTGGATGACATACCAAACATACAGAGAAAGAATTCAAGAAAATGCAGTAAGATGTCCACTTACCTCATCTCCTATGTCAGCCCCTTCCACTACCCTCCCCACCCCTCCTTTACTCCACGTCTCTTCTTTCTCTTTTGGGGATACTAATGATGAAACCATGGTCCAATGCCAAGCATGCAGCCAACAGGAGATGGACGGAATCACAGATAGCAATGATGGCTCTTTCAAATCATTTCCTCAGATTTAGGGAGTGAAAAAGACGATAGCTTTAGTTCAAGCAAATGAGAGTAAAACTACTTTCCTCTCCCCAAACCATTGTATTACTCTGAGACTTGGACACCACCTTTATAGAATGCCAAAAGAGCTGTTGTCACAGCCTCACTCCTCTGTTTCACAATCCCTGCAATTAATTCTACTCAGGCTCCTCTCTGTCTCTAAATTGAGCTTTGGATGAGGAGGAGTTTGATTATAAAGGAAGCCTGTGAGCTTGCTCGAAATGTGCTTGCTGTTCACCAATTTCCAACTCTCAAGTCCCAAAAAGAATAATGTTAACATATGTAAAAGGTCACAGACAACAAGAGATTCAATGTTTGGAAGAAGCAACTAAGCCTTTTTGGGTTGTCTGATAGTGTTTATTAGAACTTCCTGAGGCCTCCTCACTCTATAATGCAAAAACAAGAGGGTAGAACAAGAAATAGGACATAAAAAGGTGGAAGGTTGGAGCTCAGTGGAATAGGTAGAGTGCACATGGTTGTGTAGAATGAGTCTTAGAAGTGAAGATGCCTTCTCTAAAGTAGTTTGACTCTTGCAAATTATTTGGAAGACTCTCTAGAGACTGATGATAGCTTTGATTTTGAGGAATGATCTGTCTAAGGAATTAAAAAAACTGCTTCCATGTTCCATGTTCCCTCACAAGTCTGTTTGGGCTTTGTTCCTAATCTGACTCAACCTGTAGGTTTCCATCTAGAAAGCAAATGTAGAATTTTAAGGGATAAAGCACTGAGATAGTGAATTCTGCTCCTATACAATTTGACCACTAAGCTTGAACATAAGAATTGATGTGACATACCATGGCATACTTGCAGAAAAGTCACCTTGCTTACCCTTACAAACTGCATTCCATTTCCTCCTACACTAAGACAAAGTTGCAAGTCATGATTTCAGAGATATGAATGTTCACAAGTTAATTCTTGATAGAGGAACAGGGAGAAAGTAAAATGACAGTAAGTACAGTGACCTGAGCAACCTGAAGACCACATTAGTGATTGGCATAGTCTGATAGCTGGTGCACATCAAGTGTTTGTCAAAATTTGAAACTTTGTGACAGCAAAAACAAGAGCAGCCATCAGCCTCATGTGGAACCTTCTGCTTTTAGACATGTCTGATGGAACCCCAGGAGCAACAAAAGCAGTCATTCCTGTGGTACCTGTCACTGCAATCTCACACAACTAATTTGTTTTTGCAGTACCATGCGAAAGAGACTGCTGTGACTGGGAAAGCAGAAGCAAAGAAGACCATAGAGTTGGGGATTGGTACCACTGCATAAATAATGCCTCCTCTTTTGACTCTGCTTTATTGCCTTACTTTGGAGCTCAGCTGTCACACTTGCAATAATGTCTTTCTTTCTGTTAGTCGAGTTTTCATATGATGCTCTTCCAAAGAAAAAAAAAAGAAAAGGAAAAGCTACCTTTTTCAGAAAACATAAATTGTATTGATTGAAAGGTCACAGAAAACATTAGTCCATTCACCATTCTAATGCTTTTGCAGAACAGGGATACCTGCAAACATCTATCTTCCCTGCAAAATTAAGAACCAGACAATCTTGCTTGCCAGTAGTTTGCACAGTGAATTTGAGAATGTTTCTCCAGCTAATTCTGTAGCTACAAGTGTCATGGTTTTCATTTTCCAAGGTGATTCGAGTGGAAGAACAAATCAGGAGCTACCATCCTTTTTTTTATCTTGAAAACAGGAATGAAAGATAAGGAAGGACACGGAAAGGCTGATGGATACATGTTGAGCGGATATGGATGCTCGAGTCTACAGCACAGATGCCTACAACCATGTAATCGTCTATTACCTGAACAAAAGAAGAACAGACATCAACTTCCAACATTCATGCAATCAAACGGGTCCGGTGAAATCTAAATCGTACGTTGGAATCCGACAGAATCTGTTGTTTCTCCTGGACTCACATTCAAAGTTTTGGTTGGATGGTGCCATGGAAGTGCTCCAAACAAGAAAACATGCACGGATGTGAGGAATAAGACCCAATGGAACGGGGACGATGGCGTTCTGACGTCCATGGAAGTCAAAGAAAGAGACGAAGTCACAGCGCCTAGACTGCCGTGCATGTGTCCGTCCGTGGACGAGGTCCCTTAGGTCACAAGGGCTTCATGTGCAGGAAAGCAAGGGGTGGGTGATCGAGCAGGAGCTGCACTCCGTGCCGCGGCCCTTGTTTCTTGCGCCAAGTTGGCCGCTGTGGCTTGACCTCGCCCATGGCCAAGGGCGTCATGTGGGTGTGCAGTGCTCGCTCGGGGTTGCACGCGTTGCGACATTGCAATCTCCCCTTCCGCTTTGTTCCTTTCTCGCTGCCCTTGGAATTAGGGTCAAGTTGGAGCCCCGTGAGGGATTGGGTGTGTTAAACGTTCTTTTTTAACATGTATAGAAGAACTAAGAGAACAACTCACAGATCCATTGTCGTCTAGTCCGGTTAGGATACCTGGCTTTCACCCAGGCGACCCGGGTTCAAATCCCGGCAATGGAACTTTTTTGTTATAAAAATTGGTTTTTCTCATTATAGTTTTGCTTTCAAATAATTTGTTGATCTTTTATAGTAGGACAAATTTCTCCCAAAAAAAAAGCCCTAAGTTTTTTTTTTGTTTTATTCTATCGAGCACTTTTTATTTTCTTTTTTGAAAGATGAAATTACCGTTGATCTATCAAAGTCTTTACCAACTAAGCTAGTTAACACCTTCCATATCACAACATTCATCTTATGCTTTTGATATTACCATCAGTTTGCTCTCTGATTCACTGCCTTTGATATTACCATTTTGTGGCTTTCTTTCCTAATGTTCTGCTTTCAATTTCAATTCTCCTTTTGGGGTTTGACTAAGCAACTTCTTCGATTGTTAGGGGACATTAAAACAAAAAATCTAATTTTACCATCCTATAATTCGAACTCGATTAATTAACGGGTCGGATCAATTCCCATAGATGAAAAACCCGACCCGTGGTGGTTTGTACCTTTATGGGCACATTTTGCCCGGCAAATTTTGCCCTCGACTCCTGCCTCCCCACGGCGGGCTCCGATGGTGGCGATTCGAATCCGAAGAGCAAAACCTATTCTCTGCATCCGCGACGCCTCCACCCGATTCGTCCACTCCTCTTCATCCCATCCGTCCATCGCCTCATCGATGGTGTCCGATCTCCCACAGCTCGCCCCCGATGACGAGGCCGTCGTCTCCTCCGCCGTCTCCATCCTGCGGGAGCTCCGCTCCAGGCGCCGCTGGACCTTCCTCAAGTCCGTCCACCTGGCCGGCTTCTCCACCGCCCAGTTCGCTCACATCCTCCACCGCATCCGCAACAACCCGCGCCTCGCCCTCGGCTTCTTCATCTTCTCACGCCGCCACTCCCTTTGCCGCCACGACCCCCTCTCCTTCGCCGCCGCCGCCCACGTCCTCGCGCGCCACCGTCGCCGCCCCGCTGCCCTCTCCCTCCTCCAGGCTGCCGTCCGCTCCCTCGACCCCTCCTCCTCCCCCTACACCGACGTCGAGGGGATCATCGGCCCGCCGGAGATCTTCAGAACCCTAGCGAGGACCTATCACGCCTTCGACTCAGCTCCCTTCGTCTTCGACCTCCTCGTGCAGGCTTACCTCCAGGTCAAGAGGCTCGATCGGGCGGTCCAGATCGTCCAGATCCTGAGATCCCGCGGCATCCAGCCGTCCATCGGCACCTCCAACGCCCTGATCCGATCGGTGTCTCGCGCGAAGGGATCGGATGCCGGCTTCCAAATTTACGACCAAATCTTCAAACCAGAACCTGCTGGCTGTGATGGAGTTGGTGTTAAGCTTAGGGTTTCTCCCAATGTGGGGATCTTTAACACCCTTCTCCTTGCTCTCTATCGAGAAGGGAATTTGGAGAGACCGAAGGAGATCAGAGACGAGATGGAGAGTGTTGGATGCGATCCAAACGTCTTCACCTACAGTATTCTAATGGCTGGATACTGCGACGAAGGCATGATGGATAGTGCGAGAGGATTGTGGGAAGAAATGGCAGCCAAGGGAATTAAACCTGATATCATGTCATTCAACACTTTGATCAGTGGTTACTGCAAGGTAGAAGAGATGGAGCGGGCCGAAGATCTCTACAGACAGATGATATTGAGTGAGATCGAGCCGACCGCGACCACGTTCGAGCAATTGATTAAGGGCCATTGCAAGATTGGAGATATCGATTCCGGGCTTCTTCTGTACCAGGATACGAGGAGGAGGGGATTTGGGATGGAGGTCTCAGTTGTTGACGAGTTGCTTGCAGCAATGTGTGAGAGGAGGAGGGTTGCAGAGGGGTTGAGAATTTTGAGAGATGAGATGACGAGAGAAGAGTTTACACCGAGTCGGTCGAGCTATGAGGTGTTGATCAGAGGTCTGTGTGAAGAAGGGGATGTTGAGCAGGCATTGAAGCTTCAGGCTGAGATGGCTGGTAAAGGGTTTGGAAACAGCTTCGAGGTCTATAGTGCATTCATACATGGATACAGGAAGCAAGGGGATATCGAGAAGGTAGAGAGATTAAAGGATGAGATGATTGTGATGGGTGTAGGAAAAGGAGAGTAGGTATCACTGATCGGAGACAGTCCAGCTTTGTTCACAAGTTCTACGCTCGCTGTGCCATTTCCATGAGTGTGGAAGTCAGAAGTTAATGCAATTCCGCAACATGTTGATGGCTTCATATTGATTGGTGGGGTTCACTGTTTCTGTACAAGTACATGAAATTTGTATAGTATGGGGAGCAGGAAGATGCACAAATAATCTTTATCATCACACACAATACTGATGCAGCATTTGCAAAAGAGTGCTTTCCAGGAGAAGAACAGCAACATCAATGTCAATTAAATGGTTAGGCAGTAGGATGTGAAATAAATGGGCTAGCATCTGTCATATAAGCTTCAAAGAATTCTGCGGGTGATTGTTTCTGCAGCAAATAAATGTTGAATTAATAACCAAGACCAGGGGAAAGATAGTGGATCTTGATGAACCTAGTGCAAAGCTATGTATCAGATGGTCGGCTACGTTTGTCTGGTGATCCTCTCCCCATTCTGAGCCTTTAAACATTATGTTTTGAAGCTTTATTGTAAAAGCATGAAGAGAAACTAAATTTTCTTTCTGAGCTTGTATTGATTAAAAGGAAACTAATACTGACAATACAGGTTACTCGAATTTTGGAAGCCTCTCTACAATGGACAGAATCTAATAATGATGATGGATCAGTGCTGCAAATCATATCGGGTAATTTATTACGTAGCTCTTTATGGAAATGATCTTTTTTTAAGTTCTTTATATACCACAGACCTATTATTTTGCTTCCCTTAGGAAGCTAGAACTTCAGATTTCTTTCTTTCATGCTAGTACTTCATTCTTTCTTCTCACTTTTTTTTTCTATCATATTCTTAAGCTTTTGGCCATTTTAATCAGATGTTACAATAATTATATGGTCTAACTAGATAGAATTGTGTGCACAAGATTTAGGATGAATTTTCGGCACATACATGGAGTCATCCAAGATAACAAAATTAAGTAAGAGTATGATTAATGCATAAGGTTCTCATCAATGCCAAAATCTGGAAGGATAAATATATATGGTCTTACCATTGGTCACCTGATCAAAGAGGAGCAACCTTACTGTGATGTCGAGCCTTGTTTTGTGAATTCAGTAGTAAAATATGGTGTTAATCCTATGTTCATCTCATTTCTTTTTCTAGTGTTTCTTTGAACAGTCAAATCATATCACTAGGAAGCAACAAGCCACAAGTTGAAAGATCATGGCCAGTGTAGAGCTCCAAGGGAATTAACAGACCCATGATTGTGACTAGTAAGCTGTCAAGTGGAGATCACAAATGAGACTGGCTCCCAATTTACATTGCCGATGTGAGAAGGATGCTTTCCATCATCTAGCAGAAATAGTTAAGAGTTGGAAGAACGAGGTAAAACGTATAGGTTTAGAAGAAAGATCCAATCACACTCGTCCAAGGAACCTCCTGAGTAGCATCTCCAGGTAATCATCCTCCATTAGAAAAAGAAAAAATAAAAATAAAACATCGAGTTGCTCCCGATGATATTGTCCAAAAAGATTGGGATTAGCATGTGATACAAGGGCCTTCTGGGAAACACAGTGACAAGTGCAAAGGAGTAGTTTGCATGTCACAGAGTACACATTTAATTGGTCATGCAATGAACAACAAGAGAATAGCTCTATTATTAAATTGATGTGTTTGTGTAAGAATGTGGTGAGCAAAGACTTCAACGAGATGAGAAAGAAAAGGAAAGGCATCCTATTGAAAGAAGAAAATGAAAATTAAATGGTGTTCTGTCCTTGCGCAAGTATAGGTGCTAGTACAAGTAAACCTGCAGACAATACTGTAAGGTGTACAAGGATGTGGAGTGAATCTGAAAGCCCTTTATGTTTTGCCGCAAAAGCTAGATATGTAGATCAGCCATAAAAACTATTACTTAATGAACTATTAGATGAACAACTATCTTTCATACATGAAGATAGGTCTTGGATAATATTGAATGTAGATTGTTCTGACCATCAGATGCAAGACAGGGACTTGGTTTTCTATTAAGGAATTACGCTGGGATTTTTATTTTTGGCACACTTGCTCATCATTTTCCTGTACATGTAGGCAGTCCGACACAACATTTTGTCGTTCGACACGTCAACTGGAACTCATTCCCACAAGATCGCGGACGTGGAGCTGATGGGGCGTCGATTTGAAGAAATTAAGTTTGTTTTTGATTGAAGATGGTAAAATTTGATTGTAAATTTTAAATATTTATCTATGCATAGATGAAAGCTTATTAATCAATAATATCATAAAAATATCCTTTAAATTAAATGAAAAATAGTCTTCTTATACGAACAAATCATATATTTAATTTAATATAATTATTGTCACATGTGAACTAATCTTATTGTCTGATAAGATGCTTTGCTCACTTCCCACTGGCTTTCTTAGGTTTTGCATACCCTGCAAAGTGTTTGCAATATGGATTGTTGATCCAGAGTCAATCCACCATGTGTTAATATTAACATTAATCATATTAGATTCATAACACACAAACGAGGTTGGTTTACCTTTCTTTTCAAGCCATTGTTTTGAAATTTTACGCATTCTTTCTTCATGTGTCCCTTTTTTTTACAGAAAAAACACTTTGCTTCTTTCTTGATATCAGCTTGGAGTGGTATTTTAACTTTGTCCTGCTGATTAGTTTGATTTTTGTCAGTTTTAATCTTCTTGTGAGTGGTTACCACCAATGCACTCTCACCCAGCTCCATCACTAGCCTCTCTTCTTCTTGAACACACATGGTCATTAATTCATTAATTGACCATTTATCTTTATGTATATTATATGAAATCTTAAAAGACCCATATTGATGTGGAAGGGTGTTCAGAATATAATGCACCATGAAAGATTCTGACATATCAACCTCGAGTTTCTTAAGTTGAGCAGCAATATCCCGCATTTGCATTATATGCTCACGCACACTTTTTACGATGGTGAGTCTAAGGGATGAGAATTTCATTATTAGGGTACTTGCTAATGCCTTTTCTGAAGTGACGAATTGCTCATCGATAGCATGTAGCAAGTCTCGGACATTCTCATGCTAGTCAACAGAACCACGTATACCAGCAGTTATTTTAGTTTTGATAAACATCACGCTGAGCCGATTGGATCGCTCTCATCGCTCATATAGCGCAACCTCAGTAGGAGTACTGGTATTAGTGACTGTAGGTGGTTCGTCTTTCCTAATAGCATAATCAATGTCCATCCATCCTAGATGGAGGAGAATCCTCTCTTTCCAAATCTTATAGTTATCACCCCT
This sequence comes from Musa beccarii, assembly GCA_024322285.1. NCBI lineage: Eukaryota > Viridiplantae > Streptophyta > Magnoliopsida > Zingiberales > Musaceae > Musa > Musa beccarii. Next base: position 49,662,885 of record CM044397.1, on the reverse strand, counting down.
AAGTTCAGGAATGTCACATCGAATATCAGAGAAATTAACATTTTGAGAAACTACATAAAATCCAAAATGCTTATGTCAGAATTTGAGGTTTAATAGTCTAAATTGCATGCTTTACCAATGTGAAACATGCTCAAAATTTGAATCCCATGACATAAAAATTGCCTGTGAGCTAAATTTTTAATTTAAATAGATTCAAATGGTCTTTATGATAAAACTATCAAATTATGTACCAATTCATAATCCTTGTGGGTAAATTATGAAAATAATCTGACATTTTATCCTGATTAATTATATAAATATAATAAAAGATCCTGTGGGATAATAATTATTATATTAAATATAATCAATCATAATATTATGTCTAATTCCTTATATGATCCTTATTTTAACTTTATATATAATTTTAATCAATTAAGGATGCTGTGGCTAGTCCCTAATTAATTAAGATTATATAGATCACTAGACATTTTTAAATAAAATTAGTCACAAGCATAAATTCATATGATCATTTCTTCATATAACATATGAGCAATTTTAACGATAATGAATGTTTTATTTCATTAAAATTATTAAAAAATTTATATCTTCATGATTTTCAACATCGAATGCATCAAAAGTTTCAAAAGAGAAACCAAAATCAAGACACATTCATGGTATAAAAATAAAAACCTTTTTCATATCAAGGCAGAGGTTAATCATGGCTCTGATACCAAATGTTAGAAAAAAACTGAAGAATGTAATGTGTTTCTTAATCACTATACTAAAAACACGATGAAACTGAATGCGGAAACAAAATTGCGTACCTCCAGCCATTGTTGTCGAGAAATTTCTACAGTAGTTTCTCTTGGTATTTTGATTCGTCTTGACTCAGAACTCTTACTTTAGATGGTGTAGGAAATCTTGAAGACTTTTCAGAGAGATAGAGCCAATGGACCAAAATTTTTCTTTATATAGATATAGATGTTCTTCCATCAAGAATATTTATTACTACCAAATTCATAACGTTAAAGAATTAATTCAAGTTTTGTAACGTTTGGACCATCATTAAAATTTTAATAATAATGAATAGAAATTCAATAATAACGATTAATTCATAATGAATGAAAAATCGAAATAATTAAATCATAATAAAGAAAGAAATGAATAATGAAGTTAATGAGAACAGTTATAATTTCTAAAATCAATAAAATTCAATGATAATTAATAAGAAACGGTTATATGTGGTCGAATCATTCAATAATCATCTGTCAACCATAACATAATCAAGCCAGTCAAAATGTATCATTTGATAATGACACAGTCAAATCAACCAATAAGACTATGAAGATATCGAACCAACCAAAAAACATTCTTTGACAATAATATGATTGTACTGGCCAAGACACGTCCTTCGACCACAACGTGGCAAAAACACATCTTTTAACAATGGTGCAATTGAATCAGTTAAGAAGTGTCGTTCGACAATGACAACTGAATCAGCCAAGAAACTTCTTTTGACCATGATGTTGTTGAATCAATTAAAAAGTATCCTTTAATCATAATATGATCAAGTAGGCCAAGTAAAATATTACGACTCCTATGAGGTCAAAATGGCAAAAAAGATATTCTTCAACAACAACGAGGTTGAATCATCTAAGAATTATCCTTTAGCCACTGCATAATTTAACGAACATGGTCGAAATCAACTAAGAAGCATTATTTAACTACGAAGCAATCAAACCCACCAAAAAATTTTCTTCGACAATGACATGACTATATCAAATAAGAAACTTTCTTCGACCATAATGTTATTGAATCTTGGATTTTGATGATTGAACTAATTGATTATGTTTTGTGGTTTAACTGCGTTTTGAGTTACGCAGGTCTACTATTGATCAGGATTAGACAGTTGACACCGGAGGAATTGACGTTGCGCCGGGTGATCACGTCAGGATATTGGATGTCGTGCCGGAGGTTCGGTCGACAATCGGCAGAAAGCTTCGAACGTCGGCCATCGGGCCAAGAAGAGCGGGTTGCGCCAAGGATATCGGGGTTGCGGGGGTCAACCGCCGATTGGGCAATGGATCACAAGAGAGGATGATGCGCCAAAGAATCGGACGAAGTGTCGACCAATGACGTGTCGGGTAACTGAACGTCAATTCGCATTATAATAATTGTCTAGATCGAAGTAGAGTTTTTGTTTGTGTGTGTATGCAGGATTAACTACGATAACGATGAAGACGTAAAACAAAATAAAGTGCCGGAAGACAAGTGTGATGGATCGTTGGGAGTTCGAGATTTCGACGAAAGTCCAACGATTCGTTAGGAGTGCTGCCAAAACTGGCCGAGAACGAGTAGGGAGCTTGCCGAAGGGTTTTCGAAAGTTCGCCGGAAGGTTCGTCGGAAGTTCGCAGAGCTTGCTGATCGAAGTTTGCCAAAGAAGCTTGTTGAAACTCGCTAAGATCATCGTGAAGTCCAAGAGCTTATCGGGAGTCCGCAGAATGATTTCCGAGGGTTCATCGGAAGATCATCGAAAATTTGCCGAAAGCTCGCAAGAAGTCTTGACTTGTCGGACTTTGTAATAGCTTAGGAAATGTCTTTAATTTCGTAGTTAGCACATAATTTTGTTTAGGATTAGGTGTTAATCTTATAAACCAAGTATGGGTCAATTGGGCCCGATTTCGGACTGGTTTGGGCCGAGTTTAAGGCCCAACCAATGAAGCTGGAAAGGCTCAAGCGATGGCACTGCCCAGTGGTCGAGAGTTGGGCGATGGCAATGCCGGGCTGGGTGATGGTACCACCACTAGGCAGCAAGCCCAAGCGGTGGAACCGCCGGGCTGGGCGGTGGCACCGCCCATACACTGTCAGTGTCAGACATTGACGGGCGATGGCACCGCTAGCACCGGGAACAACAAAAGTGATTCAAATTTGGGCTCCAAATTTGAATCTTCTTGAGGCCTATAAATACCCCTCTCACTCATGGATGAAAGGGGGTCTAGAACTAAAAAAAAGAAAAAGAAAAACTCTGTTGAAAGTATGTCAAAATCTTCTCTTTAAGTTTTAAGTGTGTTCTAATCTAAGAGAAGGGTAAGAGATCTTGTAAGGGTTATCTCCTAAGCCTGTCAAAAAGAGAGGTGCTATAAGAGAGTTTATCCTCGCTCATTGGAAGAAAGATAGCTAGTGAAAAAACCGATGGCCTCAAGTGAAAAAGAATCAGGAGTGGACATAGATCGTATGACTGAATCACTATAAATCAATTTACGTTTATATTCTTGCAATTTATTTTACTGTAAATCATTTTCACTTAGATGCTTTACTTTCTCATTCCTTCTGACATATTTCTTCAAGTTAAAACGAAATCGAAACGGTTTTAGTCAAAACAAAATTTTCAACGTACAAAATTTCCGAAACTTATTTTAAATCATCGAAAGTTTATCGTAAAATAGCTGCACTAATATCATTTGACAATGACAATTGAATCAGCCAAGAAGTGTCTTTTGACCATGATATAATTGAATCAACCAAAAATCATCCTTTGAACATGATGTGATCCAATTGACCAAGAAAAATCCTACAACTACTATGGGGGTAAAATGGCAAAAAGAGATCCTTCGATAACGATGTGATAGAATCATTCAAGAATCATCCTTCAACTACGACACAATTGAACTTACCAAAATGCATCCTTCGACAATGATGCAATCGAATTGATCAAGAAGCATTCTTTAACTATGAAGTTGTCAAACCAAGAAGCATTCTTCGACAATTACATGACTATACCAGCCAAGAAGCATCCTTCGATCACAACATGGTCGAAAAAGTATCTTTTAACAAAGGTGCAATAGAATCAAACAAGAAGTGCCATTCAACTATGATGCAACTGGATCAACTGAGAAACATTTTTCAACCATTACGTAATTAAATCAACCAAAAAGCATAATTTGATAATGTCATGATCAAACTAATCAAAAAACATCCTTTAAAAATGACATGGTTGAATCAATCAAGAAGCATCCTTCGATAACAATGTGTTCAAACCAAGAAACGATCTGATTGAAAATAGATGCAACGAGCGAACAAAAACAACAAACGAGCAATGAGTGAACAAATGCGACGAACGAGAAGACGAGCAAGTTTGATAAGTGAAGGGGTGAGCGCTGAGTACGACGAGCAATAAGTGAGCAAGTACGACGAGCAACGAGCGAGCAAACTAAAAAAAAGAAAAAGAAAAAAAATATAAAATTTATATAAAATTAATAATTTAAAAATAATAATAAAATTATATATTAATATTATTTTTACATATGATATCACATATCATTTTTTTTCTATCGAAAAAATTAACGACATAAAAAAATAAATTAAATATTTCACTTTCAAGTATAGATATCCTAATATTACTTTTTAAAATATAAAACCCAGGATGCTACTCATAATTAACTCCAAGAAATACTCTATACTTACCCCTATAGCTCATCACACAAAGCCCCATCAGTTGGCGTTGCTTCCCGCCGTTCTATTTGTTTGAGATAGCATGAGTACTTAGGGCCCGTTATATAACGAGCTCTGTGAATGCAGCACTGTAACGAGGATCATCACACAACAGAACAATTAAAGCCAACAGACAGCACTCAATAACTTGGTTTCTCAGAGCAATTTGGTGAAACCACGACCTAAAGTATACGTTTTAATATTCAGAAGATATGGAAACCCAAGATAGTCTTCTTGACTCAGCCATAATAGATCAACCAAAAGCACCCTCTGCTTCATGGAATACTCCAACCTGTTGCAGGCAATTTATCTGTCATCAAGAACTGGGGAAAATTAATATCAAGAAAATTAATAAAGAATGGAATGTTAAATAAGTGAACCAGCATTTTGCCAAAGCAGGAGAAAGAAAACAACCATGCATTAATGCATAAAGTCAAATTCTTGAGAGTTGGCCACTATGTTGCAAGCTTGCAGAGAGTTCACAAGGATATAAGATCCAAGCTGTAAAATGATGGCAGGTAAAAGATGATGATCCACTTTATGGATTTGATATCACAATAGAACTTTTAGACACTATTGTTTGTCAGCTTGTAGATCCTCATATTCTAATTTAATCAGTGATATTAATTATTCTTACAAGTAATTTAATCAGTGATATATCACCACAGAGTACTATTCTATCAAGGGGACCGTCTCAGTCCTATCATCTCAAAATCAATCATGAGATCTCCAATTGGAAGATCACATCCATTGAACATAATGTATGACATTTTAACATATGCATCAAGTAGAATAAGGGATTGTGCAATTTTGATGATGTAAGAATATATTTTAATTTGATCAACATTATAAAAGTATGAAAACAAGTCTCATTGTGTATGCATTTATCTACTCGAATCATTAGCCAAGAGAAGCCATATCATTGTTCTATGCATGAATATTTTTTAGATCATGATCCTACTGTCTATTTTAACCAGATGATTAAAGAGACCCCTGAAGCATTCTTGATATATGACAAAGAGACATTATGGACGGTGACTTCAGTACTGAAGCTGCATCATATTTGCCAAGGAGAGATTTGTGATCAGGACTGACAACCATCCCTCAAATATATCATGGCACAGTACACTGTGGGTTTCAAGGCAAATTGGCTATGACTACGAGATTAAGGATTGGTGCGCGACTGAAAAAAGATAATCAAAGTATCTTCAGCATCTCTTGTAATGGTTTCTATCTGTTTTCCAATGACAAAATCTTCTGTTTTCCTTTCATCTTTCTTGAGGAAGACCTTTTTTTTCTAGGGCTAAACAAAAATTGATTAGGGGTTTGCTATTTAAAAAATGGTGGGATTCTATTAGCAGACAATTGTTGTCACTTTCCCAAAATTGCTTGTATCATCAACGATGCAAATCAACATGCAGGTTGGCACTCTAGATTTAGATAGACGATTCCTATTAACAGAACAAGGATGTCCCTTCTGATCTTTTATTAATAATAAGGATTGACTGAACTTTTGTTTCTTCTGAAAGAACAATTACAGTGAACTAAGTTCAGCCTACATTACCTCAGAAAAAAAAAATTTATTAGCTCTGTTACTTATGCTTATCAGTCTAAAAGGGTAATGAAAATGCTAAGGCATGCCCAAACAAACTAAGTCTGGATTTTTTTTCAGGTCAACAATGACTAACCGATATTTGGATAATAATAAAATTATTCAATAAAACATAATATTTGTATGCTTTCAAAGTATCAGCTGACATGGGTTTCATTAAACCAAAGAAAGGAAACACAATTTCTGGATGATTGACCATCAATGGAAGAGTAAAGAAGATATATTTCGCTACTCAATGACATAAAAACATTCAACAACAACAAAGCCATAAAGTGCATATAGATCTTTTACCACCAATGGGACATGTAAAAAAATAATATGTTTGGTTAAATTAAAAGTATTTAAATTTTTATTATAATTTCTATTAAATATTTTAGTTTTCCTCTTCCCTATTCATACCACTAATTGTGATCATTTCAACTTTATCTATTGCATCTTAAATGATTCTCCCTCATTTTATCATCTATTGAAAGGACATTTAATTGTTCACAAATGAAAACATTTTTTTCCTATAACTTTGTATATCCACCTCAACGTTCTTAACTCAGCAACATGAATTTTAAGTATATGTTGTTTATTAACTGTCCAACTGTTAGATTGCATTGCTGATCTAGCAACTGTCAAATAAATTTTTATTTTATACGATCACACAAGACTCTTGACGTCCCTTGTCATTCTAGACATCCTAGTTTTACTCTATAAATAATATCTTCAACAATCTCACCAATGTAAAACTCCATCAAATCTCGTGAACAATGACACAAAAATATTAACACTAGATGGATCAACGCATTACATGACTACTAACAACAATGAGTAACGTTTATAACTATTTATCTTGACCAGGACAGGTCAGGAACTCTATAGTGGCAGTTATAGGGTTAGTATATAATCAATAAGAACTAAACTTTTAAAAGAATATATATATATATATATATATATATATATATATAGCACTGGATATGAAACAATTGTCATCTAAACAAAGTATAATGACTGCAGACCATTGTAGCAGCTACTATTAAACCAAAACACTTTAGGATGCTACTGTATAATTATCATGGCATTGGTCTTCTAAACCCATTTCATGGCTGCTGTAGCAGCTTATTCATAAGCAACATGCTAAGCCTTAAACAAACTTTTCTGAAGCAACTGAGTAAAGAAAGGTGACAGCAGTATAGAAACAAAGAGGGTCCAGATTCCATATGACAGATGTATTGGCCAGTAGCAAGAACGTGAAATGGCTTAGAGAGAGATATAACACAGAAAATGACTCATTTCATACTCCCATTATGATACTAAACTGTTAATCTAGCCATAGTTTTGTAAGGTTTTACCTTGCATCAAAAAGTAAAGTCCCGTACTGTTCTATGGGCAACTTAAGATGTTGATAATGTGGCTCTTATGTCATAAAATTATTATTGAACTGTCAACAACCTAACCCTGTTTGTAACGATCAAAATACTGTAGAAAATTGACGGCCGTCATTCATGAGGCACACATTCCTATTCTGACTCTAATATAAGACCAGAAATATATGTCAATGCAGTTCACAAGATCAGGTATAACCTAATGCCTGTGCATTTCCACATCATACTCTACAGTTCGACCCAAACACCTGTGTTAATGAAACTAACAAATCAAACACAACTCCTCAACATAAACATTAGTCGAATAGGAGAGATTGCATACATGAAGCATCAAATGCCCAAACAACCCTGACCTGAAGATGTAAATCCAGAAGGATCAAGCTGAACTACTAATCGAGCAAAGATAGATTTAGGTTGAGAGGGGAAGAACCTGAGGGAAAGGGGAAGCCGTCAGAGTTCGAGCTTGAGCTCCTCCTTCTCCTGGGAGAGGTAATGGAGGACGTAGGGAGTGACGCGGATGACGACGATAAAGGCGCCCATGATGCCCAGATGTCTCTTCAGCTGCTTGTACGCTGTGGCCTTGTCCGGCCGTCGGGGAAACCCTCCCAAGAACATCTCTCTTCTCTCGCTCCCTCCCTCCCTCCCTCGTCAAAACCCTAGCCGTCGACAGACACGAAAGCAGTTAGAATAAGTGGGGTTGTTTTCGTGTGTGCGTGTATATATATAGACGCGCCATTAACAAGTTGGTTAGATTAAGCCAACTAATAAAAGTGTCTTGTTTGATTTGGGCTAAGTTTGGATTCGGGGAGCGCGGAGTTGGGATACAACATAATATGTATATGAATTCGTACGGGTTGATATATTGGATGTTGACTACATGTTGCCCTTTCATTTGTTTTACAGTTTCTCCATCAACATATATGATTAAAGCATTTGAATTAGAAAATAAGTATCATTGTCCCTAAAAATGAAAATACTATTTTCTATGTGTAACATATACTGGTAATTCTTTTTTTTATTTTTGGATTTATATGAATTTCTTCATTATAAAAATATGGTTAAAGGATACGTGCTAAATAAGAAGTGCATAGTCTTGCCCCCAACAAATAGAAATATGATTTTTGATGTGTAACATATATTTTGCTGTTGGTTATTTTTTTTCTCTTTTTCACATTTATTTTGAAATTCTTCCATTAAAAGTGTGCTATAAAACATGTGAATTAGATCACAAATGCATAGGTCTACAATAAGTAGAAATATTGACTTTCTGATACGTCACATGTATTATTTTTTATTAAAAAATGATTGAAATATTTGAAATATACAATAAATACATAGGTTTAAACCTGCAAGCAGAAATACTAATTGTAACGTGTAATTACATTTCTCTTTTTTCTTTCTTTCATGTTTATCTATGAAGATAAAGATTCCTTCCCCCTTAAAATGTTCTCTTCTACCTTTGGAAAACCTTGTTATGTCTTCTTCCCCCATCCTGTAGTCTTCTTATATCATGATTATAATGAGTGAAAAATTTACCTGCCATTTGACGTTATTTTCTTATGTATTGTTGTTAAAAAAAATATTGCATAACGCTTCCACACTAACGTACATACAATTCTTATTCCGGCAATGGAACTTGATGGGCGAAATCACAAAGAAATAATTTTACAATGACATTCTTTTTATTATTATAATAAAATTATATACATACATATAAAACTTGTTTATTAATTAAATATCTTGCATAATGGCGGCATTTTAATTTGTCAAAATATTAATGATGAAAAAGATCTGAAGCTATACGTTTTTATTCCAATTGCAAGACTTTTACTTGGCCATCCAATCTCATGCCTAAAGTGCACTGTTCTTGCCATCTTAAATCAGATAAGCATCGGAGATTTTCCATTCAAGGTTTGATATTTCCTCAAATATTAATTTTTTTAATTAAAATTTAACTTGCACTACTAGTGCTATTAAATTGCAGTTAACATTTTAAGTAAATATCATTATTTAGTTTCCATTCGAATTGACGTGACAAATCAACAGTCACGTGAGCTCCACGTGTTCAAAGTCTTTCTACCACCATGGTGACCTACTAAAAGCCGGTATGGTCGATCGCAACACCCGGTGGCCACCGATGCAGACACGTTGTCCCTGAGGAGCTTCCGGTGTGCCTCCCGATCATTAAACATAGCCTAAAGCGCCCAACCCTATCGCCCTTGACTCCACGGGAACCGGTTAAGTTATAAGCCTATTGCGGGAACAGAATGGAACTGCAAACAGTAACGAAGCGCACCGGAGGAGACGGAAAATAAAGATCGAGAGAGACGCTGCGAGTGCGGCTTCTGATTGGATCCGTTTCCTCCCACCGGCGCGCCGACGAACATGGAGGCGCCGTCATACGCGGAGGTAGCGTATGAGTTCCAGTGGGGGCCATCCCCCCGCGTTCCCGGCGACGGCGGGTCCAATCCGGGGTGGATCAGCCCCCCGCTAATCGCCATGGTGGCCGTCGTCGGCACCGCCTTCCTCATCGTCCTCTACGCCCGGATCCTCTCCCGATACCTTCGCCTCATCCGGCGCCGTTGGCTCCGGTGGAGGCGGCAGAGGAGGTTTCTGCAGTCCATGGCCACGATGTCGGACCTGGACTCCCTCCCACCGTTCAATGGCGGTGGCTCCTTCGGCTCCTCGTCGGACTTCTTTCTCTCTCCCTACGGCCTCGACGACGCAGCCATCAAGGCGATCCCAGTGTCGCTGTTCTCGCGGGCCAAGGCCAAGCAGCAGGCCGCCACGAACCGGGAGTGCGCGGTGTGCCTGTTGGAGTTCGAGGACGATGACACTCTCCGCACGCTGCCGCTGTGCGCCCACGCCTTCCACATGGACTGCATCGACGTGTGGCTCCGATCGCACCCCACCTGCCCCCTCTGCCGTGCCGCCGTGCTCCGCCACGAGGCCGCCTTCGTCCCCATGCGCGCCGCTCGGATCCGCCCCAGCCTGGACGACATCCTCCTCATTGACCCGCCGCCCGCGCCCGGGGGCGACGCGATCCTCCTCCCGAATCCCGACACCGGCCCCGAGATCGCCTCAGCCGCGGGATCCCCGCTCGCGGCCGAGGAACGGTTCGTGTCACGGGGGTTCCTACTCAAGCGCTCATACTCCTTCGGGTTCGAGGGGAGCCTGGCGACGGAGCGGATGCTCTTAGAGGCGACCACGGCATCGCCATGGCGGTACCGCCACCAGCGGGGGGGCTTCTGGAGCAAGCGGTGGCCGTCGCCTTTTGGGGGCGTCGGCATGGGGTCCTCCTCTGTCTCGCGGGCGGCGAGGGTCTTCTCCTTCCGCGGCGCCACCGCGGCCCTGGCCAAGTCCCCGGCCTCTTTTAAGCGGCGAGGGTTCTTCCCGCTCTCGTGGGAACCGAGCGGGCGGCTTATCGTCAGCAGCGCGGGTCCGTCCCTCTTCCCGCGGCCGTCATTCTCGTCATCGTCATCGTTGGTGGTTTCATCGAGCCGGATGCGGTGCGGGGATCCGGAGGCGCTGCTGTCCCCGGAGCGGCTGAAGCAATCGACGCCCACGCAGCGCTGACCTGGAGCCGTCGGCGTTGGCAGGCAGGGGTAGGCCGGTGGAGACAATGGATGAGGTGGAGCTCTTTAATGGCGGTCGCAATGCACCATTTAATGATTGCCTGCCGCTTTAATGAGCATATGAAAGAAGAGAAAGAGAGATCCGCTTTTGAACAGTTCGCGGGGGCTCTCTTTAGCTCTGTTGCGGTGGTTGGTGCGGACACTTAATGTGGCCGTTAATGGGTGAAGAGGCGGGAATCGAAGTGGCCGACAGAGGAAAGCGATGGGAAGCACCTGACCACCACGTGCCAATGGACCGGATCGGTGGCTTCAAAGGAACACCGGGACTCGTCACACCCTCTTCAGCACAGCCATGAACGCACCTTCATTTTAAATGGGCCCGGCAATGCAACGGGGAATACAGCCGCCTTCGGTCTCTGTGAGATCAAACAGACGGGTGGGAATTAGCCTGTTTGACAATTTAGTATGTACTTGGCAATGCCTTTGCTTTGTTATATAGGTATAAACAGCTGAATAATTAAGAGTTTGTGCTTCTATATCAAATGACTTGAGCGTTTGATCTGACTTGCAACATTTTTGTATAAAATTACAGGAAAAATCTACCTACCATTTTGCTTATTTTATATATCGCAAGCAGTCGAGAAAAAAAAAATTACTGAACCATTTCTGGACTTTTTTTTTTTTTTGAATCATCAGTTTGACCTAGCAATTGAAGAAAATGTGAAAGATCACATCATTATTCAAATTTTCTCCTAGGTTTAAAAGCTATCATAATTATCAGCATTAGCTGTCTGAAGCACCTGTAAAAGAAAACTATAATTTTTGGGTTGATTTAGAGTACCCAAATAAAAGAAAATTAATGTTTCTGGGTCAACCAGAATCCAAAAATAAGCATGCAACAGGTGATACACGTGTGAATGAGCCTACCAGCATTAGCTGCTTGAAACTGAAGTACTTGCGGTGTCCACCTTTTTTCATCAAAGTTCTGCTTGGCTCATTGGAATCCAAAAATAGAATTACTTCGGCTGCTTCCCACAAGCAGATTATTTGTCATTAAACTAAAATATCAGTTCGTCCTAATACAGAAGATTGCACATCATTATTTAATCTCAGATCTACACAGTGAAAACATCAGCTTAAAAATGAATAACTGGACTAAGCAAAAGTCTTACCACATCAACAACAGAAGTGAGATCTAGCAAACAAGTGAACTACAAATGTCTCAAACTTAAGACTCTTAATCACACACAACTTTCGAGAACCTTAATGACAATAGCTGCCTACAGAAAATGGACTACCAAGCGCCAGATGGGGTAAACCAAGAGAAGAATGATGCCTATACTGTTTGAGATACCATGGCTTTTTGTGAATGAGTTTCTAAAGCCACCCGATGCCCGGATGTGCTCTTGAAGCAGGTAGCAACCAATAGCCAGACATATGAAGACACCAGCAAGACCATTTCTTACAGTGTGAGCAAAAAATCCAGGGGCAACCACCACAAGAAGGATAAATGCTGCGGGCATCTCCAACCAGTCTGCAAAACCAAAGACAACAAATGCAGCAGAAAGATCATATTCTGCTTGTTCTTATGGTAGATTGCAATAAACATTTGCTCTTCGAGAGGAAAAAACTCTAGATATTAAAAGGTGAAGCACATGTCAGTGTATTCCTTTACGAATATATATGCCATCAGGAAATTTAGATTTCATTACAAGTTCATGGTGCAAAGACTAGGAACAGCATAAAGTGGCTTGATAGAAGTGTATTATTAGATAACCTTGCAAATTTACAAAAAAATTTCAGTAATTCATAATGGTTATCAACATGTTTGATTTACTGTTCTTGGCACTTACAACATAGTGCATGAATATTTTAGAAAATAACAACAGCATGGTGCAATACTTTACGATCAAATACCAAAGCAAGTGTGACAACCCTGGGCTGAAGCAAAGCATGAGCCAATAAAAGCCACGTTTACAAGATAATCAGGAGATATATTCATCCGATATGGTTGCCTTATCAAAGATTGCTAGATCGTTACAGACAAATTCCATACGTAGGACTCATTTTAAAGACATAAGGTGCTAGGCATTAGGGCTGATTTGTTGGAAGGGACCAACTTGTCTTCCTGCTTCTTGAGATTTTGGCAAAAGTAGGTAGCAAATTTGCAAATGAGCCCATCATGATGGGAAAAACACTCTTCAAATACTAATGTCAATAATGAATCCATAAGACCAGCTTATAAATAAAGTTTGAGAGATACACCATTCCTCCATTAAATGTGTGCGGAGAAATTCTACATCAGTACATACTGGAAACTGCAATTTGATTAATACTTTGAATCATCTATATCTTGTTGAGACTTCTTTGGTGGGAATAAAGATTTACTTGGCAACATTCGGTTCCCAATCAAACAATATTTTAATAGTGATTTAATGGAAAATTTTCTAACGCATACTGTCGTACATTTCCAGAACTCAAAAATCGTATTTAACATCCTGTATGGTAGGTGCCCAAAGAATATCTACTGGTATGTAAATGAAGAAGGGTTTAGAGCAATTTATGAAATAGAAAATAGAAAATAGAAACTAGAAACTATTTAGCAATGCAGATATGTTAGGTTATTTTGGTGCCAATTACAATTACAATTAATAAAGAAATATTACACACTTTAAGGACCATATGCATGATAACCACTAAGAATAATCGGTTGGCCAAAGGAATATGATAAAGGAAGTTAGATTATATTGCAACAAATACCAGGGAAGTGCCGAGGAAAGAAAAGGCGCAGAACAATAGCAATTAATGCAATCCATTTCCCAACTTCCCCTCTGCAAGACAAGAAGCAAATACACATCATAGGAAATGATAAACAAGAAATAATCATAAGAACAATTGAAAAGCTTATCCATACGTACGGGCAAGAGTGTAAGATGTACATGTCCGACAGACCATTTATATTAAAAAAGAGAAACAGGAAAGCATGAAAGGAATCCAGAAGACCAAATAATCAAGACTAAGATTCTAGTTTTGCCTAAACTGCAGATTTAAGTATAATAAGTAAACTCTTAATCAGCAACAGTGAAGCCTAACCTAGTCCTATTATGCTTATTAACGATGCTGTCTCCTTGCAATTCCCCCAAAGGTTTACCCTTTACTGCTATTGTTCTTGATAATACAAACTTGTGGACCTTCAAACTACCTCCACTTCATCAGGAAAACCAAAACCTTTGAGCTATCCAACATTTTGTGATTTGGTAATTGCTATTGATAATTCAAACTCCAGGACACTCCAAACTATCTCCACATCATCAGGAAAACTAAAACCCTTTAGCTATCCAACATTTTATTTTGGTGGAGAATACTGTAAGATGATTGGTCAAATTGGCATTTACCTTTATTCTCTATTACATCCAGATGAAAACAAGAACAAGGTGATCACCTTAGTATGGAAAATAGGACCGATGGCAAGCTCAAGAAGATATATGGAATTAAAAGTGAAGTCAGCATGTTTGTCCTCCAGTTCGTTCGATCCAGTATCAACAGATATCTGCAGAAGAAGAAACAAAAATGAATGTGATTTAAGGTGAAAGTAAGAAATCAGAGCAAAGATCTAGCTGCAGATACCAGTATGATTATTAAGATAAATGCATTGTTTGTTATACCAAACAGTCATAGTACAAAACTTCCAGAATTGCAGAACTGATATAATTATTTGTGATTACAAGGCAGTTACATGAACTCATGGTAGTCCTAAATAAATTTAATGGCAGAACTACATAATTTATCAATGTATATCCTATGAGAACAAAGACATCTTATTCATGATCTTTTATCTAATCATCGGTTTGCTTTGTATCTCAGTATGTTAAGGTCCAACACATTTTTGAAATCATTAATCAATAAAATTCCAGAGAACTTTTTCTTGAGGAAAAAAACAAGAAGAGTTGGAAGGGGCAATATTACAGAACAAACATAAAAGATGAGAAAATTGATCAAGCAAACTTCGATGTACCTGACAAAAGAAACATAATTGCACGTGTTACCATAGTTATCTTCTAGGTACACGCTTAAAAATGGTTCAAAGTCACAGATACTAATGAAAGTAGGATTTTTTTTTTTCCTCTTCTCAGGGTAGGATTTTATAATTAGACAGATTCACAGGTATAAATAAGAGGTAAATGGCAAGATCCAAGCAGAAAAACCATAGCATAATTGTTGGGCTAAGAGCCCAGTTCAGCCCATATGGGCTTTAGCAGCCCATAGCCCTCCTCTTTATTAACCTTAAACCCTAATTCACTTAATCTCTAATTATATATAGGGGCTATGGTGGCTGCGAAATTAGGAGATCAAAACATCGCAGCAAGGGGCAGAAATTTACAACAGCTTTGAGGATTCAAAGAGAGGAGAAAAGGGCATAAAAACAAGAGAAAAAGAAAGGAAAGAAGACAAGGAAAACTCAGAAATTGTTCTCACTCATCCAAACAGTTTCTCATCTCAGGTTAGATCAGATCTACAGTGAGTTTTTCTGTGATTGCTTGAGCGAGGTTTTGGATATTGTCCACGGTGACGTGATCCTTGTATCCCAGTTATTATCTTGAGATTGTTGCTTGGGTTTTGGGCAAGAGATTCGAGAATTGTACATTCATTATTTCTATAGTGGATTTTCTCTGTTTTGCCCCGTGGTTTTTACCCTTCACGTTGAAGGGGTTTTCCACGTAAATCTTGGTATTCTATTTGATTGTGATTTCTGTTTAATTCCGTTGTGTTATGGCCTGCTAGTATTTGTTCATAGACAAAAGTTATTGTTTATTGCCTATCCTTTTTTGGTTCCCCATCAATAATGACCTCTATCTTAGAAAAGTCATTTACACCTCAGGATGCAAAGAGCTACAGCTCTCGTTATCATCTTTTTGTTTTTTGGTTTGTTTTGTTTAAGCAAAAAGAAAAAGGCTACCCATAAGGGTGCAATGGTAAAGGTATGTTCGAAGACTATAATTAAATTGCTGACTATAATCTATTTCCGATCATAATGGAGATTTGAAGCTTAAGAAGAAGCTAGGATTATATCCTTGCATGAATCTGTTTCAAGGTCCATGTGAGGCATGACAGAGTAGGTCACTGCCTGAAAGGATCTGATCTAGTAACCACATGAAGGAATCAAACTGTGGCTGTGGCTTTACGTTTCCAACCATTAGCAGAAAAGGTTTAACCAACACAGGAAAGTTAGATGTGATTCTTAATCAAACAATTTAGCATCCATGGGACTTCTGCCACTGTTTACCATAGAACCTTTTCTTACCACCAAACAGTGACCATGAAGTTATTGCTTTTGGAGGTCAAACCTCCATTTTTCCCACCAACCAAAAAGATTAGACTACATGCCTTACCCAATGGTCCATCCCATCTCGATTCATTTCCAATCTACGTGCCCAAGACACACAATCCACCATCAGAAACTTCTAAAGCACAATCCAGATCTAATAACCCAAATGTTCAAACGACAACCTCAAATAATTAGATGACAACCCACAACCGAAGACCGTTCCGCATCATTCACGAATTTAGTTTCCACAATGGCAAGTGTTAACACGCGCGAAAACAAACTAGAAATGTGAAGGAAGGAAAGAAAGGAAGAAAGATCGAGCAAACTGACATAGCAGCGAAGGAAGCGAGGAACTTGAGGAAAGTGGTGCCGACGCCCAAGCCGCTGCCGAGCATGAACGCGTGGTTGGCGAGCCTCCTAGCGGCGAGACCAAGCTCCTTCAGATCCGACCGGATCAACTCGTCGTCGCCGCCGCTGAGGGCGTAATCCGTCTTCATCCTCAGGTAGGCCCTCGTCGTGTCCGCCATCCCCTCTCACAAAGTCACAGTTCGCTCCTCCCTCTCCCCGGATAAGATCTCGGAGAAGGAACTCCCTTGGAGTTTAAGGACAGAGGGCGGTTACGGTGCCCCAGGGAGGTGGGGCCCGCCGCGTTCTTGGATCAGGGAATATTCGTATCGCGAGTCGTAAAGCGAGTCGATCACGACAGTTGGGCACACACTGTCAGGGAGAGTAGTGAGATGGTCGTTTCGAAGGTCGTGCTTATTGCTGGAAACTTTTTGATCGTGGGACGCGTCGAATGAACCAGGAGGCCCCACAGGGTCCCGCACAGGAAACCAGATCATTCCTCTCATGCAATAAGTGGTAAACCAAATGGGTGCGGGCTCGCGGGGCAGGAGCCGCACTCTGGGGCACACTAGGAAACAAAAAATGGAGCCCCCATTTCCATCACGTGTCGATGTCCACGCTGCCGACCTGTCCTCTTCTTCCAGATCTGAAAATAACATATTAATATATATATTCATCTAAATATAAAATATTAACATCTCCAGTAGACAGTCTTCAAGATTCATCTAAAATATTCATGATATTAATGATATAAACTCGTGCATGTCAATAACCAAATTATTTACTATAATATCGTACAGGAAGTCTCACCAATACTTAAATAACCATGTCAATCCAACACGGCGTTATCATTCGTTATTGAAGTTTATGATGGTCCATTTCAACAGGAAAATATTTCATTTATATTAGTTTCTTCCTATGCTTTGAAAAGAGTGCAAGTGATAAGACAGACAACAAAGCATAGACTCCTTGTCCTTATCCAAACTCAAAAAAGGAGATTGAAGTGCTATCAATCCATTAGACTTTCTTATCATTTTCGAGAGACTTTTTGTGTTAAGACGAACTATCTTTGTGCTTAAATTTGTCGGTATATCATTAAAATCTTTTGCTACAATGCTTTATATCATAAATGGTTAAGAATTTTGTGGTTAATTCCCAGTGGATTACAATATCTTTCCCTGTAAAATTCTCTTATATTTGTTTATATATAATTCAATCATCCCTGAGTAACATCCATCAAATTCAACATCAATCAATTCCAGTGATTCTTGTACGAACATGAGCTCCTCAAGGGAAATTATAGGAAGTTGTAGCTCATCCATCCATGTGGTCACAGCAATCGATAATGAATGGTTGGCCAGTTGGGTGGGGTCTTCTTCATTTAATGCATGGTTTGGTGGCAGTGATTAATTGTGCCCTGTCTCTTTGAATTGTGATGACGAAGTTGATTTTATTGATAGAAACATAAAAATAAAAATAAAATTTAACTTTTTACCTGCAAAGGATATCGGTAGCAGCGAATGATAATATTGCTGGAGCCATGAATGACTGTCATGAATGAGAATAGCGACGATGAGAGATGAGAGTCGCTCTGTATCTATATCGACACTGACATAGTTATCGAATGATTTTTTCGTTGCTCTGCATACACTGGTGTCAACACAATTATCAGGGGATGAAAAAGTCACCAATACAGATGGCGAGCGACATCACTTGGTAATTACGTCAACACTGAAACAAATACAGAATGGCACCGCTTGATATATGCATTGGCGATCCTTTCGTCACTCGACAATAACATAACACTAATACAAATACAAAACAGCTCTCACCTCTTATTGTCGCTCTCCTCATCCATAACAATCGTCCGTGACCCTTAGCAGTGTCATTGTTCGTCACCATTGACGTTATTTATCATCACTAACTAAAATATTAAAATTATTTTTTTTACTTTTTGCTTTCATGATTTCATTGATAGAATCGTCAATATTATGATAAATAAACATGGATATTTTTCTTTCGTAATTATATGGATACCAATATAATTTTTTAAAATATAAGGATCAAAATACTAAAGATAGTTAACTATAATTTTTAATTAGCCCGCTCACATTCTGAATAGGCTCTGGTCATTAAAATATGTACAACATCATTTAATGATAAAAATCACAAAGATATGCTTATATTATTTTGAAAATTTAAGCATTTATTCGTGTGTATACGACAACAATAATCATACCAAAAGTTATAGTGCCCCAATTATTTGAGGTTGACAGCATGTCCTTCATCTATCTTTAATCATTGTGCGATGTAGTTTATTTATCAATATTATTCAAATATCTTTGTATTATTTTTAGAAAAGAAAAGCTTTTGGGGTGTGTATATGGCAATGACCAAAAAAAAAAAAAATCTTAGTGTGACAATTATTTAAGGTTCGTACATGACTTGTTCCTACCATTAAGTTTTGTACAATATATTTTATTAATAAGACTATTCAAATATCTTTGTATAGACTTCAAACCCTTATTTACTTAATCAAATTGCACATTTGAACATATCTTCATTTCTTCTGCAGTTTCTTGACAAATTTATTGGGATATCTGCTATCCTCCATATCGAAGAATGACATAACAACAGTTTAATCATTGAAATTTTCAATATATTTGCAAAAATAGTGAAAGATCAATTTGCTTCCAGCAACTTATTATTTCAAAAACATTTTTTTTTCATTTAGACGGACATCAATATGTCCCAACTCATCATCTTGAATGCATTTTAGGCAACGATCATGATCAGATGATGTTTCAACAAATGTAACTATTTGTTGCCATTCCAATTGCAAGTATTTCTGAAAACGAATATGCATGACTCGATGATTCCATCTTTTTGTACCATTATCTTCTCTTCAGATACATAGTATTTTTCTTCTCACTGTTGCTTGTAAAATGATGTATTTTAATATCTATCTTTGTTATATAAGATTTATGTTTTCGAATTAGGAAGGCATGCAAAATTTTGAGAGAAAGGAAATAATAACAAACTTAGTTTTTATTTTTTTAAATTATATTAAGATCTATGTACTTACGAAAGTAAAATATTTAATTTTAAATAGAAATATCGTATGTATTTAGTGATAAATTAAAATAAAATAAAATTAACACGTACTCAATAATAAATTTTACAATATTTCCATCAACAACGATGAGAGAAGAAATGTGTTACATGTTTCACTTTTATAAATATAAATATCCTAATATAATTTTTAAAAATATAAGGATTGAAAGGTTAAAAAAGATTAATTATAATATATAATTAGTCTACTTATAGATAATCTATAAGATCTTTGGTGAAGGTACAAATTTGTGTTTTCATCCCCCAATGTTTGATAACAACACAAATGTGCTTAAAATGGTTTCATGTAATCATGAAGGGAAGAGTGAAATGATAATTTAGTGTTGAGATTAATTTAATTCCAGCGTGCTCATATAGAGAAGATTGTGGTCGCAGCAATTTGAAGTATCGTCATCAGCACTTATGCCCATCTCCTTCGTGGTCCGATGGAGGCTTCAGGTATCCATCGTGAAGTGTTTCCCTAAATCGACCTCATGTGCTCGATTAGTCTTGCGATAGTTGACATCATTGTAGCTTAAGACCCAGCATTACACATCATCTATCTGGCTAAGCCATTTGTTGATCCTTCATGACTTCCTCGGCGCCACCACCGTCCGGTGGTGCGAAACGCACACCTGCGTGCCGAACTTGCAGCCGAACCGTCTGGCCAGCTTTCCCCGGCCGCCCGCCGCCGCCGCCGCCCCGCGGTCCATCCTCTCGATCGCCTTCCTCATCCTCGAGCACTCCCTCTCCAGCCCCTGCACCCGGCTCCGCATGCTGTCCATGTCTAGCCTCAGCACCTGGTTCTCCCGTATCGCCGCCGCCGCCCTCCACCCGCCCCCCTCCCTCCTCTCCCCTTCCGCTGCCTCATCCTCTTCCTCCTCCTCCTCCTCGTGCTCCGCCGCCATCAGCGTCCCTGCGATCGCCCGCCGCAGCTGCAGCTGCTCGAAGAAGAGCACCTGCACCACCGCCCGTAGCGGTAGCCGCTCGTTCTGCGCCGCGTGCGTGCACGCCTCCAGCGTCAGCTTCTGGCAGTCCATCACCCCGCACACCCTCTCCCTCTCCTCCTCGGTTATCCTCGGATGCGCCTACATGCACGTACATATATAATCCATCACGAACATATTAACGAACACCTCATGCACATCCCAGCAAAAGCCCCGGAATAGCCGTACCTTGAGGTAGACGTCGACGGAGCGATAGAGGCCGTCGTCGAACATCCTCGCGTAGTCCGGCACCGAGAGTGCGAGGTTGCAGAACTTGTCTGGTTTCAGGTTCGCGTCGGACGCGATCTCTGAGAGGTACGTGTCCACCAGCTTCCCCACCACCAGCAACTTGTTCTTATCAGTACACAGGGATGATCCCGGCTCCTCCTCCTCCCTATCATCGTCGTCGTCTGCGTCCTCCTCGGCGGCGGCAGCGGTGACCGGTCTCTCCTCGAGGCCCTCCAGGAAGAAACCCACGATCCGCTCGACGCAGTCCACGTCGTAGAGCGTCTCGACAAGGTAGGAATAGCTCGGCATCAGGAGGTCGTCGAGAGTGGCGTGCTCGAGCTGCGAAGCGATCCTGCGTTCCAGGGCGGTCCGGGAAGCTTCCGAGGCGCGGAGGATGTTAGCCGTGCGGAGGAGGCCGAAAAGGAACCGGGTGGTGACCAGACCCGAAGAGGAACTGCTGCTCTTCTTCTTCGATTGGGGGAGGTTGGTGATGACGGTCTCTAAGAGCTCCCGTTGCTCCGCCTCGGATGGCAGCGGTCCGGCGGAGGCGGCGACCGCAGTGCTGGCGGCATGATGGCGGTTCGACCGTGAGAGCCCCGGGATCGACCGCTTAGCGTAGGAGATGAGGGAGCCTTCGATCACGTCGGCGTTCAGATCCTTGGCTTTCATGGCGGAGATCACCCGCTTGTAGAAAGGGAGGCTGAGGGCCGCCAGGTCCTCGAACCAGGAATCAACGGCAACCGCGGCCGCGGCCGAGGCCGAGGCGGCGGTGGAGCGGAGGCCGTTCTTTCGGCGGATCCCGGTGTCGATCCCATTCCAGAGGGCGGCGGCGGCAGACTGGGGGAGCTTGGCGTCAGCCGCCGCGGCCGCCCGCCCGCTGCTGCCGTCCTTGATGGGCCAGCCGAAGAGGGAGCTCATGTCGGCGGAGGCGGGGCGGGTGGCGATGGATTCGACGCAGCGCTGCACGAGGCCGAGGTCCTCAGCCATGGGGAGCAAAGCCTCGCAGGACTTGAGGGCTTTCACCGATTCCCTCGGGCTCCGGAGCACGGATTGGGCTAGGAACCGCTCGGTCCGCGACACGAGGTTCTCCTCCGCGAACTCCTCCGTCATTTCGAGGTACTCGGCCGCACAACGCAGGGCGGCGGCGTTCCAGGCGGTGATCTCGATTTTGACGCCGTAGCAGAACTTCGCGGCGGCCTCGAAGATTTCAGCGCCGCCGGGGAAGTCCGGCAGCGGAATGTGGTGGAAGTCCTCTTCCACTTCTTCGATCTCCTCCTCTTCTCCGTCTGCCCCATTTTTCTGCTCTCTCTCCGTGATCAGTTGGTGGAGCTTTCTACTCTTCGACATCAAGGGGAACTGTCGACACCAAAATCCGAGTTAGAAACCAACAAAAAGGGCAAAAAGCTGATACCTTTGGGGCTTAGATCATCACCTTGTGGAGATGGAAGCTCATCTCACCAACCTCGATCACAATGTCAGTAGGCAATCCGGTAGTGCAAAACCTTCAAGAAAACGAGACTGATGATCTAAAAGATCAAAGTTTTTCAGTAAAATCAGATGGGGCAACGACCATACCATGCTTGGCCTCTGCAGCTGGACTTCTCGGCTGCCATTGTCGTCCTCTCCTCAAACAGAAGTTCCTCCAGATCTGCCAATAGCTCACTGGAGCCCGAAACTGTTCGCCATTGCTTCCAAGCTCCAATCTTTTCCCAGATTCCACCACTGTGGCTCAAACTCTCGTGCTCAGATAGGGCTCAAGTATCTGCCAGCGAGGGGGAGGAGAAGAAAAAATATGATTTTGTTTGGTTGGGAGGGGATTCCAAGTGAGCGAGAGGGACAAGGAACGTTTGAACAATGTTTCACCTCAAAAGCAGTTACCTTGCGCAATTTACTAATCCTTTCTTGTTAGTTTAATTGAATTATGCTGCAGGCTTTGCTGCATTATCTGAAGAGAATCTCACTCAAGGAGGAAAGGGGGAGGAAAGCGAGGCACGGTAGGTGTTTGTTTAATGTCCTACTGTGGGATCATTTTTATCTCTCTCTCTTTGATTGCCAATTGCCAATTCCTCTCTTGATCTCCTACTTAACCATTGTCCTTGTATTTCTCTGTCATTTATGTTCTGTTCTCCTTTCTCCTGCTGCAGTTGAGGTGTTACAGGTCATGCAAGTATGCACCCTTTTGCAGAAAATGCAGTGCCCATCAATGTTTATCTACCACTGCTGGAGCGCATTAAAGGCGTGAGACAAGCTCTAATGGGGAAGCAGAGAACAGTGAAGGTATGCAAGTACCAACCCTCTTGACTCTTGTCATGCTAGTCTGTGCCTTTGCAATTGTTTAAAGTTTGAACTCAAAAGCACATTGGCCATCGCCATTCTTCCCATTTGATGCTTTGCTGCCACAGTAAGCATGCTCCTCTGCAATCTGTGTGACTAGTTTTAGAGTCATAGCTATATTTATTGTTCACAGGACAGCCACATAGGTTGAAGAGATATTACTCATTTTGATGCATTGGTGCATATTCTGTAGATAGATCCATGTTGTTCAAACCTAATGCCACAATTTTGGGCAGAGTAGATGTGAGATAATGTGCCAATACAAACTGGCATCAAGTCCTCATTTAAGCTTCCTGGAGTAACAGAGAGAAACTCTATGATTTAGCTGGCTCGACATGATAGATGTATTCTTTCTTCTATCTTGCAAGGGTGGTACAAGGCATTCCAGATACACAGGCTACCCACTACAATACTTTGGAGTTTTGTTAGCAACAGGATGCTAATATTCCATGACAAAGTAACCTGGTCCATGTTCACATAACCAAATAATGTTTCTGGACTTGTACAGACCTAATTTGTGTGTCTGCAATACCAGGCTGTGTAGACATTAAAATGCACAAACAGTGTGGCCCATTGCATTTATAATGCATAGCTGCCTTGTTCATAGGCTTTTAATGCCAGTGAAGTAAGATCATCTAGAAACAGAGACTCTGTGTGAATGTAGGGAACAATACCTACAATTTAGGGCAAAGGAACCCTGTTGTTTGTGTGTAGAAACAAGAGACACTGATCCAGGACACTGTGGTCAAATACACTCAAACAAAAATTCTTTATTGGTTGTGTGTGTTCCTGCAAGGTAAACGTAGTAAAAGGAGAGGTGGTAAGCTTGGGTACTAGAAGGTTAGTAGTAACATTGGAATGAAATTAAATGTCTACTTTTAGATCATATTTTTATCTGTGGGAAAAAGATTGAGATGTCAACTTCTGCAGGGAAATCCTCTCAAAGGGATCTAATAATAATCACGATAAAGGGGTCATATGGTCTCGTAGGATTTGGAAAAGATCAATGTAGATTCCTACAATTTACAGAAAGGTTCTTCCTATAATTCAAATACTGCACCAAATGACACTGTTGATTGCCTTAAATAATAGAGTGTTTATTTCTACCGGCATTTCTAGAGGGGCCTCGAGAAGACAGGCTTCGGTGTCTCGTAGGCGTTTGACAGCTAGGATTATACGCGGTTTCATTGTACTTGGTTCATACATGCTTTGTCTTACATGCACCCGGGAAAGGCAAACCGATGGCAATGAGAAAAGGTTGCTGTGCACAGTGGATGGCATCCTATGCTGACTCCACCGCACCTGCTTTCCACCACCTACATACTCGATTGGGGCTTTGCCTTGGGATGCGTGTGCAGGTTGATAGGACCCCGGGATGGTTCCTGCGTCCGGGTGGAGTCGCCAAACACGGGTTGTCGATCTTCCATTAGTGGAAGGAAGTGGGCTCCAGGGGTGTTAGCGGTGTGATTGGCTCGGTCGGGACACGGCGGATCTCCAGTTCTTCTGAGATTTCGTGCGTGGCATTCATGTGGAGTGGTCAAAGCCACGTCACGCTTGCTTTGGGGGGCAGGTTGATGGCGTGTCTCCACTTTTGGAGGCGCTGATGCAACGCCATCGGTGACAGCGTTTGAAGCTTTTGCAATCGTGCAATGAAGGTGGGTGGGCGGCAATCTCAAAACACACATCGACCCCCTGTGGTGCCCGCCACGTCAACTCATCGTGACTTGAGTCATGGCACGCGGGTCAGAACTTGGACTCTCTCTCTCTCTCTCTCTCTCTCTCTCTCTCTCTCTCTCTCTCTCTCTCTCTCTCTCTATTCGTACTGTTGGGTGGCGATTGAGATATTTTATAAGCACGAGAAAGTGCCCAGCTATGATTGGGGTTGAGCTCGAGTCAACTCGTTTGGTACCATTCTCGTCTCATTCTAAACTTACACGACGTAATACCCAACATTCATTATTAAAATTAAAATATTATATTTTAATCTTTTTATTATTAATAAGAGTATAATAAAAAATATAATTTTAAAATTAAAATATATTAATTTAAAAATTAAAAAATATATTAAATTCATGTATTTCTACATCAAATACCATAACGTATGCATACACTCTCCTATCGAATGTTATAATATATATAAATATATTTTTATACTATACATCATAATATATACATATATTCATATCATATATCATAGCACATACGTGTATTAAATATCATAATATATCTATACATGCTCACTCGGTATGTTATAAAAAACGTACTCATACCACACGTTATTATGTATGCATAAATATAAAATATTTTTATCATAATTTATATATTTTTATACTTATAAAATATGTACATTCATAGTTAGTTTATGACGATCATATTAGCCGAAACATACTTTTCAAAATACCTTATGTAAATGATAATTTATACGATCATTGTTTTATAATGAATTAAACTTATATTTACAACTCAAAAATAAAAATAATCAATAAAAGATCATGTTTATTAATAATCGAGTATGTTAGAAAGCAATACACCCATCAGATTGGGAGTATAAGATCATGGGATGCCTTTATTTAGAATTCTACCTCTTGAATTATTGATGTATAATAATTTATTATAATAATTCATAGAAAAAGCTTGATAAAATTTCTCATAAAACAAACTATACTTAGCCTGAAAATTCATCAAGATTCCATCATCAATTTTTCAACAATTCACTTTAAAATCATTGAACTAGTTGGTATCAATCAGACTATCATACATTTCTATAAATAAATTTTTTCTTAATTATTCTAGCAAAACAGATGACTTTTAATTATCATAAATTTTTGTTAAAAAATAGAAAACATATAAAACTAAATACATATCAAATTTAGCTTAAAATAAGATTATTTGGAGGCTAAATTATCCTCCTAATTCAACTACCAATATTTATTATATTTTGCTAAAACTAGATTGTAACTATCCGAACTTATAAATCTCATATTTTGATGCACAAAGGTGGTATTCACTCAATTTCAAATCTCACATAACTCTAAGGAAACCTCTTAAAACATATCAAAAGGTCAAAGACTAATTGTATTACTAAGAGAGTTAATTCAACTTGAATAAAACCCCTTCTTAGAAAAAAAAAAGATATTCTAAGTACCTCAGATTAGGATAGTAATAACTATATACACTAATCCTGTATTAAAGTCATAATAGAAGCCTTATAAGAAATTTATACAAAACATATCTAAAAATTAAAGATAAATTCAAAATCTTGGTTACTCAAAAGTAATTGAAAAAAATCAACATATAATCTATAAAACTAAGAACCTAAAAATAGTAAGAAAATAATTAAAAAAAATTTACCTCAATCTTCCTTAAAGCTATGGTTTCTTAGCCTCCATAAGATAATATAGTTTACTTATTGTAGTAACTTTCGTTGAGTTTAATTTGGTTTGATAAAGATGATATTTTTTATCTAAACTTATCTTTCAATCTTACTTATATATCTCAACATTTAGTGCAACATCTCCTTCAATTTATTTTTTTATTATTCCATCTATGCCTAAACAGCTTATGATTCTCCATAGGCATAATATATAAAACTTAAACTTCTTTACATTAATCATGGTCAAATTCATTCAAGCCTTGTCTTGAGATTCACTTAAGACTGATTAAAATTCAATCGTCACTTCTAGTCACTCACTGTATGTATGCTTATTACCATAACTTAACCTTATAATCAAGTCCGCTAGTACATTTTGACTTTTTACAATATGCTTAACATAGACATTAATGCTTATATATACTCAATCAATATTTATAAAATACTGTGAATGATATTTTTAGAAAGTATATACTTCAATCATAAAATCCTAAAAATTAAGCTTATTATTTATCATATTTATGAAGTATGAAGTATAGACATCACAAATTATATTACTAAGTATATATATATATATATATATATATATATATATATATATATATATATATATATATATATATATATACTTCTCTTGACATATAAGTTATAGTTGAAAACTTGTGGGATGTGCATATTTGTGTTTGTCATGTGAAGAATTGAGATCCTACCATCTCATATTATTACTTATCATAAAAAGAATGTTTGACTTAAAAATAAATTCATGATAAGAAAAGTAATCGCTCCAGTAGTAGCTCAACATGTGATGATTAAGTCAATAGTGAGACGATGATAAGACCCAATCAACATCGTAGCCACATGAACATCAATCCAAAAATAATAATTTAAAATTTATTTCAAAAATGATGAATTAAGAATTAAATCCAAAAACAATAATTCAATCAAGATTAATTACTATTTACTAAAACTATTGACCTGAGCATTACAAAGATCAGATCAAAAAATCTAAATATTTAGAGTTCACCTAAGCCCTCAAATGAGTGTTTGGAGTCATCCTATCAATCAAATCAAATTTCTTACACACGTATGTCCAAAATCAAATCGAACTGATCAAAACATCACTGATTTTTTTTTTCAGACCATCACTCCAAGTTAAAAACAAAGTAGACCTGTATAAAATGGCATCATAAAGAAAAAATAATAAGGATCCATTGGAAAACCGATATGTAAATCTCTACATGTGATTTCCAGAAGGCATCACTCATCCAAAGAAGGCATACGGCGAATGGATTTGAGTCCCATTTTTTGCAAAGCTCAATGCAGGATTAACTACTGTAGAAATTTTGCACACATTTAAATATCACGAACAGTTTCATTAGACATCTATACTGATCATGGTATCAAATATCCTATTAGCTTAGATTACACCGATGAAAACAACACACTAACCAGCTTGAAAGATAAAGGGCAAAAAGTGAAGTGCATACCGGCACTACTTTAACTTGGGCATCTCAAGGAGTGGAACCAAGAGTCCCAACATCTTCAGCGACAGAAATGCTGCCACGATCAGCTCTCTGTGGACTTATCCAACATCGGTTTCTTTTGAGAAGGTTCAGCATCGATTGGTTTTATGGTAGCTCGCTTTATGCCTCTGCCCACGACGCCTAGGTCCATCACGCCACCATTTGATGCAGCAGTAGCAATAGTTGGAGAATCAAAACCACCATTCGTGGCTCCCATCTGCGAAGAATTCAAAGATGAAGCTCTGGATGCACTTGGTGCATTCTTTTCATCATAAACCTGCTTAGAAGCTATCAACTTCATGACTTCAGACACAACAGATCTTGGATTCATCAATGTTTGTTGCAGGTCTTCCAGCTACATCCATAAAATGTAAAAGACTTGGTAAGTGCTGACGATGTGTCCAAAGATGTAATCTGTTTGTAAGCTACAACCGTGCTATCGCATGATATTTGACAATGCAGCTGAAAGAAAATCACCGATTGCCAGATCTAGTGGTTCTAATTTGGCAATATAATTTAATGCGATAAAATTCTGAGAATCAAATTTCAACTTTGCAAAGAAAAATAACACTAGTAAAAAAATACCTTCTTTTCAAGCTCAGTTAATATTGAACTGAATAGTTCTATCTCTTCCACAAAATTAGATGAAGGCCTAGCATCTTCAGCAGTTAGATTATCACTTTTCTCTGAGCCAGACACAGAACTCCCGACAGCCTCAGCAGGAGTTGTCAAGCTTGTTGTATTTTCCTTGAGTCTTTGTAAACGAGACTTGCAAAGTGATATCGCCTTTTCACAGTAAGGCATAGCATCTTTAATTCTAGATCCCAATTCTAAGACTAAACTTATCCTGAAGTTTCTAATATCAAGTTAAAGAAGCAGAAACGAGAATTTCTGTAAATGGCCTTTAATTACTCACTTTCCAGGTCAGAATTCTATTTTTTACATTGCTAACAAGTAGTAAGTAGTAACAATATATCACTTGAAAGGATACAATTCAACAATCCGACGATTGTCAAATTCAACCAGGTGTTCCAATATGGACAGAGCTCTCAAATAGTCATTTAACGAAGTCTCAATGTCCTCTGCAAGTTAGCAAAGTTGCTCAGATTTCAGCATAGCAGTTGACATCTGTAGGAACAGCAACTAAAGGAAGCTAACCTCTTTCCATGGAAACTTCAGCTAGAGCAGCCAATATATTCACTTTCTCCATGGTATTTTCAGAGCTCTTCTCAACAATTGCCCTTGCAACATCTAGCATTTTCCAGGCAAGATCCAAATCAGATTCATCTTCATCTGCTTCAGCCGTATCCTCATCATCATCTCCACTTTCATCATCAACTTCATCATTTGTATTATCCTCATCACCTAAACCTTCTCCTACAGATATAATAAGAACAGCTATGACAAGGCACACTAGAGCAACTTATGTTTAGCCATGAAACAGAAAAAAGAAACTGAAGAGAGCTAAAACAATAATGCTGCAGAAACTACTGATAGGGCATGCTTAAGACTAAAATTGAAGCCACTGCCAAAGAAACAGAGAGTTAGGAACAGGAAAGTTGATGAGTATCAAAGATGTCTAGAATTCCAGCAATCATGCAAACCAACCAGATCCATAACTTGCTATGATCACCACAAGAACTTTATAGGATCTACAAGAATACCATAATAAGTTTATTCATACTTTAAAAAAATCAATAAACGATAAGTATGCTAGCTTATTGACTAGAATTAGATTGATTGTGCATTCCTCTGTTATGTTATTATGTCTGCATTCTAATGACACTGGGAGGGAGGTAGTGGTAATCTTGATAAATTATCAAAACTTTGACTACATGTCCAATTCTAAAGATGACCAAAATATAACACAAGATTTCTAGTTTCACCTTTATGTTCAGTTTCAATTTTAACCCTCAAGAGTTTCTTTGGCAGTATCAATGTTTTTTCATTTTGGAAATTTTAGCATTTCTCTTAGAAAGATTAATCTGTTTCAACCAATCTGAAATACGATCAACTGTTCTCCACTAAACAGTCTTCATTAGAAAATAGTTATAAAAAATTAAGAAATATGGAATTGGGCAGACTTGATTATCTCATGAGTTTTGGTAGCTTTGACTAATTTGTGTCAATGATATCAGCCAAAACTACCACTATATTCTTAAACCAAACCACAAACATAAATTTTGGTGCAATAGCGGCTTGGAAATATAGCAGACTGGTAAACCATGCTGTATAATAACCCATACAGCCTTGTTTCACCCCAAATAATACAGACCGGCATTTGAAACCATGAACCAACAATCTAAAGGTAGTTTATATGAGCTTTGCTCAAAATCTAGTTCAACCAATCAAGATCGACATAAGTCAAGATTCAAAACATTAACTTTACACATCATGAGCATCACAAAGTTAAAATGAAAACAATCCTAACAAAAAAATTGGGTGCCCTAAAAAATTGGGTGCTCCTAAGGGCACTATTATGATCATGATCAACTATTAACAACAATCCAGAAGTCCTTTTAAGACTTTTGGCTTCCCAACAGAATCTACAATTATCCGAAAGTAAATATATAATAAACTTAGTATAATTATTGATGCATATTGATTAAAACTAAACATTTAGAGCATATAACTCAAAAATCTATTATGTCACTTTGATAATCTTTTAGAACCATTTGTGACTCTTAAATAACCATTGGACAAATTGCTCGATAAGCAAGCTGACCTATACGGCAACCCTATCACAATAGTTTTGACAAATCTACATCTCCCAGTAACATATGGAAGGACAGTTTAAAAAATTGTGTTAGTATTAGTAATGATAGATGTTATACCCAGTGTTACAAAAATCCTAATAGAAAAATAACAGTGACCACAAATACCTATTATCTAAATCAAACATATATAGGTGCTTAATGTATCACATCTCCAGCACTAGCATTAGAACACATGCTGAGTAGAACAGCAATATAAGTACAGAAGGTTAAGTTTATCCACAAGGACCTTGTATTACGGATTTATTAAACACAGAGTTGAAGTATGATAATAAGACATCTATAATGATTAAAACTAGCTGCTTAAGAATTCATTTTCAAAAGCAATACAATAGACAGGCATCCTTGATCAATTATATTTATAATCACAATCTCAAAATGTAAAATTATTCAGTTCACTCCTGGAATATAATGGAGGAAAATTACACTTACAACAATACAATAAAATTTAGTTGGTCCAACTGAGATGAACCATAATTGCAACAACAACAATAATCAAGTTATATCCTATAAAAATAAAAGAAGCAATCATATTTAAAATCTGAGTATGTAGGTGTTAACAACCATAGGAACAGTAATTGTTTTTTTTTCCCTAAGATGTACTATCAGTCTTAACTCTTTCAATATGATGATGATTATGTGGAAGACAAAGACAATGCAGGTACAAAGATGTCATCAACAAGGACCCTATTACTGCTGATTTGTTCCCCAAAATTAATCATGGAGAAGGTTTTAAAAACTTGCGCTACACAAGCACCAAATCCCTATTAAGTCTCCAATATTTCTGAGATGTTATGGTCATAAAGGAGAATCACCTTCTACAAAATGAACTATGTATTATACTTATTTACAGAATTAGTATAGGAGTCTTTTACCATTCATATGTATATAGTGTTGATGAGATTAATTAGAGATAAGGCAATCACTATCTTGGTCCTCGTAAACAAGAGATGTGGATTGTAAAATAATACCATCAGGTACTTCTTTCCCAATTGGTGTCTCTTCAGAATTATCAACACAAGCCTTTGATGAACTTCCACTCTCTTCTGTGCAACTAGAAGTTTTGGCTTTTTCTGCACTTGTTGGTGGGCCCTTAGGGAAGTTACCCAGTGGTTCAGCTTCTTCTTGAGCCTTATACAGTAGTGCACAACCATACTTATAATATGAGCTAGCACATTCTTGAGCAAGTTCACCAAAATGTGAAACCCTGAAACAAAAAGTTAGATTACGGTTGTCATCAATAGATTAAAAATAAATCAATTCATGATGTAAACAAGGAAGAATAAGTAATAATTAACCAAAAAATGACACTACTATAATGCCTATCAGTCAAAAAGTTCAAGCAATTGTCTCATGCCATATCTTCTTGATCACTAACCAATATGCCCACCAGCTGAGATTTCAGGGACAGAACACCAAGTGCTCTATTTTCTAGCTTAAGTGAATCATAACGAAAGTGTTCTTGCTTTTTCTCAAAATAATTATACAATGTCGGATTTTAAATAATCTAAGATACAGAAATAAATCGACTAAACTCAATAATGTCAAGAAGCACTCGGCAAGGCAAGATGAGGCTGAGGGCTTCAGTGTGCAGCTGTGTGCTATACTGCTACACGCAAGGCACCTTCAACTAAGCAACAATAAACATGCTGGGCATCCTAGGCACTCACAAAGACTAGCCCAAGTGACCTAAATCTCACTGACAGGATAAAAACCCATTTCTCTCCCTTCTCTCCGACCTGATCCAAAAATAATCCCCCATGCCTGATACATGTGTTATGCCCTAGCATTCTTACCATCAATTGCCTTCCACTGGTTGTGTCCCTCTTGGTCCAGTGTCTCTCCCCTGTTCTTCACTCCCTTTTTCCTGCCTCTTCTTTCTCCCATCTCTGTCGGTTCTTAGTCATCGCCCTCTCCTCTGTATTCCCTCTTTATCTCTCAACTATGTGTGACCAGAGGTACTTAACCATCATCCCCTCCTCTGTCTTACCTTCTCTGTACCTCTCGCCTATGTGTAGCCAGAACCCTCTGCTGTTGTCGTTCTAACTTTCCTCCTCTTCCCACCCTCTCCTCTCCCCTCTCTCTCTCTACAACCAACACCCATTGTTGTTGTCCTCTCTGCGCTCATTTTTCATCTTTCTCTTCTTCATCCCCCTCTCTCTTCTCTCCATAGCTAACAATCATCCTTGTTGTTGCCCTTCTTCCATCTTCATGCTTTTCTCACCTCCCTCCTCTTCCTTCTCCACTGGCTTCCTCTCCCCTTTTGTTCCCCTTCTCAAAGCCTAATCGATCAATTTAACATCACAATTAAAACTACATTACAAATAAAAAAATAAAATGGTAACTGAAGGTCAATCAGAGGAATGATCATCAAAAACATAAAAGATATCAAGCTTGAAAGTACAAGTATACAAATAAAGAACACACTTAGTATACAACATTGCAGGTCAATGTAGATACCAACATGAAAGGTCCACAACACTGCAGACCATAACCGGCATACTATTTCCTCAGTCATACATTGATTTAGCAACAGTTCAACTTTTAAGGCATTATCTTTTCACACACAAAAAGTGTCTATTAGCATGAGTTTGTAAAGTAAAAACGGTACACAAGGAATTTAATTATCAGTAATTACATCAATTTACTAACAGATAATTACCGAACTAAACCATATTAACGCTAGCAATCATCCAGTTTAGTTGCCAAACAACCGTATAGCATACATGTGTGTGTATATACCCCCACAAATTCTAATATGATAAACATATAGACAGATGAACATGTAAACCAAGAGAATTGGCATACGACGAAAAAACATCTACATACTGTCATCATCAGTAATTGTAAATTTGGACGATACAAATTTCAATATATCAGCCTATCGGGGAAAAAAAGTTGTCAAAATATTAAAAGATACGACAATTCCAGAAATATTAAGATGTAAGACATATACAGATATGTCAGCGTGTTGGTTCCACAGACAAAAATAACGATGCAAATAGAAGCATAAATCGAACTCAGACATCGAAGAGTACAATTAAAGGATGAAAAAGATCGAAAGGTCGCAGAACGAAGCCCTAACTTGATTTCCAAGGCGCGGCTGAGGCAATCCACGGCTTCCACGAAGTCCCCGTCCTCTATCGCCTTGGACCCCTTCTCGAACAGCTCGTCTGCGTGAACTAGGGTTTTCTCGGGCCCCTCTTCTTTGGAAGCACTCGAGGAACCGCCACTGCGGTCAAGGTCCTTGACCCCGGCCGCCTCGTCGGGGGCCATGGCCTCGTTCGCCTCGGAGGGAACGGGATCTTGCGCTAGGGCTTCTTCGACGGAGTGGGTTTGGCGCGGAGAAGCCATGGCGGAGAAAGAGGAACGCTTTGCGTGACTGGGTGTGAGGAGCGAGGCGGGCGACTAAAATGGCTGGCGAGGAGGAGATCGGACGGTTGGATTTGTTTTGATCATCGATGATGCTTAAAGAGCTTCGGCGCAGGGATTTCAATTTTTCGTGCTTGTTTGTTTGCCGGGAAAGGCAAAATTTACCATTGCTGATGTGGCTTTCTTGATGAATTTATATTAGAAATTATTCTATTCAAAAAATAATCTATTTGATGGGAGTATTTTATAATCATTTTACTTTCGGAAAAAAAATAGTATATTTCAAGTTCTCCCAAATTGTATACTACAAGTCTTAATCCCTAATTCAATTTAGGGTTACTTTAAAAATATTCATACGACTTTGTCGAATCTTATAAAATTAATCTAAATTCAGATGAAAAAGCTAAAGAATCTAATAGCAAGTAGCAGTCATAAATTTATCTATTTCTCGTGATATTATGTTTTAATCAGATATATTACGGTCAAATTTTAGGAATATTATTTCCTGATGAATTTTGATAAGTTCGATGTACTTAGAAAGTAAACATAATTATTCGAAATGAAAACATACTTAGAAACAATACTTTATAAAGTATTGGTTTTGGAAACCACTGTAAGTTAGAATATTAAACGACTTAATAAAGAAACATTACCTAGAGACGTCATTCTAACGTCGTAATCCCTTTGGCACGAGAGTCTGATATGGCATGTCGAATCAACATTTTTATGTCGACCGGGCTGCATCCATCAAATCTTGATTGTCCAAAAACAATGGCCATATTATTTTGTTTTCTCATTGTACTTTGGGGCGCGACGTCACGTCTATGTTGAGATCTTGACCAGTATTACTGATTTCATGTTAAATTGATAACTCGAATATTTCTTTTTTTTTTTCTAGATAGATGTGGTATGTGTAAAGAGACATTTTGGCCAAGTTGAGTGTTTTGAATATTTTTGATGTTTGATAAATAAATAAAAGGATGCTTTAATCAAATCTGATGCCTTGAATGTTCATTGATCATGAGTGATCGTACTATGTGTAATGCGATGCTTTGAGATAGATGCTTGTATTTACGTCCTAAGCAAATGCATACAAGAGATATTTCGGTTGTATCAAACATTTATTTTTTTTTGTGTTTCGGGATGAATGTATTGTGTACAAAGGATTCATTAATTACATCCGACACTTTGAATGGACGAACATATATAATATTTTGGAAGCTTTGGATATTTCAGATGACATTTTACCTAAGTAAATGCATCATCATGAGATGTTTCCGATGCTTCAAATATTTTTATTATCCTATTTAAGGTTATATTAAGTGAGAGTTAATTATATATTGTCCTCTTTAATTACATCTTTTTTAACATCTCCATCCTAGATTTAAAAGATTTACATTCAAATCTCAAATCTTTTTATATCTCCATTCTTAGACTTAAAAGGATTCTTAGACTTAAATGATTTACATTCAAATCTTAAATAAAATATTTAATTTTATTTATCTTAACGTTGTTGATTTTACTAATGAAAAATATAACATGTGATAATACGTACATGAATTATATAAAAATAATAGATAAAAAATATAATTTTAATAATGATGATGGACTAATTATATATTACCTCATGTACTTAAATCTTTTTAGCACCTCAGTCCCTATTTTTTAAAATTTTATATTAAAATTTTAATAGTTAAAAGTAAAACATTTAATCTCATTTATTCTAACATCATCGATTTTACTGACAGAAGATACAACATGTGCATGAATGACATAAAAACGATAAATAAAAAAATAATTTTAACGATGATGCCGAATGTGACATCATGGGTGACTATTATGATAGTGGTCAATGATAATGATATGATAGTCGGCTTTATCGATATCGATCTAAACATCAACGAAGAGACAGAGCGATAAAGCATCTGTGTGGGCACCAAGGGAGGAAAATGAGAGAGGCAAAATATTTGCATTGACGTCGCATCGCTCTACCTCCTCTTCTTCCTTCGGCGCTACTTGACATCTGCATCGGTGTTGTTGGAGAAAGATAAGGTAGGTGAGACAGTGTGAATATGATTGATCGATCTTAAAACTATAACCAAAGTAGTTGCAGATGTCTCACTTGTCTCCTCATCCTCTAGTACCGACATAAATTTAGAGCAATGCAAATAAGGAAGAGAAGGTAGAGCAATGTATCACCAACGTAAATGCCTCATCGTTTTGCCTCCTCTTCCTCTTTCTCTTCCTCGTCGATGTTTAGATTGATATCAGTAAGACTGACCACTGTATCGTTGTCACCAACCACTACCACAATAGCTACCCACAATGTCACAATTCACCATCATCGTCGAAATTATAATTTTGTCTATTATTTTTATGTCATTCATGTATATGCTATCACGTGCTATATCTTTCATCGGTAAAATCGATAATATTAGAGTAGATAAGATTAAATATTTTACTTTTATACTATATAGTATTTAATGTAAATTTTTTAAATCTAGAGATTGGGCTACAAAAGAAGTTTAACAACAAAAGATAATATGTAATTAGCCTATTACCATTAAAATTATCTTTTTTATCTATTGTCTTTATTGATAAAGTTGATCAAGTTATTGATAAAGTTATTGATATTGATAAAGTTGATAAAGTTGATAAAGTTATTGATAAAGTTGATCACATTAGAGTAAATAGAATTAAATACTTTATTTTTATAATTATAAAAATTTTAATATAATTTTGTGAATTTATGAATTAAAATATTAAATAAATTTAATCATATAAGATAATATGTAATTAATCCTTTCTGTTTTTAGATTTTTACTCTCATTCAGTCTCTTTAGTGAAACGACCTTTTTTTTTTCTTTTTCTTTTTTGATTGTCGAGGTTTCATTTTGATGAACATTTTGGTGTCGAACTTCAACACATCTCAGGATCTTTCTTCCTAATAAGGTCGAATTTGACCTGTTATCAAATCCACTTAGGACCAGACTCAGCCAATTTGATTTTATCTCTAATTTCTATAAGAAGGCCTCAATGTCACAACTTTCTTTGAATTAAACAAAACCCAATATCAAATTATTGGGATATTATGTTTTTTTATTGTTATTATTATGAATATAATAAAAAGTATATAAATATTTTTTTTTATTAGTATGAGAGCTATAAATTAGAGATAAATCTCCCAATCTCTCAAAAGCCAGATTTCTCGGCTTTGCGACACTGCATTAATCTCTTGTGTATTCGAATCTATATCTTTCTTAATCTCTCTATTTATATATTTATAGAAGGAAAAAAGCCAAGCTTTTAAATTTAACTTTAAAATCTATTTTTATTTTTTATTTATATAATTATAGATTTTAATTTAATATTCCAACACTATCCGTTGCTTTCTCCGCGGCTGACCGACAAGTCCTCGATCCTAATCCTCTCCAGCTCTTCTGCCACCTCCGCCATCGACGGTCTCGCCTCTCTGTAGAAGGAGAGGCACCGGAACGCCACCTCCGCCACCTCCTGCACCGAAGCCCTCGTCCGACCATCCCAGTCATCTTTGATGAACGGGTCCACGATGTCCTCCACCATCCCCTTCCCTATCCTGTCCGTCGCCAGCGCCGCCAGGTTCACTTCGCTCGTTGCTCGACCAAAGTCCACCACCTTCATGGCCGTTATCATCTCCGCTAGCACCACCCCGAAGCTGTACACGTCACACTTTTCCGAGAGGTGGAAGTTACAGCGGCACTGCGGGTCGACGTACCCCAGCGTCCCCTGCGGCACAATCGAGACGTTGGATGACTCCACCATAGCGGCCGTCGCGAGCCCGAAGTCCGCCAACTTCGGTCTCAGGTTGTAATCCAACAAAATGTTGCTGGACTTGACGTCTCGGTGGTAGATCGGCGGTTGCACGGCCGTGTGGAGGTACGCGACGGCCGTGGCGACGTCGG
The DNA here is from genome assembly GCA_024322285.1 of Musa beccarii. Classification (NCBI taxonomy): domain Eukaryota; kingdom Viridiplantae; phylum Streptophyta; class Magnoliopsida; order Zingiberales; family Musaceae; genus Musa; species Musa beccarii. The sequence continues at coordinate 49,624,548 of CM044397.1, read as the reverse complement.
CCGCGATGGAGACGCGAGCGTGCCACGACAAGCCGTCGCCTCGCTCCCGGCGGAGGTGCTGGGAGAGAGTGCCGTTGGGCATGAACTCGTACACCAGGATGTGCTCGCCGCCCTCGATGCAGCAGCCCAGCAGGCGGACGACGTTGGGGTGGCTGACGGAGGAGACGAGCTTGATCTCGTTTGCGACGAGGTCGGCGTCGTCGTGTTTGAGCCTTTTGATGGCGACGAGGCCCGCGTTGGAGAGTTTTCCGACGTACACGGTAGAGTAGGCGCCGGCGCCGAGCACGGAGGTGCCGGCGAAGTTGCTGGTGGCGCGTTCGACGTTCTTGAGGGAGAAGGTGACGACGGTGCAGGATGTTTGAGAGAGAAGGCGTCGGGTGATTTGCTTCCCTCTGGAGGCGGTGGACAGGCGTCGGATGTAGTGGCGGAAGAATGCCAGGCCAAGCATCAGAGAGACTGCGGCAAGGATGCCTGTGAGAAGACGAGTGGAAATTAATTTCATAAAAATGATTGAAATAAAAATTGGCTTTTTATGTGGAAATTGCCGTTAATTTTATCTATCTAAAGGGGTCAAGCCTTAATTCCATAATAAAGGCACCTAATCAAAGATCAATTTCATTGAACATGATCTACATTTCAAAACATTTAGAAATCATTGAATGAACATATGCATCATTTTAAACTGTTATTCTAAATTTTCCCAACACCAATCTAACTATATAGTTTTCTTTTTTCCACCCTTGATAACCTTCAGCATAAGTTAATTGTGCTTAGTCATTATTTTTTCTATTTTATAACTTGAAATTTTTTGCTTATATATTACAGCTAAGTTAATACTATTGATCATTTCATCATGTTCTTTATGAAGCACCAACGGAAGAAACATAACACCTCCAACAAAAGCTGCAACTTTGGAGTCGCTCCAGCAATCGTTTGAAATGAAGCTCAAAGACCTGCAATTGCGTACTGCACAAAAAAAAAAAAAAGGAAAAACAGATGTTTAACTTATATTGCTAAAGAATGAATAATAAATAGTGAGAAAGTTTGAACTCAGCTAATTTATACTTTAATTCACGGACTTAAGAAATGAGAAGAACGATGAGTCATTTAAGAGGCAAAATGGTAGGCCATTAATGGGGACAGATGGGCGGTGGAAGTTGGCCTCTCAGAAGTCATAAGAAATCAATGTCAACCAAAAAGTATACGATAGTTCCAATCATAATGGCCCAATGAAACACACACAACCCTTCTTCTGAGACAATTTCCACATGTTGTAAATGATAACAAGCATTACATCCACTTCTTTGTTTGTTTTTCTTTGCTAATTTACTTTTGTATAATATTGGACTATTCAGCCTCTCACATTTTCATCCATAATTTGGGTTATTCTAATATGGTTAGTGGCCTACCTCATCTAAACTATATTGACTAAATAAAGAAGTGACAGTGAAAATTTGAACACGTCTCTTCGTTAATTATGCTAATCCATTTCATTTTTTTTGTCAAACTTGTCTATATGACTGAACCATGTCGTCCTTGATCCCCAATTAGAAGCTATCTTAATGTTCACCAAATCACACTTCAAGTTTTAGAAAACATAATTCGACTTAGACAAAGTATTTTTGCTAAATCCCATATGATTTCAAGAATCACAGCAACAATTTTAAGAAGAGGTTGTAATGTCCTATTATTAAATTACTACAATATGATTTTTTTTTCTTCCCGTTATTGGATTTGTAATGCAATATCTTTAATTAGATTGATAGCATATGAAGACTAGAATAAAATTTTCAAGCTCTCTCTATCTCTCTCTCTCTCACACTAGATTTTGATCACTATAAGTGAAACAGCATGCAATGGAAGTGGTGATTAATAGAAGAGAAGACGAAGGACTGACCTCTCACGCAACCTGCGCCGTCGGCGAAGCCGTCCCCGATGAACCCCTCGTGGCAGCTGCAACGGAAGCCTGTACTCCCCCCGGAGACCGGCGTATCCACGCGCTTGCAGTTGGCGTTGGCGGCGCATCGGCACTCTCCGTTGAGCCACCACCCGGTCTCGGCCTCTCCGAACACAAGCGACGGATTGCTGAAGGTGTCCCCCTCGTACCTCGCCGACGCGAACATGAAAGCGCACCCGGCGGTGGCCTCCGTAAACTCCTCCCAGGAGAGGAACCCGTCCGTTTTCCTGCTGGAGTAGCACACGGTGTCGTCGCCCTGCAGCCCGCAACTTGTCAGGTTGAACCGCCGGGCCATTTTCTCGGTGGAGATGCTGCACCCGTAGTCCCTCTGCGAGCTGCAGTTCCGCAGGAACAGCGTGTTGCTCGACGTCAAGGCGTAGTGGCTCCGGAAGAGCCCTTCGGCAGCGAGGATGGGTCGGTCGCAGACCGGCTGCACGTCCAAGATGATGGCTTCATGTGTTATGACCCCGATCCGGTGTCCGCTGAGCTGCATCTCCCCGGCGGCGGAGCAGTTCAGCCGGATCCCGCATCCATCGGAGAAGCCGAAGGGGTAGGAGACAGTAGCGGAGCCGCACGTCTGGTTGCATCCAGAAGCTCTTGTAGCGGCAAAGAAGAAGACAAGTTCAAAGAAGAGGAGAAAGAAGAAGAAAACAAGGTTTTGATGGGACGACGACATTCTCTGTCTGTCGATCAACGGAAACAACAAATGGAAGCAAACTGACTGCGGAGAAGAAGACTGGAAAGAATAAAGCGTCTGTGGTTCTCTCGTCTTGGTTGTTGGCGAAGCAACGAAGTCGGACTGTAGGATTGAATGACTTGGTGGGTGCTGCCAAATGGTCAAAGGGGGTGTACATTTATTGGACAGCTTGTCAACCTTGAACAGATCCATTGTTTCTTCGCCCACTCAGACAAGGTCGCCACACTAATTGTGACCTGCGCAGGAAGGTTGTATGGTTAGCAAATCAAGGTATTCAAATTTTATGCTTGGAAAATTTTATATAACAAAATATATACAAATGGAAACCCTCTTAATTGGAAACAGGACGATGACTTCCTCAGCTTAACAATGAAAGCTCTGGTGGATAATGCCTTTTTGGTTCAGTTCTCTTGATTTGCTTGATGTGCATCCTTTATACTGAAAAAGTTTAGAAATAATTTAAAACTTTTGGGAAAGAAGAAAAGAGGCAAAATACATCTCTCAATTGGCTTAATTTGCCTCTCCAGCTTATTAGCGAAACCTATGGTAGCTAGGAAGAGAGAGAATAGAAACTTACAGCTAGTAGATGAAGGGAAAGAAAAGAAGATTAATGAGCCATAGTATCTACTCTATCCTTCACTGTTGCAACCAAGTATGAACAAGGAGATGACCAAGTCTTGAACACCCAATTACCAGAGTTCCAGTCAGAGTAGTAGAGGCCAAAGTTGAGTCATAATCAAAGTAGAGGGACATTGCATTGGCAACAAAATAAAGAAACAGAAATAGGGATTGATTATGACACATGTTAATGGTTTTGATAGATCTAGCTTATGAACAATATGATTGATCTCAAAGATTACTATTCTTCTTCATAATCACCCTACAGCTAAACCTAGCTTCTGCAGAGTATTTTTATACTGTGACTGGGTAGCATTGTCAACATCAAGTCTTTTCTCCCCCAATTTTCTACTATTCCAGGGCTTAAAGAAGGTTGATAATCTTTATGTAGAAATAATCACTCGATAAAATGTCAACAGCATTGGAACCTCCTCAAGCACTAGGAAAGCTTCAGAGAAGAACATCCTTATGTTTTAGAAGAAAAAATTGTTCTAAACAAACTTACTGGACCTCAGCAATGGATGTTGCCAAGGGCTGCACACTCTGTGTGATCCATTCCACTGAACTCCGTCATCATCATCATCAAGACCTGTGAATTGGAAAATTCCACATATTTAACATAATAATAAGATTTATGAGATAAATTATGCTAGATGGAAGTCCACATATTCATAATGCACACTTGTTATCCTTAAAGGTTCCATAAACTCCAAAATATAGATGCAGAAACCATTAGTCGATAATTATAGTTACCCAAACTTGTTTCTCATCTATCTTACCCAGATAAATCAGATGAATCCCGGCTAAAAAGAGGAATCGAGAGCCGGGAACTCCGAGAGGCAGACCAAGAACGCCCTCAGGCGCCGGACCACATGCGTCATTGCCGGCGCGAGGATTAGGGCATGCTTTCAGGGAACATAATTCATGTACCCCCGATCGAAGCCCAACCAAGAGAACCAAGAGATCGACACCCAACCAACCGGCGGTGCCGATCGACAGCGCTGGCTGCCAGAGCAAGCATGAGATCGCCTGATTCCCGATGGGGGAGGACGATTACGGCGGAGAGACGTTCGATCGCGGGAAAGAAGGCAGAAACGCATTCTGGTTCGCTCGGTCGATCAGTGGCCGGTTTTATTTTTATTTTATCATCGTTTACAACATTATTGCTTAATACCATTAGACAAAGCTTATCGAATGGATTATATTTTATTTTAAATGCTTAGAACATTCTACATTTTTTATTCGGATCCAGTAGATTGGATTTAGATCGGCAAAATCGAATCGAACCCGATTACATATTGATTCCTGATCACAGATTGTATGTGCTTGCATTGACACTTATTGTCATGTTGCATGATTTTTATTACATAGAATTCCGAATTTGAATAAATTAGCATATGTTATATAAAACAATTCAATTCATAAACATATTAACAGATAATGATATTAATAAAATAACTTAACACATAATTACGTATGTAAATATTAGGACATGTCTCCATCCTCGATCCATTCCCTATTTAGATGACATGGGAGTATATTGAGAATTCACTTTATGAGCGAGAAACTTATATATTCTTCTAATTTAATTTTTAATTAAAAATAAAATTATTATTAAATAAAATTAAAAATATTAAAATTTATATATAATAAAAATAAATATATTTAGATATAAATAAAATTAAAATTATAATAGTCTATATAAGAGGTTGGAGGAAGATGAAAGAGAATTCGAGAAAGTCACGGAAGAGAGGAGCGAGGGTTCTGATGTTTGACGAGGTGAGGTTATAGGAATAACGAGGATGATTATGATGGGAGGACAAAGGCATTATAATAAAAGAAAAGTCGAGAAGAGATAGATAATATGTGATAGGAAGATGAGATGAAAGAGAAAAGAATTCTGAGGTTGTCATCATAGTATTATTTATAATTAAGGGTTAGGTGCATATAACACGAGGCTAAATTGTTACTATTAAATTATGATATATAATTAAATTAATTGATTTTTAATTAGATTATAAATCAATTTAATCATAGATCAACTAATTTAATTTAAATAACAAAAATCTAACCTATCTACTATCGAATACTACAATCTCACTTTACGTATTAACGAGTCAGATATATACAAGACAAATAGTGCTTTGCTCGTCCCCGCTCATAATTATAAGTAATATAAAATACCTTATTCTTATTTATTTTTCTCATCCTTGCCTAAATTTGGGACGGGTCTTCGTTTGTATCGCACCCGTAGATATAACTGATATGATGCACATAATGGAAGACAACTTCACACACAAACATAAACCGAGAAGAAATCATGCAACATTTTATTTTGAATCACAAAAGGATTCCTAATTTTACGCATTTGCCACTGACATTATTACTTCTTACGGTGGTGTTTCCAAAGACCTCTTTACCGAAGCAGTCTCTAATCCCCACACGTATCCTACAACACGGACTCTCCCACACACAGAGACGCACTCATAAAGGCTTACCTTCTAAGATCGGAACAGATCCGTACACGAATTTGGCGGGTGCGTCTCCGCACGTGCGCTCACGCAGTGGCCGGCACGCTAAAGTCTTGTCCCACGTGCGAGCCCAACTCCATCAGCTTCCCGCCCTCGCTCTCGCTCGGCGGCCGCTGCGCCTCCACGCCCCGCGCGCGCGGAGGCGACGGCCGCCGCAACGTCGTCACACCCCGCTCCGACACGCGCCATACCTTCACCGAATTATCGAGGCTGCCGCTGTACACCACGTAGCGGGGACATCCGGAGGGCTCGCCGGCCTCACCGTCTTCCTTCTCCACCACCAGGCACTTGATCGGCCCCTCGTGGCCCGCGAGCACCGCCAGCTTAGTGTGGCCTGGGCCTCCGACGGAGCCGTCACCCTCCTCCCTCCGCCACACGCAGAGTGTCTTGTCCGCGGAGCCGCTCACCACCAGTCTCCCGGTTGCCGCGAGGCACAGCACCGCCATCCGGTGCGCACGGAGCACCACGCCGTGCTCCAGCTGCCACCGCCCGCTCTCCCACCACCAGTAGTTAATCGTCCCGTCCGACGATCCGCAGTACACCACCCCAGCAACCTCCGCCACGGTCACAGACGTCACCGCGCTCTCCTGCTGCAGCAACCTCTGCACGAGAACGTGCTTCGTTGCACCCACTTTCCCTGCCGCCTCCCTACGCCACACCTTCGCCGTGCCGTCCGCCGATCCCGTGAACAAAAATCCGCCGAATCCAGTCGCCACCGCGTTGACTGCGTCGTCGTGCGCCTTGATGGACTCGAGGCACTTGGAGTCCGACACCCTCCACACCTTCACCGTCCTATCCCAAGACCCAGAGTACAGAATCCCGGCCTCCTCGTCGAGGCTGAGACAGGAAACCGCATCGAAATGCCGAAGCCACACTGTCTTGCGATGCCGCCGCACCTGGACGTAGTTAGATGCGTTGACGGAGCTCTTCAAGAAGTCCTTCAGCTTTGGGAGCGTCCCCACGCGCTTGTGGACCATGGGGTTCTTCGCGAAGGTCTTCCAGACACGAATCTTGCCGTCCTGATGGCCAGTGAAGATCCTGTCGCCGGCGACCACAATAGCCTTGACGAGGCCGCTGCAGGACTTGAAGCCCGACAGCTCATGTTGGCCCTTCCAGACGCGGATGTTCCTGCTATCGGACCCGGTGTAGAGGAGGTCCCCGGCGGTGGCGAGGGAGTAGACATGGCCCTCCTCGCGGACGAGCGACCCAACGAGGCCGGTGGCGTCCGGGCCAGCCGCGTCGTCGGAGAGGACGGGGAGGTAGGCCCAAGGTGACTTGGCGAAGGGGGAGGCGGCCGCCTGGTTCCATGGGGACAGGTTATAAGGTGAGTCCCGGGCGCTGGCGGAGTTGCAGTCGGAGTCGTAGCCGAGGCTGGCGGAGGAGGAGCCGAGGCCGCCGCCCCTGCTGGTGCCACGGGGTTGCTCGTCCTCAGATTGGAACATGGTATCGGTCTGGAGAAGGTCGAACAGGTTGCAGGTGCGCGGTGGGCTTGCCGTGCCATCCTCTCTGTCCGACATGATTGAAACTTGAAAGTGCGTGCGAGAGACTACGGTGGAAGCTTTACTGCGATCGAAACCCAACGGCTGCAGATGGCGTATAAATAGGGGGAGGGAAAGAACCAGGTGACGCCACGTGGATAAACGCGACTCCAATATGTACGGAACCGCTTGTTGCAGGGGGAAACACGCGGACCCATGTCTCGCACGAGACACCAAACACAATTTTGGCTTCACGAGGACGCTGGGCCCTCACTTTCGGTGGGAAGGTTCTCCGTGAACCCTGCGGTTTTAGCTTTTACTTCGAAGGACGACGCGTTCGGCTTCTATTGGTCGGATCAAGCGTTGAATTAAAGGCGTAATTTGATGCTTTGGTGACGTGTGTTTACTTTGGCCCACCGCTCAAGCAATTTGGATTAAAGGAAAAAAAAAAGAAAAAGGAACAAAAAAAAAAGGTAGAAAAGTGGCGTGGAGAGTAATTTGCTGACACGGTTCAACTTGTAAAAGCCGAACACGAATTCACAATGCAAACAACACGTAGATGTGTATCATATGGAGTGTAGTCTAAGAATGCTTCAATGACAAAGACCTGCTTTCCATCTCGAAATAGATGGATGCACACAATCTAAATTAGGATTTTGAACGCCTCTAGAGGAGACGAGTGTTAAATGATCTAATGATTGAAAGGCAATAAAATTATTGAGCAATAAGCTTTGTAAAAAAAATTATCCAAACATAAGAGCATCGAAATATTCAAAGTAATTCCAAAATAATACTTACACTAAGATCAATATTGGAAAAAAAAAAATCTGATCCAATTTTTTCGACGTTCAAATAAATGATTGAGGTATCTTAGTGAACAAGAATTTTTTTTTTTGAAAGAGATTTTCTCGGTATAACGTCGAGGATTCTTGAAAGGGACAACTTATGACTACTCCAACATTTTTTTCTTAATATTTTATTCACATGGGAACAAGAGAGAGACAACTCATGTATTTTGGACTTTGCCTATACAAACAAATAAGTGAAGAGTAATTGATTTTTTCTTATACAATAGTTTTCACATGACGTTTATGTGTTGGATGATACTTGACTATTAGTATATTTTCGATCAGGAATCTAAGATGGTGTTTGAAAAATATGAGATCGGAAGGGCAAGCTTCTCGTTGCATCGTCTTGACTGATTTCAAGAGCCTCTCAGGTCAATATTTGCCAAAAATTAGGCATGTCTTAGCTACCTTTTACCATGGTCTTTGATTGATTAATATTACATTTTACGGCAAGAGATAACATGAAAAAATATCACTTAAAATACTACTCATTTTAATTAATTTGAAGATGGCAGTGATTTTGTTATGTAACGGTTGTTACAAAACATACCTACCGATTGCACTTCTTTTGGTAGCATCATCTAACTACTACTATTATTATTATTATTATTATTATTATGTTATCTCATGTTTTCCTCTATATGTAATATATGTAAAAAAAAAATGATACAAAATAGTTTGACTAAGTTACGTCAATGTACTTACGGACCACGTTTGAATAATCCATTAGATCCGAAAAGAGGTAAAATAACGTTCTCGAACATTCTACTTATTGCTATTCCAAATCGTGAACCTGAGACCATAATTATTCCAAAACATATCATAAATTAACGGGCGCCACAGAAACAATGAGTGAACACAGCTCCATGATCGCGATTCAACAGTGGCGGTCTAATGCCCAGCTATGCTGCTGCCTATGACTCGTAACGTGCATCTCTTTTCCAGGTTTTGACGTCCCGAAAGCCACCACCGTCGTCGTCATCTACAGCCGGCGGATTCCACAGCGCCAGTGCACCGCCACGTAACAGTAAGCATGTAACGGGGCGCCCTCGATGGTTACAACCCCACCTCACCGCTGCAAGCTATTTGCTTTCCACGGCCACGTATCACTTTGTTCGGCAGAGACAACGATGCACGCCCCAATTGCAGCCGGTAGCTTCGTGATCGGAGGCAGTGTCATTGTAATCACCCTGATGCGTCTGATCGAGTCATAGGACGCGACAGGGACGCCGTGCTTACCTGCTACCTTTCGATAAAAGACAGCCCGAGATATGCGCATCCACTGTTCGATAATTTGCCCCTCTTTGTCGCGCAGCATTTGTCCCTTGTCCTTGTTGTGGGTGTCAAAGTCTGATGGTGCCATTGTCACCTTCGCAACGGGATAAGACCATCATCTTTGTGCGCAGTAGCCGAGGAGGGAGCTTTTGGGAGCCAGCTTACCCGCATTGCGGTACATGGTTAGCTTCTACTTCCTCGACCCTGTATTCCTCTTGTTGCAAACAGGCACCATATCAGCAGCCGCCACTTTCTCTCAGCTGCATATATAACTCACTATTATCTCTTCTTCTTTCCATCTGAAACATACTTTCATATTTTAGAGCCCTCAAAAACATATTTTGCTCTTCTTGTCATTATTAGACTGGGATCAGGGAAACAGTTGCATTTTTAATATTGCAGCAATGAACGTGACAAAGATTTTCTCATGTTACTTTGTGATGATGATACTATTTGGCAGCTTATGATCTTTTCCCGCCCTACTTACGTCTTTGACTAATGTGTTCCTCACAAGACCCAGAAAAGATTAAGCTAAAGTAGCAAGACTAGTTGTTTGATTACAATCCTACATGCAATTTTTTGATGTTGTTTCTTGTAGAGCATGCAACCTGGCCTGTTTCCATGACTCAATGGTTAAGGTTTAATATAGTTTCTTGCAGAGTGCATGCACTTTGGAAAGGAAACAGTACTCAAAATGGATATGATGTTATCCAGATGACAATAGTGCTACTATGTGTCTGTGCATCCTGCAGCAGTACAGTTTCTTACTATCTTTAGTTTCAGATGATGAAACTAATGTGTGAAGATTATAGTTATTTATGCTACCATGTTGCCTGGTTTAGTATTTTCTTATACAGTGCATGTTTGAGAGGAAACAGAACTCTTGAATGGAAGCAGTATCATGTACAATTATATGCATGCATATCTTGTGGAAACATAATTTAGTCATACTTCCAAGTGAGTGACATCAGTGCTGCTATGTGTCTGTGTGTGCTTCTGAAACCTGGCATGCTGGTTTAGATAAATGCTTATACTCTTCATCTATGATGGTGCAAGTAGTACTAGTTTATGCAGGCAATCTATGGCAAGTGACATGTGTTACTCTTTTTGCATTATACAATAGTAGAAAACCTTGCTTTTGAGATTTTTGAATCTTAGTTGTCAAGTCATATCATGCCACCTTCCTAAATTATTTCTCGGTGTACTTTAAGTGTCAAGGATGAGATCATTCAACCAAATGAAGTGGAGGGACTTGACTAGGTTCAAGTAAATTAATCTTGTCATGACTTTGATATGCGTGACTTGGCAAAATATCTTGTACACATATTGTTAAACTAACCACACCAGATCTTATCATATCAATCAAAGGAAATCAGTGTGTATAATATTGGTAGCTGACTGGAATCAATTTACAATCTGGAACTCTAGTGAAAGAATTGCATGTGCTTCATGGTGTCTGATGTCAGTGTATATTAAATATACGTGCTATAGACTTTTATGCAGGGGGTGTGTTATTGCAGCAAGATATGTGACAATGATTTCTGTATATGTACATATCCTGATGACATATTATATAGTTTTCTAAATATCCCATCCAGTCGATTGATGTGATCTTTCATAAGATTAAACTAAAAAGTAAGACTAATTATTAAGAGTTAATTATAGATTATCCTTTATAGTTAATTATTTTTAATATCTCGATTTCTATACTTTAAAAAATTACATTATGATCATTTATAGAATCATGTTTCTCCTCACACCATCGATTCTATTAAATAAAATATTTAATTACATTCTGCTGACGGATATACTATGGAGCTTATCACTAAGCATTTACACGTGTGATATTTTTATCAACAAAATATTAAATATTTTATTTTTAAAAATATAAAATTTTAATATAATTTTTAAGAGTATAAGGATCGAAATATTCAAAATAATTAATTATTGATACATCTAGGTTTGATGTATTATTTCTTATAGAGTGTATTGTTTGAGAGGAACAGGCCTCTTAAACGGGAACAGTTCCTGTATGATATTGAATCATGTTTAATTAAACTTCTAAGATGATGTGTGTATTCTTCCTGCTTAAGCGTGGCATTTTGTTTCGGATAAGCACTTAAGTATTATTATCTGATATAGTTGGACGTACTTTGGATCACAACCTTTTGCTTAAAATATTGTTCTATGATAGCATTGCATGCGTTCTAGAACGCTTTTTCCGCCGCCTTCATAGGATTGAATGGACTATGGAACACTAATTAGATCATTAGATCAATGAAATGGAAATTGGCTTATTGTCTTAGCCATTTGTTTCCTTCGAACAATCAATTACTGTCTCGTTGATGGGTTAATCTTCACAAACCACAGTTAGTCGCTAATCACATCTTGACTGAAAGATTAGAGATGATAATGGATATGGTATCTATAATTTCATCAAACGATCGAATCCGAACTCAAAACTCCATTTTATAAATATGATCATAAAATGCTCGATAATAATGTATAATTAATTAATTACATATTATCTCCTATAATTAATTATTATTAGTATCTTAGTCATTATATTTTTAAAAGTTATATTAAGATCCCTACATTAATGAAGATGAAACATTTAACCTTGTTGTTTCAACAAAATCATTTTGTCTCTTGATTTTTGATCTATGAAATTATCTTTTTAGTATTGTATAGAGATTTTAATGTTTCACTTACAAATATAAGAATCTCAATATAATTCTTGAAAGTGTAAAAATTAGGATATTAAAGATAGATAACTATAGAGGGTAACTCGTAATTAGTCCCAGCATCACACATCTATAATTTCCATTATGTTAGAGTTACGAGATTAAAAAAAAACATATGGAATTGTATTGATAATTTTTTTTGCTATTTACAATATCATTTTAATTTTTTTTTATATTTACAATATATTCTTTTGTAAATAAATATAAATGCTCTTAATTCATCATTTAATTCTTAGATTCTTCCACTTCATTCCATGTCACTGTTTTTCTTACCTTTCTTTTACTTTTTCTTATTCTTCCTCTTCCTCTAATATGATTAGAGAGGACATAGCTAGAGTTTCGAGATGATTGACCCATGAATAAAATGAGTTTCATAAAGTAAAGGTAATTGAGGGATTATAAAAAAATAAAATTATGATTAGTAATTGAGGGATTGTATTTAATACAATTATATTTTATTATTATTTAGATGATTATATAAAGTAAATAGTTCCAATAGCAAAAATGAGATTTTCAAAGGTAATCCAAAAAAATTAGAGATATCTTATGTTTTGATATTTTATATATTCGTTTAATTTTTCGAAAAATTAATGTTAATGTTTGTTACAAGTTATCATGGAGTATCTTATTATTTGAAGGGATGTAATTTCTGTATTAAAATCAGTAATAATAAATATTTTATTTTCAAAATCTGTGTGTATATATATATATATAATATAATAATAATAATAATAATAATAATAATAATAATAATAATAATAATAATAATAACCCAAAAATTTTCAAGCCCGCTAACGTTATGGGCCCTAAAGTGCTTCAATTTAATTTCCGCAAAAATTTTGGGCCCCAAAGATTTAGTTTTAACAAATTACGGTCCATTAAGAAGTGATAGTCTTCTCTCTCCTCTCGATCTCTCAAATCGCCGTTGAAACGATCAACTCATAGGAGGCCTTCAGATCAGTGACGCAGCGGCGAGGAAGGGACATAGGAAGAAGAGCAGGGAGGGCGATGACGGTGTTCCACCTCTTAAACTGCGCTATCCTCACCTTCGGCCCGCACGCCGTCTACCACTCCGCCACTCCTCTGTAAGCCCCAACACCCCGCTTCATCCATCGTTTACTTTGATCTGTTTCCCCGATTCATCTCCCGGTTATCCCTCGTCGATGGAAGGATTCTCGTGTCTCCTTGTTCCAGATTACTGGAACGCGACTATTACCGGAAACCAAACCCTAGGTTCTGCTCGCTTTGATTTGGTTGATATATTTAGATATATCTGGTAATCATGCTAATGTCGTCAAGTTCGCATAGCGAATTGTGTGGCCAGATCAGATATATTCGCTACTTGGTGGAGTTAATGATCGGTGAATGAATGCAGGTCGGATCTCGTTATGGTGTTTCCTTGTGGCAATGGAGTTGATTCATGTTTCTTGAAGAAGAGTATTCGATAACATTTCTTTTGCTCGAGTCTCCATACTCTTCGTGCTGGCATATTAGTAGACGAGCTTTCCCTTCTTTTAATTAGGAGCTAAGGCAAACAATGTATTATTTATAAGACAATGATCAGTAGATGGGAAGTTTGTTAATTTTTGGAGTGTCTTCTGGAAGTTAGTGCATCTGTCGTGCAATTCTTGTTTAGCTTTTGAGACAGGGGTAATGTCTTTAAACATAATTCTTGTATCTCATTTTGTGTTTTTTATGATTATTACAACATATATTTGTATCTCATCCGTTATGCATTCCTTTTCATCCATTTGTTTGCATGTGTTTTATATGATTATTATAACACATATTTTATGCATTATTGTAAATCTTGGATCTCATTCTGTTTTGGCACACAGGTCAGAGTATGATGCAATTGGAACATCTGTTAAAGCTGCTATAGTTTATCTGGGGACTGCATTGGTAAAGGTTTGTGAACACAATTCTGTGTGGTGGTATTGCTGACGTTGTAAAAAAAGAGTAATTTTATTTCATCATTTTGGTGAAATTATAGTTTCAATGAACTTGCTACACGGTTTTCAATTTATTTTGTTACTCCTTGTTGATCTGAATGTCCACATATTTTTGAGTGAGAATAAATTAATCCTGTCAACTTCCAAGCTGAACTATATTCTCTTCTCTTCAAAATTTTGATATTAACAATCTGCATCATTTCTTCAAATACAGATACTGTAGAGACCATGAATAAACATACAATCTTATTTCAGTTTGGCTCTTAGGCAAATATCCCTTCTACTTTTTGCCCTTCTTTTCTTATTCTTCTTGTTTGAGAAAATTGCACTGGACCTCTTTATCTTTCTTTTCTCACAAGAAACCTTACACAGTGGAACTATTGCATTGTTTTGTCAAAATTTCCTCTATTAACGAGTCATTGTATCTCATTTAGATTTATTGCATGTGGGTTTTATTTTTTTCTCCATTTTACATTGTAGACCATTCAATGTGCAATTATGCTTTCTAACTGTGTACTATTTTACTCTTGGGTGAGCGGTATGCATACCTATTCATTTATAAAAAAAAGTTGTATTTTTAATTTTCATTTTCCTTGTCTTATGGTTATTTTTCTCTCTATATCAATTTATTTGAATTAAATTTCCCCTCAGAATGTTCTAGTCAGGCGTGCCACTTTTACTTGCGATTAGTTTTTCCCTATGCTAACCTCATCATAGTTCACATGCAGCTTATTTGCCTAGCAACATTTCTTAAAGTACCAGAGAATGATAACTTTGATCCTTATCAGGTGCTTTCTCCTGTCTTTTAGAATGGCTAAAATTAGAACATTTTAATTTCGTAAACTTACGCACATATATATTGATACATCCTGCTAGAAATTCTAATTTGCTTGTCGTGTTCATTAGGAATTGCTCAAAGCATTAATTGGATTTATAGATGTTGCTGGACTTTATTTTGCATTGACACAATTGACTCACAGAAACATTTCTCAGAATCATAAGTTCCAGGCTGTTGGTCTTGGTAAGTAAGAAAAGAATGCCTGTTTTTTGGTTTACTGATCGTTAGACATTCTAGCTATTATTTTTGAAAGCTGTAGTTTTTGTAGTGAGATCATAACAATGTAGGATACCTGAAGACCAACTGGTTTTTCACTTTTGTCATGGACCCTTCTCTTACCTCATTCTCATAATATGTTCTTTATCTGCTGTATTGTCAGCTTTAGACAATGGAGTATGTATGAGTCAGCTGAGTCGCCTGTCAATGTGATGAGAGAAGGCCTTCTGATTAATATTTTTTGATCCTTTTCCTTCTCTGTTCATCTTCATATTTCCACATAGTACACATATGCTTAGTACCCTTTTAGCTAGATTCAAGTGTTACTTTCTCAACTTAGTATCTCCAGGTTTAATAATTATGATATGCTGCAAGTATCAATGAAGACTAGCACATCTACATGAAAGTTCTATTGATGCTAAAGGTGCCTTACTTTGAACTAGGGATTTTCCTAGAAGTTACATCTGCCTAATCTATGATACCAGGGCACATGTCATTGTATCACAAATATTTGCTTCAGACTGTCGTGATGCAGTTTGGGCACAAATTAGATTCCCATATAAGGCCAGCAAGAATATGGGACACGGATGGACTCCTAGGTCAAAGTGTGTTCTGTGCGCAATGCTGTTTATTTTTTAGTCTGATTATTTCTTCATCTGTTGGACTCCTAAGGATGAAGTCACATACTGCAAATGCATGCTTTATAACAAATGGAAAAATAGGTACAATCTAGTTTGATCCTGTTATTTATTCACTCAAGATATGGATGACTGAATCAGATGTGCATATTCACCTAAGTGTCTGGGTCAGCATGGAGATGAAAATGAGTTTCAGGAAAATAGGAGAAATGTAATTCTAATAAATTATATTTGATAACCTTGTAAGGATGTGAAAAATCAAAAGATAAGTTTATGGTAAACATTAAAAACCAAGATGTTTAATTTCTAATAATTTCATGTCTGCCTATATCTAAAAACCACTACTAACGAGTGTTGAAATTTTGACTCATGGACAACAGATATACTTGAAATTTTGCTTGATGTTCATGTGCACTAGTCATCTAACCAAGCAAACAGTAAAGGCCTTCAATTGCCTGGTGAGAGAATGGTTATTACAGGGAGAATTGCTGAAAAGGAATAAAATTTGACTGAGGAGTCAGGATTCTTGGATTTGGTTTGGATTTTTGGTTGGCACACCAGAAAAGAAAATAGTAGGTCACAGTGAGTGTGAATGTGCAAAATGTAAATGTTGGAGTCTAAAGTGATTTGAAGTTTTGAACTAAAGAGAATTGGAAAAGAAAGATTGACATATATGATTTCAGAAGATAACAAGGTTTTTGGTCCTTGAGAATCTTTTTGTTTTGGTGATCTCTAGTAAATATAGTTATTTGTAAAATTCTACAGTCATGTTTTTAATCATGTAATTAACCTATCGCAATCTGTCATGTATTCCTAAATGCCACGTAGAATAATCATAAGTCATGGCCCATAGGAAGCTCCCGAATGATTAGAAACATGTTCATTACCATGTATCATTCCAACATACTTCTTGTCATCTTAAGGCCAAGTCGACTTTCATCCTCACAGTGATAACTCTTACTTTTTTGCTTTCTACTTCTTGTTCTGCTAAATTATGTAATCTCAATCAGCTTTCATTCCTTTGATGTCTTTAAATGGTATTGAATTCAATCTACTTGCTTTTATATGGTTCGTTCTTTGGATTGCATATTTCTTGTCATTAGTATCTGACAAATTTTGTGGTTTTGAAAACTGAAACTTCGACACAAATCCACATATACAGTATATTATTTTTTTGTTAACCTAGAAGGTCATGATTTTTGACTATTCCTTTATTGATTTGTGAATAGTATTATGCTGCCATCTTTAATCTTGTAATGTTATATGACAGTCATTTTTTCTTAATTTTTTATTACTTCGGCATGAGTTTTATTAGTTCTCATGATGCTGTTCTTGCTATATGCAGGATGGGCATTTGCAGATTCTATTTTGCACCGATTGGCTCCACTATGGGTGGGAGCTAGAGGATTAGAATTCACATGGGAATACATATTTCAAGGCATTGAAGGAAATGCAAATCTGGTATCGACAGTTCATTTTACTTGATTTTGTGAAATGAACTACTTTGGTTGTCAGATTATACTGCAGCAGTATTTTTTAATTTGTAACATGTATAGATAGTCTGTTCTCAATTTAGATCCAACTTGTGAGGTCCCAATTATTTGTGGTCAGCTATAATAGTCCAAACCTTGAATAGTTGAAAGGTTGGTAGTTGAAATATAAGAAATATATGTTAAAAAAGGATGAGAAATGTTTGCCCTTAGAACATTTTTATATAATTTTGTGCTTTATCCTGATGCGAATCAAGTTAACAATTATATCGTACATATGAGGAGATGAAATTGGTTGATATTTCTCGATGTGATAATCTTATTCTCTTCTTTTCTTCCTGATATTAGGTGCTAAATCTGTCACTTGCTGCACTTGGGTCCTTGATGTGGCTTAGGAAGAACAAGCCCAGGACTCTTATACCAATTATATATGCATGTGCTGGTGTTCTTGCAACAATGCCATCTATCACAAGGTTATTTATCTTGCTTTTTACTCTTTTTATTTATTTATAGGCCAACTTTGCAAAGGAAGAAGTGTAGCTTGCTTTAACTAATGTATCTGACCTTAGAGAAATCCCTTCTTTTACTGATTGTTCGAAGACTTTCTTTTCTTTGAATTGGTAGCTATAATTCTTGCCTTTTTATCTCACAAACCACAGCTATGTTATTTTAGTTCAGAATAATATTTGCAAGTACATCCATAGTACTGACAATGCTATTTTTATTTTTGCTATAACTATTTGGATTTTAATCAGTAAGTAAAAGCCACCTGCTATATTGCATTTTTATCTAGGATAGTAGCTAAGCTTACCCTTGTGACCTCAATTTGTCCGTTTTGCTAAGTAGGTTCATCTTTTATTTCACCTACTTTTAGAACAAACTCTAGTTGGGTTTTCATTGCATCAATCATAAATTAATCCAATGATAAAATTTGGCCTACCAAATTTGTATTAGAATGTCAAAGATTTTTGTGGCCATTTTTATCGCTTTCATTTTCAAGGTGTTGGAAGTTAAATACCCCTTAGTATATACTAATGCAAATATAGATCCCCGTGTTACCCAAATCTGTTTTGGTTTCCATAATGTGTATGTTGGTGTCAAATCAGACATTTAAATCAGCCATTTTAAGAAAAGCAAGCTTTCCTGTCCAAGATCCAAATATTGATGATGCTTTAACTCAACCACAGTTCTGTGAGCCTCTAGTGAATTCGTTGTAAATATTTACACTCGATGAAAATGTTCTGACACGGTTGCATCCTCTGGACTTGCCTTTTGGAATGTTGGACTCCAGAGTTTCATTCTTGCAAAATGGTACAGTTTACATGTTGGAAGTTTTCCTACAATATGTGATATATTTTTGCAAATAATCTATCCTGCTTCATACTTGTCACTTGGCTGCAATCCTACTTGCTGGTGCTAGATGATTTCCAAGGGGATCAACAAATGAAACATGTTTGCTTTTCTTTTTCCTTGTCTGGTTTACCAACTGTAGAATTCTCATTTCTCCTCATCCTCATGGCAGAGAGCCCATTTGATTCCTAGTGATCCAATTGAAAAAATTGTATGGATCTTGCAGCTATTTAAGAACTCTAGGGTGGCACCCTCCAAAGCTAGTGGCCTTTGAGCTGGTTTCCTCATTGGTGATGGCCTTCATCAGCTGGCAGCTTTTTTCTGCTTGTCAGAGACCATGAAGTTGTGGTGGACCTGAGCTATTTTCTTAAGGCAGGCCTTTGCTTTCTGCTGCAAGAGAGTTTTCAGAAACCATGCTTTCTGCCATCATTTGGAGACCATTGGATATTTTGTGGTTTGGAGTAATTCGGAACTTGTTTTCTGTTGGGTTTTGCTTATATTTTCACCAATTCAGCCTAATTTTGTATCGTAATATTTATTCATATCTTATGAGCTTCATATGCTTTTTGATGTACGTTGTACACTTGCACTTGCTTAATTCATTGGTTTCTGTACAGGATTGCAGTTCACCCACCCAACGATATCAGCAAGGAGAGTCGAATGGTGGACTTTCTGTAGTTTTATGGTCAACCAATTGCCCACCGCCGATTCTACATGCACTAAAAGTAAAATGATTAAATGTGGTTATACTTTTCATGACAATTTTATTGCATAATTGTACCCTTTTCTTCCGAAGATTATTTACTTGATCTACATCCAGGTTTTTTCGGCTGACGAAAACTTGATGAAAGCAAAGCAACAAACAATTAGCACGCAGACACAAACGGGTCTGCCGCGGCCTACTCCGCCTCCTCCAGCGATGCCTCCACCCGAAGCAGCACGAAGCCGACTGCGACGCCAACCAGCACGAGGCCATTCATTATGGCCGCAATCTTAAATATCTCCTCTGCGGCGTTGCAGGTGGAGGACAGCGCTCCGCCGCCCTGACTCCTCTTGCGCGGCGGCGATCTCAGGGAGCTGACGACCACGGCGAAGGACTGCGCGGTGCACGTTGGGACGCCGAGGGAGGACACGTCGTTGCTGGCTTTGAGCCCTCCGAAGGAGTTCAGTCCATGCACGTACGTCACACCGGGCTTCCTTCTCACTGCAGACTTGAGGCTGGAGCATGAGACGGCAGTTGCTGAAAGTGTCACCATTGCTTTGAGACCTCAAAGTCTTCTGCTTCACAAAACAATCATATCATAGTATGCATTGTTACTCTCAACGAGAGAATTCATCAGAGAGAATGCAACGAGGAGAGAACCGATGCTGAAGTACCTGTGTGGTGATGACTGGGTTTAGAGTGGAAGAGTGCAGCGGAAATGGCAGGTAAGAATGGAGAGGTGTGTATTAAGAGGAGAGTGGCAAAGGATAAGGTGAGGGAGAGGATGGATGGCTGCCATAGAGCCCATATCCTCCTCTTGTGCAGGTGAGGGAAAACTTGAGGTCTATAATATATAACGAGTTGATTTATAGGACAAGTTACGGCCCTTTAGATTAGCAAGTTTATTTGAGATCCTAATTGAGTTTAGATGTGCTTTCTAGCTAAAACTGGAGGTGAAAACCAGATGCAAGTGATAAATATTGTAAATAATAGATTTATATGATAGTCAACGAGAAACTATTTCAGACATTGTAATCGTTGCTATTTGTATTGTGTGTTCAAATAGAAAGATAAAAAAAAGATAATTATATGGACTAAAATAAATAAGAAAAATATCCATAAATACAAAGACTAGTATGCTAATATATAAATATGAAAAAAATTATAAAAATAAGATTTATTTTATTTTTTGTGATTTTGATCCTAGATCACTTGAGTCCTTATGGTTTACTCATATTTAAATATAAATATATTAATATATATTTAAAATAAATATAAAAATAAGATTTATTTTATTATGGTTTTGATGGTAAATCACAGTTTATATGGTTTATTCATTTCTAAAATAATTTATATATTTTTAAAAATATAGTATATAAATCCCTTTCACCAAGTCAAAATTAATAGTCATTATAGTTTGCTTATATGATATATTGATTTACAAAAAATTATTGATGTAATAATATGTATAATTTAAGTTTTAAAAAAATTAAGATCTATTTTAGTCCTTATAGTTTTGGTCTTGGATCATTTAAGCGATTTTTCGTATCTAAAATAATTTTTATATTTTTAAAAACGTAGCATATAAGTTTGTCCCATGAAGCTTGAGTTAATAAACAATGAAGTTCGCTTACGTGACATGTTGAGACATAATAAACTATTAATATAATGATATTTATAATTTAAATTTAAAAAAATTAAAGTTCATCTTGAGGAAGAGAAAGCGGTGGACAAAGGCAGAGAGGCAAAGATAGGAAAGGTTGAAAATAGAGGTGAGGGAGAATTAAACCACCACGTCGTAGGCATGGTGAGTGGGGGTGTAGGAGAAGACGAAGTGGAAGGTGATGGAGATGAAGACGCCCAAGAGGAGGAAGAGAGACTAGGAGATCACTGTGTGCCTAGCGTTGAAATGGTCGACATACATCCACCTAAGGTAAGACCAAAAACTCCTGAGCTCGTTGTCAATATGGGAGAAGTTGCGTGCATATGAAGCTCTGTTAGGTAATAGCAGCTTGGTGCTGTTGCTAGTGATTATTTTCACAATGACGCCTTCTCTCGTCATTGATGGTGGTCCTAGTTTTTTTTTTTATAAAAAACTTAAATTACATATCATTATATTAATGATTTATTATGAGTCAATATGTCATGTAAGTAGACTCTAATATCTGTTAACTTAGACTTGATGAAAGAGACATATATGTTATATTTTTGAAGATATAAGATTATTTTAAACATAAATAAACTATAATGTTTTAAGTAGTCTATGACCAAAACCACAAGGGTTATATATTAATTTTTTTTAAAATTTAAATTATACATATCATTATATTAATAATTTATTATGAGTCAATATGTCATGTAAATAGATTTTAATATCCAGTAATTCTCACTTGATAGGAAGAGTTTATATATTACATTTTTTAAAATATATAAATTATTTTAGACATAAATAAATTATAAGGGTTTAAGTCGTCTATGATCCCAAGTTGATATATAGGATAAGTTATGGTCCTTAGATTAGCAAGTTTATTTGAGATCCTAATTGAGTTCAGATGTGCTTTCAAACTAAAATCATAGATGTAAATCGGATGTAAGTGATAAATATTATAAATAATAGATTTATATGATAGTTAGCGAGAAAGAAAAAACAATCCATATATTAATATACAAACATGAATAAAAAAATTAATATACAAATATGACATGTCAAATTGAAACTAACAAGACCACTGACAACATGTGGAAATCTAATTATACGTGGCTTTTAGAAAGCCAAATGTTTACAAGGAGCTATATTTTATTGCAAGATTTACTTGTGAACAACCAAACTCAATGTTAATAATAATAATAATAATAATAATTATTATTATTATTATTTAGTGAAGGTTCAGTCTCAGAAATTGTGTCTTTTTGACTTCATTATAAACTCCTCCTTTGACCTCCTTCCTCCCTTCTGTGTACTTGCATGGCTTACAAAAAAAATGAGGTTTAGAAAGAGCTATACGACAAAGAAAGTCTAATACATGCTTGCTTAATCATCTGTATAATACACACCAATCTCGCCTGCCTTTTTTTCCAAACAAATAAAATAGCAATAGCATCAACCACTTTGGTCAATCAATCTGTCCTCCTTTGGATCACTGTGGAAACCCCCAGGAAACCAAGTCTCCCACCAACCAGTGCAGACCAAAACAGCCGCAAAGTTTATTGACATTCACAACATATATGTACACGTGTGTTCGTATTATGGTTCTACATTGAACTATTGCTCACTATCAAAATATTTTGTGTACTGGAGGAAAGAAAAGCACAAATATACTGATTCTAGACTCGGTTACAATGTAGTCATCCAATCTTTTCCAAGGAAAAAAAAAGAAGAAGATAATTAGCTGCAGCAAAGATTTATTTTCTCCTTCTCTCCGTTTGCTCGTTGAATGAATTCAGCCATGGAATTCAACTTCTCTGGATCCAGTCTTTGTGGTGGCACAGTTTGACCTGCTCCCAATAGAGTTGGTGTTGCCAACATAAGATCATGGAAGCTGCTGCGGCTTCGGTGGTCTTTCTCACTTTGTTCTCTTGTCAATGGTTTATCCTTCATTAAGAAGCATTGCTCTACCAGCCAAAACTGCAAGCAACGCAGACACATCTCCGACTTTAAATGCACAGACATACGTAAGCTTGGCATCAATTCAAAGCTTACCTGTTCTGATCTCGCATCCGCCTAGTTCATAAACAAAACCATTTGGGCACCGAAATGTCTTCCCGAATGCTTTTGTTTAAAGCGGCAGCGTCATCTTCCTCCTCTTGTTTTTACTGATTCAGAGGCGGAGCTCTCGTGTTGTTTAAATGTCAAACCCTTGACTTGTCTCAGCTTGACCCAGTCAATTCATGCTCTTATTGCGCATGTCCTTTCGTCATCATCATCATCAAGATTTGCATCATCTCCACCTTGTTTTCTGTTCCCCTGCCCCCATCTTGACCAGCTTCCATGGCCATGGGTGTCCTCAAGGTGTGGTGGACGGAGAAGTGATGGACCCCGCTGTGTAGCTGATCTTTCTAGGACACCTTTGCTTACTGCTCGTGCATATAATTAGACTTGGTCTATAGTCAAAGCCACGACACTAAGCATCCAAATTCAATGAATTCTCGATGGAGTTGAAGTGCTACAAGTCAAAGGGACTGATGGAAATAAGTGTTAATGTAGGATGTGTGGAATGCTGCATTTAGGATGAGTTCTGTACTTGTTAAGTTCAAGTATTAATATATTTGTAGTCAATTTCTTAGTGAGCTCTGTTTGGATTTAGGTAAAACTAGCACTAGTATCTGTTCTAATTCTCCAATTCTTATCATATTGTTTATAGTTACCAAAATCGACCTAATATAAAGATTGAAAGATACAAGAAGTAACTTAGATCGATCTAAGTTAGTATGAGATTTTTTAGTTTATAATTTATACAAAGGAAACCATCCATGCACTCCATTTTTCCAATAAATTTATATAGTGAATAAGGTGTTTAAATAAATTTTGCATCAAAAAAAATATTACCCTAATAAAAATTGAAAAGAAGAAAAAAAAAAGGAGAAGATTTTTTTTAAAAAAATATAAAAATAGATAAAAGAAAACAAAGGAGAGAAGAGAAATGTGTATTTATGTACATGTATTAATATAATTAAATTTACGGTCTAGCTGACCCGACCCATAATTTTGGTGGGCCGCGGAGTCGCCGGTTCAACGAGGACCCGGTTCAAATATATATGCGAAGCCTTCCAATAAATGACCCGTTTCGCCCCCTTTTCTTTCTCCACTTCCATTGGAGCTGCTCCGCGTCTTCTCTTCCCCTTCCAGAGAGAGAGAGAGAGAGAGAGAGAGAGAGAGAGAGGACGCTGCGACCCCAAATCTCGCTGTTCACCTCCAGATCTCGCAACCATGGCTGTCCGGCACACCGTTTACCACTCCGGTTACCTCGCTCAGAACCTCGCCGCCGCCGCCGGAATCCGCTGCCGCTTCCTCCAGCAGTCCGCTTGTAGGCCCCTCGGCGCCCTCTTCGCTGGCCACTTCTCCGATCGCGACTCCCCCTACCGCCCCCAATCGAGGACCCGGAGTTGCTCCCAGGCGCCATCGGATGCCGCCTCCTCCTCCCCTTCGTCGGATCCCGCGGCCAAGGACCGGAAGGCTTGTCTCGTCGTGGGGTTGCTGTCGGCCATCTCCCCTGGCTCCGGCTCGCTGGGTGGCGTCGGCGCACTCGGCGTCGCATCCTCGATGTCGATGGGGTTCAAGCCCTCGTCTTTGATCCCATTCTTCGAGGCGACCAAGTGGTTTCCTTGTTGTGACTTCCTGCCAGGATCGGGAGGAGGTAGCCCGGTGGATAAAGGAGCGATGACTACTTCATGCCCTACTGGAGATGAGACCAAAGGAGGAACTGTTCCTTCTGTGCATGCTAGCGAACGCACAGAAAGCTCTAGCTCTTCTCCCACTGTGCCTATGATGAAACGCTTCGAGAGCAATTGTTGCAGCAGGAGCTCGGGCGACAGAAATTTTTGGTTCTCACGGTGGATGAGTTCCTGTTCGGAGGAAACCAAGACGTTTTTAACTGCTTTGACAGTTCCCCTGCTGTATGGGTCACGCCTGGCCGAGCCTAGATCGATCCCCACAAGATCGATGTATCCAACATTTGATGTCGGAGATCGAATTCTAGCTGAGAAAGTAAGAATCTTGTTTCTTCGCATTTCTTTTCAGTCTCAGTTTCAGTATAGAAGCCATTTTTCTCTTTTTTATTTTTTGTTTGTTAGATATTTGTTTGAACTGCAATGTTAAGTCATCGGTGTGCCATTTACTATTGGCCAATCTAAATCTGCAGGTTTCCTATTGTTTTCGGGAGCCTGAGATTACTGACATTGTTATATTCACAGCACCACCGATTCTACAGGTATCTTTCAATTTCCTTTTGTTGTAGCATTATTCAATTTAATATAATCTGATTCTGTATGTTTGCACTTGTTACAAGCTTTTCTGATCAACAACTATTATGTATGTTTATTCTGTGCAGCAAGTTGGATATAGCTCAGGTGATGTCTTTATCAAAAGAGTTGTGGCTAAGGCTGGGGACTATGTTGAAGTGAACTCCTAGTCTCATTGTAGTGATTTCCATAGTTTTGCCTGTAATTTTGTACTATTTTAAAAGCTTGCTGAGCCACCATTTGTCCCTCATTTTTAGGTACGTGATGGTAAATTATTGGTGAACGGTATCATCCAGGATGAGGAATTCATTCTAGAACCACTTGAGTATGAAATGGAACCAGTGGTATGGCAAGCTTCCCATTGGTTTCTTTGAAATGTTTTACTGCTATTTTTAAAATTCTATTTACTCTTAGAAGTGGCTTGAAGGAGAAAAAAGTTGAAAAGTTTTTCATGTAACATGTCTTAGATACTATATTATGTGGTCCATTGATTTCCTAGTTATTATAATTTAGCATGACTTCATGAGAAATATTGTTGGTTTGTAACCACTGTTATATTGAATCTCATTTGGGATGTGCTGAAGATGTAGATTTTTGGTGGGCTCATGTTTAAAACTTCAACAAGAGAAAAAAAAGTATGGACATTGATTGTTAGCTCTGATGACGAACGATGGAAGCAAGGTTACAGATAATAGTCAGTCTAATATGTATTCTTTGGTATTCTTCAGTTTGACCAAGCATCAATAACAGCCTTTAGCAGTCAATGTCGTTTGGTATACCACTTATGCTCTTCCTTTTCTTATTTTTCTCGAGTGATACTGGGAAGTTAAGATCGGTATATTGGTCGATATCTTTGTGTTGTGCTGGTTTGATGATTAATGAAACCGGTATCCGACTGATATTTGAAACCTTGAATGGAAGAACTGATGCGTTATTTTGTCTACCTGCTAATGAACAGAAAAGCAGATTGTTGTCATGGCCTTAACAAAGTCTATATGACTTTTGTTCTTTTGCATAAATTGTTGACCTCGATGGATATGAATAGCTTCTGCATTACCAGAGATATGTTATTGGACTTGTTAGGCTACATGGTTACATATGAGATTTTAGCTTTGTTTGTACTTTCTGATTGTTTACACTATGAATAAGCTCAGAGAATTTTCAGTTGGAATCTAATTCCCCAGAAAACTAACATTGGTTTATATACCAACTCATTGCTGTCTGCTGCTGTTCCTTACAGTTTATCCCCGAAGGCTATGTCTTTGTATTGGGTGATAATCGCAACAACAGCTTTGATTCTCACAACTGGTGAGTGTTGAGATCAATGTAACGGATTCATAGCTTTATGCTTGCAATTCTGAAAATTCTCATTCCAAACTGCATACCAATTGTCATTATCTAATAAATATTCCTTTCATACTTTAGGGGGCCACTTCCTGTGAAACACATTCTTGGAAGGACAGTTCTGCGTTACTGGCCCCCTTCAAAAATCTCAGACACCATCCATGAGCCAAATGCAACACAAAGTGTGCTTGGATTTTCTTGATATATTCTCTGCTTCTCAACAAATGCCATTTAATATATGAGGTTGACTGCAACGATTTGTCCATTAAATTTTTAGAAAGTTTCTCCATTGTTTTTTTTTAAACAATTGTTGTTGTTATTTGAACACTAAGATGCATGTTTCAGTCAATCAGTGAATGATCAGTGCATTATCTTGATGCTGTACTTCTGAATCTGCAGGATCAATCTGGTGGTTTTCTCAGATGTTCATATGGTAAATGCCTGGGAATAATGAGAACAAAGGCTTAAAAAAAAATAAATCATCATCATCCAGCCAGCATTGGTTTTTCCCCTTTCTTTTTTGTGCAACCTATCATTTTTCTTGAGATGATTTACTCAGAGAAAGCAGGTGACAAAGGAGGTGTCAGAAAAAAAGCTTCATATTCGGTGTAATGATAATCATGTGAAAAAGGAAGGTTTTTTCAGACCTGGTGAGGGCTGTTAGCAATGCTACCTAAGAAGGGAGTTTTCTGTTTCCTGTTGAGTAGTTTCAACTTTCAAGCAGAATTTATTTAGCTCATAAGTGACCACTATAGGTTGGAGGAAAGGAGGGTACTCAAATCAGTATGGAAGCTGAGCTGCATTATTTCATATCTTGTCCAACCTGATCTATAATGAAATATACTCTGGTGGCCTCATGAAGTTGTTGCTTGGTATCAAGTGAAAAGCTTCTCACTTGTGCAAGTTTACAAGCAGCTAAAAATCTGAGTGGTTATGGTCATGCATTTTTAGGGGTTTCTTTTCCCTGAAAGTTTCAACTACTGCATTCACCAGAGATGTCTCTTGAATGATGTTTTCACTATTGATGGGATGGTTGCATTTACTTCCTGTATGTGCCAGTTTGGTTGAATCTGTTGTGGAGTTGATGTTGAAGTGCTAAACAGCATCACTTTAGATTGTAGTTCCAGATCATTCTAGAACTGTCTTGTTA
This sequence comes from Musa beccarii, assembly GCA_024322285.1. Lineage (NCBI taxonomy): Eukaryota > Viridiplantae > Streptophyta > Magnoliopsida > Zingiberales > Musaceae > Musa > Musa beccarii. Next base: position 49,596,761 of record CM044397.1, on the reverse strand, counting down.
CAGTTTTACACATCAGGGATAAGATCCTTGATTGACTGATGTTGTATCTTTAGCTTGTATTTTAGTTTCACTGCTTTGGTGCTTTATAATACATCTTAGTGAAACACATGTATCTTTTCATATATTAATTTCTCCATATATGCCACTACTTTTAACAGCCATCTCAAGCTAAAGACTTTATGATGATTCAAGTTAATTTTCTTGGGTTGAAGTACTCTATAAAATGTTTAAAATATATCTCTAATATTTATAAAGATATTAATTTAAATTAAAATTATAACCATAATAATTATATTTTGTTCGGATATTGATTGGCTAATAACATATTATCTCTTGTAGTTAGACATCTTTAATGTGTCAGTCTTTAGATTTAAAAAATTTATATTAAAATTTTTATAATTATGAATGTGAAACATCTTATTTCATTTATCATAATGTAATTGGTTCTATTGATAGAAGCATGAAAGTGATAGGTAAAATGTAATTTCATCATTCTGATTACGTTTTTAGTGGTGGTGGAGGATAACGTTATTGGGGGTCGTGAGTGGTTGTTGTGGATGAGAAGAAAGAACAGTAACAAGAGGTGAGGTAAAAAGAGAGAAAAAAGAGGATGACGTAGATGTCAAGTGACTCTTTCGTTACTCTACATCTACGTTGGCATTGATGTAGTTGTCGAGTGATGTCAACACAGATGTAGAGTATCGACATCTGTATTGTCTTCTTTCTTCTCTTTCTTTAATGTTATCGTTTTTTCTTTTCATTCGCAACTGTCGTAGTGTTGTAGTTCGTCATCACCTAATTAGGATATTGAAATCATCTTTTTATCTATTATTTTTAAACTTTTGTTGATAAAATTTAGGATAAATAGAATTAGATATTTCGCTTTCATACTATAAAGATTTTGATATAATATAAGGATTCTAATATAAATTTTTTAAATCTAAAGATCGAAATATTAAATAGGTCTAACTAAGGAGGGATAATATGTAATTAGCCTTTTAATACAAGGACAAATGATTTGATCGATATATATTTTTTTTTTTGCGCTAAGTAATGAGGCCGTCTCCTGCGACAGAAACAAACACGTCGAACATTCCTCCGGGTGTAAATTGAGAGCTACATCACAGATCGGACGGTTCGTATTCGAAGGCCGTCAGTGGACCCAGATGGGGCCGACTCAGTGGACGGTCGAGCTGTTACAGTTGAAGGGTCCTTCCCACCCTTGGATTTCTTAGAAGAACTCGACGTCTGAAGTAGCCGTTGCAAGCTGCGCTTTAAATCGGAGTAAATAAAGGCAACGAATCTTCGTCCTCCTTATTCCTTCTTAAAATACCCTCCCCCCGACTTCAAACCCGTCATCCCCGAATCACCGTCAATTTCAAATTTTGATCGAATCTCTGCCGTCCGTATTGCCCTCCCTCCTCTTCGGTTTTAAATTTGTCGAACCCTGTTTTGTTGTCCCGTCTCACTCCATCGAGTTCTGAGAGAGGAGACAGAGAAGGAGTTCCATTTCTGCCACCGAGATCTGTCTGCCCAATCTCCCCTAATTAGGGTTTCTTCTTCCTTATTCACTCTCCCAATCCTACAAGAGCTGCGAATAATTTTCTTTAGGTGTCAGAACGAGAACAAACGGATTTCAGCAGGATTCTTCGCCTACAGATCTTGTTCTTGAATTCCTCGTTCAGGTAAACTTGTCACATCTGATTTTTCGGTTGCGGAATTCGAAGCTTGTTTTGATCCTTTTCGTGTTCTTAATGAGCGAAATTTGCTTTTAGGATGTTGAAGGATTTGAGGACTCATCGCCAAAGTTCGAGCTCCGGCAGGGCTCCCATCCCCGAGACTAATAATGAAAACCTCCCCCCCGTGGATCCATGCGATTCGTCGTCCTTGCGGCTGGAATCCGATCCATCTCGGCCTCCTCTGCTAGCGATCCAGGAGCCGGTGCAGAACCCCAAGATCGGGTTGGATCAAGGCGCGATTTTGAGGGGAAAACCGGAAGCAACGACCTCCAAGAACCATACCAGGGGTTCGGATTTGCCTGGCTTGCCGTTTCGCACCCCAGAGAGAATGGTAGCTCGGCACAGGCTCAGTTTGTGCCCGAAGAGTCAGCCTGGAGTGATCGGTAGGGAGAATGATGACGACTCTAGCTACAGAGGTCCCGGAAACCAATTCCCGCCGCTGAGCCGTGGCGGAAGATTAGGCCTCGGGGATGAACACGGCTTGAATACTACCCTTACGTCTAAGACGGCTGCGAAGGCGTCGTCCGTGCATTCGGATTGCAGTTCCACTCAGAGCACTCCGACGAAGAGTGCTATCAGGCTTGCCAACTATGGGTTCGGCAAATCCCGCCCTCCAATTAGTGCAGGGACTCGAACAATGAGCCTTGGAATGACATCAAGACCGACACAGATTTCGTCCATTCCTCCTGTTGTGGATTCAGTTGAAGTTCCTCACTTCGAACTCCAAGAGGATCCATCATTCTGGATGGACAACAATGTGCAGGTAGTGAACTTTAGGTCACGTTAAGCCTAGGAGTTTCGTATTTGAATTCTACATTCAACATCACATGCAAAATGAAAACTCAAATTGTGCAAAATTGAATTGCTCAACTTTGTGACATACTAAAGCATGAAAATATTCTAATGGTTGAAAGTGGAACATAGAATAACTGTGTAATGGTCGCATACTTTAGGACTGCGAAACCATCCTTAATCACAAAGCACATACACATATATACTTGCACCTAGGAGCTTGATGATGTCGATCATTAATACTAGAAAGCATGAAGTAGGTATTGTTAACTCTCCTACTTACTCTCCTAAGTAGGTATTGTAGAATGATGCTTCTAGACCCAAGATTACCTTCACTCGAGCATCTTTACCATATATATTACAGCATATTTTATTAATCATCAGCATTTGGGCTATGGACAGGTCTTAAGATAATTTAAGTCACAAAGTCCTAAACTTTGGATAATGTTTTGTATTTGTTTTCATCTTTTTTCAGCTTTGTAACCATAAATTTTGGTTCAAGCTTTGATTTACTCTCACCTTCATGTCTTTTTAAGGAAACTATGACTTTTCACTGACCTTGGAGATGGCCATTTCATCTACAAGTATTTTCAGTCCATTTTAGCTCCTCCTTGCATCTATCAGATCACCTGTCACTTAAAATAAGAGGAATGTTTTTGCACTTGAGAAGCTCTTCTGTCAAAAGATACCAAATATTACAAAAAGACATGTAACTATGATTATGCTGCCTACCAAATGATTTATTCTTTTAGAGAAGGCATATGAAAATCATGGCCATCGCCATGGCTAACAACATAAATGCTGTAATATTGGAGACATAACATTGCTCTTCCTCTTATCCAACCCTTGACATTGATACTTCAATTATACTAGTCTGAACTAGCTCCTCATTTGGAGGAATCCATGGATCATTAGTGTAGATTGGATGTCTTAGCATCTCTAGGCATATGCTCTTTGTCATATTCCTCATTTTTTAATATCCTGCAAGAGTTGACAAAATTTACTGCTACTTGTATATTTTTGTTTTGCGAGATATCTGCACTATCACAATCTCTTAAATTTTTCACTTGATGAGATGACAAGTTACTAGATTTTTTTCACATTTAAAATTTAATATTTCCGTTAACATTAGATTAGTCATCAGACTTGGTGCCACCTTTTTATAGGGACTGCAAGAAAAAGTAGTAAATGTGAGCTTTGGTTTACGATTATTTCAAGTGATATACATTTGATCTATTGCAGCATGATGCAAGAAAATTGACCTTCTGTTCTCATTAATGTATTAGAATAGAGTGGAGATTCTATGCTGTGAAGTATCACTGATTAGTGCAATTATGATAGCTGATAGACATAATAAATCAAAGTGACCTATGGGACAACCTCATTGTCTGGAGAACTACATCTGTTTATTAGGACCTTTGGTGTACATCTAGCTCAACCATATAAGCCAGATATCTTGATAAGTTTGTGACAGGATTAACAAAAGAAAGTATTAAACACTTTTCATAATTTTGTGTAGGTTGCGATTCGTGTTCGTCCTCTCAATAGCACAGAGAAAAGCCTGCAAGATTTTCGCAGATGCTTGAAGCAAGAAAGCGATCATAACATAACTTGGATTGGGCAACCAGAGACCCGATTCACATTTGATCATGTAGCATGTGAAACAATAAATCAGGTATTTCATTATCAATTAAAGAAACAAAGATAATCATCAGATTCTATCTAATCAGTATCTTGAAAATGATTTGCAGGAGATGCTTTTCCGGGTCGCTGGTCTGCCGATGGTTGAGAATTGCATGTCTGGATATAATAGTTGTGTGTTTGCATATGGACAGGTATCTTTTATTTTTATGAATACCATGCCATAGATGCTAGTTTTTTTTATCTTTTGAGGGGTTTGTCAAGTAAGCTTCCAATAATCATCTCCTGTCCTTCGAAAACTTTGCTTGGTACTGTAGACAGGAAGTGGGAAGACATATACAATGCTTGGTGAGATTGGAGAGCTGGAAGTGGAGCCTAACCTGAACCGTGGAATTATACCAAGAATATTTGAATTCTTGTTTGCAAGAATCAAAGTGGTAAAATATCAAAAGTGGGTTAACGCTATTTTATTTGGGGTTTTCAAAAGTTTTGTGATTAATTTTTTATTCATTTTTTCCCTTGCAGGAGGAAGAAAGCAGGAGGGATGAAAAACTAAAGTATAGCTGCAAATGTTCCTTCCTTGAGATTTACAGTGAACAAATTAATGATCTTCTTGTCCCCTCATCCAGCAATCTGCTTGTAATTCCTTTGTGCTTTTGAAGTCCTTCGTACATCTACTCTCTAATTAATTATTGTTTTCTTTTTCAGCTAATATTTTGTTATAATGTGCTTCTTTTTGACATGGCAAATAATTGATAGTTGAGAGAAGATATCAAGAAGGGTGTCTATGTTGAAAATCTTACTGAATATGTAGTCAAGAATGTCAACGACATTCTTAAGCTTCTTATACTGGTAAATATTATCTGGCTACCAGCTTTTATCATCATAAGCACTAGAATTTGGGTTTTAATTTTTGTTAAATTTCAATTTTCTATTTAGGGTGCTGCAAATAGGAAAGTGGCGGCTACAAATATGAATCGTGAAAGCAGCCGTTCACACAGTGTTTTTACTTGTACAATAGAGAGTAGATGGGAGAAAGATTTGACAGTGAACTCACGCTTTGCAAAGCTAAATCTAGTGGATCTGGCTGGCTCAGAAAGGTAAATTTTAATGTCAAATAAGTTAATCCAAAATTTTCAATGGGTACTTGATGAAAAGGCTGAATGCCTTTATCAACTAATATGTATTCTGAGCAGGCAGAAAACTTCAGGTGCTGAGGGTGAACGCCTAAAGGAAGCTGCAAACATCAATAAATCCTTATCAACACTTGGGTATCTAACACAATACTCATATATTCTTTTAATAATAATAATAATAACAGTATTGGGCTTATGATTCTATTTTTAGTGCTTGGTCGGAGTGTTAAATACCAGTCCAACCAGTATCTTGAATTATGGTCATATTATTGTTTCTCAGACCACAGATAATAACATGTCAGATATGCATTTGCAGTCATGTTATAATGGTTCTCGCTGATATGGCTCATGGGAAGCAAAGACATGTTCCATACAGGGATTCAAAACTTACATTTCTTCTTCAAGTAAGAAACATTTAAGTGATTAACTGCTGCATTGTCATTCTGCCACTTATCTTTTATGTTATCAATATATTTATGTCATCATCTCAGGACTCTCTTGGTGGCAACTCCAAAACTATGATTATTGCAAATGTCAGCCCTTCAATATGGTAAAGATTGCCTTGCTAGAATATTTTCATCACTCATGTTCTCAATTTTTGATGTGGTACTTATGCATACCGATATCTCTTGCAGCTCTGCTAATGAGACTCTAAGTACACTTAAATTTGCTCGGCGAGCAAGACTCATTCAAAACAATGTAATTGTCTTTGAAATTATTGAGCATTGTCATGCCTGATTCAGCTTGCCTTGATTTCAATCTCAAATATTTAGTTTTCTATAACTCATTTTCTTCCCCTCCAAATTATAAGGCTGTTGTAAATGAAGATGCTTCTGAAGATGTTATCGCATTGCGGCACCAAATACGTTTATTAAAGGTGGACTCAAATCCTGACATTTATTTTATTTATTTTTCTGGGCAAATTATGGTCAAAACTATTTTCTTCCCTAGAACTCGTCATAAAACTTCAATGCTGACTTCATAACAGGAGGAACTTTCAGTTCTAAAGCGTCAAAATGTCTCCAGATCTCTATCATTTCGTTCGGCAATTTTTGAAGATTCTAAGGGTGAATTTTGTGATGATTCTGCAATAGAGAAGTCACCAGAAGTTACTAAAACAAATGCTGATGAGTTGCAGACTGATGGTTTGAACAGTGTAAGAGTTTCCATAAGGCACTAGTAAATGACATTTTCATAAGTCACAATTTGTAGCAACATGAGGATATCTTTTCAAGGTATAGATCTTTTTATACATATATTGAGAAATAGGTTATGCCATAGTTGAAACCAAGGTATGCAGCTGAATGTAACATCAAATCAACCGATGAGATACGAGATATAGTTAACGGTGAAATTTCGACCGTTATGGTGGTCGAAATTTCACCGTTATCGCCGGTAAGCACAGATTTGGTAACGGTCGATTTCGACCGCTATCGCCAGGCAGCTCGGTAACGGTCGATTTCGACCGTTACCGACTGGTAAACAGTACTCCAACGTCAATTTGACCGCTGGAGCCCTTTCTCGGTACACCCGGCGAATGCTTACCGCTGGAGCCTCTCTCGCACCGCGTAATGCTCGCACCGCATGCCGAGCAACTCTCGGTACACCGGTATGGTACGGTATTGCGGACCCTGGTTGAAACATCAAATCAAGATGAGAATATAGTTCTGTTTCTTATGGTGGTGTCCATCTAAGAGTTAACTGCTTATAGCGAAATTGAAGTTTCACTCACTAGGTGAATTCATGTCATGGCATGGGCTGGACATAAGTTCTTGGTCATTTGTGATGCAGTTAAAATCATTGGAGCCAATCTTGGCCGGTGCATTGCGAAGAGAAAAAATGGCAGATACTACAATTAAGCAACTCGAAGCTGAAATTAAGCAGTTGAATTGCCTGGTAAGTTTTTTGCTGCTATTAGAAACAAAAGTTCTGCTGCCACTTGTAATGAGCGCCTTCTCAAGAGATTAATAGTGTTTACCTGACAGGTTCATCAAAGAGAGGAAGAAAGTCGAAGCAATAAAATAATGCTTAAATTTCAAGAAGACAAGATTTGCCGTATGGAAAAACTTTCAAAAGGCCAAGTGCCAATTGACTTATACTTACTGGAAGAAAAACATGCCCTTTCTGAAGAGGTACAATTGCTTCGTGCCAGAGTTGACAGGAATCCTGAAGTGACACGCTTTGCATTGGAAAATGTCAAGCTCTTAGACCAACTGCAAAGGTAACACACATGGATCAATGTCTTGTGAAATTTTTTTTCGTATTCTCTAATCATCATTTTTTCTTATTGCAATATCTTTTTTACAGGTTTCAGGACTTCTATGGAGGAGAAAGAGAATGTTTGTTAGCTGAAGTATCTGAGTTACGCAACAAGGTCTCCACAATTGTTTTAACTACCATTATTACTTATCTATCTTATAAACTTCTTGACATATATAAGCAATAGTTGTCTTTATTCTTGCAGCTTATGCAAGTGCTTGATGCAAAAGCTGAGCTTCATAATCTCCAAAAGTCAGATATGGAAAGCCAGGTAAGGTTCATGTTAAGGATCTTATCCTTGTGTTTCTAGCCATCATTACTCAGAAAAAGTTCTGTCGTTTGGTTCAGCAAGCCCCTATCTGGTTGTCCACCCAGAGAAAATGAATCATTGTTTATGGAGTTACTATTAATTCGATCATTTAGCAGAATATTTCATTTTCAGAAACTTGTTTGCTGTTGAATGGTTTATTTGTCGACTAGGATTGATTGATTCTTTTGCAGTTAAATGAGACCTATCAAGAATTAGAAAGCTGCAGGTGTGACCTTCAATCTTGCTTGGAAAGAAATCAAAGGCTCACTAAGTAATTATAGCTATACATTTTAATTATAGAAATGAAAAGCTCAATTTTAACTTAAAATGTGTTTTTCACTCGTTTTTTTCTTAATTACCATATGTTCATTCCTTTTTTTTTTTTCACAGGGAGACAAACAATCTGCATGTTGAATTAAAGAACTGCAGCTCTGCAAACAGTTACCAATATATCAGTGCTGCACATCAGAAAAATGTATGCTTTACTTATAGTTTGCCATCATGGCTGCTGATTTCTGCTAATTCATTGGTACTAAAGTGAAAAATTATTTTCCCAATATAAAACTTTATTTGTAATAATCTAAATATTTCAGGGACTGTTATCAGAATCATCCCAAACAGATTCTCAGGTCTGTGAAAAGAGGATAGAATGCTCGCATGAACTTGTAATGAAGCATAAAGAGGAAATTTTAAATTTACAGCTGGAGTTGGATATACTAAAAATCATCCTTGCAGAGGAGAAGTCATATCGTAAAGAAGTGGAGGAAAGCACTAATTACACAAATAATGAGCTCAAATCAAGAAATAGAAGGGTTTCATATATGAGTAAGCAGTATGAAGACATAAAAAATGAATTGAAAGATGCAGGATCCATCATTGAGAAGCTTAAATTAGAAAACATCCTTCTGGTGAATGAGATGGAAGATGCAAAGAAAAAGAGCAACCAGCAAGTGGAGCTTCTAAAGAAAAAAGAGCAGGAGATGTCTCTACTGAGAAGCCAACTTGGCATCCCTTCGAGTGAGCTAAAAGGTATTTCTTCTGAACATCATGAAAATGCAGACTTCCATTTGCAAATGAAACTGAGAAAAATGCAAGCTTCTCTAGAAAAGGCAAGAGATTTGAACATAAGCTTCCAAAGTGATCAGGTATCACAAACATCTCTTGATCAAGAAATGGAGGAAATCCGTAGACAGGTTGAGATTGAGACTGCTGAGGCAATTATATGCTTGCAAGAGGAACTTTCAGTACTTCAAAATCAGGCAGATGGCAGCAAAAGAAATGAATCAATCACTAAGCAAAGTCTGATGGCATTAGAAACCAAATTGAAAGAGCTACAAATACAGCTATGTCTGGTGACTCAGGAGAACAAAAAGCTTGGAGACCTGGTTAAAGAGAAAGACAGAGAATTAAGATCATTGACTGAAGATTGGGAAAGATTAGCATATGAGATTGCTGATGTCCTTGCTGATGGAAATACATCCCTTGAAGAAGCTACTGATCAGGTTGTTTCCATATCTGACTGCTTTCCGCAAAGGAGTTGGATAGGTGAGCAGGTTGGGAGGATGATAAGGAGTCTTTCCGAAAGAGATCTGGTTATTGAAGAACTTCAGAAATGCTTGGAGGAGGCGTATAATACTAGGTGTGATATAGAGTGGAAGTTGAGGTCATTAAGGGGAGCAACACTTGCTATATATGAAGCTCAACAGCAGGAAAATAATGATAAAGAAAGAGAGATTCTTCGATTGACCTCAGAGATAACAGATAAGATGCTTAATATAAACCAATTAGAAAACAGGATTAAAGATAATGATGAGCAAATCAAGAAAGCTCAGTTAGGTGCAACTGTTGCATTTGTGACTGTAAACAAGTTATCTGAGATGAATGAAGCGCATCTTCAGGAGATTGATCAAGCAAAATTTCTGCTTGATGAGTCTAAAGTAATTATTTCAGAGAAGGACGCACTCCTAAATCACCAAATTTCTTTGCGTGCTGATGCTGAGAAAAAAATTCAAGACCTTAGCATACAATTGGTGAAATATCAGGAACATATTGCTGAACTACTAAAGCTTTCTCAAAATCAGGAAAGAGCACAAGAATTGGAACAACTGAAAAAGGAAGAGGATGTCGTGTTAACTGCTATGGCAGAAAATTTTCCTGAAGTTAAAAGAACTATAGATGAGTTTACTAGTATGAGTGACTCTTCTGGAAATGTTGATGGCCAGGCAGAAGTGCAGAGTTCTGAAAAGTATACTTCTGGAAGTGCATACTACATTTCTAAGGACCACGCAATATAATGCTCTTGATATTTGATAGTCAGGAAGCCTTTGTGAACTTGTGCCAGTCCTCTTGTCCGTAAGTCCTTCATATTCATCATGCAGTTAACTTTTACTGTTCCAAATGAACAGAGTTCAATTTATATAATTAAACTGTCACTAATCAAATATTTCTTTTATCTGCAGATAAAAATTTGAACTAAGCAAGACGTCGTGAACTTAGAGCAAGAAATTGATGTCGGCAGGTTCAGTGTTTGCTCTGAATGTATCAGAACACTTTCATGAGAGAGTCTGATTATTCTCCATCTGAAGGAGCTAGAAATGCACTCATTTACAGGATGTACAAGATCTAATCATTCAACTACAGAATGAAAAAAGAATAAATTTGGAAGTCTGAGAAACATAGCCAAGCATCGAAAAACTGATTTGATGTTCTTCAATTGAAATATGAGGTTGCTAAAAAAAGAAAATAGTTGAAACTTGGATTGCTACGGTTGTGAAATAAGCCGCAGGAGGTTGGGGAAAATACTATGGAATCTAGTGCATGTTGGCGCACGACCAAAAAGGTACTTGTTTTCTTGCCTAGCAGATTATATAATTCAAATGATATTTTTTTTCTGCATTATGGTTGTCTGGGCAGTTCATAGTCGTTTATGGCATTTGATATCGAGTCTGAGTTTTGAAGCAATACCATCTAAACCTTGTTGAATCGGTATAGTACATACCAGATGGTACATCGACTTGTACCATCTGGGACCTCTAGAAAGTAATGAAATAATGAATCTTGATTCGTACCGAGCTATATGGTTTGGTACCAATCCTTGGTTGGGTCCATAAGTACTAGTTCATTCCAGTCCAACCTGTATCTGAAACCTTGACTAATTTTGCCACTTTGTGCGGTGAATCTAGACATGGGATACTGATTTGTAGACTTTTAGAGCAGAAAGTACTTTAAAACTATTTTCTATATTTCCCTCACACATGATGAGTGATAACTCTTTTACATTGCAATTTTAGAGCAGAAACCTTGACTAATTTTGCCACTCTGTGTGGTGAACCTAGACCTGGGATACTGATTTGTAGAATTTTAGAGCAGAAAGTACTTTAAAACTATTTTCTATATTTCCCTCACACATTATGAGTGATAACTCTTTTTACATAGCAATTTTAGAGCAGAAACCTTGACTAATTTTGCCACTTTGTGTGGTGAATCTAGACATGGGCTACTGATTCGTATAATTTTAGAGCAGAAAGTGCTTTAAAACTATTTTCTATATTTCCCTCACACATGGTGAGTGATATCTCTTTTACATAGCAATTTGTTTCATGTTTACCATGAAGGACAAAGCCCTCAAACAATGATGCCTATCTAGTATGTTTCAGTAGCAGACAGATATGTTTCGGTCGCAGACAGATATTAATTCCTAAATAGTTTCTTGAATTTCTTACTGTCAGTATGTAGCTAGCTATTCACAATTAAGATTTCCCGTACTCGATAGCTGGTCGAGAACGAAGTGGTCATCTGTACAAATTATCTTCTCCCCAATTTCAAAGTAAATGCTTCCTCTTGAATTTTCAATCATTTTCCTTAAATTTGGTTTCTGAAGTGAATCGTTCACACAATTACATACCCCGTTTGTTTCATCTAGGCAGTTCAGCTTGAGATCAAAGATGCAACTGCAGCCCAGAAAACAATCGAGGCCACCACCCATGTTCCTCGAGGAATGATTCGAGTTCAACATGTGATAAGAAAGGCTTCAGAATACTGAAACCAAACTGCACTACCAAGGAACAATTTAATCGATGCCACACAGGATTTGCAAATTTACGAAGGAGAAACAAAAATACATCCTTGGAGAAGAGTTCAAGTTGAATCTTAGAAGCAATGAGTGTAATTCTAGAGCTAGAAGATGGGTGCAGAATCTAGAGATTGCCTCCACTAGGAAATTTTAGGCTTCTGCAACATGGGAGTTCTCTAAAGAATTTGAACGGCTAAAGAATCCATGAATTTGTATGGTTGAGTCATGTGATTGATTAATCTGCTAATTATATTGAGTTACTTGTGGTGGTTTCAGAGCAAATTAAGATGGAAGTAATCCCAAGTGAAATGATCTTTACTGGAATTGAAAAGACCTGGAATGATATTGTTGAAGCTAAAGGAAGAACATTTGAGCATCACATAACTGTTGCAGTACAATGTTTGCTCCTTGGATGCCATCATTACATGTCTAGAGACAGTTCTAGATAAGGGAAAGACAAAACTAGAAGAATTATTACATTCAGACAGTGTCATATATGGAACTCCATATTTATGCAAGAACTTGATATGATTGATGTTTCAAACAAATTAGAACTCAATCACTTGAGAGACTTGCCTCGGAGGAAGTTATTTGGTTCTCATGACCTGAAAACACTCTTTTAGATGCTCTAAAATTATAGAAAAAAAAAAGGATATATCTAGTACACGAGACTCCCGTCAATATGTATGATTTGGATCCTGATCCCCCAAGTTATAAAAGAGCTCTTCTAACAATAGAGGTTTGGTAAAAAAAATAAAAAAAAAACTTAGAATTATAAGGTTTTTATGATAAATATTTTTTTAATATACTTCTCTCATCTTGGTTACTCTTTTCCAGATTCTTAGATCGGTAGGTTTGGACTTTGGTGGAGGTTAAAATAAGGGGAAACAGAAATTAGGCATACATTGGTTTTAATTCAGGATTGTCTATCAATTTTTCTAACATGTTTTTGCCTTTTGACCACATTGCAACTCAAATAAACACAATAAATCTTGTGAAAAGAAAAATAAGTGTAAAAAAAAGGGGCCAATTATTTCTCTTCCCACACACAAGAAAAAAATAAAAAAGAAACAATGTTAATTAAATAAAGCTCAATTATTGGAAAGGGGCCAATTATTTCTCTTCCCACACACAAGAAAAAAATAAAAAAGAAACAATGTTAATTAAATAAAGCTCGCAGTGGAGGATTCTTATAGAAGTGGAGTGTCTCAATGCATCATTTTTTTCCTTTATGATTCTTGTTTCAGAGAGCCCAATGTTGATTCCCACCATATAATAAGGAACTTAATTATTCATGCTAATTGCACACAGGCTCCGGCAAGATCTCACAGTGGGGACGGCGTATGCCCCCTCGATCGCCGGAAAGCCTCGAGTCTTGCCTCGGTGGCCGCGCTTCGATCGAGGCGCAAATCTTGGTCATGCGTGTGGGCTCCTCACCCTGTGACAGCGAGGAAGAATTCTCCCCGCAGTGACCCACCCAATGGCAGCTCGCCCACATGCCGGCCACGGCTGGGAATTCCCATCCGACCTCGCCCGCCACTGCAGCCATTCCGATTCAAATGGAAGAGGAGGAAGTGATATATTAAGCTTTGAGGGGCAAAGCAAAAGGGGGGAGTCCCTCCCTCCACAAGCATCAAACCACCCTTGGCTCTCCAGTTAGGAAATCCATGTCCCGGCACCCAATCTTCTTCCTTTGAACCTTTTGTAGTTGTTGCACAGAAGAGGCGAACAAGGACCAATCCACCAGCACGAAAACCCACGCCCGCCACAGTCCACCAACAACCTATTCAAACCATACACATCTGTGTCAATTCCCGTGGCTGTAGCATGGCGTTGTGAAGCCCTAGGAAAGGTGGAGCTGCCTGCTGCCAGGGGAGCAAAGCTTACGTGCAGGCCCACCATGGACTACAACTCTACCGAGGGGGAAGAGAGGAACGGGGCGGGGGGGGAGATGGTGTGCATGGGGTATGTTTCCCGTTTCATGTCAGGTCATGAAATGGTGTCATATCATTAGGTCATGTCATGGCAGGCACTGACATACATGCATGGCCACCTTGGGCTGCTGCAGCACTGTCGATGCGTACCCACAACCATGTCTTTGGGCTTCTGAGCTTCCATCACAGGACCATGAGCGAGAAAAGAGAACTGAGGGAATCTATCCTTCTGTCTCCCTGGCTCTTTCTTTCTTCTGAGCACAGTGTGTGCATGTTTCTAAATGAATAAGATGGATGTAGGAAAAGAACGGCTGGTAAGGAACAAGGGAGCCCAGCTTCCGAGGCTTGGCTTGTACACGCTGCTCTCTCTTTTCTCTCTCTCTCTCTCTCTGCTTGTCTGTTATCTCTTTTTGACGGCGACCGGGATGGAGCGAGGCGAGCAAGAGCGCTGCCTCCTTCAGCCAAAACTACAGAAAGGGAGGTACGGCCGTGGCCATGGATTAATGGGTGAGGTGTGGCGAGGAGGATGGGGCGGGGGACGAGGGGTCGTTGTCGTCCTCGTTTCTTCGGGCGCCGCGCCGGCTCGCGGCCGGGTTCCCACTCCGGGCGCGGCCCCTGCTCCTCGCCGGCACGCTCGCTCGGTGCGCATTGCCGCTGTCCACGAGCGCGCGCCGAGTGCCTCGGGAACGTAGCAGAATCCGACACCGCCGCAGGGGCTCGCTCGCTCGCTCCCGCGTCGCCGTCGAGCGACCCAACACCACGAGGGCAGGCCCTCGACCGCGGGGCCCACCGCTCGACACGCCCATCGGTCCTCGTCGCGGGTGGGACCCGACGGTCGAGAGGCGGGGTTCGTATCGGGGCCGGGAACACAGCCGATCCCCGGCTCGTCGGGCTGTGTACCGGAGGACTCCATGTTCCCAGTGTGTGTTGGTGGGACAACAAGTTTGGGTTGCAGACCAAAGCGAGAGGGGCTCTGTCAAACACGGCAGACTCCAAAGAATCGACCACTCTACACGTTCTTAATTTGATTCCCAGTGTTTGTGACGCTAACAGCATCGTCCCTGAGCTTCCAAAGGTTCCAAAAGGAGGAGACAACGATTTGGAGAAGCCATTTGTCGTCCTCTCCCCTCTGCCATTCGTCGTCCATCTGCTCTAAATAAATCAGGAAAATGCACCTAAAATTGTATGTCCCAACTGCTGGGCAATGGCAGTCCGACACGGACTACGCCACTACCCGCAAGCAGGCCAATGGCAAGAAGCCAGTGCTCTCTCGCCCGCTGCATGCCTCTGCTGCTGGATCTTTGGACCACATTGATAGTTCTTTGACCCCTATCCAACTCTGACACCCATCGACCACAAGATGGCTGATCCACTTGTGAATTTGAGAACACCGTGTCGGATTTGCAAGCGAGCAGGGTAAAACCACAGTCTCTCTCGTCTGTAAACTTCGGATCCAACTTAACAGAAAAAGCACACCGAAATTACTCCGGTAATAATGCAGCGGAGAAGAGGAAGTACAGAAATGAAAGGACGAGGACACATGACACAAAAAAGGAGGATCCCATTGCGAGCTTCCCAATTAAAGCCCCCCTCCCTCTGCCTACCGTCAGCAGCTGTTGTTGAGATGCAACACCACCCCCCCACCCTTGTTTCTCTGATCGCTTTCTTCGTCATAGATTTCAAGTTCCAATCACCAGTCGGACGTAACGAGGGTTTGGAAGCATTCTTAACACTCCCTCCTTTGTTGTTTGGAGGAGGGTGCAGAAGGAGAAGAGGGAGGCTAAATCTCTGCCGTGTGTCCCGCGAGTGGGATTACGTCCCATTAATTATCTACACATGGCTGCATGGGAAACGTTGCTACGCTCATCCGGACATAGATAGACACCAAAGCAGACATTCTCCTTTGCACCTATTTCCACGCCATTAGTCTCCCTTCTCCCTAGCCGTAATCATTGTCTTTGAACAACATTCCATGGAGGAGGAGGAGGGGATTCAGGATGTGGCCATCTCTTAATCCGACGACATCCTTTCAGTCCGTTCCTGTTATCTTAAACAGATTCGGCCTCTCCGTATCGTCTTTCTGATCCCCGATCAGATTAGGATAATTGTAAAGCAGCTGTTGCCACATCTCTTTTGTGTATTCTGAGATCAGTGTAAGAGTCCGATGCTGGAGACATGATGGCGTTCCAATTTGTCTCTGCTATCGAGGAACATGACAAGATGCTCACTGTCTCCACACTTTTTTCCTCCAAAATCCAAGCCTCATGTCTTGAAAACACTTCTCTTAGACTAGGCTTCCGAATAGGCATGATTGGTGCTCCCAACCGGCTGATTCCTATTCCCCGGTTTGCTTTGACTGGCATGCATCCACGACCTCGAAGTCGAACCATTTAGCCTTCTGCAGAGATTTGGTAGATTCATTTTATCTTTCGCTGTCGATGAACCATGGTTTAAATTTACAAGAATCCATGTTCTTGCGACGCAGAATGACGGTCACGCCGCACAGGGGCTTGGAAACATATGCATGCGCAGTTACGTGAGAATTACCACGACCTAAACACACACTTGCGTTTCTTTTCGCATGACCAGCACCTAAGAACGCATTGTTTTGTGTGTTGGAGTGCCGGGTGATGCAAGATAAATGGAGGGCTTATTAATACAAGGAAAATAGGACATCATCACTTTTCAGATCTGTAAACCCACTTTGGCAAGCTAACAGGCAACTCCAGCCTTAGCAGCTTCTTTATCCCTCTGTTTTCCCCTATATAACCCTCCCTCTGCTGCTTTACTCTCTTCCCTGCATACTTCATCCGATACCTCTCCAAGGCAAAGCCTCCTTGGCCTCTCCCCCTCCCTCACATCAAGCCCATCCACTTTCCTCAACCTTTGAAGCTTGTCAAAGCCAGTAGATTTCTTCTTTCTCCTCCTTTTTTGTTCTACCTTTACTCTACTTCTACTAGGGTCGCTTCCGAGCTCTAACAATGATCCAAGGACTGTTAGGTGGCGTCGTGGAGGAGAAGAAGATCTCCCACCCGGGAGGCCTTCTGATCGATCCCACCTCCTCATCCTCGCCCTCCTCTTCCATATCGTCCCAGTCTCAGTCCTCATCCTCGCCCTCGCTGCTGGCGGCCACCGCGGAGCAGCAGCCGCAGCCGAACCTCCGGTGCCCCCGGTGCGACTCCACCAACACCAAGTTCTGCTACTACAACAACTACAACCTGACCCAGCCGCGTCACTTCTGCAAGACCTGCCGCCGGTACTGGACCAAGGGCGGCGCGCTCCGCAACGTCCCGATCGGCGGTGGGTGCCGCAAGACTAAGGCGGCGCCCGCCATTGCCGCCGCCGCGGTTTGTGGTAAGTTGGGCGTCGCCAAGGCGAAGCCATCTTCACCTGACGTCCTACTGAGGTCCGGTCTCGTCGGTGGGCTGGAAAATGAGCTTTCGTCGAGCCCGATACTGTGGCCTTCGCCGCATACTTCCCACCTGTTGAGTCTTTTGAGGTCCAGCTGCGCCCAAAACCCTAACCCTATCCTTAGTTCTGCAACCACCCTTAACCTCGGCTCTGCTCGAATCAAGGACGACAGAACCATGCTTGGCTCGCACATGGTGGCCGAGGCAGGAGGCACGCTAAGTAATGCTCACAGCTTAAGCTTGGATCCACTGGGTCAGCTCGGTTTAAGCGCTTCACTATGGAGGAACAACGACTACTCATACCAGCAACAGCAGCAGCAGCAGCAGCAGCAGCAGCAGCAGCCACAGCCGCGACTGACACAGCCACCACCACAAAATAACAACACACTGCTAGGTGACATACCAAGCTCGGAGATCCAAGAACTGTACCAAAAGTTCAAGTCCTCGGCCAATTACTACAATGAGCAGTTGCAGACGGTAATCAACAATGCGGGTAGCTTCGATTCTTCTTGCTCTTCGGCTACTTCCATGATGACCACAGCTGGTGTGGTTACCACTGCGGCAACTCCCATCTTGGAACCCATCCCACACTCCGTTGGTGAGTTTGGTTACTGGAACCCCACCTTGGCATGGCCTGATCTACCCACTCCCAATGGTGCCTTCCATTGACAGAACTCACTCCTAGAATAGAGTTTGTGTCTAGGGCTTGTTCTTCTACTCCTTTTGTTCATGGTGTTGAGCTAAGCGATGAATTATAGATATGGATGTATGATTCTACTGTCACAGCTTTCGTAGTCTTGGTCGTGCTGTAATGGCTTAAAAATGTGTGTTTTCTTTGTGCTTCCGGGGTGTATTGATCACATTGAGATCAGCTAAGAATTAGATATAATAGTTTCTTTCTTGTCTCTTCCAGAAGAGTATGTTTGATTGTGACAAAAAGAAGCTACGCTGCACACTGCTTTCATGTTGATGACTCAGATGATTATGTAGGGAGTGATTTAGTCTGAGGCTGTGTTGGTCTCAAGCCGGGAAAAAGAGGAGATATGATGGGAGAGAGTGCTCGGAGATTCCTTCTTGTTGTTGTGCAGTGGGAAAGTGGAGGGCTAAAGAGGGAGATGGCAGCCTTTGGAAGGGGTGTGGCCTAAATGCAGCAGGTGAATTAGATTCTTCCTCCACCCAACACGCTGCAGCCTTATGTGTGTGTGTGTGTGTGTGTGTGTGTGAGAGAGAGAGAGAGAGAGAGAGAGAGAGAGAGAGAGAGAGATACATGTTATTAGTGTATCTTGATATGCCATGACTTCAGCATTTGTTTTTAACACTCTCCCTAATAAGATGAAGGCATGTGTTAGTATTTGGATTATTTATGATAAATTGGATCCATGGCTAAGCTAGTATTTGTCTTGTTATCAACACAAATCAATGTAGTGGTAATCTTCCGTTCCTCGTGAAGTTTATGTATGATGAAATGAGAAGGTGATGTAACACATTGTTGACCTGAATGCATGCTAAATAATGTAGCATATTAATATGGTAGCAATATTTTAACCATTGTAGCTGCACTATATCAAACAAGCTTTAGCCAATTGTCCTTTGGGTATAACACAATCTTTTTAACGATCTTCGATTGATAGAATCCGAGTGTTCCCAGATTAAGTCAACTCCAAATGTCTAATAGATTGATTGCATGTCGGATACCATAAACATTCCTAAAAAGATTTTGTAATAAATTAAATTAATTGATTTACCTTTTTCATTCCTTTTTACAAGTCTATCAATAGATGAACATCAAGATTTTTTTTTTTTGTATCCTCACTCTCTTGTTTGAAATCAATACCGAAAAAATAAGTCATGAGTTTACGTATTTTACATTCAAATAAATTTGAACAGAAAAATCAAACAATGTTTATTGTTTTTAAGACTTCACGAAATACATGCATTAGGCAAATCGTAAAGAAAAAAAATCATTTATTCGATCGTAAAACTAAAATATTTCAATAAGCATCATTTACTTGACGAGTTACATTATTATTTCTAATAAAAGAAGTTACTAATTTTTTTTCTTATTATTATTAGATGAGTTCATCTAGATAGGAAGAAGACCCGATCACTTCTTTTCCGCAAGCTAAACCCTCTGGATTTTTCATTAACCCAATGCAAATTATCAATAATGTATGAAAAATAGGTTCTTTTTATATATTTTACTAATATTTTTTTTTTAAAAAAAACTTGTTTCTAGAATCGAAATACATCGAACAAATTTTGCGGCCAAATTAGTTCCAATAAAAAAAAAAGCACTTCCATGTAATATTTTTATTTTTTATACAAAATTTATTGCAAAGAACAATTTCCAACATTTCATACCTAAAAGATTTCATTATATCAACTTGACTTTGCTCCATCACAAAAACCATTTTCCTATAAACCACCAAAATATTTGTCGACAAAGAGAGAGCCCACTTCCACGAGAACCGAAGCCTGTAAAGCCCAACACTGTTGTTCCGCGTGTTCGTACGTAAAGCTACCCAAAGCAGCTTCCATGAGGCAAGCTTACCGAGACTCCATGCCAAAATCCACTATCATTTTAGAATCTCTCTCTCTCTCTCTCTCTCTCTCTCTCTCTCTCTCTCTCTCTCTCTCTCCACAATGGCCAGTGATTCCAGAGGCGACCTGATGCACAATGTGAACGTCCACTGTGATCGAAATCGCATATGATCTTGACGTGATCTCGTCAATTTTTGCCGCAGATTCTTGCTGACTTCTGTCCATATGTTTATGTTGACACTTGTGGCGTTGCGGCCATGGAATGGTTCTTTTGACCCCGACCTCAAGTGGAGGTAAACACAGCGTGGCGTACCTCATCTTCTCCTCGCTAGTTCAAACTGGTTTTTGAAGGCTATAAGCATAAGCATAAAGATTATAATTGTGTATTATTATATAAAATATATTTATTATTAAAATTTAAAATTAAACAATACTAGATTATATATATTCATGTCATTCAAAATATCTTTCTTTTGATGTTCAAACATATTATCGTCCGATCCGAAGGAAAAAATAATACTAAATTGTAAAGAGAATTAGACTTATCTTTTTTTTTCTCTTCCTATCTTTCATAAGATCAATGTAATATAAGAGGAGGAGATGTAAGTACTTTTCTGTATATAGTTCATATTATGTCAATTTATATATGATAGTAAAGGATCTAGAACAAGCAATTAGAAGAATTCTTCTTATCAAATTTATCTTCAATAAATTTTTTTTATCATAATTGAACTTCCTTTCTATTGATTGATGACCTTAATTAGAATCTAATCATAACTATAATATATTTTATCCAATTAAATAGGATCATATAATTTAATATTATTATATTTACCCACTAATTGATAAGATATAAAAGAATCCAAAATCATAATAAATAAAATAAAATTTTATTTTAAAAATAATTTTATCAAATTGAATTCTAAAAATTTTAAAAATAATTTATGTATGGTCACAAATTTTATAAAATAATTTAATAAGTCCAATAAATATAATAATATTGCATTAAGTTCAATTATCAATGTGAGTCATAGTAAACGTATATCCTTAATATCATACTTTGTTTATATACTATAACACTGTTAGTCTTTTCTAATATAATCTATAATGATCTATATGATTTATCTTATTAATATAATAATATTATTATATTCAACTAATATATATATATATATATATATAAATATATAATTATAAAGAAGATAATATAAATAAATAATTTTAATTATATAAGTAAAAATATCAATTATGATGTCCATTCAAACTTGCATCATTATATCTTTTATGAGTTATTTACAAGCCCAATTATAAGAATGTATTTTTTAAATATCTTAAATTATAAGGAATTAATAAATGGATCAACAATCAATATAGTAGGCTTAGATACTCAATTGACATTAATTATTTATGAATCTTTTTTTCTAACTATTAAGTATTTTATATTATAATGCATAAAACTACTTAGAGTACTTACTTTTCTTAAAGAAAAAAATTATTATGATATGTCACAAAATATCTTTAGTCATTTAGCAATTGAGTCTAACAATAACAAGTCCTAGGACAACATTTTTGATATCACAAAATCAATTTCTATATTTAATAATACAATTTACGTTATACTATTTTTTAAATTGTACAATTTAAAAATTGACATTGAGATATATAATTTAATAATATAATTTACGTTATACAATTTAAGAAAACCATAAAAGAAATCCATTATATATATAATTTCATATAAAACTTAAATTAGGCCAAATAATACTATTTAATTAGATAAGTTTAGAATTGGGCTCCTCAAATTGAAGTCAGCCAAATATCAGTTTAATTAGGTCAATCAAAATTAGAGTTAACTAAAGTCAAAATTGATCAAAATTTAGATTCGATCAAATGAAGATTGACCAAGGTTAAAATTAGTCAAAAGCTTAAATTTTGATCAAATTAGGTCCAAATTAGGATACAATCAAAATCCACTTAAGATTTAGTCAAAGTCAAATTCGATCAAAAATTAAGAATGGACCAAAATTAGGGCTCCGTTAAAAATTAAAGTTTAACAAATCAATATGGTTAAATTTTAAATTTATTAATAACCAGGTACAACAGGCCAAATTAAGACTTGACAAAGTCAAAATTGATTAGAAGGGTCAAAATTTAAGTAGACCAAGTCCAAATTGATCAAGATCGCTATCCTAATTTTGGTCAACAAGTGACTTTGACCAACTTAGGCCAAAATCATAAAATCTAAGTCAAAATTAAATTTGATCAGATTTGGACAAAGGGATCAAAATTAATCATAGAGGTCAAAATTAGATTTCGATCAATTAAGTCAACATTGCAATGATCCCGAGTCCAAATTCTTATCACAATCATATTTAGTTCAAATTTTGATCAAACCGTATATGTCCTAGTTTGGTCAACATCTTGTTTTGACTAAATTAGGTCAAGAATAGTAATGTGGAAATCCTTCAATTGCGTTGGCCATCACACGACTTCCTCATCGGTGAACTCTTATTGCGAATCGCAGGTGCTTCTTCCTCATAAGCTGTGGCTTTATTCTACGACCAGTAGTGTAGGAAGCTGCCACCATTTGTGATACCATTGCATCAACCTGCTGTCAAGGCTCGTATCTGAACATCTATTGTCAGAACACCGCGGCAGCAAAGTTACTGATCCTGCTTGTCGTTGCTTGCCAACGAGCATTCCTACATGGGCACAGGAGCTTTGGTGGTCTTCGAAGACCTCCTCTTGGTTACACCTTTCACGATGAAACAACACTGCCATCCATTGCCCGCCTATGCTCTACTGCAAGCTACCATTGCAATTTGCTTGCTCTGAAACCCACAGTCGCACCTTTCATCCTGCACGACGTCCGGCAATGTCTACGCGGTTTCCTCTTCTCTATGGATTCCTTTCGTGATGCCCCCTTTTATTGTGTCGCCACTCTATCACTGACCTCTTCTCTATCGCACCGCAACCCAAGGTTGATAGTGTCCTTTCCATGGCCAACAGCCTCTTCCTATGGTAACCCAGTAATGCCACTTTTGCTCGAGTCTTTTTTTCTCTCTTCCAACGATAACATAGGACTACTTTAAGTGATGAAATATATACTAAGGAGAGATGAGAATAGAACTGTAATCTTTTATATATATATATATATATATAGCCCTTAGAAGATTATGTATATTTATAGGCAAAAACAGATGCTGTAGAATAAACAATTAGAAGATTATCTCATATCAAAATCATCCTTAATAATTTTTTTAATATTAATTAAATTTCTCTTTTATTCATCGATAAGTAATTAAAATTGTAATATATTTTATTTAATTAAATAAGATGATATAATCTAGTAATAAATTGCAGGCCGAGCACCTGATGTTATGCTTAATTGATTCTGTGCTTGATGGTTGCTTTCATTCGGTCGTGCTTGATGGTGCAGTGATTCGACCGAGAAGAGAAGGAAGCAATGCGGATTCCAGTCCACGTGAAGTGTGTCCTTGGCGGAATCGGTAAAAACATTTTTACTTTTTAAGAAAGAGGAAGAGAACTAGTTGTGATTCGTGCAGACCAAGTGTTCGATAAATTCCCCTCACATCAGTGGTGGATTTTTTTGCTTATACAAGCATTTCTGCATTATCTAACGATCATATAGAGCCGATCCACTTTACTATGTGAGTTCCATGGCACATATGGGACAGAATATTGCCTTCAGATATCATGCAACTTGTGCATTCCACTTCAATGGCTTCCATAAGAAACAGATACCTCTTTGCTGTATAGGAATCGGTTCCATCAGAGAATTAGGCTTTCTTGTTTTCACTGGAAGCCGTTGCACTCCACAGATTTCACTCGAGTCCTTGTGACCATAAAAGTTTCATCCTTCATCAGTGTTGTGACAGTCATTAATTCATCTGAATTCTTGTCTCTTTTCCTGCTTCAAACGGCACATCATCTCTGGTTATGACCTTCATCACTGCTTTTACCACTTCCACTTAAAAATGAGAGTTTACTTATGCTGGGTGGGAACATTTCCCATTTTGCACATTTTTTGATAATTCCATTCAAATATCTGTTGATGCCTCCTTGGTTGAAATCTAATAATTGGATGCAGATTGTGGCAAATAATGCTGCTTTTCATGACAGTCAGAAAGAGCTTGATGAGATCTCTGTGTACTTCTCATCCACCAGCATAAAGAATAAATGGAAACAAAAAAAGAAGAAGGCAGAATATGAAGGGATAGAGCTGGAAATTTTAGTTAAAAAACTTCAGAATGGTGGGTAGGGGGTTTTGGTGGGAACGATAATGTTGAGGAAGATGATGAGAGCCTTAGAGGAAAAGTCAAAAGAAATGTGTAATTGGGATGAGGTCGAAGCTACCTCTGGTCCTCACACAATTGATTGTTTGGATTCCTCTAAAAGCCAAACAGTGTTCACAAGTCCAAAAAGTGGAAGTAATAAAGTAAATCCACTGTCATATGGTTTGTGCATTGTCATACCAGGAATCAAGTCAAGGACCCAGGTTTGTTCCCTCCACCTTTGACATCTCACAAGAGTGCTGCACTGTATTATGAAATATGGATTTGTGTGTTAATTTAACCTCTAGAATTCAAACTATACTGATTTACAAGGTTAATTGTTTCTAAAATGCACTAGGTAGTATCTTTGTTTTCCTTGGTTTTTATGTGGAAAGTTTGATGTATGCTTGCCAATTTGCCCATTTTATCTGCATGAAAGTGCACTTTGGTGTAAAACTATGTCTTTTCATAAGATGTGAATGACTTCAATCTATCCACAAGGAAATAAATAGTGGAGTGCATATGTATTCTCTTTTTTACTAATAATTCTATGGACATATTACTGAAGCTCTGTGATGGTCATCAGACTTTTGACCAAGGGTGGTGTTGACTGTGGAGAAAAGTGATCGAGCATGGAAGGTGAGACTGAAACATCACCATAAACATGGAAACAGATAGATTGGCCACATCTACCAAACTTTTCTTCTTGTTTGTTTTTAATTTTACAGACAGATAAAGATGAATCAAATGATGGAGAAAGCTGTGTGTGTGTAGCTGCCAGCATTATGGAACCAAAACAACCTGATCTGAGACTCGAAAGTTCCACAGCTTGACAGATAGATTAGTAGGGCAGGGTATGATGATTGCTCAACTGGTTGATGTTATGATTCTTTGAGGACAATTGATTCAATGGTCTTTGGAAGGCATGTCTGACAAAACTTCTACAGCATTCATAACTCTGAGGGC
Organism: Musa beccarii; assembly: GCA_024322285.1. Lineage (NCBI taxonomy): Eukaryota > Viridiplantae > Streptophyta > Magnoliopsida > Zingiberales > Musaceae > Musa > Musa beccarii. The sequence goes on along the minus strand of CM044397.1, from coordinate 49,571,666 downwards.
AAGCATTACCATGCTATTCCTTCTTCAAAATTCTGAGAGCAAAAGCTGATGATAGGGGTTGTATCAGAGTAATTGCACTCCATAAAAGCAAAGAACCTTAGACAAGTGGGAGGTACTGGTTCGTTTTAGCTAAATGCATTTTACAAGGATTATTATATTTTATTTTTACTACATTTATAATTTATATATATATATAATAACCATAATCTTCAAAGCATATAAAGGATAATTATTTTTCATTGATATTACAGTAGCTATATAATATCTCAATTAATTTTAAAAATGAATAAAATTAAGATTGATTATAAGGGTCTGAGTATATTATTATTAATTTTAATTAATAATTTAAGTCAAATAAAATTAATAAATTAGTTAGCTTATTAAGTTCGGATCATAATATTTTGATATAAGAGTCGATATAGTATTTTGGATAAGAAAAAATTAGTTGTAAATACTCATAGATGGAATTTCATATACACCATTATAAGTTAGATTAGAACTTTGAAGGAAATTTATTTTGCATTAATAAATTATATTAATATTGTGCTCAATTTTTACATGGCTAATTAATTATCTGCAGGTGGAAAAAAGAGATTCCTGGACCCCCACCATATCTGAGGCCCTGGCTTCCTTTGGAACCTGGCCTGAGGAAGGATTGAGACATCCATAATGCTAAGGGGATTCTCTCTTTAAGTGGAGGACAACCATCTAATACTCAATCAACTAGGCCACACTTGAAGCATGTCCTTATCTTCTTGGACATATTTCATATTCTTCTGTGCAGAATCCATTTTTAACTGATGGGATGACAGCCACCTTTCCTTCAACCTGTTACAATGGCCCTTGCAATTGCTGCTGTGCCATTGAAGTTGACCTCACAGACACCAGTAGAAAGTTTCAGAAGGAAAAGCCACTTATGTGGGTTTAACTATAATTAGGCTTTACTAATGGAAACTCATATAAGCCAAGGAAACAGAAGAGATGTGATGCCACCATCCACCCTACACTGGAAGCTAGAAAGTATTATTTATCTCTGTTCTTTCTTTTGAATCATGAGGTTGTCAACTATTCTTAGGGTCATTAACAATATTATCTGTTGAATGGGCTGGTCACCAAATTTTTAGGATGAAAACTTGACCATCATGCTGTAATTACTGATAGACAGAATTGCATGCATATATAATATTCATTAGTTAGCTATTAGTATAAATTGACATTTAAATGTTTTTTCTAAAAAAACAATCAAGAAACATGAATGGTCAAATAACCAGTGAAAGTTGCAAGGGATAGATATTTAAATATATATTTCTTTAATCCATTGGGAACTATGGATTTTAAACTTGAAGGGGGTAAATATGCTATTGCCAAAATTTTAAAGGATAGATGTGCAAAACCTCTTGTTGATGAGGCAGTATATAACATACAAAAAAACACTGCACACATGATATTATCTGTTCCCTTCAAAATATGTGCATGATTTTATTAGGAGATAATTTCTAATCTTTGATTTATTTATTTGGACCACACCAATTAAACGTGATGTTGAAATTGTGTGGTCACACAACTTACATTTAGAAAAAATGTTGAATTTGTGAATGTAGGTATAACGGGATAATGCAAAAAAAAAACATCCAAAAAAAAAAATACAAGTAATTTTTATTATAAGATGAAGAAAAAAAATATTTATTATCCTCGCAGTCTCTTGATGCGTTCGTTCCTACTTATCATCCACCTTCATTGTGTTATAGAAAAAAAAACCCAATTAAATCTATGGTTTGATCATTCATTTCTTCAATTAATTATTTGTCCGATAAATACGAACCGAGGCAACTCCGTCCTCATTCTCTCTTCTAAATCTCGACACATCCGTTTGATGTTTCGCCTTCATCCAATGCGAGAGTGGGAACGGAGTGCAGAATTAGCTTCCGGAAAAGGCTGACAAAGAGGCGAGAATCCCGGAGGCGAGTTTCCGGGACCCACCCGGCGAGAGGCGGAGGCAAAGCAGGGAAGCGGCGTCTGCGTTGTCCCCGGAATCTCTCCGTGTGCGGTCGGCGTGCCTCCGCGAGAACGCGCGCGCGGTGCAGGACGAGGCCGCCCTCGATGCGGCGAACCGAGGCGAGTGGGCCGCGTCATCCTGCCTGCCTCCGCCGCGCATCCCGGCCCCACCCACCACCCACCACCGATTCAGGAACGGTTCGTCAAAATCCGTTCATCCCACTCTATCTCCTCCCACTAATCTTAAAGCGGAGGGACGACCGACGACACGAAAAGAACAGACGTCCTCGAAGGAGAAGGGCGGCTATCACAAACCCCAAGGCAGTAGGCGGACAGCACAGATCTTGAAGCAGCGGAGATTAAAGCGCAAACATAACTTATAGTAAATGTTATTTTATCCTTTGCTACACATTTTTAAAAATTCTCAAGTAATTTACAGCCCTTATTTCATTCTTTCGTAGAACACCAAGTAATTTTCACGACTCATGGTGTTGTTGCACGACAGCTTGTCTTTCTTTTTCTTTCGCTAAGAAGATGGAAGCGCGTTGACTTAGCAGCCAGATGAGCCGGAAAAAGGTTGACTATCCACTTGTTCCACATCAAAAGGAAGGTGTAGATATCGAGAAGATGGGACGGGAATGGGGAATGGAAGGAGGGAGAGTTTTGAGCTATTTTTAGCCATCATAGAAATAGTTGACCTTAGCTAGATGCGTGAACAATGTCCACTTTCTCATGTTCATTTAGAATGGGTCACAGGGTGATGAAAGGTGTTCCTTACTGCTCACATGAAAAGTTAGTAGGTGGCCCAAATTAAAAGGCATCTTTTAGTATCAATGTACATGAGGAATATAATAAGGCTAATTATAAATCACATCATGTAGTTAATTATTTTAATATTTCGATCCTTATATTTTAAAAAATTATATTGGTATTACTATAATTATGAAAGTAAAATATTTACATTCATTTATCTTAATAATATTAATTTTATTAATAAAATATAAAGATAAATAAAAAATAATTTTAATATTTGGTGATGGACGACGTAGATGGTGGTAGATGGCATCACCACTAGTGTCAACACAACACAGTTGCTCGATCACCTTTGATAATGATAATGTTTGCTCCCATCGTGACACCACCCGCCTGGATGAGGAGTGTATCGTCGATCGCATCGTTGTCTGTCCTACATCGCTTTACATTTGCATTGACACTAATGTAGTTGTCGAGCAGGAACTATGTCGATGTCGACACAGATGATGGTGACTATTGTGACGTTTACAACAAAGATGATGGTCGCCTTACTGTTGACCCGTTGGGTGGATCTCAACCTTGACCTGAAGCTGGGGTCGTCGAAGCTCCTATCGCTCCCTCCACTTTTGCGTTAGCTCTGGCACTACCTCTCGTCGAGCGACTCTTTCGTCGCTCAGCAACTGCATCGATATCGACGTAGATGCAAAACAGAGTTGCTTTGCATCTATGTTGGTGCCTATGCAAATGTCGGAACTTACGCAATAGCTAGGGGAGCGGTATGAGCTTTGGCGACTCCAACTTCGGGACAAGGCTGGGATATGCCCAATGGGTCAATGGCGAGATAGCCATCATTTTCGTCATAGATGTCACAACGACTATCACCATCTATTTCGATGCCAATGTAGTTATTGCTCGACAACTACGTCAATATCGATGTAGATACAGAGTGACACAGGACGAGCTACAATGAGGTCGATGACATGCTTCTCATGGAGGCAAGTGGTATAGCGATGAGAGTGGACCTTATCGTTGTTGAAAATGACCAAGCAACCGACGCCAACACCAGTTATGTTGTTGTTCACTACCGAATATGAAAATTATCTTTTTATTTTTTATTTTCATATTTTCTTTAATGAAACTGGCGTCGATAGGATAAATATATTTAGATGTTTCACTTTTATAACTATAGGGATACTAATATAATTTTTAAAAATATAAGAACAGAAACACTAGGGGGTAATATATAATTAGCCATACAATACATGTGCACTACTTTTAAGAATACCTATTATATCAACTAAAATATCAATTTTTCTATGAAAAAATAGCTTAAATTAAATTAATATTAATTGGGTTGAATTTAAATTTAGTTAATTATACTCAATTACTCGAACCAAAAAAAAAATCTAACCTTTTAACATTGTTAGTTGGTAATACAATGATAAGTTGATCAGGTAATATTTTATCTCAAATGGAATCTAGTTAGCTACTTAGGCATTCGAATTCGAGTTTTAACTCGGCTTGAGTGCTTATTATTAAAATAGAACAACCTTATTTGAATTAAAGAATATTTGAATACAATTTAAGGAGGCCAAGTAGGTTAATCAAAATTTTTCAAGAAATCCAACCGGTTGTCATCTTTATGTGACTGATCAAAGGGTGGATTGATGCTAATGTGGTTCATAATTGGCATGATAATTTTTATTTACCTAATAACTAGCTTTGTGCCCACGCTATGCATGGGTTGTTGGGTCCTCCCAAAAAAATATTAATTAAAATGTCTCAAAGTCCACATTGATGATCGGTCAGGTCTCATATTGGCAAAAGATGAAGTCAATGAAGTCAAGATGAGGATTACTTAAGTTTTCTTTGCCAATGAGCAAAGTCTAGGCTACATTATCGATATTTGTGATCATTGACTATAGGAGATTGATTCATGTATCTATCTACATGTGTAGATTGGCTCTTACATGCCTTCAAGATTCTGATGAGTATAATATAATACAACACATTGGATTCCAAGAGAAGTCCTTCTTGGACTTACAATAAGGATACATTCCACATGCTTTTTTTTTTACATAATAAAAAGAAAAAAACATGATTAGTTTTTGTAGTCATATTTTCTTGACATTCAAGTTTATCATGCTTAATATCTTTTTATTTGAAAAAAAAATAGATATTTTACTTGCATGAGATAGTATTTGTAGAGACCATATATAAAATTTGAGAAGTGTTAATATATGATCTTACTTTTAAATACAACATATTATATTCATGACTCAAATTCTAATCTCATATATAAAATATGAATAAGTGAACCATAGTCTCTAACCTTAATCGACATACATAATTTTATCATTAAATATAAATTTTATTTTGATCATATTTAAAATAAATTTAGATAAAAAAAATCTAAGTTTGGATTTAAGCTCATGTGATGGTTAAAAATTAGAATAATAATTATATTTTCTTTAGATTAGTTAAAAATATGAGATTAATTATTTTCTTTCGATTAGTTGAAAATGTGAGGCCCAATAAGAGGAATCTTTTATGGCTACAAGAATTTTGTCAATTGGCTGCTCAAAGAAATCTCTCTCTCTCTCTATCTCTCTCTGCCGTCCACATCCTGTCCACATCAAGGAAGGGCACCACTCACTCAAATCCTTATCAATCCAACCCGTAGAATCTAATTCTAAAATCTCCTCTAATCAATCAAATGCTTCCACCAGTTGAGTGTCTTTTAGCGTATTTATTTTCTTTTTCTTGCATGCTAAAATGTTGGCGAGCAAACAGCAATTAATAATAAATCGAAAAGGGCAGGAAGAGGAAAAGATTCCTCTCGGAAGGCGAAAAGCCTGCGTCGGATCCTACCACGTGGCGCGATCCCGTGGGGATCCGATAAGCCTCCCACGCGGCGCGCATTCATCGGCTCGGGCAATCCTCCGCGGGCACCTGATTTCCCCATTCTGCCCCTCACCTTTGCATAAAATAACCATAAAGCCATTCCTTGCGATTGATAAAGACCGTATGTTGAGTGACACCGATGTGTAAGAAATATGTTTTGTTGTGATCACTCACGTGGAAATTGGATGCATTATTTTGAGATTGCACCGTCTCGATGAGATTGATGTGATGTTGAACAATCTCCAACATAATTCTCAGCCTTGGAAGACAGGCGAGAAGATGTGAACCCCAGCAACGCCGTTTTACTTGTCCTGCAAGTAAAATTAATACAAACAAAGAACAAAAGAAATTAGAATCAACTCTCCTTTACTGTGTGTTGCTACGAGAGGACCCAAACTCTCGCCACCTCCAAAAAATAAAAAAAAGAGCTTCCAAGGGGGAAAAAAAGAAGAAGAAAAGGTTGATGAATACACACCAATTGGAAATTAGAATAAAAGGAAAAGAAAATAGAAAACGGAATTAGGAATAAGATTCCGTGCCAACTCGGCGAGTCGGACCGCCGCGGGAAACGCGAACGCGTCACGTGTTAGGTACGCGACGACTCGAGCCCGATACTTATCCGGTCTTTTTGTGCGCCTCACCCGGTTCGCCTGAACCGGACCTTTTCCTCCTCGCTTTTGCGCTCTGTTCTATATAGAACGGACGTCCCCTCTGTTTCTCCGTGTGGCTGGGTGTCGTTCTCGTTCGCATCCGGGCGAGAGATCGAGGGGGGAGAGAGGAGGAGGGGCCGGAGATGGGATCTTCGGTGGCGGATGTCCTACTGGACCTGAATCTATGTGCTCTGAGTGCCGTCGGCGGCTCGCTCAAGGAGGCGGCGGCGCTCGAGGGCGGCGGCAGTAGGGTGGCGAAGCTGGAGGAGTCCGTGAGGAGCTTAGAAGAGGAGAGGAGAAAGATCGAGGCTTTCAAACGCGAGCTCCCTCTCTGCATGGTTCTCCTCACCGACGGTATCTTTCTTTTTTCTCCTTTTTAGATTTTTCTGGGGTCGATTTTGGTTTAAAAATCGGATCTTTATAGTTTTAGAACGAATTCTTTTGGATTGCAGTGATCGAAGGTTTGAAGCAAGAGCTGAAGCAGTGCAGGGATGGGAGGCCCACGCATGTCTTCGAGGAGGTCAGTCCCATTAAGCGTAAGCGCGGGGATGAGGGAGGGCGGAAGCCGGAAGCAGATTGCAAGGATAAGATGAGCTGGATGAGCTCTGCTCAGCTGTGGAGTGTCAATTCTCGAGAAGACAAGAACGACAGTGATAGGAACGTTACAGAAGAGGTATAAAGAGGCAGTTTTAGAAGGTGTTCTCTTGGATTAAGATGCTCGTTTCCTCTCTCTCATATGGATCATTTGGTTGTGATGTCAGAGAAATGGAAGCCGGGATCAGCGGGAGGAGAAGGAGAAGGAGGAGAACTTGTTCTTGGAATCCACGAGCCGGAACGGCAGGGGCGCGTTCGTGCCTTTTAAGGGCATATCCGGCCCTAAAATCAAATCAAAGGAGGAGACGAAGACCACGGTGATGCTGCCTGACCCCTCCCTGCTGTCGCCTGCAGGCAACAGCGCTTCTTCACCTGTTTCTGCCACCGTTGAGGACCACCCGGTTGGTGGCTCGGGTTCTAAGGGCGTCGGTAGAGCTCCGGTGTCAGCTCCGACGATCTCAGGTGCCCACCTCAGCTTGCAGGTGCAGCAACAGCAGCAGCAGCAGCTTCCAAGGAAGGCGAGGCGGTGCTGGTCGTCGGAGCTCCATCGCCGGTTTATCCTTGCTCTTGAACAGCTCGGTGGAGCTCAAGGTTAAATTAAAATCTTATCTTTCTGTAATATGTACATAATTTTATTCCATAATTCATGAGGAAGGGAGAGATTTTAGGAAATATTTTTGATTTCATTTCTATATAGGTAGAGGAAAAAAAATATGGTGGCGGAAATCTGAAATAGACAGCTTAATCTCTTTTAATATTGTGATAGTTCAATCTGAATGAAGCTTCTCTTCATAAATTGTGGTTATAGGTCAGGCACTTACAATTCTCCTTAATATTGATCTTATCACAGTTGCATTTTGTGCAGTGTTTTATCCTTTAATTTTCTCTTTTCCCGCTGATCTGATTGTAAGTGTTTTTAATGCAGTGGCTACTCCAAAGCAGATCAGAGATCTGATGAAAGTTGATGGCCTCACCAATGATGAAGTGAAAAGCCATCTGCAGGTGGTTCCTAAATTCTACATCGATTGCGTCATGACTTCCTAATTCTTAATTATCATGTGCTTATGATTGTTGTGGTGGATTGACATGATAATCTTGTTGTCTGTTTTCAGAAATACCGATTGCATACTCGAAAGATGCCTAATGCTACATCTGCTATTAGCCAACCAGTTATGGTTATGAGAGGTTTGTGTGTTCCTGCTGAGAACGACAATACTTTACCATGGAGTGCTTCCCACTCTGGCTCTCCTGAAAGCCCTCTTCAGTTAGCTAATTCTAACCATGCGATCTCTGCTAATGCTGGAGATAGCTGTGAGGAAGTACATGAGAAGTCAGAGACCTATAACTTGAGATGAGAAAATTTTGCCATTGAACATAATTAACAGGATGCTTTTGATATATGAGAGGTACAACCCGAAGAGAGAATTTTAGGTGTACTGTCAAGAGACTGACATGATACTTCATATGTATATAGATATCTGGGGCTTTGCTGATATAATTGAGGGCAGGATCTGGTCTGATTGGATTATAATTCCATGTTTAAGTGAAAAATGGGGGATAGTTTTTGTCGAAGAGGAGTCCTAGACCTCCTCACATGAGACTTTTTGGGCAGTGTTGCACTGTTAGTTTTTCCTCTTTAATTAACTTTTGTTAGTGGATAAACTGAGGTTTGTTTTGACAATGCTGTACCACTTCCCCCTAGAATAAAAAGGTTCTGCTGGTTTTGTACATGATTGGTACTCAAATTTTGGCCAAAACTTGGTCTGTTCAAGTTTCTTTTCTGCTATTTGGTGTGCTTCAAGATAGATGGGCTATGATATCTGATGTTGTTGCTGATAATATTGAGTCATTAAGACTCTGGCACTCATTCAGTGATCTGAATTCCAAGCCTAGTGTTAGATAAGTCGGAAGCACACAAGTAAAGCTGTTAGAAACTTGGTGTTTGGATATAAACTGCTCTTTCCAAGTTGCATTGCCTAAACCACTGGTTCATCTTTTTTGACCAAGTTCTGAGTTTCTTGGCTTTCTTGAATCTATTTTGCTCCTTGATGATATCAGATTATGAGTATCATTCCCAGCTTCGAGGGAATACTGTCTCATTTGTATCATCCTTTCAGTATTCTTCTTTTTGGTTACTTGAAATGAACAGTCTCCACAATCATTTTTTTCGTCTTGTGATGTCAGTATTCTTTTATATGGATATCGAACAACTCTTTTTTTGTTTTCAGTTTCCTTTTTCTAATTCAAAGAACTTTATGTTTTCGAAGTCAATTAAGTTTCTTTGCATCATAATCCGTTGACTTGCTCCTTTATGACATATGATAAGCACTGTTATTTCGAAATCACATCGTCTTATTTGTGCCCATATCTTCATCATTCTTCTCTTGTTATCCCTTTTTCTTGGTCAGTCGGAGTGTCATTCACCATAACCATTGTTTCATCTTCTGCTATCATATTCTGTTCATGAGTTCATATGTCAATTATATTATCAAAAGGTGCAGCTTTCTCCTATATTGTCAATATTGCATTAATTCACAGCATGTAACTTCAGATCATTTTATACCACTCAGTGTATACTGTCATTTGTTCACAATTTAGATGCCAACTCTTAATGAATTTTTACACTAAACCTTCGTATCTTAATCAGTTGAAGAATCCAAAATGCTATCTCTTTACTGATATATATTTTCCTCTCTCTCTTCTTCTTATGCTGAAAAATCTAATTAAACAAGTTCTTCTCAGCATCAGACGTCTACATTAATTCTTAGAAGTAGTAATGCTTTGCCAACAGAAGTAGCAAGGCATCGCTTGTGATTCTGCTTCGTTCCTTCTCATCCAAGTTTACCTTCCATCTTGTGCTATATCCATCATATTTTGAACAGAAGTTTCCATTCTCTGCATCTGCCCAGGAAACAATGCCTCTCAGCATCAAGAATCTTTTCAGGTGGAGTAGGGCCTCCTGTCCAAAACCAGGTCATGCATTCAACATCCATCTGCTTGCATGGTGAACTGGATATTGTGTCATGGATTCTACTGACTGTTTGCCAGTATAATGGCTACAACCTTGCATGCTGCCATCTGAGACACTTCCACACTACTTTACTGAACTTGTCTCCAGCTCATTTACCTGTGTCATGCATCCATCTTCCTGAACGAGGACTACCAAGTCTCTTAATGCAGAATCGGCAGGCGGTGGAAAAGCTGCTTGTGTGCCTCAAACAAATTGAACATGATGGATTCTTTGGCTGGCCTCTTCTTTTGTTCATGTTGCCGTCTTTTCAGAGTCTCTTATTCCACCAGACGGTGGTATTCCCGAGGGATTAGATGTTGAGAGATACCCAATTCTGCAACTGGCCATCGGTACCGATGGCCAAAGCCACTACCGCAAAAGCTTTCATGGATTCACAAGGATGAAGGTGATCTGACAAGAATAGTACAAAAGATAATGTCACTGTTCCATTTCCCTTCAATCAAGAAAAATGCCGAAGCCATCCAAACCATCATGGCTGCCTGTTCACACCTTCTGATCTACATCATATGCGACAACAATAGCAGCAGAGAAAAGAATAATGAAACACTCTTTTGGAGCCCCTTTTGCTCACAACTTCTTTGCTTGAGCATGCATCGAAGGTGAAATGGAAATTGTCTTTGTTTGCACCACCCACATCTTATATTCCATTTCCAAAGGATGTGGTAATGGACAAAAGTGTCACTCTCACTGGTGACCTGCAAGATGTAGTGATGAGCCCACAACTACAATATGTCTGTAGGATTCTACTACAATTTTTTTCTTGATATGAAGTGACCTTCAAAATTGCAGTTCAGATAGCTTTGTTATGCATCAACTGCTCATCCAGTTGTATACTGAATCTGGTTTATCTGCAAAACAATGGGTATGTATGATTGGTGTTTATGATATGTGGTTGATTTAGGATAAACAAAGGATGAGAAGACTCTAATTGTTGGTGCATTAATTTCTCTGATTTACTTTGGTGTTTTGCTCATAATAGCTAAATTTTCTGAAACAATTATTCCAACAAATAATCAATTAAAACACTATTTTTGTTTTTGACAACATACTGCCTTTTGAGTAAATATTTCCAGACTTGTTTTACATACTACAAGATAAATTTGATCAGTTTCAAAATATCATTATACGTGGAAAGGTTGAAATGGGCAATAAAAGAAAAAGAAAAAAGATTTAATTATACAAGATTTGACCTAAGAAGCGCCATCCTAAACCATATTCTATTTGTCTGGCTAAGATGTTGATTCTGTTTGCCAAGTTCCTATTTTGTATCTTCTTCACTTTGGTGTTGGAAATGCTGAAACAGTCCAATTTAACACGGACCAACCTTACAAAACTACGTCGGGGTTGTATCCGACAATGCTCGTTCGAAATTTATGTTAGCTTTTTTTATCGTGAAACGTCGGTTAATGCCGAGCCCTCTAGAGCTAATGTTTTCGAGTCTCAAAATGAAAGAGAGAGCTAGAGAAGTACATGAGAAACGTTTTATAACGAGGTTTTAGAACCTTTGTATTAGAGGACGTAAGTTAATATGAATAGTAATTACATTTATTCCCGGGGTGTGATTGTGTTACATCAAATCTCAAGGATATGACATGATTATAAGTGAGATTGTAATGTCTACGAGGTGGCACTATATCGATTTTATGATGTCAAGATATCGACATATGATGTTACTTTGTCGACTACATACTATTGAAGTGTTAGTCACTTAGCGAGATGTCAACCATTCGAAACCTTGGTATTAGTTACATATAGTATTAAGATATCGATCACACACGCTATTGCTACAATTTGGACCTCCGTCGAGTGCCGATCTGATTGAGCTTAAGCCTTAGAGACATCAATAAATGGGAGGATCATTTATGGCCTTTTCCAACACTTTAGTTGAGGACAAGAAATTAAACAGCTACTGCTGGAGTTTTATGCCACATTGATATTAATTAGGATTAGAAGCATTGTACTTGTGTTAAGTAAGCTGTTCCCTTGAGCAGATCACATGTTCATGGTCATCTTTGGTTGCTAGAATAATGCAATCTTAAGCTCAAATATCTTTTCTTGACCTTATGAAAGAGGCAAGTGGAGACTCATTCGGGGTAGCAAGGTGTCATCCATTACCAACAAAAAGAAGTGATGGTGATTTGAGCGTGAGATTCTCAAAGCATGCCCAAGAAAGTTCTTTTCTTGGTGATTGATTGGTTGACATAAAATCTTGTAGGCAGATCTGATTCACTGACCGAAATCTACAGGAAGAAATCTTGTAAGAATTTATTTTCCAAGCCCAAAAGTCGTATGCAAATCCAAGGTTTATAGGAAGTTCAAATGACAGTCTTCGTGCTCATTGTACGGCTGTTAAGGCTTACCAAAAAGCTCTACATATCTTAGGAAACTTTCCGAAAACATATAAATTTCTTATGCCCAGAAGAAGATGATGGCAGATGATATGCTGATCGAGCACCAGTTTGTGTAGCTCAACATTCCACATCTTCTAATGATCGTATTCTATGTATACCTCATTAGTGCTGCTACTAATACTTGTTTAATCCATAGTAGTAGCTGACTTGATTTAACTAAGTCTGCTCTTAATTTTATCCTTTTAGCTATCGGGCTAATTATATATTATTTTTTTTATAATTAGTTATCTTTAGTATTTTAGTTTCTATATTTTTAAAAGTTACATTAAAACTCCAATACTTACAAAAACGAAACATTTAACCTCGTTATTCCAACAAAGCCCTCCTCTCTCTCTCTTTTTAACCATATGAAATTATCCTTCTAACCCTATATAAGGATATCAACATTTCACTTTTATAAGTATAAATATCTCAATATAATTTAAAAAAATGTAGAGATCAAGATGCTAAAGATAACTTAATTACAGGAGATAATTAGCTCATTAATTAAGATAGAGGTTCAGGACCAACTTAAAATCGGCTTGAAATTTTTATAAATATCTCAATTTTTCATTTTTGTTGATTAAGAATAGCAGAAAGACAAACATCACTTTGGTTAAAATTGTAACCTTGTATTATCAAATTTCGAAAGAAGTTGTATTTATCCTATTTTACACAAAGATATATTATTATATCAAGAACAATGATGACAGCATAAAATAATATCAAAATAGTATGCCGACAGTCATCCTTTAATAATTTGACATACTGAGTCAAGTCTTGTAATTTACTGAGCAATAATGAAGGTCCCTTGCAACTGTGTCAAGTAATTTACATATACATCACATTCAATCTCAACAGGCCAGAAAAAAAAATGCTATTATGATGATAAGTAGGCAAATCTACATATATTTCACATTCCAATGTGTGTTACACACATCTCTTTGATTTGTTAAAACAACAGTGGAAGCATGCATAAATATGATCATTAAAACAGCATGCATAAATATGAACATTTTCAACATGCACCTATTGAATCTAAGTTATATATATATCTGTAACCTCAAATTTCTCTAAGGAAAAATATATATATTTATTAATCATATTACTTTTTATTTTCCTTTTCTCCCTTGAAAAAAAAAGGTGATCCAACAAGAGTCACAGTCTTACTAGATGAAGACACTATTGCTCTCTTTTTCCTATTTTTGGACTACTTAGTTTCAAAATTCAATCCATTTTGGACTCAGGCTCTATGCATTACTCATGTTACTAATGTAAGCATGTAACCTACATTAGACATTTGCCATATGTCTACATTACATTACATTACCTTCTAGAGAAAATTTCACCATCTTATCCAAGGAGATAGTTGACTTCACAAACTAAGTTTCTTGTGGAGACATCTTGTTGGAATCATAATTGCCACAAATCCTGATCATGCTTCATTTTATGGTTGGAAGATTCGCATGGTTCGGTCACATCAGCAGAGTGAATCATATTCCCTTTCTACCATGTCAGAAATCATCAAATATGTATACGTATACGTGTAGGGATGAATCCTTGGGTTAGGTTCATGCAATTTTGCGAACATAGAAAAGATCATAAACCAAGAAAAAAAAGGGTATGTTGCGTCTGTTTGAAGATTCCAGTTGTTAACATTAATTATCTCCACCAGAATGGAAGGAGATTGAGGTTTGAAGCAGGAGTAAGGCAAATCAAGCTGGCTCCAACCTGATGGCAAGCGAATGGGCATGGTTATCCCCGATGGCACACCACCACAGAATGAAAGATGATCTTGCAACATTTCCATTATTATTATTACGGAACAGACGCATTAATGGATCATCCAGTCGTGCACAAGTTGAGATGAGAGTTGGCTGACGTCGATGCCATGGAGAGGAGAGAAAATTATTGTTCTTGGAGCCGTACTCCTCCTCCTCCTCCTCCTCCTGCTTTATATCCTTATTTTTAACCTCATCAGCTTCTTTCTCCACTTGTGTTGGGATCTGCAACCTACCCTCTCCATAAGAAGTGGCGGAAATCTTTCCGATCCAAGCGGGCTGAAGGCAGACGGGTCGTCGGTAAACAAATACCCTTCCTTCTGTCTCTCCTTTTTCTTATCATTTTCTCTCTTTCTCTCACCATAGACAAAGACTCTTCGTGCTCTTCTTCTTCTTTTCCCCTTCCTCTTCCTCAGCGCTTTCGCTCTGATCTCAGTGGCGTTGTGTTTCTTTTTGTTTCAGGATCTGGTTTTTGTTTTGGATTGGTTTTCTTTTGTTCCCGATTTGAGATAAGGAAACGAATTTACAGATTGTTTGCGCTGATCTAACTGTAGTTGCTTTCCATCGCCACACGAGAGGAAGAGATCGAAGAAGATGAAGGCTTTCTTGCACCCAGATCTACCTAGGGGTTGGACCTTTAGGTCGAACAGCTTTGTCATAGATGCCAGTCCTAACATCCTTTGGAATGATTACAAGAAACCCTAACCCTAATTATTGCTTTTTTGTCATCATTCTTCCTAAAAGGCTTACTTTCTCTTCCTGAGAGGACAAAAGCTCATCTGATTGTTCTTAGGTTCGCTATTTCGGATGAGGCTTCTGTGCGTCTTCGATTCATGCTTTTGTTTTGCTGTTTCAAGGGAAGTAAGGAGGGCGATGTCGTCGAGCTCGCCATGCGCGGCGTGCAAGCTCTTGAGGCGTAAGTGCACGCCCGAGTGCATATTTGCACCACATTTTCCGCCGGACCAGCCGGCGAAGTTCGCCAACGTGCATCGAGTCTTCGGGGCGAGCAACGTCGCGAAGCTGCTCAAGAAACTCCGCCCGGAGCAGCGCGAGGATGCGGTGGTGTCGCTGTCGTACGAGGCGGAGGCGCGGTTGCGTGACCCGGTCCACGGGTGTGTCGGCTATATCTACCTCCTCCAGCACAAGCTCAGGGAGGTGCAGCATGATCTGAGTAACGCGAAGCGGGAGCTGTCCACCTACATTGCCCCCTTCGCGTTCGGCCCCAACCTTCCCCATCATTACCATCACCAGCTACAGGGGGTTTCTCCGTCGCCGTTTGGGATTCGGGGGATGGGTATTGGAACGGGGTTGGCACTCCCGGCGCCTGCTACATGGCCCCAGGGGCAGATGCTGATCATGAGCGAACAGCATCAACATCAAAGGCAGCAACCGCCAGAGATGCGCCAGGCCGCAGTGGAAACCCCCGTGGCTGCAAGAGAGCAGGAGATGTTCACCAGTTACCCACAGATCCAGGGGTATGATCGGATGGCCGGTGGCGCTGCAGTTGTGGCTACAGTCTCAGCACAGCTGTTCAACAGCCCATTTGCAGCAGAGCAGCGGCACCCGCAACCACAGCAGTACGCTGAGCGACTATGGGCGACGGCTAGGGGCGAGGGGAGGAGCGGAGTAAACCCTTCTGCTTGAAGAAAACAAAGGAGAACGACGAAACGAGCAATGTCTTGAGACCTCTCCCACCTCGAGGTACGGATTCTCCTCTCACATCACACATGCAATAGGCTAGATAGACTGAATCATGTGTCTCTGCAACCTACACCAATCATTCAATTACATTTACAGGCAGATTTTAATTTAAACTGTTGACCTGAAAGATATACGCTGAGAGTGTTTCTTGTGTGCACGAGATGATCGACATTAGGGTGTTTCAAGAGGCAGGAGAAGTCCCTAATACATTGTATCTCTTCAATGAGCTGAAAGCTATCACACCCTGTTGCAACGTCGAGTATAGGAGACGCAGGCGGAGGGAAGACTGTCGAATGGAACAAGCAAAGTGAATGGTGTGCAGGATTACAGTCAAGACGTAGCAGTCATAAGCAGTAGTTCGCAGCAGAAATGGAGTCAGATAAACATTACCTCTCTCTTCGCCTTGGTCATCAAGAAGATGTCATCCTCTTGAAGCTCCCCGGTTGAGTCATTTGCCCTTCTGCAGTGTGTTGCTTCATGTGACCGCAGTACCTTCCCGTCTGAGATATCATTAATTATATGTGGATCACTTCCTCCACAACCAGCTGTTTTCTTTGCCCTCAGTGTTTCTTTCCCTTCCTTCAATCATTCTGGTTTGAATCTTTTTTTTGATGTTTCATTTATTGTTTGCGCTGGCTGCCTGAGGGATTTGATAGTGCTGTTTGTACTCTATAAAGAAGCTTATCTGCCTACTCTATAATTCTTTTGATTTGGAGGAGATCTGAGTGCAGATTTCTTTATATATCTATGCAGTCAACACATTTCTTTTTGTTCTTTTGAATGAATGCTAAGATCTTCCCAAGAAAGAAGATTTCTTAAGTTGCCTGATCAATAGTACAGTAAGTAGTTCAACCAGAAGGATTTGAAAGACTTTGGAAGTTGGATCTCTTGTTTTGATTTATCTGTACAATTTCTCCTCCACTTTGATTTGCTCAGCATAAAAATAATGTTTTGTGTGGTTGCTATTGAGTGCAGCCTCTTCTTTCTTCTCTCTCGCATGGATTTCAGCAACACCAAGTCAAAACTGCCATGGTCCTCTCTCTCTCTCTCTCTCTCTCTCTCTCTCTCTCTCTCTTTTATCCTTTATCTTACCAAATGAATTAAGATGATGTCCTCACTGGAAATCTATTCCCAGGTACAGCAGCAACATCACATGTGAAGGAACTTGTGCCAGTGACACTACCAGGTTTCTAAAGAAGCTCAAAATATTATGTTAAAGGAATGAAAGAGATCAGAATCATGTTACATTTGTGTTACCCACCAACTAGATTTTATCCACTTGAATTTTTAATTTCCTTACATTTTGGTTCCAAGAATTTAGCTTTAAAATACATATGGAGAATGCCAGCTTACATGTTTTATTGTTTCTTATTACCATCTATTTCAAACAGCTAAAGAAAGAGAAAGCTTTATCTCAATTTCTTCTTGGATTTGGAATTACTCCAATCACCAACATCCTGTAGCTCTTAAAAACTAATCCATCTTGCAGCCAATCATCAAACTAATCATGAATCATGAGTTCTTCTTTCGTAGCCTAGTTTATATGCAAAGAGATCAAGCATACAAACTGATGCCAAAGAGTTTGCTTCAAGAACAGCTATTGAGGGTATTGCATTGCTGTTATTCCTGTTCTTTAATAACATAAGATGTAATCATTTCACCCTCGGAGATAATATACAAGTTCTTCAGCATCGTTGGAATCGTCATGTCTTATAAGCCATCATAAGAAATAACTTTTTATTGATGACAAAAACTTATATGCTTATTGGTTCATGAACTTTGCCATGCCTCATTGGAGTTTGACTTGGTGACAATTTCCTATCAATCTCTTATTTCTGCTGGAAGTTGTCTACCTTTAGAGATGACACTTTCTGCTGCATTTGTGGCAAAAATTGTAACTAAACACACACATGAAACATAATAATCTATCCAAAAAAATCTCTATTTGTTATTCCTAATCGCATACCAAAATATTGATTCAGTGAATTTATCTATGTACAAGGAAAGCTTCATAATAGTGCAGCATGCAAGTACAGATCTATGAAAATAACATCACAGCATCCATCAATTTGCCGACAGAAGAATCTGTTCATTTCTGATCATTACATATAGTTCAATGCATGGTTGAGAAAACATCAAAGTTGTCATCATGCACCCATTGTTACATTCACTAGAATCTAAAAGCTACAACATGGTAGAAGTTTTGGTCAACCACACCTTGGTTCCAGCACAACCCATCTTTGTCTTTTTAGTAAACAAGCTCCTCAAATTCTTTCTTAGATTCTGGGGAAGAAATATTTCAGTCATAGCTCGAGAGCTCAAATATCTATCAAAGTTAGGCACCTCTCATATGCCCAACTACTTGCCATCTCTCAGCCACATGTGAAAGGTGGAGACCATCTCTAAACTATTGTTGAGCACATGTGAACATTCACAAAGGTAGGAGAATGATGAGAGCTTCTCATCACATGATTTATATGGTAGTAGACTAGCTATGATCCATCAAGGGAGTGTTTCCAAGAGCTGATTCAGTAGTTTCTCTTCCAAAGTCATCCCCACCTAATTGTTTTCCACCAAGTGCAGACTTGTTGAAGTGCAGGTCTTCAAGATCTTAAGTCTTGAAAGCCTGGCAGAAATTGCTAATTATGGATAACTTTCTCCTTTATCCCAAAAACTACAACATCAGATGCTGTCAATTTTCTTTTCATAATCATAGATCAAATTGGGAATTACAAGCTAGTAATATCACCTGTGTGGACATTTTTTATCCTGTGTCAGCTCCCATATGGGTTGGTAGGTAGATGTGGAGCACATGAATCTGGTGTTACAAACAGGAGAGGGTTGACTACATTTAGAGGAACTAAAGTAGCAGAATCAGACAAGGATTGCCTGTGTTCTAATTACAGACAAGGAAGTAGGAAAAATAGGATAAAGAAGGATGAAAATACATGTAATCTACTGGAGAATCCCTTGATAAATATGCAGTAAAATATTTCCTAGTATTTTCCAGAAATTTAGCAAATGCTTCTGCATTCCTGAGTTTGGTTCTAAATTTCTGGCTAATTTACTTCAGAAAACATAAGACTCTTCCTGTCTCATTGTCCTTCTATGGCACTGGGAGAAGGTTCCTGGCTGCTAAGAGAGAAGGTTTTGTGAGGATATATAGGTTGATAGCTGGCCTGGCTATAACCTTCATCTGATTGCATGGCACAAATCTCATTTGCTATACATGTGATTGGAGTCATAGTAACTTGAGAATGCTAGACTTGGCATGTCACTGATAGAATCTTTCCAAAGTGAACACAACTTCAACCTCTTGATAAAATGGCCCTTTGTTGCAAAGGAGACTAGGAATTGGAGGTTTCATCCTCAGGGAGATCAAACAATGTAATTATCTTTCTAGGTTTTCAATTATGGTGGAGTTGTTAGAAATTTTACAATTCACTGTTAAGGTCAAAGCCTTCTCTTAGATTACTCATCCACACAGAGATCCTAACCAGAGACAGCCCAGCACAGGACAGAGGACAAACCCTGTTATTGTTCTTCACATGCATTGCTGCACATCTTGTTTTACATTGTTCTCTGGCTTCAAAAGCATGGAAATAGATGCAGAAGACATTTTCCCACAAAGGCATGCTTCAGAAGACATAGAATTAAGATATAATTGGAGATATTCTTGGGATCCTTTCAAGCCTTTTTGGTGGGTTCTTTGGCATGCAAGATGCATCTTCTTCTTTCAGCAAAAGACTATCATTCGAGGGTCATGTAAAATTTCAGAGGAAGAAGGGCAGATATCAGGCTTCACCTGTTGCACCTGTCATGATTGCTGTGTCTGATGAAGAAGCTTTTGCATCTGCCAGTTAGGTGCTTTCCTCCTCTCATCCTTTTGAATAACTCTGCTACTACTTTCTCTGAAGAGTTCTGTTGGATTGAAATCAACTTTAAGCTGGCACTCATGTTTTCTTCTGTTTCTCATGATTACCAATGAGGTAAAACTACCACTTTTTACATAAAAAGAAAGAAAAAGAGCAGTCAAAAGCTTTTATTTTAGGAGTTCTAACTCTGGAAATATCCTTATTGTGGATAGCATTGTAGGAAAATCCATGCATCTAATAGCAAAAATCTAGATCAAAGCAACTAATAGTCAACATCCAGTTCACTGTTCACTCTGATACCTATAAACAAGAACTGCTTGCAGCAGAGCATTCTATTTTGATTTAATCCTAATACACCTAAAACACCTTCTTTTGATCCTCTTACGCACACACATTTTGTCATTGCTTCCAGTTTATGCTTGTGATCAATAAGCAAGGAGACCTTCATGCAATCTTCATTGAGCTCCTGCCTTGCCATTTCTTGTGTTCCATACGTTGACACCACACAGTTCTTCTGTCATACATCGCCTAAGCAGTGACTGCATTGAACAAGCATGTGAATCATGCATGAACCCACAGCCAAGCAAACAATTACAAGCTCCAATCTCTTTCCAACTTCTCAAGCTTGTAGTTTTCTCAAGGGCGAAGATTACAAATGCTCATTAACTATGATCCCTATCCGATGACTCCTACGGTGGTGAGACTGTGGGAGCTTCACATGCACACTTCTATAAATTAATCGAAGGAAGTCAGAGAATTCATACCATAACGAAACTGATGGGAAAACGCATGAGTTGGACTTGATGGCTGACCTGCCTGGTTGGCCTGGTCAATGCAATGTTCATCCAGTGGAATGGGAACTGAATTGATTGCTCAACTGTCCTCCATTCCATGCTAAAAATTAGGTGGTCTGCTCTGTCCAGATTAATGGCCTGTCTCTATGCAGTGAACATGTGATTTGATTCTTATACTCAGACTTCTCCCGACGTGTTCCTTCATCAAAATTTTTTTGCAGATATGTATGATTCAATGATGCCTCGGTAAATGAACACGAAGAACTCAGAGGGAAAAGTCACAGTCCCCTCTTCGTTCAGGAAACGCAGGAAGAAGGCAGCCTCACGGATGATGGTAGATCCACGAAGACTTCCACGCGCAGCCCTTTGTAATATAGTAACCCGGGAGGAAGACGAGGAACACGTTTCTTCCGCGTGGAAGCTTCTTAGGAAGATGCCACGCCCCACCCAACCTCCAGTGAATCTTCCTCGACCTGCACCATGAGCCACCGCCACGCGGAGGCCAGCACCAGGACAGGTGCCGACAAGTGTGAAAGCGGCCGCATGCCGACCTCCATTTGGTTCCCTGCATCATATTCTCCTTACCTTCCAGGTCTCCACCCACCGATGTCACCTCACCTCACCTCACCTCACCCCCACGCCACCTGAACCATACTTGTCGTCGCCCCACCGCCACTGCCTCAAGCAAAACCGGACACGCAAGATGAGGGAAGATTGGGAACGGTCTGCTTCTTGCTCTGTTTTTGACTTGAGAATCACCCGCTTTAGTCCACTCTCCACTTAGCCTGCCGCAGCCCTCGGCTGACTTGATCGTTCCCTGTCTTCCATCCTTGCTCCTCTTCGAGTCTGCAACCAAGCCGATGACTCCAGCCATGACGAAACTGTTGCTTCGCTTCCACATTAGCGCCGACAATTTCTACACGCATTTTTGCCCGTAGACGTGAAGTGATTACATATTATTCATATTATCCTATATAATTAGATTTTTTAAATAAATTTATATTAAAATATTTATAAATATAAAAATAAAATATTTAATCTCATTTATCATAACGATATCAATTTTACCGACAAAAGATATAGCACCGTGGTGATAAGTTAATTATAGATTATCCGATATAGTTAGACTTTTTTGTATTTCGATTCCTAAAATTAAAAAGAATTTATGTTGAAATTTTTATACTTATGAAAGTAAAACACTTAACCTCGTTTACTTTAATATTATTAATTTTATTGACGGAAGATACACAGCACGTGATAGTATGTGCATGAATGGCGTCGTATTACTTTATTTCACCTACCTCATCTTTCTCCTCCATCCTTATTGTCAACAATGTAAATGCCTTATTTGTCTCCTCTTTCTCCTTCGACATCGATACAGATGCAAACTAACGCAGAGAGGAAGAGCGATATGATTTTGACACAAATGCCTCACCTCCCTCCTCTTCCTCCTGCAATATTGACGTAGATGTCTCATCGCATTGCCTCATTTCTTTCTCGTTGTCGATGTTCGGATTGACATTGACAAGATTGACTATTGTATCATTGTCACTAATCACCACCATAATAATCACTCATGATATCACCATCACTACTATTGAAATACTATTGAAATTATCTTTTATCTATTGTTTTTATCTTATTTATGCAGATGCTGTCACGTATCTTCCATCAGTAAAACCAACAATGTTAGGATAAATAAAATTAAATATTTTATTTTTATAACTATAAGGATTTCAATATAATTTTTTTTTAATTTAGAGACCAAGATATTAAAGAGATCTAACTACATAATAATTTATAATTAATCAATCATCATCTTTAAAATTACCTATTTGTTTATTGATTTTATATTATTCATACACGTGCTGTTACGTAGTATTATATTTTTCGTCGATAAAATCAATGATATTAGAACAAATAAGATTAAATATTTTATTTTTATAATTATAAAAATTTTAATATAAAATTTTTAAGTATAGAGATAGAAAAATCAAGTAAGTCTTACTTCGGGATAATTTATAATTAGTATGTAGGCATTGATAGGGACTTTGCTATCCCAGCTTAGCTTGAGCCGCTCATAAACGGCTAGGCTCGATTGCATATAGCGTGTCACACCTTCACTCCTCTCCTTTATATAACTGTAACCTCGGCCACACTCTTCACTGATAAGGTACCCGAGAGCCATAGGTTGCCTCCTCTCGCCACTCTTCTCTTTTACTGCTGCTGCTTCTGATCTTTGCTTCTAGAGATCGTAGTGGTTTTGTTCTTCTGAGCTGAATCGGATGGCCGTGGACACTGTCGAGACTGCCGTCGCTTTGGTTCCGCCGCAGCAGCCGCCGAGATCGGAGATGAGCGAGGACGAGCTCCCGCCCGTCGAGGGGTGGTCGAAGCGGAAGCGCTCGAAGCGCCACCACCGTTTCTTCGACCACCCGCCGACCGAGGAGGAGTACCTGGCTCTCTGCCTCATGATGCTCGCCCGCGGCGGCTCCGGCCACCGCCCCCCGCCAGTCTCCGCCGCCTCTGCCGCGGCGACTCCTACGCCCACCGCGAAGGTCGGGTTCAAGTGCTCCGTCTGCGGCAAGGCCTTCGGTTCCTACCAAGCGCTAGGAGGGCACAAGGCCAGCCACCGCAAGCTCAACGCCAGCAGCGGCGGGGAGGAGCCCTCCGCCGCCGCATCGCCGGCCGCTTCCGCGTCCGGCTCCTCCACCGCCGCAGCAGGCGCCACCCCCAGCAGCGGCAAAGTGCACCAGTGCTCCGTGTGCTTCAAGACGTTCCCGACGGGGCAGGCCCTGGGCGGGCACAAGAGGTGCCACTACGATGGGAGCCTCGGCAGCGGGTCGGCCACCGCATCGGAGGGCGCCAGCTCGAGCCGCAGGGGGTTCGATCTGAACCTACCGGCGACGGCGGAGTTTGCGTTGGATGTCAGCCGGCGGTGCGTGGCCATGGCGGAGGAGGAGGAAGTGCAGAGCCCGATGGCCTTCAAGAAGCCGAGACTTCTGATTCCGGCATAGACTTTGACTGCCTTCCACGAGTCAACTCTCCACCACATCAATCAATTTTTCGTAGACAAATACTACTTATTCGATGTATAGGAAATTATTCATTCTTTGTAGCAGTTCATCGTGAAACCAATTACAGTTCTATTGTATGCTAAAATTCGCCTTGTTAATTTCAACTGTTTGATGAAAGGTCGAAAAATTCTATTAATATGTGAAAAATATTGCTAAATCCCTCTCTATCCAGCAGACGTCTTTGCTGGATAACAAGAAGTTTAGGCAGATTCTTCTCGAGTGGCGTTATGACTCAGCCACGCAGAAAGTTGGGCAGGTCAACGGCTGGCTTGGGATTTTTTTTGGAGCTGAAGAAACGTAGAATGGAAGTCTCGGTCATTCCCACTCTTTCCTAGTAGCTTCTTGGAACAGTTGAACTCACCTTCTTAGAAGTCTCATGGCAAATGCCCCAACCAGATTGACTTTGACTATGCCCAAGAGCACAGGAAAATTTGGTCAGGACTAGTTCATGGGCCCGTGGAACGTTGACTCGAACATTACTGCACTTTGGACCATTCAGTGCTTCTCGATGCATATGACTACTTCAAATGTTAAAGAGAATGAAACTTGATTTTATTCTATCACCAAAAGATGATAAATTCGAAACACATAAAAATTGTCAGAAATCTAAATCTAACGACCAAATCTAAGTTGGACTGGTCGGAATTAACGGACAACAAACAAGATATCAATTCAACTCAGAAGTTTAAGATTTTAAGTTATAGGTTAAATCTAATATATGTAATCCGATTCTTTGGATCCTTGGCTGTATAATATTATCCTCAACCTGTCTTTTCTTCATCTCACACATATGAATGTTTCTAAAATATAACTCATATTCTGATATAAATAATAATCGATCACCAAATTAACAGGAAATAAAGAAGAGTCTCACATTTACACAACTCACACCCTGAAAGGCAAACAAATGATGGAAATCAACTAACCTATGCTTAACCAAAATGGTTGCATGCATAAGTTGAGCAACCAAGATGAACCTGATGAGCTTCCTTCTCTGTTACCCTCTGCAGAGTGTGTGAGTTAGAAAGAGAAAGGCTGCTGTGGAGTTAGTAGTTAGATGATGCCAAGTTGCCATCTATAATTGAATCAGGCTTGGGCTGCTCAGCTGTGTTATATGACCTAACAAGCTACATTGTTTTACCTGTTTCAAGACTCGTTAAGAAACAGAATTAGAAGTCCTAAGAAGCAGGTAACTTATCGACAACAACCAAGTAGAGGTGGAACACTCACATGCATGGCTGATACCGTGGTCAAAAGATTTCTGCATTGATCCATCAAGGCTTGCTCTTTGGTTGCAAGATCAGCAAGTTCAGACACCATGGAACTTTTTCTTTCTACCTGGAGAAAATGGAAGTTGTACAAATGATCTCAAGTGAAGGAAAAAATAATTAGCTTTCCTTAGTACAGATTCCAAATAGCATTATTATAGCAGTTGGATACTCCACAAATTCCTTTGCTGCACCATGAACTAAATGCTACATAATCAACTCATTTTCTTAAAAGCTACCAGCGAACTGAAGAATTATCTGTAAGATATCTAAGGCAGTATATCTGAAACAAATCACATGGCAAAATGTTTTTCTCAAAACATCTGAAATAAATCACCGGGCAAAAATGGTTTTCTGAAGGAATTACACATAAAGGACCATTCCCGATGGCTACTTGATGAAGCACATAAAGACTGTAATAGATTCCAGATTATGACCAGATATATTGAAGGACAAGTGAACAGTTCAATGAAAGTTGATTTTTTTTTTTAACTGCATGGATGATAGAATAAATCGCTGATTGTTTAGCAAAAAGGTCTTATCAAATGCTCCTGATGATATATCAAAAAAGGTTATGTTCAAGTAAACATACAATGTATATCTAAATTTATAAGATCTCACTTCACATACTCTGATATTTCACATGATGCAAGTGAATTACATAAAAAAACTGAATGTCACACAATAACTTCTTTGATAGTTGTACCAATGACAAATTAAGTGTGAAGGAAGGGAATAATTCCTAGGAGACCTAAATAACAAAAAAGGAAAAAATATGTTTATTTTATGTGTTAATTTCGAAATACTGATGGACTGAGATTTTCTGAATTAAGATATTTTATAAGCTCATAGAGAAGGAGAGAGCTCTGCATATTTCTTCTGCTTAGGTATTTCTTAGATAACACTATTAACTATATTTTTCAATAGATTATTCTGTATAACTTATGTTGCTTTCTACTCATGTTTGGAATGTGTTTACCAATTTTTAATTACATTGCAAGCTTATACCACAATGTGGTACGATAAAATGTTACACTCTGTACAATTTATTAATTAATATCCATGTTCAACACAAACAATAACAAAGCTGTAATTTTCAACTATTTGGGATCAATTATATGGATCTTTTGCAACCATTGAGATCAGTAAAAAAATCATATATTTAATTAAGTTCAGAGTACTTAGATATTTATTTTAGTTTCCATTAAATTTTTTTTTAGGTCTTCTTC
This sequence comes from Musa beccarii, assembly GCA_024322285.1. Classification (NCBI taxonomy): domain Eukaryota; kingdom Viridiplantae; phylum Streptophyta; class Magnoliopsida; order Zingiberales; family Musaceae; genus Musa; species Musa beccarii. Next base: position 49,545,627 of record CM044397.1, on the reverse strand, counting down.
TACATCTTTTTGTACTATTAATATTAATTATTTCATCTTTTCTAACTATCGCATCCGAATGCCTCATCAGCACATATCCATACCATTTTAAATGATTCTCTCATCTTATCGTGTATCGAAACAATACATAATTGTTCACAAATAAAATTATTCGTATTTTTTTTCCTATCTTTTCTGATAACTTCACACACCCATCTCAACATTCTCCTCTGTGATCATCCATGTTATGAAAGAAAAACTTTGGTCATCCATATTGACCTGAAGTCATGCAGCTTTTAGTAACTTTGGCCTTTGCCAAGCTCCAAAGAGACACAGGTGAATGTATTAATTATAAACAAACTTCAGTGACTATAATGATTATTTTCTTTCACCAAAGCTTAATATTCTCTAGTATGCATGTAAGAAGCCAATGAAAATTGCATCAAAGGGAACACAAATAAGAAATAACAAACTCATCAACCTTAGACAATATAGTCCATATTGACGTTCCTATTGCCTGCATTACATCAACTGCTGAACTAATGGCATTTCTCATTTCGTGAAAATCTGCCTGTTAAGAAAGAAGAGAAAGTGCATCAGTTCTGAATTTTGGATGATACCAAATAGGTAGCAGTTGTTACTGAAAATTTGGATATACAAACCTTTGCTCCATTAACAATTGGAAGGCAGATAGTACTCGCCTTTAATGCTTCAATGGCTCCAAGTAAAGTACTTGAATGGTCTTGATCTACAAGAGACCATTCTTCCAGATAGGTTATCTGCATTAGCCAATTGTGGAGCTAATTGAGGCTCTATCTGTTGAGTATACTACAAAGAATGGCATGGATTGGAAGGAATACCATTCGAGCACAATATAAGGATAAGGATTCAGTTAGAAGGTGCATACTAGATATAATTTTTGGATGCCCTAGTCATGCTTTACAAGAATTTGGAAAAGTTTAAACCTGTAAGTCAATAGGGTTTAATTTATATATGCAAAACAGAAGAAAATGAATACCTATATATTTTACTGTAACCATGTCGAACATTATGAGATTATCAGTGTGCATATATAAGATTATAGTCTAACTTCATAGTTTGTTTACAATATTGTAAACTTTGATTATTTCTTTCCCTGTTGATAATCCAATTAACCTATTAATAAAGGATTGATGTTAGGTCAAAAACTGTCATGAACACTCACAAATAAGTGTTTACTGTACTGTTCAAATATGTCTTGTGTGCTGGTCGTAATTGATTAATTAATATAACTAAGGGCAATGTCCACTAGTCTGATAGACAAATCCTGATACTGTAAACTAGTAAAATGTGAATTTTCTTTTTATGAGAAGTAATCATTAACCATATCTTCCAGTACAATGCAAATCAGTACAGAACTCTGTTGGATGTATTTCAATGTCAAAGTAACATGGTCAGATGAATTAGGAGGGTTAGAAGGGATTAATTTAACTAACAATATTATAAGACTCACTATAAAGACTAGAGCTCATCTTTGATCTTGGATTGAACATGATGTCAGAGTCGAACATAAAACTAAGCTCGAATTCCATATCATCAACACAGCATTCAGAGAGTCAAGCAAAATGGGTTAGCCAACTATGGTATTACTAGATCTAACTGGAGCTTATTTGTTCTCTAGGTGCAAGCCTAGGACTGAACCAGTGCTGATGAGTCTTCTCTGATCTATTTGAGATTCCATGATATCACGTTAGTCATCAATTCAGTGTTAAACCTCTTTGTCTATGTGCAGACTATCTCTTATAGTAGTTTGGTAAGTGTTCCTTCTTTGAAGATGTAATAGAACGACCACTACTTGAATTCCAATCACCCCTAATATGGGTATGACTAGGTTTATCTGTGATGTGACCCTCAACAGTAACCCTAGAAGAATGCTAAGAGGGGTCCTCATAATATCTAAGGAAGACCAAGGCCATTAAGCAAGAAAAGGAAACCCACTATGCACACAATAGAAAACTTGTCTAGGAATGTTAGTGTCTTTTGATCATAGATTAGTGGCAATTGTAGAGGATCTTTAGAGCCAATCAGAGACAAATTGCTATCCAAAAGTCCCATCGACATGGTTAGATTATGCTGGTTATTTAGTCATCTTTTATAGAAATTGCGTATGAGTTTACTTTTCTCCTTATAACTTTTATAGTTCAATAAGTATGTCATTAAGTATATGGTTGCAATTAATAAATTCTCATCTGCCTCAAATCTCACTTCTCTTTCCTCTCTAGTCTCCCTCTCTTTTCTCCTTTTATCCCCTAAAATTCTCACTTAAAGCACTTGATACAAGATGAGAAATCCCTAATAGAATTTTATTTTTCAATTCCTAATAGAAATCCCTATAATTCTCCCTAATGATGTTAAAAAATGAGAAAGTAAAAACTAGCTAGAATTAAGCATAGAAAATAAGATCTAGATGATGAAAAAAATCTTACCTGCCCCTTGAGAATAGAATTGAGCTTCAGATATTGTCTGTCTGTTTGTAGCTTGAATTTTTTAATTGTTGTTGACTCATGCATTTTTGTGGTAGTTATCCAGGCATCATATAAATATTTCTGGTCAGAGATCATAAGAAAAGTATAATATGTCTTAATTGAAAAGAGTCCAACTACCAAAGCAATAAAGAACACTGGTCATTTAGAACAATCAAATTATACTGTAAAATCAGAATTGTCAGGAGAATGACATGCTACAACCAGAAAGAATCAGAAGACAACAAGATAAGAGAATGAAAAGACCACAAACCACACTACTACCAAGAAGGGTTTCTGATGTTGCCCAGATTGAAACCAGTTTGTCACTATTTTGAAGGAAAATAGAAGTTTTGTGCTGAGACATGGTAATTTGCTGATGCTGTCATGACCCAGATATGCTATCAGTGTCAACCAAACAAGGTGCAACCCTTTATCAAGAATGTTGGTTATGTTTATTGCAGCTATGGCCTAACATATCTTATGAAATCATATCAAGAAATAAAGATGAGTGTTCCCTCATAGGTTAGTTCATATTCTGCATAAATAATGTATTACAAGGGCCATTGCTTTTATTCACTCTTCTAACTTGTTCTTTTCCAACAAAACTTCATATAGTTGAAATAATTATTAGGCCAGCTCAATCTTTTTTTTCCTTTTGTTTCACAGAAAATTATATGACACCTGTGTGTTCCCTGGTGCAAATAGAACTACATGTATAACAAGCAAAGGATACTTGTATTTATCCTGACGATTTTTCACAAATGCAGCCCAGTGCTATTTGAATGGTGGACCTTAGACCCACTAATAGCACAGATGGCTGGTCCAGCCCACCAAAACCTGTAATCTATTGTAGTGTTGGGCCCATTTTTTGAGCCAAATAGACCACAGATCCCAAAAAGCAGGTCTAAGCAGGAAGGTCTTTCAAAGTCCACATATGAATAAATATATAGTAGCAGGGATATTGCTCAATGTCACTCTCTAAAAAGAATTCTAAGGCATTGATTTTGTGCATAGTCCACAAAATATAATTTGATTTTTCCCAAAAAATGTTGATGTTTTATGTAGACAACAATGTGATGCTTCAAGTAAAAGAGGAAGAAAGAATGCTAGCTATAAAAAGAAAGAATACTAGTTATCTATTTACTGAGTAGAAGCAGTTTATTCAAACCTAATCCCATTAGCTCATGTTCATTTTAGACAGGAAAGTGAATGATACAACTGCAGAACTGCTAATAAAATTAGCATAGCTGATTTTTATGTTATAGAGAATTTCAACAAAATAATGACACAAAACTAAATCAGATTGAGCATGCCTTAAAGATACCTAAAGATGACATAAATATTAAAAAATGTCATGGATATTCTTGTGGCACTGTAACCTATATTCTTAATTTTGCTAAGCATTAAATTTATTCGACTCTCATTGAACAAACCATAAAATTCTAGCACAAAGTTATGGCATAAGGTGCAATAGATCAAATCTGTACTTCACAAGAATTATGTGTGAAAAGACTACTGTTACAACTATCCACTAGATTGTATAGATGAATTATTCTAATTTAAGAATAAAGAAGAGATTCTATTTCAGAAAATCAAACACTAATCAAGATGCAAGACCTAGTAGACCCTCCCATTAATAACATTCTACTTTCAACTTGATAATCCACTACAAGATTAAATCTCCAAGCTGGAGTCTTGCAAAGTACCTCATCATCCAATTTTTGAGCAAGAAAGTTATCATTCGCTTGTGCATTAACCCACCGCCACTGCAAGAGCCGGTTATATAATAGCCTTAACTGGTGTGCACCCTTGATCCGTCTCTCCCCAATTTTTCCTCTCTTGATATCAGCAGTGAAGTTAAAGATTGATGCAGCATTGACAGGCAGCGAAACAACAATGGGGGAGCTTGTCACTAGGCTATTTGTCACCTGTTGAACACCTGGGATGCCCCTTGGCGAGGCAGCTGTCAGCTTACTTGGAGATGAAGGCCTGAAAGAACCACGATGAGTGGAAGATGCAGATGCAGGAGACGACAGAAGGCCATTTGCAGGTGATTTCTTTGCTGGAACAAGCTTGCAAGGGGCTGTGCTCTTCAGTCCGGGTGATGGTTGCGGCATACCTGGCCCTGACAACCTGTGTAACCGGTGTCCCTTCTCTTGCAGAAACCTTGAAGGAACATCAATTCCACGGGCTGTTGCCCGCCCCCTTGGTGGCAGAGTAGTGCGCTCATGTGACACCGAATTGCCACCAGAAGACAAGCTATCAATGTCGAATGAGAGGGACAGGTCACCACCGTCAAATGAAGCCCTCCTTGCACCTTCATTGAGCACTATGGAATGCCTCAGGGATCGCATGGCTACCAAAACCGAATCTTTCTCACCAATGGAGCAGTCCAAGCTCCTCGTCAATGGAGTCAACTGCTGAGTCCTGGTCCCGGGCCATCGGTGGTGGTTGTCGAACGGTCTGGCACTCTCCGACTTAAAACTGCTCCTTGCCGGAGTGGCCGCGGGAGTGACAGGCCCCCGCCGCTCCGGAGTCGGCCTCCTGTTTGGGGAAGGAGAGACATTTCTGACCTTGCTGGTCTGGTAGGAGAAGGACTCACCTTGGAAGGAAACAGAGAGACTCCTGGTGGTCGTACGAAGGACTCTGGCAGCGGCGGAGGAGAGTTCGGTGGGGTCGTTAGTGGCATGGCGAATCGTGGTATCGGTGGGTCGAGTGCGGTCGACAGATTTGGATCGGCTGGGCATGCAAGTCCGGGGCACTGCCACCGGAGTAGAGGCTCGGGGAGTGGGGAGAGGCGAATGGGAGCGCCGATGAGAAGAATTAGCGGTAGACGAAGAGGAAGAGGACACAGTCGAAGCGGAATAACAAGAAGAAGAAGCAAAGGAAGGACATTTCGAGGAGGAGGCGGCGGAAGCAGACGGAAAGGAGCCACATTTAGCAACCGAAGTGGAAGATGAGGAAGGGGCATAAGAGGCCAGGTGGCGGGAAGCCTTCTCCTTGGTGTGGGGGCACTTAGGGGCGACGGCATTGTTCTTCTCGGAGAGGGACAGCGGCGGCCGGGCGGAGCAAATGGGATCGCGGCGGCGAGGAGAGGGGTTCGGGATCTTCTTCTGAACTTGAGGGCGGGTGGTCGCCGTCGGGGTGGCGGCAGTAGCCGCCGGGATGGCAGCAACCATCTTAGGAGATCTCACTCTCCGACGAGCTCTTGGTCCTTTTTCACTGGTTCCGGCGATGGGCGGTGATGTTACAGAGGGAAGCACCAGACTTCGGGTTATTGATTCTCTTAGGCTCCCCTGAAGAATGGAGAAGAAGGGCTGAGCAAGAAGAAAGTAAAGAGAAAGACTGAGGTAAGGCTCGGTATAAAGAGAGAGAGGGAGAGATATGAAGAGTGAAGGAGAAGGAAATGGAAAGGAAAGAGATCAAAGAAAGAAACAACAGAAGGAGCAGGAGGAGAGAAAGGGAGGTAACAGAGGCGGGTCTGCGGCGGTGACGGAACAGCAGAGAAAGGAGAGCTGCTTGTTCACAGGGAGTGTCGCAAGCTGATGGTGATGATGGAGGGGTCGTAGTGCGAGGAAAGCAACGGCTGTCACCTGCAGCAGGATCGAATCACAGTTGAGAGACGTTCAGGGGTGATACAATCCCTCACAGACATTTGGGCCCCAACATGCCAGGCCTTCCGGAAGTGCCGTCACCCCTGAATATGTCCAGGGGTGACTCCACATTCGATGAACCTGATTAGAAGAAACGACGCTTTCGGTATTTGGGTGCGTATGATGATTATGGCCAACGGCCGGCTGAGTCACCCCTGAGATTGCTGATGCTGATTTCCTGATATTCGTGGGTCCCGCACGCACACGTTGTGCCAACTTGGCAGGCCCGTGAGAGGTGTGTCACCAATGAAGATAATTATCAGGGGTGGCTCGGCCATGCAGTGATCCTAATCAAGAGAACTGCTCGGTCACCTGATGAGGAATGGCTCAGTCCACCATGACTTGACGTGGCGGGACCGCATCCAGTCTCTTGTCCTCATCCAAAGCTTCATGAGAAGGGTCATTTTATAGTCTTCCTGTCTCCATGTTTCCAGGTTTCACAATGAATATATAAATAAATAAATATATATATATATATATATATATATATATATATATATATATATATATATAAAGACAACCAACACATCTTAAAGAATGTTCATTGGCATTGTGCAGAAAGCTTTTGTCACTCCCAAAGATTTTATGTTCTTGGTAGAAGAAATGGATTTGCAATCACTAATAAAACCAACAACTACTGTTGTTGATGAAATCATTGCTATAAGAAAAAAGAAATAAGAACAGTAATAATTTGTGTTATCATGAGTTATGACAATGATCAAATATCTTGTGTTTTCCTACTAATTCAGTGTAATGTAGTAAGACCCTCTTATAATCTTTAAAGATTAGGAAGTTTATTATGTAAAGACGGGAAACATATATTAGTTGGATTTTTTCAGACACATCTATTTTGATAACTATATATGAACTTAACCCAAGTTCAAGAATCCTTTATCAGATTTAGATAGATTTTGGCCTAATCCATATTTTGATAAAGGCTTTTTATTGACTTACAAGCTACACAAGATCAGCTACTGTAACACCCAATCCTGCAGCAAAATAATAATAATAAAAATAATAAATAACATATCTAGAGATGAACTCTTTGAATTGACAGTTCAGTTAACAAAGAGTGAAGCAAATAACCTTGATGAAGTTCCACATAGCAAATATTGACTATAGGGATCTTGATCTGCACTTCATAGGATGGTCCACGATAGAATGTTTGTGAACCAAGTATCCTGAGATGAAAATGACTGTAAGGAGACAGGAGAATAATTTTTACTCCGGGCACAGAAATGAGGGCCTACAACTGATGCCCTACTTTCTCCTTCTACTTCAGGCAAGGAATTATAGGGTTCCAAAACAGAGTAGGATGACATACCCTACAAGTAAGACAGAAAAATTCTGAGCATATTGTGAGGTGATCTCCTGATTGAGTCATCTGTTATGTGGAAAAGTAAAACAACATGATGAAGTTAGCTTGAGAGGAAAGAAATCTTCTAGTGATGGATTCAATAGTGTAGCTTGTGCAGTAATGTCATTATGAAAGAATTCTTTTAATGATGGCTTCAGTAGTGTAGACTGTAGATGCCATTAATAGCATTGTAACTATATATGAAAATAAATTGGAAAAGAATCTGGTGGTTGATAACTTGTTTTGATGCAAAAAAACAGAGTTGCACATCACATGCTGTGAAGCATTCAGATAATCTTACAGTTTGTTTGTGATCACAACCATGAAAAGATTACCATCAAATGCTATTGAACAGGAAAAAAGTCATTAATGAAATAATTGCTTGGACTATGAAAATCTGACAAAGACAGAAGTTAATGATGATAATATGAACCACTAAATTTACAAACCTAAAGCCAACCACTTTAGTGATTTCACAACATCTAGGCAACTTAGATGAAAACAATGCTTTGTCATAAATGGCCAAACATTGAAAAGTTGTATATATAGATATGATGGATTGCAATAAATTATATAAGAATAGAAGAGCATAGCTAATCAATCAAATTGTTGCTTATCTCAAAATACATGGATCTAATATTTTTTACCACTAGATGAAATAAAACCCACCTTAGGCATCCACCTCAATTCACATTAAATGTCAATTTCTTTTACTTTTCCTGTTAGGAATCTCCTCAAACACTGTCACATAAAACCATGACACGAGCTTATTTGACAAAAAGAAACTAATAGCTTGGTGAAAAAAAAATGGAGTAACTATGCCATTGTGCATCTTTAAGATCAATTTTGTGATAGCTCTTTTGATAATGTTACCCTTTGGAGAAATGATGCAGAAGTGTCAAGAATCAAAACTAATCCTTCGGTAGAAGATAGTTGTAAACCTGATGAAATTCAGATTGGTTTATTGGAGTATACCAAAATGAACCCCACGAGTATTTGAGAAAACTGGAATAGTCCTAATAAACTCATCAGCCTCAGGTCTTCAAGCACACAGAAAGGGTTCATCTATCTTCTTGTTTGTAATGAGGTTAAAATATAAAAAGCACTTCAGTCACTCAAGCTCCTTAGCAGTGCAGTTATTTATACAACGAGAGCAGAACTTGAACATTGAGAATTAAGCAACTTAGAGGACAGTCCACCTAAATATCAAAAAGGATGGTCCAATGCATGAGCCTCTCAGCAATACAAAATCTGGAGTGTCAACATATACAACCTTACCGCTACAAGTAGAAAGATTATTTTTGTGATTTTAATTCTGGTTGTCTAGTTCACTAAGGAGCAATGCTTCCATGTGCCAAGACTCTACCTTGCCAATAAAATATCAAATTGCTTAAAACAGATTAAGATGAATGTTCTGCCAGGACTCTACCTTTCTCATCTTTGGCATGTTTTCATGTGACTGGATTTTCAGATATGTTGACAGAAGTTAATCATATCTAGATACTAGGCATGCTTCGTGTTTGGATGTATTTGGTGTAAGACAAATAACCCCTACAGGAGGCCATATGGCCTCAAAGATGTTTCTCCCTTAAACGGAACAATTCAATCAAAAGCAAAACTTATTCACCAAATTCATGTTGCAATAAGCTCTACACTAGAAAAGGTGACAGTACCGTAAATGTAGTTATTCTACCAAAAAAGTTTTATATCAGAGGTTGGGGTAGGTAATCAATCACTAAAGAATGCTGCTAAAGCTAAGTGACCAGTAAGCATATAAAAAAATGGCCAAATAAATAAAAGAAACATATATGAAATCTACAACCACGTTACATGATAAACTCATTGATGTCCTTGGGGAACAGAACTTTCTTAGATGTTGCATCCATACATACAAAATAAATGGCATCAAATGTTCATGATCTTTTCTGGCAAATATGTTGTATGACTTGAAATATTGTCTCAAGGCCAGCATTTGCTTTTATGACACAGACGATGCTCGACTTGTAAGCCATATTCAACAATTAAAATAAGGATCCAATACATGCCAAAATATGGAGAGAAATATTATCTATGGTCATACTTTAAAATCAAGTATCATCAAAATAAAACAAAAAAAAAAAATTTGGGCTTTGATCAGCTGGCTCAAGTTTACGGGTTACCCATTATAGGCTTACTTATTTTTGCACCAAGCTAACTTAGTTAATCCCCTTTCATATAATCACAAAACTCAAACTAGTCCAGCAGTTACATGATGTGCAATGTGAAGCCAGTGAAGTGAAATGAAGATTCTGATAACTGAACTTTAAGTATTTATATCCAGTAAGTCTTCCTATCTTATCCTATGCTATTCTAGCTCGTACAAGTAATACAAGAAAGGGCTTCGTTCGAGATTAACCGAGTTCCAAACGCTCATCGAATGAAACACTTAAGGGAGGCAAAAGATCGAGCACCTGAACCTCAATTGAGTCAAGCAGAGTCGAGGTCGCCCTTTAACGCGCCTATCCGAGGCAAACGGTACCGAGAACCTTCAGCCAGACCTAGCAGTCACATGAAGAAGCTCACAGGTAAATTACATCGGGACGTGAGCGAACACCTCCTCCCTGCTTTGTAGAGGACCGCGGCCTCTGTACGACGGAAGGTACAGCAGCAAGAGGAGGTGACAGGGTGGGCTCCAAAGAAGGAGAGAGGGAGGGACTTGGCTTTCGGCCGAAGAAGGAAGAAGAGGTGGGAGTGACGGGTTTGGAAGGAGCGCAGGAGCGACTCCTGGGCATCGTCAGACGAAAGAACCAAGTTGGGTATGAACAGAGGCGGCAAAACACTGTTTTAATACCAGGCAAAATTGCAAATAAAGTTATTTCAGTATTAATCACTCTGATTTTTTTAAATTATTATAACAAACAACATAACTTTTACACTTACAATAATAATAATAAAATCATAAATTATAATTATTTGGGATCAATATCGATAACATAGATCTTTTATCATTATTGAGATATATAAAATATCATATATTTAATTAAATTTAAATATTTAAATCTTTATTTATAGTTTTTATAAAGATATTTTTAAGTTTTCTTGCTGGTCTTCTCGTATTATTAACATTAATTATTTTATTTTTACGTTCAAAGATCTCGTACATATCTATGCTATTTGAAGTGATTTTCTTTTATCTTATTCTCTATCAAAACGATACATAGATGAATATTTTTTTTTTATCTTTCCTAATAACTCCACATCTATCAAATATTTTTATCTCAATAGTATAAACTTTTTATATATATTGTTCCTTAACTGTCCAAGACTCAAATACATAAAAAGCGTTTTACTATTATCTTATAAAATTTTTCTTGTAATCTTAAAAGTATTTATGATACTTAGTTATTCACGAATAAAAATATTTTTTATAACTCAACATATTCATCTTAATATTTTTATCTCAACAACATAATTTTTATATATTATTTATTAATTATCTAATACTCAGATTCATAAAAGCATTATTGATCTCACTATTTGTGATATCTGATGCTTACATAAAACTCTTGAAATCTCTTGTCATTTTACATATCTTGTTTTTACTCTATAAATAATATATTTTTTTTCATCTTACATATATGACTGTTACACATGAATTTAAAAAAAAATCTATCATTTGTGTAACAATTTATGTAATTATATACTACTCAATTCGAGACCATCCTAAATCTTAGCTCTTATTTTCTAATTAATAATAGTGCTCATATGCTTCTTGTGATGCAAGAGGAGTCGGTTCCCTTTTTAAGTTAATGATATAGGCTTCTTTTGCAAAACAAAAATTGAGGAAACACTAAAAAAAAATAAAGGAGAGATTTAATAGGCTTGTTGGGGGTTTATGCATCCCAGTTCACTTTTTGTACCTACGCAATAGGGTTTTCCATTATCCATGAAATCGTTGGTAACTATATTCTTTTAAACTTTATCATAGGAAAATAAATGTCTGAATTTGTAATTCTGAAAGATGAAAAAAAAAAAAAACAAATTAACACTGATTATTAATTATTGCTTTGATTTTATCCCACACATCACCTTTTGTCAAAATACTCTTATATTAATTATTGCATGGAATCCTTACAAATTGTTTATCAACACAGAATTTTAAGAATGACATGAAAACACAGATTAGTCTCCCGCAGCAATAAGAAGATCTTAATCCCCCATATAGTCTGCTCACTTTTTTAGACAGTTGAGAATACAACAGATATGGTTTTAATAAGAAGACTCAAGGCATATAAAAGCAGTCCAATTCAAAGTCAAAGCAAGTCCGCACCCTTCACATCACCATTCAATCAGTATTTTAGTCCCCGCCTAATTTGACTATAATCTTCCTTCTAGCTTGTCATTACTTCTTAAGATGGGGGAAGCACTGAGACACATCAGACTTTGGATGCTTTGCTTCGGCATGTTCTCTGCATTTGACTTCCGATGTCGTACACATAAAAGTTTGCATGCACACCTTGCACTGTAATCAGAATAGGAGAACGAAATGAGCCAAAGAACTTGATGTTGAGAAATTCTATGGTAGCACTTCTTAAGCCCTGAGGCTGTTCATGCAATAAACCAAAGACAAAAATGCGTAATCTAGATAATTTAGTTTATCACTCAAAAAGAATAATAGTCTGCAAAGTCATGCACTTGGAAGAAAAACATTCACAGGGCCTCCAGAAAATGCACATCATACTCAGAATAGGATACCTTCATTCATGGTAAAGCTTTCAACAGCACTATGATAGGCAAAGAACCAAAGAGCCTACTATCTGGTATGATGGGTCTTTAGGAAGTCTCGACTGTTCTTCCTCATCAATCAGCAAACTGGTTTATATGTGTCGGTCATATTTTGACTGATGACAACACGCTTGGCTATGTTGTCCCTTTCACTGCAAGGATGTCCATGTTCCATAGATCTAGGAATAATGTGTAATTGATGCATAAATTTCTGAACAGCATACTGCAAACTTGAAAAAAAAGAAGCTAGATATGCCAAAATATACCTAATACATATAAAGGAATGATCAGAACCAGGCTAAGCTTCACATGATGCGGGTTCTGGACAACTCAAGCAACCTACAAATCAGCTAATTTGTATAAATCAGATTTGCCAACATTATAAAAAATGCTTAGATCCAACTAGTGACGAGGCCACTAAGTCCACATTTAAATCAATGCTTTCACTACTACCCTATTCCTGCAGTTGACAAACCACAGAGAGAGAGAGAGAGAGAGAGAGAGAGAGAGAGAGAGAGAGAGAAGAGAGAGAGAGAGAGAGAGAGAGAGAACAATAAAGGGAATTTCAAGCTGGTTCTTTGCCTATATATATTCCTTGATATCCTTGGTTTAAGAAAATCAAGGAAAAAGGACAAATTCTTTGTTCTCTAGATTTCTTATCTTCTTATTTTCCTTCCCAAGAAAAAATGCATCATTTTTTTTCCCTATTCCTAGGTCAGTTCATGGGGTGCCTTCAACAATGAGCCCTATGAATCCCAATCCTAGCCTCTACCCATCTGGTCTACTGGGTCCCTGAACCTTTAAAGCCAAGTAGTTTTATCACTGCTAGAAGGAAAAGATGAGAAGAGACAAATGAAAGGAAGGACAAAAAGATGAGGTGAAGGCTGAAGCAAATACTGCTTACCGCAATGAGCCAATCTGCATTTGATGTTATCATCAGAAGAAGAAAAGGATCAAGAGGAGAAGATTAGGAGGAGGAGGACAACAACAACGATGACAACAATGCAGAAAAATATTGCCAACACATATTCTGAAATATTTTAAATGCTTCTAAATTGTTTCGGAATTTTTTCTATTAATGGATTTTTAGTTGAAATGCAAGCCCACTGATCCAATGGATCTATTCCAATCCCAATGCCCGTGCTGGTTCTAATCCTATTTTAGACCTTGTTTTTTTTTTTTAACAACAACAACCACAATAAAACCATAAGTCCCAACTATTTGGTGATTCTAGTGAGCACAACAACATGCAATAAAAACCAAGTGTAAATATCATATCTAGTGCTAATAATGGAACTTTCTTTGATAAATTCAAGTTGTATACTCTACATCAACGTGAAATAACAGAGCAAATGCATTGATGCACGAAAGCAATTGTTTACCTACATGTTTTTGCATTGGGAAAAATTCATAGCTAAAAATTTAAAACAAATATAATATAGACTACTTAACCTGTTACCACAAGAGCATTGACAAATAACCCAGCCAATTTACCCAAAAGACATATAGAACCCACAAGCTTTGTAACTAGATTCTATCTGCTGAGAACAAAATCCCAATTAAATAATCCTAAATTACATCTTGTTTCATGATAGCACTTTATCACCTAACTCCTAATCCACACCAACTTAAGAATTAGATTCAACATAAGAATGATAACGTGAACAATAAAGAGAAATTTTCTGCTTAAAAGGGTGTCCAAAGCACAAAGGGACACTAAGATGCGTGTGAATGCTCCATAGATCCTCGATTAGAAAAACGAAGAGGACCAGATTTCTAATAAAAGACACATAATCATCCTATCATATAAATATTCGCAAGTTATGGCAACACATCACCACCGAGTTCTTCCGAGAATCACGTCCCGATCGAATCATTAGTCAGCTATACATAAAAAAGAAAACAACAAGATAAGCCCATTACTTGCAATCATCTTGAACCCCGAAAGCCAGATCTACTTAAAAGAAAAAAGGCCCGATCAATAACAAAAACCCTAGAATCCCGAGTCAATTATCCTTACGATTGATCAAACACAAATCCCAAAATCCAATTCACAGAGACAGATCCAGGCAATCAATTGGCGTAATCGTAAAATTTCCATATTCCAATCAGAAATCCGAACACAAAGACAAAGAAGAGGAACGAAGACAAAAGAAAAGTTAAACCAAATAGTTAACCTGGATGGTCATAGCCTTCTTGTTCGATTCCAGCTGGCTTCCTGCGCCAATATACCAAAAGAAAATAAACGATCGGTCAGTGAGAAAGCACACAGGATTCTAAAGAAGTCCCAGAAAGTTAAATCTTGAAAAAGAAAATCGAAAGATGGATATCGCAGAGGAACTATCAATAATACCCTTGGCCGCTTTGTTCTTCTCCATGTTCCTCTCGCGCGCCGTCTTCGACTTCTGGCCATTGCCGCCTCCCATCCCCCAATCTCTTCTTCGTCTCCTTCTTGTTGCGATCGGATTGATGCCGATATCGTAGACGGCAGGGGAGGACGATCACGATGAGGAAGGGAAGCGGCGAGGAGATCGGCCGGAGCGACAGAGTCGTGCGATCAATTCACGCAATGGTTTCTACGACCGAGTCCAGGTAACGAAGCCTCTCGAAGGGATCGAGACCTAATCGGATCCATTTCATTCCCGATCCGACTATCAACCATATTTTCGGATCGGGTCTGAAGACGGATCAATATGTTCATCCGCGAGCCATTTGCGAGACTTAAAAGTGCTTTGATAGATTTTGGTTGTTCGATCTTTCTGGAAGGTGACTAGCTGACTAGGATATACGCCTGGTAAAATTGTTCTGATGCCTAAGTTTGATAATAAAATTCAAAAGATTCAATTTAATATTGAATATAAAGAGAATTTTAATAGATTAGAGATGGATAATCCAGAGTTTATATAGTAAAATAGATGATCATGAAAATTGAGATAATAATTATGAGAATCGAAGTTAGACATTTGATATGGTAATTTGTGTTAATTGGACATTATTATGCGTCAATTTAGGACATCCTAAAGCCATCTAATAGTTCTTGTGGAGGTTCAAAGGTGTTGGCCTAAGATATCAACTTAAAGTTGCTGAGGTATTGACAACCTATAAGTATTATTTTCTCCTATAAAAAAGTAACATTTCATTTGATTTAGGGCTATAAAATTTCTCTCCAATCTATAAAAGCATATGTAGGTGAAGCCAACTCAACTTGGTTTGAGTTAATAGTATTAGATAACCGTTTTGACATTAAGTCAATCTTATATTGTGAGATTAGAAACTTGAGTATATTTTTTTTTATGTATAATATCTGAAGAGTATTTAAAATGATTACTAAACTACAGGACGATGAGTAAAGGTTAAGTCAAGACATCATGAATCCAATGATATGACTCGATAAGATGAGTATTGTTTGTAAAGTGGATACTAAATGAGTATTGATATGGTCTAATAATAAGGTGCTAACATGTGACTGATTGAGTGTTGATATATGGACATAATTGATCGACCAAATATCATTGTGGATGTTTTGGTCAATATATTTGACACAGAGTTTATGCAATGACTATTAGACATACTACATTAGTATAATATCTAAAAGAAATATCTCCTCACTAAATCACGACTATAAAGTTTATACTATATAAAGGTATATCTTCTTATACAACCTCTAATTTTGAATTATACATTCTTTGCTTTTGAAATAACGAGACAAAGGATATATAATACAAACATTCTTTACCTTTCAAATTTTTTTTTTTACTCATCTAAGTTTTGAATGCTTAGTATCCTTTACTTTTGAACATAATAATACTAAAAAAAATCAAGTCGAGTTAATTTTGTCAAGATAGATTGATGATCAAGTTTGACTATACCAAATGTGTGCTAGGAGAGCCGTCAAAGACAATAACATAAAAAATCGAGCATAAAAATACCCACAAGAATATGAGTGTTTTGTCATAACAATTGACCTCGGAATAGGGCCTTAACATTCCCCTTCACCAAAGCATTTGGGTCGATCTTGGATCCACACTACTATCTTGATTGAGTTCTCATTCCCTAAAGAAAGTTCAACTTAACTTATTATACATGTTGAAGTCTTTTTTAGTGTCACCCAATTAAGTCCAAATCTTGGTCGAGATAGTGCAAACCATCACTCTTCTTCTATACAAATGATATATCTTGCAGCAACATTTATCTCATTATTCTTGGTCAAATTCAATTTCGAGCACTATATGAAACTCTAAGTTAGTCCTTCCACCAACTAATCCAATACTACATTAATCACTTTCTCAAATGTGACAATTTAAGATACTTTATAAGTCATATCTTACCAACAAAATAATAATAATAATAATGAATAAACATCTTGATGACACACGATATCAGATTGAAAAGTACTCGAGTAAGTCGCTCTCCAATTGAATCTCCTTTCACTCAATAAATTTAAGAGAAACATATTTTCTTTAACTTTTAATTGTCCAATTTAGAGACTTTTGATGAAATCGTTGATCCCACATAATATATTTCTATATTCAGGGAATAAATGAATTTATATGCCACTTATGATCCTCTTGTCTCGAGCTTTTACAAGAGAATACCCAATGTATTAATTAATCATGTTTAAAACATTCCTTTTGGATATGATAATCTATCTATGATACAAAAGTATCCGAAGCACTCTACACATACTTTTGCACATGATACATTTATTCAAGATAAAAAAATATATCCGAATCATATGATACAAACGATTAGACACAAAGTATCCCTTGTTTAATTTTTATTATCATTATCCCTTCTTTATATTTATTGATAATTACTAATCATCGGGACACATCATGAGAGATGAATTGATATTTCACTTAATGTTTTTGAATCTCGCAACCGTGAAGGTGAAATTATATTCTTTTTCATTATCTAAAAACTCTCTCTAGAGATCTCTTATTGAAAATCAAATATTGTGACCAAGGAACATTCTCATCTGAAGACTTTCCTGTTATCACCAATACTCTTTGTAATTACTAAATTTTTTCTCTATTTATTTAATACAAATTTATATGGTTAACATTTTACTTTATTGAATAATTCCTTTCCTAATTAGTTTATCCTAGTTTGGAACTAATGGCATTAATGTTATTTTGTAATTTGAATGGGAATATGATAATTATTTAATTAAATATCAACTATGTAATTAATAATTATTATTTATACCATATGTGACATCTCCTCATCTTTTATTTAAGTTGACTCTTCAACATTTACGTTCATCCTAAAGGGGAAGGTGAGACGAGGAGCAAAGGAGAAAGAGCAATGATCATCACCAAAGAATGATTAATCCTCCTTTTACTTCTTTAATTGAAGTTAATATATATATATATATATATATATTTATGTTTTAATAAATACATACTATGAAATTTAGAACAGCTAACGATACATTTAGGAATTCTAAGATGCAATGGAAGTATCCGATTTATGTTTTAATTGTTTAAAAAAATTGTGAATTAATTAATGGTAATTTTTGAAATTCATGACACATCATAAATTTAGATTTTACTATTTGATCTTAATTGGCATATTTTAATAAATAAATTTCATTTCATTTTACGATAGGTCAATTGGATTAATTTTATCAATTCAAAGCATGTCAAATATTTTTTAGTTCATGTTTAACTAGATTGAAATTGATTAACTGATTATGCCATATATTATGGAATTTCTTATTTTTAATTATATAATTCTTGCTGGTAGTATATATAAAAATATATTTAAAAATGAACTATTGGGCCAGTTCGATTGACCTAGGCTCAGTTTGGGCTAAGGTTTAGCTTAGACCAAACTTAACTCGAGTTCGATTGATCGGCTTGGGTTAACCACTCCTAAACCCTGCCTCAAGTCTAGCCTAGTATAGTCTTAAGACAATAAGACTACTTGGCCTGAAGACTATCACCAAGACGATATTTTTGGTTAAATTTAACAAGGCATGGCCTTGTACCAAATTAAATAATCAATATTATGCATCCAAATTAAATAAAACTAGGTTAGACTTGGATGATTCCAAACTGGTTTTTGATCATTTCAAGCAAGTTCAAGCTGGCTTTAGACTAGTTCAAGCTCATTTGAGTTGATTTTGGGTGATTTCAAGTTGTATTGAGTTGATCTAGCCCAATTAGCTTGAAATGAACACAGGTCAATATGATTTTGATAGAATTCACCACTAGTTCAAGTTAGTTAGACTAGTTGGCTATGGTTTAGGTCAATCATAGGGTACATGGGTTTAATGCATCCCTATCTTCTAATTTAAGGAATTTATAGGTTTTTAATTGAATTTATGTTATGAAATTTCAAAACAAGTAACAAATTCTATGTATAATTAGTAATCATGATTAAAGATAACGAATATGATGACTGAGGACATTGTTTTATGCTCTTTAGAGAGCGAGTCATCAAATGTGATCATTTAGATAATTCTTCTATTCTTTGTAAAAAAAAACATGCCTTCGCTTGTTGAGCAAAGTATCACTATATTTACTTTTGAAGTGTGATATTAAATCTCTAATGTTCTAAGAATAAGAATACATCTCGTAGAGTAAGTTTTTTGAATTCGCTATTGGGAAAATATACTATTAGGTGTCTGGTCTATGCCATTTACAAACTATAATAATGAAAACTATATGACTTGATTTCAGAATGGCATTGTTTTATGATTATTTTTCTCATTTATTTTTGATAAAGATGATTTGTGATGACTTATTTATAAGAGGTTCTTATTCAACATAATTAATAATATATTTTTAATTTTAAAACAGCATTCTAATTGTGCTAGAGCTCCAAAGAAGACCTCCCTTGATCTCTAGATAGTGTTGCGAAGTCCCACCATTTCCTGACTCCTAGTTCAAGTTAATAGAACTTTTTGAAACTTTTTAGACAATTATTTTATTCTAAATTAACATTTGAAATTTCTGCTTTGAATAAAATTGCTTTCACTTTTTATTGCTCTAGTTAATGTTTATATGATACATTGTGAAAAAAAAGTTGGGCAGGATGTCACATTTTTTTAAGAAAATTTTAACACACTCTTAAGTTTAGTTTTAGAATTGAAGTGGGTAAACATTGGAATCGGCTCATGAGTAGTTGATATATATACTATTATTAATTTGGGTCTAAATATTTTGGGCAAATGGATTAGACTCAATTAATTAATTAGTTAGTTATTCCATTGGATTAAAATATTGACAAATGATATTAAAGCCAACCTTGTATGAGAAATGATGAGAGGCTTCAGTAAGAAAAGTTTATCACATATAGAGCTAAAGAACATAGCACATCTCTACAATAACTTTTGTGGTTCCATAATGTGAGGAGCTAACCAACAAACTTCTAAATTATTGATCAAAATATTTAAGTTTAAATTATTATTAGTATATTCATTAAGCTCTTATAAATTAATTTAAATATTTATCAACTTTAGATTTTAACTTTCTCGTACTTATTAAGGGTTATAATCATTAACTAAATTTAGAAGGTTATAATCTCTCATCTCTTAAGGGTTTATACATAGATCAATGTCTATCGCACAACCCACATGGGCACCCACAAACGGGTGTACGCCATCGATTCCTTCTATTTGAGTCAAATGGGTGTGGATTGGTTTGGATTTACACCAATATTTTTATTGATGCTCGGGTTTGGGTCAGTTAATAGCATGCATGAAACTTTATGAATTGAACAAATTTTGATTTAAATATATAGCAAAATTTGGATGATTGAATCTATTATGGTTTAATTGTCTTCTTTCTCATACGACACTATGTTTTCCATTGTGACTACTTGGTTAGGACATATGATTCACTTTCAATGGTTGCTTGGGTGAACCCCAATGATCTCATTATTAAGTTGAATTGTTATACTGATATTACTTGTGGTATGATGCGGTTTTTGCCTTAAGTTATGTTGTTTGGTACATATTGAACTTCTAAATAAGCATACGAAGCTTAAAAAATGTCTATTTAATCAAATGATAAATGCTTCATTCACAAGGTTTTGGTGGCAAAAGATAGAGAATTGTCATTATTATGAAATAGCTTCAATAGCTAGAGGTGTTGAATCTGCATTCTATATCCTTGTTTAGTTTTGATTTGGCTTGCTATTAGAATTTATCCAAGCAATGTAGTTTGTTTGAGCTATTTTGTTTAACTTTTCTTAGTGATAAGCCAACATTTTATGTTCATTCTAAAAGTGCAAAATTACGTAGGCTCATCCAAAGTGGATAATTTCTTATGAGCCTTCGTGCTCGTATTAACGATGACAACATATTAACTTATCACATGGTAGATATAAAAAGATAAAATGATTTACTTGGTGAGGGGTTAAAGTTTAAAATTTTATATTCACATATAACTATTATATCTTAGAAAATCATTCATAAAATTTTGTTGTAGTCCACTATGCACAATGGAATTGCTTAGTCTTAAAAATATTCGTAGTTTGCTTGCGCTAGTTGATATAGCACAAGGACACCCTTCAAAAAATATATTAAATTCAAAATTCTCAACTTCATTTTATATTTGTTTTAATGAAATTATACTATGTCGAAATCATTTGATTTAAGCAGTAATTTATTATATAGATAATCTATATGGTTTATATGCCTAAGAAAAAAAGGGATAACTCTCCGAGTATTTGTTATACAAATTGTGAACGGTGAAACCAAGTATATTGTCAAGGTACTTAATGCTAAGTGCCAAGCTCTCGATGACCAATGTCATGATGGGACAATCACCACTTAGGTTAAATGCTTCAACTTCAAATTCATTTGTTAGATAGCAAAATTTTTCATCATGATACATGACATCCTTCGTGATAATGATATGTGGTTGATGATGTTGCTAGAAGAATCCACTTATCACTGGTCGCCTTTGTGTAGGTAAGCTCAAGATCAACTCTATGAAGAGTCACCTCGGTGTAGTTATAAATATTACTTCAAATGAGGACATCATGGAAAACTTTGATGGGGCAATAAGTAGGAGGATCGATTAATGGTTCATGGAAGTTCATAAAGAAAACATCACTTCCATGGATGGTTAAGAGATTCAAGAGGCTAACCGACACGAGAATCAACATGGCATGCACCATAGAGCTAAGGGATTAGGGAGTAGGTAAAAGAGCACTACTGAGAAGAGACACAATTGTACATAAATCGCTCGACTCACTTTCGTTGTCAAGTAAGAGAAGCCACGAGGATGGGATGACCATGAACGAGGTTGAAAAATACTAAGCCTTGCATGTGGCATGAAAACAAATATGGTATGAGAAAGAAATCTTTTTTTTTTTTTTTTTTACCAATCTTAGTTGCGATATCTATTAGGAGCGATGACCAATCAAGTCTATTCATTTGGTTTCTTTTTTTTTGTGTGTATATATTGTTCCTTCTTTCGACTTCTTAAGACAATGAAAGAAATAATGTTGGTATTCTCTATTACTCTTTTATGCTTATATGAATCAAATTAGCGTATTGAAAAAAATATATGGAGTATAACAACGAAGTTGATTTAGAATCGTACTCCTACTCATTTATATCACTTTGAATTAACCTTTGCTTATTTTCGTATAAAATAGGCTTATATGTACAAGTTAAAGGTAGGTTTATGCCTAGTTAATTACATATTACCTTTTATATTTGGACCCTATTAGTATTACGATTTTTATATTTAAAAAATTTATGTTAAAATTATTATAATTCTGAAAGCAAAACAAATAATCCTATTTGCCCTAACGTAATTAGTTGCATTGATAAAAAAGACAACACATAACACAACGTGCTATATCAATATAAAAGTGATGGACAAAAGGATAATTTGAATATTATTTTCATTTTTAGCACGTGAGATGTTAAAATTATCATTTTGCTAGTAAAATTACTTAAAACGAAAGGAATATTAAATTATCTTTTTGCTCATCATTTTTATATTGATCCAGTACGTAGTATCACGTGTTATGTTTTTCATCAATGCAACCAATGATGTTATGACAAATGAGATTATTTGTTCCATTTTTAGAAGTATAGGAATCCTTATATAAATTTTTGAAGTATAAGAACCATAATACAATATAATCCAGGTAGAGGGGATAATATATAATTAGCCTTACCCACACTAAACCTAACCTGCACCAATATAGGTCCAAATCGAACAAGTGCTTATGCTTGACGCATTTTTTACCCAATCAACTTTCTTTCTTTCTTTTCTCTAATTCCATAATACAATAAAAAGCACAAATATTCAATACCTTGAAATAAATTAATGCTAATTTCAATAAAATTCATTTGTCATAACATTTAAAATATTAAAAGTGAAAAATAAAGATGATTAGGAGAGAAAAAAATATTTGCTATTAATGAGAGATCCTATAATACTTTCCAAAGGGCCTAACTCATACCCTAATAATAATTTCCTTATGCTAAATGGTATAACATAAGGAGACCCTTTAAAAAACATATTAAATTTAAAATTCTCAAATTGACTTATATTCGTTTTAAAGAAATTAAACTATATCGATCAATCTATCCTCTAATCCATAGATTAATATTTATAATGGACTAAGTGCCATTTAATATTTTAAAATATGAAGAGACTTAAATTCAAGTCGAATGCTACTTTATTAAATATCTTTGAATTTGACTGATAATTCCACAATCTAGTTTTTCATGCAAGTCATTGATTCAATTTTGTGCCATAATTTCTGATGTAATTTTGAAGATATAAGTATTTTTTTTTTCCTCTAGAATTGGGACACATGTACTTGTGCTGTCTTCCCATGAAGGAAAACCAATTGCAATGCCTTTATCTATGATTTCATATTTAAAGCATTACAACATCAGTTATGTATCATATCAATTAGGGAAAGGTACACTTCAATGGAACATATGCAATCCCAAAAATAAAGCAAAATATGTTCTTTTCTCAATATAGAATAAATAGAGTTAACATGGAAATGATTAATTAGCTCATGTAAATGTTTACTGTTCAAAGATGACTAATAGACTAACAAACATAATAATAAGCCAACATATCTTTATATTCAACAAGTGTCACTCTAGAAAAAGTTCAAAAAGGCTACAACAATAATGGTTCTACATATTATTGTACTCAATGCAATGAGAGTGTAAACCAAATGGGTGGTTTCAGGTACAGTGGAGACTTTGATGATTCACTGAAGCCCTCCCACCTCTCCTCCTTCACATTGAAGTATCCAACATTACGAGTATATTGGCCAACCTCTTCATCTCGGATGGTTTCAATTGAGAAGATATTGTCTCCTTTTAATCCTTCTAAATCCTTAGTAGGTATTAAAATCGGATTGTTGCTACCGATGAATAAACACATGTTCCCCATATCCTTAGTAGTAGCCCAACAATGACTTGTCTCTGGCTTAACCTTCATAAGTATAAAATTCTTTGACCTAGGTAGTATTCCATTCTCTGGGTAATATATATGGTCTTTATGCCATAGAAAAAGGAACATCTCCCCTATACTCGAGCATGCCAGGTATTTGTTATACAAATCATTGATAATGGAACCAGATATTTTATCAAGATATTCAATATTATGTGCTAATCTCTCGACGAGTAGCATCATGACAGGATAATCTCCACTTAAGTCAAACGCTTGCACTTCAGATTCACTTGTTATACTATAAAATTTGCCATCATGATACATGATATCCTCATAATAGTATTCCATTGTTGATGGTGTCCCAAGAAAAATCCACTTATCATTACCTGCCTTTGTGTAGGCAATTTCAGGATTATTTCCATAAAGAGTCATCGCGATGTAGCTATGGACCGCAGGTTTTGAGGAGAAGACTATCTTCTTAATTACGAAATCATGAAAAATTTTGAGGCGATAATTATTAGGAGCATAAGCAAATAGATCTTTGAAGCTTATCACAGAAAACTTACTTTCGTAGGGAGGATTATAAATAGGCAAAGTGATAAAGGAGGGGAGGCAGATTCGAGTCCTCGTCAAGAGATTTAAGAGGCTGACATCTAGTTGTTCATCTAAGATCGCGAGCCAACTAGCATTAGAGCCAACACAACGTGTGCCATGGAGCTCGGGGATAGGGAAGTAGGTGAAAAAATACTCGCTAATGGGAGATATAAACATGCAAGAGTCACTATGCTCACTCTCATCATTACGTACGAGGAGCAATGGGGATGGGATGGGCTTGAGCAAGGTTGCAAGATTCCAAGCGTTGCATGTGGCATGAAAACATATGCGGTGTGGTAAGGGAAGTTCTTCACTAATCAGTGTTACAATATCTAGTGGGAGCAATGACCAATTAGGTCTATCCATTGTGGAATCTTCTTCGACATGTGGTTCCTTCTCTTGACTATTTAAAATGATGACAGAGGTGATGCTGGGGTTTTCCATTACTCTTTCGTGCCTACAAGAACCAAACGAGAGTTATGAAAAATGACAAATATTTATCAATCTCCTAACAAGTTATTAAATATTTTACTTTCACTAATTATAAGGGATAATATACAGACACAAGAGTATTGATGTTATCCCTTTACCGAGATAGGTGGTACCCAAGTAGCGATAGAGGAGTCTATATCTCAGTTTCCAATCATGAATTTCATCAATAACATTTTTCCTTATCAATTAAAATATTTTTTTATGTTACAATGGGCCATATTGGTACAAGAGGTAGTTCAGGAATTCTTGCATGGTGATCCCATTTGGTGAAAGTTTTTGCATGAGAATATTGCATGAATGTTTTTATATATAATTTTCTTTATATACCAAACCCTCCCTATATATATAAATAATTAGGAGCAGTTATTGTAGAAGTTTAAGTATATGTTTTGTGTTAGATTCTGCAGAAGCAAGTCAATTCTCCACTAATGCAATTGGTTAAAATATTTCTTTTGACAGTTAGAAAAAGCAGTTCTTCTAAATGAAAATTGAGTTGGTTAACATAAGACTAATCATTCTACTGTTATACAAAAAAAATTTAATGTCAAAATTAAAATCAAACGATGATATATCAAGATCAAAATTACATATCATTCGATATATACCTTTCATCCGATATGTAAATGCACCGTCGTCCAATATGAAGGAAGCGATCTACAAGAAAAATTAAACTCATCTTCTATTCTCTTTCTATCCTTTATAAGATCATAATAAGAGATAGAATAGGAACAAAGAAAAAATTAAGAATAGATCTGTAATATCTCTTTAATATTTTTAATTCCTAGAATGTCATATCTATTTATTGATGAGAGTAAAGTGTCTAGAATAAAAAAAATAGAAGACTCCTTCTCATCAAGGTCATTCCTAATAAAGAATTATATGATAATTAGACTTTTTTTATATTTGTTGATAACCCTAATTATAATTAAATCAGATCTATAATATATCTTACTTAATTAAATATGATAACATAATTTAATATTTTTTCACTTAATCAATTAATTGATAAGACATAAAAATAATTTAAAATATAAAATAAATAAAATAAAATTTTATTTAAAAATAATTTTATCTAGTTGGATTCTAAAAATTTTAAAAAATATTTTACACATGATCATGAATTTTATCAAATAAGCCAATAAGTCTAATAGTATAATAATACTATATTAAGTCCGACTATCAATACGAGTTATAACGGTTGCATATAATCAATATCATACTCCATTCTATGTATTATAAAAGTATTAATCTTTTCTAATATAATTCATAATGACCATTGTAAATTATCTTATAAAGATAATCTTATTATCACGTCTAATCATAATATGTATATACATAAATATGAACAGAATAATAGAAACAAATAACTTTCGTTATGTAAGGAAAATATCAATTATTATATTCACTTATACATGGATCATTAAAACTTTTATGGGTTGCTCATAAGCCCAATCATAAGAATATATTTTTTAAATATCTTAGGCTGTAAGGACTTAGTAAATGAATCATCAATCAAAACAATGAAACTTAGATTTTTAATTAATATTAATTATTTTTGGATTCTTTTTCTAACTATAAAATACTTTATACCATAATATATAGAACTAATAAAGTACTTATCATTCTTAGAGAAGAAAATTATTATGATATATTATAAAATATCTTTAATAATTGGATAATTAGGTCTGATTATACCGTATAAAATTTTATAATTATAAATCTTGAAAAGTAAACTCAAAGTATATCATAAAATCAACTTCTATTTACGATAATACAAATTACATTATATTATTTTTGAAAATAATCTCTCACCAGATTCTATTCCTTAGAGTTGAGAATGTTTTGTTCCTTATTTCTATTATATTAGTTTAGTATTATTCAATTATTAAAGTTAGAGTGTCTTGTTATCGCTAAGTGAGTAAGTAGTAAGGAGGTTGTTTAAGTTCTTATAGATGTCATGGTAGCAAATGACTCTTTTGACTCACTTTCGAGCAGAGTTCAGAAAGATAGATTAACTAATATAAATATAAATCATAAGATGGACTATCTACTATTGAATTAATTTATAGAATTAACATATGAAAATCTCATTGTTTTAGGCTAATTTGATCTCATGTATTGAGCATATAATCCTCTTCCTCTGATATATATTTTATTATTTTTTTGCAGCATTATATCTACCCAATATTTTTTTATTGTAAAACTAATATCTATTCTGCTATAGGCTTAAATATATAAATTAGTTCTAATTACGCAGACACACAGATATACATATTTATTTATTTATTTATATAATATGATGGAAAAGAAACATCCAACATATAGGCATAGAAAAGAACACGAGATCATTACCCAAATTAGAAATTACCAAAGTGGAAAGTGGTGAGGGATAGAAGAGACAAAAAAAAAAAAAAACTTGGCTATTAAAGAGAGATCCTATAGTTATTGATTAAAATTTGTTAATCACTCAATTTATTGCATGCAAGAAACTACTTCATATTCCAATTGTGTGACCAAGCTATTCATGAAAGAAGTTGTTAGATTGCATGTTGAACCAACCACCAACTTTTTTTTTTTTTTTATAGGGTTGACAAATTCACAAGTTATTCTTGAACAAATTATACGAAATAAGTTTTGAATACAATGTTATAGTTTGCTTCAGCATATCATCATCAAATTGATGGATACATTAAGATCGTAAATGGGAGTCCAAGTAACCATTGTTGATGTCTTGTTGGTGATCATGTGTTCATTTTGGACAAAGTAGTCCAATTATCTGAGTTTTTTTAATGAGAATTTTATTAACAAATCCAGATAACCTTCATTAATTCCTTTTGAGATAGATATCAACATCGAAAACCTATTAATCTAATTTTTCTTCCTCTAAAAGCTAGACTTATTGAACCTACTAAGTTCAAACACACTTGCACTAATTCACACCCTTACTGTCATTACCAATCCCAACAATTATATCTTATCCCATCACCCGTTAGGTTGTATTACATCACTCGATCAAGCATAGTACACCATGAGAGAATTTTATCATGCTTTGGAGCACTATGGAGATTGAGTTTGATCCCAGTGTGAGTCCCTCTCATGGAACCTATAGCACTAAAAAAATTGGTGTCGAGGTCTCCCAGTAACTCTCATCCAACACTCAAGTCATCGTGACTGAGTTTTTATGAAACAAAACGAAAAATACTTCTTGCTTCCATTGTTTCTCTCTCTCCTGTAGTTGCATTGTGTCTACTTAGAGGGAGGCAGGTGCTTGGGTCATAGTATGTGGTCAAAAGAAATTGCCTGTATCCTGTTGGAAGATGTTTTTCTAATTATTAGAGATATTTTTAAATATCTTTTTAGAGATTCTAATTATAATTATATTTAAATTAGATGA